>CM050452.1:82197925-83477925 GCA_027563935.2 Costus lasius
TTTAAAAATATTATTTATTTATAATATTGTATCAAAATAAGATATATTCTTTTACATATTATATATTATTTTAAATAACTATCCATATTTAGTAATATATGGATATGTAAAAAATATTAACTTTCGAACTAATTCAAAATTTTAATATATATATATATATATATATATATATATATATATATATATATATATATATATATGACCTTTGATGGTACAAAAAGTAAAGAGTTTACTAAAAGACTTTAAATATTAAGAGTAGGTAACAACAGTTAAAAAGTGATTTACAAAATAGTTTATAAATTTTGATAACCCATCTCAGTATAATAGAATACAATTTAGCACAGCAGTCACAAAAGTTGTTAACAATAGGGCCGAACATGCCCTTAAGGCTCCGGCATTGAAGCGGGGAAAATTGCTTCACTAAATCCAAACAATACATACACATTAAAGTAATTGAAGCTAATGCTATATCACTAAAAATGAACTAGAGGGTGCAAGTAATTAATTAGACTCTCAAAATCTTAGATAAGAAAGAGAAAATTTTTGGTAAGCTAACACTTAATTTATCTTGTCATACTTATATACTAATATTACCAATTGACAATGACAGTGATCTTTAGCTTCTCACATAGATCCCTCACGCACACATCTGTCCAGTTTACAGTGACAGCAACGAAACCACACATTGCTTCCAGCAATGTTGCCTTCCACACGTTCGAAACCAAAGAAGAAATATCAGAGCCCTCTATCATTTTGTTTTCTTGCCTCTCCAATCTCTAGTCTATCATGTTAAACTCATGGTTCTTTACATGAAGTCTATTGAATTTGGTCTTCATTGAACTCAATTGAGTACACATAACTCAAAAACTAGGATAAACCAAAATGATTACACTCAAAGATTGTGCTGAAGCTTCAGTGCCAGAGTTGCAAGCACTATTCGCAGCATCCAATCAAGGTCCGAGCCATGGTGTTGCATGAATCTTTCTTTTTTGATGTTTTTGTCAACTTGTCACTGACTACAATTTTTTTTTTTCATTTTGCAGAGATGCAAGCACTTTGAGATTGGCGGAGACAAAACAGTGGAAGGGCACTTCTCTCTTTTAGTTTAGTTTTGGTGCCGTCTCAGCGAGGCATCCTCTTTGGTTTCTTTCAGCGATTGTTGTTTTCCTTCCTAGAGAATTTTGTTTGATTGAGAATGCCAAGTTGATTAGAAAGATTATACTCGATATCATTAAACATTTTTGGTGTATGCAATCTTTTCTGCATTATATAAATGGATGATACTGTGCACTTGTATGATTTATGTTTCCAGAATTTTTCAGTTTTTCCTATCCAAATTTAACTCCTTTTGTACTTTTTTTTTGCTCCAAATGCAAATACTGTAGAACGGCAAAATGATTACAGGATGAACCCTAGAATTTTGTTCTACTGCAACAATGATTTATATTTGAATAATTAATGAGGTCCGGCATTTCAAATTATATATGCTTTACAAAGTGACAAGATTCGTGATTCATACCGTGGTAACCTCGCAAAACTGAAATCACACTGGCGCGCGGAGGAGATTCGAGGGTAAGGTGTTCTGATCTGCTGTTGTGTTGATCGACTGAGATTTTTGAAGACTCTTACAGTGTGTATACAAGGAAGGAAATGAAAGAGAAAGGATAGAAAACATAGTTTTCCTTTGTTTATCAGTACAGACGGAAAAGCTAGGAAGGAAAGGCGAGGGAAAAACAGAGACATTTTCCCTCGTTTAGCTGCACCTCCGATTCAGACGGAAAGGCATAAAAATCCATCGAGGCGATGCTGCGTCCGTTATTCACACCCTAATCTCAAGAGGCGAACCTGCTCTCGCTGCCGCCATCGCCAATCCGTCGTTGTTGCCGCAATTCCAACAGAGGTCGACGCCTTCTTCACTCATCCGCCGCCGATCTTTCGCTACTACTGTGATTCCAACAAAGGTATTATTTTTCCTCCATTTTCGCAAATCGATTTTCTCTGCTGAACAAAACCTTGCTGCTCCTCCCCTTCTTCCACATCCGCCTCAAGCCTCTTCGGTTGCCTTCACTCATCTGCCACCGCCGCTTGCTCGTGCATCTCATTTGCCCTAATCACTTTCCTTCTCATCCGCCACCTCCAAGCCTCTTCGGCCGCCTTCACTCATCCACCACTCATCCGCCTCCAAGTTCTCTGCATCCCACGAGGCACAAGCAGCTCTATTTCAGAATTTCATCCACCACTCATCCGCCTCCAAGTTCTTTGCATCCCACGAGCAGCTCTATTTCAGAATTTCCTAGGCTTAAACCTAATATTTGATTACAGCTTCCACATTAGAACTTTATTACTTAAAAAAATGCTTTTGCTATTAATTCATTTATAAACAATGTGTGACCAAAAGTTAGATTTCAATGTACCTGATGTGCTATTAAAACAAAGTGTGATTCATTCCATTGCATCTAGATAATCATGATTTAGTCAATTCAGAAACATTAGATACTCTAATAATAACTTGGAAAGTATATTGTTAATTAGGTCCTTCTGTAAAATTACCTTGGAAAGTATATTTTATACACAGCATAAAATGATTGGACTGTTGTTCCTTCTGTAAAATATTCACAAGATCTCAGGGACTGAAATAAAAATGTTATCTTTTTTTTTTCCTGAACAGACATGTTTGATTACAAGATCTCGTGGACTGAAAAAAAATATTCACAAGATCTCACGGACCCGGACGACGTCTTCGGCGATGCTCGCGGAGGAAGCGGACGCAACAGATGGTCTTGGGCTGAAGAAGAGGTTGCACGTGGAAGCAATCAGCAAGCAGAAGACTCGGATGGCGAGCGATGGCATACACGAAGGGATTGAAGGGGCGGCGGACTCCCTAAAACCTGAGAAGAGGGAGAGGCGGCGGCTTCCTCTCTATAAGAGGAACATACTGGCATCAAGAAGGGGCATCATCATCACCACCTTCAGAGAGCTTCAGTGTGATCTGAGGGAGATCGGCGTGAGACATTTGGTGAGGTTTAGTGAACCGTAACCGGTGATCAGGGGATCACCGGCGAGGGAGGGGAAACGGGCACCGACGGCGGGGTTGTCGACAAACATCAGATAAAATGACAATGCCGAATGACTAAAGCTAAGGCAAACCAATTATGACCGTCATACCTAAGAACACCTAGAGATGCTTGATTTGACCTCAATTTTTATTAAGATCTGACTCTATCACTTAACAATATGTTGAGTAGATTTTACTTGATTAATAATTGGATATGTCACCTCACAAGAATCTCTCTCATTGACTCATGAAGACACATCACCCACTATAGGACAAAATACTTTGCTCGTCTTGCCCTATTATAACCTTCAAGAAGGCTGATGTAAACATTATATCACCCCTCCAACCTTGCAAACAAGGCATTGTAGTCCCATTTCAAGATACATTTGTTCTTATTAATGCTCATTGTTAAGGCAAATGGCAATATTAGGGGTGGGTATTTGGATCGGTAAATTCGGTAATACCGATTTACCGATTTGTTCGGTAAATTTGGTTCGGTTAAATCGGTATCAGTATTGGTAATATTTTTTTTTATAAATCAGTTATCAGTTTTGATATCGGTTAATTTTTTTCGGTTCAGTAAAAAACTGATTTTATCGATTAAAATTAATATACTCAATTTTACCCGTAAACCCGTTTTCACCTGTTTACCCAATTAGTAAACACCCATTTATCTAATACCCTACCTAGCTAGTGGCCTAGTGCCGCCCTAGTTACAGAATAGGGAGTTACCTTCGACTATCATCGATCGATCCTTCGAGGCTTTTGATGAGTGGCGACTTAGCTACGGCTACTGGCGAATGAATGGCGACAAGCGACAAGGCGAGCTACGAACTGGCAACAAGGCGAGTGGCGAGCGGCGTCTAGTGAATCCTAAGCTTCTTCTAGTTTTCGTCTCTTCGACTGGCAAATCTGCGAGCAGCGAGCAAACGGCTGAACCCTAAAATCGAAGCAGCAAACGGCCGAACCCTTCCCTTAGTTCCCCAGGTGGCTAGGTCTTCTTCGATTCTTTAGGGTTTATGAGTTAAGCATTTTTTTAAGCTGATTATTACTAAAAACTGCATAACTGGTTTATGTTGGCATTTTATTTCTAACTTGAATGATGTGTAGCTAAAAAGACTTTTTTTCCCACAGAAGCAACTGTTGAATATCACTTTGCAATAGTTATCTTAAGTGAGATTTGGGCAAAAAAAACTTCATTTCAATTTTCTGATCATAATTAGTCTTTGTTTATTACATATTTGCTTCAGTCTAAGTATCTAGTTCTGGAGTCATGAATTGTAGTTTTACTCTTATGTTTGTTATGTTTGTTGCTAAGTTCATCGCGAGAGGATAGTCTGAAAAAACTCTAATATCACAATTGCGAGGGATCGAACCCAGGTTACCCGCGTGACAGGCAAAAATACTCACCACTATACGAGGAAGTTATGGTTGTTTTGATTTCTATCTAACAATGTTATTTATAGAGAGTACAAATAGTTCAGATCATAAGTGTGGACTACAGATACAATAAAATTACATGTGCGTGCGCTTTTGGACGAACTGCTTTTTGACCGCCGGCCTGTACTGCGTCGCACTGTTATCAGTGCAACTGGTGATCGTTTGACTATAAACCATTTACAAAGTTATAATCAAATCAACAAAATAGTCTCACGTGTACGTCTAATTAAGCACATGCGTACATTGTTATAATCAAGCTCACTTGGGATTCAAGATTCAACCAGTATCAGCTGGCAAGTGTCATTCGAGTGTAGCTCTTGCACTCAAAGAAAGTGGCTATCGAAATTCAATTTTGTTTTTAGGCTAGCATTTATTTATGTTTATGCTCTTCTGACAGCAGCCAAGTTCGCAATTTGCAGAAGCTAGAAATTTCCAGTCTTAAACTACGATAAACAAAATTATAGCATTGATCCAGAAAGTTGTTGATATGATAAAACATAGTACTTTCCTACGGATAATTGTGAATAGAAACATAAACTCTTCGAGAATGATGCACCGGGAAAATTGCTACATTTTACATTTTAGCACAAAGAACTCCCAAATCCGTGTGCAGGATTCCATCATATTTCTAAAGTACACTCAGCATCCAAAAGACAAGCAACGAAAATTTGAGATGTCACGATGGCATCATTATACATGATTTATTTCAATCACTAATTCACTTCGGTTCATGCAAGTAGATGATGCATATATATAATACAACAATTTCCAAGTCCACGAATTCTTCATTGTCATTCATGCAAGCAAGCAATGCATATGGATAATGTACAAACACACTCAAGAGTGTTTCAAGTTTCATTTGGTTTTTTACATCATGCAACAGCTTGATTTGGATGAGCAAGCTTTCACCGTTCAAGCTGGAACAGCTTCAAGGAATTTATTGGCTTCTGGTGCTGCTACACTGTCGTAGTATTCAACTAATACTTTCCATCCGCCTGGGCACATGAAACCATCAGGTCGATTCTCTCTGTTCTTGGCGAGAGTCCGCATATACAAGTAGAAGTTCAAGATATTGGTAAGACTTTCAAGAATTTCATATGATGTTGCGTTGGTTAGCTTGTTACCGACAAACAATATGATTTACCTTTGTGCCAGAGATGAAGGAAGTCCTGAGGTCTCGATGGATCAAAGAAAGCCATTTTCTTCTGTTTTTTGTCATAAGCAGCTACCTATGTTCATAGTAAGAACTCAAAGTTTAGAAGCCACATCTAATCATAACATGCTTCACACACCAATTTTTTAATAAATTATTAAACACTTCAGCAAAATGGTAGAGAAGGCTGTAAAACTTCATAGATTTCAGAAATGTAAGTGCTCATGGGCGCTTAAGTAATGGAATATATGTGAAACCAGAAAGGAACAAATAAATGTTAAAGCAGAAAATGAAGGGACCAGCAGTTTTTGAACAAAAACTCCCTACAATGTTTCCTAACTGGAACTCGTGATTTTTCTTTGTTCTTAAATAGATCTCTTTGATTAATATAGAGTAAGCAAGATCTAATTAAATGCACATTTTTTTCTCAATATACTTAAAACACAATTGAAAACAAATCAAGATGTACGTCAGAGAAACCTGCTAAAGTGTAAGATCTATAACCATTTAAAGCACTTCATTAAGATCAAAATCAAATAGAAACATAGTATGTGGTTTAAATACCTTGAAGGGTAGGATTCACCAATAATCCCCACATGAACAACTTCCATATTTGAAATGGTGAAATCTTTTGTTATCCCTTAGTATTATCAATCTATTGCCCAATTTGCTTGTGATTTTCATCAAAGAATGGCAATCGCCACAAACTCTAAGGTTTTTGACAATCCTTATGTCAGTCCCCTCGGGAGTGCTCAAAAGACCCAGACAAAGAGCCAACTTCTCACTGTGACATCCTAACGAATCCTCCTTGTCCTCATCTTCAATGTTGTGAAGCACCAAGTCAGTGTTGGGCTCATAACCCTGTTCTCTAGCTCTGGTAACTAGCTCCTCTAACTTCTCATATATTCTTTCAGATTGTGGATGGGATCGATCACCAGCAACAAAATGATTTGTATTCCCCTGCACCTCAATGTGACTCCATCCTGGAAACTTGTCGATTCCCCTATCTTTCATACTGTTTCTTACATTCTCGGCATCATCCCATCTGCCTGCCCCGGCATACATGTTTGAAAGGAAAATGAAGCCACCCTGATGTTTTGGTCGAAGCTGGAGCACCTTTTCTGCTGCTAATTCAGCCAATTCGACGTTCTTATTAGCACGACAGGCATTGAAGAGTGCACCCCAAAGAACAAAATCGGGTTCTATGGGCATGGATCTTATAAGCGACATGGCCTCATTCAGATGCCCTGCTCTTCCAAATAAATCCAACATGCAAGTGTAGTGCTTAATGGTGGGCTGTATACTGTACTCGAATCTCATGCTGTCAAATATCTGCAGGCCTCGCTCAACCATCCCAGAGTGCGAGCATGCCATTAGAACTGCAAGGAATACTGCTTCATCGGGCTCAATGCCTAAACATTTCATGTCCTCAAAGTGCTGGAGAGCTTTTGTGCAATCGCCATGAATCGCCCACCCCAGGATCATCGCTGTCCAAGTAAGAAGGTCCTTCCTCTCCATACCATCAAAAATCCTGCTTGCAATCTCAACTTTCCCGCATTTTGAGTACATATCCACCAGCGCTGTACCAATTGCCCCGTTTTCCCTAAAGCCATTCTTCAAAACAAAATCATGAATCATAATGCCCCGCTTCAAAGCCCCCATCCTGGCGCAAGCAGAGAGGGCAGATGATATGGTGAATTCATTGGGGCGCACACCTGAATCCAACATTTTCTCAAAGAAGTTCAATGCCTGCTCATATTCCTCAAGCTTCAGGAAACCAGCCACCAACGTCGTCCATGAGACGACATTCTTCTCCGCCATCTGATGGAAAAGCTCGACCGCAGAGTCCGCATCGCCTTTTCTCATATACCCCTGCATAAGACTGTTCCAAGATGGCGCGGTCCTCACCGGCATCAGCTCAAAGAGCCTCCTTGCGCCCTCCATATCCCCAGACTGACAGCAGCCGTTGATAGACACATTCCAAAGCAGGACATTCGACTGCTTGTGCCAGTCGGGTGAATCGTCAAACACTGAAAGGCCACGGCCAGCGAGGCCGAGCTTGACGTACATGTCGACGAGGGAGGTCCGGACAAAAGGGTCGAGGTCGAGCCCGGCTTTGATGGCGGCCGAATGGAGGGAGGCAGCGTGGCGAGGGGAGGGGAGGGAGGCGGCGGAGCGGAGGGCGAACGGAAAGGCGAGGCGGCCGGGGCGGATGCCCGAGCGGGGGATGAGGGCAAAGTGGGAGAGTGCAGCGGAAAAGAGGGAGCAGTCGGAGAGGGCGCGGACGAGGGCGTCGAAGAGAGGAGGCGAAGGAGGGGAGTGGCGGAAGAGGGCAAGGGCGTAGCGGACGGCGCGGAGGGATGGGGAACAGGCGGCGGCAACGAGCTGCGCGGCAAGGCGGGGCGTGAGAGGGAGCTGTGAGCGGAGCAGGAGGGCGTGGACTTCCCTGAGGTGGGCGAGGGTTTTGGAGGAGTGGACGAGGGAAATGAAGCGGGCTTCGCTCTGGGCTTCTGCGGTCATTATAGTGACGACTGCCTGACGGCACAAGACAGCAGCACGCCGAGTCGAGAGTCGTTTTATACGGGAGCTTTTGCGTAACAGAAAATGCAGTACCAAAAAAGATGAAAATCTTCTAGGCCGTCAGACCCTGGATCACTAGTCAAATCTGCCCGTAACCTTACCTATCAAATACACTTCTTTAGGTAGTGGTGGCGCATTATAATATGTTTCTTCTCTTCCTTTCTCATTGGAACCATTTTAATATTACCTATCAAATAACAATTATAGAAAGTTATATACCCATGTTTATCCACCTACATTCATAACTATGATTTACCATCATCAATAGGTTTAACTAATGCATGATCAGAGATATGAACTTAATAACTACATTCAACTTAATAAAAAAGATGTGAACTAACTTAATAAAGGAAAAGAGTTATCACAACATTATACATGAATTGATAGGTCAAGCTTCCCCATTGCTCCATAATGGAATGCAATATGAATTCAAACTAAACCATGCAAGGTCAAACATGTCTGTTCAGGAAAAAAAAAGATAACATTTTTATTTCAGTCCATGAGAGCTTGTGAATATTTTACAGAAGGAACAACAGTCCAATCATTTTATGCTGTGTATAAAATATACTTTCCAAGGTAATTTTACAGAAGGACCTAATTAACAATATACTTTCCAAGTTATTATTAGAGTATCTAATGTTTCTGAATTGACCAAATCATGATTATCTAGATGCAATAGAATGAATCACACTTTGTTTTAATAGCACATCAGGTACATTGAAATCTAACTTTTGGTCACACATTGTTTATAAATGAATTAATAGCAAAAGCATTTTTTTTAAGTAATAAAGTTCTAATGTCGAATGACTAAAGCTAAGGAAAACCAATTATGACCGTCATACCTAAGAACACCTAGAGATGCTTGATTTGACCTCAATTTTTATTAAGATCTGACTCTATCACTTAACAATATGTTGAGTAGATTTTACTTGATTAATAATTGGACATGTCACCTCACAATAATCTCTCTCATTGACTCATGAAGACACATCATCCACTATAGGACAAAATACTTTGCTCGTCTTGCCCTATTATAACCTTCAAGAAGGCTGATGTAAACACTATATCACCCCTCCAACCTTGCAAACAAGGCATTGTAGTCCCATTTCAAGATACATTTGTTCTTACTAATGCTCATTGTTAAGGCAAATGGCAATATTAGGGGTGGGTATTTGTTCGGTAAATTTGGTTCGATTAAATCGGTACTAGCCTCAAGAAGGGGCATCATCATCACCACCTTCAGAGAGCTTCAAGGAAGCTCGTGTGCACGGGAGAGCTTCAGTGTGATCTGAGGGAGATCGGCGTGAGGCATTTGGTGAGGTTTAGTGAACTGTAACCGGTGATCAGGGGATCACCGGCGAGGGAGGGGAAGTGGGCATCGACGGCGGGGTCGTAGCAAACATCAGATAAAATGACAATGCCGAATGAGTAAAGCTAAGACAAACCAATTATGACCATCATACCTAAGAACACCTAGAGATGCTTGATTTGACCTCAATTTTTATTAAGATCTGACTCTATCACTTAACAATATGTTGAGTAGATTTTAATAAATTATAACATGCTTCACACACCAATTTTTTAATAAATTATTAAACACTTCAGCAAAATGGTAGAGAAGGCTGTAAAACTTCATAGATTTCAGAAATGTAAGTGCTCATGGGCGCTCAAGTAATGGAATATATGTGAAACCAGAAAGGAACAAATAAATGTTAAAGCAGAAAATGAAGGGGCCAGCAGTTTTTGAACAAAAACTTCCTACAATGTTTCCTAACTGGAACTCGTGATTTTTCTTTGTTCTTAAATAGATCTCTTTGATTAATATAGAGTAAGCAAGATCTAATGAAATGCACATTTTTTTCTCAATATACTTAAAACACAATTGAAGACAAATCAAGATGTACGTCAGAGAATCCTGCTAAAGTGTAAGATCTATAACCATTTAAAGCACTTCATTAAGATCAAAATCAAATAGAAACATAGTATGTGGTTTAAATACCTTGAAGGGTAGGATTCACCAATAATCCCCACATGAGCAACTTCCATATTTGAAATGGTGAAATCTTTTGTTATCCCTTAGTATTATCAATCTATTATTGCCCAATTTGCTTGTGATTTTCATCAAAGAATGGCAATCGCCACAAACTCTAAGGTTTTTGACAATCCTTATGTCAGTCCCCTCGGGAGTGCTCAAAAGACCCAGACAAAGAGCCAACTTCTCACTGTGACATCCTAACGAATCCTCCTTGTCCTCATCCTCAATGTTGTGAAGCACCAAGTCAGTGTTGGGCTCATAACCCTGTTCTCTAGCTCTGGTAACTAGCTCCTCTAACTTCTCATATATTCTTTCAGATTGTGGATGGGATCGATCACCAGCAACAAAATGATTTGTATTCCCCTGCACCTCAATGTGACTCCATCCTGGAAACTTGTCGATTCCCCTATCTTTCATACTGTTTCTTACATTCTCGGCATCATCCCACTGCCCCCCCCCCCCCCCGGGGCATACATGTTTGGAAAGAAAATGAAGCCACCCTGGTGTTTTGGTCAAAGCTGGAGCACCTTAATTCAGCCAATTCGACGTTCTTATTAGCACGGCGGGCATTGAAGAGTGCACCCCAAAGAACAAAATCGGGTTCTATGGGCATGGATCTTATAAACGACATGGCCTCATTCAGATGTCCGGTTCTTCCAAATAAATCCAACATGCAAGTGTAGTGCTTAATGGTGGGCTGTGTACTGTACTCGAATCTCATGCTGTCAAATATCTGTAGGCCTCGCTAGGGGTGAGCATAATTCGGTTTTTACCGAATTTACCGATCGGTAAATCGGTAAATCGGTAAATCGGTTCGGTAATTTCGGTTTCGGTTTTCGGTTCGGTATTTATTTTTATGTAATTCGGTTTTCGGTTCGGTAAATAAAATTTCGGTTCGGTAATTTACCGATTTACCGATATATATATTAATATATAAAGTTAGAGAAAGGGAAAAACCGAAAAATTACATTCAACCTAGGGTAATCCCCTTTTTACACTTAAGTTATAGGGTTAATGGGTTCAAGCCCTAAACCCATTAACCCATCAACCTAATAACAGTAAAAGCACTAACACTCCCCCTCAAGCTGGAGAAAATATGTTAATTAGACCCAGCTTGTTACACAATTTCTTAAGTCTAGTTGATCCCAAGGCCTTGGTGAAGATATCGGCAATCTGGTCTTCAGACTTCAGATAAGGAGTAGCAACAAGTTTGTTATTGATAGCTTCCTTGATGAAATGACAATCCACCTCTATGTGTTTAGTTCGTTCATGGAAGACTGGATTGTTGGCAATAAAAATAGCAGCCTGGTTATCGCAGAACATGTTCATTGGGCTAGGACAATCTATTCCACATTCCTGTAAGAAATTTCGTAGCCAAAGCATTTCACAAATAGTATGAGCCATGGCTCTATATTCTGCTTCGCAACTTGATCTTGCCACAACACTTTGTTTCTTGCTTCGCCATGTGACCAAGTTACCACCCAAATAGGTGCAGTAACCAGAAACAGATTTCCTATCATCAATATTGCCAGCATAATCAGCGTCAGAATAAGCCTCAATATGAGTGTGCCCATTTTTACAATACTTCAATCCTTGACCAGGGGCACCTTTGATATACTGAACCACACGAGTCGCTGCATCCCAGTGACACTGCTTGGGTTTTTGCATAAATTGACTAATGATTCCCACAGCATGAGAAATGTCAGGTCTTGTAACGGTGAGATAATTAAGTTTGCCAACCAGGCGACGATACTGAGTGGCATCAATGTATGCAGAGTCCTCGTTAGCACTATACTTCTGGTTTGGAATTAGTGGAGAATCCACTGGCTTGCAGTCGCTCATACCAATTTCATCCAGAAGATCTAAGACATATTTCCTTTGTGACAGAAAAACACAATCACGCTGATATGCGACCTCAATGCCCAAGAAATATTTAGGTGTCCCTAAATTCTTAATTGAAAAATGGGATTGTAAATGATTCTTGGTTTCCTCAATTCCCTGTCGATCATCACCAGTAAGAAGCATGTCGTCGACATAAACAGCCAAAATAGTGACACCACTCTTTGAACGACGAATAAAAATAGAGTGATCAGCTTGACTATGACGAAACCCAAACGAGGTCAATATCTGTGAGAGTTTATGAAACCATGCTCTCGGACTTTGCTTGAGACCATAGATTGATTTATGCAATTTGCACACCATCTCCCCCTGAGCAACATAACCAGGAGGTTGCTCCATAAAGACGTCTTCAGTTAAATCACCATAAAGAAAGGCACTGGTGACATCCATTTGATGAAGGGACCACCGGCCATTGACAGCAAGAGAGAACAGAGTGCGAACAGAATTGAGACGCGCCACTGGAGAGAAGGTATCATGATAATCCAGGCCATAAATCTGAGAGAAGCCCTTCGCAACGAGGCGAGCTTTGTGGCGAGCAACAGAGCCATCAGAGTGGAACTTGACGGCGAAAACCCATCGGCATGGTACAACTCGAGCACCAGGAGGGAGAGGAACTAAGGACCAGGTGTGACGAGCCTGTAGGATAGTCATCTCAGCATCCATAGCCTGCTTCCAGTGTGGTAACGACATAGCCTGCAAGGGAGATGTAGGCAAGGAGACCGAAGACAAGGCAACAGAGAAAACACGAAAAGAAGGTGACAAATGGTGGTAAGAAACATAATGAGAAACAGGATAATGAGAAACAGAGCGCTTGCCTTTACGCAGTGCAATGGGGAGGCTATCATCAGGAACCGCCGACGAAGAAGGGGCGACTGGAGGAGGCCGGGGGCGGCGGTGATAAACCTGTAAAGTACCAACAGAAGGACCGAGAGAAGTGGGAGCAGGCACCGGAGGCGATGCCGGAAGGATAACAGGAACCGGAAGAAGATCAGAAGAAGAAACGGGGGGCGCAACGGAAGAGAAAAAGGGGCTAGACTCATCAAAAGTAACATCGATGCTGGTAAAGAAGCGACCACTGGAGGGATCAAAACAACGATATCCCTTCTGAGTTCGAAAATATCCAAGAAAGACACAACGAGTAGCACGCGAGCTTAACTTGTCAACACCGGGGCCAAGAGTATGGACATAACACAAACACCCGAACACCCGAAGAGGGAGAGAAAAAAGAGGTTGCGTTGGAAATAAAAGAGAGAACGGGGAACGACCATTTAAAACCGGAGTAGGAACCCGATTAATTAGAAACGAAGCAGTGAGAACCGCATCAGCCCAATAGGACCGAGGTACCTTCATGTGAAACAATAAGGTACGGGCCACCTCGAGAAGATGGCGGTTCTTACGCTCAGCAACACCATTTTGGGAAGAAGTATAGCTACAAGTAGTTTGATGTATGATGCCATGGGAACGACAGAAAGACTGAAAGAAAGTGCTAGTATATTCCAATGCATTATCAGAGCGCAAAATTTGAATAGGAACACCAAACTGAGTTTTAATTTCAGCACAAAAGTTGCAAAATACATTAAAGAGTTCAGACCTCTTAGACAAAATATAACACCAACAAACGCGAGAGAAATCGTCTATAAAAGTAACAAAATATCTGTGACCGTCACGACCAGAAACAGGACTCGGACCCAGATGTCGGAGTGAACAAGATGAAACGGGTGGAGACTGCGAGATGTAGAAGCGGTTGGCAAGGAGGTCCGATGATGTTTACCCAGTTCACAAGCCTCACAATGAAAAGACGGCCTTGACGGTAGGGAGAGAACATGTTGAAGACGCACAGCAGAAGGGTGTCCAAGACGGTAGTGCCATAGCAGAGGAGAGACAGCAGCGGAAGAAAGAGCCCGAGGTACAGTAGGTGGAAGAAGAGTGTAGACACCGCCCTGCCTAGGCCCCCCACCAATCGTCTGCTTCGTCCGGAGGTCCTGAAACAAACAGTGAGAGGGTAAGAATGTGATACTACAATTACCACGCGCAGTAAAGGCACTAACAGAAAAAAGATTTACAGGAAAAGAAGGAATGTATAACACATTAGTCAGAAGTATAGTGGAAGAGAAAGGAACAGTCCCAATGCCCATGACAGACACTAAGGAGCCATTGGCAATAGCGACCGGGGAATAAACTCCCCCCGTGGAGAGGGAAGTGAATAGACTACGATTACCTGTCATGTGAGATGACGCACCAGAATCAATTATCCAAGTAGAATCAAAAGAAGCAAGAGTAGCTATACCGGAAGCGTGACTAGAAGAGGCTATGAAGGTGGATGGCCCTGCAGTAGACCCAGATGTGGACCGGAGGAAACGAGCATACTCGGCTGCCGAGATAGTAACAGTATCAGTGGTGGATGCGGCAGGTGGAGCTGTAGGAACGGAGACCGCATGAGAAGGGGGTGCGACAGACACAGTAGCAGCCCTAGCAGAGGGGAGCCCAAACTTCTGCCAACACCTGTCCGGAGTATGATTAGTACGACCGCAGTGCGTACATGGCGGAAGAGTACGACCACGGCCACGTCCCCGTCCCCGTCCAGGAACACGCCCGCGGCCGAAAGAAGGGGGAACGGGAGAGGAGGCAAGAGCACTCGGTGTGTCCTGGGTCGGTGGAGGAGTCGCCACCCGCAAAAGTCTAGAGAAAGCTCCCTGAAGTGTGGTGATCGTGGAGTCCAATAGCAATTGAGAACCCAAAGCTGAATATTTAGGATTGAGGCAGGACAAATATTTAGCCACCAGGAACTCCTGCCGCTGTTGGAGAGTAACCTCGATATCAGATGAGGCAGGATGATACTGACAAAGCTCGTCCCATTTTCCTTGCAACAAGGCATATGTTTCCTGGAAGGATCGATCTTCCTGTTGTAGGTTGATGATTTCTTCATAGAGACGGAGGACATGACTGAGGTTCTGTTTGGGAGCATAAGTGCTGGTTAGAAATTCCCAAGTAGATTTGGTGGTTTTCTGATACATAATAGTAGAAGCAACCTTGGTGTTCATGCTATGAAGTAATAAATTCAGGACAGCCATATCTGAACGGCGCCATGAGTCATAAGTAGGATCAGTAGGAAGGGGAGCAGACTGAGTGAGATGATGCTCCTTTCCATGCGATCCCAGAAAAAGGTGAACTGATTGTGACCATAATTGAAAATTTGTACCATCAAACTTAATAATATTTGTCCCAAAGGTGGTGCCAGGTTTGAAATCCATGTTGAAGGATGAAGAATCCATAGTGGAACAGCAGTAAGAAGACTGAATACTAAACTGAGTGATGAAGCAATAATACTGAAAAGATGCTGCAAATACTAAACGGCAGAAAGATAGCGTCACCTTGCAGCGGAGGAGCGTCGAATAGAAAAAATCCGTAGAAGAGCTATAAGATACTGCAAAGACGAGAGCTTAAAGAAAAATCCAATTCTGCAGCAGGTCTTGTTATTTATCCTGCGCCATACGCCGCTAAAGAGCAGCGTCTTCTTCAACGAACACCAGTGGAACGCAGAGCAGCGTGATGACAGAGCTGCGTCTTCTGCATGCTCGCAACGGGAAGGCCAGCGGTTTTAAGGAGAACAACGTAGGAAGCCAGCCGATTGTGCCCTAAATATGCAACATCGGCTTCAAAGAAAACCAGAGGAGAAGACCAGCAGGGCGCGGCAGCGAGAAGATCAGCGTACTGACGCCATCCGTCCGTCAAGGCGTCGGTAAAGCTCCGTTGAGCAAGGAAGAAGAAGATATGGTGGCAAGAAGAGGCTTGGCGCCTCACACAGCCATGCCACGGCCGGTGAGAGCTCGCGCCAAGCGCACGAAGATCCTCGGCGCGACGACGACGATAGCGGCTCCTCCTTCCTTAGTTACGGGACGTAGAGAAGAGGGAGGAGAGGGCGGCGGAACGGAGAAGGAGCAACACCGGCAAGGGCAGCGACGGCGGTGAGAAGAAGAGCAGCGGCGGCGTTGGCGATAGAGGAATCGAACGACCTCTGATACCAAGTTAGAGAAAGGGAAAAACCGAAAAATTACATTCAACCTAGGGTAATCCCCTTTTTACACTTAAGTTATAGGGTTAATGGGTTCAAGCCCTAAACCCATTAACCCATCAACCTAATAACAGTAAAAGCACTAACATATAAAAAATAAATTTTTATTTATTAATCTTTAATTTTTTATCGGTAATTTACCGATTTACCCATCGGTTTTTACCAATCGGTAATATTTTAATTAGATAATATTTTAATATTTTAATAATTTTTTTAATAGATTAATTATATAATATTTTAATATTTTTTAATCGGTAAATCGGTAAAATCGGTAATTTACCGATTTACCGATCGGTAATTCGGTAATTTACCGATCGATAAATACCAAATTCGGTATCGGTTCGGTAATAGGTTTTTCGGTTTCGGTAAATCGGTTTTCGGTTTTTCGATTTTTACCGAATGCTCAGCCCTAGGCCTCGCTCAACCATCCCAGAGTGCGAGCATGCCATTAGAACTGCAAGGAATACTGCTTAATGGTGGTGGCACATTATAATATGTTTCTTCTCTTCCTTTCTCATTGGAACCATTTTAATATTACTTATCAAATAACAATTATAGAAAGTTATATACCCATGTTTATCCACCTACATTCATAACTATGATTTACCATCATCAATAGGTTTAACTAATGCATGATCAGATATATGAACTTAATAACTACATTCAACTTAATAAAAAAGATGTGAACTAACTTAATAAAGGAAAAGTGCTATCACAACATTATACATGAATTGATAGGTCAAGCTTCCCCATTGCTCCATAATGGAATGCAATATGAATTCAAACTAAACCATGTAAGCTCAAACATGTCTGTTCAGGAAAAAAAAAGATAACATTTTTTTTCAGTCCATGAGATCTTGTGAATATTTTACAGAAGGAACAACAGTCCAATCATTTTATGCTGTGTATAAAATATACTTTCCAAGGTAATTTTACAGAAGGACCTAATTAACAATATACTTTCCAAGTTATTATTAGAGTATCTAATGTTTCTGAATTGACCAAATCATGATTATCTAGATGCAATGGAATGAATCACACTTTGTTTTAATAGCACATCAGGTACATTGAAATCTAACTTTTGGTCACACATTGTTTGTAAATGAATTAATAGCAAAAGCATTTTTTTAAGTAATAAAGTTCTAATGTGAAAGCTGTAATCAAATATTAGGTTTAAGCCTAGGAAATTCTGAAATAGAGCTGCTCGTGGGATGCAAAGAACTTGGAGGCGGATGAGTGGTGGATGAAATTCTGAAATAGAGCTGCTCGTGCCTCGTGGGATGCAGAGAACTTGGAGGCGGATGAGTGAAGGCGGCCGAAGAGGCTTGGAGGTGGCGGATGAGAAGGAAAGTGATTAGGGCAAATGAGATGCACGAGCAAGCGGCGGTGGCAGATGAGTGAAGGCAGCCGAAGAGGCTTGGAGGCGGATGTGGAAGAAGGGGAGGAGCACAAAGGTATTGTTGAGCAGAGAAAATCGATTTGCGAAAATGGAGGAAAAATAATACCTTTGTTGGAATCACAACAGTAGCGAAAGATCGGCGGCGGATGAGTGAAGGCGTCGACCTCTGTTGGAATCGCGGCAACAACGACGGATTGGCGACGGCGGCAGCGAGAGCAGGTTCGCCTCTTGAGATTAGGGTGTGAATAACGGACGCAGCATCGCCTCGATGGATTTTTATACCTTTCCGTCTAAATCGGAGGTGCCGCTAAATGAGGAAAATGTCTCTGTTTTTCCCTCGCCTTTCCTTCCTAGCTTTTCTGTCTGTACTGATAAACAAAGGAAAACTATATTTTCTATCCTTTCTCTTTCATTTCCTTCCTTGTATACACACTGTAAGAGTCTTCAAAAATCTCAGTCGATCAACACAGCAGCAGATCAGAACACCTTACCCTCGAATCTCCTCCGTGCGCCAGTGTGATTTCAGTTTTGCGAGGTTACCACGGTATGAATCACGAATCTTGTCACTTTGTAAAGCATATATAAATCACGAATTTTGTAAAGAATATATAAAGCATATATAAATCTCTCTCATTCAAATTATATATGCTTTACAAAGTGAAATCACACTGGCTCTCGCTGCCGCCGTCGCCAATCCGTCGTTGCCGCGATTCCAACAAAGGTCGACGCCTTCTTCACTCATCCGCCGCCGATCTTTCGCTGCTGTTGTGATTCCAACGAAGGCATTATTTTTCCTCCATTTTCGCAAATCGATTTTCTCTGCTGAACAATACCTTGCTGCTCCTCCCCTTCTTCCACATCCGCCTCCAAGCCTCTTCGGCTGCCTTCACTCATCTGCCACCGCCGCTTGCTCGTGCATCTCATTTGCCCTAATCACTTTCCTTCTCATCCGCCACCTCCAAGCCTCTTCGGCCGCCTTCACTCATCCACCACTCATCCGCCTCCAAGTTCTCTGCATCCCACGAGGCACAAGCAGCTCTATTTCAGAATTTCATCCACCACTCATCCGCCTCCAAGTTCTTTGCATCCCACGAGCAGCTCTATTTCAGAATTTCCTAGGCTTAAACCTAATATTTGATTACAGCTTTCACATTAGAACTTTATTACTTAAAAAAATGCTTTTGCTATTAATTCATTTATAAACAATGTGTGACCAAAAGTTAGATTTCAATGTACCTGATGTGCTATTAAAACAAAGTGTGATTCATTCCATTGCATCTAGATAATCATGATTTAGTAAATTCAGAAACATTAGATACTCTAATAATAACTTGGAAAGTATATTGTTAATTAGGTCCTTCTGTAAAATTACCTTGGAAAGTATATTTTATACACAGCATAAAATGATTGGACTGTTGTTCCTTTGTAAAATATTCACAAGATATCAGGGACTGAAATAAAAATGTTATCTTTTTTTTTCCTGAACAGACATGTTTGATTACAAGATCTCATGGACAGAAATAAAATATTCACAAGATCTCACGGACCCGGACGACGTCTTCGGCGATGCTCGCGGAGGAAGCGGACGCAACAGATGGTCTCGGGCTGAAGAAGAGGTTGCGCGTGGAAGCAATCAGCAAGCAGAACACTCGGATGGCGAGCGATGGCATACACGAAGGGATTGAAGGGGCGGCGGACGCCTTAAAACCTGAGAAGAGGGAGAGGCGGCGGCTTCCTCTCTATAAGAGGAACATACTGGCATCAAGAAGGGGCATCATCATCACCACCTTCAGAGAGCTTCAGTGTGATCTGAGGGAGATCGGCGTGAGACATTTGGTGAGGTTTAGTGAACTGTAACCGGTGATCAAGGGATCACCGGCGAGGGAGGGGAAGCGGGCACCGACGGCGGGGTTGTCGACAAACATCAGATAAAATGACAATGCCGAATGACTAAAGCTAAGGCAAACCAATTATGACCGTCATACCTAAGAACACCTAGAGATGCTTGATTTGACCTCAATTTTTATTAAGATCTGACTCTATCACTTAACAATATGTTGAGTAGATTTTACTTGATTAATAATTGGACATGTCACCTCACTAGAATCTCTCTCATTGACTCATGGTGACACATCATCCACTATAGGACAAAATACCTTGCTCGTCTTGCCCTATTATAACCTTCAAGAAGGCTGATGTAAACACTATATCACCCCTCCAACCTTGCAAACAAGGCATTGTAGTCCCATTTCAAGATACATTTGTTCTTATTAATGCTCATTGTTAAGGCAACAGGCAATATAGCTTGACTTGTGCGTCCAAGAGGCAAACCTTAGAACTCTTAAGGCAACTTTTACAAGTGTTCAAAGGAAAACTTAGGACAACATGAAAACATTTGAACAAAGTCATCAAGCCATATCATTCGGAGAGTTAATCAACCCAAATCCATTTCAACAAAATGAGACAAAGTCATCTCTATTGCATATTATGCAGCAAACAATCATAAATTGATTTCACTAGCTAGGATGTTACAAGATGCCACTAACATAGCCATTTTTTAGCAGAAAAAAGAAAGAACTAGTTATAGATCACAAGGACATGAGAAACTATAGCACCAATTTCCGTCAAAGGAAAAAGGATGGGACATGTGGTAAGGTTTAAAAGGAAGAGGAAAGTATGTTGAATTGGACAAATTCATTTGTTAAATTAAAATTTACCTCAGAGTTTCCCTATTTTCTGTGATAAAATCAGATCACATAAATAAGAAATAAGAATAGTTCAACACCCCACAGTTGGAAATGACTATGCTTTCTACATGTCAGTGCATATGGATTATAAGAGAACAGCATGATTACAATGCACAACTCCTAATGTGCTATCATATCACATTGTGATGATACTAAAAAAATACAACTTACAAAATGACACAAGCTGCAAATTCATGATTCATTTAAATTTGACTCTGTTTCTTAATTATGACAGACAGATTAAATGGTTCAAACACCAAATCACCCAGTCATATCATCATTGATTTCTGTGCAAGGTCTACTACACATCCTATTTACTTCGCTATTTTTTTCCACATAGTGAAGTTAAATAATAATTGCAGGGTTTGACCCCAAGACCTTGTTATCACTATTGGACCAAAATATCATTGCGCCCAACAGAAAAACTAGGCTATATATAACAAAATTCAACACAATCCTGTTTGTTGTATCAGGTTTTTCCAATTTATTGCCAAATTATCTTGAAATCAGAGCATTTTTTAATTTACAATAATAACTTTATGATGTTAAGAAAATAGCAACATTAACTGAAAAGTTGATAGCTTTAAAGAACCTAAAAAAATAGCCCAGAATGAGAAATGTGAATCAGTTGCAGATTAGGCCCAATAGTTTGCAACAGGGACCATGTAGTTCTACATTCTTGCAAAAGCTTTTTTGATGCATGAATGAACCAGGGCAAAGAGTTATGGTCAATTTGCAAGGAAGTTGAAGCTAAATAGACTTATTTCTAAAGAACCAAAACTCAAGTAAAAAACTAGAAGGGTAAGTTTAGCTAATATCAGACATAAGTAAACTACAAGACCAATCCGCAATTAACTCATCCAAATCATAGTAGAGATTTATGGCCTGACATTTAGTAGCAAGAATACCCAACAACGTATGCATCAGAAAACACGAGTTCCATCGATTATTAGCAAACATGGAACCAACAAGCAAAACATCGAATCCTACAAGAACAGAAGACTCCTATGACTACTAAAAGAAGGACAGAAGACTCCTTTCCAATGAATGATCCCTAGCATAGCCTTCGAAGAAGCAACATCCACAGTGAAATGCGTCTAAGGAAGTAATAACAAAGGAACAACAGATCGAATTTTAAAAGAAGATAGCAATCCAAGGTATTGAGCAGGATAATGAAGTACTGCGAAGAGAAAAGATTGATCACAATACCATGGTAGCAGCTCAGCGTCTACAGCCTTCCAATCTCAAGGAGCTAGAAGCGGCGGACCAATTTTCCCACGGCGATGTATATAGAGCACCAGTTAGGGTTAGGGCTTCGAAATGTAAATAAGCTACACATTTCACAATTTGCCCCTTGGTAAAGTTAATATTCACGCCATCAAAGGCGCTTCTTTTTCTCTCCCACCGGGCCACCACCACTTTTGGTTTATTTTACTCACTTGAAGTTTAAGCTTGTTGGGTATAGTGATAGTGATTGGGGAGAAGATATTGATGATCAAAAGTGCACCAGGATATTTGTTCAACTTTGGAGATATAACATTCACTTGAGTTCAAAGAAGTAAGCCATTGTAATACTCAACATGTGAAGATGATTATGTTGCTGTTATTGCTTGTGTTTGTCATATTATATGGCTAAGAAATTTGTTGAAGATAATGCACATATCTCAAATAAAGCTATTGAAGTTTTTATTGATTACGCCTTAGTTATTGCATTGGGTAAGAATCATATCTTTCATGATAGAAATAAACACATCGATACAAGTTTCTATTTTATAAGAGAATGCATCGACAAGAAGGAAGTTGAGCTGAAATATATAAGCGTACAAGATCAAATTATTAACATACTTACAAAGCTGTTGAAGTTTAAAGACTTTGCAAGACTTAGAACTAAGCTTGGATTAGGTAGAATTTAGGTTTAAGGGGGAAGTTAAAAATAAACTTGAACGTGACAACGTGGAAATGTGTGGCAACATGGAAATGTGCTCCACTACTTGGAACGTTTTCTCTATTTTAGCAAATATTTTTTTAGTTTATTATAGAGTAAGTTAATTTTAGTATTAGCATGTAATATATATTAACTCTTGTTTTCTTTACAAATGATATCTTAACAAGACGTTATTATTTTCCCTCATCATTACTTTGTCTCTTTTATTTTGTGAGGAGAGAGAGACGAAGCCTCTGCTTACTGTTCGTTGCTTGTTCGCTAGTTGCTCGCTGTGAGCCTTCTTCTTACAAGCGGCTCGCAAAGAGAAGGAAGAAAGCTCGCTGCAAGCCTTCTTCTTGAAGAGAAGAGAAAGAAGAGGAGAAACAAAAAAGAAAGCTTGTTGCTTGTCCGCTACTTGCACGTTGCTTGTTGTGAACCTCCAGTAAAAAGAAGAAGAGGACTAGAAAGAAATGGAGAAGAAGGAAGAAAGTTGTCCGCCTTCACTCGTTGCTTGCTGCGAGCCTTCTTTTTCCTTGCTTCCACTATGCTTGAAGAAGAAGAAAGCTCGTTACTCATTTGACTCCATTCTTCATTCGCTATGAGCCTTCTTTTTATTCTTCTCCGTAGCTCCTATTGGTTTTGGTTCTATTTGGTTCCATATGCTACAGAATGGTACTTTGGTCTAGGGCACCAGTCTGGACTAGTATTTCAAACCTTGGATTAATATATACTAGACTTACTACCCTAATGCTATGTCATATTATAAATTTAGTAGCAATGACTTGATATTAGGTGATGTATTATATCAGTTCTCCGGTTCGGACTAGTATTTCAAACCTTGGATTATATACTAGACACACTACCCTAATGCTATATTATATTATTTATTGTAGCAATGACTCGAAATTAGGTGATGCACTTGGAGTAGTAAATATCAAGCTTAACACTTGGTATCTTAAACCATGGTTTGGAATGGAATAATATGAATTAAATTCAGTTTATAGTAAAATATAACAGTTAGACCATTCTAAGACACAACAAACTTACGATTTACATTTGACATGTTACAAGAGCATCAATTTACAAGGGAGCTGATATGACCTTGTTTGGGGTGGCTTCCTGCGCACGTTGGCGTTTGCGAGTAGCCAAAAATAGAAAGCTCCAATGTCTAAGAAGCTGCATTGTTTACTGGCAGCTGCGATCGGGTGGCTTTTGTAAAAGGGAAGCAGCTGCCAGCAAACAGTAACGGCAACCGCTCGAAAGTTTTTGCCCGTCACATGAAAACATTGCTAGAGTTTTTTGTCTTCGGCACTGCCCATCACCGCCTCCGGCTATTGCCGCCGCCTAGCATTAGTCAGCGTACGAAATAACTTAGGGTTTACTTGCTAATCTTCTCTTCGCTACGCCCCTCTATATAAACCGACTTCTTCTCTCATGCAGTAGTCTAGTTCTTCCCCGATTGACTTTCTTGGAGACTTGTGGTTCTGCTATCTCACTCGGGTAATTCGCTTCCTTTTTTTGTTTTTCTTTATCCCCTTATTTGATTGATTATCTAGATGCATTTGTCTACTTTTCTAAGTAGATTTTGTTTTTGAGCTAGTAGCCTAGTACACATTTTTTCTAGGCTGGTGGCTTCAAAGATTTCATCTAATTTTCTATGAGGATGTTGTTTAATTCTCCCTTTTAGGTGAATCTGCCAATCTATTTGGATCTTTTTGGTTGATCGTTATTGGTTCATGTGTTTTTGGGCAGAGTTCCTTTCTCTGCAATTTTGATTTTGCGCACTATAATTTTGGCCCGCTGTTCTGTGCGCATAGGACGGGGCTTGTGCTTTTGTGTAATTTTGGTATGTTATGCTTGGGGCTAGTATTTGGATTTTCACTAATGTATTAAGGATGAGAACAGAGAGCTTTGGTTTACTGATGCTCAAATAATTCACCGTAGAGGAAAACACACTTCATCCAATTCATATTTTGCTTTACGTTTCCATTTCACACAACATGCATTTAGATTCATGATACCCTGATTTTCACACACCAAGAAAGTTAACAATGCATTCACTTGCTATATGTGTAATTTTTTTTATTTTAATAAATTTGTTTCCACTTGGAATGTTGAAACTTGCAAAATCTATACATTAGAAATTTACATATTAGTGCTGATGTTGAAACTTACATATCAGTGCTTGGATTGCAAAATCTATACATTAGAAATTTACATATTAGTGCTGATGTTGAAACTTACATATCAGTGCTTGGAATGTTGAAACTTACATATCAAAGTTCTAACCTTTTATTTTGTTTGTGTAGTTACCCTGTCTTCCATATCTTTATCTTTTACTTCACAACCCCAGGAAAACCATTATAAGATTTTATCCATTCTCATGTAATTCTTATGTTTTTCTATGATTCCTATGATTTAGTTGAAGTGGTGTAATAAGATTTTATATATTATGTTTGCACGGTTTCGCACTTAAAATATATGGGAAACTTTTGCAAATTCTTTTTAGGATTTGTCCATTTTAAAATTAAATTCATGTATGAAATAGTCTAAAAAATATCAATGTATAAAGTAATTTTAAATTTTAAAAATAATTTAATTTTTTTTCTTAATAGAATCAAATAGCACAGCACAGCTGCTCTAAATTGCTTATTAGACCGATTAAAATACCCAAACAGTCTCAGCGTTTCAGACCAGCTCTGGTCTAACCAGCCAAAAGCTCCAACCGCCCCAAACTGGCCCATTGTTTACTTATTAGCTTTCAGCTATAATTCATATGAAGGATGCCACAACATATCCCATATTAAGCAAAATATTTCTTGGTAATTTGAAGTTGAATTGTGTCCAAAACTCTGCAGTTTAGTTTGGTAGAACTTTGGATAAAACTATGATTTTTCCTATTCTGGATTGAGCTTCTTTCTGAGCCATTAAATATACCTCATTTGATGCAAAACTGCAAATTTTGAGCCTTCGAACTGATGTTTACATTATTTTGTTGTTTCATAGTAATCTACTTCCTGTGTACAAAGATCTTGATGTTTTACAGCTCTGTACTACACTGAATATAAATAAGCGCAGAATGGACAGAGATCTTGATGTATACCGAATCTTCTACTCAAAATTAGTTCAAGCAAAGGAATTTTTGAAAGAATATGCTGACAGGTATGTCTACTTTCCCCGTAATTTACAGCTGAACTTGGTTATTACTGCACTGAACATCAAATTCTTATGATAAGAACTATTCGTACACCAATTTGGTTTCAGAAAAAAATTTACAGCAGAAGCATTAAAATGTACATTCCTTTTCTTGTTTTTCTGTTCATGGAGATGATACGAGAGACCTCGCAAACCGGCAATACCTGAAGTTTTAGCTAGCCAAGAATTGCACGTGCTTGTGTCCTGCAATCTCTATTACCAGACTCAAAGTGCTAATTATGTTACAGATTCGTTAAGCCTGATGTAGCTTTGTTGAATGCTGTTTATGCAGAGAAGAGAACAAGAGATGAAAGGAATTTTCAATTTTTTGAGCCATTGATTTTCCAATTTCAAGCGATGAGCATGCCAATGCTGCTCTTACAGAGCTTGAATCTGGTCAGTCTTGAAGCTGGGAAAAAGTTTCAAGTTTGAACATGTTTTGTAGTATTTTTTGTCTTACGAGGATTTATATGCATATAATTTATTGTTCTCAGGATTTATTTCTTTAGAGAGAATTTACAGCGGAGAGAAGAGAAAATATAATGAATCTAGGCAATGTTTTCTTTCATATGTACAATGAGCCCTACTGGTATTGTAGGGTTCAATATTTAATCAGGTTCAGGAAGATAGTTGTTAGTTATCCCATACAAAGCTAATCTGTGCAGAATGTCTGTTTTCATTATGTAATGTTGTTAAGTTAGATTGGTTTTTAGTTTATGATCAAATATTTACCTTTGCGGGGAATACTTAGCAAAACGTTAACCTCAGTGACAGTAAGAGGAAAATAATTTTTAAAAAGCCACTTAAAAAGAAAAAAATTATACACAATTCTACTTACAAATAGGGGTGAGCATTTCATAAAAACTATAAATTGATCACTTATTGAACTGAATTTATCGGTTTAGGTTATTTTATCTATATAACTGTATCTTTTTTAGTATATTTATTAAATAAAATTTACTGATTTTACGTTTATATTGAATTTACCAAATTTACTAATTTAGCACTATTGGTAGATTTAATTTTTACTGAATAAAAAAATTATCAATATCAAAATAACTAAATGAACAAAAAAAAATTAGTACTGATATAATTACTGACACTGAAATTACCAAATTGAATTTATCAATCCGGTAAAATTTACTTTTATCATACTGATGCTCACCTCTACTTACAAACTCTAATACCTTGTTTACTTGAGATGAAAAGGGGAAGAAAAGGAGGGAAAAAAAAATTTTCATCGTTTACTGAGAGGGATGAAAACAAAAAGACATATTTAAGAAGAAAAGAGCAATTAAAATCTATTTTTTTATCTACCCAAATTGAGCGAAAAACTCTTCGTTCTTTGTCACGTCTGTCGCCCGTTGCCCTTGTCCGCTCCGCTCGCTAGCTCTGCTAGTTCGTCGCCCGTTGTCCTCGTCCGCCATTTGTCTTTTCACCTCGTATGCTTGTTTATCGTCTGCTATTTGCCTCGTTTGCTTGTTTGTCATCCGCAAACTCTTCGTTCCTCGCTGCGTCTGTCGTCTGCTCTGCTCATTCATCGCCCATTGTCCTTGTTCGCTTGTCCATCGTCTGCAAACTCTTCTTTCCTCATCGCGTCAGTCATCCATTGTCCTCGTCTGCTCCACTCACCCGCTCTGCTCATCCGTCATCTGTAGTCCTCGTTCGCTCATCTGTTCGTCTATCATCTGCCTCGTCCAACGTCCGCTTGTTCGTTGTTCACTCGCCTCACCTGCTCATCTGTCGCCTGCTCGCCTCATCCATCGCCCGCCCGCTTGATACCACTCGACATTGCTCGCCAGTGCCTGCTCACCCACCCGCCGGTGCCAGTTGGCGCCACCTCTTCCGTAGGTGATTCTATCTCATTCACGTGAATTTTGCGTAAGTTTTTTTTTCATCCTTTTTTCTTTTCCTTTTTTCTCCTTTCACTCCCTCCTAATTTTCTATCCCTTCAAGTAAACGCAGTAGAAAATTATGGGCCTAAAGCAAATGTCTTTGCTTGCATTGACTACAATAAATTGATTGAAACCGAGATCCGTCAAACCTCACAATAAAAAAGTTGCCCATTCTAAAAATCATTCTGTTTTATCCCTGCTTTTGTATTGTTCATCCGTGAGTATTTCTGTGAATTTTTTTTCTCATTCTTTAGTCGATTCTTTTCAGTAAATGGATAAATTTGCGAAGAGCTTAATTTTCAATTTAGGCAATCGGATTGCCTATTGAAAAGTTTGGACAAACAGCTCTGTACATAAGGAGATGATAAGGGGAGGATAAGGCCACAAACCTCTCAGCCGTCAGATAGATCTCAACTTCCTCATCCACCGTCCATTCCCACACCCTGAGATAACAACTCCCCATTGCCTATAACCCCCTGCGTCCTTCGCACCGAGCTCACACCGCAGCTGCTGGAGAAACAATGGCCTCCGCCGCCGCTGCTGCCTCCCCGTTCCTGGGCACGCGCCTCCCTGAGCCCAGCGCCGCCAAGGCAGCGTCTGGCCGGGTCCAGGCCCGGTTCGGATTCGGGACCAAGAAGGCCCCTCCCAAAAAGGCCAAGTCCGCGCCAAAGTCCGAACACCGCTGTGGTTCCCCGGCGCGACAGTGCCGGAGTGGCTCGACGGCTCGCTGGTGGGCGACTACGGGTTCGATCTATTCGGCCTGGGCAAGCCGGCAGAGTACCTGCAGTTCGACTTAGACTCGCTGGACCAGAACCTGGGGAAGAACCTCGCCGGCCACGTGATCGGGACCCGGACGGAGGTGTCCGACGTGAAGTCGACGCCGTTCCAGCCCTACTCGGAGGTGTTCGGGCTGCAGCGGTTCAGGGAGTGCGAGCTCATCCACGGGCGGTGGGCGATGCTCGCGACGCTTGGCGCGCTCACCGTCGAGTGGCTCACCGGCGTCACCTGGCAGGATGCAGGCAAGGTACTCTCCATTTTTGCCTCTTTTTAAGAAAGTCATTCTAGATCTCAAATTTCGTTTCTACTCTAAAAAAATAAAACTCAATCTCAACCTATTCCATCGATCCAGTTGATTACACAAAGGATTCGTTTGATTATGGTCGGATCGTGGAAATGAATGCAGGTGGAGCTGGTGGACGGATCGTCGTACCTGGGCTTGCCGTTGCCGTTCAATATCACGACGTTGATCTGGATCGAGCTGCTGCCGTGCTGATGATAGGGTACATCGAGTTCCAGCGTAACGGGGAGCTGGATCCGGAGAAGCGGTTGTACCCTGGCGGCAAGTACTTCGACCCGCTGGGCCTCGCCGCCGACCCGGAGAAGAAGGCCACCCTGCAGCTGGTGGAGATCAAACACGCCCGCCTCGCCATGGTCGGGTTCCTCGGCTTCGCCGTCCAGGCCGCCGCCACCGGCAAGGGCCCTCTCAACAACTGGGCCACCCACCTCAGCGACCCACTCCACACCACCATATTCGACACCTTCTCCTCTTAACGACGCGAGTTACATCATGATGGTACTATTAAGTCTTTTTATAATTTCAAATTAATTTCTGATCCAGTGCAATATTTATTTCAATAATGAGGGAATTACAGTTTAAAAAATAATTTCAATGTAAAAATGTCATATAATTTTTACGACACTCTTCAATTATCCAGATAACTTATTATTTGTTGAACTTCTTTTTTTAAGAAATTATTCCTGCTATAAATACTCATTATGAACTAATTAATTTTCTCATGAATTCTAATCTTAATTTGATTAAAGTCTTCACTCTTCAATACTACAATTTTTTTTATTTACTGAGTAGAGTAGTATTAGTAAATTTATGTGGCACCAAATTTCAACACTGATAACCATGAGTATTTGTTCAAGCAAATATTTAAGGTTTTCTAAAAAAACTTCAAAATTCTAACAACAAGGTAAGTGTGATACCCACATCCAATCGGACCAGGCCGAGAAAAATTTGGGCTGGGCGGCGGCCGACGCCCATGACACAGGTGCATATCACAGAGTCCAAATCATGGCTATGTCAACAAATTGGGTCAACGCCCAATTCGATGAGGGAAAATTGGAGCGACATCGAGACAGTGAGAAGGTCTTCCGTGCAGCGAGATCTTCGGAGGCAGGAGCTTCACTGCTTTGGCAAAATCTTCAGACGCGGGCAAGGGAGAGGCTCGTCCCCAACTCGGATGCGTGAGACGAGGTCTTTCGGCGTCGGTGCTGACGAGGGAGACATGAGCGGCGGCGTCTCCTTCGAAAGCGGGCAGAGGTCTTTAGGACATGGAAAGAGGCAGTGGACGCGGTCCACGTGAGGCGAACGACCAAATCCAGTAGAGGCGTCGCTCGCCTCTGCCCTATAAATCGTCCGACGAGCGGACAAACCTGAGAGAGAGGAGAACCTGCAAGGAAGGTTCCGAGAGCAAAGAGTTTCCCTTCAAGCACCCGCCTTCCCCGAGCAACAGACGGCTGAGAGATGCGACAAGTGGATCAGGGAGAGATTGTAAGTCAGCGACGAGAGTCTGCCGCCGACATGAGTGAGAGAGGAGAGGTATTTTGTAACTTGTTTTAGAGAATAAATAGAGTTGTTTCCCCTTTACTGATCTTCTTCTCCAGCGAGTTCTTCTTTTGCATCACCATTGTCGATGACGATCCATCAGTGGCAACTTCCGGCAGCAACAAAGGCTAAGAGTGAGGTGTGTGTTCCTCCCCTGCCGAACGCACAAAGCTCCATCAATCGGCAATTCTCCGGCGACAAGTGCAGTCGCATGAAGACGAAGCGGACGACTGGTTTTGAACGCATATGGCATTTGAAACGAGGCAAGCGTTCGAGTCAGAGTCTAAGTCAAAATTGATTTGAGGAAAATAATCGAAATCGGCTGTGACGATTTCGATTTAAATCGGAGGGAAGAGAAGTTAACGTGTCCGCAAGTACACGAATATGTCGAAGCAATAAAAAGATATTGAACCCATATAGACCTACGTGTTAATTAGCAAATAATTAAATTTTTATTAGCTAAGCGATCGATGTACAATGTGTATAAAGCAAAAACAAAATAACGAAAACTGGCGTAGAAGATCGGAGAAAGAAAACTGGGACTAAGGTTTCATTATTTTTTAATTCTCATGACTAGATATAACAAAATTTTTTATTAGTTATTCAAATCATGATAAAGAAAAATTCACTTAAAAAAAATTATCTCATCTCTACTGTCCAATTTACACATAACAACCTTCACTCTCGTGACTTGCTGCCTAGTGTTAAATAAAAATAAATCAAACAAAGATAATTAAAATCACTCTCATGGTTTAACTCTCAGGCCATGTATACTTGCACGGACAGAAAAATAGAGGGAAGGGAAAAAATAAAGGAAAGGAAAACGTGAAGGATGGAAATAGAATCACGTGAAAGACACGTGACCTGTTTCCTGTAAACGAGAAAGATCCGTGCGGCGACAAGCATCGAGCTCGCCCAGCCAGGGAGCGGGTGAGCAGCGAGCTTGGCGGGCCAATGAGCGGCTGTGGTAGAGGGCTTGGCCGGCGAGCTGCTGCGGCGAAGGGTTTGGCTGGTGAGCGGCTGTACTTGTACCCCATCGCTGCCGCGTAAGCCCGCTTGTTCCCCTCGGTCGCCGCCCTAACTCCTTTGAACGACCGCCTCCGCTGTAGTGCGCCTCCATCACCCTCCTCGGAAAAGCTAACCATCGCGATCCTCTGGGGCTGCCTCGCTACGCTTTCGTCAACGGATGGAAAAAATATAGAGGAATGGAAAAAAGGAGATGGAAAAAAGGATCACGTGAAAGCAGATGAGAACAAGAATGGGAGATAGGGAAGGCAGCGGCGGCGGTGCCCCAATGGCAGCGATGGCGGCGCCCGCTTGGGAAGGTTCAAACGTGCTTCAGTGGCGGCGATTTCTTTTCAGTCGGATCCGGTGAGACGACGACAATGGCAAACTTCACCTGCGAGCAGCGAGGAAGCGCGTTGACGGCAAGCTTCAGTAGGATCCAGTCGGCAAGGAAGCGCTAAAGCTTCAAACGGCAAGCTTCAGTCGGATCTAGCAGCGGCAAGGAAGCGCCGACGCAAGCTTGCCGTTGATTTGCTAGGTGGAGAGCTTGGCCGGCAAGCAACTGTGGTGGGTGAGCGGCGAGCTCGCAGCTGGCGAGGGTCTTTTGAGACAACGAGCGATGGAAAAAGGAAGGAAATAAGACGGGCGGCGAGCGGGCACAGCGAGCGTCGACAAGTGGGGACGACGAGTGGCGAGCGGGCGGCGAGCGAAAGAGGGAAGACAAGCAGAGATTTGGCGAGGAGGGAAGACAGGCGGCAAGCTGGCAAGAGGGAAGATGGGCGTGACTGCATGAGCCGCGTGCGTGAGTTTTGTTTATCCGCCCGATTTGGGCGGATGAACAATCAGCGGAAAATGTGGCAAATTCTCCTTCCTAGTTTTCTTCCTAATATCCGTCCGCTGAAGTAAACGACAAAAAAAGCAAAAAAAAATCCACCCCTTCCTAATATCCGTCTAAGTATACACACCCTCAAAGTCTACTTCTCAAGTAAAATTAAATACTCTCGTATCTTAATTTTACAGGTTTTACCTAAAGGGACTCTAACAATCAAAATCACATTTCGATCCACATTATCATATCTGAAATAATGGAATCAATACTCACTTATAAAATAAGCGTCATAAATTAGGGTTATAAGACTTAGCTACTCTCATAGTCTAGGTTTCTAGATCTAATCTAAGAATTCCAAGTTTGTAGATCACCTATCGGTCCATATTACAAACCCTAAAACATGCAAATAATAATGTCAAAGCAAATAAATTGTAGAGGCAAAATTATCATTCAAGAGCATATGCATGCCTATAAACTGCTTTCTCTAGCCAAGGTCTCAGAATACCTTTTTTAGGTTTCAAGGGCATAAACAAGCATGAACTCAACAGATGAGAAGTACATCACTTCATGACAATAAACGTACATCATACACACATATATATGTCAAGTCAAAAGTTGTGTGCATAGAAGAGCATTCAAAATCTTATATGCGGCCTTGAAATTATAATTTACATTAGCTAAATTAAGCAGAGTTTGATGATAAATATAGCCTTTGATAATATAATTAGGCAGACCAGTATCACATTAGGAACTACCAATTTAATTGTTTGATCAGGATACTCGGAATAGTCATAGATATTATAGAAAAACTTATTTTGTGAAAAAAAAATACTATTATTAGTGTGGAATGCGTAGATTTCAACTATTTAGCAAATACGGAACGGCATAGTGGTCAACTATGGTATCATCAAATCTCCTGGATTATTGATTATGATATTCCCTAATTAAGCCCTCCATCTACTACCATATTTGTTGGTAGCTTAACGTATAGATCCACTGCTAGTGTAATTAAGACTATACAAGAAGCATCCAATTAATAGTACGCGCCCTTCTATGTTAAGTACAGGAAAAAGAAACTCAGTTTACTAATTGTTTTGTTGCGCGCAGCACTCCTCCATATTCGTGCATAGATCATCCAAAATTATGTGTAGCATGGAAATGACAAGGAAAACTACTCTCGACAAGGCATAACCAATTACCATCACCAACCCAAGGAAACAACTATATGCCAGTCTTCTCTCCTCAACAGAATGAGCACTACTAACTTCCTCCAAATTCGTCTTTACATAAAATGATCACTAACCTCACGCCTTCTCAACCATCTCAATGTTTTCTCACCCATCTTCAACATCTCATTTCGTCAACTTTCCCTTTGTCCGAAACAAACGCTAGCATCCCCTTCTTCCCGTCGTCAACCTCTCTCTTTCTCAAACAAGTGATATGTGATTGATTTATCCTCTTCTCCAAACAAGGCTTTTCCTTGTTCAAACCCATCCCTTCTCTATCAATTTTTCTTTTGCACCATCTATCTATTTCGAGCATGCATGAACACTTCAATGCCTGCATGCTGCATGCTGGGGCATAGTTACTGCAAACTGGAACATCTATCTAGCAAATTGCTTGTCTATATAACATTTTTTCATCCGTGTAAACGTCACCCTCCCATAAGCAGGTAATGAACTTAACTTTGCTTCTTCTCTTCTGCTCGTGTCAATAACATTTTTTCCCTTCTATTCCTTTACATCATTTGTCTTCAGGTTACAACAGCCTCACCATTTTGAGTTTAGAAGAGAGTGCTAGCATATACATAAGAACATGTGTGTAAACTACATTATTAGACATGGAAGGCATGCATGCTAATTATGATCTTAGCAATTTTCCTAAATTATGGACTATCCAATCCCATAATTAGCTCCTTTATCTAATACTGTATATTTTTATCATTAGTGTATTTATGCCTTATATAAGGTATCATGAGTACTAATATGTAGATTTTATTTTTCTTCCTTCCTGAACCGATATATTTCAATCTTTACAATGCAATTAAATTAAATAAATCCATGGTATTGTGCAACGTACATGAATGAATAATCCCATCCATGGGCAAAATATATCTATCATCATCAAAGTACTGCAACTTCATGTTGCATCACCGTTCTTTGTTCAATGGCATAGTAAACAAAGAGAAGTCGCCGAACTTGGTGTTTAACAGAAGAGTTGAAGATAATAAAGGAAATTTATGTGTTTTCTTATTCCTCTTATGTTGTATAAATCCAAGTGTTACAATAAATGTCTCAATACTATTCCACTCATTCCACAAGCTGAGCTAATCCACTAATTCAACCCAATGACTAAACCAACCACCAATTTACAGAGTAAGAGTTCACATAGTGTCTCTTTCTCTATCAGTTTAACTGATCAATCATCCATTATGTGTTGTTCCTAGTATTCCAACCTGAATAGCAAAAGAGCAATGAGAAAATGGGAGTGATATTATAATAATATAATTAGAAATAGAAATCTGTTTTACAAGCACGTTAGTTGTGCACAAATGAATTTGATTATTCAGTGTGCTAAAATGGAATCACAAGGATTTGGTACTAGTGAGACCGACAAAATTATATAACGAAACAGTTACATGTTTGAATCATAAAACTAACTGGACTATCATACAATAGACTAAGTCATATCAAGGAAGCTCACAATGAAAAAATTGCGGTAAAATATAGGCTTGCAAGCCAATGGATATAGGTCTCAACCATAATCATATAACTGATGTGAAGGAAGATGGATCGGATCGAACACTAGCTATAATGAGTATAAGCAAGACTTGTTTTCACTATCTAAGCAAGGATATCTTCCGTTTGAAAGAAGATAGTATTCTGTTAATATTAGCTCGCTTTCCTTCCCAGAAAGTTATAAATGATGGGGTAAGAGAACCACTACGATGAGGTTCATGACAAAAAAAAACATTCAACCAAAATTCTTGGATTCTCATGTAAGCGAAGCTCGCTGCATATTCTGCATTTCACATCGAATAAATCCTAAAATGCAAGATTCTACTAAGGAGGCCAAGTAGAACAAGGGGGCAAGTGAAACAGATCAATGCCTCTATCTTCTGCATCATATCAAGGATTAGCGAAAAAAACCCTAAAATCAGTTGCCTCCGAGGAAAAATAAACCCTAGCCATGACCAAGAAGATAAAAGAGAGAGAAATGTACCGGCAGGAGAAGGAAGGAGCAGACAGGCTAACGTTAGCGAACCAATCGTAGAGGATGAGAGGATCAGCACCTACCACTGCGTCTACCTCTCGTCCACCGTCTTCTCATTTTTCCGGCTTCTCCCTGTTCTTCTTCCTCTTCGCCTTGTCACTTCGGGCCTTTCTTTACTCGCTCTCACGCTCGAAACTCTCTGGAAGGAGATGGAGAGCTGAATTTGTAAGAAGCGGGAATCCACTTGCGCTTTACGAAGCAGATCCAACTGACCGAATTTCCAATCTCTGGGGCGGTCCATTTCAGTTTTAAATAGGCCCGTCTTCGGGGCGGGGATCATTCAACAGCAGTTGTATTACCAATCTTGCTCTTTTATCAGTTCTATTCGAAATTATTCATTTTGATACGTAAGATTAGAGAAAAATTTAGTTTTCACCTATTCTTAAGCTCTATTTTAGTACTTAAGTGTCAGGCCTGAACCAGACCTGGTTCAGACCAGTTCAGCCCCAGTCCCAATCGCTAAACACAAGCTCAAATCTCAAATCCATGCGGCGTGCGAACACAAGAGGCCCAACGAGTTCGGTCAATATATGACATTGACCCGAACTTGTCTGCTCCGCGAGCTTCGGGAGTAGACTCTGGAAGCGGGACGTCGTCTCCTCCACCGAATGCGTCGAACACGGACGCGGCGCCGGACGGGGAGAAGAGTGGCGGAAGGCTCGGACGCGACACTAGCGGCTTCTCCGTGCGACTCGGATGTAGGGACGCGGTTGCGGACGAAGCCTTCGGCAAGGACTCGGACGCGCGAGAAAAGCTCAGACGCGGAGCGAAAGACTCGGCCCGACGCCAGGATTAGAAGAGGCGGCAACTTCCTCTTCAAATACCGTCGATGGGCGACAGATGGAGACATCGACTTCTACCAGCGACTACCACTTGAGAGCGCTAAAGCTTGGGGAAGCTTTGGCCGTGTTCCTGGCGCTTAGGGAAGCGCTGACGAGAGAGGAACTTCAAGTGAACTGTAACCGGCGACGGGGGTCGCCGGCGAGGGAGGGGAAGCGGGCGTCGATGGCCAGGGGGCCGACGACCATAGAGGAGAGCTTTGTATTCAGTTTGGAGAAATAAAACGAAGCTTTTCTTCCTCCCCTGTTCTTCAACGCGGTGGCGACATTTCGGGGTGTTCTCGGCGGCGAGCGGCTTCCAGACGTCGACGAGAGGTGGAGAGGGACGGTGGCGTCCTCCACCCGCCTACACACCTTTCTTTCCGAAGGCGGACGACGATCGCCGACGAACGAGTGCAGGCGGCACTCTTCCGAGGCGTGACGAAGAAGACGGTTTTGAACGCGTCGAGCGTTCGACACGAGGCCAGTCAATAGGAACGGACGGTCAACGATTTCGAAATCAAAATCGAAATCGAAATCGGAACGGCTGACGCACGACGACGTCAGCAACGCAAATTAGGCCGGCGAGGCGAACATGATTTTGACTGTGGTCAAAATCATGAAGAGGTATAATTTTAATCAGGGTTTCGATTTGGTTTTCCAAATTAGGGTTAGGGTTTTTCGGACTTTCCGTGCGAATTGTAATTTGGGATTAAAATTTAATTTGGGAGAATTAGGATTTTCGGATTTGGGAGAGATTTTATCCGGAAACTCTAGGGAGTTCACGCTCTAGTGTTCCGCCGGACAACCCTAAGACACCAGTTTAGGGCTGATCCGACCGGGGCGTGAGAATTGGTATCAAAGGCAGACTGTGGGCCCATACCCACAGGTTGAAGGACACGTTGAGGGGTTAAGGTGTTACGGAGAACACGGCACTTTCACCCGCGAAGGTGAAGGGGTGTGAAGTTCCAGAAGATCACCCACACAGCCAGAGGAGCGTCAGAGGACGTCTGGCCCCAGCAGGAGAAAGGTAAAGACAAGGTGGAGGCTAAACTTGAAGACATGGCGAACCAGGGAGATCGCATTGCACACATCGAGCAGACGCTCGGGTTGACGGGGGTTAGAGGCACCGCGATTATTCCTCAGATGGAACTTCTTCGGGAGACGATAGAGCATCAGAGGTTGTAAATCGAATTCATGCAGCAGACTATAGACAGTCTGATCACCTTGTCAGGGTAGATGGCACGCATGAGAAAGGAACTGCAGGCAGAGACGGCACACATGAGAGAGGAACTGCAGGCAGAGACGGCACGCATGAAAGAGGAGTTGTAGGCAGAGAACGTGGTACTATGTTTGGCCCTAACGCAAGTATCACGATCGACAGCACCGGCGGAGCAAGAGGCTCCTAAACCGAGGGTACGCGTGCCTGAGCCAGCGACGTTCGGAGGGGCTCAATCGTTGATTGAGGTAAAAAATTTTATTTGAGATATGGAACAATTATTTTCTGCTAACTATGTTCCAGAGGAAGATCAAGTGCGGGTGTGCATCGCATACCTCACAGGCGATGCAAAGCTTTGGTGGAGAACCAAAGTTAGCTTTACATCGGGGGCTACTAGCTGGCCTTGGGAGGCCTGCCGTGAGGAACTGCGGTGGCAGTTTCTTCCCGAAAACTCGGAGGACCAAGCTCGTGGCAAGGTGGATCGGTTGAGGCATACTGGGTCGATCCAGGAGTACGTCAGGGTGTTCTCCGCATTGATGCTGGAGCTACCTAATATGGCGGAGGGTGACCGAAAGTACTTCTTCATCCGGAATCTTCAGCCATGGGCAGAAGCAGAGGAGTTCCAGAGAGAGGTAGACCCTTTCCCCGGTAGGACAGGGGTTCACCGGGCCGACGAGAGCCAAAGCCACAGGGTTGCTTCTTGTGCGGTGGTCCTCACTAGGTGAAGGATTGTCCGTCTAGGTAGAAACTCACGGCGATGGTAGTGCAAGAACCAGCTGAGGAAGCTGAAGATCACACCAAAGAGGCGAGGATTGGTGGATTACAGCTAGTTCCACACACTGCCACGGGAGCGCAGTGGTGTCGGATCGGAGCGATGGAGGCTAGAGATCTGCCAATGACGGACATTGAGGGCGATGTTCAAGTTGGGCAGGGGAGAATTGTCAGGCCTTGTTCAGGCCGCCCAAGGCCCAATGGGCCAAACACAAGCTCAAATCCATGCAGCGTGCGAACACAGGAGGCCCAACGAGTTCGGTCAATATATGGCATTGACCCAAACTTGTCTGCTCCGCGAGCTTCGGGAGTAGACTCTAGAAGCGGGACGTCGTCTCCTCCACCGAATGCGTCGGGCACGGACATGGCACCGGACGGGGAGAAGAGTAGCGGAAGGCTTGGACGCGGCACTAGCGGCTTCTTTGTGCGACTCGGATGTAGGGACGCGGTTGTGGACGAAGCCTTCAGCAAGGACTCGGACGCGCGAGAAAAGCTCGGACGCGGAGCGGAAGACTCGGCCCGGCGCCAGGATTAGAAGAGGCGGCAGCTTCCTCTTCAAATACCATCGATGGGCGATGGATGGAGGCATTGACTTCTACCAGCGACTACCACCTGAGAGCGCTGATGCTTGGGGAAGCTTTGGCCGTGTTCCCGGCTCTTAGGGAAGTGCCGACGAGAGAGGAACTTCGAGCGAACTGTAACCGGCGACGGGGGTCGCCAGCAAGGGAGGGGAAGCGGGCGTTGACGGCCAGGGGCCGACGACCATAGAGGAGAGCTTTGTATTCAGTTTGGAGAAATAAAACGAAGCTTTTCTTCCTCCCCTGTTCTTCAACGCGGCGGCGACATTTCGGGGTGTTCTCGGCGGCGAGCGGCTTCCAGACGTCGACGAGAGGTGGAGAGGGACGGTGGCGTCCTCCACCCGCCTACGCACCTTTCTTTCCGGTGGCGGACGACGATCGCTGACGAACGAGTGCAGGCGGCACTCGTCTGAGGTGCGACGAAGAAGACGGTTTCGAACGCGTCGAGCGTTCGAAACGAGGCGAGTCAACAGGAACGAACGGTCAACAATTTCGAAATCAAAATCGAAATCGAAATCGGAACGGCTGACGAACGACGACGTTAGCAACGCAAATTAGTTTGGTGCGGCGAACGTGTAGTCAAAATCAGGAAGAGGTATAATTTTAATTAGGGTTTCGATTCGGTTTTCCAAATTAGGGTTAGGGTTTTGCGGACTTTTCGTGCGAATTGTAATTTGGGATTAAAATTTAATCGGGGAGAATTAGGGTTTTCTGATTTGGAAGAGATTTTATCTGGAAACCGTAGGGAGTTCACGCTCTGGTGTTCCGACGGATAACCCTAATACACCAGTTTATGGCTGATCCGACCTGGGCGTGAGAATTGGTATCAGAGGCAGACTGTGGGCCCATACCCACAGGTTGAAGGACACGTTGAGGGGTTAACGTGTTACGGCGAACACGGCATCTTCACCCGCGAAGGTGAAGAAGAGTATGAAGTTTCAAAAGATCACCCAAACAACCAGAGGAGCGTCATAGGACGTTTGGCCTAAGCAGGAGAAAGGTAAAGCCAAGGTGATTATTACTAAAAACTGCATTACTGATTTATGTTGGCATTTTATTTTTAACTTGAATGATGTGTAGCTAAAAAGACTTTTTTTCCCACAGAAGCAACTGTTGAATATCACTTTGCAATAGTTATCTTCAGTGAGATTTCGGCAAAAAAAACTTCATTTCAATTTTCTGATCATAATTAGTCTTTGTTTACTACATATTTGCTTCAGTCTAAGTATCTAGTTCTGGAGTCATGAATTGTAGTTTTACTCTTATGTTTGTTATGTTTGTTGCTAAGTTCATCGCGAGAGATAGTCTGAAAAAATTCTAATATCACGATTGCGAGGGATCGAACCCAGGTTACCCGCGTGACAGGCAAAAATACTCACAACTATACAAGAAAGTTTTAGTTGTTTTGATTTCTATCTAACAATGTTATTTATAGAGAGTACAAATAGTTCAGATCATAAGTGTGGACCACAGATACAATAAAATTACACGTGCGTGCGCTTTTGGACGAACTGCTTTTTGACCGCCGGCCTGTACTGCGTCGCACTGTTATCAGTGCAACTGGTGATCGTTTGACTATAAACCATTTGCAAAGTTATAATCAAATCAACAAAATAGTCTCACGTGTACGTCTAATTAAGCACATGCGTACATTGTTATAATCAAGCTCACTTGGGATTCAAGATTCAACCAGTATCAGCTGGCAAGTGTCATTCGAGTAGCTCTTGCACTCAAAGCGAGTGGCTATCGAAATTCAATTTTGTTTTTAGGCTAGCATTTATTTATGTTTATGCTCTTTTGACAGCAGCCAAGTTCGCAATTTGCAGAAGCTAGAAATTTCTAGTCTTAAACTACGATAAACAAAATTATAGCATTGATCCAGAAAGTTGTTGATATGATAAAACATAGTACTTTCCTACTGATAATTGTGAATAGAAACATAAACTCTTCGAGAATGATGCACCGGGAAAATTGCTACATTTTACATTTTAGCACAAGGAACTCCCAAATCCGTGTGCAGGATTCCTTCATATTTCTGAAGCACACTCAGCATCCAAAAGACGAGAAACGAAAATTTGAGATGTCACGATGGCATCATTATACATGATTTATTTCAATCACTAATTCACTTCGGTTCATGCAAGTAGATGATGCATATATATAATACAACAATTTCCAAGTTCACGAATTCTTCATTGTCATTCATGCAAACGAGCAATGCATATGGATAATGTACATACACACTCAAGAGTGTTTCAGGTTTCATTTGGTTTTTTACATCATGCAACAACTTGATTTGGATGAGCAAGCTTTCACCATTCAACCTGGAACAGCTTCAAGGAATTTATTGGCTTCTGGTGCTGCTACACTGTCGTAGTATTCAACTAATACTTTCCATCCGCCTGGGCACATGAAACCATCAGGTGGATTCTCTCTGTTCTTGGCGAGAGTCCGCATCTACAAGTAGAAGTTCAAGATATTGGTAAGACTTTCAAGAATTTCATATGATGTTGCGTTGGTTAGCTTGTTACCGACAAACAATATGATTTACCTTTGTGCTAGAGATGAAGAGGAAGTCCTGAGGTCTCGATGGATCAAAGAAAGCCATTTTCTTCTGTTTTTTGTCATAAGCAGCTACCTATGTTCATAGTAAGAACTCAAAGTTTAGAAGCCATTTTCTTCTGTTTTTTGTCATAAGCGGCGAGGAGCTGCGCGGCGAGGTGTGGCGTGAGCTGTGAGCGGAGCAGGCGGGCGTGGACTTCCCTGAGGTGGGCGAGGGTTTTGGAGGAGTGGACGACGGAAATGAAGCGGGCTTCGCTCTGGGCTTCTGCGGTCATTATAGTGACGACTGCCTGGAGGCACAAGACGGTACCACGCCGAGTCGAGAGTCGTTTTATACGGGAGCTTTTGCGTAACAGAAAATGCAGTACCAAAAAAAATAAAAATCGTCTAGGCCGTTAGACCCTGGATCACTAATCAAGTCTGCCCCTAACCTTACCTTAACCAAAGCCGAACGCCCTGCTTAATACACGCATGATCGATAGTGCCACCTGAGGATGGAACCACTCATGATTTGTGCCATTGCAATAGTAATGACGAAAAGTAGCTTGATAATCCTTAATTGCACTATTGCAATCTCTTGCAATTTATATACTTGAACCCAAGTCATAAAGTAGCTTGATAATCCTTAAGTGACTTGGCCTATTAAGACTTCTCAAGTGCTTTCTAAATGTTTCATGAATTGATGTTTTGATTTGTATGGTTTAATTTCTGCTTGTATAGTCATGAACCTGAGCCTGGATCACACAGAACCGATCGCAGAGATTGTTGCTCACCTATTGTCCTAGGGAATGGTCGAACTTGTTTGTTGCAAGCAAAGAGCTTGCATGCGATACTAACATAGTTATGTATGGCAATGGCACAAATCATGAGTGGTTCCATCCTCTGGTGGCACTATCGATCATGCGTGTATTAAGCAGGGTGTCCGGCTTTGGTTAAGGTAAGGTTAGGGGCAGACTTGACTGGTGATCCAGGGTCTAACGGCCTAGACTATTTTCATTTTTTTTTGGTACTACGTTTTCTGTTACGCAAAAGCTCCCGTATAAAATGACTCTCGACTCGGCGTGGTGCCATCCTGTGCCACCAGGCAGTCGTCACTATAATGACCGCATAAGCCCAGAGCGAAGCCCGCTTCATTTCCCTCGTCCACTCCTCCAAAAGCCTCGCCCACCTCAGGGAAGTCCACGCCCGCTTGCTCCGCTCGCAGCTCCCTCCCACGCCACGCCTCACCGCGCAGCTCGTCGCTGCTGCCTGCTCCCCGTCCCTCCGCGCCGTCCACTACGCCCTTGCCCTCTTCAGCCGCTCCCCTCCTTCGCCTCCTCTCTTCGATGCCCTCGTCCGCGCCCTCTCTGTTCCCTCTTTTCCGCCGCACTCTCCCACTTTGCCCTCATCCCCCACTCGAGCATCCGCCCCGGAATTCGAACCCTAACCCTAACTGGTGCTCTATATACATCGCCGTGGGAAAATTGGTCCTCCGCTTCTAGCTCCTTGAGATTGGAAGGCTGTAGACGCTGAGCTGCTACCATGGTATTGTGATCAATCTTTTCTCTTCGCAGTACTTCATTATCCTGTTCAATACCTTGGATTGCTATAATGACCGCATAAACCCAGAGCGAAACCCGCTTAATTTCCCTCGTCCACTCCTCCAAAACCCTCGCCCACCTCAGGGAAGTCCACGCCCACCTGCCTCCCTCCATTCGGCCGCCATCAAAGCCAGGCTCGACCTCGACCCTTTTGTCCGGACCTCCCTCGTCGACATGTACGTCAAGCTCGGCCTTGCTGGCCGTGGCCTTTCAGTGTTTGACGATTCGCCCGACTGGCACAAGCAGTCGACTGTCCTGCTTTGGAATGTGTCTATCAACGGCTACTGTCAGTCCGGGGATATGGGGGCGCAAGGAGGCTCTTTGAGCTGATGCCGATGAGGACCGCGCCATCCTGGAACAGTCCTATGCAGGGGTATATGAGAAAAGGTGATGCAGACTCTACGGTCGAGCTTTTCCATTAGATGGCGGAGAAGAATGTCGTCTCATGGACAACGTTGGTGGCTGGTTTCCTGAAGCTTGAGGAATATGAGCAGGCATTGAACTTCTTTGAGAAAATGTTGGATTCAGGTGTGCGCCCCAATGAATTCACCATATCATCTGCCCTCTCTGCTTGCGCCAGGATGGGGGCTTTCAAGCGAGGCATTATGATTCATGATTTTGTTTTGAAGAATGGCTTTAGGGAAAACGGGGCAATTGGTACAGCGCTAGTGGATATGTACTCAAAATGCGGGAAAGTTGAGATTGCAGGCAAGATTTTTGATGGTATGGAGAGGAAGGACCTTCTTACTTGGATAGCGATGATCCTGGGATGGGCGATTCATAGCGATTGCACAAAAGCTCTCAAGCACTTTGAGGACATGAAATGTTTAGGCACTGAGCCCGATGAAGCAGTATTCCTTGCAGTTCTAATGGCATGCTCGCACTCTAGGATGGTTGAGAGAGGCCTGCAGATATTTGACAGCATGAGATTCGAGTACAGTATACAGCCCACCATTAAGCACTACACTTGCATGTTGGATTTATTTGGAAGAGCAGGGCATCTGAATGAGGCCATGTCGCTTATAAGATCCATGCCCATAGAACCCGATTTTGTTCTTTGGGGTGCACTCTTCAATGCCTGCCATGCTAATAAGAACGTCGAATTGGCTGAATTAGCAACAGAAAAGGTGCTCCAGCTTCGACCAAAACATCAGGGTGGCTTCATTTTCCTTTCAAACATGTATGCCGGGGCAGACAGATGGGATGATGCCGAGAATGTAAGAAACAGTATGAAAGATAGGGAAATCGACAAGTTTCCAGGATGGAGTCACATTGAGGTGCAGGGGAATACAAATCATTTTGTTGCTGGTGATCGATCCCATCCACAATATGAAAGAATATATGAGAAGTTAGAGGAGTTGGTTACCAGAGCTAGAGAATAGGGTTATGAGCCCAACACTGACTTGGTGCTTCACAACATTGAGGATGAGGACAAGGAGGATTCGTTAGGATGTCACAATGAGAAGTTGGCTCTTTTGTCTGGGTCTTTTGAGCACTCCCGAGGGGACTGACATAAGGATTGTCAAAAACCTTAGAGTTTATGGCGATTGCCATTCTTTGATGAAAATCACAAGCAAGTTAGGCAATAGATTGATAATACTAAGGGATAACAAAAGATTTCACCATTTCAAAGATTGAAGTTGCTCGTGTGGGGATTATTGGTGAATCCTACCCTTCAAGGTATTTAAACCACATACTATGTTTCTATTTGATTTTGATCTTAATGAAGTGCTTTAAATGGATATAGATCTTACACTTTAGCAGGTTTCTCTGACGTACATCTTGATTTGTTTTCAATTGTGTTTTAAGTATATTGAGGAAAAAAATGTGCATTTAATTAGATCTTGCTTATTCTATATTAATCAAAGAGATCTATTTAAGAACAAAGAAAAATCATGAGTTCTAGAGCATGAATTCTCTAGGGTTTTCGGACAAAGCCTCACCACCAAATCAGAAACCCTAATTACTCCGATTAATTTTTATCTCCAAATTACAAATCACACAAAAAATTCTAAAAACCCTAATTCCAAATTACCTCTAATTGAATTTTGACTGAGGTCAAAATTCCCAATCGCCGGACACTCGAATTTTCCCCTGAATGACGTCAACTAATGTCGCTCGCCAACTCGTCTCCGCCGCGCGCGTTCGGATTGTGCTTACGTCCGTGTGACGTCAGCCACCAAATTGAAACGCCGCTCGCCAATTTTGATCTCACGAAATCAGCGTTGACCGCTGATTTTGTTGACTCGCTCTTCGTTTCGAACACTCGAAGCGTTCGAACCTTCACCTCCGTCTTCGTCCCTTTCGGCGTTCGAGCGCACGCAGCCGCGTCGTCTGTCGTCACCTCGTGTCGCCGGAGAGGAGTCGTATCTGCTGGGAAAGTCCTTCCCCTCCGCCCTTTGGACAGTGGACGTCGACTGACGGGCCGCCAATGAGAACAGACGCCGGAAACGACTGAAACAGGGGAACGCGAAGAGTAGAGAGGAAAACTTTTATTACCGCGTTTAAGCTACAAAACCTCTCTCTGTTTGCCGTCAACCCCCTAGCCGCCGACTCCCGCTCCCCTCCCTCGCCGGTGATCCACCGATCACCGGTTACAATCTCTCTAATCCTCACACCAACCCGTTCGTCGCCACCAGAAGCTTCCCCAAGCTTTACTCTCGTTCCCGGCTGGTGGAGTGGTGTAGCTCTTCGATGATGGCTGCCCTCCTCTCTCGCCGATCACACGCAGCTCTTATAGGATGGAGGCGCCGCTTGCCTCCCTAATTAGGGCATCCGCCGCCCTTCTCTTGCGCGCAGAAGACCGCCTCGCCTGTCCGATATTCTCGCCATCTGCAACGTTCGCAGCCACCTAGACAAGCCGTCGACGCCGCATCCGACGAATTCGCCGCGTCGTCGTTGCCTGCGTTTGTCACACGCGGAGGAGACAAAGCCGAGGCTTCGTTCGATTTGGGGTCAAACTTTAGAGTTGACCGAGTTTCTCCCTTCTTGGACTTCGATTTGGGCCTGTGTTTGGGCTTGGGCCAAATCGGTTGAATCCGAACCTGACAATGAAGGTACTAAAGTAGAACTTGTGTCAGGGCCCGGTTCAGGCGGTCCGGCCCAGGCCCGAAACACAAGCCCAAGCCCACACAGAGACCCAATCCTGGGTCAAAATCGGGTCAACACCCGATTGAGGAGAGCGCTGCCGAGTCAGCGACACGCGTGTGCAGACACGCGCGGGCGACGCAGCGTGCGAAAGCTTCGGAGAGAGCGGCACGAGCTTCGGCTTCAATGCGATCAAAGCGGACGCGCGAGCGAAGCGGAAACTCGACGCGCGGTGGACGAGGACGCGGCGCGATCGCGTCCTGGCGGAAGAAGCGGACGAAGCCACACGGGATGCAGCTTCGCGAGCGGATTGCTTGGGCGAGGTTTTCGGACGACGGGACGCTGGCTCGCCGAGAAAGGCGGACGCGGCGTCGAGCAAAGAGGCAGCGTCTCCTTCCCGGTCTTCACGCGAGCTTCGGCGGAAGACGCGGTCCACGCGACAGAGACGGCGCTTACGGGGTGAGCGACGAAGGAGGACGCGGCAAAGCTTCTCTATAAGAAGCTTGAAGGCGACGAGATCGGTGTGCGCAGAGGCGTCACCACACAGAGAGCGCCGGGGGCGACTCCACCGGCGGCGGCGAGGCGCCGTCGCCCTTCCAGAGCTGGGCTCTGATGCCGCCAAGGGGCGAAGGTCGGCGCAGCGGCGTCGACGAGAGAGTGAGATCAAGGAGAGCATGTAACCGGAATCACCGGTGAGGGAGGGGAAGCGGGCACCGACGGAGGTCGTCGGTTGAGAGACGTTGTAAGCTTTGCAGAGGTAATAAAGCTTCTTCCTTTCATATGTTCCCTTCCCCTGTTCAACGACGACGGAAGGCGGCGGCCTTCCTTCTCCGGCAACGGCAGCGTCGAACGCAGACGCGCGTTCGACGCGTGAAGACAACGGCTTCGGCGCGAGGTTGAAGACGACACGAGCGTTTCGAACGCTCGGCGTTCGAAACGAGGCAGAAGTCAACGGTCAAAACAGAACGAAATCGATTCGGAAATCGATTTGGAGGCTGACGTCGGCGTGACGTCAGCGAGGCGAAATTAGGAGCGGGATTTCGAATTCGCGAGCGGCGAACGAAATCGGCAGGTGACGTCAGCAGTCGAGTGGCTGACGTCAGCGAAGGGAAATTCGGCAACCAGCGTTGATTTGGTCAAAATTGATTTTGACCGAGAAGGTATCTTAATTTAGGGTTCCGTTCTTTTCCGGATTTCTAAATTGGGGTTAGGGTTTTCTCCGTGCGATCTTGTATTTGGGGATAAAAATTATCCGGGAAGATTAGGGTTTCGATTTTGGGGTCGGAAACCCTAGGGCGAGTTACGTTCTGGTATTCCGCCGGACGGCTCTAGGAAGCGGATAAGCGCTCATTCTAGACCGATCCGACCGGGGCGTGACAACAGGTATCAGAGCTTAAAGTGATCCACCGGCGACAAGGAGTGTCGTCCTTCCAGGGCAGGGGTCCTGATGCCAACACCAGGGAGTGTTGATGCCAATGTCTAAGGGCATTGATGCCGATGTCAGGGACGTCGATGCCGATGTCAGGGGATATCGAAGGAGACTCTATAAGAGCTCAGTGATTGCAAGATCACTTCCAGAGCAGGGGCTCTGATGCCAATGCATAGCATTGATGCCAACACTAAGGCGTGTTGATGCCAACCCCAGGGGGCGTTGATGCCAACACCAGGGCGTGTTGATGCCAATGCATAGCATTGATGCCGGCGCCAGGGGTGTTGATGCCGGCGCCAGGGGCGTCGATGCCGGTGTCAGGGACATCGAGGTTCAGCTGAGATTCAGCAAACATGGTGAAGCAAGATTATCCTTGACAAATTTGTTGATGCAGGTTGCTATAAGCATGGTGCAGCAAACACTCATCATCAGAGGAGGGAGGACTTTGAACATTGGAGGGCCAGTGTTCAGCTTGCATGGAACATCGAGGGCGATGTTCAAATCAGGTGGGGGAGTATTGTCAGGGCCCGGTTCAGGCGGTCCGGCCCAGGCCCGAAACACAAGCCCAAGCCCACACAGAGACCCAATCCTGGGTCAAAATCGGGTCAACACCCGATTGAGGAGAGCGCTGCCGAGTCAGCGACACGCGCGGGCGACGCAGCGTGCGAAAGCTTCGGAGAGAGCGGCGCGAGCTTCGGCTTCAACGCGATCAAAGCGGACGCGCGAGCGAAGCGGAAACTCGACGCGCGGTGGACGAGGACGCGGCGCGATCGCGTCCTGGCGGAAGAAGCGGACGAAGCCACACGGGATGCAGCTTCGCGAGCGGATTGCTTGGGCGAGGTTTTCGGACGACGGGACGCTGGCTCGCCGAGAAAGGCGGACGCGGCGTCGAGCAAAGAGGCAGCGTCTCCTTCCCGGTCTTCACGCGAGCTTCGGCGGAAGACGCGGTCCACGCGACAGAGACGGCGCTTACGGGGTGAGCGACGAAGGAGGACGCGGCAAAGCTTCTCTATGAGAAGCTTGAAGGCGACGAGATCGGTGTGCGCAGAGGCGTCACCACACAGAGAGCGCCGGGGGCGACTCCACCGGCGGCGGCGAGGCGCCGTCGCCCTTCCAGAGCTGGGCTCTGATGCCGCCAAGGGGCGAAGGTCGGCGCAGCGGCGTCGACGAGAGAGTGAGATCAAGGAGAGCATGTAACCGGAATCACCGGTGAGGGAGGGGAAGCGGGCACCGACGGAGGTCGTCGGTTGAGAGACGTTGTAAGCTTTGCAGAGGTAATAAAGCTTCTTCCTTTCATATGTTCCCTTCCCCTGTTCAACGACGACGGAAGGCGGCGGCCTTCCTTCTCCGGCGACGGCAGCGTCGAACGCAGACGCGCGTTCGACGCGTGAAGACAACGGCTTCGGCGCGAGGTTGAAGACGACACGAGCGTTTCGAACGCTCGGCGTTCGAAACGAGGCAGAAGTCAACGGTCAAAACAGAACGAAATCGATTCGGAAATCGATTTGGAGGCTGACGTCGGCGTGACGTCAGCGAGGCGAAATTAGGAGCGGGATTTCGAATTCGCGAGCGGCGAACGAAATCGGCAGGTGACGTCAGCAGTCGAGTGGCTGACGTCAGCGAAGGGAAATTCGGCAACCAGCGTTGATTTGGTCAAAATTGATTTTGACCGAGAAGGTATCTTAATTTAGGGTTCCGTTCTTTTCCGGATTTCTAAATTGGGGTTAGGGTTTTCTCCGTGCGATCTTGTATTTGGGGATAAAAATTATCCGGGAAGATTAGGGTTTCGATTTTGGGGTCGGAAACCCTAGGGCGAGTTACGTTCTGGTATTCCGCCGGACGGCTCTAGGAAGCGGATAAGCGCTCATTCTAGACCGATCCGACCGGGGCGTGACAACTTGAGAATAAGTGAAAGCTAAATTTTTCTCTAATCTTATGTATCAAAATGAGCATGGAGAAGCCGGAAAAATGAGAAGACGGTGGACGAGAGGTAGACGCAGTGGTAGGTGCTGATCCTCTCATCCTCTACGATTGGTTCGCTAACGTTAGCCTGTCTGCTCCTTCCTTCTCCTGTCGGTACATTTCTCTCTCTTTTATCTTCTTGGTCATGGCTAGGGTTTATTTTCCCTCGGAGGCAACTGATTTTAGGGTTTTTTTTCGCTAATCCTTGATATGACGCAGAAGATAGAGGCATTGATCTGTTTCACTTGCCCCCCTTGTTCTACTTGGCTTCCTTAGTGGGAACGATAGTAGAATCTTGCATTTTAGGATTTATTCGATGTGAAATGCAGAATATGCAGCGAGCTTCGCTTACATGAGAATCCAAGAATTTTGGTTGAATGTTTTTTTTTGTCATGAACCTCATCGTAGTGGTTCTCTTACCCATTATTTATAACTTTCAGGGCAGGAAAGTGAGCTAATATTCACAGAATACTATCTTCTTTCAAACGGAAGATATCCTTGCTTAGATAGTGAAAACAAGTCTTGCTTATACTCATTATAGCTAGTGTTCGATCCGATCCGTCTTCCTTCACATCAGTTATATGATTATGGTTGGGACCTATATCCATTGGCTTGCAAGCCTATATTTTACCGCAATTTTGTCATTGTGAGCTTCCTTGATATGACTTAGTCTATTGTATGATAGTCTAGTTAGTTTTATGATTCAAACATGTAACTGTTTCGTTATATAATTTTGTCGGTCTCACTAGTACCAAATCCATTTGATTCCATTTTAGCACACTGAATAATCAAATTCATTTGTGCACAACTAAGGTGCTTGTAAAACAGATTTCTATTTCTAACTATATTATTATAATATCACTCCCATTTTCTCATTGCTCTTTTGCTATTCAGGTTGAAATACTAAGAACAACACATAATGGATGATTGATCAGTTAAACTAATAGAGAAAGAGACACTATGTGAACTCTTACGCTGTAAATTGGTGGTTGGTTTAGTCATTGGGTTTAATTAGTGGATTAACTCAGCTTGTGGAATGAGTGGAATAGTGTTGAGACATTTACTGTAACACTTGGATTTATACAACATAAGAGGAATAAGAAAACACATAAATTTCCTTTATTATCTTCAACTCTTGTGTTAAACACCAAGTTCGGCGACTTCTCTTTGTTTACTATGCCATTGAACAAAGAACGGTGATGCAACATGAAGTTGCAGTACTTTGATGATGATAGATATATTTTGCCCATGAATGGGATTATTCATTCATGTACGTTGCACAATCCCATGGATTTATTTAATTTAATTGCATTGTAAAGATTGAAATATATAGGTTCAGGAAGGAATAAAAATAAAATCTACATATTAGTACTCATGATACCTTATATAAGGCATAAATACACTAATGATTAAAATATACAGTATTAGATAAAAGGAGCTAATTATGGGATTGGATAGTCCATAATTTATGAAAATTGCTAAGATCATAATTAGCATGCATGCCTTCCATGTCTAATAATGTAGTTTACACTCATGTTCTTATGTATATGCTAGCACTCTCTTCTAAAGTCAAAATGGTGAGGCTGTTGTAACCTTAAGACAAGTGATGTAGAGGAATAGAAGGGAAAAAAATGTTGTTGACACGAGCAGAAGAGAAGAAGCAAAGTTAAGTTGATTACCTGCTTATGGGAGGGTGACGTTTACACGGTGGAAAAAATGTTGTATGGACAAGCAATTTGCTAGATAGATGTTGCAGTTTGCAGTAACTATGCCCCAACATGCAGGCATTGAAGTGTTCATGCATGCTCGAAATAGATAGATGGTGCAAAAGAAAAATTGATAGAGAAGGGATGGGTTTGAACAAGGAAAAGCCTTGTTTGGAGAAGAGAATAAATCAATCACGGCTTAGGATTTGCCGGTCAAAGAGACGAAAACTCGAAGAAGATTAGGATTCACTGGACGCCGCTCGCCGCTCACCTTGTCGCTTGTCGCCATTGATTCGCCAGTAGTCGTAGCTAAGTCGCCACTCATCAAAAGCCTCGAAGGATCGATCGATGATAATAGAAGGTAACTCCCTATTCCATAACTAGGGCAGCACTAGGCCACTAGATGGGTAGGGTATTGGATAAATGGGTGTTTACTAATTGGGTAAACGGGTGAAAACGGGTTTACGGGTAAAATTGAGTATATTAATTTTAATCAGTAAAATCGGTTTTTTACTAAACCGAAAAAAATTAATCGATATCAAAACTGATAACCGATTTATAAAAAAAATATTACCAATACTGATGCCGATTTAACCGAACCAAATTTACCGAACAAATCGGTAAATCGGTATTACCAAATTTACCGATCCAAATACCCACTCCTAATATTGCCATTTGCCTTAACAATGAGCATTAGTAAGAACAAATGTAACTTGAAATGGGACTACAATGCCTTGTTTGCAAGGTTGGAGGGGTGATTTAGTGTTTACATCAGCCTTCTTGAAGGTTATAATAGGGCAAGACGAGCAAGGTATTTTGTCCTATAGTGGATGATGTGTCTTCATGAGTCAATGAGAGAGATTCTTGTGAGGTGACATGTCCAATTATTAATCAAGTAAAATCTACTCAACATATTGTTAAGTGATAGAGTCAGATCTTAATAAAAATTGAGGTCAAATCAAGCATCTCTAGGTGGTCTTAGATATGACGGTCATAATTGGTTTGTCTTAGCTTTACTCATTCGGCATTGTCATTTTATGTGATGTTTGCTACGACCCCGCCGTCGATGCCCACTTCCCCTCCCTCGCCGGTGATCCCCTGATCACCGGTTACAGTTCACTAAACCTCACCAAATGCCTCACACCGATCTCCCTCAGATCACACTGAAGCTCTCCCGTGCACACGAGCTTCCCTGAAGCTCTCTGAAGGTGGTGATGATGATGCCCCTTCTTGAGGCTAGTACCGATTTAACCGAACCAAATTTACCGAACAAATCGGTAAATCGGTATTACCGAATTTACTGATCCAAATACCCACCCCTCATATTGCCATTTGCCTTAACAATGAGCATTAGTAAGAACAAATGTATCTTGAAATGGGACTACAATGCCTTGTTTGCAAGGTTGGAGGGGTGATATAGTGTTTACATCAGCCTTCTTGAAGGTTATAATAGGGCAAGACAAGCAAAGTATTTTGTCCTATAGTGGATGATGTGTCTTCATGAGTCAATGAGAGAGATTCTTGTGAGGTGACATGTCCAATTATTAATCAAGTAAAATCTACTCAACATATTGTTAAGTGATAGAGTCAGATCTTAATAAAAATTGAGGTCAAATCAAGCATCTCTAGGTGTTCTTAGGTATGACGGTCATAATTGGTTTTCCTTAGCTTTAGTCATTCGACATTAGAAATTTATTACTTAAAAAAAATGCTTTTGCTATTAATTCATTTATAAACAATGTGTGACCAAAAGTTAGATTTCAATGTACCTGATGTGCTATTAAAACAAAGTGTGATTCATTCCATTGCATCTAGATAATCATGATTTGGTCAATTCAGAAACATTAGATACTCTAATAATAACTTGGAAAGTATATTGTTAATTAGGTCCTTCTGTAAAATTACCTTGGAAAGTATATTTTATACACAGCATAAAATGATTGGACTGTTGTTCCTTCTGTAAAATATTCACAAGATCTCATGGACTGAAATAAAAATGTTATCTTTTTTTTTCCTGAACAGACATGTTTGAGCTTGCATGGTTTAGTTTGAATTCATATTGCATTCCATTATGGAGCAATGGGGAAGCTTGACCTATCAATTCATGTATAATGTTGTGATAGCTCTTTTCCTTTATTAAGTTAGTTCACATCTTTTTTATTAAGTTGAATGTAGTTATTAAGTTCATATCTCTGATCATGCATTAGTTAAACCTATTGATGATGGTAAATCATAGTTATGAATGTAGGTAGATAAACATGGGTATATAACTTTCTATAATTGTTATTTGATAGGTAATATTAAAATGGTTCCAATGAGAAAGGAAGAGAAGAAACATATTATAATGCGCCACCACCACCTAAAGAAGTGTATTTGATAGGTAAGGTTACGGGCAGATTTGACTAGTGATCCAGGGTCTGACGGCCTAGAAGATTTTCATCTTTTTTGGTACTGCATTTTCTGTTACGCAAAAGCTCCCGTATAAAACGACTCTCGACTCGGCGTGCTGCTGTCTTGTGCCGTCAGGCAGTTGTCACTATAATGACCGCAGAAGCCCAGAGCGAAGCCCGCTTCATTTCCCTCGTCCACTCCTCCAAAACCCTCGCCCACCTCAGGGAAGTCCACGCCCTCCTGCTCCGCTCACAGCTCCCTCTCACGCCCCGCCTTGCCGCGCAGCTCGTTGCCGCCGCCTGTTCCCCATCCCTCCGCGCCGTCCGCTACGCCCTTGCCCTCTTCCGCCACTCCCCTCCTTCGCCTCCTCTCTTCGACGCCCTCGTCCGCGCCTTCTCCGACTGCTCCCTCTTTTCCGCTGCACTCTCCCACTTTGCCCTCATCCCCGCATCCGCCCCGGCCGCCTCGCCTTTCCGTTCGCCCTCCGCTCCGCCGCCTCCCTCCCCTCCCCTCGCCACGCTGCCTCCCTCCATTTGGCCGCCATCAAAGCCGGGCTCGACCTCGACCCTTTTGTCCGGACCTCCTTCGTCGACATGTACGTCAAGCTCGGCCTCGCTGGCCGTGGCCTTTCAGTGTTTGACGATTCGCCCGACTGGCACAAGCAGTCGAATGTCCTGCTTTGGAATGTGTCTATCAACGGCTGCTGTCAGTCCGGGGATATGGAGGGCGCAAGGAGGCTCTTTGAGCTGATGCCGGTGAGGACCGCGCCATCTTGGAACAGTCTTATGCAGGGGTATATGAGAAAAGGCGATGCGGACTCTGCGGTCGAGCTTTTCCATCAGATGGCGGAGAAGAATGTCGTCTCATGGACGACGTTGGTGGCTGGTTTCCTGAAGCTTGAGGAATATGAGCAGGCATTGAACTTCTTTGAGAAAATGTTGGATTCAGGTGTGCGCCCTAATGAATTCACCATATCATCTGCCCTCTCTGCTTGCGCTAGGATGGGGGCTTTGAAGCGGGGCATTATGATTCATGATTTTGTTTTGAAGAATGGCTTTAGGGAAAACGGGGCAATTGGTACAGCGCTGGTGGATATGTACTCAAAATGCGGGAAAGTTGAGATTGCAAGCAGGATTTTTGATGGTATGGAGAGGAAGGACCTTCTTACTTGGACAGCGATGATCCTGGGGTGGGCGATTCATGGCGATTGCACAAAAGCTCTCCAGCACTTTGAGGACATGAAATGTTTAGGCATTGAGCCCGATGAAGCAGTATTCCTTGCAGTTCTAATGGCATGCTCGCACTCTGGGATGGTTGAGCGAGGCCTGCAGATATTTGACAGCATGAGATTCTGAGTACAGTATACAGCCCACCATTAAGCACTACACTTGCATGTTGGATTTATTTGGAAGAGCAGGGCATCTGAATGCGGCCTTGTCGCTTATAAGATCCATGCCCATAGAACCCGATTTTGTTCTTTGGGGTGCACTCTTCAATGCCTGCCGTGCTAATAAGAACGTCGAATTGGCTGAATTAGCAGCAGAAAAGGTGCTCCAGCTTCGACCAAAACATCAGGGTGGCTTCATTTTCCTTTCAAACATGTATGCCGGGGCAGGCAGATGGGATGATGCCGAGAATGTAAGAAATAGTATGAAAGATAGGGGGATCGACAAGTTTCCAGGATGGAGTCACATTGAGGTGCAGGGGAATACAAATCATTTTGTTGCTGGTGATCGATCCCATCCACAATCTGAAAGAATATATGAGAAGTTAGAGGAGCTAGTTACCAGAGCTAGAGAACAGGGTTATGAGCCCAACACTGACTTGGTGCTTCACAACATTGAGGATGAGGACAAGGAGGATTCGTTAGGATGTCACAGTGAGAAGTTGGTTCTTTGTCTGGGTCTTTTGAGCACTCCCGAGGGGACTGACATAAGGATTGTCAAAAACCTTAGAGTTTGTGGCGATTGCCATTCTTTGATGAAAATCACAAGCAAATTGGGCAATAGATTGATAATACTAAGGGATAACAAAAGATTTCACCATTTCAAAGATGGAAGTTGCTCATGTGGGGATTATTGGTGAATCCTACCCTTCAAGGTATTTAAACCACATACTATGTTTCTATTTGATTTTGATCTTAATGAAGTGCTTTAAATGGTTATAGATCTTACACTTTAGCAGGTTTCTCTGACGTACATCTTGATTTGTTTTCAATTGTGTTTTAAGTATATTGAGAAAAAAATGTGCATTTAATTAGATCTTGCTTACTCTATATTAATCAAAGAGATCTATTTAAGAACAAAGAAAAATCACGTGTTCCAGTTAGGAAACATTGTAGGAAGTTTTTGTTCAAAAACTGCTGGTCCTTTCATTTTCTGCTTTAACATTTATTTGTTCCTTTCTGGTTTCACATATATTCCATTACTTAAGCGCCCATGAGCACTTACATTTCTGAAATCTATGAAGTTTTACAGCCTTCTCTACCATTTTGCTGAAGTGTTTAATAATTTATTAAAAAATTGGTGTGTGAAGCATGTTATGATTAGATGTGGCTTCTAAACTTTGAGTTCTTACTATGAACATAGGTAGCTGCTTATGACAAAAAACAGAAGAAAATGGCTTTCTTTGATCCATCGAGACCTCAGGACTTCCTTCATCTCTGGCACAAAGGTAAATCATATTGTTTGTCGGTAACAAGCTAACCAACGCAACATCATATGAAATTCTTGAAAGTCTTACCAATATCTTGAACTTCTACTTGTAGATGCGGACTCTCGCCAAGAACAGAGAGAATCGACCTGATGGTTTCATGTGCCCAGGCGGATGGAAAGTATTAGTTGAATACTACGACAGTGTAGCAGCACCAGAAGCCAATAAATTCCTTGAAGCTGTTCCAGCTTGAACGGTGAAAGCTTGCTCATCCAAATCAAGCTGTTGCATGATGTAAAAAACCAAATGAAACCTGAAACACTCTTGAGTGTGTTTGTACATTATCCATATGCATTGCTTGCTTGCATGAATGACAATGAAGAATTCGTGGACTTGGAAATTGTTGCATTATATATATGCATCATCTACTTGCATGAACCGAAGTGAATTAGTGATTGAAATAAATCATGTATAATGATGCCATCGTGACATCTCAAATTTTCGTTGCTCGTCTTTTGGATGCTGAGTGTGCTTCAGAAATATGAAGGAATCCTGCACACGGATTTGGGAGTTCCTTGTGCTAAAATGTAAAATGTAGCAATTTTCCCGGTGCATCATTCTCGAAGAGTTTATGTTTCTATTCACAATTATCAGTAGGAAAGTACTATGTTTTATCATATCAACAACTTTCTGGATCAATGCTATAATTTTGTTTATCGTAGTTTAAGACTAGAAATTTCTAGCTTCTGCAAATTGCGAACTTGGCTGCTGTCAAAAGAGCATAAACATAAATAAATGCTAGCCTAAAAACAAAATTGAATTTCGATAGCCACTCGCTTTGAGTGCAAGAGCTACTCGAATGACACTTGTCAGCTGATACTCGTTGAATCTTTAATTTGATTATAACAATGTGCGCATGTGCTTAATTATAGACGTACACGTGAGACTATTTTGGTGATTTGATTATAACTTTGCAAATGGTTTATAGTCAAACGATCACCAGTTGCACTGATGACAGTGCGACGCAGTACAGGCCGGCGGTCAAAAAGCAGTTCGTCCAAAAGCGCACGCACATGTAATTTTATTGTATCTGTAGTCCACACTTCTGATCTGAACTATTTGTACTCTCTATAAATAATATTGTGAGAGAGAAATCAAAACAACCAAAGACTTACTCATATGTTTAAAATTTGTCTTTATTATTGAACAACAAAGTCGTTGTAGTATAGTGGTGAGTATTCCCGCCTGTCACGCGGGTGACCCGGGTTCGATCCCCGGCAACGGCGATTTCAGAGTTTTTTCAGGCTATCATTTGCCCTAGCGACTCTGGTAGTCATCGGTGATGCCTCGAGCAGTATAACTACCATTGCTCTTCTTCTCCTTTCCATTTCAGGCGAAGATTTGTCAATGGAGATTTGAAGAACAAATTTCAATTTTTAAATTTCTTTGTTATCCGCTTCCAATCTAACACTAAATATTTTTCACACACGACCCCACCAAGATCCTTACCAAAACCCGACGCCAGTGGCCATCTCTACTGCCCACTTCTTCTCTCTTGTCGTGGCCATCAAGAGCTTGCCTTCCGGAATCTGCTGCTGCTCGTCTTCTCCTTTCCGGTTCAGGTGAGTTGGTTGCCTATTTTCTACCTCATTCCTAGTCTGCATATTGCTCTACTCTTAATGCCAAAGTTGAAGGGCTTTATTCGTCCTTGTATGAAAATTCTATATAAGTCGCATATTTGTACATTTTCATCGCTTGATAGTCAGAGATTGTTAAACACCATAAGAGCCTGGAATTTCGTTCCTTTCAACCTCTGCTTCTTGTCATAAGTGGCAATCTCCCTTATCAGTTCCTTGGTAGGCTGAAAACTTAAATGAATAAAAGCTAGCACATGGATTGATCAGCTTAAGTACACAGATTTGGTTGAAACATAAACATTAATCTAACGGATGGTCGATACCTTTGGCATTGAAATTTCTTTTGAATAACAAATGGCTGAGCTGCTATATCTTAATGCTTTTTCAAGAGCACATCTCGTGCTTACTTGATCCTTTAATCGTTTCTCTAGTTGCAGAATCTGCATCATATTCAAACCAGTAAATATTTTATATACATAATCTAAGAACCAAACAAGCATCGATGACTAATTACTGAATGCTATCAATGTATTTGAGACTTTGTACATAATAGCTGATAATCTGCCAAGAGAAACATGTTTGTTTAGAGCATTGAATATATAATTTATACTCTATAGCACTAGTATAGAAACATGTCTTTTTGTTGCATCTGAACCATTGCATTAGCATTAAATAAATTATTGCGGCTGCTGTCAATTTGTCATAGATGATGCTTGTTTTAGTAAATCATTAATTGTTCTAAGTGTATTCTTTTTTTAATCTTTGTGATTTGATTTTAATATTATGGTTTATTATATAATGTATTTCTAGATGGAACATAGTTCAAAAACAAAAGGAAAGGCATTGCATAATTATGTAGTTATAAAACTCTAGTTGCAACGATGGCATTGCATAATTATATTAGGGGAATATCATGCAATGACGTAATTTTTAAAGAGGTTGATGCTGATCCTAATTCGGTGGTGGACGAAAATTTATCAACGAAGAACCAAACAAAGATTTTCAAGATAATAATATGGATAGTATTAGTGATCAAATTGCACTAAGTTTGATAGAATCTTAAGTTTCTAATTGTATTTTTATTTGGATATGCAATGTAAAATTAACTTATGAATGTATGAGATAAAACTTGGTGATTGTTTGTGATATTTTATCTATTTTATTATTTTAATTCTTATATAGTTTTCTACTTAATAATATTTATAATGCTTCTTCCAATAGCACTGCAACAACAACACCTGCACTGCACTGTAATCCCAAACTGGCGTATAGGCTCACAAAGAAATAACTCTTATTGGTGTTTAATCCAAGGTTTTAAAATTTGGTCCCGGATCGGTATGATACCGGTGAACCGACGGCAACGGCAGTGCAACAAAGGCGGTGTAGAAGGCAGTGCAGCGCAACAGAGGCAGCATAGAAGGCGATTGAAGCTTTCGCCATTAGCAGAAGCTTTGATCGAAGCTTCCACAGTTCCGCCACCTGTTGCTTCCGCCCCTTCCATGCCGTCCGATGCAACTGTGCTCCGACGGTTGCTCCGCGACCAGTCCTCCACCGGACCGGTCCGGCCGGTTTCGAACCGATTTTTGGAACGTTGGTTTAATCTACTAAATCATATGTCTTTGTTTGTCAGAGCACTAATGACCTTGTAATGACTTAATAACCAATTAGGTTCCTTCCTGTTTGGAAATAATTTCTGTACTTTACTTGTAAAACTTCAGTAAGAAATCTTTTTAGTTTAGGTATAAGTTTATGCCTTCCAGATATGACAATTTGAATAAAGAATCGATCTCTCTTCAATTCGGGATAGAAATTAGTATCTCTAAGTAAGCAGGCCTGAACTCTAGTTTCTGAAGAAAATAAACTTGGACTTGGTCCTACCAGAATACTTGCCTTTATTTTCTCATGTAGGAGCAATTAATTTACAGAGCATGCAACAATTGCTACAAACTATTCGCGAATGTCTTCAGAGTAGTGATTGGGCTACCCGTAAAGCTACTGCTGATACACAGTGTTTTGGCATCTCATTCCACACATTTGATAAGTGATGGGACTTCAGCAACAATAGCTGCTCTGGAGGCTTGCCGTTTTGACAAGGTGACCTCTCTTAGTTTGTTAGACTAAGTCTCAGTGCCAATACCTTCCTTAATTGATGATACATGTGCTGAAGCTAATATATTCAACTGAACAATTATTTTCAACAGCATTTGTTAAAGGTTATCGCTTATTTTGCTATGCTTGTCAATATCTTGCGTCTTTCTTAGGTAAAACCTGTCAGAGATAGCATGATGGAGGCATTGCAACTTTGGAAGAAGTGTGGGGTCAAAATTGTTACATTAGGGATGTATTATGACCGTTTCAAATCCACCTTAAATTAATAAGGCTTTTATTAAATGGGTTCTGGCTTCCAATGAGCGCAAGCGCTCATTGTTAATTACCCCTAAAATTAGGGAACCTTTGATTAAGAGATCTATAATACGCAACAAGATAAGAGCGATAATCAGATGATGTCACTTATAAATTTCATTCATAAATTTAACTTGACGTGATACATATTTCGACATGATAAGAGGAAAAGAGTATTCATCAAGATGGGCAGTTTGTGTTCATCGGACTTTAGCCTTGTAATGGCGTATCGGGTAATATCCGGCCCAGGCAGTACAACGTTATATCGAGGAGCTACGCCCCGATGGTAAACATCGACGTACGCACCTCCCAAACGATATTCCATCATAATACATTAAGGCGCGTTGGATATTAGACTGGAAAGATCACCCGGCCTTGATGGCGCGTTGGATGATTTGACTTGAAATTTTGTCCGGCCTTGCGGCGTGTTGGATAATTTGGATTTGGAGTTTATCCGGCCTTACGGCGTGATGGATAATTTGATTTGAAAATTTATCCAGCCTCGCGGCGTATTGGATAATTTGGTTTGGAACTTATCCAGCCTTGCGGCGTGGTGGATAATTTGATTTGGAAATTTATCCTGCCTCGCGGCATAATGGATAATTTAATTTGGGAATTTATCCGGCCTTGCGGCGTGATGGATAATTTAATTTGGAAATTTATCCGGCCTCGCGGCATGATGGATAATTTAATTTGGGAATTTATCCGGCCTTGCGGCGTGATGGATAATTTAATTTGGAAATTTATCCGGCCTCGCGGCATGATGGATAATTTAATTTGGGAATTTATCCGGCCTTGCGGCGTGATGGATAATTTAATTTGGAAATTTATCCGGCCTTGCGGCGTGATGGATAATTGAATTTGGAAATTTATCCGGCCTTGCGGCGTGATGGATAATTGAATTTGGAAATTTATCCGGCCTTGCGGCGTGATGGATAATTTAATTTGGGAATTTATCCGGCCTTGCGGCGTGATGGATAATTTGATTTGGAAATTTATCCGGCCTCGCGGCATGATGGATAATTTAATTTGGAATTTTCCTGGCCTTACGGCGTAATGGATAATTTAATTCAGAATTTTATCCGGCCTTACGGCGTAATGGATAATTTAATTTTGAGAAATTACCCGGACTTGCGACATGTTGGATAATTTAAAGGATAGTAATATGTCAGCCTTAGCAAACACGACGTCATGTTGAGGAGTTACGCCCCAACGATAAACGTCGACGTACGCATCTCCCAAACAACATTTCGTTATGATGCGCTAAAGCCTTTATTATTATTTTCTTTAAATATTCAGTCGCGAGCGTTCCGGGGTTGGCGTTTAGTTAAATGCGACGTTGAGTTAACTTCAGCTCGTCACATAGATGACTAAACCGCTAGCCACCATGTGAACATGATTTTTGTATGGACGTCGTACGTCATCCTGTTGTCACATAAATGCCACCACATTTTCTTTGCTTTGAGAATTATATACCTTTTTTATTTTACACGAAAGAGTAAAGTTACTCTTTCGCGAGTTGCATCCCGTTGCTATCTTTGGCGAGGGATCGGCGAAGGAAGAAAAGGAAGCAATATCATTATCGCCTTCCCGGCGATGCTGGGCTTCCTTGGGTGTTGCCAAGCTCGAGTGAAGATAGCCATGAGATATTGCCGGTAAGAGTCTAGGTCTCCGATTATTCCAACGGAGTGTCGGCGAATCGCAGGGGTGTTCGTCCGAAAGCAACGATTCCTGTTGGGAGGCGACGAAAGCGGGTGGAGATGGCGTTGATCGAGATTCTAGTGGAGGACTCCTCGCTACTTGTTAGAAGGGCACTGACGAGAGACACTCGTTCGAGCCAAAAGATAGGATGATTTTCGTTTGTAATTTGAAATGGTGACAAGGGAGATGGCTGGATGACTCGCGTCTCGGTAGAGGGGGAAGCAGTCTGCTTTGACGGTCTCGATGGCGGCAACAACTTCCGACCGCGGTATTGAGGGCTTTATCGAAGGCGGTCGACGGAAAGGGCGTTTAAGACGATATAACGCTAGGGCCAGCCGAGGCGGTAGCAGTGGGATGCTGAAGAAGATGTCGGTGACGGTTATCGGGGGAAATCCGGCAGTAGCAAGTGACGCCAGTATGCACCTATTTTTTTACTTGAACGTGGTGATATTTCAACCCATGAACAGATCTGAGATAAAACTTAGTAGGAGTTCGGCCGATTGACACCATGCTCATCTCTGCTGTTTCCAAACCATAGTTTGGCTGGCATTGTTCCGGGTAAGATAGAGTCTTATTTCTCAATTGCGTAGGCCATTTCTAGTAATGCCTGACAGGTTCCTGGGCAGGACGTGACGAATTGGGGAGCAATCGCCTGATCTGAGCAGGCTTGGGAGATGAACTCCTCGTCTTGGGGTAGTTGTGAGTGCGGGTTTAGCATCGGACGTGGCTTCCTTGCATCAAATTGGATTCGCTGCAGGCTCCTGCTGGTTGGCAAGATGGGCCTGGGCTAGGCCTGCCTAATGGACGGTACATCTTTCCACTTTACTTACCTTTCCTTCTTTCTACTTCTCTCGTTTTCTTTTATCATCTCCCCAACGGCTATTATCTTCTCTTGCTCGATAGCGGTTTTCGGCGGCGACCGGCGGTTCCCATCAGGTAAGGAGAAAGGAAGGATTTTTTTTATCCTTGGTTAATCGTCATGAGACCTTGAAGTCCAAAACCCTGGCAGCATTCTTTTGTTTGAACCGGGACAATCTCCCGAGAGGAAATCAGGGAGGAGATCGAAATAGGCGGTCCACTCTACAGGTAATCTTCAGTAGCCTCCCCTCTAGATCCTCAAATCCTTTTAGCCGTGTGTTTTTTTTATTTTTTATTATTATTTTTTTTTTCACTTATCTTCGGCTCGGTTTCTGGTTTATCTGGTTTCTCCTCTCCTTACGATTTTCGACCGTGGTTCTTCTTCCTGTTTGAGCACCTTCCTCCTCCGCAGCACCGCCCTCCTTTTTCTCATCATTTTTTTTTAACAGCATCTCCTCTCTTTCTTTTATCACTATTTTTTATGCTCCTCCCCACTTTATCCTCACCTTCCCTTCATTTCCTTACCATTTTTTTACGCATTCACCAGTTTTATTTCTTCACTCTTCCGCCATCAGTGTTTTATGATGCCACCGGTGCTTAGTGCACCTCAGGCCTATGTATGCAAAACAAGGAAGTGTGTATGTGCGGTGATGCCCTCCAGCACCTTGAGATGCCACCGGTGCTTAGTGCACCTCAGGCTTACTTAAACAAAACAACGAGACTTACCCTTCTTACCTATGAACGTCCCTTCCTGCAGCCTCTTCGTATTCCGCTTCACGACCGCCTCTTTCTCTTCTTTCCTCCTTTTCTGCCCCTCTTCTCCCTTTTATAAGCCTCCAGCTGACCTAAAAGCCATCCTTTTTCTTTCGCGCCTTTTCCATCTCGTCTTACTGCCCTCAGCGCCTTCTCCTGCTTTCCTATGTCCTGACAATTGCCTCATTTGGTGGCAGCGTGTACGTCTTCTTCTCTGAATTTTTTTTTGGCTTGTCTTATCTGTGTATGACCGTTCACTTCCGATGGCATATGCCAGCTGTTCCTTTCCTTTTGTTCTAGCCTTACAGGGCATTGCCAGCTTTCTCCTTTTTTGTTCTTGCCTTACAAGGCATTGACGCATGCTGGACTCTCCCTTCCCTTCTCAACTTCCGATTGATGCGTTACCATTTTATAATCAAAATTAATTTTGACTAATCTTTGCTAGGCACGCATAGTTCTAAACGCATTGTCATAGGTCCGAATACATCATTTTAATGCAATGTTCTTGATCCCAGTTAAAGTTGAAATGGTAGAAGTCTTATAGGGTACCCTTTGTACATATACTGTGGGTGAAAATTCATAGTTCAACAATAGGAACATATGTTCTGCTACTATTTGCAGCTCATCATCTAACTGAACGTAATCTTTGACCATTTAAACTCATAAAAACTGCTACTATTTTCAACAGGTTATGCAAAGGTGATGAATTGCTAGAAAGGATTCTCTCAAGGTAGTCACATAATGAAAGTTTTGCTTGGCAATTAATTACCTTTGAAGGTCATCTGAATCAACGAAACATAAAGCAACTTCTTCACCTAACATAAAAATCTTTCACAGGGGAGGAAAATATTCAGAAGAAGATGCAAAAACTGTCATTATTCAGATACTGAATGTCGTATCATTCTGTCATCTTCAAGGTGTTGTTCACCGAGATCTCAAGCCAGAGGTAGTGGTTTCTTCGAATTGCTGAGCTTTCTGATTTTGAGAAACATTATTCCTTGATTTTTGCCATCATTTATGATTTAGTTCTCTCCATTTCAATATTCAGTATTTAAATTCACCATCTTAGCGACTCATATTCCCCACTCTGCTGCGCTAGAATTTTCTTTTTACTTCGGAAAATGAGAAGTCCACCTTAAAGGCCATAGATTTTGGTTTGTCGGACTTTGTTAAACCAGGTTGGTCTGACAAATCTATTCTTATGAGCTGTTATCTTGGCTTCTAGGTTTTCCTTTACCTTTAAATAACATGTTTACTCGACTGATTCTATAGATGAAAGATTAAATGATATTGTCGGGAGTGCATACTATGTCGCACCAGAAGTTCTTCACAGATCTTATGAAACTGAGGCAGACATGTGGAGTGTTGGTGTCATTGCATATGTTTTACTCTGTGGCAGCCGCCCTTTTTGGGCTCGAACTGAAATGGTGGAAGCCTTATAGGGTACCTTTTGTACATATATTGTGGGTGAAAATTTATAGTTCAACAAGAAGATTGCAGGAAACGGAGAGGATGGAATATCAGATGCAAATGGCATGTGTACCTCGTTGCAATTTGGCATCGTACATCTTTTTAAGGTTTCTTTAATTCTCTCTTCTTTCTTACACCAGATTGCAGAAATGCTAACTGGAATGACAATGAGGAGAAGGCAGATAGTAGAAGAACCAACCATAGTAAAAAGCCATAATCTTTTAAAAAGTCAACTTCTGGTTCTTCACCCCCAGAAAGTGATTCCATATCCAAAGGAAAAGGCACCAACATACCAGAGAAAGCAGTAGTATTGTTAAGAAAACAGCACCATCTGAAAAGCGAGAAAGAATTGAACCCAGAATTTTTCCAAAAACTTGAGAAGAGGAGTTCTGATGACTTGCCTGTAGAAGTAGTGTTACCTCGTAAATGTGTACTATCTTCAAATTCACAAGGTGAAGAAGGATCAGAATCAACTTGTAGAGATTCTATGAGAACACTAAACCGTGTTGGAGCTATGCTTCAAGAATCAAGTGATACTAATGGACATAACACTGCCAATTATCAGACTTCAGAAAAATGTCTGGCGGCCTACAATAACTTGCAAGACTTGGATGATCTACATCAGGATAAGTGGACAGAGCAAAGAGGTATTAGAGCAAAAGAATTAAAAGTAAAAAATTATGGCCATGCTGATAGGATGGAAATTCAGGGAGGTTCCTCTCCTATCAGAATGAACCCCACAACTTTTCGTCATTACTATTGCAAGAGATTGCAATAGTGCAATTAAGGATTATCAAGCTACTTTTCGTCATTACTATTGCAATGGCACAAATCATGAGTGGTTCCATCCTCAGGTGGCACTATCGATCATGCGTGTATTAAGCAAGGCGTCCGGCTTTGGTTAAGGTAAGGTTAGGGGCTGACTTGATTGGTGATCCAGGGTCTAACGGCCTAGACGATTTTTATTTTTTTTTACTGCATTTTCTGTTACGCAAAAGCTCCCGTATAAAATGACTCTTGACTCGGCGTGGTGCCGTCTTGTGCCGCCAGGCAGTCGTCACTATAATGACCGCAGAAGCCCAGAGCGAAGCCCGCTTCATTTCCCTCGTCCACTCCTCCAAAACCCTCGCCCACCTCAGGGAAGTCCACGCTCGCCTGCTCTGCTCACAGCTCACGCCACGCCTCGCCGCGCAGCTCGTCGCCGCTTATGACAAAAAACAGAAGAAAATGGCTTCTAAACTTTGAGTTCTTACTATGAACATAGGTAGCTGCTTATGACAAAAAACAGAAGAAAATGGCTTTCTTTGATCCATCGAGACCTCAGGACTTCCTCTTCATCTCTAGCACAAAGGTAAATCATATTGTTTGTCGGTAACAAGCTAACCAACGCAACATCATATGAAATTCTTGAAAGTCTTACCAATATCTTGAACTTCTACTTGTAGATGCGGACTCTCGCCAAGAACAGAGAGAATCCACCTGATGGTTTCATGTGCCCAGGCGGATGGAAAGTATTAGTTGAATACTACGACAGTGTAGCAGCACCAGAAGCCAATAAATTCCTTGAAGCTGTTCCAGGTTGAATGGTGAAAGCTTGCTCATCCAAATCAAGTTGTTGCATGATGTAAAAAACCAAATGAAACCTGAAACACTCTTGAGTGTGTATGTACATTATCCATATGCATTGCTCGTTTGCATGAATGACAATGAAGAATTCGTGAACTTGGAAATTGTTGTATTATATATATGCATCATCTACTTGCATGAACCGAAGTGAATTAGTGATTGAAATAAATCATGTATAATGATGCCATCGTGACATCTCAAATTTTCGTTTCTCGTCTTTTGGATGCTGAGTGTGCTTCAGAAATATGAGGGAATCCTGCACACGGATTTGGGAGTTCCTTGTGCTAAAATGTAAAATGTAGCAATTTTCCCGGTGCATCATTCTCGAAGAGTTTATGTTTCTATTCACAATTATCAGTAGGAAAGTACTATGTTTTATCATATCAACAACTTTCTGGATCAATGCTATAATTTTGTTTATCGTAGTTTAAGACTAGAAATTTCTAGCTTCTGCAAATTGCGAACTTGGCTGCTGTCAAAAGAGCATAAACATAAATAAATGCTAGCCTAAAAACAAAATTGAATTTCGATAGCCACTCGCTTTGAGTGCAAGAGCTACTCGAATGACACTTGCCAGCTGATACTGGTTGAATCTTGAATCCCAAGTGAGCTTGATTATAACAATGTACGCATGTGCTTAATTAGACGTACACGTGAGACTATTTTGTTGATTTGATTATAACTTTGCAAATGGTTTATAGTCAAACGATCACCAGTTGCACTGATAACAGTGCGACGCAGTACAGGCCGGCGGTCAAAAAGCAGTTCGTCCAAAAGCGCACGCACGTGTAATTTTATTGTATCTGTGGTCCACACTTATGATCTGAACTATTTGTACTCTCTATAAATAACATTGTTAGATAGAAATCAAAACAACTAAAACTTTCTTGTATAGTTGTGAGTATTTTTGCCTGTCACGCGGGTAACCTGGGTTCGATCCCTCGCAATCGTGATATTAGAATTTTTTCAGACTATCTCTCGCGATGAACTTAGCAACAAACATAACAAACATAAGAGTAAAACTACAATTCATGACTCCAGAACTAGATACTTAGACTGAAGCAAATATGTAGTAAACAAAGACTAATTATGATCAGAAAATTGAAATGAAGTTTTTTTTGCCGAAATCTCACTGAAGATAACTATTGCAAAGTGATATTCAACGGTTGCTTCTGTGGGAAAAAAAGTCTTTTTAGCTACACATCATTCAAGCTAAAAATAAAATGCCAACATAAACCAGTAATGCAGTTTTTAGTAATAATCAGCTTAAAAAAAATGCTTAACTCATAAACCCTAAAGAATCGAAGAAGACCTAGCCACCTGGGGAACTAAGAGAAGGGCCAAAAAAATTTAAGGTTCGCGGCTCAAACTTTCGCCACTCGAAGTTTCGAAGAGATTTTAGGGTTCGGTCATTCGCTGCTTCGATTTTAGGGTTCGGCCGTTTGCTCGCTACTCGCAGATTTGCCAGTCGAAGAGACGAAAACTTGAAGAAGCTTAGGATTCACTAGACGCCGCTCGCCGCTCGCCTTGTCGCCGGTTCGCAGCTCGCCTTGTCGCTTGTCGCCATTCATTCGCCAGTAGCCGTAGCTAAGTCGCCACTCATCAAAAGCCTCGAAGGATCGATCGATGATAATCGAAGGTAACTCCCTATTCTGTAACTAGGGCGGCACTAGGCCACTAGCTGGGTAGGGTATTAGATAAATGAGTGTTTACTAATTGGGTAAACAGGTGAAAACGGGTTTATGGGTAAAATTGAGTATATTAATTTTAATCGGTAAAATCGGTTTTTTACTGAACCGAAAAAAATTAACCGATATCAAAACTGATAACTGATTTATAAAAAAAAATATTACCAATACTGATACCGATTTAACCGAACCAAATTTACCGAACAAATCGGTAAATCGGTATTACTGAATTTACCGATCCAAATACCCACCCCTAATATTGCCATTTGCCTTAACAATGAGCATTAATAAGAACAAATGTATCTTGAAATGGGACTACAATGCCTTGTTTGCAAGGTTGGAGGGGTGATATAGTGTTTACATCAGCCTTCTTGAAGGTTATAATAGGGCAAGACGAGCAAAGTATTTTGTCCTATAGTGGATGATGTGTCTTCATGAGTCATTGAGAGAGATTCTTGTGAGGTGACATGTCCAATTATTAATCAAGTAAAATCTACTCAACATATTGTTAAGTGATAGAGTCAAATCTTAATAAAAATTGAGGTCAAATCAAGCATCTCTAGGTGTTCTTAGGTATGACGGTCATAATTGGTTTGCCTTAGCTTTAGTCATTCGGCATTGTCATTTTATCTGATGTTTGCCGACGACCCCGCCGTCGGTGCCCGCTTCCCCTCTCTCGCCGGTGATCCCCTGATCACTGGTTACAGTTCACTAAACCTCACCAAATGCCTCACGCCGATCTCCCTCAGATCACACTGAAGCTCTCCCATGCACACGAGCTTCCCTGAAGCTCTCTGAAGGTGGTGATGATGATGCCCCTTCTTGATGCCAGTACCGATTTAACCGAACCAAATTTACCGAACAAATCAGTAAATCGGTATTACCGAATTTACCGATCCAAATACCCACCCCTAATATTGTCATTTGCCTTAACAATGAGCATTAGTAAGAACAAATGTATCTTGAAATGGGACTACAATGCCTTATTTGCAAGGTTGGAGGGGTGATATAGTGTTTACATCAGCCTTCTTGAAGGTTATAATAGGGCAAAACGAGCAAAGTATTTTGTCCTATAGTGGATGATGTGTCTTCATGAGTCAATGAGAGAGATTCTTGTGAGGTGACATGTCCAATTATTAATCAAGTAAAATCTACTCAACATATTGTTAAGTGATAGAGTCAGATCTTAATAAAAATTGAGGTCAAATCAAGCATCTCTAGGTGTTCTTAGGTATGACGGTCATAATTGGTTTGCCTTAGCTTTAGTCATTCGACATTGTCATTTTATCTGATGTTTGTCGATGACCTCGCCGTCGGTGCCCGCTTCCCCTCCCTCGCCGGAGTTCACTAAACCTCACCAAATGTCTCACGCCGATCTCCACTGAAGCTCTCTGAAGGTGGTGATGATGATGCCCCTTCTTGATGCCAGTATGTTCCTCTTATAGAGAGGAAGTCGCCGCCTCTCCCTCTTCTCAGGTTTTAGGGCGTCTGCCGCCCCTTCAATCCCTTCGTGTATGCCATCGCTCGCCATCTGAGTCTTCTGCTTGCTGATTGCTTCCACGCGCAACCTCTTCTTCAGCCCGAGACCATCTGTTGCGTCCGCTTCCTCCGCGAGCATCGCCGAAGACGTTGTCCGGGTCCGTGAGATCTTGTGAATATTTTATTTCAGTCCATGAGATCTTGTAATCAAACATGTTTGTTCAGGAAAAAAAAAAGATAACATTTTTATTTCAGTCCCTGAGATCTTGTGAATATTTTACAGAAGGAATAACAGTCTAATCATTTTATGCTGTGTATAAAATATACTTTCCAAGGTAATTTTACAGAAGGACCTAATTAACAATATACTTTCCAAGTTATTATTAGAGTATCTAATGTTTCTGAATTGACCAAATCATGATTATCTAGATGCAATGGAATGAATCACACTTTGTTTTAATAGCACATCAGGTACATTGAAATCTAACTTTTGGTCACACATTGTTTATAAATGAATTAATAGCAAAAGCATTTTTTTTAAGTAATAAAGTTCTAATGTGAAAGCTGTAATCAAATATTAGGTTTAAGCCTAGGAAATTCTGAAATAGAGCTGCTCGTGGGATGCAAAGAACTTGGAGGCGGATGAGTGGTGGATGAAATTCTGAAATAGAGCTGCTCGTGCCTCGTGGGATGCAGAGAACTTGGAGGCGGATGAGTGGTGGATGAGTGAAGGCGGCCGAAAAGGCTTGGAGGTGGCGGATGAGAAGGAAAGTGATTAGGGCAAATGAGATGCACGAGCAAGCGGCGATGGCAGATGAGTGAAGGCAGCCGAAGAGGCTTGGAGGCGGATGTGGAAGAAGGGGAGGAGCAGCAAGGTATTGTTCAGCAGAGAAAATCGATTTGCGAAAATGGAGGAAAAATAATACCTTTGTTGGAATCACAGCAGTAGCGAAAGATCGGCGGCGGATGAGTGAAGAAGGCGTCGACCTCTGTTGGAATCGCGGCAACAACGACGGATTGGTGACGGCGGCAGCGAGAGCAGGTTCGCCTCTTGAGATTAGGGTGTGAATAACGAACGCAGCATCGCCTCGATGGATTTTTATGCCTTTCCGTCTGAATCGGAGGTGCAGCTAAACGAGGGAAAATGTCTCTGTTTTTCCCTCGCCTTTCCTTCCTAGCTTTTCCGTCTGTACTGATAAACAAAGGAAAACTATGTTTTCTATCCTTTCTCTTTCATTTCCTTCCTTGTATACACACTGTAAGAGTCTTCAAAAATCTCAGTCGATCAACACAACAGCAAATCAGAACACCTTACCCTCGAAACTCCTCCGTGCGCCAGTGTGATTTCAGTTTTGCGAGGTTACTACGGTATGAATCACGAATCTTGTCACTTTGTAAAGCATATATAATTTGAAATGCCAGACCTCATTAATTATTCAAATATAAATCATTGTTGCAGTAGCACAAAATTCTAGGGTTCATCCTGTAATCATTTTGCCGTTCTACAGTATTTACATTTGGAGCAAAAAAAAAGTACAAAAGGAGTTAAATTTGGATAGGAAAAACTGAAAAATTCTGGAAACATAAATCATACAAGTGCACAGTATCATCCATTTATATAATGCAGAAAAGATTGCATAAACCAAAAATGTTTAATGATATCGAGTATAATCTTTCTAATCAACTTGGCATTCTCAATCAAACAAAATTCTCAAGGAAGGAAAACAACAATCGCTGAAAGAAACCAAAGAGAATGCCTCGCTGAGACGGCACCAAAACTAAACTAAAAGAGAGAAGTGCCCTTCCCCTTTTTGTCTCCGCCAATCTCAAAGTGCTTGCATCTCTGCAAAATGAAAAAAAAAATTGTAGTCAGTGACAAGTTGACAAAAACATCAAAAAAGAAAGATTCATGCAACACCATGGCTCGGACCTTGATTGGATGCTGCGAATAGTGCTTGCAACTCTGGCACTGAAGCTTCAGCACAATCTTCTTGGTCGTTTTTGCCTGACAAAATTTAATCATTTATTAGTGCACAAGCACTACATTCAATTGTATTAAATATAAGCTTGGTTCATACATGAAACATGATTATATTATATATAGGTTATAGATCTGGTTGATGCATTTTGTCAATACTGGCTTAATACAATATTAGTGCACCAATATAGATTGATAATGTTCAAATGCCAATGATAAGCACAAACCATAAAATATGACAAATCTTCTTGGTTGTTATAGTTGATAAGAGATAGCATCTAATGCTTAAGAAGAATAGCTTTCCTAAAGTCTGTCCTAGAAAGAAAAAAAATTGACTTTTTTCCCTTATTTCTTTGAGGGAAAAAAAGAAAAGAATAGAAAGAAAATCCCAGAGGAAACATTGAGTTTTTCCCCTTATTGCTTTTGAGGGGGAAAAAAAAGAAAAGAATAGAAAGAAAATCTCTCGTTTTAGTTCTGTCCAAATTAGGCAAAAGCTAGGCAACTATCAGAGAGAAAGTAGGTACCTTCTTGTGGAAGACAGGCTTGGTCTGTCCACCGTAACCTGACTGCTTCCTGTCATAGCGGCGCTTTCCTTGGGCGGAAAGGCTATCCTTTCCCTTCTTGTACTGTGTGACCTTGTGAAGAGTGTGCTTCCTGCAAGCTTTGTTCTTGCAGTATGTTTTCTTTGTCTTGGGAACGTTCACCTGTAAACTAAAGTTGATAATCAAGTCGATAATCAAGAAACACAAGAAAGAATAAACGAAACGGCTTATTGGATTGCTGGCCGGATTATTAAGAGAAATGGTCTGAGGCATATGATTCTCTTAGTTAAATATCAACTACTATAATCATCCTGAGCAAACAGAGGTTATACATTCAGGTTTGGTTATCCAAATGAGTCTTTTGAAATTGTTTCATTAATCATGTAGTGTGATATATTTGTGAGATTTTCCACAACTTAAGACAAAAAATAATGAAGCATAATTCTAGAGCTTAAATTAATTAGTTTATTGCATAAAACGCAGACTTTCTAATTGTGGCCAAATCATGTCGATGATAAATCACCTGATTCAATGGATGGTGCATGGCTGCAACAAAAAACAAATTGCGAAGGATGTCGTTTTCAACACATGATTCAAAGACACACCAGATGAAACTAAAGAAAGTAGACCCACACTATAGGTTGGTTTGGCAGCCGATGGTTAACCTTTTGCAAAATGGCCTCCTGTGAGATATGGGTAAGGTCAATCAAGGTATATTGCGTTACATCGGCCTTATGATGACCAACTTATACAAATTGATTCAACTTAAGGTTTGAGTCAGGTCGGCCATAAGTAGGCTGTTTTACTCTTAGATTATGTTCTGTTGGAGAGACTCCACAATGGAAAGGATGAAAAATGCTATGAATTAGGTCGGCCATCTAGATTCATAGCATTTTCCATTCTTTCCAACGTGAAATCCTTCCAACAGAACATAGCCTTAAGGAAGCCGATTTACACAAAAACAAGAATACGAGGTCAGTCAAGGAAAGCCCCAATGTAGTTGACCTATCATTAGAACCAAATAATGACCTTAAGGTTAACAAAGTGTTACGCTAGCCTATTCAAAAGGTATAAACAATGAGGCCTCAAAAAATGATGAAGGTCCTAGGACAATCCAAAGTAAGCCAACCATTTATCAGCCCATGCCTAATTAATAAGACATCATAAAGCAAGTTGTATGCAAATCCAAGATATAATAAGAAAACTTAATTGAAAATAGGATCGATGAGCATAAGATAAAAGCGACACTCTGAACCAAGAGCTTCAAAGACCAGCAAAAGTTAATGTAGCAAAAAACATAGAAAAAATGATAATGCCGAGTGACTAAAGGAAATTTTTTTGGGGAAGACAGGGTACCCGTATCTGCCCAACACATAATTTAAAGCATACTTGTTATACTATATCGTAAACGTTATACGATATTAGTATTATATGATAATATATTAGTGTTATACGATATAAACGTTATATAAAAATACATATGTCTTATACAATAATTTTAGCTAGACATATTATACTATAATACAAACATATTTTATATTTTTATATCGTATAACATATTTGTATTATGGTATAACATGTTCAGCAAAAATTATCATATAACTCATATGCATTTTTCGTATAACACTTATATCATATAATACTAATGTATATTATCGTATAATACCAATATTGTATAATAGTAATGTATTATCATATAACGCTTAAGATATAATATAACAGCATGCTTTCAAACCCTTCCCCAAAAATTTTTCCATGACTAAAGCAAAGGCAAACCAATTATGACCAACCTAAGAACACCTAGAGATGCTTGATTTGACCTCAATTTTTATTAAGATCTGACTCTATCACTTAACAATATGTTGAGTAGATTTTACTTGATTAATAATTGGACATGTCACCTCACAAGAATCTCTCTCATTGACTCATGGTGACACATCATCCACTATAGGACAAAATACCTTGCTCGTCTTGCCCTATTATAACCTTCAAGAAGGCTGATGTAAACACTATATCACCCCTCCAACCTTGCAAACAAGGCATTGTAGTCCCATTTCAAGATACATTTGTTCTTATTAATGCTCATTGTTAAGGCAACAGGCAATATAGCTTGACTTGTGCGTCCAAGAGGCAAACCTTAGAACTCTTAAGGCAACTTTTACAAGTGTTCAAAGGAAAACTTCGGACAACATGAAAACATTTGAACAATGTCATCAAGCCATATCATTCGGAGAGTTAATCAACCCAAATCCATTTCAACAAAATGAGACAAAGTCATCTCTATTGCATATTATGCAGCAAACAATCATAAATTGATTTCACTAGCTAGGATGTTACAAGATGCCACTAACATAGCCATTTTTTAGCAGAAAAAAGAAAGAACTAGTTATAGATCACAAGGACATGAAAAACTATAGCACCAATTTCCGTCAAAGGAAAAAGGATGGGACATGTGGTAAGGTTTAAAAGGAAGAGGAAAGTATGTTGAATTGGACAAATTCATTTGTTAAATTAAAATTTACCTCAGAGTTTCCCTATTTTCTGTGATAAAATCAGATCACATAAATAAGAAATAAGAATAGTTCATCACCCCACAGTTGGAAATGACTATGCTTTCTACATGTCAGTGCATATGGATTATAAGAGAACAGCATGATTCCAATGCACAACTCCTAATGTGCTATCATATCACATTGTGATGATACTAAAAAAATACAACTTACAAAATGACACAAGCTGCAAATTCATGATTCATCTAAATTTGACTCTGTTTCTTAATTATGACAGACAGATTAAATGGTTCAAACACCAAATCACCCAGTCATATCATCATTGATTTCTGTGCAAGGTCTACTACACATCCTATTTACTTCGCTATTTTTTTCCACATAGTGAAGTTAAATAATAATTGCAGGGTTTGACCCCAAGACCTTGTTATCACTATTTACTTCACTATTGGACCAAAATATCATTGCGCCCAACAGAAAAACTAGGCTATATATAACAAAATTCAACACAATCCTGTTTGTTGTATCAGGTTTTTCCAATTTATTGCCAAATTATCTTGAAATCAGAGCATTTTTTAATTTACAATAATAACTTTATGATGTTAAGAAAATAGCAACATTAACTGAAAAGTTGATAGCTTTAAAGAACCTAAAAAAATAGCCCAGAATGAGAAATGTGAATCAGTTGCAGATTAGGCCCAATAGTTTGCAACAGGGACCATGTAGTTCTACATTCTTGCAAAAGCTTTTTTGATGCATGAATGAACCAGGGCAAAGAGTTATGGTCAATTTGCAAGGAAGTTGAAGCTAAATAGACTTATTTCTAAAGAACCAAAACTCAAGTAAAAAACTAGAAGGGTAAGTTTAGCTAATATCAGACATAAGTAAACTACAAGACCAATCCGCAATTAACTCATCCAAATCATAGTAGAGATTTATGGCCTGACATTTAGTAGCAAGAATACCCAACAACGTATGCATCAGAAAACACGAGTTCCATCGATTATTAGCAAACATGGAACCAACAAGCAAAACAGCGAATCCTACAAGAACAGAAGACTCCTATGACTACTAAAAGAAGGACAGAAGACTCCTTTCCAATGAATGATCCCTAGCATAGCCTTCGAAGAAGCAACATCCACAGTGAAATGCGTCTAAGGAAGTAATAACAAAGGAACAACAGATCGAATTTTAAAAGAAGATAGCAATCCAAGGTATTGAGCAGGATAATGAAGTACTGCGAAGAGAAAAGATTGATCACAATACCATGGTAGCAGCTCAGCGTCTACAGCCTTCCAAGCTCAAGGAGCTAGAAGCGCGGACCAATTTTCCCACGGCGATGTATATAGAGCACCAGTTAGGGTTAGGGCTTCGAAATGTAAATAAGCTACACATTTCCCAATTTGCCCCTTGGTAAAGTTAATATTCACGCCATCAAAGGCGCTTCTTTTTCTCTCCCACCAGGCCACCGCCACTTTCTCGCGCCACATAGCCATAGCCGAAGAGGAAGAAGATGGAAGCAGTCATCGTCGAGCTGCACGACATCGGGGCCGTCAAGTTCGGCAGCTTCAAGCTCAAGTCCGGCATCACCTCCCCTATCTATATCGACCTCCGACTCGTCGTTTCCTACCCCGCTCTCCTCGGTCGCGTCGCCGGCCTCCTTTACTCCGCTTCTGCCTCCTCCTCCTCCTTCGATTTGGTATGCGGTGTTCCCTACACTGCCCTCCCCATGGCGACCGCCATCTCACTCGCCCACTCCGTCCCCATGCTTATGCGCCGGAAGGAGATCAAGGAATACGGCACCGGCCGCTCCATCGAGGGCGCCTTCCGACCCGGCCAGTCGTGCCTCATCGTCGAGGACCTCGTCACAAGCGGTGCGTCCGTCCTCGAGACCGCTGAACCGCTCCGCGCCGCCGGCCTCAGTGTCGGTGATGCAGTTGTTGTCATTGATCGCGAGCAGGGTGGCCGCGAGAACATAGCTGACAAAGGAATACGCCTCCATGCCCTCTGCACTCTCTCTGACGTCCTGAGGGTGCTCGTGGCCCAAGGAAGGGTGTCCGATGACAAGGCCGCCGAGGTGAAGGCCTTCTTGGACGCCAACCGCAGGGTCGCTGTGCCAACGCCTGCACCAGCTATTGTAAAGTCAGTCGTCAGGCTTTCTTATGGGGAGAGAGCGGCGAAGGCAAAGAATCCCACCGGCAGGAAGCTATTCGAGGTGATGGAGGCAAAACAGAGTAATTTGTGCCTGGCGGCGGATGTTTCTACTGCAAAACAGCTGCTTGATTTGGCGGATAAGGTTTAACTCCGATCTTCACAAACCACTTGCTTGTTCTTGCATACTTTAGCCATCTGCTTGTACGATTAGTGTTTGTTTTTCTTTCGACGAAAAAAGAGTATTGCACATTCTTCTAATCAATACATGGAGCAACTCAAGATGCAAATTTTCCATTGTTTCTATCACATTAAGGAGCGAATTTTACTTTTGCATTACTTCCACTTCCCATAACTCTGAAATGGTTCTAAAGGAGAAAAAAAGGATCGAAATTTCGATGGAGTTTGTTTGTTTAGTTTGTGGTCATAAAATGCAGAAGACCTTACTTCTTCCTGGAAGTCGAAGTTTTTTTTTCTCTTGGGTTCTCGAAAGGAAACTTTTGAAACTTACCTCCAAAAGCTTGAGCAATATATCCAGCGACTGAATTAAGTTGTTGCAAGTTGCAATTTGTGTTTTGAGTCTTAGTGTATTTGCCTTGGTAGCAAACTCTTTTCGTCACATTTATATTATTCTTTGCTGTGAACTTCTATTCAATTCAGCTCAAAGGTACAGTGCTGCATCTACCAAAGACTTGATGACTATGCATTCTGGAGTTACTCTAATTTATTGATTTTTTAACCTTTTTCTTTTACATTAACCCATCTGCAGGTTGGCCCAGAGATTTGTTTATTGAAAACTCATGTGGACATTCTGCCTGATCTCACACAAGAATTTGGCTCTCAGCTTCGTGCAGTATGCATCTGATTACTTTCATTTTACTTTTGATTTCCTTTTTATATTTTGCTTCATACTTACAAACATCGAAAGAGTAATAGTTTTTTATAAGAAAAATGGAGTAGGAGTTGATGCATTTATTGACTACTCTTCATGATATATAGATGCATATCTTGTAGTGGTGCAACTGGCAAAGGGGTTGTGGGGAAAGGGAAGAAGAGAGAGTAGTAGAGAAAGAATTGTAATACATAATGACATCAAGCTAATTGAACATTATAAGTGCGGCTTTTATATAGTCAAACATCCACCTTTATGCTGAAATGTTTTTGTTTTAATTCTAGAATGAAATGGTACCGTCTTAGAGAACCTATGCATAACTATGGTTTTGAAAATCGTTCTGAACTTGCCACCACAAAAAGTACATTTACAATAGACCAATACTAGTACGTATATATGTCTAGACGATCCGAACCAACATAGTTATATGTTGGTATGCTCATTATGTACCACGAGAGTAGTACACTCAAGAATGAAAACCTTGTGCAGAATTACAAAAATTGGGTTGCTAGAGTAGTTCTCAATCTTAAACAAGGTATACATGCAATCTTAAACAAGGTTTGTATACGGCCTTTCAGCATAGTTCCTAAGGCCTTCAAGGAGACTAAGCTAAGAAAAACAAGGATTATCTTTTCTTTTTATGCCTAATTGGATTATGGATGCGTCTCATTGTGCCATGCATGGTCAATAACAAAGTTGGGCATTGGTTGTTACTCGATTCTTCTTGCTGTATTTATTCCCTCTTGTTTACTGTAGATATTTGATTGTTTAGAGAGTTTCCTTAAATTCTTGAGGTTCATGTGGTACCTTTCTTTTAATTGTTCTAGTGCACAAGGTTTGTTTAAATTGCATCAAATAGTATCTGTCGTAGATTGATTCTTTTTTTGGTTCATCTATACCTAATTTTTTTTAGTTAATTTCATCATTGTTGTCCATTTTAAAGATTGCAGAGAAACACAACTTTTTAATCTTTGAGGACCGTAAGTTTGCTGACATTGGGAATACTGTAACCATGCAATATGAAGGGTGAGATTTGACTCTGTTATGCCTCATGAGGCATATAATTTCTATTTTAGATTTTGAATTCTGGTTGATAGTGTATGCTATTAATTTGAGGGTTTTGATCTCAAATCAGAGGTATATTTCGCATATTGGACTGGGCTGATATTGTTAATGCACACATAATATCCGGGCCTGGAATTGTTGATGGGCTAAAGCTGAAGGTTCTCAAGTGAAGCACACTTGTATATCAGTCTTCACAGATTCATTTGTGTGCTTCTGAACTTTAACTGATAATTTTGATTTTGTCTTGGAAGGGTTTGCCTCAAGGTAGGGGCCTCCTTTTGCTTGCCGAGATGAGCTCAGCTGGAAATCTAGCCACAGGAGATTACACATCTGCTGCTGTAAAAATAGCTGAGGAACACTCTGATTTTGTGATTGGTTTCATATCGGTAAATCCAGCATCATGGCAGGGAGGACCGGTAAATCCAGCATTTGTTCATGCAACTCCAGGAGTTCAGATGGTATCTGGCGGAGATTCATTGGGTCAACAATATAACACTCCTCATTCTGTAAGTTCTTAGCTTGTTAGTTTTATTTGTTTTGTACTCAGATATTTCAAATACTAGTCATTCGATCGAATTCATGTTATGATCTTGTGGACATTTGATTTAAGTTTGAGCGTTGGTATAGCTTGGCTTTAGACTGCGGTTTTAAATACCAACCGAGCCTATTGTTTGAATTTTTCTACATTGGATGCTTACTGCCTGATATACTATATTCTATTTATTGGGTGTTAATCTGTTTTCTCTACTGATATAGAAATAGATTGGTTTATAATCTGGGCTCTAGCCTGTGTTGATGTTATGATATAATCTCTTAATTCTGTGATTCACAGGAATCAAGGAACATGATTTTCACAATAAGCTCGATTCCAATTGCAGGTAATCCATGACAGAGGCAGTGATATCATAATAGTTGGCCGTGGAATTATAAAGGCTGCAGATCCTGCTGAAGCTGCTAGAGAATACAGGATCCAGGGATGGGATGCCTACAAAGCAAGATGCGCCTGAATGGGTTAGATCTTGATTTGACCTTCAATAAGTAGAAACAATTTCTGTGTTTATGAGTTTGTGATAATTCCCACCTCTGCCATCATAATGGCAGCTATAATTGAGTATAGAGGATTGAATTCGAAATCTTGTATGAGTTCAGACTATTTATGTATGCCAATGCTTTCTTTTGCCCTAAATATAAAAAGAAAAGCTGCATGATTAAATTAAAATTGGTAAATATTTTGATAGCCACTGGTACTTAATTTCACAAATATGTTTTTTTTTTTCATTCAGGAACTTTTCTATTGCCTTGTGCCCTTTGCTGCTCTGGAAATCTTTTCTCAGTTCCTACAAGCTTGGTCCTTGCAATGAATCAAAAAATTTTCCATTTTCTGAAAGTTATCAAGATGAGAATGCAAGTCATGTTCCTTTTCTTTGTTCCTACTTTAATTTTGCTGTTATTATACACTGGGCAGATGCATACATGCTTTTCTTAAATAAAATAAAGGGAAAAAACTTTATTAGAAAAGAAGAAGAAAAATCTCCAATTACATGTTGGCAGCAAGACTTGATTTCATACTAGCACTGAAAAAACACATGATTAGCAGTACTCATAGCCACACATAATATAGTGATTATCCAAGGCCTATAGATACCTTTAGTTGTACTAGTCCCCTAAAGCATCATATCTCTAGACCCCAAGTATCATTTCCAAGAGACTTAAGGAGTTCCAAAAGAGTCTCTACAATACCAAGATATCTTAAAAGAAAAGAGAACTTCATGTTTACTATCTTAAGTGCATGAGTTAATCAATATATTTTAACAAAACCCCCATTCAGCATCCTCTACAATATGCTTTTCTAAGTATGAGCAGTTCCAGAGGTGTGCCCAAACTCACAATAGATAGGTGCTCCTTGCTAATGTGAGAGGTTTGATCATTTTAAACTCTCTCAAAAATTTATGACCTAGATTTTCACAAAAAATCTAATAGATAGGCGTTCCTTGCTTTCTTTTAGCAACTTTTTCTTTAAAGCCAGTCTTCTTTCCCTATTAAATTTTCTTAGATGGGATGTATTAGTTCCATTAGCTTGGTATTTTGTGAGCCAATAGTAAAAGAACTTGCTTGACCACTTATAGTAAACAAGACTTTCTATTTTGTGAATAGTTATAATGTTCTAGCCACTCTGTTTCTCATAAATTGGTTGTTTAGTAGGAAGGAAAGGAGAAGGGAATGGATGGAAAATTAAAAGGAGAGCTATAAAATTATGTTTAGTAGGACAGACGGAAAATAAGAGATAGAAAATAGAAGGAAAATAAGAGGAAAAATAATCCTATTTGCTTTTCACCCAAATCCATCAGAAAATCAAGCTAAAAGCTAGATTTGCCATTCTGATACTTATTTTCATCTTTCTCTTTTTTTTTTGTCTTCTCGTGCTTCTCTTGCAACCTTCTTCACCATCGCTATCATCACTTGGTGTTAAAGAAATTTAGATACCACAAGTGGCAAGTCAAATGTTTTAAAATTGACATAAAACTCCAATAGTATAATTGGGCATGCATCCTACTCTCGTTCAAGCTAACAAGACCTTCATTTTTTTCCCAATCTTAAAAGTGAAAAAAATCTAGAGTATAGGTAATCCTCTTTTGCTAAGTTCTTTCTTGATTAAACCTAGTTTAAGAGTTGTAGTTGTCCACAATCGTAGTTTCTTTTTCGATTTCATCTATACTTATTCTTTCTTTTTATTCTATCCCATGTCTTCTTTCTCAGTGGCCGTGGGTTATTCAAGAATGTATGAACATCTTGGTTGTTATTTTATGCTTTTATTAGAATGTTATACCCAACGGGCGACTGCTCTAGGTGATTCTCATTTCCTTCCACTGATGCTCTTCCAGTGTTAAGTTTTAATAGTAAACGTATAGAGAAATATAGTTCACTAAGCAGGAAGGAAATGAGAATCATCACTGATATGCTTATTAGCTTTTATCGCAATAGAACTTGCAAACTTAATGGATGAAATAACATCTCGGTCAGCGATAACAAATAAACTCAAGTGAAAATATGAAAACTTACCCATCGAAAAGTTTCCTACATGAATAAATGTTGTCGACGGGGCACCGCTCTATGTGGTTAGGGCTGAGCATTCGGTAAAAATTGAAAAATCGAAAATCGAAAAAGGATTTACCGATTTACCGAAACCGAAAAACTCATTACCGAAATTGATACCGAACTTGGTATTTACCAATCGGTAAATTATCGAATTACCGATTGGTAAATCGATAAATTACCTTACCGATTTACTGATTAAAAATTATTAAAATATTATATAATTAATCTATTAAAAAATTATTAAAATATTACATAATTAAAATATTACCAATTGATAAAAACCGATCGGTAAATCGGTAAATTACCGATAAGAAATTAAAGATTAATAAATAAAAATTTATTGTTTATATATTAATATATATATATATATATATATATATATATATATATATATATATATATATGTATATGTATCGGTAAATCGGTTAATTATCGAACTGAAAACTTTTTTACCGAACCGAAAATCGAATACCGAATTATATAAAAATCAATACCGAAACCGAAATTACCGAACTGATTTACCGATCGGTAAATTTGGTAAAAACCGAATTATGCTCACCCCTACATGTGGTGACCCATCCACCCTTAAATTCACTTGGGATACATGTAACCATGCATCCCAACACACTTAAAATCTATTTCAAGGGTGGATGGGAGTCACCGCATGGAACGGTGCCCCCGTCAACTTTTTTTCGTCCACCAATGACCAGAGTTGAATATAAGAGGCAGAAGCATCCATCATCATTTGAATGTATAAATAAAATCTCTACTAAAATACATGCACCAAGTTATATTACATAGATGACAAATAAACTAGAAAAGGAATTATCAATCTGATTTTAGGCTGAAAAATAACATCGCCAGACAACCCTAACTAAGGTTTTGGTTTTGGATGCAGCTATCTATAGAAGACAACGTCGACAAAGAGAGATAGAGATTTAGAGAAAGATTCTAATAAAGAAAGATAGAAAATTTACAAGAAGCCATCGTAGAGGAAGGAGGCCACTGAAAATCGTTCGAGAAGGTGGAAGACATTGGAATTCATCGGAGAGCGTGGAGGCCATCAGAACTCCACGATCATGATGAAAAGCATAGGATCGTTAGAGGAGATCAGCTAGTAAGGAAGGAACTAGAGAAGAGCGCTCGTGGTGATTTGTCGGAGAAAGAAAATGTGAGATCGCAAGAACATTTGTAAAGCCAAACCTAGGTTAAAATTGCGGTCAGAATTTTGGTATTCTGACTAGAAGGTTGTGTATTTTAATTTTGCATTGTGATTCGTGCAAAGACTTTGAGAAACGTGAGGGGAAGATTTAGAGTACCATTTTTTCTTCTAGGCGCCGCCGGGCTGGACTGGCCGCTTCTTGCCCCACACCGGCTGCCACTTTAGTGGCTCCTGTTAAATCAATTAATGTGGACCACACATATTAATTAATAATTATATATGGCTATCTTAAATATTTTAGCCGTACTAAAGTGATTAATTAAGAAATTAATTATTGCGGCTTAATTATCTCAAATTTGTATAGAATATTATTATGTGTAGAGACTTAGGTTTTATTTCTATTTTTGTGATGGGTTAGAAATAGAAATAATATTATATATGTCGTGGTCCTTGTAGGTGTGTTTTTCCTTAATTAATTAATAAGGAGAGAAAAATTCTTTCCCTATATATATAGATGAGCCCCATCAAGAAGAATGTGATGATTATTATTCTGAGTCTAGGAAACACAAAGCCTGTGGAAGACTAAGACAGGTTCCTCTTCTCAACTTCATAATTTTACTATGGATTCTTCAGGTACGCTTTCGCTACGATACATATTTTCTCAATGCTTTAACATAAATTATCTTGTTATGATTTATTCATAATCTTTAGTCGATCCTACAGCTCCTCCTCTCGTCGTTCCTGCGCCACCGGTGACTGCAGCAGCGCCCTCCGCTGTGTCATCGGCAGCAGCCCTCCAGTGAGCCTCGCCAAGTTCACCGTTGGGGGGGGGGGGGGGGGGGGTGATTGCTCCAAGGACTTCTACGACGTGAGTCTGGTCAATGGCTACAATGTGGGCGTCAGTGTGCGACCCTCTGCGGGGGATGCACGTACGCGGGCTGCGTGGCGGACGTTAACGCTCAGTGCTCGGCGGAGCTGCGTGTGGTGGCGGAGTCCAGAGAGACATTGGCATGCCGTAGCGCGTTCGAGGTAGTCGGGTCGCCAGAGTAATGTTGTACAGGGGTCCACAGTTCGCCGACGACGTGCGGGCCGACGAGGTACTTGAAGTTGTTTAAGGAGGCGTGCCCAATAGGCGTACAGCTTTGCTTACGATGACGCCATGAGCTGATGAGCACCTTCACATGCGCCGCTGGTACCACCGACTATCTCATCACCTTCTACCCTTTATCGGCAGGCGCTATGCGCAGGAGCTGACTCTGACAGAGACTCCGAGATTTACACCTGTAACTAGAAGTTGACTCAATAATGAAATCTCTGACACAATAATATAACGCTTTCGCTTTTGCATTACCAAAATTTCTTACGTGGCGGCCGTCTGGTCTAGACCTGGCAAAACTTGACCTGACCCGCTGATCCGACCCGACTCGATACGAAGTTAGGTGGGTTCGAGTCAGCTATAATCGTGTTCAGGTACCCGAAAATAATCGGGTCGTGTTGGGTTTTAAACGGGTTGCCTCGCTTAACCCGATTACATTATATATTTATATTAAAAAAATTAAATATGAGCTCATTTAGCTCTCATTGCTAGCCCATAACCCCAAATATCTTTTAACTATTTTTTAACACATATTTCGGCCCACACATAAGCCCAAAATTTTATTAATTGTAATAGAATTTTTATTAATTTATTATTTATGTTTAAAATTTAAATGATAAACAGGTTATTCGGGTCGTGTTCGCGTTAGATAGTTTGACCCAATTAATTAAATGGGTCGTGTTCGGGTTGGCTTAATCGGGTCACAGGTCACAGCTAACACGACCCGTTTATGACCCGTTGACCCGAATTGCCAGGTCTAGTCTGGTCTGAGCAGTCAAGCTCGGCTCGGCAGATAAAATTGAGATGTAAGAGGGAACTTTGCAGTTAAAATTGTCGACATCATATTGGCCTGTATGAATTAAACAAGTGAGCGAAATATTATAGATAGAAGTTAAAAAGGCAGGAACAAGAATAAGAGAACAACTAAGATCACTAAGGGCATATTTGGTCTCACTATTAATAGCTTTATAATTATACTAAATTGTGATGTGATGTACTATATTGCACTATACTATTAAAATTTATAAGATGTTTGGTTAATAACTTTTTAGTTGTTGTCAAAATTAAAAATAATAAATATATTTTATTTTAAATAATTTAAAATAATAAATATATTTTATTTTAAATAATTTAAAATAATAAATATATTTTATTTTAAATAATTTAAAATAATAAATATATTTTATTTTAAATAATTTAAAATAATAAATATATTTTATTTTAAATAATTTAAAATAATAAATATATTTTATTTTAAATAATTTAAAATAATAAATATATTTTATTTTAAATAATTTAAAATAATAAATATATTTTATTTTAAATCATTTAAAATAATAAATATATTTTATTTTTTAGTATTAAAATTTTAATTATTTAAAATAATAATATTTAAAATTTAAACGAAATCGATAGAATTATTTTTTGTTTAGAAGTAGAAACTGCAAAAGCATCAAATCATAGCTTTTCTTACTTTTATTTTTTTATTTTTATTTTTTTTACTTTTGTTTTTCTTTACCAAACAGTTTTCTAACTGCTTTCTATTTAAAAATTATTTAAAATCAGCTTAAAAACAGGGCCAAACAGGCCCTAAGAATCTCACGCTTTTTGTTTTGCTAGTCAAAACTACGTTCTCTTAAAATCTAACCATTTTTTAGATTAGGATGTAGCGATTTTACTCAGTTCTATGCAAATGAACTGCTTATTCAAGTACTAGAAAATAAATTCAATGAAGTTACATATTTCGATAATCAATAGGCATAAATCACATACCCAGGAGGAGGGGCAACATTGTGACAAAAGACCCAAGCAAAATGTACATTTTAGTTTAAAGTTGCATTTGGCTCACCAATGCAGTGCTAAGTGCTTTTGTGTGGAAAAAACTTATAGGCAAGCCCCCGCCTAAATCACTCTAGGCAGAAAGCTCATTTGCCGTTGGATGCAAGTACGAGAATCTCCAAAACGGGGAGGGGCAAGTGTTGGAGCTCACAGTGAGAGAAGGGGAGCTTACTATGCGGGGGAACAGCAAGAGGGGAGAAGGGAATGGCAAGTAGGGAGCAGCGAGTGAGGGATAGGGCTGGCAAAATTACCCGTCGGGGTCGGGTACCCGACTCGACCCGACCCGTTTACATCGGGTTCGGGTACCCGTTTATCTAAACGGAACGGGTCAAGTTTTAATCGGGTTCGGGTTTAGTGGTGCGGGTACCCGGTACCCGATACCCAATTTCAATAATAAATAAATATATATAGTTTTATTAAAATATAAATAATAATAAAATAATTATTATATAAATATTTATTACTAGTAAAAATATAAATAATAATAATAAATTATTATTATATAAATATATTTATTATTATTTTAATTTTTAAAATATATTTTATAAAATATAAAAATAATAAATAATTTTTATTTTATTTAATCAGGTGCCCGTGGGTACTCGATACCCGATTAAATACCCGACCCGGGTTCGGGTAGCATAATATGATATTCAACCCAGGTTCGAGTATCGGGTTTTAAATTTGGGTTCAGGTTCAGGTTTTGGGTGGCAATGTGGGTGCCCGACCTGTTGCCACCCCTAGGCCCTAGTGAGGGAGTTTACAGCCTATTTAATAGGAGGGATGGAAGGGGAAAGAATGAATTTGAGAAAAATCCTTTATATACTGAGAAGGATGGATCTAGAAGGTAGGGGTGAGATTACCGATTTACCGAAAACCGAATTACCGAACACCGAAATATTGAAAACCGATACCGAACCGAATAAGGAATTTACCGATTTACCGACCAGTAAATTCGGTAAATTACCGAATTTGCTATTTTATTAAATTTTATCTTAAATACTTATAGATATATAAATTGAAAAAAAAAAAATTCATCATTAATATTTATATTTATAAAATAATTATGGTCAATTATATCAAAATAATATATTAAATTCAAAATTATAAATATTGAAATAATAAACTAAATTAATTATTAAACTAATAAAATAAAAAAACTAAATATATATATAATATATAAATTGGTAAATCGGTAAATTACCGTTACCAAAACCGAAAACCGAATAACCAAAATCTATATACCGAACCAATTACTAATACCGAAATTACCAAACCGATTTATCGATTTACCCATCGGTAAATTCGGTAAATACCGAATTATGCTCACCCCTACTAGAAGGAAGGATTGGGCAGACGGATGAGGGTAAAATCCCTCCTTTCAGATTCGCCCAAATTGGGCGAATCAATGTGTGATGGACACTGCACCAACTGACACTCGTCTTTCCTTTGCCAACAATGCTCTCTTGCTAGTCGCTGCTGCTGCTGCTCTCAGTCGTAGCGAGTAGGGTTGGCAACCGGTCGGGTACCCGCGTTGCCACCCAAAACCCGAACCCAACCCGAATTCAAAACCCGATACCCGAACCCGACCTGAACTCGGGTTGAATATCTTATTGTGCAACCCGAACCCGGGTCGGGTATTTAATCGGATACCCACCGGTACCCGATTAAATAAAATAAAAATTATTTATTATTTTATATTTTATAAAATATATTTTAAAAATTATAATAATAATAAATATATTTATATAATAATAATTTTTTATTATTTTTACTAATAATAAATATTTATATAATAGTTATTTTATTATTTTTTATATTTTAATAAAACTATATATATTTATTTTTTTATTATTGACATCAGGTATCGGGTACCGAGTACCCATATCACTAAACCCAAACCTGATCCGAACCCGATTAAAACCTGATCGAGCAAACTCGAACCCGTCCCGTTTAGATAAACGGGTACCCAAACCCGGTATAAACGGGTTGGGTCGGGTCGAGTACCCGACCCCGACGGGTAATTTTGCCAGCCCTAGCAGCCACCGTTCTCTCCCCTCCCCTTCCTTCCGCCGCTATCGCTCGACCTCCCCTCTGCTTCCTTCTGTCGCTCGTCCCGCTCATCCTCCCCTCCCTCGCAGCTTCTCGTCCCCCCCCCCCCCCCCTCGTCCTCCCCTCCCCTTTCGTTGACGCTCGCTGCCACTCGGCCTCCCCTCCCTGTCCATCAACGCTCACAGCAGACACCGCTGGTCGTCGTAGACGTCGCTCGCCGCTGCAGCCGAAACAGACAATGCTCGTAAACTCTGTTCACAAACTTGGTATGTGACTCTCACGTGTCCAACAATCCCTTCCCTCCCAATATCGCTTCCACTCAAAATCTCTTCCCTCCTAAAATCTCATCCCCTCTAGTATACACAGCTTGAAGGTGATAGAGGAGCTCATAAGCGGGGAAATTTCAGCGAAGGCTTGTTTGGTAGATGGAAACTGCCAACTACTAGCAAAAGCTATTTTTTTTTTTTCAAAGAGAATAAATTTTATACAAATGGCGAATAGTCAGAACAAGATCAAAATGAAAAGCATTTTGGAAAGCGGCACCAAACGCAACTTAATTGATGCATTAGTGAGCATTACCTCTACCACACAAGAAATTGCTTATTGTTAGGCCTTCAAGCCGAACCTTGGGCACAGCCCAAAGTTTAGCCTAATTCCCAACCCAACCCAATCTCGTCGCCGTTCCTTGTTGACCAGGTCAACGGGTGGATAGGGTATTTCTCGAATCCAAGTTGCCCAACGGGTGTCACGAGGCTCTGTCGTGTGCATGGGCTGATGTGACCAGGCGAGCCTCGGTCAGTGCACGGGACATGGGATGGCTACGCGAGGAAGAAAAGACGAGATTGGGTACCTATACTAAAAATATAAAAATAATTTTAGTGTTATATATACTAAAAATATAACTAAAAAATATATGTTTAGTCTCAGCATAAAAAAGATATATAAATATAATTTTGACCGGTATATTCGTGGTCAAGATAAATCATATTTTCACTCTGGTACAATAGCTTTTAGGCAGCGTTTGCCTACCGTGCAAAGTTGCTGCGCGGGTGCAGGAACCGCAGCAACAGTAATAAAGGATCCACTTTTGATGCGCGTTCCAGCGTTCAGTAACCCCACAGCGGATTTTGGGAAGCAGATCGAGACCGCTTTCGCGAGCCGCTGCGCCTGCTGCCCGAAACCCTAGTGTCGCGGAATACACAACCCGAGCTCTCCTCGAGCAATCGCGCCGCTCGAGCATCACCGTCGCCTGAGATTTGCTGCCTCCCGCGCTTCCCTGGTAAATTTTCCTTCTCCTCCCCTCTCTTCTCCTACTTCCTCCGTTGCTGGGGGGTCTAGGGCACCATAAAATGGAGGATATCTATTGGCTTCTCTTCGGCGAACTCTCCGTCGTTCGTGGCGTCTCTCGAGCTCAGCAAGACCAGCCACGGCCGCGCCACCACCCCCAAAACACCTTCAATTCCTTCAAGAACAATTACCTATTCGTCTTCTCTCTCATGATGGGTACGTTTCCCTCTCCTCGTCTAGATCTCGCCACTCACCATTCCGCCTCCCATTTGCAAGCACTCATCTGTTATCGCTGAGTTTCCATTAGATTTCTTCACCTCATTCAGTTTGCTGGGTTGTTCCATCATCTTTCGACCGAATCCTTAACCTATCTTGATTTTTTGGGTCCTTTTTTGTTCATGGAGGCAGCTGGAGATTGTTTGCATTTTGCAGGGTCCGTATGTGTACTACCTCTATACCACATATAGGTATGGAAAGGGAGACATCGGCCGGCTCTTCATCGCCGGCTTCGGATCTTCCATGTTGTTTGGGACAATTGTCAGATTCCTTGCCTAATGATAATTGAAACCTCAATTTTGATATTTGTGGACTAGTGATTCTTGTGGGAACAATGTGCTCGTTGAGTATGCATAACAAAATCGCCTTTTTTTTATAATTTCCATAGTCAGAAAGCTTATTCTGTTTTGTGCCTATACATCTATCCAAATCATAAAATGTCTCTCTATATCGTTTTTGTGATTTCTAAACACTTTCCTGAATTTCATGATAGACATGAATGATTATTTATGGTTTATATGTTTAACAGTTTTGACTTGGTCCAACTGAATAACCACTTGATGAATCTGATAACACACAATGAGTAAAGGTTTACCTAATTCTTCAAAGGATTAGGTTCTCAGGCTCAAAAGAGAATAAGGTAGTTGCATTAGATGACGAACAAAAAATACTCCTAATTCTTTTGGACACCAACTCATTGAGCATTCAATGATGTCTTCACTAGATTGTCTCTCAATGCTTTCAGTATGATGGCTCTTTTTCAATACCTTTGATGGAGAAGAATGAATTCAAAATCTTAATTGCCTTCAATCCAATAATCTGAAGATTTTGACCTAAATATCAAATCTTCTTATTCTATTACAAGGATATAGAAGACAAGAAATCCAAGGACCCTTACTCATATGTTTTTTGTTTATAGATGGAAGAAAAAACTGGCAAGGCAGTATGGAATTTTCAGACGACCCAAATATTTTGTGATATATGTGTTTCAGCTGTAGAAAAAGATATGCGACCAGGCACACATTTTAATTCGCAAGGTTGGAAATACGTCTTAGATAATTTCCAACAACTTACTAAGCTTACTTATGATAAAACGCAGTTGAAGAATAAGTGGGATCAACTAAAAATTGATTGGAAATTATGGAAGGAATTAAAAGGCAAAGAGACCGGACTGGGGTGGAATGCTCGATTCGATACTTTGGATGCACCGCCAGATTGGTGGTCAGCAAAAATTAAGGTATGTTTTTTTGCTTATTGATTAAGTTTGCTTAACATGAAATTATTGATATGTTTACATGGATTATTATTGCTTGTATGTAGGTTAACAGAAAATATGCAAAGTTTAGAAAAAAGGGCATTCATCCTGATATTGAGAGCAAGAACGATGTTATGTTTGGAAATATTGGTGCACTTGGTGCTGATTGTGATACACCTGTGATGCTTGAGGAGCCATGTGAGCCTATAGATGTAGAGGAGGATTGCAATTTACCACCAGAAAGGAGTAGCCAATCAATGAATATTGGAAGTTCATCTCAATCTGCCTCTAAGAAGACAGCCGGTAAGAGGAAGGTCCGAAATTCAATGGCAACAAAATTAAGTGAAGACATCTCCAAATTAGTGGCCTGTGTTGAAAATAGAAGTTACTTAGAGGGTGTAGTACTTGATCCTCCAGGGTGCACTATACCAGAGGTTATGGATGAGTTACAATCTCTTCTAGGTGATGAGAGTGATGGTGATATATTCTATTTTGCCTCACTGATATTTGAGCAAAGAACGAAGAGAATTATGTGGAAGACAATGCGAAGTTCACAAAAGAAATTGGGATGGTTGAAATTTCATTATGAATTGTATAAGAAAAATGGCCAGATTTAGATAACACTTCAGAACAATGCGTGTTATGTTTTGATATATTAATGTTTTGATATATATGTAATGGAATTTGTAAACTTTAGGCACTTTATACTTATGCATGTGAAGCTTAGCTTTTTAGCATTTTATATTTATGTTTGAGATGTCAATGTGTTTTGTTGATTAATTATTAAATGTTTCTTTTCTCTGTTATCATATTATTTAAGCACTTATTTATCCCAACAACAATATACCTTATTATTTCAAACGGCACAAAACAGTATTTGCCAACAACACCACATTACTAAACAGAGCTTAAGCCTACCTTCATCCTTAGTCCCACCTAGGTATCATCTACTGTCAACTAGAGACCGCGATTATGCATCACATCTTAGCGTCCACGACTGTAGTCAACTACCTCTAATCGAATGATTTTAATACCTGACCCCTAAAATTGCTCCCAGCCGAGTCGATTGCCGCCACTAAATACTCGTGATCCTTCCGTGAGCAATGTTCGCTCCATTTTAGTACATCAAGAATGATGAGAAAAAAATTCTTCTCTGACTAAATATTTCATTAGTAAATATGTGCTAAAACATTAAAAATACTCATTGGAGAAAGAGATAAAACTAATACGCTATTTTTAATTGATAATCGAATGATATTTCATAAAATACTTGGTCTGAATTCAAACAACTCAAAAAACTTGGTTAAGTAAATAAAAAAAATGTAGAAGAAATCCAAAATTACAAAACAAAAATGCCGAGTCCATGTGCACAGCACCATTGATGTAATTAGCACAACAAATATCAAGATCGTTAATAAAAGAAAATCTGTTGCATCAAGTAGCGTATACTATAAATAAATCACAACAAATTGTTTAGGATTTAATTTTGGATAGAACTCTATCCATTAGACAATGAATCGTATAATTAAGAAAGAAAGATAGGGTGGATGGCGTATAGACCACTCGTATTCATTAAATCAATAATCTATTATAACTCTAGCAGCAAAGCAATTATATCATAATTAACAACGGAATGAGCTATTCCAAAATAACCAAAGTTCACAGACAGCGTCAAAGTGAGAAGGCATACGAACACAATGAATGTATCATGTTAACAGAGAATCAAACTGTACCATGCTTCAAATCACCAAGCAAATAAGAAACATGTGACCTAACCATACTAGAGTAAATGATGTTAGCCTAATTCCTACATATATAAGAGCTAAACAACAGTTTTGACATTCCTAAATCAGAAAACCTAGTTGGAAGTGATTAATATTTTTGTTCAAACCAACTGCAGTTTCACACGCAACAAATTACTGATCGGGAAAAGCATTCTAGCCTAGTAACGGGATGCGCATCTAATGGAAATGGAACCATCACTCCTTCGAGGATTTGTTAATGAGAGACTTGTGAATGTGGGGGATGACACCACCACCTGCAATAGTGCCCTTAATGAGAGTGTCCAGCTCCTCATCCCCTCGAATGGCTAGCTGAAGGTGTCGTGGGGTGATTCTCTTCACCTTGAGATCCTTGCTCGCGTTCCCTGCAAGCTCCAAGACTTCTGCTGTTAAATACTCTAATATTGCCGCCGAGTAAACAGCTGCTGTAGCTCCAACACGACCATTTGCTTGAATCCTCGACTTCAGTTGCCGGTGGATTCTGCCTACAGGGAACTGCATAAATCATGCACAAAAAAATCGACAATAAGAGCAGATAGATGTGATACCTTAATTATTTCTGCAGAATAAAATAGAAACTAAGAAGTAAAGATAAGCTTTTCTTGTTTCCTTTTCCTTGAGAGCGAAAGCTTAACAAATAAATTAGTCTACGTGGTAGAAGAAAAGAACTTGTAAACTATACCATCTTAGCTTCATCACTTCAAAATGTCCAGAGAAGAATATGACCACAAAAGAGGCATATAATGTGAGTAATTGACATGGTTACAGTTGAACTAAGGGTCTATTTACATAGGGAGAAACGGAAGGAACATAAAAGAAAGAACGAACTTTTAAAAAATAAATATTTTTATGTATAAAATAAAAAAATGTTTTTAAATTTTACTCTTTCTCATCCATGGGCTTCCAACTAAGAGGTAAGTAGCAGGAAAAAGAGAAAGAAAGTTAAGAGAGAAATTTTACATTCTATCTGAAAAATAGAATCGATAATAAAAAATAAGGAGGATGTTACGAACCGGTGACCGGTCGTCCCTCAAATCGCATAGCGATGAGTTCTTACACAAGCAAACAAAACAAGATAGCAAGATAGATGCCTCCTCTCCCTCACGCCCCCTACTAACAAACCCTAACCTCAGTCTCTGGGTTGGGCTTGGCCCTCAGACGGCCCATGCCCCTTGCGCCTGGTGTAAACCTTCCATTGGGCCTGGGCCGTATCAAATCTTCCCCCATTCGAAGCAGTCTTGCCCCAAGACTGATTATAAAGGTTGGAAATTGTTCCTGTATCGTCAGCTCATCCTCCCACGTAGCGTCCTCCGGAGATTGGCCCGTCCACTGTACGAGCTATTGAGGCAGGGAACCGCGCCCTTGACGAACGGAACGCTACGCCAGGATGGCCGTCGGCATGGGTGGTGGTGTAGAGTCGGACTCCAATTCTGGGGGTAGCTGCATCAGTACCTCATAGGAACCCACCGCCTTCTTAAGTGTGATGCATGAAAAACCGGGTGGATCCTCGCCTCTGGTGGAAGCTCTAGTCGGTACGCCACCTTGCCCACCCGGTGGGTGATGGGGAAAGGCCCATAGAAACGCGCGGCCAGTTTCGCGTTGATTCTTCTGGCTACCTGAAAAGACAAATCCTTGCGTTTGACATTAGCATACCTGCTCATCCGCTGTTGGGCTCGGTCGAGGTTATATTTAAGCTGGCGAAGTATCTCATCACGATCCAGTAAGTCGGTAGTGACCGCGTCTACCAGTGATTCTCCAGGGGCAAACTGTAAGAGGACCGGTGGGGGTCTCCCATAAACTACTTCAAAGGGAGTCATGTCTGTCGCAGAGTGAAAACTTGTGTTGTACCAATACTCGGCCCAGGGTAGCCATCGGGGCCAAGTTTGGGGCTGATCAGAGGCGAAACAACGCAAGTAGGTTTCCAAACAACGATTGATGACCTCAGATTGACCGTCCAGTCTCAAGGTGGTAAGATGAGCTCATGTTTAAGGAGGTACCCCAAAGCCTGAAAAGCTCTTGCCAAAAATGGCTTATAAAAATAGGGTCACGATCACTGACAATGGTGCGTGGGATCCCGTGAAGACGCACAATTTCCTGCATGAATATTTCAGCCACCTTGCTAGCCGCATACGGATGACGAATGAGAATGAAATGAGCGTATTTGGATAAGCGGTCGACCACCACCAGGATTGCATCTTTCCCTTTTGATCTAGGGAGGCCGGTAATGAAGTCCATGGCGATATCCTCCCAAACCGCTTCCGGAATAGGTAGTGGCTGTAAGAGACCCGCGGGGGAAGTCGCTTGATATTTCTGTCACTGACACACATCACAAGCCGCCACAAATTTATAGATGTCACTTTTCATACCCTGCCAATACACATTGCTTGCCACTCGTCTATAAGTGCGATATGCCCCGGAATGCCCTCCAGTGACTGAGCAATGGAATTCCTTGAGGATCGTTGGTACCCAAGATGATGTTGCCGGGATCACCAACCTCCTTTGGTAGAGTAGCCGACCCCTGTCGACGCTGTAGGGGGGGTGAGCCTGGGGGTCTGCAACTACCTCCTCCATGATTCTGCGCAAGATCGGTCAGCCTGAACCTCATCCAACACCCGCGGTAAGTCAGCCCACGCAGACATTGATAGAGCGTGTAAGCCCGGATCACCCATAACACGTGAAAGAGGGTCAGCGGCTTGATTGGTATTTCCCGCTTTATACAGCACTTCATAGTCGTACCCCAATAGTTTAATTAGTCATTGTTGCTGATCCGGCGTTGAGATACGTTGTTGTAACAAATGCCTGAGTGCCTTCTGATCAGTTAGGACCTTGAAATGTCGCCCCAATAGGTAGGGCCTCCAGTGTTGCACTGCCAACACCAATGCCATTAGTTCCTTTTCATATGTTGATTTAGCCAAATGCGATCAGAAAGAGCCTTGCTGAAGTACGCCACCGGGTGCCCCTCCTGCATTAACACCGCTCCCACACCTTTCCCCAACGCATCGCACTCAACTGTAAAAACTTTGCTGAAATCAGGTAAAGCTAGGACCGGTGAAGTGAGCATGGCCGATTTTAACTCCTCAAAGGCGAGTTGTGTTGCCGTGGACCAATTGAAACCGTCCTTCTTCAACAGATCCGTCAGTGGTCGGGCTATCTTACCATAGTCTAGCACAAACCGACGATAATACCCTGTCAGGCCAAGGAATCCCCTCACCTCCTTGACGGTGGGCGGAATAGGCCACCCCTTAATGGCGTCCACTTTACCGGGGTCCATTGCCACCATCCCTGGTTTAATAACATGTCCCAAGTATTCCACCTGTCTGCATCCGAACTGACACTTTCTTGGATTAGCCACCCATTTCTGTTCTTCCAATGTTTCGAGGATTTGCCCCAGATGCGCCACATATGCTCCTCCCATGAAGAACTGTAGATTAAAATGTCGTCAAAGAAAACAAGGACAAACTTACGCAGATACGGCCGAAAGGTGTCATTCATTGTTGCCTGAAATGTTGAAGGCGCATTCTTCAAACCAAATGGCATGACAAGGAATTCGTAATGACCATCATGAGTTCGGAACGCCATCTTCTGCACGTCCTCTTCCCTTACTCGTATCTGATGGTACCCTGCTCGTAGGTCGATCTTGGAGAAGTAACAAGCCCCTTGCAGTTCATCCAACAACTCATCTATCACTGGAATTGGATATTTATCTGAAATAGTTATCTTATTGAGTGCGCGGTAGTCTACACAGAATCGCCAACTGTCGTCCTTATTCCGTACTAAGATGACTGGACTGGAGTAAAGGCTCGAACTGGGTTGGATGATTCCGGCCGTGAGCATCTCCGAGACCAGACGTGTCATCTCATCCTTTTGGCTATGAGCGTATCGATAGGGTCGCACCCTAACAGGGCCCTCCCCCGCCTAATGACAATGGTATGATCGGTGGGTCGCGAGGGGGAAAATGACTTGCCTCCAGAAAAACCTTGTCATACCTTCCCAGTAACCGTGATAAGTCCGCCGCCTGCCCCTGAGTCAAGGGGTCAACAATCTCCCCGTCACTTGCCATGTCGGCCGCCCACAGTAAACTCCATTGGGCCACGTCCGTTAGCCTAGTTAACTCTCTGAGAGACGTCGGAGCTCGGATTAAGGCCGGGTCCCCTTGCAGAAGTGTTTCCTTCCCATTGCGACTGAATTTCAAGTACAACTGTCTCGGATTAAGGCCGGGTCCCCTAGGGTTTGTAGCCACGCTACTCCTAATATGAGATCCACTCCCCCCAACCCAAACAAATAGGCATCAACCGTCTCGATGTGAGCTCCTAGTTGCACCTATAGTTTAGAACACTTGCCTTGGGTTTGGACCCTCTCTCCGTCACCAAGTTGCACTCCAAACATTGGGGTAGGCTCCACCGTTAGACCTTTCTCCTTCACCAACTGTGCTGAGATGAAATTATGAGTTGCCCCACTATCAATCATTACCACTACCTCATCCTCCCCTATGCGTCCCTTCAGCTTAAGGGTCCGGGGACCAATTATGCCCCCAATCGAATGAAGTGATACCTCTGGTTCCTCCCCTCCTTCTAGCGCCTCCAGCTCCAAACCGTCTGGCTCCTTGTCTTCCTCGTCCTGAGCCATGATCATCAGTCTTAGGCTCTTGTTGGCACATCTATGCATGGGATGGTACAGTTGATCGCAGCGAAAACATAAGCCTTTCTCCTGTTTGGATTTGAAATTCTGGTAGGAGAGGTAGCGATTGCTCTTGGGTCTGCTATCATTGCCGGGGCCTTCAGTCACCCGTCGCCCCTCTTCCCTCGATTGGACCCTGCAGTACTTCCCACAGACCCTGTACTTTTGTTCTTGCTAAAAGCTTGTGTCGGTTCCGCATTGGAGGCTGCTTGTCGGCCCCACCCTCCCCGCGTCTGCGTATGGGAGGCTACCGGCCCAAATGAATAGGAGAAACTCGCCCGTCCACCCCCCGTGCTCCTGTTCTAATGTGATGTAGGTTCCTTCCCCGCTAGCACCTCTTCAAAGTTCCTTGCCAAGAAAATGGCCCTTCTGACAGTGGTTGGTGCTGATGTTCGGACCCAACGTCGTATGTCTTCATTGAGGCCACTGAGAAAATATCCAAGATATTGCGAAGCGGGTAACCGAGGTAATCTTGCCACTAGTCCTTCAAAAGTTTCAATATATTTCCCAACCGATTTGGATCCTTACTTCAGGGAGGCCAACATCTCATACGGGTTTGCAGCCCCGCACGCACTGAATCGCTCAATCATCTCTTCTTTTAGCACCTCCCACGTTAAATCCGGTACCATCCTCTTCAACCAGCTAAACCAGTGGACAACCGCGCCCTCCATACTCACAAAAGCTAAGGGAATCCGGTGATGCGGGGACGTCCCTTGCAGGCTGAAATACTGTTTGGCTCGCAAAATCCATCCCAGCGGATCCGACCCATCGAACAGGGGAAGCTCCACCCGCCTGCACCATTCTCTCTGCCCGTCGTTACCCTCTTCCCTTCCTCTCAGTCCTAGCCACTCCCCTTCCATCTCGGCACCGCCCATGTCAGTGCCCCACACCCCTCGCCGCGCTCTTCTGGTACGTTCGCCATCGACCCACGCCTCTTCGGCTTCGACACCAAAGACGTCAGTGTGAGACGCTCCGCGCGGCGCTCGGCCCGCCGCCTCTCCCTCCCGTGGAAGGCCTCGCTCCATCGCCAAACCCCCGCCGAGAGCTGGCCGTCGGCCTCGCGGTGGCATCGCTGGCAACCACACTTCCTCCCCAGGCAGCCGGGCTTCCTCATCTTGCCATTCGTCGCCTTCCGCTCGATTATCGTTCCTCGTGAGTCGGCGGCCACTGGGCGCAGCGCCCGTCGATTGCTTCCCTTTTAGGAGGGAGGCAATCATCTCCTTCATCTCCGACAGATCTTCCCTCATCTTCGACCGCTCCTCTTCGCCTGCCGAGCTCTCCGCCCGACGTCGTTCCTCCGCGGCTACCAATTCGCCAACGGTTTTCTCCAACACTTCAAACCTTGCATCCGAACGTGTCGTCGCCATCAGCAAGCAGCGTCACGCCCACAAGGATCTGGCAGGTCGGACCACTGTTACGAACCGGTGACCGGTCGTCCCTCAAATCGCACAGCGATGAGTTCTTACACAAGCAAACAAAACAAGATAGCAAGATAGATGTCTCCTCTCCCTCACGCCCCCTACTAACAAACCCTAACCTCAGTCTCTGGGTTGGGCTTGGCCCTCAGACGGCCCATGCCCCTTGCGCCTGGTGTAAACCTTCCATTGGGCCTAGGCCGTATCAGAGGAACATTTAGCTTCAAATATAATTTTAATTTTTTCATTAAAACATCGAAATAGAATCTTTTTTTCTAAATTTTCTTCCTATTTTCTTTCATCTACTTTGTAAAGGACCCCTAAAGAGTTAGGTTAGCTTGTGAAGAAATTGATATTGCACGAGAAGGATGAAATTGCATTTAAAACACTGCTGCTCCTGATTCAACACAGGTTCATTCTATGCAAGGCTGCTCAGAAAACTCACCAAGAAGACCTATCTTGCTAACATGACCCAAATTGAACTGATCTATGAGTTTATGGTTTTATATTTTTAATGGATAAACTCAATTCTCAGGTCAGGTCAATACGTAACATAACTCATCCAAATAGAAGGCACATGGGTCTTTGCCTAAAGTCCCCAACTCGTACAGTTCTCACTCCGCACATGCTCAACTCTCCTTTCAACCTTGCTCTTCCCTTCATCATACCGACTTCCATCTAGCTATTCTTACAAGTTTAGAAGCATTTGCCTCAATGGGGAATGCCATAATCATCAAGAGCTCAAACCAATCCTTGATGCCTAGTTGGGGACTAGAGCTCCTTGATCTAAGTTTCAAGATGATATATATCAGCGGAATATGTTCTTTCAACATATTCAAGTAAAAGTTCCGTTCAGCTTCCATAACAAGGTTGATCATCTTGATGGAAATAATTCAAGTATATAAGTTTAGCAAATTGGTAACTCCAAAGAAAGATGACGTGATGGAATCAATGGTGACGGTCGCTCCTTCAATGAAGATAATGAATTATAATTTTGCATAAGATTCCGATATAAATCACTATGAGCACCCAATCCTAATTATTCAAATCCATGCTTAAGCTTTATATGTCAATTTCAATTCACTTATAGTCGGACCTTATAATTTACTACATCCATACGGTGGGCATTCAGGAAATCCTATTGTTTGTCAATTCCAATCTAATTCAACCAATTCAGCTAGGGGTAAACCTATCTTGAAAACTATCCAAACTACTATGCTCCTTCTAAGAGAAAAAGGGACGAGTTTGAATCAACATCAAATTTCTCTAAAGTGTGATGATTCCTAATGTTATAACATAAACTCAACTGTTAGTTAACTCCACCATTCCTGGTCTCCAAAATAACTTTGCCAGTTTACCGAAAGCTCAATTTCCTCCATCAACAAACCACCTTTCATAGTGATGTTATTGCTATTGTTGGACCTGCATCTACTAATCATGCAAGTCATTCCGGTGGAGGTCACAGTTGTGGACAGGGTTATATATCGTATCATTCAGTTATTATAATCAGCACCAGGACATTGTTGGAAAAAAGTTCAGCGCCCTTCCCCTTCAACCCCTATGCCAAATGTGCTTAGCTTGCAGCTCCACCTTACCACTAGAATGTCTTCAAGTAACCTGCTGCGGTTTCTACTCCTATTTGTCACTATTATTTATCTGCATTGATGTCTAATTGTATAAATATATGGCTAAATTAGTGACAAAGTATCTTATTTTGGATGGATTATTAAGTTTTCTTCCACAATTTTCTTTGTCTTATTCTTTCTTCTTTTATTCTGAAACACGTGTATATGGCCTTCTATTGTTGATGGTTCTTACATCTATGTTAGTAGTGAGGATTGCGTCTGCAAATCTCTCAAACTAATTTAACCGCTATTCTTTATATTCCTCAAAATCATGTTAATCGTTTGTTTATTAGTCCATTTAATACATCCATTAAATGTGATGGTCTGTAGGGAACTTATATCAAGCAATATATATGTTCCAAATATTCAAATGGCCACATCACCTTTTTTATCTTCTAACCGGCCAAGACGTCCTGTAGTATCCAAGATTCAACACATTTATTGTCATGTAACATATCCTAGGAGAGGAAGAAAAGTAATACAGAAAAACAATTGAGGAATGACAGAAGAGATGAAAGAAAAATCATATTGGTGCATGCACTAACAACCAATTATTAGGTATGGTTCCAGTATACATTTTATTATGCTCATTTACGTTTTATCATAGATATACTCATTATTATATTGGCTCAATATTTGTCTAATATAGGTAACTAAAACAATGTCCATATAATAATATGATTATTCTTAAATGTCTCTAGTCACGTATTATTATAGAATGAGACAACAATAATACATTGAGGTTAGTATAATGTAGTTCCTAATGATAAATATGTCGTCATGAATATCATATATCCCGTCAACACATGAGTACATATTAGAAAACTAATGTACTAGATAGACCCACCATAAAATTGATAGTTAGATTATTATATGAATGTCATAATCATTCTTATAGCAATGATAGTGTATGTGATCTCTAGACTTAAGGTTACTATCGATTGCTACCTGACTAATTGTATACTTTGTGTCAGGCCCAGCGTTAATTTAAGCTACGAATAAGCTATCCCTGCACCCGATTTCACGACTTTTACCGGTTGACTTCATCCTCGTGCCTCGTTTCGAACGCCACACTCGTTCAAACGATTTCTCTCTTGCGAACGTTGAACGAGCAACACGGCTCCCCGCTGCAAGCGTCGCCGGAGCAAGGGAAAAGGGCCTACGGCAAGGGAGAGGCAACTCGCGCCCCTCACCCTCAGCCTCATCGTCGCCTCTCAGGGCATTAGAAAACATCACCGGAGATGGGAAAATTGGTGTTCCTGGGTTCGGACCGGAACTCGCACCTGCGTCCGAGCAGAAGCTGCGCTTGTCTCGACGACGAGGCACTTCATCCTACTCCGATGAACACGCATCTGTCGCGTCGAGCATCATCCATCTGAGGCCACTGCCTCCATCTCATCGGGTACGCACGTCGGGGAGGCGAGAAAGGGAGAGGAGGATTAGACGTCGACGTTGCTCCGTTCCACCCACCCACACCACCGGAGCACGCCGGAGAGGTAACCCACTTGCCCCACCGGACTGTTCAACGTCAGGAATCCGCAAGTGGAGAAGAGAGGGAGAGAGAGAGAGGTTCATTCGCAGCCGTTCTCGCTGCCCGGATCCTCCTCTTGCAACCGATTCCTCCGGTCGATCTCCCTCTTCCTCCTTTGAGCTTCGTCGGCCCGTCCTTTATAGAAGCTCTGCCTCGGATTCTCTCTATTTGCTTAGACGTGCTGCCCATGCCTCCCCACGTCGTACAGCAGACGGCCACACCATTTCCTTCGGCAGCCTACTGGTCTGAGCAATGCCCTCCCTTTTGGATCCGTTGGTTTGAAGGCTGTAGCTCGATGGGACGGCGCTTCACGCATCATTCCTCACCCAGTTGCATCCTCCTCACGTGCCGGAGCTTCACCGATCGAGAGACCACCACCCGGCAATGGGACCTTTTCTCGGTGACCCTTCTTGTTGGGTCGGCTCAGATCTCCGGCTGTCGGCGGGCATCCTCGACACCGGTTGAAATGGGATCGAGCGACGCCGCTCGATCTCTCTCCCCAAATCGTTGCTTGATTTTGCAATGTCTTGGGCCGATTTTGACCCGGTCAACGACTGTCCAATAGGCCTTTGGGCCTAACACTTTGCTTCTGTTAAAGTTACATATAACTAGGTAGAATACAAAGGCTATAATTAGCCATGCTACTAATTACCCGGAGGAACATGTATGATCAAAACAGAATTTATCCCTCCTGCTACCAGGTCTAATATCTCGAGCCTCTTGATTGAATGAAAATAAAGTCCATTGTTGTACTATGTGATATTAATCTTATTTATTAAATTAGGAACCAAAAAAAACATAATGACTGAATTCCATAACCTATTTTCAATTGAGATAACAAGGACAAAAGGATTAAATTACATAGTAACACTATCATAGATAATATTATGTTGAATCATGACATTATTATAGCTTAGATGACAAGGATATGTTGTTGGAAACCATTCGTATAATAAGTTATACACTTATACTGTCGCTATTAACATTATAAAAGTTATTGGGTCGCATACAAAGATATAACTGAAACCTACATTAATAAGAAGAGTTGTTAGCAAAATTATGATAGAAGAGATCACTATAGCTATAACAAGTCTTGGTTTTGAACCATGGAGATATGCTTTTTGCAAAATCAAATTAAAGGGGTTTATTTTGATTTCACTGCCCACAAGCATGAAATGTCATCCATACGTAGTGGGGCCGAGGGGAGGCTTTGGTGGCTTTACAAAAAGTGAAAACATAAGTGTCATCCATATGAAGCAACACAAGTTTTTTTGTGGTAATGGCATGTGCCACTCTCGATAAAAATTCTTTCCAGCCTCATGGTTTAAAAGACAAGTGGATGATTAGCTTCTAGCTCACAACCTAGAATTAGAGAGAGAAATAGAGGCTCAATCTAATCATGTGTGGATAACATAGAGACAATGAGCTAAAGTGCTATTGCTTAAGATTTGATCTTGTCATGCTACAAAGGTATAATGTCTCCCATTGATTGAGTTTCTCCTTTGCATATACCATTGGTAAAGGATGTATTTTTTTTATTTCCATTGCATTGCTTGGTCATTGTTTCCCCATAAACGTCTATTGTTTCTGGTGTGGAACTATCCAAAGCTTGCCCTCACAAAAAAATTCTATTGTCATGCTATTAATCACATCGATCACAATGGAGCAACATAAAACTCCATCTTGCACCTCCCTAGAGCTCCTTGATCATAGAGGTTCAACAGGGAATTCTCCAAAGCCTTATGTGGTCAAAATGCCACCTTACACCCTTGAGTACCATGATGTTGTGTTCTCAATGTATTACACACTGAAAATTCTTTGGAAAAGTACTAAGTGTTCATTTTTTTTATAATCTCAAGAATTACCAACCAAATTACTTCCCCTTCATAACACAATGGCATGCCTAAACATAAGAACCACCATCTTCTTAACATGGCTAATGCTCTATTATTCCATGCAAACATGTTGAAAGTTTATTGAGATGATGTTCTCATATTATCTTATCAATCGTGTCCTGAGCAAGTTTCAAATATCAGTCCAAGCTAGCGTAGCAATATTTGCTCAGACAAATATAGTTTGGTACACACAAGCACATAGGACTACACAGACAATATTCATTGGATGCTTACAACACAACATACCTTGCGTCTAAGTACCCATTATTCAGTTTAAATCTGCATCACTATAGGAACGAATCGATACATACCGAGGTTACCACCTAATATCTTTGAGAGTTAGATAATGATTTTTTAAACTTGTTTTTAGTTCTGTCTTAAGTTCTTGTCTTGGCGACTAATTCTAAGCACCCACATGATTTGTTCGATTCTCTTAGATACCCTTACAACTCAAAAAGTTATAGCTGATGATCATCTAATCCTGGGTGCATTTGTTTCTATAGATGTCATATTTTTTGAGATTACTCTCTACTTCACTCGAGCTCTTACTTCTCACGCTAGTCCAATCGTAAGTTTCAGCTTCTCCACTAGTTCCACTAACCGTGCCACCACAAGCTTATTCTCAATGTTGATGTCAACCTAAATTCCTAAATTCAACCATGCCAACATTGACTTCTGATGCATATCTACCGCTTTATACTACCAATTTTGATGTTCTTATTACAGTATACAAAGATAAAAATCATTTCCCTTATCATATATTATCCCATTATGTTTCTTTCATAGATTATTTCCTCCTTTCATGCTTTTTCAACATCATTTTTGTGATAGATTAGCTTCATGCCCTGGAGAGAGGTTTGGGCAAATATGAGCTTCATGCCAAAGCTCATGCAGAACTATAGTTCCAAGCCAAAGATTGAGGCAAAAGTGGAGATTTGAACTGAATGAAGAAGCTCAGCAAAAGTGGATCTTACAAGTAGTTCATTTAAGTCTTTACTAGGTAGCTGTGGGAGAAGCGCTGCAAGACAAATCAAAGTCCCCTCGGTAGTTGCTCATCTTTTCACCAGACGACATTTTGATGACCTAAGTTCTTAATTTCCAAGGCCTCTCTTAGCACCAACATGACAACACAAAAAGTGATAGTCTAGAAAATGTACTCACTAGAGTCATCCCTAGGGTATTTGGAAAGATGAAAAATATATTTAAGTCTGATGATTTACATCTACAAGGAGAGAAGGGGCCTTCATATGATACTTAAGTCAAATAAAGGCTTTGAGGCTAACAGATGAAAAATATCCCTTCATCTAGTGTAGTCGACTTCTTTAGCAGTTAGTAATGGTAGTTACCTAGCCCATGTTCCATAGAATGTAAATTGGTGCTTGGAACATAGGCTAGGTTGAGTGGATATGTTGTATCTAATTATCTGCTCGCCAAGCCAATTAGCAAATTTAGGGTAACTCGTTAATTATCAACAAAGTTAATACCATCCTTATTAATATTATATAGTTTAGAAAAACATTTTATGATTTGGGACCGTATAATTCCTCAATTAGCAGGTCTTTGAAGTATTTATGTGTTTATATCAGCTCAAACAACCACACTATGTATCATATACTAGGGAAGCAAGGCGAGAATAGTGAACAAAATGGCGTAAATCTGAATCACTAGAATCAAGCAGGGTATATGACCAAAAGATGCTGTTACTTTCCGGCGAAGAGGAGAAGAAAGACCATCTCAAAGGCAAAACAAGAAATAGACTCAAGTAATGATTCTATTAGAAGTCCTACATGGAGGATATAGCAGCATTTTAACATGCAGCTTGATCCAGCATATCCATTATCAGAATTTCACAACAAATAGCATTATAAAATGCTACCATGCTAGTTGCACGGACGAGGATACAACAGAAATCAGGAATAAGCAATTTGCACAGAAAGCGGAGGGCAACAGAGCAAGTTCAGACCACAACAGAAAGACGGCCATGTAATCCAACTTCTCCGAGACGTTCAGATAAGAAAATGGAGAACAATACACAACATAAGAGAGATCACTCGATGATCACCTGCAAACCCGCACGGGCAGACCGGGAGACTGGTTTCTTCTTGTCCTTATCCTTGTCCTTGTTGGCTGCCGTCGTCTTCGCTGCGAGAAGCCCCTTTCCTCCTTTTCCCGCCATATCTCACCTCCCTAAAACCCAGAAACCCAGATCAGAATACAAGGAGCTCGAAATATGGAACCGTTCAACACCAAATCATCCAATAACAGCCTTCTAACGACAAGTAAAACCAGGAGTAGCAGGAGCACAATAGAAAGCCCCAAACTCTCCCATCGAGGACCCTGAATCTAGCGCCAAAGAGAGAAGGCGAAGGCTGGTAAACGAGATCAGAAAAAAGGAGGCGAAGAAACACTGAGACAATCGAGGGAGAAACCTAAGATGCGAAGCAGATCAAAGGACGAAACGGAAGGTACCTGTTCCAAGGCTAATCTCAAGGAGCTAACAGGATTTGGCGAGGTGAATTCGAGAATGGCCGTGGGGTAAAAGGTTCAAGAACCAATTTAAGAGAGAGAGAATCGGCAGTTACTTTTCACATCTGATGGAGCAATAGCCAATAGGAGAGTAAAGTGCAATTCCAGACTTTGCACTTTACCAGTTGACTAAAATTACCGCGAGTCAAAGGTTTGGATGGAGGTGGTCAAGTCCATGGGCGAGTCTAGCTACTGGTTTGAGCCTGAGGCTTCCGTGTTGAGCCCATGCTCCACATAGATCAAAATTTGATTGCAAATTCTCTAATTCTCCAACCCCAAAAATCATAATCGCCCTTCCTCCCTACTTGCCTCCCTGGCTCCCTTGTACCTCTCTCACCACTGCTTGTTGTGCTTATCTGGCCTCCTTCACCTCTCATCTAGCCTCCTCTCTCATCATTGCCCAACCTTCTCCTTTGCCTCTTGTCTAGCCTTTTGTCTTTACTACTCACCTTGACCCTTGTCGTTCATTGTTGTTTGCCCCCTCGCCGGCTGCTGCTTATTACTGTTCATTGCAAGGTTAGATTTTTCTACGAGTACTCAATTCTTAAAAAGAAAATTTAGAATGAGTTTTCTAAAAATTTGCAAGTAAGTTAGACATAAAAATTGAAGGTCTAGAGTAGATTTTGGTACTCCGATTCTTAAGGCCTATTTAGCCCCACTTTGAAGCTGATTTTAAATAGTTTTTAAGTAAAAAAAGTTAAAAAAAAACTATTTAGTAATAAAAAATTGAAACAGAAAAAAGTAATAAAAAAATAGAAGTTAAAAAAATTATAATTTAATGCTTTTACAATTTTTACTTCTTAAAAAAATAATTTAAAATTTTAATACTAAATAAAAATAAAATATATTATTTTTTAAAATAATTTAAAATAATATATTTATTTATTATTTTAAATTTTTATAATAATTAAAAAATTATTAACTAAATAGGCCAAACAGTGAGCCTAAATAGGCTCTTAATATCAAGATGCAAAGTAGTTATATCCTTAATGATTTCGGCGACCAATATGGATAAGGCCACCCCAAACTTGTCATCCAAGATCAGCATCGAGTGTGTGATGGTCTACTTTTACCGACCAATCACACATCAGTCACTGTCGTAATGCGGTTGTTGGAACAATTAGTGCCGACGCAAGCAACACCCCCAAGTGTCCTGCAACTCGAGCACACGTTGAATTTGAAAATTAGCAGCAGCAGCAGCAGCAGAAAAGACTGCCACCTGTCGGTTCGGGGCGCCGAACATCAACTTAAAAGGCATTAGCCATCAAGTTGCGCGTAAATTTCTCTCGCTGAAATAGCAGTTGGCATCTTGACACTGGAAGCAAGTACTGACTCGAGAAAGTTACTTGGGACAAATGAGACGGGCACCCGCCGCAAGCTCCATCAAGATTAGGGGCCCCTCCTTGCTTAAGGCAACGCTTGGATGTTTCCTGTTTGAGCATTGTGATTAATTAGCAGGAGCTGCTGGCTTCACGAGCTGTGATGGAACCGCAGCACATGGTTTTGGGAGTTTTCTGCGGCCACTCTAGCTAGGGTCCCCTGCGAACCCAAAGGCGTGCTCTTTAAGGGCACACTTTAAGTAGGAAAAGCATGGATGTCCATGTCCGCATATATGGGAGCAGTTGAAGGGAGGGGAGGTCCTACGAGTAGGACATTTAATGGCAGGTTGGGTCCGCAACAGCGCCCATTGTCCTCCTCAATTATAGCATTTTATGATAAATACCTGTTAAAAATCTAATGAGCGACTGGAGCAACGGAATGGATCGAATCCAATCCAATCGAAAACCTGTCACTCAAAAGGCAAGCAATTATTAAGTGCACCAATTTTCGGACAGCGATGCAACGCTCCTCGAATTAATGGCGAGGATCGGATCGCATCGCATGTTTCTTGCGCAACTGGCTAACCTTGCCGCTTATCGGCAAGCAAGGGTGGAGTCGGATCGACGCCTCCACCGCCAATTGGACGCCCTGCCCTCATCCCACACGCTTCGTCGCTCCGCCATAAAACGCCAACAGATTGTCATCATTTGAAGTTGAACGCCACCCGCTGTTAATTAATAGTGGTCTAGTAGATAGAGCCTGATTGATTAGTTAATGAGTCGCAAGCAATTCCTTTCGTATTGGTTACATTTCCTTGTCCGCCACCGCAAGGTGAACTCATGGCATTGCAGCTGCTCTTTGCTCTCTTCGTGCCCACACTGACTTCGGGGACGGACATTTTATCTTGGAGTCAGATTGCAAAGCTGCTATCCTTCTCATTGCCGGACAGGAGCGAGCTCCTGATTTGGACTGCGAAGCTCTGGTACAGAAAATTAGATTCCTTACTACTGTTTTGAGGAACTGTAAGCTTGTTGACGTGTTTCGAGAAGCTAATGGTGCGGCCAATTGGCTTGCTCAGCTAGGGTCCTCTTCCCATGTCTGTAACTCTTGGACTTGTAGCTTTCCTCCTGAGCTACAATGTATTTTGGTCTCCGATCTAGGAGACGGTTTTGAGTAATACATTTTCTTCTATCAAAAAGTAGAAAATTATTATCTCGGCGGGGAGGCGTGTCGAGATCAGACGTGGTCCGTGTTGGTCGCGTACGCAACCCAAGCCGTGGACTCGTGCACTGACCCAACCGCTCCGAACCACCATCTGGTGTCGGAGTGGTAAAAAAATCAAGCTTCCGATACTAGACACGAATTGGCGTACAATTAACATGTTACCACTCAAATTAAGCTCTAGAAGCGCGCTAACTGATTGGTAAACACGTGATTAAGTGGGGGACTAGAGTGCGAGATCGCCATCTCAAATCGCCCAAGGACAGAAACCACGAATGTGAGCCGTTGGCCGCATGATTACCCAAATGAGACGCGTGTCGAGATCATGCGAAAGTAGTTCTGTTCTTCCCACTTGGCTCAGTTGCGCATCTTTAAAACCGCGCCGGCTGTCCGCCCCCCCGGACAAACGCCACAATCGTTGCCGGTGGAAATTTCCGACCGATCGTCGAACAATCGAAAGTTTTCTCAAGTCGCACGCTTCCTCTCTCCCTTCGGAAACCTTTGTGGAAAACCAACTGTTTTTGTATAGATCAGAAGTTATTCCGGCTTCGATCCCTAATTTTGTATAGATCAGATGTTGTGCAAAAGTCAATGCAGATTCAGAAATATTAGTGGAAGAGGAAATGGGAAGCAAGTCGATAGGCTTGTTGGGTTGTTGGCCAGTTACGATTTGGAATGGGCTCAGTCCTGTAGTTCTGTTGATAGTACTGTTGTAGGCGAACTCAGCGATAGGTAAGATAGTATCCCAACTAGTCTTATGCTCGACTACGAGACAGCGTAAAAGATTCCCAAGACTGCGATTTACTACCTCAGTCTGTCCATCCGTTTGAGGATGGAAGGCCGAGGAGAACCTTAGCTTTGTTCCGAGCAAGACCCATAGGGTCTTCCAAAAATAGCTTACGAACCGAGTATCTCTATTGGACATGATGGTTTTGGGTAGCCCATGGAGTCGAACTATTTCATTCACAAAGATCTTAGTGACGTGGGAGGCATCAAAGGTTTTAGAACACGCTAAGAAGTGAGCCATTTTTGAGAAACGGTCCACAACAACAAAAATAGAGTCACACTTGGTGGAGGTTTGCGGTAACCCTACAATAAAATCCATACTAATATCCTGCCAGGGTTTCATGGGGATCAGCAAAGGTGTGTAGAAACCTGTATTTGGTTTTCGCATTTTAGCGATTTGACAGATACCGCAATGCCGTACAATGAGTTCGACGTCCTTCCTAAGGTTGGGCCAATAAAAGCCTTCGGCAGCCAAAGTGTAGGTCTGGTCACGTCCATGATTCCCACCGGCACCACCGACATGAATCTCTTGAAGGAGGTATTCTCTTAAGGAAGTTCGTGGGACACAAAGCGAGTGCCCAATAAGAGATATCCTTCCTTTAGAGAGTAGATGAAGTTCAGTACGAGGCCATTGACAAGTTGGGTATATACTTCTGAAAAGTCAGGACATGTCTCATACTCGCTCTTCATATGGTCAAATGTGGAAATCTTGGTTTGCAGAATGTGTAACAGGTGTCAAACACGACTGAGAGCGTCAGCGACTTTATTTTCAGTGCCAGCTCGGTGCTTGAGTACAAAGGTGTACTGTTGTAGGAATTCTACCCATTTTCGCGTGTCGTGTGCTTAGTTTTTTTTTAGAATTGAGAAATGAGAGAGCCTGATGATCGCTAAACAGCATAAACTCGGCATGCAGGAGATAGTGTCTCCAGTGTCAGAGAGTTTGCACTACTGCGTAAAATTCTTTATCGTACGTGGAATATCGCTGCCTCGCTTCATTAAGTTTTTCACTATAGAAGGCTATGGGATGTCCTTCTTGGCTTAGTGTTCCCCCTATACCTATCCCCGACGCATCACACGTGACTTCAAAAGCTTTTGCAAAGTCTGGAAGTCGTAGGACAGGGGTCGAGGTCAGTCTAGTTTTGATTTCTATGAATGCGCGATTTGCAGAAAGGGTCCATAGAAATTCATCCTTACGCATGCAGTTGGTGATAGGAGCTACGATGGTACTAAAGCCTTTAACGAAGCGACGATAAAAAGTGGCTAAGCCATGGAAGCTCCTAACTTCGGTCAAAGTTCTAGGTTCAGGCCAATCAACTATCGCTTGAATTTTCTCTGGGTCGACCATTAGCCCTTGGGCCGAGACAACAAATCCAAGGAATACCACTTGAGTGTCTAAGAATGAGCATTTTTTCACGTTGAGATAAAACTTCTCTTGTCTTAGTAATTCCAAGATGAGTCGCAAATGGTTAAGATGCTCGGACTGGGTAGGGCTAAAAATGAGAATGTCGTCAAAATATATTACAAGAAACTTTCCCAAGTATGGCTTTAGGACATGGGTCATGACACGCATAAAAGTAGATGAGGCGTTGGTCAATCCAAATGGCATGACTAGCCATTCGTACAGCCCATCTTTAGACTTAAATGTTGTTTTCCACTCATCTCCCTCTCGGACTCGAACCTGGTGATATCCACTGCGTAAATCTAACTTAGAAAAATACTGGGATCCAGAAATTAGGTCTAACATGTCATCTAGGCGTGGTATCGGAAAGCGATATTTGATGGTGATCTTATTGATTGCCCGACAATCAATACACATATGCCAGGTTCCATCTTTTTTTGGGGCGAGAAGTGCCGGAACAGCGCAAGGGCTTAAGCTTTCGCGTATAAAACCCTTGGCTAAGAGGTCGTCTATTTGGCGCCTAAGCTCCATGTGCTCATTGGGGTTGAGCCTATGGTGGGGAAGATTGGGTAAGGCTGAACCAGGGATGAGATCAATTGCGTGTTGGATGCTGTGCATAGGGGGTAAACCGGCGGGTAGCTCGTCGGGTGTAAGATCTTGAAAGTCATGTAACAGGTCCTTAAGAGCAGGGGATGTTTCCAAGGGTAAGGAAATTTTGTTGACGGGCACCTATTTGGAGCCAAGCTCCGTCTGCCTCGACAAGATGGTCCGCAACTTCATGGAGCATAACGTCGAGAAATCATCCTCCCGATGCGGCCGCAGCCGCTGCAACTGCTTCCATGGCAACTGTGACGACAGTTCCGACGAGGACCTAGATTTCCTTTCCAATTCGAATTCTGGCTATTCAAATATCTCTGCCGCTGAGGTCGTCAAGGTAGAGGGGGGGCTTTCCATAAATTCAGTCCACATTTGCTGTTATTCGTCTCTTCCATTTCCTCTGTTTCCTTTTTCTGACCTTAAAAAGTGGATCGCTAGAGTTTGGTGGTTTGCGCGTCCGTCCCAGAGAGAAACCTCTTGGCGGATGCCTCCAGCATCGTCGACAGAGTCAAGCACTGCAAACGAAAAGACGAGCACATCAAGGCTGTTGCCGATGGTCTCCTATCGCTGGGTTACGACGCCTCCATTTGCACATCGCGATGGGAGAAGACACCCTCCTTTCCAGCTGGTAATTTCATCCGTCTTTCCCAGTTACTTCGACATTTCCCTTCACCGTACTGGGTATTCTGACGGCATCGTTGCTGAATTGACGTCAGGTGAGCACAAATACATCGACGTGATCATTGGCAGCGAGCGGCTGGTTGTGGACGTAGACTTCCGTTCTGAGTTCCAGATCGCACGGCCGACTAAGAGCTACGCCGCGATTCTCCAGTCCCTGCCGACCATCTTCGTTGGGAAGTCGGATCGGGTTGGGAAGATCGTTACCATTGTCTCGGAGGCGGCACGGCTGAGCCTCAAGAAGAAGGGCCTCGACTTCCCACCGTGGCGGAAGCCAGAGTACATGTGCTGCAAATGGCTAGCCCCGCACGAGCGCTCGGCCCCTGCGGCTCATTCTGAGCAAGCAAACGTAGAAGATGGGAGCGGCGACACCGATGTGAACGCATCCAGCGAGAACGCCTGCAGCGTTGCCACAACGGGTGAATCCCGAGAGTTAGAGTGTAAGAACGTGGTGGTAGATGCGACGCCGGCGTGGGAACCGCCGGAAGTAAAGCCCAAGGTGGTTCGCGAGGGCGCCAGGCTTGTCGCCGGCCTGGCTTCCATGCTGTCTGAAAAGCCTTGAATTTTCGCTTCGTTTATTCTTTTTTTTTTTTAATTTATTTTTTTCCCTGGTGCATCTGCAAAGGCTGAAACGGAAGCCTAATTTAATTCCGCTGTCCCTCCTTTTTTTTTTTTCTCTTTTTAAATAGAAGGGTCCGTAAGGGGGGAGACTTTTATTAAGTAATTCAGAGATATAATTTGACTTATAAGAAAATCAAATAATTCGTAGTATTATTGGGACGGTGCGATGATTACATATGGCATACAAACTATTGTTGTTTTATTTTTATTACTGACTTGTATTGTATGGGATATAAAATATTAACTCTATTTCAGTGCCTACTAATATTTGATATGGTATGTGCATTATTTGACTTGGATTGATACATTTAGTATTCTCATCTCACCTTCAACGTATTATTTTAAGTTTTTCTTAGAAAGTTGACAAATTTTTTAGAAAGTTGCCGAACCATTATTAACCTGTTTGGCATAGCTAATCAGCTATTTTTATTGATCAAAACAGTTGATTTTGAAAAGCTAAAGCGTTTAGCAAGCTGCTTCTAGGTTTGAACCTAGAAATAGTATAAGTTTAGAAAAACTAGGAGGAAATTACTTTTGACTACTTTTTAACTATTTTTCTTCTCACATCTTATGTTTGCATTTATATTTGTATTTCTTTACGATACTAAAATTATTATTTTAATATAAAATATTAAATTTAAATTTTTTTTTAAATATTTTTTTTAAAAATTTGACCAGCATAATAATTTAACCAAACACTTTTTAATTTTTCCAACTAGTTACTTTTCAACTAATATTTTTTTAATAAATAAAAACTAAAAATTTTAACTACACTAAATATAGCCTATCTAAAAAGCAAACAATGGTAGATGGGTAAGCTTTTAAATAGAAGATGTAGAGAGGAAGCTCTCACAAGATAGTCTGAACCAAAAGACTATTAGGAGAAAGAGCCTCACGAGGAAGTGCCTCGGAGATAAAAGGTCTTTATGGGAAACTCTATCGCTTAATAACTGGTGTATATGATATTTTTAACATTTTGATCTATATTTTAAAATTATGCGTATCTAACAAATTAATCATCCACGGCTAAGTTAAAAAATATGAACCAACAAATTTAAAATGATAACATATTGTACTATATTTAAGCAATTAAGCTTAGGGGGGATTGCCGGGTGGCAACTAGTCATCTACCCACATTATAATCCAATAAATTATTTATTATTTATATTTTATAAAATATAATTTTAAAAATTAAAATAATTATAAATATATGCATATAATAACTATTTATTATTATTTTTATATTTTTACTAATAAAAAATATTTATGTAATAGTTATTTTATTGTTAAATAATAATTTAAATATTTATATTTATTATTGAAATCTGATATCGCCTATTATATACTCGCATCCCTAAATCCGAATTCAATTAAAATTAGACTCATGAACTCATCCCATTTACCCTGGTGTAAATGGGTCAAATCGAGTACCTAAATTAGGGATAGTAGCAAGTATGATACTTAACTATTCTATTACCTATATCCGAATAACTACTCATTTATACCCCTGTCTTATTAAAAATTTTAACTATTTGTTTAATATCTTAACCTTATAAATATCCTACTTAAATACTTATCCTATAAAATTTATATATATATTGACTGAACATAATATATATTGACTTTAAATATTCATTTATACTGATTAAATATCATATATATATTGACTTTAGATATTTGACCAAACTTTATATATTTTATATTTTACAGCAAGATTCAGACTTTAAAAATGACAAAATTCTGGCCGGTAAGATATCTTGCTCCAAAAACTTTTACCCTTTTGCCGTGCCAGCACTGCTAACTTGTGTCACGGGAAACCATGAGTGTGTTGACTGCGTTCTTTAGCCTTTACCGCTTGGATATTTTCTGCTTGCCGGCATAAACCTCTGCCACTAATTAATCTCTTTTTTTATTAACTCCAAACTTTAGTTGCATCCTTAATGGGGAAAAAGAGACCTTCCGGAATTGTATGGATTCAAGTCAACATTTTAGGTTAAAAAAATGTAATTCAAGAAAATTAATTTAGAAGAAATTGGAATCCCACCCACCATCTAAGGAGTAAGGACGCAAGAAAAGAAGTAGATAGGGCGTAGTTGAACTGTTGAAGGGATGAAGATGAATATTGAAATAGGTTAGATCAACTACTGTTTACTGATTAGTCTTGAATTTCTTCTCATTATTTTGATAATTACATATTAGTTTACCCAATAAAAAGAGAGATGGAGGAATAACTTGCAAAATTAATGGCTATCATTAAATTAATTAATTATTAAGCAGAATTAAATGTGTGATTTGAGCTAAGAATTATGAAGGCCTAAAACAGTGAAAGAAATGCAGATTGTAATTGAACTGGAAAGAATATGTTCTTGAGAGTAATCAACAACTGCGTAGCTAGCCATCAAAGATTCAAATGCTCGCCCCAATATGTTGTATACACAATAAATCTCACCTAATTTACTGAAATCTTTTAAATTTTATTCAAATTCATGGTACACTTGCCTACCCAAGCTTGCAGATCTGATCTTCATGAACAAGATGACATGTTCATGGCTCTTTGTATTCTCCAATGGCTTCCACCTTGGGCACGACTACAGGAAACTGGTGAATCTCTTCCAGCCAGGGGTTCTTCTCCTTTGCCGGGTCGACGGTCCGCAGCGCGCGCCACACCGCGCTGTTGCACTTGAAGCCCGACCCGAAGGCGATCTGCCATGTCCGGTCGCCCTTCCTCATCCTCCCCTTGGCCTCCGTGTAGGCGAGCTCGTACCAGAGCGAGCTGCTCGACGTGTTGCCGAACCGGTACAGCGTCATCCGCGACGGCTCCATGTGACGCTCCGTCAGCCCCAGGCTCTTCTCCAGCTCGTCCAGCACCGCCCGGCCGCCGGCGTGGATGCAGAAGTGCTCGAAGGCGAGCTTGAAGTCGGGAATGTAGGGCTGGATGCGCCGCATCTTGAAGGCCTTGCGGGCCACGAGGCTGACGAAGAAGAGCAGCTGCTCGGAGAGGGGGAGGACGAGCGGGCCGAGGGTGGTGATGTTGGTCTTGAGGGCCTCGCCGGCCACCGCCATGAGGTCCTTGGAGAGGGATACGCCCACCTTGCCCTCCTCGTCCTCCTTCTGGAAGACGCAGCTGTAGGAGCGCTCCTCGGCGCCCTTGTGGGTGCGGACCGTGTGGACGAGCTGGTACTTGGAGCGCCGGCGGGCGCAGCGGCGGTTGGTGAGCAGCACGGCGGCGCAGCCCACGCGGAAGAGGCAGTTGGGCAGCAGCATCGACCGGTCGTTGCCGAAGTACCAGTTGAGGGTGATGTTCTCCGTGCTCACCACCAGAGCGTTCGAGTTCCTGTTCACCTGTTTCATATTAATTACATGCACCAGTCATTGTCTCTCGGCTTTCTACAATTATAATAAATCCAAATTATTTGAATTTTGATCAAAAATAAAAGAGAAAAAATTCAATCCGCCAATTGAATGAACTGTACATTCTGGTGAATTAGATAATTTAAGAAATTAATTATAGATAATGAATGCAAATCAAACCTGGAGGAGTTGCTTGGCAAGGTCAACGGAGATGAGGCCGGCGCTGCAGCCCATGCCGCCAAGGTTGTAGCTCTGGATGTTGCCGCGGAGCTTGTAGTGGTTGACCACCATGGCCGAGAGAGACGGCGTGGGGTTGAATAGACTGCAGTTGACAATCAAAATGTCTATGTCCTTGGGCTTCACGCCCGTCTTCGCCAGCAGCTCGTCGATCGCGCCGAACATGACCATCTCCGCCTCCTTCCGCGCCTCCGCCATGCACAGCTTGGGAGGCGACGCGAAGAGCGCCTCAGGGAAGTAGGTGGACTGCCCCAGCCCCGACCGCTCCAGGATCTTCTTCTGGAACGCGAGATTCTCCTCCGTGAAGATGCCGGTGCGCGTGGAGTGCTCCACGAAGAACTCCCGCGAGCACCTTAACCCGCCGGCCGGCTTGTAGCACGCGAAGTCCACCAGGTACACCGGCCGCGGCTGCTTCATGAAGTAGAGCGTGGTCAGGAAGACGGTGAGGGAGGCGCACGCGGCGGCGACCACCAGGTGCAGCCGCAGCGCCTCCCACAGCGCCAGCAGGTCCGCGGAGCCGAGCCCGGCGAGGCCTGAGGAGGCGGCGGCGAGGAGGAGGACCAAGAGCAGGTACCCGCCGTTGGAGACGAGGTAGTGGTACCCCAGCTTGGCGTACTTGAGGTTGACGTGGGAAGAAGCCGAGCGCGCCGCATCCGCCATGGCTTGTGCTTACGTACGGTCGTCGTGGGGGAGATGGATGATGCGTGAACGAGGGTTGCAGTATTTAAGAGGGTGAGCTCGCGAAAGGGAAGGTTAGAGGATGCAACTACCCCAGCGAACTCGTTTATTGAACACCGGTGCGGGAGGAGGCGGGCGGGTTCGTTTCGGGGTCGCGCATTGAATTCGCTAGTTGGAAATTGGCCATCCCCTCGCGCACCTGGCTTCTGCTTCAAGCCCCGCGCCCATCCATTATCCATTCAGCGAACCGGTTCGCGTAACCGCGTTCGTGCCAGCGTCGGCCATGCTGAGCTTCAGTCAATCAGTTTCGTTGGATTTATGACGTCATCTGAACACATTTCTCTATTGATCGCTGTATTTAAGAATATTTTAGGTCGTTGGCATCCACATTTATTATTATTATTTTTTTGCCATCCACATTCATTACGGGTCTATTTTCTTGAAAGAAAAACTAAAAAAAAAAAATTCTTTATTTTCTTTTCTTGGGCAGAAAAAAAAACTTGAATGAAAAAATTGATAGAAAATTTTATAATTTTTCCTTCGAGACTTTTCTGCCCGAATATGATGGAAAAATTGAAAAAAACATAATGCCACTTCGCCCGACCTACGAAATTAATTTTCTTTCTTTTTTTTCTTCCTTTCAAGAAAATAGGATATAAATTTTTTTCTTTTTCTAGAGTTTTCTTTGCTTATAGTTTTTCATTCCTTACAATTTTTTTTCCTTCGCCTTATTATATTCACTTTTTTAATAATTAAATGTTTAGAAAATTTTTTTCATAAACTATCTAATTTTTAGCCGTGTCATTCGTTTTGGATGTAGATTTAATGCTAACGAAAGCAACATTTATCTAGAAAGAAATATTCTGGAGAAGCATCAAATAGGTACAAGTTTTCCAGTTTCTGTGTGTTTGAGCATTAACATCAAATTAAGGTTAGCTGGTCTAATCAGGAATGAAATGATCGTCTCGGGGGCTGAAGAGGGGAAGTGTGCTGGTCTAATAATGAACAGGGCCCGGCTGGTTGGTCAACCAATAAGGGGCACGATCACCATGCAGCTTCGTCTCCTCCAATCCCGGAAGCAGGCGCCTGGAAGCTACCAGAGCGATACATTCAACTGCTGCCAACCGAGAGAGCGTGCTAATCAGTGAGTGAACAGTCATCGATATCACTGTCACGTACTCAAAATCGTGTACAGGTGCACCTGCAGTAGCCTTTAATTCGCAGTAGGCGTGCACGTCGGCTTTCCGGTGTCGTCGGCATTTCCCACCCAGATATCAAATACGCACGCCTGTAAGGTGTTCGACATTAGTCCTCGACCCGGCAACCAGATAAGCTGTTCAGAATTGAATTGTTTCTTCATTCTTGCACAATTTATTTGATCGACTAATTGTGGTTGGTTGGGCGAGCGTTGGAGGTAGGTGGCTAGGAATTAATCATCGATCAAATCTGAACCGTTGAATCACCTGGGTAACACACGAAACTGTGTGTTTGGAATTTGTTGGTCGGCGAGTGATTTGCCATGTTCCTGTTTTCTCTGGAACGCGGTCCTCGCTGATGTTTTCTCCAGCATGTTCTGCGTTTCTTCGGATTTAATTGGTCGAATAATTTCTTCTGTCTTCGTCAACACGCATTTCATTCGTTTTCTTCATGTCAGCAGGCCATAAGTGAGCGTCGTCTGGTCGGAAATGGGAATGGTGTCAAGTATAAGCCAATTTCTTTCAACAAATTCTCCCCGCACGGCTGCGTTTGAAATGCAGACAGCGGCTGCGTTTGGGTCGGCAGCTATTTCCCAGCTTCTGCATTTGCGAGCAGCCGATTTTGAGAAACCAGCACGGTTTGGAACACGACTTCTCAGTTCCCGAACGAAAAGTCACACGGTTGATGGGATGTAGCCACTCGCGAGCTTTTTTTCTAATCTGCCTGCACTGCCTGCCTATAGTACCGCCTGTGATGCGTGTTTTTCCCTTTCGTCCGTCACGGTCTGAACTAGTCGTTGTTGTCTTCAATCATCGCTGCTGATTCCTATGCTGTCGACTCCGATCATTGCTGCCAACACTTGTGCTGTCGACTCTGATCGTCCCTGCTAGTGCCCATTTCTAGATTTCGGTCAAGGCTAGTCTGCGATCTCCTTCTTCCGCCGTCGCCTCACTCGTTGCCACCTCCGCCCATCGCAGCCTCTACCTATCGTCTCCTCCTCTCATCAGATCTTCCGGGTAAGTCATTTAACCCTAATCTATGTCGCCCCATTTTTGTTATTTTTGGCTAACCGTTGTGGCCTCTTCACCTAATCGCCGGTGTCCATTCGCGGATCGATATCATCAACTCTGTACTTCACTTCTAGCTTCCTCCCTTGACCCTTCTTCACTGTCCGTTGGCTGGTGGATCTGCTTGTGACAACGCCTATAGGAAACATTTATAAATTTTTTTAAGATTTGTATATTTTAAGAATAAATTCATGCATGTAATAGTAAAAAAAAATGTATTGTTGTATTAAGTAATTTTAATATATATATATATTTTGATATTAGAAAATTTTATTTTTATTATAAATTAAAATTTTTCACTTAATAAAATAAAATAATACAGCACAACACTTCTAAATTGCTAGTCAGACCAACTATTTTAACTAAACAGCCTCAATTTTTCTAACCAACTTTAGTCAAACCAACTCTAGTTAAAATCAGCCAAAAGCCAAAGGCTGCATTTGGCGTAGCAGAAACTTTTAGCTTTTGCTGGTTGGAAAAGTTAAAAAGTGTTAGGCTAAACTGTTATGCTAGTCAAATTTTTTTAAAAAAATATTAAAAAATAATTTTAAATTTAATATTTTTATTAAAATAATAATTTTATTATTGTAAAGACCTACAAATATAGGTGCAGACATGAGATGTAAGAAGAAAAATAATTAGAAAGTAGCCAAAAGCAACTCCCCTCCCAACTTTTCCAAACCATGCTGTTTCTAGGTTCTAAACCTAAAAGCAACTTGTCAAACACTCTAACTTTTCAAAATTAATTATTTTGATTAGCAAAAGCAGCTGACCAGCTCTGCTAAACAGGACAAAAAGCTCTAGCCGCCCTAAACTGGATTGTGTCAACTGCCAGTTTAATTTTTTTTTATTTTAGAAAAAAGCCTTTTATATATAAGCGTAACGCTAATTAAAACACGATCTAAACAAAAAAAAGGGTGGAAAGCACTGGACAGAAATCTTCGGCAGCCTGCCTTAAATTTTTTTTAAAATATTTTTTTTAAATTATTTTTAAAGAAATGATCTACATTAAGCTATTCAATGGTATCAATATTGAAATAATTTAGATTATACACAATAAAAAATTACCCTAAATTATTGCTAAAAAAATAAAAAAAAATTAAAATGAAATTTAAGCCGGCTGCAAAAATTTCTGCTGTCGAAGATTTGTGCTCGAAAGTCGAAAGCACCCTCAAATGCAGAGGTAGTAGCCTGAATAATTAGAGTAGAATTTCTAAAAAGACATATATTCGAATAAAAATTTGTAGAAATACGTCTCCTCACTAATAATATTATATATATATATATATAATAATATTATATACATTATATGATTATTGGTTTTATAGCCCAATCGGGTTATGGGGCGGCGGATTCAGAAACTTAGGAGGATGCGTTGCAGTCCAAAAAGTGTGACGAAACGTCCCACATGGATGGCCCGATCCGAAATGGACATCGAGTCCTTGCGGTTGCACAGCCTTATCTTTGCTCGTCCAATCGATGCGGCCACACGCTGTCATACTTCCCAGTAGGTTCGCCGGTCCGCCACATTATCCAATATCCATCCATTTCCGCTACTTCCGGCCGCCGTCGCCACAGCCGCCAGAAAGGGACTTTCTTCTTTTTCCCTCTCCAATGGCCTCCCTTCTCTCTTCGCACTGCCGACTCTCGCCCACCACCCCTACATCCCTCCTCTCCGCCCGTCGCATCTGCCTCCACAGCCGCCCAAAACCCTCTCGCCTCGGCTTCCGCTGCTTCGCCTCTAGGGTTCCCCGGGTCGATCTCGGAGGCAAGCAGGTATCCCTCTGCCACGCTTCGCCATTTAGGAGCTTTATGCTTGGGTTTGATGCGGTTTGCTTAGCGAGAGCATCCTAGCATTACTAGGATTGAGAGCTCGAATTTTGTTTTTCCTTGTGGAGAAGGAGGACCTTAAGTTCGATGACCAGAGATTATGAGCAGAGTCTTCTTTTCTCTGTTAGAAAGCTACATTCTAAGTGGCATCTTTTTTACCAAAAGTGCATCATATTTCCTACGATGAATTTTGCAGAAATGTGTTACTTTTTCTTGATTCGAGCGGACTTTAGTTTAAAAAAGACACAAATCTCTTCTGTCTATATTAACGATGAATTAGACATTGCAATTCTTTCCTTGCCTCTGATTCGACAAGCTATCCTCAATCTTTGCTAGTTCTTTTTCTCTTCTTTTTTTTTTTCCTGGGCAAGAGGTGCTATAGATATGGTATGTGACCATATCTTTACCTTGTTTTTCTTCACTGGGGTTTTTACGCAGAATGACAACTCTTTTCAGCTCAAGGAGTGTGCAATTTCTTTGGCACTCGCAATTGGACTGGTTACTGGTGTGCCTGCATTATCTTCGCCAGCGCACGCATCCCCTGTAAATCCAGTGCTGCCTGATCTGTCGGTGCTGATCTCAGGCCCGCCTATCAAAGATCCTGGTGCCTTGTTACGAAATGCTCTGCCTATCGATAACAAAGCTATAAGGGAGGTTCAGAAACCGCTTGAGGATATCACAGACAGTCTCAAAGTTTCCGGAGCCAGGGCACTGGACTTGGTTGAGAGAGTAAGTAGACTTTGGCACAGTCTTGTCTTTGAATTTGTTGCTATATGCAAATATGCAACTTTCTCAAAGAAACATTGACCATTATGGTGAAATTGGAGAGTTTCTTCTGCATGAATTTAAACACTTTTTCTTGTGATAAGTGATAATTATCATGAGGCATATTAGGATTTTTCAGAGTTTTTGCAAAACTTCCCATGTTTTATTGACAGAGATAAGTAATAATTTTTTAGACGTCATCTATTAGTTACTTATTTTATCCCTTTGCATGCAATCTCATTAATAATATATGCATTGTATCTGTATTGAGAGTTGTGCTTTTACATATAATTATTTTTTAAACATTATTAAATAATTGTATTCGTCTTACCCACAAGCATGTTATCTTATGAATAATGGATGTATTGATAATTGTGATGTATTACGTAACATAATGTAAAAAAAATAAAAAAATTGATCCTTGTATACAAAGTTTCCAGATTTCTTTGTGCAAGGTAAAAAATATTACTCTAAGTCAAGGTACTAAACTTTTGTAATGATGGGGAAATTGTAAGGCACACAAGAGCACTATTTTAGTCATCATCATGATAATAGGATCAAAATCCTTTGACGTGTGTGCTTAGGTTGCGAAAATTTGGCATTTCATGTAATACTAAATATCATTAAAAAAAAACTAGTTCTACAATGAGTGTAAATTGGAAGTTTCTTATTCACCTTGGTTGAAACATGTGTTATTAAGTAGGGAAGAGATAAAATGTAGAAAGGCGCTTGCTTGTCACAAGCACCTAAAACCATTAAAAACATCATGTGCTAGGCGCTTGAAAAATAACGTGAAGTACAAAAAGGAGGAAAAAGACAGGTGAAGAAGCAAGTAGGTGATAACAGAAGTTGATTATAGATCCAATTTTCTGCTTTATATAACATTGCTTGTCCACAAAAATTGCTCTATGTTTACTATAAGTATATCCAAATGTTTATCTGAAATATTTATGTTATCTTTCATATGAATTCAGAATCATAACTATTAGATGCTTATAAGAAAAATTATGGATTCTAGAACATTGAAAGGTATTGACTAAATCTGAGAGTTTATCATGTTGTACATAATTTGTTTTGTAGATATTGTTACGCGTAATGTTTTGAAACATATCAAATTTATATTTAAATTGATCTTGAAAAGTTAACTTACAGAAGAAACTGAAATCATGATTTATATATATATATATAAGGGAGGTTATGGAATTTGGAACTTTAAAAGGTATATATCTTTATGATAATCTTTCAAAAAAATTCAGATTTATATTCAAGATTATCTTTAGGAAGTTAGCTTTCATATATGAAACCAAAACCAAGATTATTAGACATGTATAAGAGATGTTATGGAATTTAGAGTTTGTATTATTGGAAAACTAGAATTTTGGTATGTTGTACTCAGGATCCTCTAGAAATATCTGCATATATGATAATTCAAAAATTTTAGAATTTATATTCTTAATAGTATTTGGGAAGATCTTTCTTGTGAAATTAGAAACAAGAATAAGAGAATTTATGGAGTTTTGGAATTTGGAAAGGTGCTATTGGAATTTGTGATTGTTGTACGCCGTACTTAATGCCAATGTAGTGCACCTTTATGTAAAAGCTACAGAATTAGTTTTTATATGAGAGAAAAATTAATACTTCTTTAAGAAAATGTTATAGTCTTATAGAACGTTTAGATTCTGAAACAAACTTAGTTATTGCTAAGAACTTTGAATCCAATTGGGGAAAAGTTGCACCAAACCCACTCAAGAGGATAACATCTACTGAGGGTTTAAGGTTGAGCATTGTTGTTTAATGTATACTCTGAATCCACTTAGGTCGTTAAATTTAAAAGTACTGTGCTCGCTTGAGAAATTAAGTTCAATGTATATTTTGAACCCACTCAAGGGGATTTAACCTAAAATCACTGCACCAACTTGGGTGAGTTGAGCTCGGACAATGAATATTATGACAATACGTTAAAGGAAGAGAAAAAAAAGAAAAAAACTAAAAATGTAACCTTGAAAGTCATGCACCTTTACTATTTAAATGAATTTTATTTTACTGAACTTTAAAATTTATATTGTTTTAATTGAATACATAATATGTTTTGGTAGTAGAGCTTTTCCTCATTCTTGTTTATTTATTTTCTTTTCATCCAATATCATTCAAATACAAGTTGAATGAAATCCCAAGACAAGTTAAATAGGACATGGTTAGGGTTCTTTTCATTTTGGATTGATGCTTTATTGTTGTATGTAAATACTTGAAAGAAGAAAAAATCTTATCTATGAAACACAATATACTTTAAATGGATAATGTGGACGGTATTAAGAAGTTTTGATATATGATCATATATCATCATCATGTATTTAGTTCGGATGATTATGTTTCAGTTCAAAATGAATTTAGTTTTTAAAAGTAATCTGCTTTGCATGTTGTCACCGCCTTCCTTTCTACTTGTATTGTTGGTGTAATCTCCTGTAAGTCATGTCCCTTATGCATAGTTTCCTTGGAAGGGATTACAGCGGAAAGAAGGAAAAAGTGCTTTAATTATTATGGAATTAAAACACTTTTCCTTTCTTTTCCGCTATGGATTCCTTCTAAGGAAACACAACCTTTAAGGTCTTAAGGTTTTTCAATTTCCAAACATGTTCTACTACATATCATAATATGAGGGTATATCATAATATTAATACTTCAAACCTAATCATTTAGTTTTGATGTTTCAAAATTTGTAATCATAGTTCATAGCTAACATTTGAATAAAACATTAAAATTTTCATATTTTATAATTGGAATACTTAATTAAACTTTCCAGGTTCACAACTAGTTCTTTTGCATAAGGGGCATGCAGGGATTTGATCTGTTTGTTTGAAAGTCTTGTGGTAACCACAAAAATGCTTTGTACACCCACCAAATACCTTTGTAATCTTGTCCTGTACCACTCTTTGTGCCAGAAAGGATATCCCTTCTAGCTTTATTTTGCGAGTTCAGGGAACACTCAGATAATCTTATAAAGATATAACCGACGAGTCCCTTATTCACTAATTTCATCACATTGATGCAATATGTGCAATGGAAAGTTTGCAAGGCAGATTTAGTATAGTTAATACTTAATACCTCTGTAATTGAAAATATTACCACTAGACTGTACCGATATAAAATTTAATTAATGGTTCACATGAACCTTTTGCAGTCAAATTCCTACTGCTAATCCTCTCTTTCTTTACCTGCTGTATGTAGAATGTAAGGCAAGCTTCACGATCTCTGGAACAAGGGAAGAACATGATTCTGAGTGGTTTATCTGAACCAAAAAAAGAACATGGAGAGGAATTGGTTGAAAAATTGGCTGTTGGGTTGAAAGACTTTATACGCATTATAGAGGTAAGAGATAGGGAAGCAGTGGCACCAAAGCAGAAAGAACTCTTACAGTATGTTGGAAGGTGAGAACTTATTTCCAGTTTTTTTAGCAGTTTGAAACAGTTTGGCCTACTTTTACTTTTTAATCATAGCCATACCCATGGCCAACAGCCACTTGTTTGATTCTAGTAATTGTATTTCTCCCGTTTTCTTGCTTATAAAAATTTGTCCTAGTCCATGCAATAATGTTATAATTTGAGGATATCATTATATTCTACTCTGTCATCATTATTATCATCTTCCCATTTATTAGTTGTATTCTTTTACCAATACACTGATGATAAGGACTAAATATTGAAATCTCTGAGGCTATCGTGGCGCTAAAAGAAAAAAATGGTCAGAACAATGACATAAACGCCAAAGTCATCAGCTGCACATGATGCATATTATGCTCAGCCAGTCAGCCGTCATTTCTTGTCTCCAAGATTTGCCAACTGTGAAGCATTACAATTAAGATTAATATAGTAAATAGGAACCCATGACACTTTTTTTTTTTACCAATGTTCATGGTTATAGCTCTTTTCCCCCTTCATCATGTTGAACGCCACATCAAGTAACAGAACATGACCTTCTGAGTGTAAGTTTTAGCTCGTAAGGGTTATCTCATTATGAATTAACAATACGTAGTTATTCATTTGAAGGCTCCGAAAAGGTCTTCCTAGTTTCAACTGATGCTTTGGGTTGCTACATGATCACGGTCAGCAACACATGGCGCTAGAAGCTTGCAAAAGCCATCTTAAATGCTTCAGTCTCATATATAGTCTTGTCATTTACTGCAGCTGAGACTTCCTGCGACATTGCATTTCTGCAGTATTGAAGAGGATATGGTGGATGGTTTCCCATTCGAGGTGCCAGAGGAGTACAAAGATATGCCTCTTTTAAAGGGCAGAGCAACAGTGGATATGAAGGTTAAAGTTAAGGACAACCCAAATTTCCAGGATTGTGTTTTTCGCATTGTGCTTGATGGATTCAATGCCCCAGTTACAGCTGGTAACTTCGTAGATTTAGCCGAAAGGCATTTCTATGATGGAATGGAAATCCAAAGAGGTATAATCTGGTCTCATATAGTTTAATAATGTGGAAAATAGAACCTTATGATCAAGAATTGAAGAATGAATTGATTCAGATTCCATACACGACCCTCCTGATAAACGTGTTGTTTGTGTTGAATGTGTCAGACGATTGCATATGTAACTGATTTATACAATTGAGTCTACCTTTGCTTTTTCTATAGCTGATGGCTTTGTTGTACAAACCGGGGATCCCGAGGGACCTGCGGAGGGTTTTATTGATCCTAGTACTGGAAAATTGCGCACTATACCCCTAGAAATCATGGTCACTGGTGACAAGATGCCCGTCTATGGTGCAACACTCGAAGTAAGTTTGTGATTCCATTAGGAGGAACAAGTAGCTTACATTGTTTCTTATATATCATTATTGAAGTGCTTGTTTGCTTTGCTAAAGCTTAATGCCAATGTCCAATCATCTGCAATTTTCTGGTCCAGCTGTTGTTTAATGAAGTCTATTTTGGGCTTTATGATTAATTTCATATGGTATTTATTTTCATCAAATACTTGTTAAAACTAGCTTGCCGTGTATCTTCTGAACACCAAATACTATATTTTGTGTGCGTCAAAGTGTGAAACTCGCTTGTCTTTTCTTTTATTATCAACTCATGCTTTCAGCAGCACGTTTTTTTGTCTTGTGACTGATGCATATCGTAATATACATTCTATTCATCTACTCATCAGGAACTAGGCAGATACAAAGCCCAAACACGCCTCCCTTTTAATGCATTTGGGACAATGGCAATGGCTAGAGATGTACGTTAACAGCATATCCTCTTTTAGCCGTTAAGCTGCATCTGCCAAGTGCTGACTTTTTTTTTCTTTTTGCTTGACAAATACGAAAAATAGGAATTTGACAACAACTCAGCCTCAAGCCAAGTGTTCTGGCTTTTGAAAGAAAGTGAGCTAACACCAAGTAATGCCAATATTTTGGATGGACGGTACGCTGTTTTTGGTTATATCACTGAGAATGAAGATAATTTGGCAGATGTCAAAGTCGGAGATGTTATTGAATCGATCCAAGTTGTGTCTGGTCTCGAAAATCTTGTCAATCCAAGTTATAAGATTGCCGGTTAAAAGGGCTTATCAAATGCGAGGTTCATTTTTTATTGGTTTGTACTTTTGAATTGTAAAACAAGGTGCATATAGAGCTTCACCTTTTTGTAGTCAATTAACTTATTCAGGCAATTGACTGACACTGATTATTATGATATTTTATCTTGTCAACAGACGATGTGCAGAAACCCTTTATTAAATAACATAACGTGGAGCATATAAATTCAAATGCGCATACTTTCCACGAAGACGAGCAGGGTTTTTTTCCCCAAATTTCCTTTTTATCTTTAAATCCTGACGAATCTGCACGACCTAAAACCAACGCATTAATTTATATGCCAGTTCTCAATTTAATCTTACACAAAATAAAAATGTGAACTGGCATACAAATTAATTCATTCAACGGAATGAGCCAAAAAGCTGCAATTCTAAGCAGAAAACAAAATCAGCCAATAATATCAAGCTTATTTCATTAGAATAAGGGAACATATCGATGTTACCTGCAAACTAGAATCCACAAATAACCAACATGAAACTTCGTAGCCGCAGGTTCTAGATGTTGCTCGCGACAGTACCCAAGATATGGCTGTAATTGCATTTGTAAGTTTTATTTAATCATCTCCAGAAGCTAGTTTCCTCGACAGTACCTAAGATTTCATTTTTCACCCTAAAATATGATTTCAGCAGAGTAACTTCGGACAGCATTCAAGGGAGGAGATACATGAAAATCCATCCTCACAAACCATTATGATAACAAACTTGATTCAGAAGAAATGCCTAGGCATAGCCAATCCCTGTGTCACTCTTCAACAACGGTCACCAACTCATATTCGATCAAAGACAGATTATTGTCCTCTTTCACAGTGAAATCAGCTGGATCTGTGACTTCTATACGACCCCATTTGTCAACAGCAAGCCTCATTGATCCTTTAAACATGTCAATCTTTGCATTCCTAAGTATCACAGTGGTATCGGGCTTCATCAAATCCACTGGGCTTATGGAATTTCAACTGTTAGTCCCCCGAAAAGCAAAAATAGCATTTAAAAAAGAGTAGAGAAGGAAAACAACCCGAGTTATTATGAAGACACTCATAATGTGACATAATTACAGATAATTCTTTAAACCCAATTACATAGCCAAAAGAAGAAGAAAAAATGACACAAAGATTGTACGCAGAGTCTCCACCCTCTATTGATTATTTTCTGTTGTCTAATATCTTTCCTTCAGTGTAACATGAACTATTATGGATTTTTAATTCATTCTTAAATTATCATCAAAGGAATAACCGAATGTGATAATGATTATTGATTGGGGATCTCCAACCTTATAAAGCATCTAAGATCAACCACAATCAAAGATACATGTGATGACCATAAGATCTACTCTTTAAGTTTTAAGCAAAGCACACTTTTTTTCTGTTATATGATGCTGAGAAATTAAGTGCTCTATAGTAATGCATTTTCTGATAATTTCAAAAATATCAACAAATTCTAGGTTGATATCATACTAAGACTTGAAAATGCACGTGGGCAAGAAACTAGGAAGCAAAATGAATATGAAGGAGCACTGGTAAAGCAATTTAAAGCTCTTAGTATGATATCAACCAAGTATCCACGCTAAACAGGAAACTAAAGCATACATTTTGGAGCAGCCACATTAATGTGTATCTATTTGCATTGCTTTGAACATTCAATAAATCCTTGGAAGGTTGTCAAATGATCTCGTCACTTTTCAAAAAAAAAAAAAGACAGTCAACTAAGATGGCAAAGGACATGTCTTCATTTTGCAGCCATATATAAAACATACAAACTAGTTTAACTACTCACTAACCCACAACACCCCCAATATGTTTAATAACTGTTAGTTCCTTTTTTTTCCTTCTTTTTCCACACTTTTTAGAAAATTTCCACAATTCCTTTTCCTGTGGTATTCTCCTGTCCCACAAGATGCACATGCCAGTTTTGAACTCGCTTTTAGCCTCACTTGGCCACGTGTGCATGACTATATTTTCGCCATGAACTACTTCTCTCATCAGATGGCCACGTGTAACACGTTTTCTCTAGGTTTCGCTTGCAAGTAGGGGTGGCTTGGCCTTTCACTACAGTACCAAGGTTTTTAGCTACTTTGTAACGCGTGATTCATGACAAATGGCACACAATACCACAACTTCTAGTGTAGGGAAACAAGAAATCCAACAAATCATACCACAATGAAATTCAATAGCAAGTGACATGAATCAATGTGGATGACAAATTTGGATAGTCATATCGGACAAACGTAAGTCTAATGTCAATGATTGATTAACATATATGATATATGGTGGCGCACACCAACTTGATGAAGGGCAATTAGCAAGAGCATGCAGGTGTAGGGATGTTGCAAGAAGGCAAGCATTGTTGTAATCTATGCTAATTAACGAGTAGTGGTTTGACAAAGTATCAAGGTAGAAAAGGCACTATGCATGTTAGTGTAACTATCTTATCTATTGTTACAAGCCACTACCGGGGCAAGGAGATTGCATGCCACAATTGATTGGAGATGGCAAAAGGCACTGGGGCAAACTTGTGACAACGGTAGGATGACATTGGTAGGCAACCTTGCCTAAAGGTCAACTGTTGAACAACAATCTTGTCAAGCCCTCAACGAAGATAGATGATGGATCTACAGAGGAAAGTGGCTGTTGTCAGACGCTTGAGGCATCAACAATGAGGGGTTGATGGAGAGAAATGGGATTGTAGTGCGGTGAGCTGCAAACTGTGTGGATGAATTTACAAAGTGCTGGTGTTGTGATAGAGTTACAGCAACACAAAGATCAAAGAGAAGAAGAATAAGAGAAAATAAAAAGGGGACCGAAGGAGTGAGAGAGAGGTGTACATGGTACAATGAAGAGGAAGTGTTAAAGCTCTGATATTAACTCGCACAAGGCAGACAGGGAAAGAAGAAAGAGAAAATAGAGTGGGGAGAAAAGAAAGAAGGCCCTATGGCTAAGAGGGACAGAGAAAGGGGGGAAAAGAGATACAAGAGGAGAATAAAATAAAAAAATTCATCCAAAATAGTGTATCCTACATGTAACAATCCAAGGTTTCATATCGTCTTCAATCCAAACCCAATCCAACAACCTTCTGACACACTAAATAGTGCACTGCATTACCACTAAGTTAACTACCAACTAATACCACTAATATAATTAAATAACTATTAATTATGCCACATCATTATCTCTGCGTCAATAATTCACACCTACTTTGTGGTCCACGGTTCTCTTTCAAACAATATTCCCTAAAAGGATAATGTTTTACCAGGAATAAGACTATTTGCAAACATTGGTAAACATGAGTTATCATTAAGGAGAAAAAGTAAGTGCCTTCATAAATGGAGAATTGCAACACAAGCAGTAAGATGCAGTCTTGCACAGTATCCATGTATAATTAGTAAGTTCATTCAACAAGACATGTCTAAAAGGTTTTCTCTTAGAATATAATAGGAAAATTGTCTAACCTTGCTCATTCCTGGCTGTGAAGACAATTATTCCAGTTTCATCCCCCACCAAACATTCTGCTAAACGCATCTGACGAATCTGAGGACCACCAGGACGCCCCTTTTGAAGCACTGTCTTGGAGCTCACTACTTTCACTAGGAGAGTATGGCCGCTGGTGCAGGGTCTAAGATGATCGACCTTGATAAACTCCGGTTTTCGCAATGCAGGCTTTGTTTCAGCCATTTCCTGCAAATTACCAAAGCATTACGCAATCTAAACTACAAACTTTCACAAAACCAATAGCAGATCTTAACTTGAAAAGCGATACAGAAAAACATGCTTATCAAAGAAACAAAAAGATGAAATATTTCTATAGGTCGTAATTCAAATTTCATACAAGATATGCCCTATAACAATCGTCATCGTCACTTGATCGTATAATAATCGACAATAGACACATTCTTCGAATAACATGATGGGATCCGACGTAGACATGTATAACACAAGACTGTCGAATTCAATGAAAAGGTAAAAAAAGAAAAAGGAACAGATTTTCCTTCCATGTATCAACAAATTCCCGTGCAGGACTATCAAAACCAGAATCTTACAAATCAGGAACCTCGAGGCATAAAAATCAATTAATCACATTTCACGACAACAAAAGAAGAAAATTCTAAGCCAAGCCAGAAATGGCCTCTGGCACGCCAAAATTAAAATCGGGAACAACAAATTTGCATGATAAATTCAAGCAACGAACCAGAAGAATAGAGCAAATCGAAGCAATGCAGAAGAGAATAGTAAGAATTGGGAGCGGACGGGAGGAGCAAAGGAAGAAATTAGGGTTGCAAAGGCTCACAAATTTTTGGTTGGATTGCTTCGCCGAGTCTCGAGTGCAGATGCAGAGACGTGCCTGTGGGTTTAAATAGCTCTCAAAAAGGAGAGCATCACGACCGTCCATTTGTGGACCGAACGCAATCGACATGCTCATTGATGACTAAAGGATTTTCAGGGCTTTTTAGGGTTTAGTATTTTTCCTATTTAAAAATTAAAATTCAATAGGATAATTATATGATAAATATTATTTAATAAATAAATTAACTCATTAATTTAATAAGTTAATTAACAATATAATTCTGTTTTTTAGAAAAATTAATTAATGACTAAGAAGGAAATAAAACAAATTTAGAGCCTAAGAGCTTCATAAAAGCTCTTGATTAACCCACATCCAGCAAATCCAACTTCGCACCATAAATAGGTCAAATTACGTGTAAAATAACATCCAAATATAGAAAATTTCAACGGGCCGTTATTTCTGTTAGGTTTTTGTTGTTTTGGCGCTATTTTTACCGAACAAATTTGAGAGACAGATCAAAAATACCAGTCCATCATTAATTAATGCAATTAATTGCAACTGAACAAAATTAATCCAATAATACAGAATAAAAATTATTAAATAAAAGATTTACTTATGTGTAATCTTCTGGAAATGTCCCTAAGTTCTGTTGTGATTTCAGTTGAGATCCTATCTTGGTTCCAATATTTATTTTTGGATCCTGTTCCTCTCAAACCAGTGGACGAGCTGATCTCAAGTGAATCGTACAGGGTCGTCAAAAGTGCCTACGTCAACACGCGACTGCCGAAGCCACGTTCTCGAGAGGTGCTTTCCCCCCTCCCATCCTTCCCGACGTTTTGGCTTCCGACGTTTCTGCCTAAATTTTTATTTTGTCTCTCCAGGTCGTATCAATCTTTCCGAGATCCCATTTTGTTTGATTGAGCTTTAATCTTATGATCTCATTGTGTGCATGAAGAGTGATTAATCTTGCCTGGCGGAGGAGATTTTTAGTCAGGTTTTCTACGAATTTGTGGCAAGAAAAATGTCGGAATCTGCTCCGCCTCCCACGAGTCCAGGTTCCACGACATCTGCCCCTCCCGCAGCCGCCTCCACCAAGACTCCGCCTCCGCCGGGTGACCCGGCGGCGTCAAACTCCCCGCCGCCTTCTTCGTCTTCATCGCCTCCCGCTCCTCCGGAATCGACGCCACCTCCAGCCGGCAAAGCTCCGCCTCCCGCGGCAGAGCCCCCGCCAACGCCTCCTTCCGACCCCGAACTGTCTCCCCCTCCTCCGATCCCCACTGCCTCCACCCCTCCGCCTTCGCTCCCTGCTCAACCCGCCATCCCCGTCCCTCCACCGCCTCTGGCTAACCCAACTCCTCCTCTCTCTCCTCCTCCGCCTTCTCCGCCTTCTCCGCCGGCCGTGCTTCCGCTGCCTCCACCGGCTTCGCCCTCCGGCGCGAATGCTTCTCCGCCGCCGCTGGCCATTGCCGTGCCGACAGCTCCCACCGGTCCGATCGATACCCCTACTCCCCCCAGCAGCAAACCGGCGTCACCTCCTCCCCCTGCTTCTGTTGTGACGCCTCCATCTTCCCCAAATACCACCAAGTCTCCATCAAACCCCACCCCCGAGCCTTCAAACTCAACCAGGAGACCTATCCCCGCCACGCCTGTCCCGAGAAACGCTAGCACTTCCGCTGACGCGTCATCAAGCAGTAATTTGGCTCCTGTGAGGCCTTCTTCCCAAAGTTCACCACCCGCGTCTTCAAGAGATAGTTCTGGAACCGGCGTAGTTGTTGGATTAGCCGCAGTAGCAGCAGTTGCATTGGCTGTCTTTGTCTTTCTGTTCTTGAAGAGGAAGAAAAGAAATGGTGATTTTTCGAAAGGACACAAGCATTCACTTAATGGATTCTCTCCCAAAAGTAAGAGATTAACCGCATGCATGGATTATAGTCTTTTAATTGAAGCATTTTACCCACCTCGTTAGTTATCTAATTAACAATACGTGGGTAAACTGTGTAATTAATCCTTTAATTAATCCGGTGTAGTGCACATCCAGATAGGAAGCGGGGCCCTGCTGCGGCTGCTGCTCCCAACACCGAGGAGAAATCGTACAGAATCTACGTCGGTGACGTACTGGATTCCGGCGTATCTAAGCCGCTGTTCACGTACGAAGAGCTGACGAGCATAACCAACGGATTCGCACCCGACAACGTCATCGGGGAGGGCGGATTCGGAGCCGTGTACAAGGGCGTGCTGCCGGACGGCAGACAAGTGGCGGTGAAGCAGCTCAAACCCGGCAGCGGACAAGGGGAGAGGGAGTTCAGGGCCGAGGTGGAGATCATTAGCCGCATCCACCACCGCCACCTCGTTTCGCTCGTCGGCTACTGCACCGAGCTCCAACGCCTCCTGGTCTATGAGTTTGTAGCGAACAACACTCTTGACCACCATTTACACGGTAAATTTAAATTATTAACATGCATCCATTCATCGAATATTTATTATTTATTAAGAAGAAGGTCATTTATTGAGTTGACTTTGGATCTCATAAAATAATAATATTAATAAAAGTGAAGGGGCTTCCTGTGCTGGATTGGTCAAACAGGATGAAGATAGCTATAGGTTCTGCTCGTGGATTAGCATACTTGCATGAAGATTGTAAGTTGAATTTACTTAACTAATGCCCTAATTCTACATTTTTACTGATTAATACAATCATAAACTAATTGAATCTACTCATGATTAATCAGGTAATCCTCGGATTATTCACAGGGACATCAAATCAGCTAATATTCTTTTGGATGAATCTTTTGAAGCCAAAGTAAAATGCTTTCTTTTTGTTTTGAATTAATGTTTTTTTAACTTTACTTTTCTTCTTTGAACTAGACTCTAAAGTGTTAGAGACGTACAGGTTGCAGATTTTGGATTGGCAAAACTAACAAATGATACCTCGACGCATATCTCGACTCGAGTTATGGGAACGTTTGGGTCAGTTAATTCTTTCAATTAATTAAATTTTACTGTTGATTTTTCCTGATTTATATTGCACATATATATACATACATACTGCCGTGATTTCTGCAGCTACTTGGCACCAGAATATGCATTCAGTGGAAAGTTGACGGACAGATCTGATGTGTACTCGTTCGGAGTTGTGCTTCTTGAACTCGTAACTGGGCAGAAGCCTGTTGATCCATCTCTGCCTTCAGGAGATGGGAGTTTGGTTGAATGGGTACCTTCAGACATTTCTGATCTTTCTCATGTTTAGGGAATGCAAACATTTCTCATCTTTCTCATGTTTTCCTTTTCGAATTTTTCTTACAGGCTCGCCCGCTTTTGGTTCACGCTCTTGAAACAGGCGAGTGTGAGCATCTTGTAGACCCGAGGCTCGAGAACAATTACGTGAAGAAGGACATGCTTCGTGCGATCGAAGTCGCCACCGCCTGCGTTCGTCATTCTGCCCCCAAGCGGCCAAGAATGGTGCAGGTAAGTAAACCTTCTCGATCGATTCATTGCTGTACAGGACAATTACTTCCCAAATGGCCGCTGCTGTAGCTGCTGCTGCTCTCGTGTTAGGTGCTGAGAGCATTGGATTCCAGAGGAAGCATTCCTGACCTCTCCAACGGTGTGAAATTCGGAGAGAGCACAGTGTACAATTCTTCACAGTACTCCGCCGACATCCAGCAGCTCCGGAGGATGGCCTTCCAGCGTGACACGTTCACCATTGACTTCGAGAATTCTGGAGCGCAGGGGCACGGAAGTAGCTCCACGGCTTACAGCGCCGCAATGGACGGTAGAGGAGGAAACTGAAGCCGATCTGTAATGAGTACCAGTTTTGAGAACAGAGGAGCCGAGGATGCCATGCCCCTGATGATATATGCACAGTGCTGAAGCAGCAACGGCACAAATTGTGGCTGCTGGATCTTTCAGTCTCCATGAAGAAGACAGAAAGTGAGAGATGCTAGAAAGCGCGACATAGAGATATATTTATTGTAAGCTCGAGTATGTGCATCCTCTGTCTGATGCAAGGCGTCAGGCCGAACTAGTTAATTTGTTCTGCTAATATAACTAGTTTCTGTAATAACTCTTCAATTCTCAGTTTCGGGAATGGAGATTGATACCTGTATCAACTCTCAACCTGTTGATTAACTCCAAATTCTCCATCTGGTTGGGTTGTGCCTGAATGCTCGCTTCCGACCTAACCCAGGTCCCTGTCGCAGGCTTATCCACTCGGCCATTTCCATCCCTTATCGACTTCTTTTCTTTCCCCTCTCCCAGTCTCCCGTTGCGTTCTTCGCCTGCAGTTCCGAACGCACGACGGAAAGACGATTAGTAATGGAAAAACAGAAAGAGGAGATTTAAGGTATTACAATGGCAGCCGCGCTAACTTGCGCACTCTCCCTCATCTCCAACGCCGGCTCTACCCTCTCCTCCTCTGCCTCTTCTGAAACCCTCGAATTCCCACTTTTCCCCTTCCGCTCCCGCCGCGGTTGCCCCCAAGATCGAGGAGCTCGGCACCCTCATCTCCAACCTCACCCTCGAGGAGGCACGGGGCCTCGGCGACCATCTCCAGGACCGCCTCGGCGTCTCCGCCGCTGCCTTCGCCCCAGCCGCCGTCGCCGCATCTGACTCAACTACCGGCGCCGGCGCCGCTGCGGCTGCAGAAGAGAAGACCGCGTTGGATTTAGTCATCAAGGACGTGCCCAGCAACGCCAGGATCGCAACCATCAAGGTGGTGCGGGCGTTGACGAAGCTGGCGCTCAAGGAGGCCAAGGATCCGATCGAGGGCCTGCCGAAGAGGTTCAAGGAGGGGGTGTCGAAGGAGGAGGCGGAGGAGGCGAAGAAGCAGCTCGAAGAAGTCGGAGCCAAGATCTCCATTGTGTGAGATCTGGCCTTGAACAGAGGATGAAAATTTTCCAGTCCTCAGGTGAGATCGATTCGAGCTTTTCCTCTCCTTGCACGGATTTCAGCCTAATAAATTTTTGTCGACGGATCCCTCTTTTGATTGGCACGAATTTCAATCCATCTAATCTCTGATGTTTATGTGATTGTTATAGTTTGACTTGTAACTTATGGCGACCCGACCAGTAGCCTTGTCTATTTAATTTTGACTCGATCGGAATCTTCATATGAGCAGAGAGCTATTTCTTGATCTCAACACCTATTATTTGTCTACTTGTGTAGAGTCCTGGCTTTCTTCCAACTGTTTCCAAGTAAATCCTCAGTAATTTCATTTCATTATTTTCTTAATTAAATCCTTAAATTTTATGAAATCACAATTGGACTCTCATCGTTCTTCAGCATTTTAATTCAGCTTCAAAATTAGACTAGAAAAGAATCCTCTGTCAGCAAAACAAGAGCCAAGACCCAAGGCTACTACATTCAAGAAGAAACAATTGAATATAATCTCATAGTAGCATTGATTAATATTAGTAATTTCTTTTGGATACGACCGTATCAATTATTGTCATTAAGGCTGGGCTCGATTGGAAGAAGAGCAAAAACAATTGTTGTTTTAGGGGTGAACATCTACAGAAATGATTTCTGAATGACCAACGAGAAAATGCCTCCCGTCAAATAATATTAAAAGGGGGGGGGGGGAAAATGATAAAACAGAATTTTTAGAAGGGGGAAAAAGGAAAGTGGCAAAAATTAAAGTTGAAAAAGAATGCAACGTATTGAAAAAAGATTGGGGGAGAGTGAGTGCAGGGTCATCTGACATACCCACGACAGTGCTGCAGTGCAGCGGAAAGAGATGGACCCACGTCCTTTGAATTCCCCCACCGGCTCCCAATTCCCAACCCATGCAATTAATTGAAGAGAGAGAATTCGCGGGTCAGATGACGGTGCAGTGAAAAAAGTAACACGATGAGATTTAGAGTTATTCTTATTCATTACGCGGCAGAATTTGCAAGTTGGTACAGATTAAAATTGGATATCACAGTTCACAACACAACACAAATGTAGTTGCGGCTTAATTCTCCCCCCTGTCCAGACTACAGATGGATGGTGGGAGACCGAATCCCGAAGCCACTCATTACCACTCCCTTCTCATCGCTGCCTCCCTCCCTCCCCTTGTAACTGCGTGCTCGTCTTGTCCCTCTCACCTCCTCTCTCTCTCCCCTCCGCGTGCAATTACACCTCCAACCCTTCTCCTCCTTCCTTTCTTCCTTCTCTCTCCACCGACTCCTCGCCCTCGTTGCCTCCCAGCTGATAGGATTTTCAATCAGGGATATCAGAGCTAGATTTTATGGAATACAGCAAGAACCAAGCTGCTGTCGCTGACGTTGATGATGAGGAGGAGGAGGAGGAGGAAGAGATGGATCATCTGCCTTCTTCTTCCTCCTCGGCACCTGTGAGCTATAATCCTCCTTCCATAAGAGGGTCTGCTTTCTCCAAGCCTATTCTCCCTCCTTCTTCCTCCCTAATCTCCTCCCCTAGAGGAGCTGCTGCTGCAACTACTGCCACAGCAGCTGCAAAGAATGTTAGCCTCTTTGGCGCCGCCGCTCAAGCATCGTCACTTCATCAAGCTTCAGCTGCGGCTTTTAACTCGTCAGATCCACCCGCAGCTTCTACCTCACCAGATCCAGCCGCCGCCGCCGCGCCGAAGAATTCGCCTGGTGTTTCCGTTAGGTACCGGGAATGCCTGCGCAACCACGCGGCCGCCTCCGGCGGCCACATTCTCGACGGCTGCGGCGAGTTCATGCCGGAGTCTGGCCGCGACGCGCTGAAGTGCGCGGCGTGTGGCTGCCACCGCAGTTTCCACCGCAAGGACGCCGACGGCGATTCCGACGTCGCCGCCGCCGTTGCCGCTGACTCCTACTACCACGGCGCCGGCCCGCGCATCCCTCTCCTCCTTCCTCCCCCGCCGCCGCCGCACCATCACGCGTCCCACCATCACCACCACCACCAGAAGTCGCCGCCGTTCCAGTTCGGCTCGCCGACCACGCCCTCCTCCGGGGTGGTGGCGTTCGGGAGCGCGAGCGGAGGCACCACGACCGAGTCGTCCAGCGAGGAGAGGGGCAACGCCGGGGCGCTGGCCCATGCGACGGCGCACAGGAAGCGGTTCCGCACCAAGTTCACGGCGGAGCAGAAGGAGAAGATGCTGGCGTTCGCGGAGCAGGTGGGGTGGAAGTTTCAGAGGCAAGACGAAGCTCTACTGGAGAAGTTCTGCGCCGAGGCCGGAGTGAGGAGGCAGGTCTTCAAGGTATGGATGCACAACAACAAGCACTTGATCAAGAAGCAGCAGCAGACTCCGCCGCCGCCGCCGCCATTACATCTCGATGAAGAACCACTCTCACAGCAACACCATCAACATCAACCGCACTCTTCCCAACATGAGCAACAGCTATAATGGCGACGACCCACATTTCACTTCTGCTGCCATATTTGTATGATTTGAGCTGCTTTCCTTCCTTGTCAGTTCCTTCTTGCATCTGCACATCACTTACAGCCCCATCATCTTTAACTTGCTTAGATTAGAGAGATACTATTAATTCCTTCGGATCATAAGACCTTGTGCTACACAAGGCAGCAATTGATGGCATGACACTGGAACTGTGCGTCTCCTTTTATGGTTCTGCAGTTGGTTTCATGAATATCAGAAATTAATGTGCATGGTCAATGTTCATGATCATTCAGTACTTCTTCCTTCAGTTGAACAAATTTCTTGCCTTCAACTCATTAAGAGAAATGAATGTGGCCCGTCAAAAGCCAAAAGTTGTTTGGATCAGCGCATTAAGGTTCTGCGTTGCATGAGTTCTCTCTCAAGAACAACTATCGTGCTGGGAAACAGGCTTGCAAATATCATGTATGCTTTCTGACTGAGAAACCATGATCGCCGGCATTCTTGCTTTGTGAGAGAGGTTGTGTTCTTCTCACCTCTGGAGCTTGCAGATCCATCAATGTCGATTGTCTTCCTTTTTCTCCTTTTTTCAGTGCCAACTGCCAGGTTTTGCATCATGTTGTCCTTTGTTTCTGCTGTAATTTTAAAGATGGATTCACCTTTCCTGGAAATATCGTCTCTTTAATTCTTGGTGTTTCTTCGACCGAGGACATTGGGATGAGATTAAAAATGAATGCATTTTATGTTACATCACAGTAGCATCTTATGCCTGTTTGTGCCTTTAAGCCGGCTCTTCTTTCCATTTTCAGACCTCATTATGAGTAGTACATTGAAAATGAAGGCATTGGTCGGATCAGAAACTATTTTATTTTCTTATATCAAATTATATACAAAACAATACAATAATTTGTAAGATAATTTGATGTGTAACAATATTGACTTATAAAATACCTTTTTTTGAAATATTTCATTAATTATTAGTATATATTTCATTTTTAGTTGTTATTCTAGCAACTTTAATATATAGCTAAATTATTATATTTTAAATCAAATTTAAAATTTCACATTATTTACTAGAGATCCAATAATGAGACGTAATTACCCATAAAATTAAAATTAATTTTTACAACCCCTTATTTTATTGAATAATTCAACCTGTGTTTTTACTCTAATTTCGAACAACCCTATCTGATTATGAAAATCCTAAATTTGAATTCAACTTAGGTACCCTATTATATAACGTGAATCAAGTCAAATATTTAAATAGTATTTGATTAAATAAAAAAATTATTTAAAAATTATAAAAAATATTATTTAATAAATATTAATTAATATTTTATATTTATAATATAATAAATATTATATTATAATCATTTTATTATTATGTTTTTTAATAATAAAAGTATATGCATATTTATTTTTTAAATCAGGTACCAAATACTGGTACCTATATATGTAAACCTGAACTTGCCCATTGAATTTGAATTATATATATATATATATATAGTTGTTCAATTCAAATTTGTTCGATTTTTCAAACACATAGGGTTTGACTACAATGTCATGAATATTGACCTTACTTATTGTAGATGTTGATAAAATATTATGAATATTGATCAAACATAATGGTTATTAGTTATCATTGTGGATTTGACTAAATAACGCGGATATTGACTAAATAATGTAGGTATTAATTATGAATATTGATTAGAACATAGTGAATACTGACCAAACAACGTGGATATTGACCAAATATCTTAGCCAATATTCATAATATTTCATTAATATTTATTATATTCTGATTAATGTTCACAAAGCTTGATTAATATCCTCTATATTCTAATTAATATCCATGATAAATAGGAGTAATATCCACGTTGTTGTTGTAAGCAGACCTATTGTGCTTTCTTTTAAGATTTATGCATTTTTGGCTAAGATTTTCTAGGCACTACCTTAAAAAAAATTTTCGTAGAACAGCATCTAAGGACCAAAGCAGGACGATCAGTAGCAGAGCGCGCCACAAGCAGCGAGGTCCCTCCCAGAACAAGAAGATGTGCCCTTGCTGGGGAACAATGATATCTGTTTTCTTGATCATACACATATGCGAATCATTTTGACTCCAGTACACACGCTGATTCTGTCCACTTTCTCCGCCAAAAAAATCGTATCTTCTCCTGTAATTGGAGCTGATTGATTTGTGTTGATAGAGTGTCTGCACGTATTGTTTCTTCAGATTCTTCAAGTTTATGCTTGTGCCAATAGCTACTGACGATACTTGTTCAGATTAATTTAGTGAACCTGTTGAGGGGAAGCTGAAAGAATATGTATCATCTTATCCCCATGATAGAGAATATTAGTTGAGGATCATGTATGAGATGATGGATTGATGGCGGAACAGGAGTCAAAGATGAGCTAAGAATATGCAAGTCCTTTTGGCAGAAAGTTCTGATAAAGGGCAAGAATCAAACATAACGATCAGATTGACATAGAGATTGTATATATTCCTTTCAATTGCTTTTCAATTACTAATATATATGATACTGGCAAATCACATACAAAAACTTTGATCAGATATTATGTGTGTTCTTCGTACAGTTTCTGCTTCACTGAAGCTTTAAGAACCTCAGCCTGCAAAGAACAAGTCACAATGGATGGCACAGCACAAATCAGTCAAAAGAAGAAACACATAGATTAGCTTTCATCCAAAAGGGTGGAAATTCAAGCTAAATGTTGTCTACTGCATGCTTGGATTGGTTATGAACAAGTGAACAGGAAAAATGTGGAGGAATGAATGAGTTGAATTGCAAGAAGCACCTTTGCTCCTGGCCGCCGGTGCCGGTGCAGCGCCTGTTGTTGCAGTATGCGTAATTGAACAAGGGCTCTTGAGCTGAGTCAATGAGCTTGATGTCGCTGACGAGCTTCTCGTAGTGCCGCTTCACTTGCTCCGCCGTCTTCCCGCCGACGGCCATCGCCACATTGTGCCAGCGGTCGGGTGCGCCCTCCTCGTAGTATACGAGCGCCACCTCGAACCGCTTGTTCTCCTCCCTCGTCCACGAGCCTCCCGGCTTGCGCGAGGAGCTGCTCCTTGAGCTGGATGCCATGTTTGCCTACTCTCTCTATCTCGCTCACACACACAGTTTGATCCTTATAAACAGCAGGGAAATGGGAGGGATGCGCGGTGGGGGCAATGCTGGCAGCTGGATGGTCGGAGAATACCATTCCCAAAGGAGCTAATGGTGCGAGCAGAATAAGAGCCACAAGGTGTGCGACCAAAGAACATGAATAAGATTTGCGGTGAGCATTCACAATGATCTTGTTGGCCTGGGGAACAATGGCATCTGCCCTCTTAATTGGATTTGAAATGTGATAGGACACTGATCCTTGAGAAAAATTTGTCTGATACAGTTCTTCTCTGCGAGTGATGATTCTCTTCTGATTTGAGGAATATATACAAAGATACATACTGGCAAAGCAAGCTGATTCCGCGCGAAGTTTGAAATTATCGAAGTGATTTGACAGCCAAACAGAGGGAAAAAAAATTGAATTGCAAACAGCAATTTTCAGTTTCAGAAAAGAAAAACTATAAGAAACTTTCTAAAATCAATCTAAACTAAAATTAACCCTAAAAGACAAACCTACGAACAAATGTAAGTTCTTTTGAGAGAAGTAAACTTCAAGAATCCCAAGCGCTTAGATTTAGGTATGATCAATTGGTGTACAGCTTAGAGATGAGATGTAGAAATATTCCAATTAATGGGAACCAGAAACAGACGGCCGATAACACCATTCATCTATATAGGATTCGTTTGATGTCTTCTAGATCTTAATTGTATTCAATAAAAAAACCTAATGGATTTGACATTTATTCGCTGTCGAAGTAATGGATGCTGACTTTCAGGAGGTTGAATATGACTCAAACCAAGACCAATCACTCTTCGTCTTCATACCGATGTTGACTCTTCATCTTTCTTTATCGCTGGAGAGCCTGGAGTGGAGAACCAAGCTGTCTTTTGATTGTTATGGCAGGGTTTGATTATTATTAATTACTTCAACTCGAATTAAAGGTGAAATTATGCATTTACTCTGAGCTGATATCATTTGACTTTGTCGGCAAAGTTCGACACTATGATTTTCTCTCAACCTGAACCAGCACCCGTTTCACAAAGCCACTTCAATCTTGGACAAGTCAAACACTTCCAGATTCACGCCCTCTGCCTTTATATCACAGCTTCTGACTCGTGCTGATCCATCATCTCCTAAACCCCATCAACAATGGCAGATTCCAGGAAGCGGGCGCCATTTCTGCTCGCCCTCCTCGTCGCCGGAATGGCCGCAGCCGCCGCCCAAAACTGCGGCTGCTCGCCGGACCTCTGTTGCAGCAAGTGGGGCTATTGCGGCTCCGGCGATGACTACTGCGGCACTGGGTGCCGGTCGGGCCCGTGCGAAGCCTCCCCTCCGACCAACGGCGTCAACGTCGCCGATATCGTGACGCAGGGCTTCTTCGACGGCATCATCGGGCAGGCCGGCAGCGGGTGCGTTGGCAAGAGCTTCTACACGCGCGCCGCGTTCGTCAAAGCGCTCGGCTCGTACCCCGCCTTCGGCCGCGTCGGCACCGTCGACGACTCCAAGCGGGAGATCGCCGCCTTCTTCGCCCACGTCACGCACGAGACTGGGCGTAAGCTCTCACCCTCCTTGCCTCCCGCATATAGATGTATGTATGGCTGATTTCTTAAAATTGCTGCAATTGCAAACAATTGCAGACTTCTGCTACATAGAAGAGATCAACGGTTCATCCAAGGACTACTGTGACGAGACGAATACCGAATACCCGTGCGTCGCCGGGAAGGGCTATTACGGCCGCGGTCCAATTCAGCTGTCGTGGAACTACAACTACGGCCCCGCCGGCGAGGCCATCGGATTCGATGGGCTGCGCGCGCCGGAGACCGTGGCCAACGACGTCGTCATCTCCTTCAAGACAGCCCTATGGTATTGGATGAAATTTTGCCACTCCCTCATCACTTCAGGCAGGGGATTTGGGGCCACCATTCGGGCCATCAACGGCAACCTTGAGTGCGATGGTAAGAATTCAGCCACGGTGAACGCTCGCGTGAGATACTACAAGGATTATTGCAGCCAGTTCGGCGTTGACCCAGGCGATAAACTCACTTGCTGAGTCTTCTCCGTTCATCTGAATACAATAAATATATGTTAAATGTAATCCTATGTTATGGGGCTTATTGTTGGGTGGGCCAATCCTTAAGATGGCCCACATTACTTAAGGGTTGGTACGTGTATTTCTTCCACAAAATGAAATAGTAATATGATCTTTCATCCTAGCCGTCAGAATGGTATCAAAGCAAGGTTGCATTTTAAGAAGGATTTTTAAGGAAAAAGAAGAGGAGAGTATTATGGCTAAGCAAGGAGAAATATGGGTGTTTCAAAGTCTCATCTCATCTTTAAAGATGAAAACTATGATTGTTAGAGTATTAAAATGAAGATTCTTTTGATCTCACAAAATATTTAAGAGATAGTGGAAGAAGAGAAAAGCTGGAAGCCTCATCCCAATAAGAAGAGAAGGAGAATAGGAAGAAAAATGCAAATGCTCTTTTCCTCTTCCAATAAAGCATCTCCGACAAATTATTTCCAAGAATCGTTGGAGCTACAAGTGCTAAAGAAGCATGAGAGATTTTGCAAAAGGAGTTTCAAGACACCAAAAAGGCTAGAACGGTAAAGCTCTTAATTCTTAAAATAGATTTTTAAAATTTGCAAATGAAAGAAAATGAGTCTTTGAAAGATTATTTCTCTAAAGCTATTGAAGTGGTGAATCACATGAGAAGTTTAGGTGACAATGTGAATGACAGAGTGATATGTGAGAAGATACTTATTAGTCTTTCTTCCAAGTACAATAACATAGTTGTCATTATTGAAAAAACTAAATATCTTTCTAGTTTAAGTGTTCATGATTTAATGGGTTCACTTGAAATGCATGAGCAAAGATTGTGTAGGCATGTTGCACAATCACTTAAAAGTGCATTTCAATCTAAGGTTATTGTGAAAGAGTCATTCAACCAACATGGATTGCAAAGAGAAGTAATATGTGGTGTTGTACATAGTAGAGGTGGAGGAAGAAATAGAAAGGTGGAGGTAGAAACAACATTCAAGATGAGAAAGTAAGAACATGCAACTATTACAAAATACCCAGCCATATTGAAAGATTTTATAGAAACAAAGAAAAGCTCTCACAATGTCATCATTGTAAAAAATATGGATACCTAGAGAAGTATTGTCGATTCAAGAACAATGAGTAAACCAATTATACCGAAGAGAAGTGTGATGAAGGAAGTATCTTTTATGCATGTCAAACGGTGGTTGAACAAAAAGAAGGTGTATGGTACATTGATAGTGGTTGTAGCAACCACATGACCGGAGATCAATCAATCTTTTGCAAGCTTGACATGACAGTTACAACTCAAATCACAATGGGAAATGGTGCAATAGTCAAATCCAAGGGAAGAGATACAATTGTCATTGCTTTAAAGAAAGGAATGATGTTGATACATGATGTGTTACTAGTTCTGTAATTGACACAAAATTTATTAAGTATTAGTCAACTAGTTGAGCATAAACATGTGGTTCACTTTGAAGGTTTACTATGCAAAATTTATGACAAAGTTGAGAATAAGAGAGATTTGATGGTGGTTGTAAAAATAGAGAAGAATAGAAATTTTCCTCTCATTCTTAAACCAACAATAAATATAGCTTTGAAGGCTAGTGTACAAGACCTATCATGGTTATGGCACAAAAGGCTTGGACATATAAACTTTGAAAGCTTGAAGATGTTAAGCAAGAAAAATATGGTATATGACCTACCAACCATTGAAGGCAATGATGATGTATGTGAAGCATGTGCACTTGACAAAATGCATATAGTCATTTCCAAAAGTGAATACATTGAGAGCAAAGACACCATTAGAGCTAGTTCACACCGACATATGTGGTCCAATGAAGGCAACCTCTCATGGTGGAAATAGGTAGTTTATTACTTTCATAGATGATTATTCAAGAATGTGTTGGGTTTATTTCTTGAGACAAAAATTGGATGCATTTTCAATTTTCAAAAAATTTCAAAGTATGGTTGAAAGGCAATGTGGCAAGTTGATCAAAAAGTTGAGAAGTGATAGAGGTGGTGAATACAACTCTAAGGAGTTTGACAAGTTTTGCAAAGACATTGGTCTTGAGAGACAATTGACGGTTAGCTACACACCGGAAAAAAATGGTGTTGCCGAAAGAAAAAATAGGACAATTATAGAGATGACAAGAACCATGATGAATGACAAAAGCTTACCATTTACTTTTTGGTCCGAGGCAACCTACACAGCGGTTTATTTGCTAAATAAATGTCCTACAAAGGCGGTTGAGAATAAGACACCATTTGAAGCATAGTCCAGAGGAAGAAAGCCATCTGTAAATCACTGGCGCATATTTGGGTCTATTTGTTATGCCTATGTTCCAAAAGAAATGAGACACAAGCTTGAAGAGAAAGGTGAGAAATGTGTATTTGTAGGCTATTGCACTGAATCAAAAGGCTATAGATTATTTAGCTTGAAGAGAAACAAGGTGATTGTAAGCCAAGCTGTGATCTTCAATAAAAAAGACAGGCTTGATTAGAAAGGAAAAGGCGTAGAAAATGCATTCTTACCAACTCAAGAGGATGCATAAGAGACACCATTGAATGAAGATACAAATGAGACGGTTAAAAAGAAGAATACCATCAACAATCTCCCTCAACACATACCGGATCTTCCTCATCTTCTCCAAGTTCAACACCAGTAAGAATGAGACGGTTAAGTGATATTTATGCTACTTGTAACTTTTCTGTTGTAGAACCGGAATACTTTGAACAAGCAGTCAAGAAGGAAGTATGGAGAAATGCAATGGAGGAGGAGATAGGGATGATTGAGAAAAATGAAACTTGGGAGTTGGTTGATAAACCAAAAGGAAAAGATACAATTGGGCTCAAGTGGAGTTACAAGTTAAAGATAAATCCGGATGACTCTATACAAAAATTCAAAGAAAGATTGGTAGCAAAAGGATACTCACAAAAGCCGGGAATTGACTATCAAGAGACATTTGCACCGGTAGCAAGACATGAGACAATAAGAATGTTGATTGCATTAGCCGCACAAAAGATTGAAAATTGCACCAACTTGATATAAAATCGGCTTTCTTGAATGGAGTATTGGAAGAAAAGTGTATGTTGAACAACCAAGATGCTTTGAAGTTGAAGGTAAAGAAGAGAGAGTTTACAAGTTAAAGAAGGTATTGTATAGGTTAAAACAAGCACCAAGAGCATGGTATGGGCAAAAAAAATTTTTTATATATATATAATTTTTATTAAACAGCTAATGCTCTAAGGCATCAAAAGATAACACATCCAGTAACTGAGGAGGCCACCACTCCTCCCAAAATACAAAGCATTTGTTAAATTTGTCCCATTTGGCAAGCCAATCAGCAGATTTGTTGGTCACTCTATCTATGTGCTCAAAAGTTATGTCTCTAGAACTAGACATGAAGCATATTTCCCTAATAATTTCTTGGGCACGTGCATCAGAGTTGTGCTCAAATCCTTTGATGAGATTAAGGACTACCAAGCTATCCGATTCAACAATGACCGGGGAGTGCAAAAGAACTAGGGAGGCGTAGAGATATGCAATCGCACTTCGAATAGCAAGGAGCTCCGCCAGAAGCACGGAATTGTAATTGTGAAAAGCCGCAGCAGCAATAATGACCTTCGCATTACTATCTCAAATCACATAACCGATGCCAACATCATTGGTGCTCTTGTCCCACGCTCCATCAGTGTTGACCTTTAAGGAACCTGGAGGAGGTTTGGTCCATTTCTTTCTCCCAAAGTTGCTTCCAATTTTACCCTGCAAATCCATCTGATGCGCAAACTCATAGTCTTTAAGATCAGCCCACACATTCCTCCCCAGCCGAAGCACATTTGGTTCCTCATTTCTGAAAATTGTTGCATTCTGTTGTTTCCAGACCTGCCAGAAAGTAGTCAAAATTAGTTGCAAAGACAAAGAATCAGAATCAGCAAGCAACCAAGAGGATCCCTTCTCAATTGCAGGCATAAGGTCTAATCCACTGTGCTAATGTTCAAGAAGCTGCCAAATGGATTTAATGAAGATACAATTATAGAACAAGTGGTTGCATGATTCCTTATCTTTTTTACAAAGAACACAAATAGTAGAACCATGGAAACCGAGCTTAGAAAGGTTGTCCAGAGTAGGAAGCTTTTGGCGAATGAGTTTCCAGCCAAAGATTTTCACTTTGAGAGGGAGATGTAGCTTCCAAAGCTTTTGCCAGCCAGGCCAAGAATGCACGTGAGGAATAACATGGTTAAGCAGCGAACGGTAAACATATTTAGTAACCGGCCGGCCATGAGATTCCTCCATCCAATACCAACAATCCTCATCGTGAGGAGAATCAAGCTTAACATTAATTATAGACTGAATAATCTCCTTTCCTCCCCATCTCTGAATATTTCTAACATCCCAGGAACCATCAGTGATAAGGGTAGAGACCAGTTGGTTAGGAGCCATATTGAAATCAACGAAGGTAGGCTTGAGAGCTAAAAGAATGTCAAAACACCAAGGCTGATGAAGAATATGTGTGTTGTTCCCACTATTAATGCGTCTATTGAGAAAAGGTTTAATGGATCAAGATCAGCTCTAATAGCTTTCCAAGCTCTACTGGACTTTCTGTGAGCTGGGGGACCCCAGGGGTCAATAATGCCATATTAGCCTGAGTAATTCTCACCCAGAGGTTATCCATGCCATTAAGATGGTCCATGATTCTACGGCTATTGATGGGGGGCCGCATGAGAACCAAGTATTTCATGTAGATACCCCCTTGATCCTTAGGCTGTAAGAGAGTCTCCCAATTTATGAGATGAGCACCTTTCTTAGCATCATTCTTTTCCCAAATGAAGCTCCTGATAGGGGCATTGAGTCTTTCAAGCTGAGATCTACAAAGGCTAGAGGAAACCATATTATGGAGGGGGATAGCAGCAAGCACACTTTTAGCAAGAGTAATACGCCCCGCTTGACTTAGGAGCTTTCCATGTCAGGATTGAATTTTAGTAAGAATACCATTAAGACTTTCTTTGTAAGTACTCAAGGAGTTATAGACAGGGCTAATGTTGACACCCAAGTACTTGAAAGGAAAAGTGTCTTGTCGTAAACCCAAACTGTCCAAAATTCTTTGCCTAGTATGAGAGGTGCAATGATGAGGGAAAAAGACTCTAGATTTTTCGAAGTTAACCCTCTGCCCAATAATATCATGGTAAGTGTCTAAAATTTTTCTGATATTTATGCAAGACTTACGATTTGCCCTGAAACACAAAAGAACATCATCAATATACATAATATGAGAAATGCTATAAATGCCTTTGAAATTAAGGGGAGAAATCTTTTTGCGTTGAACAGCGTGATTGAGAAGAAGGCTAAGAATATTAGTCACAATCACATACAAATAGGGTGATAAGGGGCCACCCTGTCTGATACCCTTTTCACCATGGAACGAAGAAGTGAAATCCCCATTGATGCGACAAGTAAAAATGGGAGAGTTGATGCAAGCTTCAATCCATCTTATAAACTGGTTAGGAAGACCAATAAGATCAAGGGCAAAAGAAATAGCTTTTCTCTTAATGGTATCAAAAGCCTTTTCAAGATCCAGCTTGACCATAATGATTGGATTTTTGGCTTTAGAATGGTAAAAAGAATGAGCAATTTCCTGGACAATGAGAATATTATCATGAATTTTTCTTTCTTTGATAAAAACAGATTGCTCCATACAAATGACGCCAGGCAGCAGAGGTTTGAGCCTGTTAGCTAGGATCTTTGAAAGAATTTTGTACTTCACATTGCAAAGAGAAATTGGCCGATAATCCTTGATACTGATGGGATTTGGAAATTTAGGAATGAAAATGAGTTGAGTTTTTCCTCAATCCACAGGGAGAGAATTAGAAAGCTGAAAGTGCAAGAGAACTTTCATAAAATCCTGCTGAATAGTACTCCAGAAATGCTTAAAGAACTCGGGGGTAAAGCCATCTGTGCCAGGACTAGTGCCATTTTTGAGCCCACTAATGATCTGAGTGACTTCCTGCAGCTCAAAAGGTCTACAAATAAAATTCTGGAGATTAGAATCTAGAGGCAGCTTGTATAAGTTGAGGATGTCCAGAGAGGTTGTGGAAAAATTTGGAAGGCTATCAGCCTCTTTCCAGAGGGTCAAGTAATGTTGCTTGAATTTGTCTTTTATATCATTGATATCAGAGATATAAATGTCATTCTCATCAGTGATACTGCTAATGAGATTATGCCTCTTCCTTGAGGAGACTAATCTATGAAAAAATTTAGAGTTAGCATCACCATAATTGATCCAACGGCACTTAGCCAAGGTTTTCCATTTGATGAAAACTTGCCGATTGAGAGCCTTGGCTTTATTAGTGAGGGTAAGAAGCTTGAGATGTTCCTCTTGATTAAGATCCTTGCAGCATTCGATATTCTCAAGGTCCTTAATCTCATTGAGGGTTTGCTTAAGAATGGCCTCAGGCTTTCCAAGGCATTTTTTTGTTCCATTCAATGAGGTTAATTTTGATATTGTTGGGTTTAGTAGTAAGAGAGAAGTCATGAAGGGACGCATTATTCCAGCTTTTTTTGACAATGCATTCAACTTATGGATAGAAGTTCTAGATGGCCCTATAACGAAAAGGGGGGTTCGGACTCATTCTAGTATGGAGGATTTTAATAAGGAGGGGGTTGTGATTAGAAGCAAGCCAAGGAAGATGCTCAACCCTAGAATTACCAAACATATTCATCCAACCAGAGTTAGCTAAGGCCCGATCGAGCCTACGAAGAATTTTCTTAGAACCCTTCTGATTGTTAGTCCAAGTAAAAGGGGTTGAATCATAGCCAAGGTCAATAAGACCATGAGTATTAATGAAATCTTTAAAAAATCTAACTGACTTGGTAAGAGTAAATTGAGAGCCTCATCTTTTTTCCTCCCCACTAACAATGCAATTAAAGTCCCCACAAAGCATCCAAGGGATGTCCTCCATGGGAATATTAATCCAATCATACCACATTCTATTTCTAACAAAAGGAATATGACTAGCATAAAAAACAGTTAGAAGCCAGGGAGCGTACCTTTTGCTATCAATAACTAAGCTAACAAATTGCGAAGAGATAGAAGTTACCTCAGCATCAATGTAGTTGCTATTCCAAGTGATTAGAATGCCACCAGAAGCATCTTTGGCCGGCATATGGCCATGCTTCCAGTCCTTTCCTAGCTCCTTCATGAGCGTTAAAACTTCGTCATCATCAAGGTGAGTTTCTTGCAGAGCTATTAGAGTCGGCCTCAAATTCCGTTGCCAAACGTGAAGACAATCACGAACTTGTTTACGTGCTGCTCCCCTACAGTTCCATGAGATGCAAATAATAGAAAACATTAGAAGGGAAAACTAAAAAAAAATCATTAAAGGAAGGACCATCAGGTTAGGAAGAGCGGTGGAGGCTAAGACCAGTCTTAGCCCTTTTCAGATTCTGTGGACTCGGATGAGATGCGAGCTCTTTATCCAGGTCCTCCTTTCGACCACCAAAAACACCGCTAAGCCTCTCCCGCGCAATGTCTTAGATAGATTGGCTTGAGAGAACTCCATCAGCAGGCATTAGGGACGTTGGATCCGGTTGGGGGGAGACCGAATGAGACTGGAATGGGATTAAGGCAAGCCCGTTTCCACCGAACTGGTCCGACATGACTAGATCTGCACCCGACTCAGTGTGGGTCAGCATCAAAAGCTTTTGGTCCAATCGAGGAGCTCCTTGCTTAGCTTGAGAGCGCATCCAATCAGCAAACGTCTCCTCGTCTTCCAACGGTCGCTTGCCCGTTGTGTTAGATGAGGCCTGCACCTGCATTAAATCATCTCCTTCTACCACCAGGGTAGCGTGCGAGAGCTGTGAAACTTGACCAAAGAGGTTCGGGTCCGCATTAAGAGGATCTATTCCACCTGGGACTGCAGCCGAAGTGCCTATGGAAGGCCTCCGAGGCCTGGGTTGATCTTCGTTGTTGGGTTTCGGATCATTTCCATTTGCATACTCCGAATCCGGACTCAAGTGGAGGGGTCTCGCCAGCTTCTGGCTGTTCCTCCTTCGTCTCCTAGGTGCGACATGGATCCAAGGGCCAAGGGGTATTTTCTCAATGGCGTGTTCTTGCTGGCAGGTGGAGTTATCTCCTTGCTTGTGAGATGTGGGCAATGTCTCCGCGGATCTAGGATCGCCAGTAGATGTGGCCGTGACCATAGTCTCTCCCACCTCCTTAACTTGATTGTTAGATTTGTGAAGATACTCTTGTAGGCGATGCCCAACCCGCCGACATCCAGCGCATAGTGAAGGAAGATTCTCATAGGATATAGTTTGAAATATGTCTTCGCCTGACGCCCCGAGCCACAAGCCTTCTGGGATGGGCTCCTCCAGGTTAATCTCAACGCAAGCACGAAGGAAACGTCCTCTTTCAAGGATGAAGCCCCTGTTGTCAACCTTCAGCGGACGTCCTATTGCCTTGAGAATACCCCATGCTAGATCATTGTCCCAGTATTCGATAGGTAGCCCTTGGAGCCTCAACCATATGGGAGCAGATGTGGTGCGATGAAGGTGAGGTTGAAAATTAGGCATCCATGGTTCCAAGTTCAGAACACCTCCCAGTAGAAACCAGGGGCCTGCTGTGAGGACTTCCATGGCCGCTTCAACTGATTCGAATTGGAATAAGAAATAACCATTATCGAGATCATATATGGCAGGAATGAGGTAAGCACTCGAGAGTTTTGCAATGATCGCTCGTAGAAGATGTACGGGAGGTGTTCTCGCCAGCATCTTGCCAATAAGACAAGATTCCCATCTAGAACGGCTACGAATTAGGGATTCCTCATCGAAGATCACTCTCCGATGATTTCTCTCTGCAATGATTTTTAGGACAGCTGAGTGAGCGAGAGAGGCCTTCGTTTTGGAACCCAAGGATGGTTTCAAGATGGAAGCCCAAGTTTTCCTCTCCACTCTCAGTGGACCACGAAGGTGGGGCGGCTCGGTGCTGATGTTAGGGGAAGGAGCCGGAGGGACACCAGGTCCGTCCGGCGGATCACGTCGGGAAGGGGGGAGACGAAGGGCAGCGGGGTGAGAAGTGCTGGCTTTGGGACTAATCTCCTCTAAGTCCATGGTAGTATGGGAAAATTGATGCATACTTCACTAACAAAAAATTCAAAAGAAGCCCAAGTGAGCCAACACTCTACATCAAATATGGTAAGCATGGTATGCTTATAGTTTCTTTTTATGTTGATGATTTGATCTTTACTGGTGACGATGAGAAAATGATGCATAAGTTTAAAAAGGAGATGATGAGTAAATATGAGATGAATAATTTGGGTTTACTTCATTATTTCTTGGGCGTTGAAATTGATCAAAGAAAAGATGGTGTGTTTGTCTCTCAAAAGAAGTATGCTCAAACTATTCTCTCCAAGTTCAAGATGGAGAATTGCAATCCGGTATCAACACCATTGTTAGTCAATGACAAATTTGTAAAAGATGATGGTAGTGAAAAAGTGGACGAAACACACTATAGAAGCTTGGTTAGAAGTTTATTATATCTCACAACTACAAGACTTGATATCATATATGCTTCCGGGTTATTGTTAAGATTTATGCATCAACTAAGCAAAATGCATTTTGGAGTTGCAAAGTGAGTGTTGCGATACATCCAAGGTACTAAGATTTTGGGCTCTTGTACGAAAAAAATGAGAAAGAAAAAATTGAGTTGATTGATTTTTGTGATAGTGATTAGGTTAGTAGTATAGATGATTTGAAAAGTATTTTCAGGTATAAATTTATCCTTGGTTTAAGTGTATTCTCTTGGGCATCAAAGAATTAAGATAGAGTGGCATATTTTTCCTCCGAAGCCGAATATGTGGCGGCAAATGAAGCTACAAAGCAAGTTGTATGGTTGAAAAGAATCTTAGAAGACATAGGTGAAAAACAAGAGAAGGCCAGAACTCTCTTATGTGAGAACAAATCCGCTATTGCAATATAAAGAATTCAGTTTTTCATAGTTGAACGAAGCATATCAACCTCAAGCATGACTACATTCGTGAAGTGGTTGAAGATGGAGAAATTTTTGTGAAACACATCAACACTAATGATCAAGTTGCGGATATTTTTATTAAAGTACTTCCATAAAATTTAATTATGTTAGAGATTTGCTAAGAATGAAAAATAATAGCATTAAGGATGAGTGTTAAATGTAATACTATTTTATGGGGCTTATTGTTGGGTGGGCTAATCCTTTTAAGTTGAGCCCACAGTTACTTAGGGCTTGGTATGTGTATTATGCAAGCTGCTCTAATAGACAATTGTAAGTGAATTAGTAATCTAATATTTCGTCCAGCCAACAATATATAGCATAATAGATTTGAAATAAGAAAAAAAAGGATCGAAGGGTGCTTGCGGAACAATAAAACCTCCAGCGAGGAGATAGAAAAAAATTATCTATATACTGGAGTAGACTCTTGAGCATCATTCTGACCTTTTACAGTTCTGGTGTTCGCTAATTCTGAATTAGATTCTCAAAAGGTCAACGATCGAGATCAAATTACGAAGCTACTGTAGCTGTCTTTAACTTTATCCTGAAAATAAGATTTGCAGCCCTACCCTATACATTTGAAAATTAAAAATGAAAAAGTTATAAAAAGAATTGATTTGTTAAAATAGTGCCTAAATAGTCAACGGGTCGTACTGTACGGCGCATGCCGGCCAGTTGGCACCTCTAGGCCACCGAGGTCACAAAGTTTGACTGTAGTCAAATATTAAAAATAAATTAATTGTTATAAACACAAGTCAAATAGCTTTGATCTGTTGAGCAATTGTTCATTTATACCCAACTAACAGCGCACGTGGTTGTACTCGAGTTCAACCACTCGATTGAATGAGTCCAAGCACTCGAATTGTACAAAAGTTGACCAATGTTTTTAAGACCCAAAGTATATGTACTAAAATTATATATATAGTAGGTATTTTTAAATAATATATACTTTACAAATTTCGGTGGAGACAGTCGACCATGTTATAAGTAACATAGATTTGCCCCCCATGTTATAAGTAATATATACCTAAGATCGTATGCACAAATTTTAATGCAAGATCAAAATACACGATTTTAGTTAACTTATATGAAATTCATATACTTTAATTAAGATCGTGTACTTTGATTTTGCTAAAAAATTTTAGTTAAGGTATGCGATTTTAGTCAACTTACACGATCTTCATATAAGTTGACTATAATTGTATACTTTAATTTTTGCATTAAGATTTGTGCCTAGACTTTGGGCCAGGGTACCCTGTCAGCAAAATTTTTTTGCTCTAGCGGGATCTAATGGTTTAATCATATGATATAAAGCTTAGCGATTTACATGATTAAACTAAACAAACCCTAGCTAGCTACTAATCCATCGGTTGGGATGCATATCAACCAACTAGTAGCTACAATTGAACAACTACATGTAATCTTGCAAGTAACTCAAAGTCGTCCTTTTCTCTAATCAAGAAGAGTGCAGAGCTTCACCACCCGAACCTTCTGCTGCGCGCACAATTCTTGCATCTCCTCTTCAAGCAAAACTTTGACAGTATTGCTTTACCTTGAAGACAAAGCTCATCAATCGCCAGTCTTGCATTCGCAATGTGATTGCATCAAACTCCATCCTCTAATTAATCCGCAGTTTTGTCATATTCTTTTGACTAATGTAATTCACCCGACCTCCAACTCCTTCCTCTTTCTCTCGTCTGCTATCGCCATCACAATTTTGCTTCCACGCATCAGAAGCAACCCGGCCGGAGGAAGAAAGCCTCACCAACCTTTAACAGAGCATGGCGGCGCAACCCCTGCACCTTACGATGTCAGTTGCATATATTTAAGAACCATTCCATCTCCTCCTCATACCATCATTCAATCAGTACTAAGTCATGGCTGATTCCTGCGCAGCCATTCTCTTGCTCCTTGCCTTCCCCCTGCTTGTCTCGATGCCGGCGGAGGCCGTCGTAAAGAAATACCAGTTCGATGTGAGTAGTGCAATTTGTATTTGTAGGATTGTGCGTCTTAACTCTCCTCTTCTTTCTTGTTCATGTCTTTGCTCGATCGTGTGATTAGATTGTTATGAGCAACGTGAGTAGACTGTGCCATGCCAAGCCGATCGCCACCGTCAACGGCAGTTTTCCCGGGCCGACGATCTATGCTCGGGAAGGAGATCGCCTCATCGTCAACGTCACCAACTACGTCCCCTACAACATGACCATCCATTGGTACTACTGCATCACTTGCTGTGTGCTGCTGGTTCTTAGGACCTTTAATGGCGGCTCTTGAAATATTTGACTGTAGTAAAGATTAATTTGAAGTTCAGAAATCATTAATGATCAGTTGAGTATGCATGCTGCATGCAGGCACGGAGTTAAGCAGCTGAGAAATGGATGGGTGGACGGGCCAGCTTACATTACTCAGTGCCCCATTCAGACCGGCGGCAGCTACACCTACGACTTCAACATCACGGGCCAGCGGGGAACGCTGTGGTGGCACGCTCATATCCTGTGGCTCCGAGCCACCGTGCACGGTGCCATTGTGATCATGCCCAAGCAAGGAGTTCCCTACCCGTTCCCGCAGCCTGATCAAGAAGCTGAACTAATCCTAGGTAGTAATCGGCAAACTGGAGTTTTTGATGATTAATTTACTCACTAACTCGTAGGAATTAGAGAGAGATTCATGGATGACTATTTAAACTTTGCAGGAGAATGGTGGAACACAGATGTGGAAGTGGTCGAAACCCAGGGAAACCTTCTCGGATTGCCGCCAAACACCTCCGATGCTCACACCATCAACGGAAAGCCGGGGCCTCTCTTCCCATGCCCGGAGAAACGTAACATATCGATCGATTAATTTTCCTCTGTGAAAAACTTAATGTAGCTTGATGGAAGTTAGAATTTAATGGCGGATCCATCTCATATGGCAGATACCTACGCGTTAGAGGTGGAATCAGGCAAGACCTACCTCCTCCGCATCATCAACGCCGCCCTCAACGACGACCTCTTCTTCGCCATCGCCGGCCACAACCTGACCGTGGTCGAGATTGACGCCGTCTACTGCAAGCCTTTTACCACGCCCGCCATCTTCATCGCGCCGGGCCAGACCACCAGCGTCCTCCTCCGGGCTGACCAACCCTCCGGCAGGTACTTCATGGCGGCCCGGTCCTTCATGGACGTCCCGCTCCCGGTCGACAACAAGACCGCCACGGCCATCCTCCAGTACAGGGGCGTCCCCACAACCCTCGTCCCCGTCATGCCCCAGCTGCCCGCGCCGAACGACACCATCTTCGTCAACGACTTCCACGACAAGCTCCGGAGCCTCAACTCGGCAGACGTACCGGCCGAAGTCGACCGGCGGCTGTTCTACATCATCGGGCTAGGGGCCAACCCGTGCGCCACGTGCGTGAACCGAACTCGGCTCACGGGGTCGCTGAACAACATCACGTTCGTGATGCCGCAGGTGGCGCTGCTGCAGGCGCATTACTACGGCGTGAAGGGGGTGTTCCGGCTGGACTTCCCAGACCGGCCGGCCACGGCGTTTAACTACACCGGCGTGCCACTGAAGGCCAACCTGGGCACGTCGCTGGGCACGAGGCTGAGCCGCATCGCGTACAACTCGAGCGTGGAGTTGGTGCTGCAGGACACGAATCTGCTCATGGTGGAGTCGCACCCGTTCCACCTCCACGGCTACAACTTCTTCGTGGTGGGGAGGGGGATCGGGAACTTCGACCCGAAGAAGGACCCAGCTAACTTCAACTTGGTTGATCCGCCCGAGAGGAACACGGTCGGAGTGCCGACCGGAGGCTGGACGGCGATCCGGTTCAGAGCGAACAATCCAGGTTCAGTTCATTCATGCATCTTGAATATGTTTCGAGCTGGTTAAATTAATCTGGGGGCGATCGGATGCAGGAGTTTGGTTCATGCACTGTCACCTCGAAGTGCACACGAGCTGGGGGCTGAAGATGGCGTTCGTAGTGGAGAACGGAAAAGCGGCGGAGGAGTCGGTGCTGCCGCCTCCCAAGGATCTTCCGGCGTGCTGAGTAACTAACTAATTGGCGGGAAATGATGTGAGTTGTTGGTGTTGGCTTGAGGCTCTCGATGCCGCGCAAATCAGTGCGGCTTCGTGATAACTACCTTGTCGGATTCATGTGCGCGAGTTAAGTGGAAGGAAGGCTCTGTGCAAATGTACTGAGACCTTTTTGTTTGAATAAGACGAGTCGGTGTCTGCACATTTCAGCTTCCATTTACACCTTTAAAAAGTATTTTAGCATTTTGATTAATATAATATATTTGTTATACTAAATAGATTAATGTAGGATTAATAGAATTACTGAACATGGCAAATACTAATTATTTTTTCAAGTGATAATTTTAAGGAGTAAATAGTGAATTAAATTATAAGACAGAGGATTTTTTTTAAAAAAAAAAAAAAATCTAAGAAGCAGTAGATTTAAATTGAGGAAAGTAAAAGTTTTTAAAGTTCATAGAATAAACCTAAAAAATAAGGATCGCATTAAAAAATTCCCCTTTTTCTAATAAATAAGGATTTTTTTGGGCAAGCCCCTTTCTCTTTCCCTCTTCTTTTATTTGTTGTCTTCCGGTGCTCTTTTTCTTCTTCCGTAGAGGGGGAATGAAGCTGGGAAGACTGTGGTGACGCCCTTATCCAGCGCCCCGTCTTTCCGTATGGCGGAATCTCGGATGCGAGGAGGCGGCGCAGCCGTGTCCAAGAAGCCCGCTTCAGTTGAGGGCAACGCCTATAGTGACGTCTTCGGTGGGCCGCCGAGGTTCGTGTCCCCGTCGGCCGCTAGCCTGGCCAACTACACTGAGATCTTCGCTGGGCTCGCCAGTTCTTGCTCAATCCCGTTCCTTGATCTCCCTCCGGCTTTCGATGGCTGCGACGCTGACCTGCTAAGTGCCGGGGGCTCTGGTTTTGACTACTCCGAGGTCTTCGGAAGCCTGGACTTTGGAGAGTTTTCCTCACCGTTCGGGGAGATGTTTGCTGTGCCAAGGACGGCGGAGTCCCATTCTGGTGAAGTAAGGTGTGTTTTGAAGATTCTCTTCTGATATCCCTTCCATTGGCTGCTACCGTTGTTTGTTCGGTTGATTTCTTGCTTCAATCTTTTTGGTTATTTGTTCTCTAGGGATCTGGCACGTTTTTTGGCCAAAAGTTGTGAGCCTATTTTACTGGGTGTTTTAAAATAAGCTATCTGTCAGATAGAAAAAAGAAAGAAATAAAAAATAGATATTTGGTCATGAGCCCATTCTTCAACAAGAGTTTGGAAACGTTTGAAACCTCAATCTATGATAAACAACGATGGTTTTTTCTAATCTGGGTATTATGACGGATCAGTATCTTGGAAGCCTCATAGATTGGGTTGCATATATGCATTGTTTCCATAATAAGGTTGTTTTTAGAGCGTGCAAATTGTTTAACTGAAGTCTGAAAGTATATATGCTCATAGTGGCTGAAGAATTTACTGGGAATTTGTCCTGTGTTGGTTCTTTGTTTAAAAGTCTTATATTTGGATCCTTTTTTTTTCCTGGCAGCCTGCTGAACACTTTTAACATTCTATGATAGGATCCCACTAAATAATGAGTGATTTTCTATCGTGATTTTTCTCTCATCTTTTGACTTAATCTCTGTGGAATTGAATATAAATATTTGTTCTAAATATCTCTATTTTGTGTAAATTGGTTTTCCCTATAAATGACAAGGTACACCCCGTAATTTGTTATCTTCATGTTCTAATTCTTCCAAAAGGATTACGGAGGAAGCAACCAGCAACCAGCTGGCAACAGGACAATTAGACATCTCCACAGGACTTTCAGACGGAGGTTGTTTGGTAGGTAGAGAAGGTGATTGGTCAACATCGAATTCTAGCCGTTCAGATAATGGTTCCATTAACGTATTACAGAACAATAGTATCAAACAAAATGAAGAGAGTACAAGGAGTGAAAAAATACATCTGAAAGCTGCTCCCGTCCAGAATTGTGGAGCTGATGGAGCCTTAAAGAAGTTAAGTGATTCTATAAATAATGTTGAAGAACAGAATTCCAGTTATAGTTCAAAAAGTCCGGAAAATTACTTGAGAGCAGAACAGAAACACCTCACCAATAAATATCCTGTTTCAGAAAATGGTAATGCAAAAGAAAAACATTACTCACGCTCCTCTAGCAGTTCCAAATTGAGTGTGGATGCATCTTCCAATGATATTATGTACGTGACTGTTTCTGATATCAGTCTCCGAACACAACCATTGGGAATTCCACCACCATCAAGACCACCCCCTAGGTTATCTGATAAGCAGTTATATACTAAACCACAAATGTTATCAACTTGTAAAAGTTTCCCCGACGAAGGAAGACTATTTAATCTGTTTGCCAAGGATGAAGACATTCATGTGCATCAAGAGATTGTTACGGAAAACTCTAGTTTATTTGATGCAGAGGTTGATGCTTGTTCAGCTGCTGCCGCTATGAGAGAAGCAATGCTGCTGGCTCAAGCTAAACTAAAAAGTGCAAAAGAGTTAATGGAGAAAAAGCGTGATATCTCTCAGAACAGCAAGAAGTTGGGTCCCTATGAAATCTCAAAATATAAAGAATGCAAGTTTGCTCCAGTTATGATGAAGCAAGAAAGTTTTGAGGAGAAAACAGCTTCTATAGATAAAAGAAACGAAATCACAAGTGGTTCCAAACTAACTCTGCACTGTGAGAAGGAAGAAGTTGCAGTATTTGATGAGGAGGATGAAAGGCTTGGGAATGACTTGCAATCGGCGCAACCAAGCGAATCAGAAAATAAATCTGAGAAATGGAAAACAGATGAAGAATATCATGAATTGGTAAGCAGTGAGAAGTATGAAATGACTGAAGCGGTGTCTGAGAGGGAGCGTCTTATGCGAAAAAAGAAAATAAGGACAGAGATATGTGAAATCAAACCGAGTGAGAACATGAAGGATGCACTGTCCTATGAAATTGAAAGCAATACGACTTTGAGAAAAGATTGTGGCATTCCTGCAGCTGGTGTGAATAAAGAAAGTGCCAACCAAGAAGCTTATGATTCAAATTTGGAAGAAGTTGGGAAACAAAGAGAGGTTCATAAGCTCCATGGACAAGGAGAAAGAGATACATCGTATGAAGGTGATAAGGTTACCTCATTTGCAGAGAGTGGAAATAAAGTGAGCCCTTCTGACAACTCTAAGCTTCACTATATCAATGATAATCAAGATGGAAACCACAAAGTGGAAGCTGCTTCGGTGACATGTGTATATGGAAGCTTCTCTAACTTGGTGGATACTAATGAGGGCACGGAGGAGAGTAAAAAGGAGAAAGGTAAATCAGATTCTGATAAATGTCAAGTTGAAAATTTTGAGAAGAAAATAAATATGACCAATATAGTTTTTGAACCTAGTAAAGGTGAAAAAAAGTTGAATGTAGCTGACACTACATCTGCGCAAGAGGCTACAGAAGTGCAAGGGGCACATAGATCATCTATATCAAAAGTGGAGCGTATAGGAGCCTGTGAATTCCCTGGTTCTGAGAATGCTGGGATAGAAGAAAAGCAATGCTGTGCCCCGAATGTCAATCAAATTGAAAGAAAAATTGAAGTTAATGAGCAGGAAAAAAGAGAGGAAATCCATATGAAAGAATTATGCAAATCAATAGAAAATGATCTTCCACTTAAAGTAGATGAATTGATGGAACAGAAATCAATAGTAGAAGCATTGGCTTGCGAAGAACATCTGAAGTTGAAAGTGGAAGAAGTGGACTGCGGCCAAGATTGCAGTGGGAATGAGACAAAGGAAACTCAACTTGAACCCCAGCAAAGGGACAAGAACGAAGACAATACTCCAGAATCATGTAACTTTGAAACAATTGTGGCCCAGAAGATGTATGAACAAGATCTTCATCAATGTAAAAATGAAGGTATTATTGAAATTCAAGTTGAACCCCGTTTTATGGATAAAATTATATCTATAAATGCAGTTCCAGTAGCCTGTATTAGGCCACTTGGCATGACATTGGATGTCCAGCCGGCTAATTTAGCAGGTAAAGTGGATGATGATATGTCTACAGTTGTTACTAAGAATTCCATGACAGGATCACAAAAAATTATTTCAGATATCAGGAAAGAAGAAGAATATGAAAAGGAAAGAATGGCGAGGGAAGGACAAACAGAAAAATGGGATAAAAGATTAGAAGAAGAAAAAGAGAAGGAAAGGCCTCAGGTGAAAGAGAAAGAGAAAACTAGGTTGTTGGAAGAGAAAAAACAGATGCAAAGAAAATTAAAAGAGGATATGGAGAGAGCTAGATTATTGGAAGAAAAGACTGAGGAAGGAGAATTGGAAGAAGCAACAGAGCAGACAAAGTTAGTAGATCAACAAGGACGGGAAAGAAAATCAAAAGAAGAAAAAGATCAAGTAATTATATTAGAAGAATTAAAAGAGCAGGATAGGAAGTTGGAAAAAGAGAAGCAACAAGAAAAGTTGTTACGAGAGGCTAAGGAGGATGAAAAGAAAGCAGAAATGAAACATGCAAGGATATTAGAAGAAACAAAAAACAAAGAGCGGAAATTACCTGAGGACAAGGATGAGGAAAGATTTCCCGCAAATGCCAAAGAAAATAAACAAAAACTAGAAGATGGAAAGACAAGGCTAGAAACTGAAGAAACAAAAGATAGGGAAAGGATATTTGGACAAGAGAAAAAATTAACAAGATTGCCAGATGAAGAAAAAGAGAGGTGGAGGGAACGAGAAAAGGGCAGAGCTGCTGTGGAAAGAGCAATTCGTGAAGCACATGAAAGGGCATTTGCTGAAGCCAGAGAAAGAGCAGAAAGGATTGCTGCCGAGAGGGCTACTTCTGAGGCTTGGCAAAGAGCATCAAAAGAGGTCCAAGCAACGGGGGACAAGGCCACTTCTGAAATTCTTGAAAAATCATCAACAGATAAGGCTTCCAATGAAGCTAGATTAAGCGCTGAGCGTGCTGCAGTTGAGAGGGCTACTGCAGAAGCTCGAGAGCGAGCCGTAGAAAGAGCACTCGCAGAAAAAGCTGCTGCAGATGCCAGAGAACATGCAGAGAGACATAATGCCGCTTCCAGGGACAGAATGAGGAAAAATGATGATACAGAAGAGCAGTTAAAATCCAGGGATAAGGTACTTGGGAAATGCTAAAATCTAACTTTTTAAATAAGCGCAATGCCAGTGAAGCAAAGGCTTTTTTTTTGCTTTATTTCCGTCTGTTGGATAAATTAACCAATCAGTTACGGCGTCAGTTGCAGGATGGTCCCTGTGATGCACAGATGAGAAGTACTGGTTCTCTGAGCAGTTATCAACCAAATTTGGATTCTAATGACCAGCGTAAAGCATACATTTTTTTCCATTTGATGTTGTTAGTCCGTAGGTAATTTGTTCAATATGGTAAATACTTTGAACAGGTGAAGATGAATCGGTTTTCAGGTGTAAAGCTAGACTTGAGAGGCATCAACGAATAGCTGATCGTGCAGTATGTCCACCTTATCAGCTCCCATTTTCTGTATGTTTATTGTGTGATTTTCGGCATTCTACTTACTGTTTTCTTTGTTGCCTCCCAGGCCAAAGCTCTTGCTGAAAAGAATATACGGGATATTCTTGCTCAAAGAGAACAAGCCGAGAGAAATGTAATTTTTAGTGACTATCATATTGACATATTTCACTAAGATTTTGTTGATTTCTCTTATGCCAATTTAAATCAAACTTGATTGCAGAGGCTTGCAGAGCATTTGGATTCTGATATTAACCGATGGTCAAACGGAAAAGAAGGAAATTTGCGTGCATTGCTGTCAACTTTACAATATGTATGCATAAGTCATAAACTCCTCTCTTTCAGTTCTTATAATTGATGAAACAACATAAGCCGCATATGCTCCCTGGTCCAGTTACTTTTTGTAGGAAGAAAAATGTTGCCTTTATTAAATTTCCTCCTATAAAACTTACCTATTGCTTGTTGCAATATTCTTAATATCCAGAAAATCCTAGATAGGTGACAAATATCCACATTGGTAGTCTCCTAAATATTGGCCCCCCGTTATTCCTTGCCAAATTATTTTCTGTTTGAATAACTGAAGCATATCCACTGGCCCATTTGTTTTATACTGTTAATGATACTTCTAAATCACGGATAATTAGATGAAGTCTATAGTTACTATTCAGTTTTTACTGATTGTTTTCCTAGTCGTGTTGCCAAAGTCTGTTGTGTATTCTGTTAAAAATGTGTTAGATGGACACTTAAATTTTGGACTTTACACATCATTAACTGCAATTATCAAGTTCTAAGCAACTTACTGGTTGCTTATCATTTGTGTGACTATTTCTGCCAGAATACCTCATCTTTTTACATATGTCAGGTTTTGCTATGTCTTAAATGGAAGAATTCTTGGAGGCAAGAATGTCTTGCTTTGAATATGTGGTAACCTTATGCCTATTCCGCTCAATGGAAATGTGAGAGATATTGTATTAAATGTTTGATCATAGACCTAGTTTTTATGAGAGCATGAATATACAGGTTGATCTTTTTTTTCTCACAACTTAAAGTTTTTAAGATAAGTTGTCATCCAATGAAAACTTAACATGCTGCAAATTCAGATCCCAAGAGTTTGAAATATTTTATCTGCTTACTTTTAATTTTATTTTCTAATTATTCTGTCACGCTCCGGCGGGAAGCCAGCTATTTCTAGCATAGGGTTTCCCAGGGAGATGACAATATTGATAGGAATCAGAGAACTACAATAATCCAATATCATTTATTAAACAAATAATCCAATCTTAACATCAACAGTTTTAAAACACAATATCTGAATACAACTATCCAAATTATCAACTGAATAAAAATACAAAAGACAACTATCTCAACTCGGGCTGGTATATGCTATCTACTATATCCCTCCCAGAAGTTAACTCTGTACCTGGAAGAGAAACAAAGGGAGTTAGCAAAATTGCTAAGTAGGAATCAACAAACATGGTGAGAGAATCAAATAACAGAATAATACAATAACTGAAATAACGATATACAAATAATATAAGAATGTCGTGCAAATCATCAAGCTGGCCAACAGATCTCACTTAAGAGCCACACTCATTTTCAGAGTGTTTCCACTGTTGCTCATGCAATGGAACGACTGTCCTAAACAGCCCGGAGTGTTGCGTCCAACACTGACATCCGTAATATTGTCCTCAAGACAACTGGCGGTGCCGTACCGGCATCTCAGATAGTCCGATACGCGTCAGAACTATAACTCAGATAAACAGGCCACTGGAGAATAAAATCATCCAGGTCAGAGGTCAATATATATCACAACTTGATCATCACAGATTTACAACGGTTTCACATACTCAAGTGTCAATATCACATATACACAATTGTTCAACCATGATCATAAGCCAATATATCAGATATCTCAAAACAGGTTTGTTAATCATTCATACAGAAACAGAATATGACCAAATAATCAAGATAATTGAGTTCAACAGGAATTTCAGAAACAAACCAAGCAGACGAAGCAATCAGATATCAGTGTCAATTAATTCTATCATATGCATCATATATCAAGTCAAAGGATTAAGTAGCAAATCCTATTATTGACACTGTAAGAAAGGAGTAGGGTAAGATTTCTACCTCAATCGCTGTTATCCTGAATTCTTTTGAAAAGCCGGTAAGTTGTATATCAAACAATGCAAGCCGATTATTGGATCAACCACTTTGTAACATGAATTTGTACATGAACTCTATCAATAAACATTCTAATTTGAAAACCAAAACTACCAACATGGAGAACATAACCCTAAACCTAGAGAACCAGTCTCAGATCATATGAACCAGACCTAAAGCCTACTGAACCGAACACAATTGCACTGAACCGATTAAATTCACCTTGAACCAAGTTAAACCGAGACTTCTAACTTAACTTACACAAAATATAAAACTCATCTAAAGCTATATAGATTACCATTAGATAGGAAATTTCACAAGCTTTCCAACGGCTATCTGAACCGGCCCGGATTCAACCGAATCATGGTCGAACCAGTCAGAATTCAAGTACTGACCCGAAAACAGAATTGAACCGCTCAATCCAATTGAACCGGTTCAATTCGATTTAACACAGCGACCGGTTTATTTCTAAATAAACCGCCGCTCAAATCCTAATCTTGGTTCGAGCCGCCGCTCGCCCCGCGCCGCCCGATCGCCGCCGTGCAAGGCCGTCGGACTCGTGTCCGCAGCTTGCGCCGGCGAGCTCGCGAGGGCGCGTCGAACGTCCGTTCGCGGCCAAACTTATCCAGTCTGTTCAGAACGACGAAACGAGGCTCCACGACCGGCTGCGGTGAGCGTTCGACCCACGGTCGAAGCATCCGAAGCGACAGAAGGTATCGACGGTGGCGCCGCCGCCGTCGATACACAAAACTTAACCAAACTCATCTATACCGAAACCGAACTTCACCAAAACTTCAGAAAAGGTAGGATACCTTGCTACGATGCTGTATCGTAGCCTAGAGCCGAGAGATCGCTGCCGATGGAGGCGCTGGAAGGCTGGAACAGAAGGCGCCGCCGCTCGAACTCCGGCGACTAGTTTGAACTCGATTTCTTCCTCCTGGCGGCGCTTCGATGGGTGAAGATGCTCAAGGTTTCATGTCTCATCAACGAGAGCAGAAGCCCTCTAATATAGAGGCGAAACGCGTTCGCGAACGGTGAGAACCCGGCGGCGACTCGATCGCCGCAAAGATCGGGGAAGACGACGAGTTCGCTTGTCGCCCTAATTTAATTCAAAACACAAATAAATAAACACCGTAGCGTTTTAATATTAAAACGTGAATTAGCCCGATGGTTAGGCGGCGTTGTTTGCTTACGCGCGACGCGGGTTCGAGCCCCCGCAAGCGCAAATCAAATTTTTATAAAAAATTCAAATTTTAAAACCTTTTAAAAATTCCGAAAAATTCTAGAAAAATCATGAAAATCCAAAAATAAAATTTCTGAATTTCTAAAATTAAATTTATAAAATTAAGGTTATAACATATTCTGCTTTCTCTTGTTATGCTAATCTAGATCCACCTTCACGAACAGTTATAACCCATTGAACAAATTTGCTCTCTTGTACTTAGGTGGTTCATGTTTTAAACTTAATCTTGCTTGTCGTTTAGGAGAGATTTTAGGCCTGAATTTTGGGATCTTAAGTATACGAGTTCTGTTCTTAACACCTTAAGCTTTGGGAGTAAGTGGTCATTCAATCAATTCTTAACACAAGCTGTTTTGAATTTCTCATAAAGAAAAAATTTGAATCATATTTTTCACATCATTGAATGGTACATTCATCGAATAGTTACACCACAAAAGAAAAGCTCAGTTGCTTCACTTGAGATTTTCTATTTGTTTTTGCAGATCCTTGGCCCTGAGAGTGGTTGGAAGCCTATTCCTTTAACAGATGTTATTACAGCCTCCGCAGTTAAGAAAGCTTACAGAAAGGCTACTCTGTGTGTCCATCCTGATAAACTGCAGCAAAGAAGGGGCACCATTCAACAGAAGTACATTTGTGAGAAAGTTTTTGATCTCCTTAAGGCGAGTTTTTGATCAAGTAGAAGTTTTTTACTTTCTCACTAATGGTTTAAAGATAATTACCCATAGAATGTGTCTTAAAGTTTAGAGAAGTAAAGGCATATTCTCTAACGAGATTGTTACCTTACTATCAAATGAAGTAAACAATAATCTCATTCTAAAACTATATTTCCTGATTGATCATGTAGCAACGTTACCTCTAGTCCATCAATCATGCTTTTTAATTTACGCCTAGTATATTGACAGTATCCCTTTTGCCAATGAAAGACCTAAAATCTCATTGAAGCTCTTGAGATTTTGTAAAAATATTTGTTCTTTCAAGAGTGATCAATTACTCTTCTGCTAGAGAGTTTTATCTCGATTTCAATTAAGTTCAGACGTGAAAATAATTGTTGTCTATTCGTTCTGAATCTGTTGTCTTCTACCTCTCTTCTTTGGCGAGGCCAGAATTTTTTGTCATGATATTTCAGAATTTTATAAATATTAGTTCACCTGAATTTGATTTTGTAACTGAACTACTTTCGTAGAACACTAAACTTGATTTCGTCAGTTTGTTATCTGCATCAATACCTTTTAAATACCTTTAGCCAGATTGCCGCATGGCCATTGCTGTCTTGCTGATTTCTGTTGCTAACTAAATATTTCTTGTATATTGTGCTGAATTGTTACTTGCACTAAGTAGTGTACAAATTTCCATAGCCTAATTGTGAATGTTACCTTACTTGTGCGTCTCCTTCATATAAAATTTGCTGATTTATCTCGTTCTTTGCTTCGATTGGGTAAATGTACTAGTGTCTGCTCTGACAGAATTTATAATACCATCATCTTGACACAGGAAGCTTGGAATAGATTCATTTCAGAAGAACGATAGTGGTTGAAGGGATGGTTCTCATTTTCTTTTTCACTTTCAGTTAATGCAGGGCAGAATGTCGTAGCTTAGAAACAGAACATTTGCATTGTGAGTAGTGTCAACATACTTTTGACATTTATGCAGATATGAAATTTGTACAGTGCTCGCAGATTTCTTTACCCTATTCTCAACTAGGATAACAAAAGATGGAGTTTCTTCCGGTTATTGACACTCTATTCTCTTTCTGTCAGCACATGCCAAGTCCCTACTTCCCAACAAAAGGAGGCTTTACCAACTGACCCTGCCTCCTATTGACCATGTCGAGGATGCTCACTTTGTAGGAAAGTTCAAAGTTCTCCATGAGCATTTAAATCCTTTAGAACTTATCAAGTGTCTTTTCCATATTAAATTTTAATGAATTGTAAAAAAAGATTATTTTTTATCTTTTTGTTGGCTGAACTTAAGTGAGCTATTATTTAGATGATTAATTTGGTTGTCTTCCATGAATTTTTTGTTATTTTATTTCAATTCAGTTTTTAGTTTTTATTACCATGATAAAAAAGAAAAGAGCCTGTATCAAACTCTAAAGATCATGCCCACTTGGTTGAATGTTTGAATATGAGATCTCATTTAAATTTACACTAGGGGTTGAAGCAACCCTTACCAGGTACACTTACATGCATCATAAAACTCCGCAATGGCTAATGTTCTTATTCTTAAGGGAAGATTTTTCTTCCATGTACATTGCCTATTATTTCTAGCATTTCAAGCAAAGTAAAATACATACATGATAAAAGATTCCAGGGGCTTGTGTCTCAAAGAATCAAAAGATCATGAGCTTAAGAGAGTGTCTTCATTCTTGTTCTCTAAATATAGACTATAAATTTCTTAAAGTTATAATCTGAAATGCAAATTTATATATTTATTCTAGTCCTCTCAAATATATAGCGTCTTTACCTTTTCATTAATCAAATGTATAGTGCCTTTACCTTTTCATTAAAAGTTAAGACAAATGAAATTGTGAACACACAAAGGAATAATGTTCTTCCGCCTTGAAGTGGCAAACGAGTCATTTGGATTCCCATCAAAAGTGTCGATAGAATTCTCTTTTTATGATTTTATTTTTTTTAATTTTTTTTTTTGCAAAGTAAACTATTATTTAGACAAATGATTGGCTCACTGCAGGTTGTTTGTCTCTCTCCAAAGCTCTCTTCCAAGGCAGAGATAGCCTGGGCATAAATCCAAGTTGCCCAGATGCATAATTGCCATATGCGAATGGAATTAAAGACAAGTGCTGTCTGTGGAAGAAATACTTGGTGTCAAGCCTGGGTCAGGCCGGTCCGGCCCAAGCCCAAACCCAAGAGATAACCAAAGCCCAACCCACGAGCAATCAAATAGAAGCCGCCCGTAGAGAGAAATCGCCCGGTCAACGCGGGATGTTGACCAGGGCTCGGCATCGCAGCACCCACGCACAGCGTCAACTGCAGCATCTTCTTCGCTGAACAAATCGTGCGCGAACGCATTCTTCGGCGAGCGAAGTGGGAAGGCGGCGGAGCTCTTGGACGCAGACGACGCCGATCGTTTCGGACGGCGTGGCGACGTTTTCGGAAGTGGATGCCCAAAGTAGGGCTGGTGGACGCGGTCGCAGGCGGCGAACGCGGACAAGGGAGGCAGCGGCGCTTCCCTATAAAGGATCTTCGCCAGCGAGCTTCAAGGGGGATCACCAGCACCGTGAGACGAGCGACGTGTAAGGGAGAGAACTGTAACCGTCTACTAGTGGGTCGACGGTGAGGGAGGGAAGTGGGAGCTGGCGACGGGGTCGTCGGAGTAAGGAAAGGTTTTGTAAGTTTCAACGGTGAAATACAAGCTTTCTTCTACGATCTTCTTCTTCCTCTGTGATTGGGGGCGGTTCCCGGTCGGCAAACTAAGGTCGGGAAGAAGAGACGCAGGCGGCGTCTCCAACCTGTTTGCACATCCATCTCTCGGCGTCGGCAGCACACACGAGCGCGGCGGCGCTCAGCTGAAGAAAACGGATGCTCGGCTTTGGACGAATGAAGAAGACGACGCGCGTTTCGAACGCGTCGGGCGTTCGAAACGAGGAGGTCAACGAGTCGGTGAGTCAACGAAGATTTCGATCGGTTCGAAATCGATTGGCGGCTGACGCGAGCGAACGTCAGCAATCCAAATTCGATCGGCGATTTGGAGATTTCGGCGTTCGACATAGGGCTGACGTCAGCGAAGGCAAATTCGGAGAGTGGCATAATTTGGTGGTCAACGTTAATTTTGACCAGGGAGAAGGTATTTGATTTGAGGTTCGATTTCATAAATTAGGGTTAGGGTTTTCTCCGTGCGAATTGTATTTTGGGGATAAAAATCATTCGGGGAGATTAGGGTTTTGAATTCGGGTCAGAAACCCTAGGGCGAGTTGCGTTCCGGTATTCTGCCGGATTGCCCTGAGACAGCGGTTAAGGGCTATTTTCAGGCCGATCCGACCGGGGCGTGACAATAGGTATCAGAGCAGGCAAACGTGTTCCAGCAAACACGGCACCTTCAGCCTCACCCTCGAAGGTGAGGAAAGGTCTAAAGTTCCAGAAAATCACCCATACTGCTAGAGGAGCGTCAGAGGACGCCCGACCCAGGCAGGATAAAGGAAAAGCCAAGGAGACGGCTGATCCTGAGGAGATGGTGAACCAGGGTGATCGCATTGCTCAGATCGAGCAGGTGCTCGGTTTGGCCAGTGGTGGAGGCAATGGGATGATTCCACAGGTGGAAAACCTCCAAAAGACTGTGGAGGATCAGGAATTGCTGATCGAGCAGCAGAGGCTGCAAATCGAACAGCAGAGGTTGCAGATCGAGGTCATGCAATAGACCATGGAGAGTCTGATCCATCTACCAGGAGAGATGGCTCGCATGAAGGAAGACATGCACGCTGAAGTAAGGGTACTGCGTTTAGCCCTAGCGCAAGTATCGAAATCAGCATCGGTGGAGCAGGAGGCTCCCAAACCGAGGATGCGCGTGCCAGACCCAGCGACGTTCGGGGGGGCTCGATCGTCCAGAGAGGTCGAAAACTTTATCTGGGATATAGAGCAACTGTTTTCAGCTAACCATATTTCTGCAGGAGATCGGGTGCAGGTGTGCATCGCCTATCTTACAGGCGACGCGAAACTTTGGTGGCGAACCAAAGTCGGCTCTACATTAGGGACTACTAGCTGGACTTGGGAGACTTTCCGTGAGGAACTGCGGCGGCAGTTTCTTCCCGGAAACTCGGCGGATCAGGCGGGTGGCAAACTGGATTGGCTGAGGCATACAGGCTCGATCCAGGAGTACGTCAGGGCTTTCTCTACTTTGATGCTGGAGCTTCCAGGCATGGCAGAGGACGATAGGAGGTATTTCTTCCTCCGGGGCCTTCAACCATGGGCAGAAACGGAGGTCCGATGTCGCGAGCCGGTTGATTGGAGGGCGGCTGCGGCGGTGGCTGAATCTCTGGTGGATAACAGAAGTTTCAAACCAGCACCACCAAAGAAATCCAGGACACCACCAAAGCGCGGATCTCAGCGCGGCTCCCCACGCACACCGCTGGGAGCTAGAGTTCCAGAGAGGGGTAGGCCATTCTACCAGCAGAACAAGGGTTCACCGGGACGACGGGAGCAAAAGCCACAGGGTTGCTTTTGGTGCGGCGGTCCTCACTGGGTAAAGGATTGTCCTAGCAAGCAAAAGCTCATGGCGATAGCGGCACATGATCCAACCGAGGAAGCCGAGGAAACCGAGCAACTGCGGATTGGATCACTGCAGGTAGTTCCCACACACTGCCATGGGAGCGCAGCAGTGTCGGATCGGGGCGATGAGAATCGGAGCGATGGTTCTGCAGGATTCGCCCGTTGGAGACATCGAGGGCGATGTCCAAGTTGGGCAGGGGAGAATTGTCAGGCCTGGGTCAGGCCGGTCCGGCCCAAGCCCAAACCCAAGAGGTAACCAAAGCCCAACCCACGAGCAATCAAATAGAAGCCGCCCGTGGAGAGAAATCGCCCGGTCAACGCGGGATGTTGACCAGGGCTCGGCATCGCAGCACCCGCGCACAGCGTCAACTGCAGCATCTTCTTCGCCGAACGAATCGTGCGCGAACGCATTCTTCGGCGAGCGACGTGGGAAGGCGGCGGAGCTCTTGGACGCGGAATACGCCGATCGTTTCGGACGGCGTGGCGACGTTTTCGGAAGTGGATGCCCAAAGTAGGGCTGGTGGACGCGGTCGCAGGCGGCGAACGCGGACAAGGGAGGCGGTGACGCTTCCCTATAAAGGATCTTCGCCAGCGAGCTTCAAGGGGGATCACCGGCACCGTGAGACGAGCGACGTGTAAGGGAGAGAACTGTAACCGTCTACTAGTGGGTCGACGGTGAGGGAGGGAAGTGGGAGCCGGCGATGGGGTCGTCGGAGTAAGGAAAGGTTTTGTAAGTTTCAACGGTGAAATACAAGCTTTCTTCTACGATCTTCTTCTTCCTCTGTGATTGGGGGCGGTTCCCGGTCGGCAAACTAAGGTCGGGAAGAAGAGACGCAGGCGGCGTCTCCAACCTGTTTGCACATCCATCTCTCGGCGTCGGCAGCACACGCGAGCGCGGCGGCGCTCAGCTGAAGAAAACGGACGCTCGGCTTCGGACGAACGAAGAAGACGACGCGCGTTTCGAACGCGTCGGGCGTTCGAAACGAGGAGGTCAACGAGTCGGTGAGTCAACGAAGATTTCGATCGGTTCGAAATCGATCGGCGGCTGACGTGAGCGAACGTCAGCAATCCAAATTCGATCGGCGATTTGGAGATTTCGGCGTTCGACGTAGGGCTGACGTCAGCGAAGGCAAATTCGGCGAGCGACATAATTTGGTGGTCAACATTAATTTTGACCAGGGAGAAGGTATTTGATTTGAGTTTCGATTTCATAAATTAGGGTTAGGGTTTTCTCCGTGCGAATTGTATTTTGGGGATAAAAATCATTCGGGGAGATTAGGGTTTTGAATTCGGGTCGGAAACCCTAGGGCGAGTTGCGTTCCGGTATTCCGCCGGATTGCCCTGAGACAGCGGTTAAGGGCTGTTTTCAGGCCGATCCGACCGGGGCGTGACACCTGGGGACCCAGTAGACAGTGGTAAATGGTACCACGTCTTAAGCTGGGATGGTAAGAAATGGCCTAAGCTGGGCTCAAAAATCTGGTCCCTCATTTTTAAGGAAAATAATTTTTTTTAAATGAAGTATTTTTTATAAGCTTTTCAATGGTATCAAATTTAAGATATTTTACATCATGTATACGTGTATAATATTCTATGCAAAATTACATATAAGATAAAATAGTATTTATTGTATAAAATAATATAATCTTGTATAGAGTATTATACACGTATACGTGATATAAAATACTATAAATTTGGTACCATTGGAAAGTTTATAAGAAATATTTTATTTCTAACAAAAAAAAAATCATTTTCATAAAAAATGAGGGACCCAAATTTTTCCATTTCTTTTTGTTCCGGTCAATTGGGAATTTATACAATTCTTAAATTTTATTTATGTAATTAATAATTTAATATAATAAAAATAAATTATATCGAATCAAATCACAATAGTAAATAATAAATATTAATATTAATATTTAATGTGAAAAAAAAATCTTTAATAAGACAGTAAAAAACTATAGAAGTAAGTTATGAATCTTTCAGTTCAAAATAATAATACAATCTCTAAAATCAATCAAAGAAAATACTTATTTTGAAATAATAAATTATATTATATTAGAAAAAAAAAGAAATAAATTTAAATTTCTGTTCTGTTCTTCCAATGTCAGATTGGAATTGTCCAATCGTGTATATTGACTCTATGTATTCATATGCCGAAGAAGTGCTGTCGGGGTTTGCTCCTCACCAGGCGAAAAAAGGGTTTTTCGACCAGGGTTTTCCGATCCTTGGAAGTGGAGAGTTGGCTAATGATCCGCGCGGGACCGCCCTCCGCTCTTTTTCATCTCCCTATCACCGGTTTTCCTTCTGCAATTCGTTACCTAAATTCGACGTTTCTTATTAATAAGTAGGTTTATTGGATCGCCACCTGCATCTCCGCTATTTTTCGACATTCTTTTTGCAATAAGGCAGTTTTATGTGATTGATTATCGTTAGACGGCATCAGTTCTTCTTCCATTTTTTTTTTTTTTTTTGCATTACCTAGTTGTAAGGGTTTGTTAGACCAAACAGATAGCCTATACTCTGTTTCATCCCCCATATTTGCATATCAAATTAAGTCTACCTTCAATCAGTCGGTAGTCAACATACTATCAATTAATACACTCGGTCATCTTCGTTTACCTCAAATTTGTAATTTGAGGTCAAGGGAGCCTGTAACTCAACAATCACTAGGCAATGTTTTTCACATTAAGTCGGTGATACTGTAAAATGCAACTGTATGAGGGAACCTGCAGATGGCCACCGGGTTCCTATTGGATGGAACAGGACATCAGAACTTGGTCCAAACTAATGTTAGCTGGGGGTTGAGATCAAATACATCTTATTGATCAAGTGGATTATTTTGCTGTTGCAGAGGCTGCTTCTCCATACTGGGAATATTCAACTGGGCCTACATGGTGGTATCATGTAACTGCAGGACATAATTTCGTGGATGCATGGTTAAGTCATGCTATATCCGTATTGCTCTAAGAGATGAGAGCAAACTTATTAGTGCAAGAATGAAGTATATTTTCTATGAGGTAACGTTTTCTGTTCCAGTTGTCATCTTATTTTGATTATTTTTCTTTACATCTTTATACCTGCCTTATTTATTTGTTTGTTTTACATGAATGAAGTATTTCTTTTCAGACAACTAATGTATATATATATTCTACCATGGGATTTCGTACTAATCCAGCTGATAGCTGGCTATGAATTTATACTCCATCTGATATTGTATGACAAACAAATGAACCTTTCAAATATATTGAAAGCCTTTCAAATATATTCTTTTTAATGAATGAGAGGCAAAAGCCTTTCAAATATATTGAAAAGGAAATGGAGCATAAAGTGGCAGGGAAAGTGCCTCAGGGTAAAATAAGCTAAATCTTAGATATCAAGAAAGGAACAGAAAAAGAGAGGAGATGTGTATAAATTTCAAAAGACCAACAACTCCACATGGGATATTCGAATATTCACTTAATAACAACGCTTACAGTTGCTAGTTATCAAAACAAAGGCTGTGGAGGTAGCATTGACATCTCTAAAGACATTATAAAAGATGTGCAAGTTTCTTTCCTTCTAAATCCACCACCCTCATCCAATTATGAGATTCCATGGAATTTAGGAGTTGTGTCTTGATTGTGGTATTGGGCCCAGTGGTAGGAGGCCTTCAAAGGAGGCATAGGAAGTATATTCTCAAGGTAAAAGGTGTATCCATCTTCTTTATGCAGTAGTGCAACATCAGGTGTTGGGCTGATTTTATACTAGCATCTTGTAAGATAAAAGGTTTTTGGTAGGGATGACAGGTACCCATTTTTTTACTTGATATCTAAACTGGACCTAATCATAAAAACTCAATACTCAAACTTGAGTCAGGTACCCTATTACATAACTCGAACTCAACTTGGGATATTTAAACAGCTACCTGTACCTAGTCAAACAAAAAATTATAATTTTTTATTTTAAATTATTCTATAAAAATATAATTTTATAAATGATAATAATAATAAATATATTTATATAATAATTGTTTTACTATCATTTTATATTTTAAATAATAAAAGTATATTTTTATGTTTATTTTTTAGTAGGTATTAGGTACTAGGCACGTGCACCTATAAATCCGAACTCAACAAAACTTAAACCTGGGTAATCAGGTATCCAAACCCGTCATAAACGGTTAGATTAGCCCGTGACGCCGTGTACCTAACTAAGTCCAGATAAATTGACATCCACAATTTATGGGTTGGTGATACTAAATACCAAGGTTATACCAAAACATTATGGTGTGAAATTTAACTTTTAAGATGAACCAACTTTATGCCTTCACATTTGAAGAACAATAGGCTTCTTGAAGAACATTTACATTGAACTTGCACACACTAAACCTATGTGAAGGAGGGTAAAAAGTGTTCTGAATGGTGTGAAATAACAAATAAAGGCAGGAAGCAAGACATCAATGTAAACGAGGATTTTTCTCTCAAATAGTAGGTCAATGATCCTGCTATCACAGCTTTCGTAAGAGGTTTTAGGAAGACTTCTAGAAGAATAGAACTCAAGAGCCATATAGGTTGCTACAGTAATATGTGATGTCCATCATGAATAAAGTGTAACAAATGGAGTACCGAAATCTTTGCAAGTGAAAACATCCTCGAGCATCCAAGGTCGAGAGGGAATAGGGAAGCTAGATCCTACATAAATAAAGCATCAATAGAAGATAACTAAAGACTAGATGAATGCTCAAGTGGCAAGTGGACATAGCAATGAGGCATTGTGTAAAAATATGACTTAGTCATCATGAAGGGATGCTTAGCTTCCAATAAAGTGAATTCTAGTTCATGGAGGGATGCCATCATTATCTTGGGGCTTTTAATGCTAAGGAGTAGACCCAGGTAATTCAATGGAAGAGTAGAGTATTAAGGGTGTCATCTAAGAAATTTGCTAGGCACACTTAGCCAATGTAGAACAACCTGCTTTTATCAAAGTTGATAATTTAAACTTGAGCAAAACTCAAAGAGGTAAGCCTTCTTTTCATGTTGTAGATATGAATGTTGAAGTCTTTGCAAAAGATCAAAATGTCATCCTCATATTAAGCAATGCCCTCTAGTAGTGGTCGATAAAAGGCTTCTTTGATTAAACTAGAATTATGCAATTAAGTAAATCAACAATAAAAAGGTTGTTTTAGGTAGGGGAGAGAGAAATCCATTGTCTAAGTCTTCTATTGCAAACAAATCATCTAAGTCATGAACAACCGATGGCCCATGTCAAGAGGTTCTCAACCCAATTTGTCTATTTATTTTTGCACATATGTGACTCAGATGCCAAGGAATGAGGGCAAGAGCATTAAGTCAAAAGCTTTGTGAAATTTAATCTTAAGCACTATAAGGCTTTTATCTATGGCAAACCATGATGAAGATTGGAGATAAAGGTGAGGAAGCTATTATCAGACCATCAACCTTTGAGGAGATTGACTACTTTGGTCAAATTAAGTCATGAAGGAAAAATTCCTTGCTTGAGTTAAAAGTTTGATGGCATGGGTGCTCCTTGTTTGGGATGAAGTAGATAAAGGAACAACTTATGCCAAATGGATTAAATTTCCATTCATAAAATTCTTTGAAGCACCTGAGGAAAGAACATACCACAATTTATGATAGAATTTAGAAGTGAAAAGCCTCAGGGCTTTGTTTGATCCTGGAGGATTAGTGATGTAGGGCGCGCTAAAGGCTAAGACGATTCTAGATGTAATGATTAAGTCTTAACTTGTTAAGAATTAAGATGAAGTGGAGAATGATTACTACTATGTAGTTAAAGACACCACAACTAGGGAAAATTAATCAAGGGTGTTTACAATAGGAAATCGAAGGATAAGGAACTGAACTAACAGCAAGAAGAGATGAGTGAATCACCTTAGGCCTCTTGAGATAAAATAGGCTTTTTCCCATTTTTGCTTTTAGGGATGAATACATACACAAGATTAATGATACAATGCAAAAGGGATAAAGATGGGATTGGGGGGAGACACCACTTGTGGTTCCTCCAAGTCTTCGTGTTGATGAGAATTTGATGGATTGAGAGGAAGAAATTGTCACCAAAATGAGGAAGAATGAGGTGAGCGGCGCTTGGCCAAGAGAGGGAAGGGAGAAAGAGCCACTTCCACACAAGTTCTTTCAGAGGAACACTTAAAGCAATATGTTTAATCATAATGTGTGCAAATGCAATCTTTACATCTTCTATATCCATCACTCAAGAAATGACACGAGGGCCTAGGGCAAGGAAGTTAAATCTTTGTCTTCTTGTGGGGATTTTCTTTGACTCTATGGAAGAGAAGCTTCTATTCTTGATATGGGGGCTATCTTCTTTGGGAGCTCTAGAAGGTGGTGTGCTTGAAAAGACAATGAGGCCATCACTTTGCAGCCACTTGGACCATTTCCTTTTTTTGACCATTTGGACCAAAGGGGAAAGGGAAAGGAACCTTTCTACACTTGGGAAGGTGCTTGAAAGAGGAGTCTCTTACCTGATGGTTAGCTTATAAGAAGGATTTGCTTTTTAATTTTTGTCTTGACTTTGCTTGACTTCTCTTGTGAATGGGCTGACCGCTCATGGATGATGTGGCATTGAGTTGGTAAGTTATTGACATGGTTCACTGGTGTGACGCATGAGGTAATATGATATATGATATTTTAGGCCTATATGATTTATGAGTGATTTTTTTGCCTTTCCTTATGCATGATTACATTGTATTTCTCTACCTAATTCTGCTTGATACATATTTTACTTTTATGCAATTCCTTGCTACATGATGCAATAATACAATCAAATACAAGGTTGCCCCTATTTATTGGGCCAGTGGCGTCTTGATCGTTGAGTCAAAAGATTATGGCTCTAAAATCCATCAATTAGTGACCGATTGAATTTCCTTAAGTGAGAAAGAGCTATGCAAGGAGGAAAGATATGCCTAAGGTCCTGCATGATGTTGAGGATCCTTTTGTTCTCATCTTGGGTCGAACTATCTTCCGTAACTTTGACAGTAATCACTTTCATGCCTTGCCTTTCCTTGTGCAATCGTGTATATGTTTGATGTCATGGAGGTCCCTCCTCTGGTGAAGCTTAATTGGTAAATTTCATGAAGGATACCTTTTGTTAGGCACATGTTATAAATGATTATTCTCTTAAAGCGATGTATGCTCCAAATTTACAACCTGATAATCAGATAAATTTATTTTCTTGCGTTGGTTGTCATGCCTTAACTGTTTTCTTAACCTGGCATCTATTTCCTGAATTGATCTTCAGGTTCCAGTCAGGGTTGCGGGGGACTACTGTTTGAGCTCCTGTGTCAATCAGTCGGTGATCCATTTTATGAAGATGATATACCCATTGTGCCTAGATCTTGGAATGCACAAAATCTGTTTAGTAACATCAGTTCATGCCAAAGGTTATTGCCTCAAACACAAAGATAACAGGCATTACTGAAGTTCAGGTAAACCTGAAAATTTTCCACTAAGACATTATGCAATCCCGTTGAATGGCTTAGTTGGTTTCTCAGCTCAAAAAAAAAACCTTGCGAACTATGCATGTAATACCCCGAGTTTAGTCCCATATTGGAAGTGGGAAAAGAGATTATATGGTATATAAGGCTTAGTGGGCTTGCTATTGTTAACTTGGGCTTAAGCATTTTAATAGATTGGGCCATGTTGCAAATCGGCTCACCAAGTTAATAAATAGTTTGCTTACTAAGTGGGTTGTAATAAATGGTATCAGAGCTATAGGTTTAGAGGTATAAGTTTCTGTGGGCCCATAACCCACAGGTCAGAGCTATAGGTTCAGTAGGAAAACCTAAGGACATAGGAATCTGAGGACTAGGATTGGGTTAAGGATAGAATAAGTGAATAAGTAAAATAAATATTTTTATATGATATATATTCTTTTGGCGTACTCTGATTCTTTTGGGTGTTTATGACATATTCTTTTGGTGTACTTTGTTTCTTCTGGGCTACCCTGAATTTGGAGGACCAAATTCTTTTTAAGGGGTGGATAATGTTATAACCTTAATTTTTGAAATTTAATTTTAGAAATTCGAAAATTTACTTTTTGATTTTTTTTAAAATTTTCTAGGATTTTTTCGGAATTTTTAAAAGGTTAAAAAAATGAGTTTTTATAAAAATAGTGAATTGCGCTCGCGGGGGCTCGAACCCGCGTCGCGCGGATGAATCCGTCGCCGTCTAACCAACGCGGCGATTTGAGTTTTAAATATAATATCGTATTTGTTCTTTTTACATTAGATTTAAATTTGAATTCTGGGACCGAGTCAACCCGTCGTCGTCCCCCGCGGATCTCGGCGATTTTCTCGCCGCCGCGTTCTCGCCGTCTGGAACGATTTTTATCTCTATATTAGAGGGCTTTTGTTCGACTCGAGGAGTTTCGAAACCCTGGAACATCGTCACCCCTCGACGCGCCGCCAGGAAGGAGAAATCGCGCTCAAACTCGTCGCCGGAGTTCGAGCGGCGCCGCCTCGTGTTCCAGCCTTCCAGCGCCTTCATCGACGACGATCTCTGTGTTCTGGGCTACGATACAATATCGTAGCAAGGTATCCTTCCTTTCCTGAATTTTTCGCGAAGTTCTGATCGGTTTTGGTTGAGTTTTGTGTATCGACGGCGGCGGCGCCACCGTCGATACTTTCGTCTGTTTCGAGAGCTTCGACCGGGCGTCGAAATCTCTCCGAAGTTCGTCGAGGAGCTTCATTTCGTTGTTATAAAGCTTCTGGAGAAATTTGGGGTCGATCCGATGTTCGACGCGTTCTCGCGAGCTCGCCGGCGCAAGCAGCGAACGCGAGTCCGGCAGCCTTGCACGGCGGCGGTCGGGCGGCGCGGTTCGAACGGCTGGACCAGGTTTGATTTTAGGGTTTGGCGGTTTATTTAGAAATAAGCCGTCGGCTGTTTTGAAATCGAATTAAACCGGACCGAGCGGTTCAATTCTGTTTCGGGTCAGTTCTTGAATTTCGACCGGTTCGACCCCTATTCGGTCGAATCCGGGCCGGTTCAGGTAGTCGTTGGAAAGATAATTAAATTTCCCATCTAATGGTAATCTTTATATCTTTATATGAGTTTTCTATTTTGTGTAATTTAAGTTAGAAGTTTCGGTTTAACTTGGTTCAGGGTGAATTTGAGCGGTTCAGTGCAATTCTGTTCGGTTCAGTGGGTTTTAGGTTCGGTTCATATGATCTGAGATTGGTTCTCTAGGTTTAGGGTTATGTTCTACATGTTGGTAATTTTAGTTTTCAAATTAGAATGTTTAATGATAGAGTTCATGTACAAATTCATGTTACAGAGTGGTTGATCCAATAATCGACTTGCAAAAGAATTCAGGATAACAGCGTTCGAGGTAGGAATCTTACCCTACTCCTTTGTTACAGTGTCATGAATTATAGGAATTGTTGTTTAATCCTTTGATTTAATATATGATGCATTTGATAGAATGACACTGGTATCTGATTGCTTCGTCTGCTTGATTTGTTTCTGAATTCCTGTTGACCTCAATTATCTTGTTCATTGGTCATATTCTATTTCTGTGTGCATGATTAACAAACCTGTTTTGAGATATGTGATATATATTGGCTTATGAGCCTGGTTGAACAATTGTGTATCTGAGATATTGACGTATAAGTATGTGGAACCATTGTAAATCTGAGATGATAAAGTCGTGTTATATTTTGACCTCTGACCTGGATGATTTATTCTCCAGTGGCCTGTTTATCTGAGTTATAGTTCTGATTATATCAGACTATCTGAGTCATAGTTCCGACGCGCATCGGACTATCTGAGATGCCGGTACGGCACCCGCCAGTTGTCTTAGGACAATACTACGGATGTCAGTGTTGGACGCAACACTCCGGACTGTTTTGGACAGTCGTTCCATTGCATGAGCAACAGTGGAAACACTCTGAAAATGAGTGCGGCTCTTAAGTGAGATCTGTGTGGCCAGCTTGATGATTTGCACGACATTCCTATATTATTTGTATATCATTGTTTCAGTTATTGTATTATCCTGTTATTTGATTCCCTCACCATGTTTGTTGATTCCTACTTAGCATTTCTGCTAACTCCCTTTGTTTCTCCTCCAGGTACAGAGTTATCTTCTGGGAGGGATAGAGTAGATAGCAGATACCAGCCCGAGTTGAGATAGTTGTCTTTTGTATTTTATTCAGTTGATAATTTGGATAGTTGTATTCAGATATTGTGTTGATATTAAAGTTGGATTGTTTATTAAATAAAGGAGTTATGATTTTTGTAGTTCTCTGGTTCCTATCAATATTGTTACTCTCTGGGGAACCCTGAGCTAGATATAGCCGGCTTCCGCCGGGGCGTGACAATGCACATGAAAGAACATTGCTTTAAGAAAACATCATTAATTGCTTCTCATAGGCAAATAGCACTAAATATGATATACTTGACCACTACCTATCATCCCAGCCCAGCGCCCAAGACGACAAGCCAAATGAGCGATTGAGTTAAAGTTTGGCAACAGGTATTGCACAATATAATATCTTTCTAGAAGTCATTATCTTGCATTCCTGTTCAATCACTTGGTCTACTGCAGATTTTAATTGTCTGCCACTATGTTCAGGAGAGATCATGAAGATTTGGATCTTCTTAGCTAACAGTGTTGGTTAATGAATTCTTTAATGACTAACATGGTCAAATGATGGAAGGAAACGAGTTAGTGTTTACCTGTTGGCAACCTCTTCGCAACTATTTGACCCTTAATGGCGTAGTTATCCTCTGTGATCTACAGCATAATTCCCTTGTGCATAGTTACTGTTTCATCATTGATTCAACATCTGCCATATGCTTCACTGTGTTCCCATTCTGAAAATAATCAATGCGTGTGACCAGAGTTAAATGGTCACTCCACGCAAGGGGGAAATCATATTTGAACCTCTTTATATTTTGAGAGGAAACACTGCCAGAGCTGTGTTAGATATTGCACGACTATTACTGTATATACTTCGATTCTTTTTCCATGTTTCTCATATACATCACGCATTTGATTCTTTGTTAATCGACGATTGTTAATGTCAGGACAGAAACTTCCGCGTGCCCGGGAATCAATGTGGATGTAATACCCGGAGGAAAAGAATCACCATGTGCATTTATTTGGTTTACAGTATTCCACTTAATCGTCGGAGACACCCTCATTATATGTTAGGGAATCTCTATTCTGGGCTGCAACATCCGATCTGCGAAGAGCTAGTTCATGCAAGGAAGCAGGAGCTGGTTTTGTGGCTCCAGCATTATACTGACACTCCTGCCAAGGTAGGGACAGGGGTGGACTCTACCGGCAGAAACACTGCCTCCTACCTCAGCCGACATGCTCATCAAGGACGAATACGTTCGATCACATGGTGATTGTTTATTTTTCTTTTTTGCTCAAGTAACTTGTAGAAACTTCTAAATCTCTCATTCCTCTTTACTGCAGTTGCCGATGTTGGCGTGCTCTCACTGCCGTGCCTCTACTTGACAGTGAAGAAACACCCATCTGAGTGCAGTGATCTATCCTGGGCAAGAAAACGTCAGTAGCGCTTCAAAGAGGACCAACCGTCGTGCTGCACGCATACATGGTTTTTTAGTTAGAGATCATTTTTGTGACGGTTGGCACAATTTGGTGAAAGGAACTGCCACGGTATGGACCGATATCCTTCTCTTTCCTGATCACCGTGGCTTCACTTTGCATCATCGACACTGTCATCAGCTGCTACTCGATCAATACTCGGCTCCGCACAACAGGTGAGATGGAACTCCCCCAACGCTTGACGCTGCTGGCCAATTAATACATGGAGATGCATTCACGGTCCATTGATGTGATGTGACGTGCATCCGCCTCCATCGATACAACTCGACGTGTGATGATTCTTGCTTTGCAGGGACGCCGCTGTTTTCCCTGTCTCGACTCCTTCAATTTCCCCAGCCAACGGTTTGTTGATATACGCGAATCCTGCCGAATTAAGACGAGCGATTAATGCCTCACCAAACTCGACACCCGCGTGGCATGCGTGTACGTGTACCGATGTATACACTTGGCGCAACTGGTGCAGCTCATCCAACAGCCATCATCACTGTGAGTGCGGCAGTGGGGTTGGGTATTTGTTGGCAATAAAAGCCTCGCTTCATTCACGAGGAGTTTATTTTGTGCCCATAATTAGATATCTAGAGTTTTTATTTATAAAAAAAAAATTAATTAGTCTATTATTTGACAAAGGAATCTTATTATACAATGAATGTGTTAGAAAAAAAAAGTTTAATTGAATTCATTTTAATTAGGACTTCACGAAATATTTCTAGACATTGAGTATAATTTATGGGATTGTTTTAATTCAATAACTTGATAATTGAATGAGTATGATAAATAATGTGGCCCTATTGTTCATTGCTAAATGAATGAGCATTTAAGTTTGCCATATGAACGCATTTAGTAAGAAGATGTTAAATGAGATTTGGAATGGAAATATGTCACTAGGATGAACCCTCCACAACCGTTCCTAGATAGACAATATGACCACATGCGTATTAGTTTAGGGATAGGTATGTGTGTGGCTATAATTTATTTAAGTATTATATAATAATAATAATAATTATTATTATTATTTATTAGAAATTTATGATAACATTTAAATTTATGATGAACCTTTTGCCACCTACCTAGTGTTAAGTCTTCTACTCTTAAATATACTTTTAAAGCGTGATCAAGCCCTCACAAAAATATCATTTTTGATCATTGACATATTCTCTATGATTATGGCTCAACCTAATTTGAGATTTTTTTTGACATAGGCAAGTTAAGTAATGAGAGTGGAAGACCTTATTATCAACAACTAAAATCCTTACCAGCTAAACTAACTGACAATCTTTGTAAAGAAAGTCAACCTTTCCACTGACAATCTTTGACCACCAATTCCCAAATTCATGTATTGAAAACATAATATGTAATATGCCATAGGGCACTCAAATCCACAGTCTTATCCAATTCAATTATGATCTCAATATGACTCTATTGGCTTAATCTACTTAATGCGATTGCACCTCAAGGACACGAGCTGGTCCTTCTATTTATGGTGGAGGCCCCAACTCAACTCCATGATTGGGTTTGTAGTTGGAAGGCAAGAACTGTAAGCCTTTCAAGTAAGAAGACAAGGCATTGCAAAAGACATTTTAAGGCTTCTAGAATTTTCTACTAGTTTCAGTGAATCATATAATTAAAGCGGCAGATGGAAACTAAGCACAAGTCGGATCAAACACATCACAATCATGCATGAAGCTGAATTAGTAGGCAAAAGCCGAGACAAGTAATTACTTACTTCCTCTTGCTTGAGTGAGGATAAGCACTCACCTAACCGCCACGTGCAACCCTTTACTTTATTGTAATTAAAACGAATGAAACCTGCCTTGTACGAAATAATGCACCATTTTAATGTTTGGGATTTTTTCTATTTGATACAATTTCTATATTTTTGGATCAGAATAGATAGAGCAGTGCACGATAGCATCCGGCTAATATGTATTCTATGGTTTGTAGGCATTAAATAGCATCCAATACAGAGATGCCCATCACACCTACTTGTGATTTATGAATGAAGATTGATGCATATTTCGATTAGGTTTTCTTATAGATAGAATTTCTGTAAATTATTTTGAAGCGCTTGGCCTTTGATAAATAGAATATGGAGGTACAATTATGAATTATGGAACTCTTTAGTTAAGAGTACAGAGAAAACAAGGATTGTATGCTGCATTGTTACATCAACATTGAATGAGAACTCGGCCTTGGTAGGCGTCGTCTTCACCAACCCGCCATTGAATGAAGAGCCAGCGGGCTTCAACAAATACGGCAATGGCAGGCAGGAGAAACATGCAGGCATGAATAATTAAACAAGGCAGAAAAAAGATGAACAGATTGATGCATATTGCTCATAAATACTTCTTTACAGAAGAAACTTATGTCATTTATATCACTCACAAGCTTCAATTTTGTTGACAGAACAGGGGAAACTCAAGCAACGTGGAAACTGGACAATACTAGTGCATGCTGTGGAACAATTTAATCACAGTTGCAGCGCGGTGGCGCTTGCGATCAATGTTTCTTGCCGTCGACATGGTCCCTCACCACGCCCTCGTTCCCGGCCAGCATCATGTACTTGTCGCGCCGGGTGAGGGACGTGCACTGGAACCCCAGCGCGTCGGCCAGCTGCCGCTGGATCCGGTTGGCCACGTCGGTCGCGCTACAGTGGCCATTGCACGTCAGCTCCGGCGGGACCGGGCCCAGCACGTCCACCTTGTACACGGGCAAGGGGTCCATCATGAACACCACCGGGTCCAGCCACTTGAGGCCGCTCGCCGTCGTGCCGTAGAACATCGTGACGCGAGCTTCCATCGCCACCGGGACGATCTCCTCCGCCAGCTCCGCGAACAGGGAGCTGAAGCGCAGCAGGTAGGGCTCGCGGCAGGTGGTGCCCTCCGGGCACACCGCGAGGTCGCCCTCGAGGAGGAGGCGGCGCATGGTGGCGGCGTCGCGGTCGCGGTCGCGCGTCAGGCGCACCGTCGTCAGCGGCGCCAGAATCTCCGACATGCGGCTCAGGCTGTACGTCACCGCCGGCACCGCCCGCTGCAGCGCCGCGCAGAGCATCACGGGGTCCAGAAGCGTCCGGTGGGTGCACACGTAGAGCACGCCGCCCTTGTTGCTCCTGGGTGCCGGGAACGTGTGGAGCCCCCCGACCCGGAAGCGGATGCCGGTGATCGCACCGATGGAGAGCGCGACCTTGTAGGGGAAGACGATTCCCATGCCGATCCTGAAGACGCTCAGGGGGACGGCCACGGGCAGCCACATGAAGAGCGCCAGCATGGCGGCGGGGGTTGGGAGGAACGCCAGCCTTCCGTCATGGAATATGAGTGGCTTTGGGTACTTGCTTCTTGGCGTCTCGGTGACACGGCTGGCCGCCTCTTCCTTGGTTACCACATAAATTTCCTGAATAAATGAAATATTCATGATCACCACTGCAACTTTGTTCAACGAAGACGTCAATGCATGTGCATGGTCAAAATATTTAATCTTTGAACTACCAAAAATGGATGCAATATCTACGCATCATTTTCTGACATGCAGAGAGCAAAAGAAGAGCAAACCTTAGAGTAGGGCATGAAATGGTGCAGGCTGGAGGGGCTGACAATGGCGACGTCAGCCTTGGCCTCCCCAAACTGATCCTTGAGAGCTTTCTGCTTGGCAGAACCAACAGGTCCATAGGTAAGCCCGTTGAAGTAGCAGCCCTTGACAACCTGGAGCTCAGCGCCCACCACCTCGCCTACAGCAAGGTACTCCCTGAGGAATCCCTCCACCATGAGCCTCGGCATGCTGCTGAAGGCTACCCTCTTCCCCGTGGTGGCCTGCAGCAGCTCATAAGCCTGGAGGTGGAGGTTCTCCAAGTAGAACTTGGGGAACACTGACCTGCTCACAAGGTCCAGGCATCTCGTCCTGAGCGCACAGAAGGTGACAAAAACCATGATCCTCACGCTCATCTCGCTGTGCTCACCCAGAACCCAGACCAAGGGGAAACAGAGGAGCAAAAGAAGGGCCCTCACCAGGCTGCCGCCCTCGAAGGCCACCAGCATGAAGAAAGGGAACAGCGATGGCCTTCTCAACAGAGCGCGGTCCACGTCGCACACAAGGCTCTGCCCCTCTCTCCCCTCCAAAGAGCACTTGGTGACACTGGCATACTGAGACTGGAACTGGTGCAACCTGGGAGACCCCTTGCGGAGGAAGCAGAGGTTAACCAGCCTCTTAGCAAGCTTGTAGCAAGTGAAGTGCCACTGCGCAGCGAACTTCAGCAGCGCCATGGCCGGGGAACCACCAACGACGCACGCAATGCAAATTTGTCCTCTCAGCCTCAGCACAGCCGTCGACCTGTGGCCATGAGCGGAGTTGTAGGCTTGCAGCTAGCGAAATGCACACATCAGGGGAATGTCGATGGCATGAGATGGGTGAAGGGGCGCAAGCATATATAATAAATGAGATCAGGGAACGGGAAGGTCGCGGTGGGTAGCTACTAGCTACCACATAAAGAGAAGGAGAAAGATCCAGAGAGAGAGGTAAAGGGTAAGTTTAGGGTTGACCAAGGTCAGATGGGATCAGGGCATTACTGCACTGTAGCTAACAATAAATAGTGACCCCATCGATCACGATGGAGCAATCAATCAAATCTCATAGCCCTCTGCTGCGAGGAAAGAATTAGGGTTGGTTTTAGTTGCGTGAGAGCTCTCTTAGCAATTCCGATTTCTGCTTGCTGCATGCATAATTTTTTTCTGCACATGCTTCACGTTGACGTGGCACGCCGCCGAGTCAAACATTTTCAGGGAGACTCTATGCGCGTTCGTACGATGCTATTGTGTACCACTCTATCTAATAATAATCTGAACTCTGTTCCTTAATAAATTCTACTCGCCAAGCTCACAATCACACTAATTTGTAATTAATTAGCCACTGGCATGACTAATTAAGAGTTGGATTACATTAAATCTAGCTCAAGTGCTCAACTCAATGCAGAATTCAAACCTGAAAGCTCCATCAGAAAAATCGTAGAATTTATCAGCTAAATTGACATCTTAACCTGTATGCCTTCAATTCTTTCAGTTGCGGGTAGTTGCAGCGGTAATCCATAAATATATTAAAATATATTATATATTAAATTTGTTATTTTCAGCTCGCATACGAATTGTGTACGAGATTTACCTCATGCAGACAGCAGACAACGCATGCATGTAAATTTACGTAAGCTGTCGGCGTTGCACGCATAAAAGCTACTATTAATTGGGTTCAGCTGTAAAAACAGCGGCCTATCTCTTGTATTTATGTATCTATCTTCGTGCAACATTTTGCGTCGTCCGCCAACTTCCATTCAACTCACGTACGCATAGAGACGCCACTTCCTTTTTTTTTATAATAATTTTCATGTCCTTTTGTGCCGCATTCAGATCATCCCAACTGCATCCAGATCATCCCATTTCTACTTCGTTTGCTTTTTAATTCTTTTAACTGGAATAGTTAATTCAATTCATTAAGGCTGATCAATTTAAAAATCGCTACAGATCCCAGCTAAAGTCAAACTAGTCGCATGAGACGAGGCGTGGGGACGCGCACCCTTATTAATCTTTAAGATGTATTAGTAGTCAAAGTTACGGCGCCACGAGAAGTGGTGTCTCGTTGACCGCAACAATACTCAGAGTGGAAGATAGTCATAGTTTGACAGTTGCACTACAATAACTACATTGTCATTGTAATATTTATTATTAAGGATATTTTTGGTGAATCTAGTTGTGCTATTACTGTAGTAATTATTATTAAAATTATTTTATAAATTTATTATATTATTAGTTTTATTAATAAAAAAATAAATAATAATTTAATAAAATATATTAAAGTTAAATTATATATTTTTATAATAAAATAAAATAATTAATTAAATAATAAATAAATAGTAATTTAATAAAATATATTAAAATTAAAATTATATATTTTATAATAAAATAAAATAATTAATTAAATAATAAATAAATAAATATTAAGGGGATTCTATCCGTTCTCCTTACTTTGGTTATATATTTTAATGCAATATATTTATTCACTGTAATCTACTTTTATTTTGGTTAAAGCTGTGAGAGGCTGATGTTTCCTCCTTCACCATTTCCGGCAACAAAGGCATCCAGTGAGAGGCTGAGGCTCGGACATCGTCCGAGTTTGCCGCACATCCCTCCTATCCACCACCATCGGCTCTGGTGGCAGCAAACGAACGACACAGGCGGCGAACGAACGACGCAGGCTGCGTCGTTCGAACGCGTGAAGCGAAGGAGAGCTCGGTTCTGGCATTCGTTTCGAGACATTGAACAAGTCAACAAAAGTTCGAAGGGGCGAGCTGATTTCGCGAGCGAGATCCAATTTCGGGTGAATTTGGCACACAGTCCCACGCTCCTTTGTTGACGTGGACGGATGGATTTAAGTGGGCGTGACAGCTATTATAGTGCAGCTGTGGCAGCGCAGCAGAATCAAACTGGGCCTTATATGTGCGCAAGAGGATGACATGTGACGGTTACAGTGGCACAGTCGAAGTCGGCGTCACGTGGCTGTAGCGGGCGTAGTCGTGGTGGTTGACTGTCAGGGCAGGGCGTTTGACTTTATTCTTAGCTTAGAAATATCGATTTGACATGACTAATGCTGATGAAGTGGCCGATTACGATATTGGGTTTTCAATTTTCATTTGATTTATTTTGATTAGGTAGAAGCTCACACTCTATGTTGCACTATTTTGACTTGGTATTTCCTTTTTTTTTAAAATTATTAATATATGTTATTAAATGTATCAATAAGGTTGATTTTGTAGGAACCCCAAAGATAAAGGGGGCAAAAACCCTAAGCATGGCGCTAATGAAAAATGATGCAAGCGGAAGCAAGGGTTTTAAAATCGTTTGCATACCAATTGTTCAACTATCAAAGATTGATAAGAACAAGATCATACCATAGCCATGTAGATGGTGCGGCTTGGAAGAAGAAAGACCGAAGGGATCTTCTCCAAAGAAATCACACACAAGGGATGAAAGCTTCCTCCTTGCGCAAGTCTTGTGCTAGCAAGATTGGCAAGCTCTTTCAACCGTGTGTAGGAGATTAGATGAAAAGGGCTGCCTTCTTTTCGAGAGCTCTTCCTTCTTTTCGCAAGAACAACGCCTTCTCCAAGAGCAAGCCGTTTTTTCCACGCCCAAAGAGCAAAACCGAAAGCATTAGAGAGTAATCAAGCCATGAACGCATATGCGTTTAGCTTATGGAACTTTCCATAAATGGCAACGATTAAGAGTTGGCGTTCATGGTTCATGTTTCCATGAACCAAACGCAACCTCTTCTCCCTCTTGAACCAAGCGCTCAACCCATGAGCCGGTTCAATTTCATTGGTTCAATTTCGAAACCAAATCAGCCCAGAATTAAGTCTAGACCAAATTAGACCACAAGGTCCTAGATCTGACCCTTCATCATCTGACGCTTCTGATCGCACCGATCTAGCATCATCTCTCTCGATCGAAGCTTACCGATCTAAAGCTCTAATCAATCAAACATGATCAGACCAGATCTCACTTACAATCAGAGATTAAATCTCTTTAAACTGAACCAAAATAATTCAGTCCACACGATCTGACTTAAGGAAGCCATATCACCAAATTGTGCGACCCTGAGGGTTTCCTTTAAATGTCGGTAACGATAACTTACGTTATCACGATCAGTGAGGGGTATCTAGCAACACATCACTGTCTCCCGATATAAAGGAAAGAGTCTTCCAAGACTGCACCCAAAACACAGCACAAGTGTGACTCAATTCACAAGGCATACATGTGTCCTTTGCCACTGGATGTTCTTATTGGACAAGCATGTCAAGCTTGTAACTCCAATACGATGAGCATGATTAGATCAGATGAACATAGTCATCTGGGTATGGCCATACACTTCCTCAATCATCTCATATAGAGTGGCCCTATAGAACATCACACTCCTTAAACAAGGAGACGGCAATCCTTTATCTATCACAAGTGCCCTAACCTGATTCAAGCTCACCATCCAAGATAGTCTATAATCATTATATCTCAAATGATATTGAACTAGCTCAAGACAATGACAATCCTCATTTAGAAACACAAGTGATCTCAAGTCAGAGGACATGTGCCACTTGTTGCTTACAAGGATCATTCACATTGTGACAAGCAATGGAATATCCCAGTAGGGTCTGTCCAGTACATCCAATGTACCCATGAGTCTACATCTTATTCCATGCTCGAAGCATCCTATAAGATTAGCACTCATATTAGTCTCTATTATATCAAGGCTGTCTCATGTTCTCCAAGATATCTCGACTAAGGACTTATAGCCTGTCAGCCTAGCTGAACAGCTTTGAGACATTATTCAGAAGTACACTTATTACAGCAGACAAGGTAACAAGCTGAATAATAACCATGCCTTTTATAAACATAAGAGTTTATTACATGATACTATTACAATCCCAAAGGCCTCAAACATTAGCCTTAAGGGCATACTCCAACAATCTCCCACTTGCACTTAATCTAATGGTTGAGAAATCTCAAACCCATATTATTACAGTGCTTCTCATGCTTCTGCTGCGCCAGAGGCTTGGTAAGCGGGTCTGCCAGATTGTCATCTGTATGAACCTTGCAAATCTTGATCTCGCCACGATCAATGATCTCCCGGATCAAGTGAAACCGTCTCTGTATGTGCTTGGACTTCTGGTGCGACCGAGGTTCCTTTGCTTGTGCTATAGCTCCAGTGTTATCACAGAAGATAACCAAAGGATCTGCACTCGAAGGAACGACACCAAGTTCTCTCACGAACTTACGAATCCACACTGCCTCCTTGGATGCTTCCGAGGCTGCAACATACTCGGCTTCTGTTGTGGAATCAGCAACAGTAGACTGTTTGAAGCTTTTCCACACCACTGCTCCACCATTCAAGCTAAAAACATAGCCTGATTGCGATCGGAAATCACCCTGGTCTGACTGGAACGAAGCGTCAGTATATCCCTCTATACTGAGTTCTTCCTGACCACCATATATCAAGAACATATCTTTGGTCCTCCGCAGATATTTTAAAATGTTCTTGACCGCAATCCAGTGCGCCAAACCTGGATTACTTTGGAATCGACTGGTCACGCTTAACCCGTAAGCGACGTCTGGGCGAGTACACAACATCGCATACATTATGGACCCAATAGCCGAAGCATAAGGCGTATTGTCCATTTCATCTTTCTCAGTCTGTGTTTGTGGACACTGACTCTTCGAAAGATTCAGACCATGTCTGACTGGAAGATATCCACGTTTAGAATTCTCTAAATGGAATCTCTCCAGGACCTTATCGATGTAGGTACTCTGGCACAGCCCGAGAAGCCTCTTAGATCTATCCCGGTAGATCTTCACACCTAATACATAGGCTGCTTCTCCTAGATCTTTCATCTGGAAACATTTTCCTAACCATGCCTTAACAGCATGCAGTTCAGGAATATCGTTTCCAATGATCAAGATATCATCGACGTAGAGGATTAGGAATGTAATCACGCTCCCACTAAACCTCTTATATACACACGGGTCATCTTCGTTCTTGATGAAACCAAACTCAGAGATTGACTCATCAAAACGAATGTTCCAGCTTCTTGATGCTTGTTTCAGTCCATAAATGGACTTCTTTAACTTGCATATTTTATGACGATCTGATGGACTAGTGAAACCTTCCGGTTGTGTCATATACACATCCTCATCCAGATTTCCATTGAGGAAAGCTGTCTTCACATCCATCTGCCAGATCTCATAATCGTAATATGCAGCTATCGCGAAAAGAATCCGAATAGACTTAAACATGGCTACTGGTGAGAAAGTTTCATCATAATCTAACCCGTAGATTTGTTTGAAACCTTTCGCAACTAGCCTGCCTTTATAGGTAACCACGTTACCATCCATGTCAATCTTCTTCTTGAAGATCCATTTACAGCCTATAGGGATTACTCCCGGAGGCGGATCAACCAAATCCCAGACTTGGTTATCTGACATGGAGTCCATCTCGGCTCGCATAGCTTCAAGCCATCTAGCTGACTCCGGTCCACTGACCGCATCCGCATAAGTTAGGGGTTCATCATTATCAATGATGTAGACTTCGTCATAGCGCTCAGGCTGTCGACGGATCCTACCCGATCTTCGCGGTTCCCGTGATATTTGAGCCTCAGGATGTTCAATAACCTGATCTACCGGCTCAGGCTCATCCAACTGTGCTTGACTACTTTGTCCTTCTTCTGGATTCTCATCCAGCTTTATTTCTCTCCCACTGGCCTCTTGCAGAAGAAATTCCTTCTCAAGAAATATGGCCGTCCGAGCAACAAAAACCTTGTTCTCCTTGGGATCGAAGAAATAATAACCCTTAGTTTCCTTAGGGTAACCGACAAAGATGCATTTGTCAGATCTGCTCTCTAGTTTCCCAGAGGCGAGCTTTTTGACATAAGCCTCGCAACCCCAGATCTTGATAAATGTCAAGCTAGGCTGTTTCCCATACCATAACTCATATGGCGTCTTTGAAACTGCCTTGGATGGCACTCGGTTTAGTACCTTTGCAGCTGTTTCCAGTGCAAAACCCCAAAAGGAGTATGGAAGAGTAGCCTGACTCATCATAGAACGAACCATATCAAGTAACGTTCTATTTCTCCTCTCGGACACACCATTCCACTGCGGTGTTCCTGGCGGAGTGAGCTGTGAGATAATCCCACACTCTTTCAGATAGTCAGTAAACGCATGACTCAGGTATTCACCACCTCGATCAGAACGAAGTGCCTTGATATTTCGGCCTAACTGATTTTGTACTTCATTTTTGAACTCTTTGAACTTGTCAAAAGATTCATTTTTATGTCTCATTAAATAGACATACCCATACCTACTGAAATCATCAGTAAAGGTAATGAAGTACTGATAGCCACCTCTGGCTTGTTTACTAAAAGGCCCACACACATCACTGTGTATAAAGTCCAGTAAACCTGAAGCCCTTTGACCTTTGTGAAGAAAAGGTGACTTCGTCATTTTACCCATCAAACAAGCTTTGCATGTATCAATCTCCTCATAGGAGAAAGATCCCAGCAGTCCATGATTATGCAACCGCTTAATGCGCTTCTCGTTTATATGGCCTAAACGACTATGCCATAACAAGGTGCTGTCATCAGCATACTTGGCTTTCTTATTATCAATGTTTTGTATAGAATTTTCCATGTCCAACATGTATAACCCATTGTTAATTGAACCAGTCGCATACACAATATTATCATAAGTCAAAACACACTTTGAAATCTTGCATTCAAAGGCAAATCCTTTCCTGACAAGAGCAGGAATAGAGATAATATTCTTGGTAATACTGGGTACAAAGTAACAATTGTTTAATTCTAATACAATGCCAGATGGTAAAGTAATGAAATAGTCTCCTACAGCAACAGCAGCAACCCGTGCCCCGTTTCCAACTCGTAGGTCTACCTCATGCTGTCCCACCTGCCTTCTTCTCTTGAGTTCCTGCACATTTGAACAAATGTGAACTCCACATGCGGTGTCCAACACCCATGATATAGTAGAAGAAGATAACATGACCTCAGTCACATATATACCTGAGCCAGAAGCGATGCTTCCCCTCTTATCTCCTTGGAGCGCTTTACAGTCCTTTTTCCAGTGACCCAGCTGGCCACAGTGGAAACACCTGTTGTCCTTCGACCGCTTCACCTTCTGTTTCAGGGCCTTGCTGTAATTCTTGACAGGGGCCTTGCCCTTCTTCCCCTTCTTCTTGTTCCTAGAAGGAACTATTAAGACAGAGGTTGAAGGCTTACCCTTCAGAGTTTCCTCAGTTGTCAAGAGCATATTCAACAGCTCTGCCGGCGTACAATCGATTTTGTTCATATTATAGTTAATGATGAACGCATCGAAAGAAGGCGGAAGAGACTGTAGAATTATGTCTACAGCAAGCTCCTGGTTGATGGTATGCCCCAGTTTATCTAGAGCCTCCTTGTGCCCAATCATCTTGAGCACGTGAGCTCCCACTGGGCTCCCCTCAGCCAGTTTGCTCTGAAAGAAGAGCTTCGTCAGATTATAGCGCTCAGTCCTCGCCTGTGCAGCATACAGCATTTTGAGGTTCGCTATAATCTCTATAGCTGACATATCCTCATGCTGACGCTGCAGCGGTGGCGTCATAGACGCTAGCATCAGGCAAGCGACATCAATGCTATCATTGACGTGCTTTTCGTAGGCTTCCCGAACCGCCCTTACGGCGTTCGGAGCGGGCTGCGGCGGTATCGCCGTCTCGAGGACATACAGTTTCCTCTCTGCCTTAAGAACAATCTTAAGGTGTCCGAACCAGTCAGAGAAGTTCGGCCCAGCAAACTTCTCCCTTTCCAGTAGGGATCGCACATTGAAGCTCATGGTGTTCGTTGCTGCAGGAATCTACAACAAGCAAGAACAGCAAGGTCAGTATCAATGTTTAGAATCAATCCAGGACTTAAGAAAGATTCTTTTCTCACTATTTTGTCTGACTGAAAAATCCAGTAAACAGTCCGAAAGAGTAATACTCTTTTAGTGAGATGGGATCCAGATTTCATACTTGGTCTCCGCGTCCCGCTCAGGCGAGATAAGATGCACAGAGATAACAAGCACTAATTTCTGGTAGGCTGTCCCAGCCAATCGCCAACCCGTGCGATTCCCCTTCATCTTGGCGATCCAGCAGACTGTGCCAACTGAGTTGGTACAACACAGTCTCTGATCCCAGAGATGGCTGCCTCCATGTGCTACCATATGCGCCACATATGTAGCCAACATGGTCAAGCTGACCTGACCTACTCCCTGGACCACCACGTGCTATGCTGAGCAACGAGAGGGGATAAATCCCAACTCTGTAACACGCAGGTGAAATCCAGCACCGTCTGAAGATAGATGGACGTGCCCACTGAGTGGGTTCAACACGGCTCCAACGATAATCAGAAAGGTGAGGTTTCGCGTCAGAAGGCTTACGAGCTTGATATATTAGCGTTGGATTTTATCGGTCTTTTATCTTCTTAACTATCATGCAAGTCCTATGGTGATAGCAGAAGATAAACTTAAACATGCAATTCTAATTATAAGCAATAAGAAGAAAGCATGATCTTATGTGGTAAAAGCCCATGAACCCTAGTAAGACCTTAATTTACTTAAGTCTTCACTTGAGCTCCTTGGCATCTCATCTGGTCCAACCTAGGGCCCTAGCGCCAAGAGCACCTCAGGTGCGTTACCAGCTGAATGCCCCTTTGGGATGTGTGCCTTTGCTCTTGTCTAATCAAATACATTTGATCTATCTAGACAAGGTTGACTCGCAGGTCAACAATATATTATAAATTAAGTACAATGTGATTCGCAGATCACAAATTAATTTACAATTTTAAATCCAGGCACGCAGGCCCCAGCACAGCACACAATAGGGCAACCCACATAAGACTAAATAAACAAGCAAATGGTTCAATCAACATGTGATCCAATCATTTTGAAATTAAAGTTTTGAAAAACCCCATGGCATCAATTTTAATTTCCTTATGATCCCTATAACCTTACAATGGTCCATTGATGGGGATCCACTCATCCATCTAGCTAGATCCTTTGCCCTTGCATGCACCGAGTCCTAACTGACCCGAGTTGACCTAATGGTCAACCATGCATGCCCCAAGGGCTGAACCACCCCATGAGTTTTGGCAAGCGGGTGTGACCCCGGGCCTAACTCAAGTGCGTTCAGTAGTTGTCTCAACCAGACCTCGCTACACGCCCTAGATGCAGTCAACCTATAGCCACCTTGTGCTTGCGCATAGGTGCTATTGGGTCAACCCATCTGAGCTGTCAGATGGTCTGATCAGACTTGGATCTAACCTAGTGGTGACTTCAACCCCATCAACCCATCTAAGGGTTTATTGTAGGGACACCTTAGATCTAATCATGCGCGCAAGATGTAAGTTTGTTTTTAAAAACATCTAGTACATGCGCAAACAAACAAACAACATGCTTGATAACCCTTAGATCTAAGGGGGTCCCCTTCAAGGGGGAGCGCAAACTTCAGGGAGTCCCCTTCAAGGGGGAGCGCAAACTACATGTCATCAAATGATACATGCGCAACCTTCATGAAGCCATGATACAAGCGCAACTTTCATGAAACCAAACCAAGGTAAGCGCATCCAACATGTAAACAAAGTAGGCGCAACAAGTATGGATCACATTAGCAAACAAAATAGCATGCAAAGAGCCTCGCTCTGATACCAATTGTAGGAACCCCAAAGATAAAGGGGGCAAAAACCCTAAGCATGGCGCTAATGAAAAATGATGCAAGCGGAAGCAAGGGTTTTAAAATCGTTTGCATACCAATTGTTCAACTATCAAAGATTGATAAGAACAAGATCATACCATAGCCATGTAGATGGTGCGGCTTGGAAGAAGAAAGACCGAAGGGATCTTCTCCAAAGAAATCACACACAAGGGATGAAAGCTTCCTCCTTGCGCAAGTCTTGTGCTAGCAAGATTGGCAAGCTCTTTCAACCGTGTGTAGGAGATTAGATGAAAAGGGCTGCCTTCTTTTCGAGAGCTCTTCCTTCTTTTCGCAAGAACAACGCCTTCTCCAAGAGCAAGCCGTTTTTTCCACGCCCAAAGAGCAAAACCGAAAGCATTAGAGAGTAATCAAGCCATGAACGCATATGCGTTTAGCTTATGGAACTTTCCATAAATGGCAACGATTAAGAGTTGGCGTTCATGGTTCATGTTTCCATGAACCAAACGCAACCTCTTCTCCCTCTTGAACCAAGCGCTCAACCCATGAGCCGGTTCAATTTCATTGGTTCAATTTCGAAACCAAATCAGCCCAGAATTAAGTCTAGACCAAATTAGACCACAAGGTCCTAGATCTGACCCTTCATCATCTGACGCTTCTGATCGCACCGATCTAGCATCATCTCTCTCGATCGAAGCTTACCGATCTAAAGCTCTAATCAATCAAACATGATCAGACCAGATCTCACTTACAATCAGAGATTAAATCTCTTTAAACTGAACCAAAACAATTCAGTCCACACGATCTGACTTAAGGAAGCCATATCACCAAATTGTGCGACCCTGAGGGTTTCCTTTAAATGTCGGTAACGATAACTTACGTTATCACGATCAGTGAGGGGTATCTAGCAACACATCACTGTCTCCCGATATAAAGGAAAGAGTCTTCCAAGACTGCACCCAAAACACAGCACAAGTGTGACTCAATTCACAAGGCATACATGTGTCCTTTGCCACTGGATGTTCTTATTGGACAAGCATGTCAAGCTTGTAACTCCAATACGATGAGCATGATTAGATCAGATGAACATAGTCATCTGGGTATGGCCATACACTTCCTCAATCATCTCATATAGAGTGGCCCTATAGAACATCACACTCCTTAAACAAGGAGACGGCAATCCTTTATCTATCACAAGTGCCCTAACCTGATTCAAGCTCACCATCCAAGATAGTCTATAATCATTATATCTCAAATGATATTGAACTAGCTCAAGACAATGACAATCCTCATTTAGAAACACAAGTGATCTCAAGTCAGAGGACATGTGCCACTTGTTGCTTACAAGGATCATTCACATTGTGACAAGCAATGGAATATCCCAGTAGGGTCTGTCCAGTACATCCAATGTACCCATGAGTCTACATCTTATTCCATGCTCGAAGCATCCTATAAGATTAGCACTCATATTAGTCTCTATTATATCAAGGCTGTCTCATGTTCTCCAAGATATCTCGACTAAGGACTTATAGCCTGTCAGCCTAGCTGAACAGCTTTGAGACATTATTCAGAAGTACACTTATTACAGCAGACAAGGTAACAAGCTGAATAATAACCATGCCTTTTATAAACATAAGAGTTTATTACATGATACTATTACAATCCCAAAGGCCTCAAACATTAGCCTTAAGGGCATACTCCAACAGATTTCACATTACCTCATTTATTATTCTTTGCGGGTCCTAGGTGTGGGTTAATGATAAACCTAAGTAGTGCATTAGGCCCACGAAATGAATTATACAAATCCAAAAGAGCTAGCGGGTTGAAAATCTAACTTAAAAAGAAAAAGGGCTACTTAAATGGGCTTATGAAGGGGTTAATTGGTCCCGTCAGAGTTTTCTTGATTTTCTATTGTCACACCCCAATTTTTCACCTAAAAATACTGGGTTGTGATGACACAACTTACACACCTCTGTGTAAGAAATCAACCAACACTCTACTCGCGTGCCTATGCGGAATAAAGAGAACTAGCGCGCTCCCGGATCGTCTCTCAGCGCTCAGCGTACTCCCCTAACTCTGCCTAATCTCACTAAGCCTCTGAGCCTGAACTGAACTCTGGCTGAATACTCTATGAAGGCTAAACTGAGATCCTAAGTGGCGGATTGGGACTTCAACACCCCCAACCACTTTGCACACCTTGGACAAGCGCCCTGTGCACACACACAAGTCGCAGGCAGTCATAATAAACGAGCACTAGACATATGCTCAAACCCTAAGAACAGATATCGACCACTACACAGTGAGCGAGCTCCTTGCGCCAAGCACAGTGCTTGCGCAAGTCACAAGCTAATCACACCAGACAATGCAATCTCCTCCAAGCACAAGCTCAGGTATGAGAAAGGTGTTCTCCCCGATGTAGGTGAGCAACATAAAAACTCAACTATAATAATATCAACAATTGTTCATACAATGATTAACCCTAATCTATGATAGATTTATACCAAAACAAGCATGTATAAACAATATGGATGAACTCGGCTTCTTGCCTCCAAGAACTGAATAGGTCATCCCCTCTACTCATCGAATAGAGGGTTCCAAACCCTAGAGCCGCCTGCTCTAGGGTGATCTTCCAACGTCAGCCCCTTTGCAAGGTGCAAAGGGCTCAAACCCCTTATTGCCGCCAACAAGGGTGAGAGAAGTAGCTGGCGCCGCCCACCAAAGAAGTGTTGCTGCCGCCCTTCCTTAGCACTTGCCTCCAAGTGCAATTCTCTCCCTTGCCTCCAAGGAAGATCAACACCAATTGCCTCCAATTGTCACCGGTGAAGATGGCCGCCGATGATCACTTGCCTCCAAGTGATTTTCGCCAAAGCTCCAAGCCGCCGACTCCCAGTTCGTTCAAAGAGGAATTGCCGCCAAGCCTATGGCAATTCGCCAATTGAACTCCCATGTTGGATCAGATCCATTTTGCCAATGGATGTCCGCCCAAGTGTGGATTCACAAAGGTCAAGTGATGATGAACCACATCCATTAAGTTTGAACCAAGATAGATCCAAACCCATGGCGCCAAGAGGATCCAAGTAGATGTCTTATTGGATCTTCACTTAAGCCTTATTGGATCTTGCATTAAGTTGTCACATGCCAAACATGTGCCAACTTAAAATAACAATCCAGTTAATGACATTTGTGTCCTGAGAGCACACCATGCCCTTAACTGGTCTCTGACACTCCAAATTAAACCCAAGTTGAGCCCAACCAATGTGCCACTGACCATGGTTAAGCTGACCATGGTTAGGCTAACCATGGTTAAGTTAACCATGCTCCATGAAACCCCCTGGCCTGACCCAAGGATGATGTATGCGCCAATGGTAACGCTCCTCAGCAATGTACCTGCAAAACATCCTAACACAAGTGTTAGTAACCTAGCTCCTCTACTAGGCCCCCTTCCACATCAGGCCTTACTCCAGTAAGCCTTATGTTCCCTACTCATAACCCCTATGAGTCCATGGGAAGGATGAGGTATAACCCTAGTATACCCAGGGCATGACACCTATGCTCTATTTATTTGAACAAAATTTACAGTAGAAAGAAGAAAGAATACATTGAATCTAGTAGTATTTTGCTATCAGATTTAATATATATTTTTTCTTTTTCCAGTAGATTTTATCTGAGTAAACAGGGCTTAATTGAGTTAGAATATTAAACATTTTAGTATCTATCAATATCATAATGGTATATTAAATGCACCATGACTGTGCACATTTATGGTAGCATGAGCCAAAATAATGACAACCAGCATAGTCAAATTAAGAACTACTTATTAGGAAAACATAAAAATCTATTCTCACCCATAATCAGAAATTGAGTTAATTCGTGTAAAACTTATTTATAGAAGTCAAATTAGAGTCAAACGTCAGATTTTCATTACCCAATCTCAAATTTATCCCATGTATAAAAATTATAATTCTATCCTTAACTAAAATAGCAAAATGCTAATTCTGCCACTATCACTCATGTGCTAGCTGTTAGGCCTACGGGCCGGACGTTGAACGCGGCCCAAACCCAGGCCAAGCCCACTAACATTAACTTATGCAAATCGGGTAGCGGATCAAGTTGTGTGCCCGGATCCGGACCCATTTTGCCTCAACGGGTGCCTTGCATGCATGCGCTTGCGTGCAACGAAAGCGAAGGGAAGCGGGGGCGTGGGCTGATTCGACGTGTGAGCGCCTCGGGCCGCGTGTGTGGTAACGCGCGAAGAAAGTCATCGTCTACGACGATGCAGAGAGAGAGAGAAAAGCTCTGGGACGGAACGGCTCTCTCACTCGCTCTCTCTCGGATCTCTCCAACCAGCGTGGTCGCCGTCGGACGCCGTTCGTCGGCGAGCTTCCAGCGTGTTCCGGTGGTGTGGGCGGGTGGTGGAACGCCGCGGGAAGCTTCGCCCCCATTCTTCGTGGCTATCTTCCTCCTCTTCGTGTCGCCACCGTCGTCCTCCTCGCTTCAACGTCGCCGCCGTCGCCGCCGCTGCCGGACCTCACCGCCAGACCGCCTTGGAAGGCGCGATTGGCTACCACGTCATCGGAAGGAAGGAGCCGGCTGATGACACTCATTTGTATTGTATTCTGAGCATATTTTTGCAATGGATTTCATCTCTTTTTGCTAGAATTTTCACATATTTTGACTTAAATTTCTATATTTGTTCGGAATCTTCACCTCTCTTTATTTTCATCAGATTTCAGGTGAAAATGATTGCAAATTGATAGATTTTTGAGGTTTTCAAGCACATAGACGAAATCTACAAGTCAAGACGAAGTTGACCAGCAAGTTTCAAGTCAATCAGGATCTGTTCTGATTTTTACGGCCTGCCTGTAATTTATTTTACGGCCGTATTTTTGGACAAACAGAACATTTCACAGCTCAACCATGATTTGCATCACGGCCGTATCAAATTTGAACGGAAGATTTTACGGCCCCACCCGTAAACGATTTTACGGCCGTAAAAGCGTTGAAGCAAAACATGAGACGGAACAAAAAGTTTTACGGCCGGCCATGAAAATTTTCACGGCCGTAATTTTATCGGAAGCAAATACTGAAATTGAACAGAAGGTTTCACGGCCACCCTTGAAAATAATTACGGCCGTAATTTCTTCCGCCAAATTCGATATTGACTCGAGTTTTCATCCAATTCGACCCGGATTCGAGCGAACTTTTGGGGAAACCCTGAGGAAGTGTTGGGAAACTATTTAAAGAAGATTTGGGCCGAATTTTGCGACTTTTTTGGGGAGAATTTTCGAAGGCAATTTGGAGAAAGGGCGAAAGCTAAGGCAGAGGGCGGCGACCAGCGATTTCACACCGAAAAAGCTTCGATTTCAAGGATTGTTGGCGACGATCTTCGTCAGGAAACATTGATCCTTGTCTTCCTTTGTCTTTTTCGTATTCTTTTAGCCAATTGTAATCACGAACATGGAATTCTTAAACGTGAATATGTACCACATGTCAGCGTAAACTTCTATTCAGGATTAAGGGCATAGCCCTCTTGTTTTCATGACTTGATCATTAAATATTATCTTATAAAGTGATTTATTCTTGTTAGATTCAATTATTATTGCAATAATTTCATGATAATTACTGGCCATGATTCTCATGTTTAAGACGTCTCGAGAAGAACTGAGAAGTGAATTGAGACGTCGGACCTATAATATTTGGACAAGTCGATTTGAACACGAGAGTAGTTCGAATTGACTTGAGGGATCTCCAGATTTATCAAGAGCCCATTGGGTTTAATTTGAATTAATAACCACGAGAGTAGGGGATTAATTCAGATCAACACCGGATTGTACTATTGAGAAGGGGCAATCTGTACATGCGGATAAATCCCCTTCAACATAGTAAATCCTTCATAAGCTTTCTTTAATTTTAATAAGTCATGAAACATAGAGTGGTGAACCCTAAATCCTGATTTTTCCATAAATTGATTACAACCAAAGCCTGCTCATTGTTTCTTCTGTTTTTAGTAGTGATACAGATCATCTTTCCTCTAATTTGTTTAGCTATCGATTTTAAGTAAAAATTAGTACTTAGCCATTGGTCCCTGTGGGATCGATATCTTTATTACTTCGATTATCCGTGCACTTGCGGAACACATCAAGTTTTTGTTGCCGTTGCCGGGGACCAATTTCGCTAATATTGATTCAATCTAAGAATTGATAGACTAGGCTTTTGTTTTCTTTATAATTCTTTTCTTTTCTGCATATAGTGAACACTTTCTATTTTCTTTATAACCTTTTGTTGATTGTTTATGCCCAGGTGCTCTAGAAAGCTATTTGAGGAAGATCCAGAACCCGAACGCACGTTTCGCCTGCGCAGAAGACAATTAGCAAAGGAGACCAAAGAATCCAAGATGGGTGACGCAAACCCACAACCAAGAACTCTAAAGGACTATGCAAACCCAAATTATCAAGGAGTCCGCTCTAGTATTGTTCGCCCCAACATCGAGGCGAACAACTTCGAAATCAAGCCTTCTCTGTTATCCATGGTTCAGCAGAACCAATTTGGAGGACTACCTACTGAGGATCCTAATATGCACCTTTCCATATTTCTTGAATATTGCGATACTTTGAAAATGAATGGTGTTTCCAGTGATGCTTTGAGGCTAAGACTATTTCCCTTTTCTCTCAGGGACAGGGCTCGTGCATGGCTGCATGCAAAACCGCCAGGTTCCATCACGACTTGGGAGGAGCTCTCAAATGTCGTTCTTGCACAATATTTTCCCCCAAGTAAGACTGCTCATCTGAGGAACCAGATCACGAACTTTGTTCAGAGGGAAGGAGAATCTCTATACGAGGCATGGGATCGATTTAAGGAGCTTCAGAGGATGTGTCCACATCACGGCCTTGAGAAGTGGGTATTAGTCCATACTTTCTATAACGCACTTAATTATAACACTCGTATGTCAGTTGATGCTGCCGCCGGTGGAGCGATCATGAATAAAAGTGTAGATGATGCGATTAATCTGTTTGAGGAGATGGCTTTGAACCATTGTCAATGGGTAAGTGAAAGAGGACCATCTGCTAAGGCGTCAGGTAAGTATGATCTAGACGCTATCACTTCGCTTGCCGCCAAGGTTGATTCTTTGACCCATAAAATTAACTCTTTGAATGTTAATTCTGTCACCGTTAATACTATCTCATGTGAGATTTGTGGCAATGCAGGACATAATACAGAGGAGTGTCAGTTAGGAGTTTCAACACAAGGGGACAGCAACTCCGACCAAGTAAATGCGATTGAAAACTACAATAGGAGACCTCAAAATGACCCATATTCGAATACCTACAACCCTGGTTGGAGGAACCATCCCAACCTCTCCTGAAAGACCAATCAAAATCAAAACCAAGTACCCCAGAACAACAATCGACAACCCTCAAATTATCAATCAAGGCAGTACAACCAACCTCCAGCACCCCAGAAGTCCAACCTGGAGATCATGATGGAGAACTTCATTGCCTCGCAGGAAAAACAAAATGAAAAGTTCTTACAGCGATTAGAGAAGCAGGAGGACAATGTTAGGCAAGAATTCAGACATGTGAATGACTCCATTAAGAATATCAACTCCGAGATGGAATCTATGAGGACCCATCAGAGGATGTTAGAAACTCAGATAGCTCAACAGGCGAGCTCTTCAAGCAGGCCAACAGGTAGACTACCTGGGAAACCAGAGATGAACCCACGAGAACACTGCAATGCCATCGTTACACGCAGTGGGAAACAGCTGGATGAACCCAGAGTACTAGATGCTGTACAAGATCCGGAGGAGCAAAATGATGAATGCACGGAAGAAGAGGAAAGAGAAGAAGAAATAACTGTGCAAGAAAAGGAGCAGGAACCAGTGTATACACCACCACCTCCTTACAAACCACCAGTACCTTTCCCCCAGAGGTTGACGAAATCAAAGATTGGTAAGCAGTTTGGAAAATTTTTAGAAGTACTCAAAAAGCTCTACATCAATATACCCTTCACCGATGCTTTATCCCAGATGCCTTCTTACGCCAAATTCTTGAAGGAAATTTTGTCCAACAAGAGGAAGTTGGAAGAGCATGGAACAGTAGTGCTTACCGAGGAGTGCAGCGCTATAATATAGAATAAACTGCCACCCAAGCTTAAGGATCTAGGGAGTTTTTCTATTCCCTGCTTGATTGGTAGTATGTCTATTGACCGTGCTTTGTGTGATCTAGGGGCCAGTGTCAGTCTGATGCCGCACTCTGTATGCAAAAAACTGGACATAGGAGATTTGAAGCCCACCTCTGTCTCACTTCAGTTAGCTGATCGTTCTGTCTGACATCCAGTAGGTATTTTGGAGGACGTGCCCATCAAAGTCGGTAAATTCTATGTGCCTGCCGACTTTGTTGTCCTCGAGATGGAAGAGGATTCTAAACTTCCCATTATATTAGGTCACCCCTTTTTGGCGACAGCTGGAGCAATGATAGATGTCAAGAATGGGAAGCTCACTTTTAAGATAGGGGAAGAGTCTGTAGATTTTGAGTTGAATGAGAATCTAAAGAAAACCTTTTTTTGCAGGTTCCTGTTGTTGTGTAGAGACCCTGGAAGACTCCATATCGACAACTATAGGTATTAGGATGCGCAAAGACCCATTAGAAGTGTGCCTTGTTGATGATGAGGACAGTGATAAAGAGGATGAGGTAAATTTGTATTCTATGATTTTAAACTCCGCATTGCCATTCGAGTCGAAAAAAGGGAGGGAAGAACGATTAAACCTGGAGAAGAGTAAGTGCGGAGTAGAAAAGAGGTATGATTTTAAAACTCTCCCAAACACTCTCAGGTATGAATTTCTTGGGGAAAACGCTACCTTCCCCGTAATTATTAATGTGAATCTTGATCCCTCTCAGACTGTTAGACTATTAGATGAGCTTAGGCAACATAAAAAAAGTAATTGGATATACAATTGATGATATAAAAGGTATTAATCCCTCTGTCTGTATGTACAGAATTTTCTTGGAAGAGGGAAACAAGTCATCGATTGAATACCAAAGGAGGCTCAATCCAAACGTGAAGGAAGTAGTAAAGAAAGAGATTTTGAAGCTTCTTGATGCCAGAGTAATCTATCCCATCTCAGACAGCCAGTGGGTGAGTCTAGTTCATGTAGTTCCGAAGAAGGGAGGGATTATTGTGGTGAAGAATGAAAACAACATGCTTATTCCAACAAGAACGGTAACAGGGTGGCGGATGTGCATTGACTATCGAAATTTAAATGTCGTCACCCGAAAAGATCATTTCCTTTTGCCCTTTATTGACCAGATATTAGAACGTTTAGCTTGTAATTCCTATTTTTGTTTTCTTAACGGATATTCTGGTTTCTTTCAGATCCCCATACACCCTGAAGATCAGGAGAAGACAACATTCACGTGTCCTTACGGCACCTTCGCTTATCGCCGCATGCCTTTCGGCCTTTGCAACACACCCGCTACCTTTCAGCATTGCATGATAGCTATCTTCTCTGATTTGATTAAGGATATCATGGATGTGTTCATGGACGATTTTTTCGTTTATGGATCTGATTTTGATATTTACTTGTCTAATCTATCACGAGTTTTGAAACGTTGTGAAGAATATAATTTAGTTTTAAATTAGAAAAAGTGTCATTTTATGGTGAATGAAGGTATTATTTTAGGACACTTAATTTCTAGTCGTGGTATTGAAGTGGATAAGGCAAAAATAGAAGTGATTGAAAAACTACCTCCGCCATCTTTTGTTAAAGGGATTAGAAGTTTTCTTGGTCACGCGGGTTTTTATAGGCGTTTTGTTAAAGACTTTTCGAAAATTGCTAGACCACTTACTTTGTTGCTTGGTAAAGATATTCCTTTTGTTTTTAATGAAGATTGTTTGATTGCTTTTCAGAAACTTAAGGAAGCTCTCATCTCAGCACCCATAATTCAGCCACCTGACTCGTCATTTCCATTTGAGCTTATGTGTGATGCCAGCGACCATGCCATAGGAGCTGTTCTAGGTCAACGCATGGAAAAGAAGTTGCATGCCATATATTATGCGAGCAGAACACTGGATGATACACAAATCAACTACACAACCACAGAGAAGGAGTTTTTGGCTATTGTTTTTGCATTCAATAAGTTTAGGCCATATCTTATCGACTCTAAAGTAGTTGTGTATACAGATCATGCTGCCATCAGGTATCTCATGAGCAAGAAGGATTCTAAGCCAAGATTGATCAGATGGATCCTTCTATTACAAGAATTTGACCTGGAGATCAAGGACAAGAAGGGCGCCGAAAATTCTGTTGCAGATCACTTATCGCGCCTCTGTGCGAAAGATGGAGTGAAAGAAGCTGCTGGTTATGAGATAGATGATTCCTTCCCAGATGAACACCTTTGTGCTATTGCGAAAACTGATGCTCCCTGGTACGCCGACATTGTGAATTATTTAGTAGCTGATATTCTACCTATTGATTTGACATACCAGGGAAGAAAAAGGTTTTTGTGGGAAGCAAGGCACTACTATTGGGAAGATCCGTTTCTATTCAAAAGATGTACAGATAGATTATACAGAAGATGTCTGCCAGAGGAAGAAGTTAAGGATGTACTTTTCCATTGCCACAGTTCTGCATATGGAGGCCATGCTAGCTCACCTAAAGCAGCATTTAAAGTACTTCAGTCGGGTCTCTTTTGGCCAACACTTTTCAAGGATGCATGGAATTTTGTCCTGACTTGTGAGGAATGTCAAAGAACGGGGAATATCTCAAAACGTGATGAAATGCCACTGAACAGTCTTTTGGAAATAGAAATATTTGATGTGTGGGGTATCGATTATATGGGCCCTTTTCCATCTTCATGTGGGAATAAGTATATTCTAGTAGCAGTCGATTATGTCTCAAAATGGGTGGAAGCCGTGGCATCTCCGACCAATGATTCCAGAGTGGTTATCAAACTATTCAGAAAAATAATATTTCCAAGGTTTGGAGTTCCAAGGGTCATTATAAGTGATGGAGGCTCTCACTTCATAGAGCAAAAATTCTCTACTTTGATGAAGAAATACGGGGTGAGACATAAAATTTCTACTCCTCATCACCCTCAGACAAGTGGCCAAGTTGAAATTTCAAATAGAGAATTGAAGAAAATTCTTGAGAAAATTGTTTCGAAGTCAAGGACGGATTGGTCGATGGAGCTTGACGATACATTGTGGGCATACCGGACTGTGTTTAAAACCCCAATTGGTATGTCACCTTATCAGCTTGTTTACGGGAAATCTTGTCATCTTCCGGTAGAGTTGGAACATAAAGCTTATTGGGCAATAAAAACTTTGAATTATGACTTAAAGGCTGCTGGAGAGAAAAGACAGTTACAGATTGATGAACTTGAAGAAATCCGAATGAATGCATACGAGAGTGCTAAAATCTACAAAGAAAGAACAAAAAAATGGCATGATCGTCACATCATCGTTAAAGATTTTCAAGAAGGTGATCTCGTCTTACTTTTCAATTCAAGATTGAGGCTGTTTCCAGGAAAACTAAGAACGAGATGGTCAGGACCTTTCAAGATTGTTAATGTCTATCCGTATGGTGCAATCGAAATTTGGAGTGAAAAGACCGGAAAGTTTACGGTGAATGGTCAATGCCTGAAGCATTATTACTTGTCAGAACCTATTGAGGAAACTATCAACCAGAAACTTTCAGAACCTTCACCATCTACATGAAGAGAGAGATTTATGTCGAGCTAGCGACTTTAAACTTAGCGCTTCTTGGGAGGCAACCCAAGCATTCCCCCTTATTCTTTTGGTTTTGTTTATCCTTTTAATTTTCCCAAGAGTTAATTTTTACCTTTTTCTGTCTTTGTAGGAACCTCCAACAAAAATTTCTGGGTGAGATGAAAATTGGAGAATTTTTGAAGAAAAATACAGCCCGCCCATAAAAATTTTTACGGCCGTATTATTCGGGAACAGAAAGTTTCACGATTGCCCGTGAAACATTTTACAGCCATGTTTCTCTCTTTGTTAAAAAAAAAAAGTGTCACGAGAACAGAATGTTTTACGGCCGTCCGTGAAAATTTTTACGGCCGTAAAAGTTGCAGCCCCTTTCTGAACAGAATATTTCACGGCCACCCGTGAAAATAATTACGGCCGTGAATCAATTCGCTTATAAGAGCAGCGCGACCGTATTTCTAGGGTTTTCACCCGTTTTCTCCGCTCGACCGCGCCGCTTCTTCCTTCCAAGCTTTTCTCCACCACCAAAAGCCCCTGGCGACCTCTCCTAACCTTGATCATTGGTGATTTGGCGTTTGGAGCCTCGATTTACACCATTAGGCGGAAACTTCCAACACCGTCGCCGGCGTTCGATTCTCGCCGTCTAAGCTCCGCCGAAGCTGCCTCCTGCTGTCGAAAGCTTCACACGAGGTATTAATCCCTTCCTTAGTTGATTGCTGCAACCAGATTTGAACTAAAGCATCAAGGTTGGTGATTGAGTTAAGGATTTTTGAACGGCTATCTGCGCTTTACCTGAGCTCTGCTTTTGATTTGTTTGAAAAGCCTGCATAAATTTACTCGTTAGTTCTCAAAAACATAGAGCATGGCTCCTAGAACCAAGAAGATTGTGAACAAGGGGAAGAAACCCTCTTCTTCAACAGCTACCACAAACCCCTATGGCATCATCTTCAGGAATGATAAACAAGAAAATAGATACAATGCACTTTGCTCCAGACGTATGCTTAACACAAGATATATGGATAAGAAAACTATGGAAGTTCTTGGTTTATATGAAGATGTGGAGTGGATGCTTGGGCAAATTAACGCATTGAGATTCTTCCAATTAACTCCACAGACGTTTATTCCCCTGGTTTTGGAGTTTCTTAGTAGCTTGGAAGTTGAACTCCATGATGCACACGCGCAAGAACCAAGGGGCCGTCTGACCTTCCGGTTAGCAAAAATAGAGAGGAGTCTTTCACTTAGGGATGTGAGGAACATATTATCATTATCTAGCGGTGGAACAACACGTCCGACAAGGGAATATGTAGAAGGAGCATTTTGGTATCAAGTTGCATTTAACTCTGAATTTTCTGTTAAGACGGCACGAGCTTCCAGTCTCTGAAATCCATGTTTGCGTTATGTGCACAGAATTCTAGCACATACGGTTTTTGGAAGAGGAGAAAGTGATGGTATGATTCGCCAAACAGAGTTATATTTTTTGTGGTGCATGTTACATGGTCACCAAGTTGATGTTGCATACTACTTAGTGAAACACTTTGACAAGGTAGCTCGAGCACAAAAAGGCGCCATTGTCGTAGGTGGATATATTGCTCCCATAGCTATTGCCTTGAATGTAGACCCATATTGAGTTGAAACTGCAGAAGGAAATCCCAGCACCGAAGAGGATGTCCACTACGATGGAGTGCTACATTTGTAGGGGCCCCCATATGATGAGGGAGTGCCCCAAGAGAGAGAGAGTCGCTGCCCTAGTAGCAGCCGAAGAGAGCACTGGAAAGGAGGGGGAGGCGCTCCTCAATCCTACAGTACTTGGTGCTGCTTCGACTTCTGTGGACAGGCCCACTTTACTTTAGGAGGCGCTCCTATGTCTTTTTGTATTTGGTACTGTTGTGATGACTACCGACAGATCTATTTTGGACATGTCTACTGACGGTCCTACTGGGACATATATTCTGTGTATATTTGTATATATTGTGGGTATCTTATATACTCGGTGCATGTGAATGATCTGGTTGGTACGAGTACATTGTACCCTTTTTTTTGTTGTGGGGGCAATCCCTGTTAGGGTAAGGGACCGGTGCCGGATCGTGGAGGTCGGTGCAGGAGGTCCCGAAGTCATAGGAGTGACCTACGACGTATGTGTTGGGACTGGTTGCGGGTACGGTTGGCGCCATGCCAGATCCCCGACCTCGTGGACTACGAAGTCACTCCCAGCCTTGGGCTGTTGGAAAAGGCTTGCATTGCAGTAGTGCCGCATCTATATGGAGCACGGATGCCCGATAAGGGCCCTCAAGGAGAAGAAAATCACGGAACCTTGGGGGAAGAGAGCAGTCCGGCACTGTTACTCGGTACCCATTGGTCCTGGAACTCCTTGATAGACTGAGAAGAGTCTGGGTATTCTCCAAGCTTGATTTGTGATCAAGCTTGGGGCAACTTCGCATCGTCATGGCCGACGAAGGGAGACACGATATGAGGAAGAGTTAGCAGACTCTAAAACTGTTATTTGGGGACAAGGAGAGTGGACGGTGTCCAATTAAAACAAAAGAGACCCCTCTCCTTTGGGTTTGACTGAGCCAACTTTGCATAAGGGGACGCCTTTGTGTAAAGGAGGCTTGGGAGAACAAACAAGGAAAATCCTTGAGCTCTGTCCGAGCTGGGTTTCCCATCATAAGGGGACGCCTTTATGAAAGGAAGACCTAGGGGCAAAATGGTAATTGGGGCGAGCTAAGTTACCCGTCGGCGGAGGTGGTATGGACACCTTCGAAAAGGAGTAGACTTAGGCGCAACCCAGTTGGACGAGGTTCCCTGGAAATGTGTGGTCCAATTCGATCATAGGTATCGTGACCTCGGATGAAGAAATCGCCGTGGGCGACTTAGTGCTTCTCCGACGTATCCCGCAGATATGGAGGGGATATCTGCAAAGGCAGCATATGGGGGTCTAACAGAGATACGACAGACCTTTCGAGGTGTCGAGTTGGGTTGACTCAGTGGTATATCGTCTGAAGCTCCCCGATAGAATGAAGCTGCACCCGACAGTCCATGTGAGCTTTTCAAAAAGGGGTTAAAAGGATCCAGGGGGGGGGGGGGTCCAACTGGATCTCAGTCGCTTCGGGCGCCTCCGACGGTTCGAACGGGGCTCGACCAAAGGATCGGGAGGATCCTAGATCAGCGAGTTTTGGGACATAGCAGGACGAACCGACGAACAGATTTTTCGTGTTCGGTGAAAAGGTTCTCCAACGGAAGAAGCTACATGGTATAAGGCGTCCAAACGATGGCAGTTTGATGATGAGATCCGACGTTACTTGGAGTCGTCGAGGGCGACGACTCGCTCCGGAGGGGGAGAATGTTAGGCCTACGGGCCGGACGTTGAACGCGGCCCAAACCCAGCCCAAGCCCACTAACATTAACTTATGCAAATCGGGTAGCGGATCAAGTTGTGTGCCCGGATCCGGACCCATTTTGCCTCAACGGGCGCCGTGCATGCATGCACTTGCGTGCAACGGAAGCGAAGGGAAGCGGGGGCGTGGGCTGATTCGAAGTGTGAGCGCCTCGGGCCGCGTGTGTGGTAACACGCGAAGAAAGTCATCGTCTACGACGACGCAGAGAGAGAGAGAGAAAAGCTCTAGGACGGAACGGCTCTCTCACTCGCTCTCTCTCGGATCTCTCCGACCAGCGTGGTCGCCGTCGGACGCCGTTCGTCGGCGAGCTTCCAGCGTGTTCCGGTGGTGTGGGCGGGTGGTGGAACGCCGCGGGAAGCTTCGCTCCCATTCTTCGTCGCTATCTTCCTCCTCTTCGTGTCGCCACCGTCGTCCTCCTCGCTTCGACGTCGCCACCCGCTGCCGGACCTCACCGCCAGACCGCCTTGGAAGGCGCGGTTGGCTACCACATCATCGGAAGGAAGGAGCCGGTGCCTAGCGCCGAGGTATTCCTCCTCCATTTCTTGGTCTCTGTCCCGGCAGCGCGCTTCTGCTCCGGTGACGCCCTTCGCTCCTATTCCCTACGCTGCATGCCTGGTTGGCCGGACCCGTGCTCCTCCGGCGAGCCCTCTCCTCCTCTTTCGGCGGCCGGCTCGCCTGCGTGCGAGAAGTCCCGGAGCCGAAGCTCGTCTGCGAACGAGAGAGTCCAACGGTTGGTTCGTCGCCTGCGTGCGATGTCTTTCGTCGGGTGGTCGTCGCTTGCGCGCGGCAAGGTCTTTCCCTCCTCCGGTGAGCAGCTTGGTGTGGCAACGAGCCTTCGGCGAGCTTCCCTCCAACGAGTCTCCTTCTCTGTCGCCAGCCCGGCCGCCCGTGTGTGGCACCCTTGGAGTTGGGCGTGAAGCCGGGTGAACGTGTACACTGCCTCCCCTGTTTGTCGAATAGCCGTCGGGTGGCGTCTCCTTCATTCGCGTGGGAGCGAGGGAGTGTGAGGAGCAGGAGCGTGAGACTTCCCCGCAGCCTAAACAGGGATCCTCTCCAGCCGTCGTCCGCCTGAGTTTCCTCCCTCTGGCGTCAGCAGCGGTGCTCTCTTCCAGCGGAGTTGCAGCAGGGCGATACGCGCCAACTTCCTCCTCCGCGTCCCTGTTTAACCGAGCTCGCCTTCGAGCGAGCGTGTGGTCCCTTGCGCCGGCCGTCACCTACGTGTGTTCGGAGCCGACCGCCTTGTGTGTCGCCTTCGTGCGATCTTCTTCCTTACGGTCGTTCTCGTCTCGTACGAGAAGGACGAGGCCGCCAGGTTCACTGGCGGAGCGTCGTCCGGCCTCCTCGCCGGTGGGCGAGTGAGGAGCCGGCCGGAGTGAGTCCCATCTGGGTTCGGGTGAACCCGGTCCGGTTCAGAGATACCGGCCCTTGGTAAATCCTGAGCGTTGATCGAGTAATGTTGGAACGGCAGCGATCCCTATTGAGTCCACAGTCGGGCTGAGAGTCAACTCCGTCAGTCGTGCCCAATCCAGCGGTTTCGACCGTTAGGATACCTGCGTTGACGCAGTTGGACTCGAGTCAAGCATTGACTCAAGGGTGAAATGATTAAAAAAAATATTATCGTAATTATGGGCGTGACACTAGCCATGGTGCAAATATATTGCCCCTAATATTTGTGTTTTGTTTATGCACTACTACATGGTCGAATTTTTCTGTCTGATTCAAGATTTTAAATTATGATTGTACTTTTTATTTTATTATTATATATATAAATGTAACCACAGCTGGATAGTTATAGTAATAAATAATCAACTACCCGCATAACGCTATCGGACATCTACCAACACTTTAATAACGACCTTTCAGTATCCATAGAATTTATGCACTCTGCCCCCTTTCTTTTCTGATGTTCGCGGTTGGTTCAGGTTGATTGTTCATCTTAATTATTGTAAGAATCATAAACGAATTGGCAATATATTAGCCGTAATGATTAAAATTATTAGTTCATTTAGACTATTTGTCAATAATTGTCAAATTTATAATTAAAATCGTTTCTTTTGATTTAAAATGTAAATTATTTATGTCATATATTTTACCATTAGCCCCTAAAATTTATGTGTAATTACATTTGGCACATATTACTAAACAATTTAAAATTTATTTTTACGAATTCTAAGCAACTTGGCAGAAAAAATTTGTTGGCAACATCATCATGTAGATTTTGTTTTGCATCATGCATACGGATAATTGAATTGCTGTTTGTGCTAAATTTTCAAACGAGACATTGAATTCCCAATAAATGAGGGAACTTTGAATGTGCCATTAAAGAGAAACTGAGAAAGTAGGTGTGTGGCACTTCCCCATTTGGATCAGAACAAACGAATATAGAATTTTTTTTTATCATAATTGATCTATTCAACCACACAACTTCTCAATCTAATTAGTTCCACATCAATTTATCTACTCCTAGCTCGCCATGTGTAACCTTAATGTTCTATAACCATTCATGTGTGTATATACGATTAGTGTTTATAACAAGGTCTTGAAATTAAATATTTTCATATCTACGACTAAGGCTGCGTTTGGTGTAACTGAAACTTTTAGCTTTTGCTCGTTGAAAAGTAGCTGGTTGAAAAGGTTAAAAGGTGTTTGGATAAACTATTATGCTTTTTAATTTTTTTAAAAAAATATTTAAAAATAATTTTAAATTTAATATTTTTTATTAAAATAATAATTTTGTTATCGTAAAGACATACGAATATAAGTGCGAACATGAGATGCAAGAATAAAAAGAGTTAGAAAGTAGCCAAAAGTAGCTCTCTAACAAAAGCACCAGCTATGTCAAACAAAACCTAAATCACTAATAAAACTAGCTAAATTAGTAATATGAGCAAAAGGTGTCAATATAATGCTTTGGCTTCAAAACTTTGATGTTTACTTAATTATACATCTATCAGTATTAGAATTAAAATAGTACCTACTTTATGTTATTTTTATACATGAATTTTTGTATTCGAAAAAATCAAATTTAATATAGTAGTTATAATCACTTAACCTAATTATTTATGAGGATAATTATTAATAACGTCTTATTTTTCAATATTATTACAAAAGTATAATATAGGAAACCCAATACACATCTATAGTGGATCATCCTATAAAAACTAAATGATGAATGGCACTGTAAAAGTTAATACAGATTCAAAGTAAATTTGTATTTGTCCGTATACACATTAGATTTACATAAATGGCGCTGTAAAAGTTACCATTATGCATGCATTCACCTATAAGTTTGGCTCAACAATGCATTCCATTTATTTTTGGAACTATCAACTTCACATAGTTAATTAGAGCAATCCCGTTATCATAAATGTTCTCAATGGAAAATTGCTATGCCGAAATTCGAGCATTCGGCTTTACATTCAGTTGGCAAAGGACAGATTTAGAAGGAATAAAAAAAGAGTCGAGCAGCATCCTTTTATTTCAATGATGAAGTTACTGTACACACACTTGTATAACAAAGTCGAGAAGGGAAGAATATACATCTCATATTGTTGGCTTGAGTATCAAAATAAGTACACCCATCATAAAAATTATTAGCTAACGGTAGAAGCTAAAACTAATCTAAGGAACATGTTATTGCTGAATTGCTTAGCAATAGCAAAATGGGTATAGAAATATGCGTGGAAAGAAGGCCTCCAAGAGAACAATTATCTGAGTTCAAATAAGGGGGTGCAGTGCGCTACTCACTATTGCAGAATTTCTTGGCAATAATTGGACGAACATCCTCTGCATCGACGAGGGTCTCGAGGAACGGAAGTAATTGAACTAAAGCTTCGTCTAGTGGATCGCCAAACCAACTCTTGATCGGTATCCCATTGTTGACTTGCAAGCAGAAGACCTGAAAAAAAATATGAAACATACAGCTTTGACGGATAGCTTTTGATTGAAATAAATTTGAAAACTGAAAACACGACATTGGGCATGCGTATGCACACAAAATTACGTTCTACAAGGCAGAAGAGTGAGTTTAATCTGATCTCTTTTTTTCCACTGCGAAGAGGATTCCAACCATTAAAGTTCAATCCCTATGTGTGAAGTTGGAGAACCTTTCCTGCTATCGGTTTTGCCAACACCTAAGTACATATAAGGCAGCCAAAAGTTCAAGCAGAAGTACCTAATCCGCAGATTTCTTTTTGGACTCAAAAGGAAAATTCTCTCGAACAACCTCAATTCAAAATGATTGAGATGAGCACCATTGTCGACGAAAAGATGTTAAACAAAATATAACAACAGAAGAGAAGCAAAATAATGAACAGAAACAAGATAGAGACTAGAGAGAACAAGTAAACGTAAACAAATAAAGAACAACTTGTACAGCATGTTGATTAGCCGCTAACATTTTGCAGAATTTTGTCAAATCACAAACTCGAAGAAAACGTTATCAATACCTGTGGAGTATTGTCGACTATGGCTACTTTTGCCAAGTCGATTCCCAAAATGGTTAGATCCTTTGTGTAGCTACCCTCAGAGAACACGCATGAATCACGGTAAACGCGTTTTGAAATTATCTTGCTGTCTGGATCTAGTATGTCTAGGAGCTTTTCAGCATATATGCTTTGACTAGCAGTGAATATGACAATTTCAAACAACTGTGCTACCCTCTCGAGGAACATTTGAAGGAATGGCCGCCGTCTTACATACACTGTATGATGTTTCATGTCAAAGAAAATCGGAAAAGTGAAATCCACATCATCGCAGTGTTCCATGGTAGAGTGGACTAGAGTTTCTGCATGAGGAAAAGAATAGTTTATTAAACATCGAAGATGAACGCTTGAACCACTAAAGAAGGACCGAGTTAGAGGAGGATTCTTCTTTCAAGTTTCATCAATCAAAATGATAATAATAAAAAACAAATTTACAACTACAACTACCCAAGGAACCGAAGAAAGAAGACAGGTAAAAATGCACTCTTACCATCTAAATCAAGTACAAGGGTTATTTGCTTCCGGTCTTGCGTTTCCGGTGGCAATAAATTGGATGAAACCGCATCGGGCATATAAGGAGAACTTTTCAAAAGCAACTGTTGGTCAGAAGGTTCTATTTCTTCAGGATTGCCGAAGTCACAATTCATTTCATTTTCAGGCTGAATTGCTAAATAGAAACATGCTTCATCAAAATTCACCATGATCTCCTGAACAGAGCGATCATCGCGAACGTTACTTATTTCGAATGTCCTCTCAGGTGAAGGCATTATCATATATCCCTCCGACATGTCAATCATTATGTCAGAGTTCATAAATTCATGAATAGGGATAGTGGAATTTAAAACATCTGTAGCTTCAATGCTATTATCAAATGGTAAAGCAGAAATGCCATCAAAATCGAAGAAATCAGACAAATTGCAGTTTTGATATTCACAAGAGACGCATGTTCCATCATCACTTTCATCTGCAACCAGATGAGGTAATCTGGGGCACTCATGTTTAGCTGCAAAACAAGAAAAATAAATCTGTAGTTCTTCTATTAATTAATTTTGCAACATTCAAAGAAACAGCATGCATCAACTAACTTGACAGTATTTAGTACCAGATGATTTACAGAAAAGAACACTAATACTAAAAAGATGTTGGAAACAGATAACAGCTTGATCCCATGATTGTTTTCCCCAAACAATCAAGCTGCTTTAAGGTCATTTATGTTGGTGGTGATCTTTTTCTTTACTTACAAGAAACTTTGTGTGAAAGATTTGCACGCTAAGGTCATTTTGGCAGGCTAGCATGACGCACACAGTGTCAAACTACACTGGCAACGCACGCACCAAGAGGTGTCCCTAGCTGCTACTGGCGCTGATATTTCCAGCATAATGGTAATTTCTTCCAAATGTCGAATAGGAAAGCAAGGAAGTAGGTTGTAAACAGGAAAAAAGTTAGGTTTTGACTTGAGTTGCAGCTCAGCTTAAAATTGTAGTCACCAAAATCTGAGATTTTATAATACTTGTCACTTTTTCATTGAGAGGTTTGACTTTTCTACACATACAGGAGCGTAGAAAACACATTGCTGTAAAATCACTTATATAATGATCAACTAAAGTGCTGGTTCAAGCAAGACAGGATTATGTAAGTAATACCAACAGTTTGAAGAGGAATCTAATACTAAACGTAAGAAGGAATAGGAAAATCACTAGTGTTTATGGCAACTAAAAGTTTTATTGTTCAACAATGTTTGCTAATGGAAATCAAAGATATCTATTTATTGCATGAATGAAGCCATGATATATCATGAGGAGGTTTTAATCCAACTGTAGAACATTGATTATGTGTAGGAAAATAAATATAAATTGCCAAGTACCTTCATCACAGTTATTTTCTGGCTTCAGTTGAGTTACACAGAAGTCAAGATTAGGAGAAAAAATTGTCTCGAGGTTAGATGGTTTAGAATCCTGCAATCATAAATTTGTTCAAGAAAATTACGTTACAAAATCAAACCATGCACCCACATTGGTGAAAAAAGAGCTCAAAGTAAGTACAAGACTAAAGTTCTACACAGACAGCACGGACAATCAAACCAATGACAAATATTTGGAAAGTAACACATCAAGTAATAAGAATAGATGTAACTCCTTCCCCAACCCACTTCCATAAAAAGAGAAAATAAAGTGACATAAATGATGAACATTCATAGGATAAAGGATTCAACCGTACTGATTGTACCTATTGGTCAAGCAAAAGGAAGGGTAATAGACCAAATATATTAGTTTAATAGATACATTCAAACACTGTAGCTTGAAATACCGCCACCCAGCAAATTTTAAACATTTAATTTGCACCAGTATTAGACCAAAAAATCTGTGAATAGGAGTTCAGAAAATTCAAGAATATATGAAGCCATAACATCAGTGGAAATGATTATAGTATCCCATACTAATCTCATCTGTGATAATAGTAAGGCAACGAAAAGTAATGTTATCATTGAGAAATGGCATAGAAATTATCAAAATCCATCAGCTACATCACAATCGACTATAGCTTAACTACCTACTATTTCTTTTTGTTATTTCTTAGTCCTTGTGTATCAGAACTCTCATTTGTAGAGATGTGTGCAGGATTGATTGACATGCAAACCACCAAGTTGTCCTACGCTTGTACGGAGAGATAATAATTCCTTTGTCCCCGTCTAGATTCTAGACTAACATAAGCCTATCTCACCTATGCTTCAGTGTCATCCGAGTATATCACATCAACAAAGAAAAAAATTAAAACATAACAATGTAAGTGCTCAGTCTAAATCACAGCCACATGGTAAGCTCAATTACCAGGCCATGTTATAGTAGGCATGCATAAGAATTTACTCCAATCATATGTAGGGATGTGTGCAGTTTATGTGTTCTGCATTTCTGCTCAAATTCCAGCAGACCTCAAATTATCAGGTCAAAGTCCTTAGCCAAAAAACAATATCTGAACCAAAGACTCTGAACCCAAGTTTGGTCAGGTCAAATAAATTCATAGAAGGAATAGATAACAAGTATCCAAATATAGCGTATTAGATCACTTATTGGGTTTTCATTGATTAAATATTCAATTTCATTAGTTTACACATGTACACATATATATTACCTATATTACGTCAGATCAATTTGGGTTTACAAAAAAAGTTCATCTTCTTGGTGCAGGTTTCTACTTATTAATTCTTTATGGTCATACTACGTGGTGTATGTATATATACACGTATGTATACGTGCGTATATATATGTATTCTATATGAACATATGTATATATATATGCATGTATGTATGTTAGACATACGTATACTTGTATATACACACCCGTGTGTGTATTTGAATAAAAACATATAACCTAGCACATTCAAATCCAAATTCAGGAAAACATAATGTTGGGTTGGGTTAATTTGCTTTTCCCCCACCCCTAGACGTACGGATTGGAGCTTTTCCTCCAGAAAATAGAAAGGGAATTACTTCAACGATGTGTTGAAAATTGACAATATGTGGTCAGAAATTCTACTCAGCATATAAAGTAGTGTTTCTTTTCGATCCAGAACAAAGGGAAAATTTTCAGGATTTACAAGGAGGAAAAAGATAAAGAGCTTTGACACCAAATGCTGCTCAGATTGGACATCTTACTCGATGGAGAAACATCATAAAATATAAATTAAATTCATGAAGAATTCAAACGCTACAATTCAGATATTCAATCAAAGAGAACAAGTACCAGTTTTGTAATTGATGCTGGATCAGGTGGCGTTGGGGACTTGAGCAATTGAGCGAAGGATCCATCAATACTACCAGAAGTGGTTGAGTTGCAGATAGATACTTCTATTATAGAAGAAGCTGCAATTACAAAACTCTCAGAAAATGCATTATTGAGCGAACTAACCCATAAAATAAAGACAGATAACACGTAGTAGTTACACATAGAAGAGCACGCTGTAATAAAAGGGAGTTTGACAGTAATCAAAATATACAATACAGGTGTATGTGCTCAAATACTATGAGAATGCAGGAGCACTGGCCGAGCATTGTTCAATTTGCATTAGTAAGAATAGACTTTAAAGTCAGAGTTCTTTGGAAGAAACCAAAAATGTTATTTAGTACTCCGATATTACAGTATTAATTCCTTAGCTATAGCACATGGATCTACACAAACCTATGAAACCTGTACCAGTCTTGGTACGATTAACAAAACTTGATTTTAATGCAAATACATTCTATGACATAAGTTTATAGAGTTCAACAATACAGACAAGTTTTCATTCTTAGTATTGTTCTATGTCACAAAACATCACAAATATGGCTCACCATCCTGATGGGTTTGAAGAAATGTATCCAGTGCTGCTTCTTGTGGAAATGCCTTGGTTTGAGCTTGTAATATTTTTGTTATCTTAGGTGATTTACGGCATGTATGAAGACCATGTGTCCACAAGCATTCTGCATTTGCTCTGCTTTTAATTCTGACAGCTGGCATTTGAGCTACACATGTAATTCAACTAGGAAAAAATCACCTGCAAAATAAGCAAATATGAATTCTGGTTCAGATTTTAAAAGGAAAATAATAAAGATAACAAAAACAATAAATTTGAAAAAAAAAAAAAAAAGGGCCAAATAACACTAATATATGTTTGGTTATTTTGGGAAAACGTCAAAGCTACAATTGTTAATAAATAAAAGTCTGAGATGTAATAGATTACGCAGGGTATGAAGCAAAAAAAAGAGTTCAGATATCTTAAACATGATTAGATGTGATGAAACTGACTTCTACAATGCATAGGCAGACATTAATGAATGTCAGCAATTTAACAAGATATCGCTCTCATAATTTAATTACATTGAATGTATTTTCTGAATAACATTGTGCAATTCTCCTAGCTGCTTACAGAAGACGAGAGACAGGTAGGGAATCAGACTTGCCAAGTATCTGCTTGTTTTTTTCAGACACAAAAATTAAAGGAATCCTATTATACAATGTGCATCAACAAAGCTCAAATAAGCAGATTTGCTGACCTTTTGAAGTAGTGCCATGATTTTCTAATGTATAAATTCCTCCCTCGTCTCAATGACTCCAACACTGCTGCTCAAAGCCATCACCTTGATGATGCTACTATTCTAGATCTAGAGAATGTCGGATCTCTACTATGACTAGTTCAGATATTACTCTAATAATTCCTGTTTCTTTTTGCCCTATTCTCACTATATTGACTGTTAAGTATGAGAGGCTACTTTAATCATTAGTTCTCTCTTCTCCATCCTTCACTGTCACTGCTTCAATTAGTATTGATATAGATTCTTTGACTTCCTCTTCCTCGTGGGTTTTGGATTTTGGAGCTCCCCACAAAAGATAGGTGATTGAAATTTATTTTTCAACTTCATATTTCTTCTTGTATTTTTTTTTTTTTGCGCTAATAGTTTTTCTAAGCCCATTCTTGGATGCAGTTCTATTTTCACTTCTGAAATTTCTTATGTTAAATTTCTTGATGTTCTTTCTTTTCTTATAAACTTCTTGTTCATTAGCTCTTTTAATAAAGCTTTGTAATGTTATGTTACCTTCTTTTTTCCATTCATTGCATTCTTTAGGGTTCGTGAAAAAAGGTGACTATTTGTGGGGGCATGAATCCTGTGGTATCACTTCCTTGCTGGCCAGCTCTCTCCTACTTGCTCCGCCCTTTCCTATTTCACCTCTCCATTTTAATGGCATTTTCATTTGGGTCATCCCACACCATTATACCTTCCAGTGTCTTTGTGTCATTTTGGTTTGTGCATGCACTTGGTCAACAATCAAATGTCTTTGTCCACTTTAGATAGTTAGACTCTCTTTGCTCATCTTTTTCATGAGCATCTTCCTTTTCTATACCTTCCCGTGTCTCTGGGTCATTTTGGTTTGTGCATGCACTTGGCCTTTGTCATGACAAGATTAGCCATCGCTTGATACAATATATCTTCCTTAGATACTCCATTATATAAAATAATTAGCATTATTATGACCCATTGTTCACAAACACTATATTTTTTCAAATGTTAATTTCTATAAGACAGTTCCCTACTACTCCAGTTTGACTCGAGAGACCACTATTGTGCCAATTCTTTTTCCCATGCCATTCCCCTACGTCCACTACTATTGTTGACTTTAGTTTCTTAGTCAACCTTCATCTCCTTATGTGGAGGCTTCTCCTCTGCAAACGTGTCAACCACTAGCTTAGCCTCTCTAGCCGAATTTCCTGAATTAGCATTCAGTATTTATCAATATCGAATTTCCTGAATTACATTTATCAAAAAATTTTATACCGAAAATTTATAAAACAAAATTGAACCGAATTCTAATAAACTGTTTACAACTAATCTTTACAGCCATATGGCATCCTATGTATAGTCATAGACTATCAAACATGTAGTCATATTCTACCATTTACATACTCACAAACATGCAGCAATTTTGTATGCACTTTAAGGCTTATGTACGTTAATAACTTAAGATAACTATAATATGGATAAAGGAATCCTTCATAAGATCCCTTATCAATGGCTCCTTTATGGGATTGTTTTTCTAGGTCCTCAGCTGATCCTAGATAAATTTCTATACAACTTTTTCGTAGACTGAGAACATGATTTTCTTTTGGAACACCCCGTAAGCTAAAAAGTTGAAGCTGAAGGAGTGGTAAACATATATCTACCTTTTTAAGAAAAGCCAAACTAATGAATGCTGGAAAAACAAGAAAATAGTTACTGACTAAAAAGATAAAGAATTCATCTCACAACTAAACTTCCCTTCTGAAGCTGTTACCATCGACTGAGCACAAGAAAAGGGATATAAACAGAAACGATATTGACGAGTACATCATACACGGACTAGGTGTTGCGTACATAAATTGATGGCAGGCAAAATTGCATGGTTATTTTTAGGCACACCGAAGTGTGATTGGATGCACCTAATTAAAGTGCTCACTGGGTTCATCATTGAATTTGTAGCAGCAAATAGAAGCTAAACCAAATGCAAACGGAAGTCTAATATAATAACATTCTCAAAAAATTGATATCGCTTACTTACCTCAAAAGACGAAAGACTGGTAATAATATAAAGCTGCTGACTGAATATTCATAATAAGAGCCCCTAAAATCAACAGTGATCTGAAAAATCATAAAACACAAAGAAAGATTATTATGAAATTCTCCGTGACTAGAATTATTCTATGAAAACAAAGGAGAATCTTATGGATGTCACTGCTACATCTCTATCTCTTGTGTTGAAGTATTTGATAACGATCATCCAATATTAGACTCTGATTTCGTCTTAAGTGTCACTCAAAATGAGTTTTATAACATTATGAGCAACAAAGAGTGTTTTGTTTAAAAACCAAAAACACAATACCCACAATTTTTAGTGTTTTAAATTTTCAGGAGAGCAAAGTGCTGATATATTAGCGTAAGTATCAGATCAAAGATAAATACTTGGAGATGACAAGAATTCCCTAGATTAAAAACTACAGACATACAAATGATTCAATAATCTTGCAGTTAATTAATAGAAATTAGCGGGAAAGTCAGCGCCTAAGCTCTTGGGAAACAAACTTCAGAACCCTTTAAAAATTGGTGTTGTCGACGGGGGAGTTTCAACAAAAGAACATCAGTCACTCTTCACGGGATCAACAGGATTCATGATTTAAGTGGTTTGACGGAGAAAAGAAACAGACAAACTGAAAAAAAAAAAATAGAGAGAAAAGCATGAAAAAAACCAAAATTTTCATCCTTGCCAAACAAAAGCAATAAATAAAAGGACATTCGAACAGGAAACCTAAACCTCATAAACCTGTTTCAACAAGAAGACGACCGAAGAAAACCCAGAAGACCAAACACTGATCAAGAATCAAACAACAATTAATTGAAGAAACGACAGGACGGTAGTTGAAGAAGGATGACCTTCACGTAGCTTACGAAAGAAAAAAATATAAACATCCAGAGGAAAGAGGATCAAGATAAAAAACGCGTACCCCCAATCGCAACTCCCAACCTGCCTTTGCCGCTCCCCTGCGCTCTCTTACTCGCCTCCTTGAGCTCGAATTGGAGATGAATTGGAAGGAGGAGGAGCAGGAGGAGGAGGAGATGGCAATCGAGCTCGATGTGAGAACGCTGCAGAAAGAAAAAAAGGAAGGATTCGGATCGAAACTGCAAGCGTCTCTCTCATAAAATAAGGACCTTTCGTCGGAGAATTGGGAGGAGACGAAGTCCAACCTGCGAGATCCCGAACCGACGGCCGCGATGCAACCCCCCTCACCAATCTCCGCCAGTAGAAGAGCGACGCGTGGATGACAGCGGGACGTGTCAGCAGCGCTCCCTTGCGGCACGTGCGGGGATCAGTCTGGGCCGCTTAATGCTGCAATGCTGATTTCTTAAAATCGGTTTGTGCTGCCACGAATTAGACAGCTGTAGGCGATCGGGTGCTTTCGACGGACACGCGTTCGGCGAAAAGTAGAATTGTAAGATGGATGTTGATTCGCGAGAGTGTTGGGCGAGGGCTTTGGGGGTGAGGGAACAAGATAAGGGCCGATATGCTCACTCCTTCCAGATTCCATTCCAGAAATGTTCGGCCGAGGGAATGAGAGGACGGAGAGTACGCTGACGGCTCCGTGGGAGTGTGTGTAACACTGAAATTTTTGGAGGATTTAAAAAAGGCGGGCTTACGATGGAACGCACAGAAGAAACGCGCGTGGCAAAAGCGTCGACCGCACGTGAGTTGCATCCCTAGATTGGATTTTCTTTCAACGACTCACTTATGTTGGTGACCGACTCACTTACCTAAATATTTTTAATTTTAGCTAATTATAATTATGTTAAAATTTATTTTTAATTTGATGTTGAGTATTTAAAATTAATTTTTTTTTTAATTTTATAATTGAGTATTTAAATTTTTTTTATAAATAGATTAAGTCAATTTAGGAATAAATCTTATGATGTTGCCTAAATTGGCTAAGGTGACTTAAGGTCTATTTGGCTCCGCTTTTAAGCTGATTTTAAGCAGCTTATAAGTTGAAAGTAGATAAAAAACTGTTTGATAATGAAAAATAGAAGCAGAAAAAAGCAATAAAAAAATAGAAGTTGAGAAAGCTATAATTTGATGCTTTTGCAGCTTCTGTTTTTTTAAAAAAGTAATTTATATGATTTTATTTAAAATTTTAAATATTATTTAATTTAAATAATTTAAAATTAAATACTAAAGAAAAATAAAAATATTATTATTTTAAATAATTTAAAATAATATATTTATTTTTTATTTTAAATTTTAATAATAATTAAAAAGTTATTAACCAAACATCTTATAAATTTTGACAACACAACACAATACAGTGCAGCATAGTTTAGTACAGCTATAAAATTATTGACAGTGAGGCCAAACAAGCCCTTAAATGTAGAAGTCATCATTTGGTTCGATTAATTTGATTTTTATTTATTATCAAAATTTTTAGTAAATTTAGTTTATAAAAATAATTTTGATTTTAACTTTGGTAATAGATTTTGTAAAATTTAATTTTTTATTTTTATTTTTATTTTTTCAATTCGAGAAAAAATTAAATTTATCAACATATTTATTAAAATATATAATATATTATATTATAAATTAATCTTATTATAGTATAATTAGTTACTAAAAGTTTAAAACTAGTTATCTAATACCTAATAACTCAATTACCCATTATATAATTAAGATTTAATAATTTAATTTTTTGATAATTCAGGATAAAATTTTGTTTTGTATGAATTTTGTTTTTTAAAATTTTACTATAAAAAAATTTGGTAAATAATTTTAGATAAATTAATAAAATTTAATAAAATACTCAGAAATGAATGTAGTGGATAAATTTAATAAAATACTCAGAAATCTATTAATGATAGATTTCATAGTAAGTGCGTTAGTTAATAACATCCGTTATAATTATATTGTGGATAACTATGGATCGAATCGACGTATGCCCTTTTTAGCAAATAATAATCCTTGGAAATAAAATTGACTCGACGGTCATTTGCACTGCACGCGTCGGCGAACCATCGCACATGAAATCCTTGGCCCCGGTCGTTTCCACTCCGCTACCGCAGCAGCGCCGTCGCTGCTGGTGGCGGATCGCCGAAAATCCTCTTCCTACCCTAGCAAAATCGAACTCATCCCGCCTCTCCTTCGTCACTGCCTCCTCCTCTTCCGCCGCTGCCGCCGTCTCCGCCTCCGCGTTGCCGGAGAAGCCTGTTGTCGTCGTGGGTTCCGCCAACGCCGACATCTACGTGGAGATCGACCGCCTCCCAAGCGAGGGTGAGACTATCGCTGCTCGCGCCGGCCAGACCCTCGCCGGCGGCAAGGGCGCTAATCAGGCCTGCTGTGGCGGCCGCCTCGATTATCCCACCTACTTCGTCGGCCAAGTTGGGGACGATGCCCATGGGCGTCTCATCGAGGATGCCCTCCGCGGCGGCGGCGTCCTCCTCGATCGTCTCGCACGGGTGTCCGGCGCTCCCACAGGGCATGCCGTTGTGATGCTGCAGGCTGACGGGCAGAACGCCATCATCATCGTCGGCGGGGCTAACATGAGCTGCTGGCCCGAGGATCCTCGGGACGAGGACTTGGAGGTGGTCCGTAGAGCAGGAGTAGTGCTGCTGCAGCGAGAGATCCCTGATCGGGTCAATATCCAGGTTGCTCAGGTAATTGCAGTTCAGATCTGAAATCTATTATATTTCTTTTTTTGTAATTTAATAGTGAAGTATGTTTTCTCTTTCTTAGCTGGGTCTGTCTTTACCACCTCCACTTCTTGATTATTTCAACCTCCTTTGATAGCATTGGGAGCAAAATGAATCCAATGTTTCGAGCTTGTCGTTCTCTTGTGACTTGTTCATTTGGAATCCACATAGAAATGCATGATACTTGACCGATTTAGATTTGAAGTTACTCCATTGTCTGGAATGTTCTCCATCCTTTTTGGGTACAAAATCCGGTTTTTTCTTGATTTTGAGCTAAAATCTTTCCTGGATTTGAAATCGCATATGCATTCATAATGATTGGCCAATTCAGATTTGGAGCTACTTCATTACCTAGATTGTTTTCCAGTCATTTTGGACTATAAAAGCCTTTTTTTTATTTAAAAGCTAATCACATCCTGAGATTTAGAATTGCTTAGAAATGCATAATGCATGACCCCTTTTTTTTTGACATAGCATGACCCCATTTTGATCGAGGGAAAAAGAGTTAGAATTAAATCTCCATAAGGAAAATAATTAAATCTCCTGACAATAAAGAGCAGGAGATAAAACTACACCCTCACAATTGTTATTTTAGTGGCAGGATCTATTCAAATGCGTAGAAGTATAGAGCAAATACGAAGGTAAGTTAAGATTTTAATACCTACAATGGATTGAACTTGCTTGAATTTTCTGTTTCTGTTGGACTGGGCTAGAATAATTGTTGAGCTGAATAAGTCCGGTAAAATTGTTATTACTTCTCGATCCCCATCACATTTGGATTTGCATGCGCTTTATTGTCTCAAATTCAAGATGTCATATTTTCCCCTTGTTTAAATTCATTACTTCTTTCTTCTAGGAAAGATAGAAACTTAATTCCCTATGCATATTTCTCTGCTTTAGTCATTCTATTGCAAGAATAATTTGTTTCAATCTTGATTGAAAAATGTGAATAATCTCTTATTAACTTATAAAATGTACATATTCTATATTAAGCTAACAGTGAATCAACATCTTTGATATCGAAGTTTAGACTAACATAAATGGAATTCATGAATAACCTACTGTTTCTTTGGGTGAAAAGTTCTCACAGTGCCTTTATATGGGTGAAAAGTTGTACTTCCATTATACTTTACTTGAATAGCTTGGAAATCCAGATTACCAACACTATCTTGATCCAGAGGGCCCAATTTTTAGTTTGTTTTTGAAGTGCCCGTTCATGAAGCGAAGCCTATCTTCGGCATTAATCTTCAGACATTCGATGAATACATACTTTTTTGTTCTGCTCTTCTTGATTGCTTCTGAGTATATCTATATTACATACTTTATGCTGTTCTGAAAAATTGTATACGCTGTATGGTGAATAACTGTGGCCTTCCCTGCTGCCAATTGATATGGCTGTCCATGTTTGGTGCTAATTTGATTCTTCTATAATAGTTAGGCTGCAAAAGGAGCAGGAGTTCCTGTTATTCTAGATGCTGGAGGGATGGAAGCTCCTGTTCCTGATGAACTCCTAAAGCTTGTGGACATTTTCAGTCCAAATGAAACAGAGTTAGCACGTTTGACAGGAATGCCAACAGACACTTTTGAACAGATCAGTGATGCAGTGAAGAATATACATGATAAGGTATGATCATTGCCTTAACAATGCTGCATTTCTCCTCTTCATGCTTATAATGCTTTGAAAAAAAACAGCTATAAACTTGAGTTCATTTCTGATTATCTTTCGAAGTGTATTGATTTACCCAGGTCTTCAAACTTCCAATTAAAGAACGTTGATTTATGATCTATTATAAATTGCCTTATCTTTCCTTTTCCCTCCTATATGACTCCAACTCATTACATTTGAATGTTTCATCCAAACAGGACTGATAATAGTAGGTAAACCCAATAGTTTAGTTTGGTTTCATTCAGACTTCATAATTAGGTGCAGTAATTGCTTGCATAGGCTCTTGCTTAAATGAAACGCAATGCTTATACTTAAACATTATAGGAAATATTCTATTTTTTCACTCGTGATTATAATAAATACAAAAAAAGGATGGTTTAAATGCGTATTACAGTATAAGTCAAATTTTTTTATAAGCATTCTACGACTCTTTGATAACATTGACCTTATTTGTTAAATGGTCATAGTAGGTAAATATTACGCACATTAACGTAACCAAAATTCCACTTTAAGAAAAAAAATTTAAGAAGAGCTTGTATATGATTTTTTATCATGCTATACGAATAATAAATAATTATTAAATTTGTAAAATGATTCACTTAAATAAATGAAATTCTAGAGAGAAAGAATGAATTTTGAATTATAAACACCTAGGTAAGATTGTCAAAATCAAGATTCTAAATATTGATATGTATTGTATATGGGGGTACATACTGATCTAATTAGCATACACTATGCATGGTCAATACTATATATACAAATACATATATATATATATATATATACATACATACATACATATATATACATTCATACATACATACATATACATACATACATACATACATACATATACATACATATACATACATACATACATACATATATATATATATATATATATAGACACATGATACCAATCCTCATGCTAATATCGATTCAAGGTTGGACTAGTATATACTATATTGGACGGTATAAATTGTTCTTTTATACCATAGTTAAAATTGTATTCTAGGTCATGGAGTCATCTAATCCTAGTTGATGTTCTTGTTCCTAGTTAATTGGTAGAATACAGTGTTTTAAATCTGCTATCATTAAAAGAAAACAAATAAACCCATTAATTATAAAACCTTAATTAACTTTGAATTCCACAATTGAACCTACATTATGCACATATGTTTGTCTTCTTCTCTTCCATGTTTCTCATCTTTTGCTTGATGAAAGCTTTAGCTGGCCATCTTCTTCTCTTTCACATTTCTCATCTTTTGTGCAATGAAAGTTTTAACGAGTTTTTCTACGAATGCTTCGATGGATAGCTTCAAGAAATGCTTCAATGAAGAGATTTGACTAATGTCTTCAAATCTTCAACTATTGGAAGGCGCAATTTGCATCTTCCTTTATTTCAATGTTCTTGTCATTGTCTTTGCCATTTTTTGTCATCATCTACTTCATATTTTTCTTCCTTTTATATCTTCATCAAATGGCTTTGGTTCATTGAATCACATCTTTCTCTTCAATTCATTAAGTTCATTGTAGTTCTCACATCTGCATCTTTGTGAACTCACTATGTATCATCTTTGTGAGCTCATATTTGTCATTTTCTATCTCCCACACGGAACATTTAATTCAATGTTAGTATTTTGTACTAGACTATTCAATATCTCCCAAATCCTAACTATTTAAGGCCCATATGGGTCTTTTTTATTATCAAGTTCCATTAGGAAAATATAAAATTGTGTTAGTTAAATTTATACTTATATTTAGTTATCTAATTTGGTTGGTTGCAATTGGTTTTAATAGATCCTTGTTTAAATTTATTATATATCAATGGTTGCAAAACATATAATTTGGTTGGCATGTATCTTCGTAGTTCTTACTTGGATATTTAATAACTTTTATTATTTTCTACTTATTAAAATGTTCATAGTACTCTTAGTATATGACTTTATTTTTTATAAAATATGTTTTTTAGCCTTCTGATAGGGTATTAGGATCCTATGATCCCATGTACTTCCACATAGGTGAGTCTTAAAATTGGTTAACTGACATCAAGGATATACATCTTACTTTTTCTCTTAAGAACGGTTAAATGGCCAAATGTATGAATGTATGTTTGGGGTGATGTGTTGGTTTTATTCCACTAGACAAATGGACCACTTCAAGCAATAGGTGCTTCTTGGAGTAAAACTCATGTCACTTACTTTCATCGCAAAGCCCTGCGTCAATAAGCCCAATCAATGTATCAGGAATAGATCAGTTGTCTATTCTAGATTCTGTTGACAAATGAATCTACAGTAGTGACTCATCTTACTATTGGGCCTGGAAAGTTGTACAATAATGCATATAATATTCAGGACTATTTGGAGATATCTACTGAATAAACAAAATAAGCCAGTGTGCGAATCATTTTGCCCAACCAAAGATAACAGATGGCTTCTCTAGTTCTTACAAAATGCACATAGGTTAGTGATTCAACATACTTTGCTGTTGGAAAGTCGCACACTTATGAATAAACTTCTTCAGTACTGAATCTGGAAAAAAATAGGTAATGTGTGACAATTTCATGGAAGAAGGGGTTTGAGACTTGTTAAGCTCCAACTAACCATCCATAAGGTCTGGCAAAAGAAATTTCAGATTGGCCTTATATGTGAAATTGAATGCAAGTTTCCGTGCTAGAAGAGTGGTAACAATGTTTGATTGCAATTACTTGGAGATTTATCTATCTGAATATTGTACCAAGTGCGGAGTCATGCCACACCATATGAAGAGACATCTCATGAAGCAACTTAACTTGTTGAGCTTCAATCTTCTTTTCCAGAGACGGGTTGAGCTTTTTATATTTAAAGGCAGCAATCACTCGATATCAAAGCTAAATTGATGAATTATTCGGAGAAGTGGAAGATCAAGAGACTTGTCATATAAGGTGAAGTTGTGGACTCTACAAATGCATTTTAACCGAAGGAGATGTTATGATCAAGGCTTCTCTGAGGTTATTCAGTGGGTTTGAACGTTAAGGACTTCACGATGTTAAGTCATGTAAATATCTTGTTTATTTTTTACACAAGTATGCATATTCTATACCCTCACATTTGCTCTACAAGCCTTTATTTCTCTAAAGGCACAGTTGTAGTCCACTAGCAGGTGATTCTCATGTTGTTTGCGTGCAGAATAGAAAAAACTTTATGGTCTCTTCATGTAGTCGACGAATTTTCAATATTACCTCTTGTAGCTTCTAATACTTGTACTTTAGCTGCATGTATGCCAGGGATTTTTTTCTCTCAATCTCAATAGTCTTTAACATATGGCTTCTGGCTTGAAAATTTGTTGAAGACCTAAATTTGACTAGAATTGCTTAAGCAATCCTTCGGGTTTCTATAATGCATTCTCTGCAGACCAACGGATTTGGCTTCTAGCTGCCATTAAGCACATATCATTAGTGCTATATTACTAACCATAGAAGTAGCTAACAGATGAATCATTTTATCAGTGGAAATTGCCTCACGAAGTAATTAGATTTTAATGCTGGAATATGTTTTTTTTTTGTTAATCAGGGTGTCAAGAAAATCTTAGTGAAGCTTGGTGCAAAAGGCTCAGCTCTGTTTGTTGAAGGTGAGGAACCAATCAGGCAGCCAATCATTCCAGCTCCCCAAGTTCTTGATACCACTGGAGCTGGCGATACCTTCACTGCTGCATTTGCTGTTGCTATTGTAGAGTCCAAACCCATGAAAGAATGCTTGGAATTTGCTGGTACGAAAGAAATGAAACTGTGTAATTCCATGGTTCAAATGTGCTTCTACGTTTCTTACAAGTCTTTGGTGGTTGTGCCACAGCTGCAGCGGCTTCATTGTGTGTTCAAATCAAAGGCGCCATTCCAGCCATGCCAAACAGAGTTGAAGTGCTGGATCTTCTACAATCTCTTTAAGTTTAATGCTGCCTTCCAAGTAATCAACAACTAAGTTTGCAAACTTTCAGAATAATCTTCATGCCTTTGCCTCCTCTTGTCCACACCAAAAGAGCATGTATTTATTCATGCTCTTCGAAGCCTGTTGTCTTGGAGATATGAAGCAGCAATTTCTCTTTAGTTTTTTTATTCCTTCGTCTTTATGCTTCTCAAGTGTTACGTGGATGTCTCTTTTACCTTACTTGTGAGCAGCAATTCCGTGTGCTGCACTGCAGTGAACAGTAAGTAGCATCTGCTTATTTAGCCAAAAAAAAAAAAAAAAACATAAACGTAAACAAGTATTTGCTTTAAAATTAGTTTTTATTTCAATATTCTTTGAATGTTTACGCTCTATCTTATGTATACTTTACAAATATTATTATTTGATTTTTTATTAAATAAATATAATTTTTATCATATAACTTATACTGTGTGACATAAATACTTGAACCTGTCTTTTTAAATATTAGTTCAAATTAAGCTTTGCAGAAATCACACTGGTAGTGGTTGTGACTTGTGATGCTACTGTGTGCACATGGACAACGGGACTTTTCTCTTTGCTTACTTATTTCCCTGCTACTTTGGCTGCTTGGCATTGATCTAATGCTTCTTAACCTCTATGTTTTTCTACATACGAAACCAGTGAGCATTTTTTCTTTCATATATTGTCTTGTTTCTTTTTTAATAGAAACTACATGTTAACCTCTCTGTATTATGATGATTGGTTGGTTTAAGATTCTAATTGCCTTCTTACAGGCACTACCTTTCTTTATTATGGCATTGCCTGCACACTTGTGTTACAGATTTGGGATGGTAGGAACCGCACATCTTTAGTAGAACAAAGTTAACTCCTGTTCTAGAGAAGACTTATTGGTCTGGCATTATAGCTGACAAGGAATTCTGCTTATCTCTTTCACTTCTAAGTGAGCTTCAGTTTCATTTAATGTTGATGGTTTGTTTCTCCTGCAAATTATTCGGGTGGAATTGAATGCATAACTGTGATGCTACCTGTTTGCTTGCTGGCTACAATGCTTACTTCATTTATAGTATTATGCAATACAGCTTCCAAAATATTATTTTTTTAGTCTGATTTTAAACTTATTATCAAATTTCCAAAACTTGATGGAACAGCTAAGCTTATTTACTGTCAACAGAATTCTTTGATCCGTGCATTCATAGACAGAAGAACTACAAATTAAGTTTATTATCTGACTATTTTTCTCTTTTTAAAAAGTGAAAACAGAAACACATTTGACCTGTACTGATTCATTATAACCAACTCACATCATACCATTGACCAGCTTGCAAGCACTACGTCGTCCCCACGGCTGTCTCCCTTCTCTCTCTCTCCCTGGTGGACTCGTTCACCAAACTCGGCGCCGCTTGCAGTGTCCTCCAACTTGTATAAAATTCATGGAATGATTCGGTGGGTGGAAGGTGCGACCGTGATTTGGAATGCACAGCTCCCCGATGGCTGTACTCGCCGCCTCCAATGATTTCAGAGCGTCCAAGACTTGGGCCCCCATCTGCTGCTTCAGCTGGGACACCAAACACCATGCCAACAACAAGTTTCTTTCCCCCAAGCAATGGGAAAGGATCTTGGCGGTGTTCCAGCTCCAGATAAATAGAATTTAGCGATCTCATAATCCAATATCTATCAAATCCATGCATTCTTGTCCGCTACTCTACTCAAAAGATCATACCCTTCTCCTTTTTCACCGTGCATCTATTCATTAAATAATAATCCGCACAACGCGAGCCCTACAAGAATTTGGCAAGACGAGCACATCAGCACCGCCCGCCCGCCCTCCCTCGGTCGGAGATGGAGTCTCCTTCCCCGCGCTCGTCCCACTTCGCCCGTTGCCTGGCCTCGCCGTCGCAGTCCCCGCGGAGCGGCCGCTCCGGCTTCCACCTCCTCCACCCCCGCGGCGACGGCCGGAGCTGGCGCAGCCTGCTAAAGAGATTGCTCAGGGAAAGCAGAAGCGCCTACTGCTCCAAGCCACGACACAGTTTTGGGTACGACTTGGACAGCTACTCCAAGAACTTCGACGACGGTAGCTGGAGTAAGCCTCCCGGCTAGATAAGCAAGCGCGCATTGCTTCACTGTGTTGCGTGCTTCCCGTTCTGGATGCTCTTGTGCAGGCGATGTTGTACTCATCTCGTGAAAATTTCAGAATTATTTTTCTCTAAAAGCTAGACGTGTTGTACATTCTTCTTCATGTTTCTTGTGTATGCACACTGTCAATTTTGCGTATCTAGTTTGCTGCAGTTTCTGCATCAACCACCGCAGTCCGTGAAACTCCGAGCTCTTCGTTCTCGTTTGGTCTCTTCTTGGCCTGCATAATGGTTTTCAAAACCTAGTGGCGTAAAATTAACCCCGAAGCTGGAAAATAAGAGAAAAGTTGGAGGATTAGGTCAACAAGCGAGAAACAAGGGTCCACTCTGTTCTTGCTCGGGAGTGGAAGCGGTTTGACCCGTTTTCAGTCGTACTCATTTCAAGAAAGAGTACAAGAAACTCAAGAAGAACGGATGGTTGAAGTTGATTACAAGGTTTTGCAGAGTGTCGCTCGTCCTATTTGTCAAAGCAGGCCATCCTGACAATTCCTAGATAAATCTCAAGGTCAACTTAGAAATGAAAAATGTAAAGCCTAACACAGGATCTGAACTGTCGCTAGAGCAAAAAATAGAAATTAAATTATTTAATTTATCAAGCTCGATGTACACTGTAGGAATAACCTTAATTAACGTATATATGCCAAGAATGAAAAGCAACAAGCATCGTTCTTTATTGTGGTCATTGTGCCTGCAAAGAGAAGATGTGTAATTTGTTATCAATCATTTCAATAACCAGGGAGGCTTTAGGCAAATCACTATACACTCTACCCTAAAGATCCGAGGACTACAAAAATGAAGCAAAGAGAAAAACAAAAAGATGGTGAGAAAATTAGCACAATGTTGCAGCAACTTTATCTCTCCATAGACAAAATTAAATGTAAACTTTCCTCGAAAATAACTTTAAAATTCTACAATAATCCTTCCCATTTTTGAAATCTTTCACTGCACTAACTACTCAATTTCCATCAGAACAATAAATTAGAGCTCGTTGGTCCAGTTTCCATGTCATTGATTTCCTTGACCCCCAACCAACGTCCGGCGGAATGGATGAACTACACTTTGATTCCATTATACGGCATGAACTATTTCCCAAATGATAGAATCAGATTTCAGTGCCACAAACATACAAGGCATATTTCTTCACAATTCATTATCAATTATGTTCCTGATCATCTCCGTTGGCACAAGTCCTTCAGTACGGATAGCATCTTTGTTAGGGTCCGGGCTAATGAAGTACAAAGTTGGAAGCCCTCGAACCTGTTAAGTAGTTACACAAGAACTAGTTGTCAGGATGTAACAGTATTTTGAGATGAAAATATGGTACATTGTGTTGGGCTGATAAGTGGAAGATGTTTACCTGCATATCCCTGGCAAATTCATATTCATCATCAGTATCCACCTTTAAAAAGAGCACATTCTTTTCATACTCAACAGCAAGCTGCAAGAATGTGGAAGGAATGTCATACGTTCCTCAACATTAAACATTTTTCCTCAATATGGATGAAAATCATCACCAAAATGTATCCATACATTTTTTTTTTTACAGAAGCCGACATCTTTAGAAATGAGCAGTTGCAACTAGCTATCGAAAACTCTATTGCTGTATTTCAAGAAGATTTAAACATTCAAGCAGTTCCAATCCATCGGAGAAATGGCAATGGAGAAAGATAAGAAGGGCAGGTTTTATTGACCATTCTAGCCACCATGAAAGGCACTTAGCCACTGTATCCTAGAGGAGATAGAAAAGCACCAAAATGTATCCATACATTTTTTTTTTTTTACAGAAGCCGACATCTTTAGAAATGAGCAGTTGCAACTAGCTATCGAAAACTCTATTGCTGTATTTCAAGAAGATTTAAACATTCAAGCAGTTCCATCCATCGGAGAAATGGCAATGGAGAAAGATAAGAGTGGCAGGTTTTATGGACCATTCTAGCCGCCATGAAAGGCACTTAGCCACTGTATCCTAGAGGAGATAGAAATGTATAAGAAAAAGAACTTAACTAAGGAAAGAAAAAGGAAAGGATAGAATTTTGGACCGCCACAGATGTTCTTATTTTTTGTCTAATTTAGACGGATCGAAAGCAAGGAAAAAAGATAAGACAATTCACCAACACATTTATCTCTCTTTTCTTTTTTTTTCAATAAATAAGAAAAAAAATCAATTTTCTTTAGTTTCACTCCGTATTTCCCTTCTAAAAAACACATTGTAAAGATAGGTGAGGCAAGACTAGTATTGCAATTCCTATCAGCAGAGCTGTGGTATTCCTATTTAATCCTAGATGGAAAGTGGGAGTAAAATGATATGATATATAGGGTTTACTGACCTTACTACTATTAACTTAAGCTTCACTACTAAATTGGGTCAGGTTGCTTTAGGTTTACTGAGTTAAAAATACCATTTTGATACTATTGGGACAAGTAGTTCATCTTGTCTATACCTAGGAATAAGTATTCTCAAAGCACACTTTTAGAAAGTAGGTAGCAAAACGATCTTAAAGTGATCTCGGAAAAACATGTTTAGGCAAAAATCACCATAAGAAAGTATTTACCAAACACCTTTTCTACGCCACAAAGCTCTTGTGCTTTCCACACTCTGTATACGAATCTTAACCTTTTGATTTAGGAAAAAAAAACAAGATGTCGAACAGTTGGCGTGCACTACTAAGAGCAACAACAATTTCCTTACACCAGCTCTACGCTAACCCGTCACTGGATTCTAGCTACAAACAATGTTGCATTCAAACAAAGAGAGAGAAACAGATGAGCAAAAAGCAGTGGCAAGGGGCCATTACAGTTTCGAGCTCCTGCGCCATGAGGACACAGGGACCGCACCAGGTGGCGTAGAAGTCCAAGACGATGGGAACAGTCCTCTCGCCCTTCACCAGCTCCTCCACCTCCTTGGCCGACACCTTCTTCTGCTCCCAGCCAACCGAGAATTAATATAGCGAAGAGGGAGCGCGAGGTGGAAGAAATAGAGATAAAATATAGATCGGGAGTCAGATAAGTACCACTAGGTAGTCTTCTCTTATGTACCTTCCGTTTCCGAATTTGGTGATCATGCAGATGGTGCTGTGCCTCTTGCTGGCCGAAGCGAAGCGCTTTGGAGTGGGGAAGGCGAGGGAGGGGCAGAGTTTGGTAGACAAAGGGTAAGAACGGAGGCGAGAGCAAGCAGAGACCGCCATGGACGGCAGGCTTAGGGTTGTTGCAGCCATCATCTTGTGCTTGCAGGAACGAACAGGAGCTGCCCGAGGTTGCTAATGGAAGGGGCGCGACGCGGGGGGTACTGACAGACATTCTTGCCTGATCGATCTTATCCGTGTGTTTCAACAAATTTGCATTGGTTTGGGTTTGACTCAAGCCCTCGTGGCCCAACAAAATTTAGTTCTTGCCCAACCATTAAAAGTAGGCGATCACCAGGCCCATTCAGATAATCCAAATAAGCCCATCGGAGAGTACGGGGTCGGCGGCGACGGATGTCGGCGTCCTCTAGGGAAAAATCTTGCATACGGTGACACCGCATAACGTTTGGTGAACCGTTCAGACAATACATGTGTTCATCCTAAATTTATAAATTGTTTCACATATTTTGGAAACATGAATCTGGTTTACGTTTCTTTTATATATTATTAGAATCAATTCTAAACTCAACATGAGCCTTACAATTTATTCTATAATTAGGTTGAGGGTTCTTTGTGACATATGTACGATATTTTTATTGAGTCCCTTGATTGCTACAAATAAAATTTTTAAACCTTAATGTTCCATCTTTTCTCCGCTCACTACTATGTTTCCTAATACTAAAACCAATTTTCCTTGCATATTCATTATAAAACATTTAAGCTTCACTTCATTAAAAAATTCCAAACCAATTTTTGGCTTTGAAGAGCCCTCAATATGTTCATAAGTTTCCTATTATAAACAATCTAATATTACTATTTAAATTTTATTAGATAAAACAAAAAATAAAATACAATATTACTTAGGATAGTTGCATATCCTCCTCAATCGGTGCATCTTCAATTGATGGTGAGTTAGGGTGCATATACTCCTCAATTGGTGCATCTTCAATTAATGGTGATTTAGGGTTTGCATTCTCCATCATTGAAATATCAATCGTTAACCTATATATGAAAATAATTCTTACATTAGCAAGATGAAGATCCTATTAAACTCCTACATTAGCATATATGTAGAAACCTATACTCTTTTGTTTTTGCAGGAGAAATGCCACCGGAGACAAGGGCTGAGAACGTGGAGCTGGGAGTTGAGAACGCAGAGCCTATCACCAAAGCTGGGCGCCGGAGTTGGGAGCCTGCCGCGAAGCCAGGTACGAAGAACCCTTTGCCCGCGAGAGATGGCTAGGGTATAGGTAAGGGTGAGCATTCGGTAATTAACGATTTACCGTTTACCGATTTACCGATTATCGATTTTACCGAATTTTTTTTTCATTACCGTTACCGTTATCGATTATAAAATTACCGATCGGTAAAATCGGTAAATCACCGATTTTGCTATTGTTATATATTTTTTAATAAAATTAATAATTTATTAAATTAAAATATATTATTTACTAATTTTTACCGAAGGTAAAGGTAAAATTTTTACCGAAGATAAAGATAAATTTACTATACCGTATCTTTACCTTGATAAATCGGTAAATTTACCGAACTGAAATTTTTTTACCGTACCATTTACCGAATATCGAAAATCATAAATTTTTTTACCGTTACCGTTACCGATTACCGATTTTACCGAACCGATTTTACCTTTACCTCCGATAAAATCGATAAAAATTGGTAATTACCGATTAGTGCTCACCCCTAGGTGTTATGGGCTAATTTATTTTTTTTATAATAAACTTAACCACAACCGGCAGATCCCCTCACGGAGATCTCAGCCCTACACTAGAGTGGCCCGCGACCGGTTAGGATCGCGTTGCGGAAGCTGGCCCAGCACTCTACAAGCCCTCACACCACGTGCGCGAAGGGTTCGGTATGAATATCGCCCCTCGGACACGAATACAAATCTCTCAACTGTGTCAAAGTGATGGAGACTCTCCAAAACACTTTGCACTCACAGAAATTTCCTCAGCCCGCGCTCCTTTCTCTACACAGCCGAGATAGGCACCGGCGCAGCCTCAATCAATCACAAGGGGACGGTGGCGAACACCTTCAAGGGTGCCGGCACACACGTCCTGGACTTTGCAAGCAAGCAAGCAGTACCTACAAATAAGCACAACCCGCACTACACATATGCGGGCGCAGATAACGCAAAGAACCGTCCGGACGAAAAGCCACACGAAGTCCGGACGACGGTAAAGCCTCTATCCACTACACACGAGAAACCCGTCCTACTACCACTACACACGATAGATCCGGGGAGGGTTTACCCTTGTAGCGTGCCACCACTCCACGAGCCGAGCCCACCGAGATCCTCCGAGAAGCTGCGTCGGAAAGTCCGGTCGGAGACGAAGCGAGACGCGCGTACGAACCCGCGCGTCAACCCCCTCTCTCCTCCCTTCTCCCTCTCCCGCTCGCGTCCGAACCAACGCCGAGCGTTGGCTGAAACAGGGGAGAGATTCCCCTCTCCCGTCCGTCACCGTTCGACCACCGGAGCTGCGCCGGAAGGTCGGGATCTGGTGGCCAACGAGAGGCGAAGTCGCTGCCGGAGTATTGTCGCCGGAGGAGTCGCCGCCGACGAGAATTCAAACCCAATGGAAGCTGTCGCTGCGTGGAACCGGCGATCGGAAAATCCGATCGCTCTCCCGTGTCTGGCTGCCGGCGCCGGAGGAGATGGTCTCCTCGTTACCTCAGGGCACCGGTGAGTCGATCTGAGAGGGAACGCCGACGAGTCCACGGCCGGAGCCTTGTCGCCGACGCTAAACAGGATGCTTTGTTCCCAGATCTAAATCTCGCCGAGAAATCGTCGTCGCCAGACCTTGCTCAAGCTCTCTATTCGCTTGATTGCAACCTCCCCTCGACGAGGATGGGATTTCCATCCTCGTCGCCACGCAGACGCGATCTCCGGCGGTGATTGGCCGGAGATCTCGCTTCCACCGGGGCGGATGGAAAATCCGCCCTAGGCTCGTCCACGTAGAGTCCCAGCCTTCAATCCACCGCCCGCCTCGCCGCCACGCCAGCCCGCGTCGTCAGCCACCTTCCAAATCCGGCGAGCCGCCTCTAGCTGGCCGGAATCAACGGCGGACGGCGCCGCTTCCAGCGAAGACGAGGAACAGGGGAAATTTTCCCCTTTCCGCGTACGCGGGCACTGTAGCCCGGTCTGAACCGGTTCGGTTCAGCCTGGAAGGTGGTTCAGGTCCTGTTCGGGGTCGATTTGACCTCAGAAACGCCCCGCGGTTGACCCTCCTCGATGCGCACGCTCGCAAGCTCGTGCGAGGGGGTCTCGGGTCCATGGGTCGAGTCAGAAGCCCACATCCACGTGTGAACACACACTCCGTGGTTTGACTCGACCCTCGCCCTATGGACTTGTGTCAGCCTCAGTGACACGATCGCACACCCGAGTCGTCCAACACGGCTGATGACGAGGGGTCTCGCCATCGCTCCATCTCGGTGTGCTTTGGGATTTGTGCTAAATCCCGGGAGCATCACATACTCCCCCACCCAAGTTCGTCGTCGCCCTCGACGACAGGCTGTCCATGTAGATTTTCAACTCCTCCTCAAACTGCCACAAATCAGAAACTTTCTCCCATTTAGCTTCTTCTATGGGTGTTCCTTCCCACTGCACAAGAAATTCCATCCGCCTGTTCCTCCTATACTGTCCAAGTGTTTTGTGATTCAAAATCTTTTCAATCTTTTTATCGAACTCTGCCCGAACACTAGGAGGAGCCCGACGCCCCTGAGAGCGACTGGGGTCGGTCTCGTCGGTGTGAAACTTTTTCAGAAAGCTCACATGAAAGGTCGGATGAAGCTTTAATCTGTCGGGAAGCTTCAGCCTGTAGGCTACAGCACCAACCCGTCTTAAGACCTCGAAAGGTCCCTCATATCTCTGAATAAGGCTGCGATGCGCAGTCTTGGCTGAGATCTTTCTCCACATCTGAGGTGTTAACTTTAAAAGCACAAGATCCCCAACTTCGAACTGTTCATCGTGTCTACTCTGATTGGCATAATGCTGCATCCTTCTTGCAGCGTGCTCTAAGCTATCACGAGCCTCCTGGAGCACCTCGGCATGATCTCTCGCAACCCGATAGGCTGCTGGGCACTCACCATCGGTGTGTTGCACAACATCAGCGGGGGTGAGAGGCTGTCGTCCTAACACCAACTCAAATGGTGTCTTGCCGGTCGCTGAAGACTGCTGCAAGTTGTAGGCAAACTGCGCCGTGTCGAGGAGAGACACCCAGTTGCGCTGGCTTGCCGACACAAAGTGACGAAGGTATTCTTCAAGTAGTGCATTTATCCTCTCCGTCTGGCCATCGGTCTGAGGATGGTTCGCTGTAGAAAACTTTAGCTCGGAACCAAGAGTCTTGAACAAGGACGTCCAGAAATTACCAGTGAACCTGGCATCTCTGTCAGAAACAATGTCCAGAGGAAGCCCAAAAAGCTTCACCACATGCTTGAAGAATAAGTCAGCCGTCTCCTTGGCTGAACAAGGCTCAGGTGCTGCGATGAACACAGAGTACTTAGAGAACCTGTCCACCACAACAAAGATAGAAGCCTTCCCTTCAACCTTCGGTAGTCCAGTAATAAAATCCATGGAAATTGAAGTCCATGGTCGTTCCGGAATAGGAAGAGGCTGTAACAATCCAGCTTCGCGCCTCCTATCGACTTTATCCTGCTGGCAGATCAAGCAGCTGCGGACATAGTGATCGACATCAGCTCGCATGGAGGGCCAATAACAAGATCGGGATAATAGAATCAGCATCCTGCGCTGTCCCGGATGTCCACTCCATGTCGTGTCGTGAAGCTCTTGCAATAACTCGCGTCGAAGTCCGCTAGTCGCCGGAACAAGTGGCCGACCGCCCTCGGCCATCAGAAGGTCAGCGCCCTGAAGATAGTAACGACGAACCTTGCCTTCTCGCACGTCGGCGATCAACTGCTGGTATTTAGCGTCGAGAACAGCAGCTTGCCGAATGCGATCGAGGAGATCACCCTCAATCCTCGATATCGAAGCAAGCACCACAGTGCACATCCTGCTGAGAGCATCTGGAACCACATTGGAGCGCCCCGGTCTGTGCTCCCAGGTGAAGTCAAATTCAGCGAGGAACTCCTGCCATCTCGCTTGTTTAGGTGAAAGTTTTTTCTGCGTAGCGAAGTATGTGTTGGCGACATTATCCGTCTTCACTACGAAAGCGCTACCGAGAAGATAGATGCGCCAAACTCGAAGGCAGTGGATCACGGCGACCATCTCCTTCTCGTGAGCTGAGTAACGCTGCTCCACCGGACTTAACTTCCGGCTATCAAATGCCACTGGGTGCCCCTCCTATAAGAGCACTCCGCCGATCGCTCTGTCAGAGGCATCGGTATGGACCTCAAAGGGCCGACTGAAGTCCGGCATACGAAGAACCGGCTCACTGGCGATCCTGCGTTTCAACTCTGCAAACGCAGTCTGATGCCGTTCTTGCCATAGCCATGGAGTCTCCTTCCTCAGGAGGTCAGAAAGTGGAGCTGCGATCTTGGAGTAATCCTGGATAAATTTCCTGTAGAAATTCGCCACTCCCAGGAAAGATCGGAGCTCAGTAGGGGAAGTAGGTGCGGTCCACTCGACGATGGCACGCACCTTCTCAGGATCCATCTGGACAGTGCCATGGCCTACCACATGGCCCAGAAACTGGATCTCAGAAGCAGCAAAGGAGCATTTCTCCCTCTTCACATACAGCTGGTGTTCCCTCAGTCTCTGGAACACCAATCTCAGATGCTGCAAATGCTCCTCCATCGTGGCCGAGTACACCACGATATCATCAAGGTAGACGACTACAAAATCGTCTAGCAACTGTGTCAGAACATTGTTCATCAGGTGGGAGAAGGTAGCCGGCGCATTGGTTAAGCCGAATGGCATAACCAAGAACTCGAAGGCGCCGTACTGGGTGACACAGGCTGTCTTCGCCTCATCTCCCTCAGCTATGCGGACCTGCCAATAGCCTGATCTCAAATCAAGCTTGGTGAAAATAGTAGCGCCCGCTAGTCTGTCAATGAGGTCCTGGATGTGTGGGATCGGGTATCTGTTCCTGATGGTGATCTTATTTAAGGCACGGTAGTCAACACAGAAGCGAAGACTACCGTCCTTTTTTTTTTGAAACAGCACAGGAGCACCAAATGGAGACTTGGAGGGTTGGATGAACCCAGCTGCCAAGAGTTCATCCAACTGCTTCCTTAGCTCTACGAGCTCTGCAGGAGGCATGCGGTATGGGGATCGGAAAGAAGGAGCTGCCCTAGGAACCAACTCAATGAGGTGATCAATCGCACGTCTGGGAGGAAGCTCCTTAGGTAGCTCAGGCGGAAGAAGATCTTGGAACTCCTCAAGTAAATTCTTCACTTCCGCTGGTACGTCGTCTGGACCTTCTACAGGGGCCGTCACCCACGTAGCCAGAAAGGTCCGCTCGCCCCGACGTAAGCCTGTCTCAAGAGTAGTCGGTGATATGCATGTACTCTGAGCCTTCCCTGGTCGTACTGACTTATCCGACCCAGCCAACTGTAGGCAACGAACAAAACAAGGGTATCTCTCATCCATCACCTGGACACCCTTTAGATGAGGGATTATAGCAACCTTCATCTTCTGTATCAACTCCAAGCCGACGATGACATCATAATCGTCCATCTGAACCACGCGTACATGGTTCTTACCCTTCCACTCCCCGAAGACAAGAGGAACATCATAGGATATTCCTGCGATCTGCCGCTCCTCAGCGTTGATCGTCTTGAAGCGGTCCTGAGCAGGGGACATGCTCAGCCCAAGCCGCGTCGCCATGCCATGAGCCACAAAAACATGAGATGCACCACTATCGATCATGGCATGAACTCGATGTGAGTTCACCCTCATCTCCACGTACATCAACTTGGTCTTCATTGTGGTGGAAGTAGCGATGGCGTTGATCACCAAAGGATTCACAGTGATCAGAGGATCTTCAGATTGGGCAGCCTCCCGCTGAACAATAGCTGCAAGTGTATCTCCCCGAGGACAATCACGCATGCGATGAGGACCTCGACAAAGAAAACACTTCAGCTGCTGCTTGGGAGCGCCCCTAGGAGGAGAACCGGCTGGTGCAGCTTTCTTCTGATCGGTTCCTGAAGAGGTAGCTCCTCCTTTTCCCTGCTTCTTCTTATACCCACCCTTGGGTCCTGGAGCTGGATGCTTCCCCTTATTCCTCTGAGGGGAACGTGACTTAGATGGACCAGAGGAGATAGGGGCAGATTGCTTCCTATCCCTCAAATCCACTAAGGAATCAGCTACGGCCATAGCCTCTTTGAGAGTTAATGGGCTATGTCTCCTAACTTCCAACTGTGCCCATGTCTGCATCCTCTCTAAGAAGAAGTACAAGCGATCCTCTTCTTCCATTCGTGGTATTTCGAGCATGGCGGCAGAGTAAGCTCGAACATACTCACGAACTGTCCCCGTGTGTCTGATCTTATGCAAAGATTCTCTAGCAGTCTTAGAAGTGTGTGTCGGCAGGAACTGGTTCTTCAGTTCAGCTTTCAACTCATCCCATGAGATGTCACGTGGCACCTCTTCTCCCGGAGGGGTCACTAAGGTACACCACCAGAGCTTGGCGTCACCTGTCAGATATGCCGAACACAACTGCGCTCTCTCATAATCAGGCACCTGAGCAGTCCTGAAATACTGCTCCATATCCCAAAGGAAATTCTCAAGTTCCTTTGCACTGCGTACCCCACTGAAAGTAGAGGGCTCGGGAACACGCACTCTAGTGGTCTGCGGCTGGGAACTCCCAGCGCCTGCGGCTGAAGTAGAAGCACGGGCAGCAGCCTGCCCCTTCAAACCAGCCACCTCCAATGCAAGTCCACCAAGGGCACTGGAGAGACGTGCCAACTCAGAATCCAGGCGGGTCCCAACGGACTCGACCGCCGACCGAAGTGCCTCGAGACGCTCCATGATCGTAGCGTCTCCATCGAAGTTCCCTATCGCAGTCTCCAAGTGGGAGATGCGCTCTGCAGCTGTAACCATTGTGATTGTGAGAAGTAACTCTGAAGTTCTGCTGGTGGAATGAGATCTGATGGTCTGACCTCTGGGTGCACTGAAAAGAGCTAATTAGTGCTCGGTCTGTGTCAGAACTGAGCGATCAGTGAAGAGGCTGAGAGACTACGCCCCGGCGCTAGGCACCGACGTACGCACCCTCCAAACAGCGTACACCGACGTCGATATCCCTGACAATAGACTTACACAAACTTAAGCTCTGATACCGGTTTGTTATGGGCAAATTTATTTTTTTTATAATAAACTTAACCACAACCGGCAGATCCCCTCACGGAGATCTCAGCCCTACACGAGAGTGGCCCGCGATCGGTTAGGATCGCGTTGCGGAAGCTGGCCCAGCACTCTACAAGCCCTCACACCACGTGCGTGAAGGGTTCGGTATGAATACCGCCCCTCGGACACGAATACAAATCTCTCAACTGTGTCAAAGTGATGTAGACTCTCCAAAACACTTTGCACTCACAGAAATTTCCTCAGCCCGCGCTCCTTTCTCTACACAGCCTAGATAGGCACCGGCGCGGCCTCAATCAATCACAAGGGGACGGTGGCGAACACCTTCAAGGGTGCCGGCACACACCTTCAAGGCGAGCCGCCTTCAGCTGGCCGGAATCAACGGCGGACGGCGCCGCTTCCAGCGAAGACGAGGAACAGGGGAAATTTTCCCCTTTCCGCATACGCGGGCACTGTAGCCCGGTCTGAACCGGCTGAACCGGTTCGGTTCAGCCTGGAAGGTGGTTCAGGTCTGGTTCGGGGTCGATTTGACCTCAGAATCGCCCCGCGGTTGACCCTCCTTGATGCGCATGCTCGCAAGCTCGTGCGAGGGGGTCTGGGGTCCATGGGTCGAGTCAGAAGCCCACATCCACGTGTGAACCCACACTCCGTGGTTTGACTCGACCATCGCCCTATGGACTTGTGTCAGCCTCAGTGACACGATCGCACACCCGAGTCGTCAAACACGGCTGATGACGAGGGGTCTCGCTATCGCTCCATCTCGGTGTGCTTTGGGATTTGTGCTAAATCCCGGGAGCATTACACTAGGTATAGGGCGGAGCCAAGAGCGGTCGCCGAAGATGGGAGTCGATCGTCGGAAGCTAGGAGTAGAGCACCGAGCAGGGAAACAAAGACGACAAAAGAGGAGAGAGCACGGGGACGACGAAGAACCATAAACCCAGATTCATGTTTCCAAAATATGTGAAACAGCTTATAAATTTAGGATGAACACATGTCATTATCTGAACGGTTCACCACATAGAACGTTATGCGGTGCCACCGTATGCAAGATTTTTCTCCTAATCTAGCCATAAATAAATTAATTTGCGAAAAAAAATAAACAGTTGACTGGTACTCTGGTACTTTCTGGAGCACGTGCGTCGTAATTCAAAAAACGTGATCGGTAATTTTCACGTGACACCCAATTCTATCCTTTATTTGCATGTTCAAGCAAATCGCGTCGAAAACGACAAAAAATTATGAAAGATTAAAGAAACTAAAATTTTCAAATCAATCCCAGAAGATATAATATTTTACATTCAGTTTAAGAGACTCGAAGTTATTCACACAGAATCGTGTGAGGCCGGTAATAATATGAAGGTTTGATGGCCCCTTTGCAAAAATAAATTAAGAGTAAAGTTCTGCTATAAGTTCCGCCTTCGTCTCCACAATTATGCCGAGATTGAAACAATGGGCTCCGACGTTTCCTCCGCCACGAACTCCCTCCACATCGCCTTCTTCCCTCTGATGAGCCCCGGACATGAGATCCCCATGGTCGACATGGCCCGCCTCTTCGCCCTCCGTGGAGTTCGCTCCTCCCTCATCACCACCCCGGGAAACGCCGCTGGCTTCCGCCCAGCCGTGGAAGCCGCCTCCGCCCTTGGCTATCCCCTCTCCCTTCACCTCATCCCCTTTCCTGACGTCTCAGCCACCAATCTTCCCCCCTCGTGCGAGAACCTCGCCCAAGTCCCCACCATCCTCTTCAACGACTTCGTCAACGCCCTCGTCCTCTTCCAGGCCCCGCTCGCCGCCCTCCTCCGCGATCTCCGCCCGGACGCCATCGTCTCCGACTCTCTCTTCACCTGGACCGCCGACCTCGCTGCGGAGCTCGGCATCCCTCGCCTCATCTTCCACGGCGCCGGCGCGTTCCCACAATTCGTCATTACCAAAGCCATCTGCCACTTCCCCTTCCCGGACTCCTTCACTGTGGATGGGCTCCCCCACACGATCTGCCTCTACAAGAACGGCCTGCCAGAGCTCTTTGAAAACTTCCCGCTACTCCAGCTCCTCGGCGAGGCACAGAACAAGAGCTACGGCGTGGTCCTCAATACCTTCCGCGAGATGGAGCCGGCGTACGTGGACCACTACAAGAGCAACCTCCCGGCAGGGGTTCGTGCCTGGTGCGTAGGGCCGGTGTCCCTCTGCTGCCGAGCGGCTGAGAAAGAGCGTACTCTGCGCGGGGGGCTGCCAGCTGTGGGGGCGGAGGGGGTTCTGTCCTGGCTCGATGATAAGCCAGCCGGGTCCGTGGTGTACGTGTGCTTCGGGAGCCTGTGCAACCTCGGCAGGACCCAGCTGCGAGCGATCGCCGAGGGGCTCGAGGCGTCCGGCCACGCGTTCCTGTGGGTGGTCCGACGGGACGCAGAGGGGCGCTCGTCGGCGGAAGAGGAGTGGATGCCGGAGGGGTTTGAGGAGCGCGTGCGCGGCCGCGGGCTGGTGGTGCGAGGGTGGGCCCCGCAGCTGGCGGTGCTGGGGCACGCGGCGGTCGGGTGGTTCGTGACGCACTGCGGGTGGAACTCGCTGCAGGAGGCGGTGTGCGCGGGGGTGCCGATGCTCACCTGGCCTCTTTTCCACGAGCAGTTCATCAACCAGGAGCTAGTGGTGGAGGTCATGGGAGCGGGGCTGCGGGTGTGGGAAGGCCTGAGACGGAACCGCCTGGAGGAGGAGGCAGGGCAGCTAGTGAGCGCGGCGGAGGTGGCGGCGGCAGTGGAGAAGGCCATGGGGGGAGGGGAGGAAGCGATGGCGGCGAGGACGAGGGCGAGGGAATTCGGACAGGCGGCGACTAAGGCGGTGGAGGAAGGGGGATCGACTTACGAGGACGTCATCGCTCTGATCAAAGAGCTGGAGGCGGCGGCGGAGAAGCGCCGGGAGGAGGATCGCTGAAATCGTTCATGTGAAGACTCTGACAATCACTCTGTCAGAGTGATTATGTTCTGTTCATCTATTCTGAGTTAAAACCTGTAATTTTCACCGTTCCGCATTGCCTACAACACGATGTATAATAAACCTGCAGTTTATTTTCAAACCATGCGTTTCTAACTGTGCTTCCTTTGTAGAAATCCACAGCGAAAAAAAATAACTGTATTTTTTTATTTATTATTTTTTTATTTGTCTAAAGAAACAATAAAATATAAAACTTTTCCACCTTTTTCCAGTTTTCCCCTCCATTATTTTTTCATTCGTCCAAAAATATAATGAAATATAAAAAATTAAGATAAAAGAATAAAAAACATATTGAATCTTAGTAACTTTTTCCATTTAGATGCTATATATTTTTTATTCCTTACTCTTAATTTTCTATCAAAGAAACACAAATTCTCTTTAAACTCGCAACTACAATCCCTCTTTTCTTTCCTCTTTCTCAATCCATCCGATTGCAAATCTCCTCTCCTCTCGCTAGGGGTGGTCATGGTCGGTTAACCGAACCGTTGACCATGGTCAACCGGTTAACCGAATTGTTCGGTTCGGAAAAATCAGAAATCGTTCCCGAACCGTTCGACCGGTTAACCGGTCAAACGGTTAACCAGTCAACCAGTTAACCGAATCGGTTAACCACCGGTTAACCAGTAATTAAAAATAAATAAAACTTTAGTTTAATCTATGTAACAATTTTGCACTTTGTAGTAATGATTCTGGACTTTTTTCATACAGCTAAAATAATTAACTAAAATTAAGAGTAAACTTGTTTGATGTATAATTGACAGCATCAGATTGTGGTAAGACAAGCTTACAATAGCATTACAAGTAGCAAGTAGCAGGCAGACATTCAAGGAATCAATACAAGCTTCAAGCAAGCTTCATAATACAAGCATTACAAGTAGCAAGTAGCAGGCAGACATTCAAGGAATCAATACAAGCATTCAAGGAATCAATGCAAGCATTCAATACAAGCATTACAACTCACAAGAACTCAAGAAGTTCCAACTTACAAGTCAATACAACATTACAACACAAACCAAAAGTTCCAACTTACAAGTTACAACAGCATTACAACGCAAAACCAAAATTCCAACTTCCAACAAGTCCTACAACAGTACAACATAACCATAAGTTTCAACTTACAACAACTCAACAAGTCAATACAAACCAAAAGTTCCAACTTCCAACAAGTTCATTGTTAATCCAAAGTCAATACTCCTTAGTCTTCAGTCATATCAATAATATGCTCTTGAGAATCACCTAACAATTCTGCAATAAAAACAAAATAAACAAATATCAAATTCATAAAAACAATAATAGTTCATGAATGAAAATGTATTATAACACAACGTATAAGAAAAAAAAATCACCTTTTTCTATCTTTTCAATCTCATCTAGTGACTCTTCAATATAAATTGGACCATGTGAAGTACGAAACCAATCATGCCCACAAATAAGAGCTTCCACCATCTTTGGAGTAAGAGAACTACGGAATGGATCAAGTACACGACTACTAGCACTGAAAGCCGACTCTGAAGCAACTGTGGAAATTGGAATAGCTAACACATCTTTAGCCATACAAGATAATATCTGGTACCTTGCTGCATTTACCTTCCACCAATTCAAAACATGAAAAGGATTGATCATTAACATCTTCACATTCTTCTTGTAAGTACTTGTCCAACTCAGTTTTCTTCTCCCCTCCCTCTTGGCCACCCTTTTGCTTCTTATACAACAAGAATTGGTAATTGCGGCAACTCAGTATATCATCAACCTCTAGTTCACTTGTTGGGTCAACATTGACATCTTTAGAGCTTGTACCTTGATGTATTGAAGCATAAAACTCAAACATATATGTTAGAGTTGTTTTCACTTTATGTTGCAACAAAATAGCAGCCTCCTTTGAATATGACTCATTAATAATCCATTTCACATAATCTAATTTGCATCTTGGATCAAGAATTGAAGCAATAAATATTATCTCATTGATTTTATCAATATTGGCCCAATATTTGTCAAATTTAGCTTTCATGTTACAAGCCATTAGCTTCAAGCTATCATTATCACTACTGCAATATTTTGAAATAATCAATCCAAGTCCAAAAATTTCACTAACATACATGTTACTAGTGTTGTAAAATGAACCAGACAATCTTAAAGTAGCTTCATAAAATTTCTTCAAGAAAGGTAATAAGCTACGAGCATACTCCCAATCACAATCCAATGGGACCCCTTTCTTTGCAAGTTCTTCACTGAATCTAACATCTTGTATTTCAAGCAACTCAAAAGCTTTCTGAAATTTGATAGTGACCTCTAACATCAAATAAGTAGAATTCCACCTAGTCTTAACATCTAGGCAAACACTACTTTGGCATTTAATTTTTTCTTTTTCAATGCAAGCCTTGAACCTTTGTAATCTTGCTGGAGAGGAACGCACATATTTGATAGCTGAACGTATTCTGCTTATTGAGTCATCAATTTCTTTTAATCCATCCTTTACTATTAAACTCAATATATGTGCAGCACATCGCATGTGTAAGTGTTTAGCTTGCAAAATACTACCTTTCTAGTTATTAAGTCGTTTCTGCAAATGAGCAATACCTAGATCATTGGAGCTTGCATTGTCAACAGTCACACATAAAACTTTGTCTATCCCCCACTCAAGCAAACAACTTTCAATTGATCTCCCAATTACAATACCCGCATGGCTTGAAACTAGATTAAAATTGATAATCTTTTTATGTAGCACCCAATTTTCATCAATAAAATGGGCGGTAAGGCACATATAATTCAGATTTTGACAAGATGTCCATGTGTCTGTGGTAAGACAAATGCGAGATGACAATTTACTGAAAACTGATTTCAACTCTTTTTTTCTTTTCAATAAATAACTGATAGCAATCTCTAGTGATTGTTGAACGAGAGGGAACAACAAATCTTGGTTGTAAATTTCTAATAAAATCAAGAAAGCCTTCACGTTCAACAAACTTGAAAGGCAATTCATCTACTATAATCATTCTAGCAAGTGACTTCCTACAACTTGCTTGGTTAAAATTATGAGCAACAACTGTATGCTTAATAACACTCCCCTCTGATTTATTATTGCCTTGAGTCACTATCTCTAGGGTCTTTTGTTTTTTTTCTGCATTCAAAGGATATTTCTTGCATCTACCCAAGTGATTGATCATACCACTAGTACCATTTGATGTAATGCAACTAATAGATATTTGACAATAACTACACATAGCTTTTTCTTCATCTTTTTTATCACTTATGATCTTAGAAAAATGGTCCCATACCCATGATGGTTTTCTAGTACTAGTAGGCTTGGCACCACTGACCTTTGATTCAGAAGGAATATCTCTCTGTTGATCAGTTGGTCCAGATGCAGATGCTGAGATGAGTGGTTTAAAAGCTGAGGGTATACTACCACTGCTGACATTTTTCCTTTTGGTGTTAGTCTCTCCCGTGCTCTCCTCCATCTAATAACAATTCAAAAGGAATACATTTGATGAGCTGATGGCACATTGACACTATCTAAGTATCAAGTAATAGTATCAATAGAAGATTAATAACATTGATTGGTTTCAGAATTTACCAAATTAGGGATTTAGGGTTGATGTCTTAAGGAGCTTGCTGTGTGCTGACTGCTGACTCAGGCGTCGACTCTCGACTGAGCGGCGAGCGTCGACTCTCGACTGAGCGGCGAGCGTTGACTCTCGACTGAGCTTCGGCGTTTAGGGTTCAGGGCTTCAGGCGTCACGGGTGAGGGCCTCGGCCGTCGGGTGACTGGTAGACTGGTAGTCGACTCGTCGGGTGACTGGGCGTCGGCCGTCGGGTGACTGGTCGGCGACTTAGCGAGTCACAGGCGAGGGCGTCGGCTGTCAAGCGAGGGCGTCGGCTGTCGGGCGACGACGAATCGACGATTATGAGCGAAGGCACGAGGCCACGAGCGTCGAGCGTCGAGCGGCAAAAGTTTGAAGGAGGCAAGGAGCGAAGGAAGTCGGCCAGTCGCCCAGTCGGGATTCGGGAAGACGCCAAGTCTGAAGGAGGCAAGGAGCGAAGGCACGAGGCCACGAGCGTCGAGCGTCGAGCGGCGAAAGTCGAGGCAAGGAGGCAAGGAGGCAAGGAGCGAAGGAAGTCGGCCAGTCGGGATTCGCCGATTCGGGAAGACGCCAAGACCCAAGACGGGAATGGGGATTTTTTTTATTTTAGGGTTTTTGTGACTGTGTTCAGGTTTTGTCAAATGTCAATTGCCATATAAGTATATAACATATTAACATATTACATATATGACATATACGGTCGGTCGGTTAACCGGAGATTTTTTTTCGGTCGAACCGAAACCGAACCGAACCGTTATATCTTATTACAAAACCCGACCGTAACCCGAACCGGTCTTTCCGGTTAACCGCCCATACGGTTCGGTTCGGGCGGTTTTCCGGTTCGGTTCGGGTTTTTGGTTTTTTTGAACAGCCCTACCTCTCGCCTCTCTTAATCCACCTGATCGTAAACCTCTTCTTCCATATCGTCGGACAGACTATTGCTCCGAGCTCCCTCCCCTTGCCAACCACATCATATATGAGATTGTAGTGTTCACTAATACTTGTTTTCTCAAGGAATGAGGACATGTAAAGAAGGAACACACCAACAAAAATAAGAATTTGTTACACATACGTATGTTATTAAATCATCGGATTTTTTGCTATTAATTTTATATTGTGAAATTTATCCATTCATATTTTAGGATAATAATTTAGACTAACGCATGCAAATTGATCAATAATTTTGATAACAAAGTAAAAAAAAAAAAAAAAGGAAAGCTGCGGGCCTTCGGCCTAGTTTTGTGGCCCAGTTTACTTCTCAGTCTACCAAGTAGCAGACGGATCCGGGTCTACCGGGTTTGCACCTGATACGCCACAGAACTCAACCCTTCCGCTTTATGGGCCAGGCAAGCGCAGCCCATTTAAGGCTCTGCCACAGATTCTCCCTAAGCAGGCTGATAATAGAGACAACCCAAGATAGCCAGTCTGGTTAAATCTAGTAGTGGCAGTACATCCGACCTGCCGAGCTAGAGTTTGGTCCGATCTGAATGCAGGGCCTGTCAGGACTCGGTTCAACCGGTTTGGCCCAATACCCAATGGGTCACATGCAAGCCCAAGCCCACACAAGAAATCGAGCACAGCGCTCGATTTGGCGAACAGCGGCCGCTGGGTCGGGTCAAACAAGGGTATTGACCGAAGAAACGAAGCAGCTTCGTCCGCGAGCTCTGCAGATATGACGACGGCGTCGTCGCCGAGCGAAGCGGGCGCGAGGATTCTGGCGGACTTCACAAACGCGGCGATGAAGTCGTCTTCTCCGGGAGACGCGGATAACCGCGGCAACGAAAGGGCTACGGCGCGGCGGGATTTCCGGGCGGGAGACGAAGCTTGCGGCGCAGCAAGATTTAGGGCTGGAGGCGACGCGTGAAGAGGGGCGGCGGCTTCCTCTTCAAATACGGTCGAGCAGGAGAGAGCTTGATCATGGATCTCCACCAGCGAGCGTTGAGATCAACGCAATCAAGAGATTTGAGAGAGCGGTGTCAGGGGACGCCAGCAAGAGATCTGTAACCGGAATTAGGGAGTTCCGGCGAGGGAGGGGAAAGGGGCGTCGGCGACGGGGGTCGTCGACGGTAAGGAGGAGCTTTGTACGAGATTTAAGAGAATAATACGAAGCTTCCGATTATCTCTACCTTTCCCCTATTCTTTGTTCTTCAGCGGCGGAGGCAACGAGCTTTGGGCAGCAGACGGTTTTCGGCGACAGCTTGGACGAGGGCGGCTTCCCTCCGTGCCGGCGTGCTCTGATCGGCTGACGTTGTTCGATCGAAGGAGAGGAAGACGAGAGGAAGCTAGCGGACGAAACGTATTTGATTCGAAAATCGAATTCGGGCTGACGTAAGTGACGACCTCAGCGAGGTGAAACTCGGCGTGCGGCGAACTTCGGTCAAAATTAAGGGTTGACCGTGAGGTATTATTGATTTAGGGTTAGGTTCCTGAGTGAACTATAATTTTGGGGATAAAATTGTTCGGGGAGTTAGAGTTTCGAATTTTGGTCGGAAACCCTAGAGAGTTGCGTTCTGGTATTCTGCCGGACTGTCCTGAGACAGCGGTTAAGCGCTGATTTTAGGCTGATCCAACCAAGGTGTGACAGTGCCGGCCCAATTTAGCAGAGTTCTAGTCCAGCCCTTAAATTATATAATAACTCACATTCTATTATTTTGAAAAAATAGTAAAAAGTATGTATAAATATATATATATAATTTTATTTTGAACCCTGCTCATGTATATTGTTAGTGGGACATATGAGTGACTGACATGACATATTGACATTATATTTGTTCTAGGAACTTGTTGACTTTAGGAATTAATCAACCCCTTGCTTCCAAGAGATTAACTTATTGACTTGCGGTCTGTGTATTCAACGGCTGAACATCTATCTACTTGATTCCACATTCATTACATGCAGGTCAATTCACGAAACCCTAATTCCCCGGCCCAACCGGAAGAGCAGAGGCCCCAATTATTAATTTACAAGGACAGGAAGATATAAACAGTAGCGTTGCATGCGTTGCAGCACCAACAACGGCCCTCATCAGCCGCTGACCCGCTTCCAAACTCTCTCCAAAATTTCCGTGCCATTGCAGCAGCACCTCTCTGCTAGCATAATAATACTAATAATAATAATAATAATTTCCAAAATTAATTTATATTTCCTTTTTCGTTGCCCTTCTTGGATTCAATGTGTGCACGCTGCATCGGCTTTTAAGGAAAAACAATGTACTAATGAAAATGGAATTAGAGTGGCACAGGGTTTGCATGTGCCTGGTGGCATTCACTGTGCGCGAGGCACGTTGCTGCATTCAATCCATGCACGTGAGCAGCGAATGTTGTTTGCGAGCTGTGTAGCGCAATTGTAGGCAAACATGCATGTGTACCGCCACCGTCCCTCGCCTTCTTTCCCCCCACCTTTCTCTCGCCTCAAAACTTTCTCTTCTTCATCCTAAGCTTTCCTTCGTAAAATATACTGATTCGATGACAATCTTAGTTGTTGATAACAATATTTTACGATCGACTTATCAATTGCTTATCTACGTTATATAGTGTGTGATTGGTAGTAATTACAATAATGTGTAGTATTGCCTTTTAAGTTAAGAGAGTGGGAAACACTTTTTAGGGTTTTCAAAGACTTAATATTTGGTTCCATTATATGATCATCACACAATTTTGAATTTTCATTGTTAAAAAATAAAAGAAAAAACTCTAATATTTGCCAACATATTCTCTCATTTGATGCTAAGTTTACGTTTAAATTATGTGATGATATTTAGAAAATTATGATAATATCAATCAAAGAAATTAAGATAAAAATTGATTGTCTTATTACTACCCTAGTCAGTGAAGAACATAACACACATAGGTTTCTAGGGCAAAATCATGCTTCCCTAATTGACCAACAAGAAATTTTTTTAACGTTTTACAAGGAAATTAAATCATATAATTATAGGAAAGGAGATTATTAAAAAAAAGTAATATAATGATTTAAAGCGATACACAAGTATGGCTTTATGAAAAAACTACAAAATTCAAGTGCTTTTATTGCACTTTAATAAATATTATGTTGAACTTTGAATTAGTTTGAGAGAATGAGAGAGAGAGAGAGAGAGGGAGGGAGAGTCCCCTCGAGTCAATCCAATTGGCTCACCTCACCATCCCCGAAATAACCCAAACCTGCAATTACTCCTCGCCATTTCTCATTTTCCAATCAAAGCTCCTTTTTTTCCTGCATTCTTGACTTGCAAACCCCATCCGCTCTTCCCTTTCCCTTCCATTTATTATACTGCAACAACCTCCTGCATTAGAATAACCCACAAACACTCCATTCAGTATTCCTCGCTGCTTTTTAAGTTTTTTCCCCCCCAAATCTCAGCAAATGAGACAACTCTTGGAGAAAATGCCAAAAGACTGGGAGGAGACAGATGCCATATTTATAAAGAACTAGTTATTGATAGTTCAGTTGAGGCAAATTAATTGATCGAATTGATTAGGGCTTGGTTCTCTGCATGTTATTATCAGGTTAATTTGCTTCTGCCATTCTCTGATTTCTTGTAATCTGCAACTTGCAGTTTTCTTGCAATCTATACTGCGTCTCTTTGTCATCCTTATTTCTGCAAAGCACTGAAAAGCTATCTTGTTTCCTTCTCTGATACTAGTACAAATAAAGCCCCAGCAGATGGCCTTTTGCTTGTCTTTCTTGCTTTGTGTACGGGGGTAATTCTTGCGTGCTCTTGAAAAAAACGAAAGAAAGAAAGGAGGAAAGCATAATGGTTGTGTAAGTTGTGATTGGAGTCCTGGACATTCCAGTTTTAATCCACTTGAGCTGCTGAATTGACAACTAGTTTCTTTCTTTCTTGTTGTGTTTTTGGTTCTTTGATTGATATATATGAAGTAATTAATCACATATTTTATTGGGGTGTGATAAATTGAGTGCTACAGGAGTAGGTGAAAGGCATATATTAAAAGGGAGGTGAGATTGTGTGTGTGAGTCCAAAGAGAGATTGAGAGTTGCCGCAGTAACCACAAAGCATAACACCATCTCTCTCCCTTTCCTTCTGATCTTCTCCAGTGGCTGCTGCTGCCGCTTCTTTTCTGATCAACCTTTCTTTCACCCCCCACCACCGCCAGAATCAGCATCACCGCCACCATCTTATCAAGAGCATCATCATGGCATCATCCAACAGGCACTGGCCCAGCATGTTCAAGTCCAAGCCCTGCAACTCTCACCACCAATGGCAGCATGACATCAATCCCTGCAGCCACCAGAAAACTCCCTATAGCGCAGGTTATCTTGTTTACTTTTTTATTTCTTTTTCTGTTCATCTTTTTGTTTCTTGATCGGTTTGCTGATGAAAGAGATCGAATTAATCGACCCGCTGAGAGTTAGGTTTAGGGTTTCTGCTCCGCGAGCGCAGGGATGCAGGAGGTGGTTAATGAGTTAGTTAAATTCGCAGGATTTGAGGAGAGGAGCCCGGAGCCGAAGCCGCGATGGAACCCGAAGCCGGAGCAGATCCGGATCCTGGAGGCCATCTTCAACTCGGGGATGGTGAACCCGCCGCGCGACGAGATCCGCAAGATCCGCGCCCAGCTGCAGGAGTACGGCCAAGTCGGCGACGCCAACGTCTTTTACTGGTTCCAGAACCGCAAGTCCCGCAGCAAGAACAAGCAGCGCCACCTCCAATCTGCCCGCTCTCTTCCGGAGCCCCCGCCTCCGTCTTCCGCCGCCGCATCTGCCCCTCCCGCTCCTGCCACCGCCAAACCGCCGCTTGCCACCGCCACGTCATCCTCCTCCTCCTCCTCGGAGCAGTCCACCGGGTCCGACAAAGCGCTGCACCCCGTCGTGGTCCAGTCACCGGCCGTGCTACCGCCGGTATTACTCCACGGCCCGCTGGACTTGGGCGGCGAGGCTTTCACGCTCCAGGGCTCGCAGGGTTACTGTTTCTCCGCGTCTGACGTGGCCGGGATCCTCGGGGCAGCGGCGCCGGAGCAAACCCTGGGGTTTTACCCGGGTCTGTGGGGCGAGGTCACCGGAGTAGGACAGGAGACCAAGGTCAAGATGCAATTGCACCAGCTCTATGGAATCGGAGCTGCCGCTGCTGCTCCTGGCGCTTCAGCTGCTAGCGCCACTGTTACTGGTGTGAACGCCAGTCCTGTCGGTGCTGGCGTTGGTGTTGGTAGCCCTATTAGTGAGATACAAGGTATGTGGCATTAAATCCTTCATGTCTAATCTCCTGCAATACGTCCAGCTCAGTGCAATGAGCTTTCATTTCAATCTTTGCTTTACCTATAAAGTACATGAATAGAAGAGGCTAGGTTTGTAGGTTTTACTCGCTACATTGCTCCAAAAGTTGAGGGCTGACCCCTTGCTCCGAGCTTATCACTCAGTCTCACCACCTGACACCTACCTAAATTTCATGAAAAGGATTCAGAGAGATTATGCATGCTTAGAAGAGGAAAATTAGCGCTGACGTTTGATGAAGATATGCGTGAATCGTGATGCATGTCAAATTGAAATGAGAAAGCATGAAGGACGGGAGTGTAAGAACAAAGAGAGAGGCCATGCACTGATTAGTGATTTCAATCCGTATACTAAATTATCAGACATCTCTTCATTAAAAAAGACTTATGGTACTCATTAATGAATACGATTTCTTTCTCGGATCAGGGTGTATAGATCGGGTTATTTTGATAAGAAGCGATGAAGGGTGGTCATGTCATGGGGATTCTCGAGGTAGGTTTACATGCATGCGTACATTATCGAAAAGATAGAGAAGATGGTGGTCATCGTTCTCTCATCTCCATCATGCACCAACCCCATGAGTCATTCATCTTATAGTTTCCTGTATTGTGGCACTGTTACCTAGATTTGGTTATTGGACGTGTGCATGGCATTAAATTGGAAACCCTTTCAAGTGCTTCGACAGTACGTAATCTTTGACTTAACATGCATCAATTAATGGTGCTTAATCTTTCTCTTCTGCTAAACTGTAATGCAAAACGTTGCAGCAGCAGCAGCAATGGGGGTTGTTGGTGCCCCGAGGTCGACTGTGTTCATCAATGAGGTGGTATTCGAGGTGGCGGCCGGACTGCTGAATGTGAGAGAAGCCTTCGGAGGTGAAGCCATCCTCGTCGATCACTCCGGCCAGCCAGTGCTCACTGATGAGTGGGGCTTCACCATCCATCCCCTTCAACATGGAGCTTCCTACTACTTGGTTCTTTCCTTGCTACACATAATCAGTCTCACGCCCGACTGTTACTTCAGCTGATGTTAATTTATTGCCTTGATGCAGGTCTAGAGGAATTAAAAGCAAGCTAGCCAGGATGCAGAGATGGAACCTACGAGCCTGCCTTACTTTGATAATGCCCTTAAATTAGATACATGGATATCTTAACCAGTCCATGACCAAGTGTTCTTGCTTCAATCAAGCTGCTGCAGTTCTATTCAGAACCTTTTCTTTTTTCTATTTATGAACTATGTAGCCCGATTTTGCAAGTTGTTCCAAGTACTGCTGGGTTATATATGTATACTTATCTCTCTTTGCCATTGCTTACGGATATCATATAATTAACCATATGTACTTCGAGCAAGCTCTTTGCACAGAGGTCATACAGCTGCTCTCACACCGCATCATGAAGCTAAAATGCAAGTACTTCGCCGCTAATTAATGTTGAAGTTGCATCAGTTAAGCATCGATCATCCAAATCCGCACTCAAAATATATCCTTAGATCTGATGTGCATCAAGTGAAGATTTGCTTCCTCGTATTTATCATATTATAAAAATCAGACGAAGACATTTATGAAAGATAGATGAAGACACGGGGAGTGTTAATGGCGGGAGGCGGGGGGGGGGGGGGGGAGGAAGGAGAACCGAGTTGTAGGTGTCAACTACAGTTACCGAACGAGCGGACATGGCGGGAATGCGTCAATCTGCTGACCAAACGGATGTTTGACTGACAGCAGAGAGTCAAAAGGCAGGTTTGTCGTCAAAGGAAGAAAACACAAAACAGTAGGGGGTGTAACGTAGGATTATAACATCACGTAATAGGCCTGCAACGATGGGCGATTGAGGTGACTTAATGCCCTCTCTGTTCTCATGCTTCCGGTGGGGGCTCCACACCACTTTCGCATTCAAATCCATACTCCTTTTGCGGGGGGCTCACGCGCTGATATTCCTTGTAAGTATATGTGCTTAACCGGAAACATGAGAAAAAAAGATAAACCCAGAATTGTCAAAAGTTAGTCAACGAACGAAAGAATGAGTCAAAGTCAAACTTGGTTGTGTTTAAGATTGATCAGGAATGAGTCAAGATCAAACTAGATTGGGTTTAGGTAGACGAATCCAAATTAAACATCTGCGGTTAGCAATACTTTTGGAAAACCTCCCAAATGTGTCAACTTCGACACGTTAAAATTCAACGTGGGGAAAAGGATATTGAATGCGATAGAGAAGTTTGAACGAGTTCTTCAATTGCCACAATTAATTCATTAATTTTAATTTGGTGGCAGCTTTCTGTTTACTAATTTACATAATACATGTTAGCAGGATTATTCATAATTTTTATATTTTTATAAAGTTATAATTTATCATAAAAAATTATGATACTAATTAATGGATATAAATTAAGTATATTTGAGTATAAATTCATTACAAAATATATTATATATTCAATAAAATTTAAAGTGATAAATATGAAGTTTAAAAAAAAAGGAAATTACAATTCTGCCAAATTTTAAAATGGCAAATTAACAGTAATGCCCCTTTTTTTTACTTAATCGTTGGCGCCACTATAAATATTGTTGCAGCGGCAGCTGACGTCTAAAATTTTAAAATAAGCAAAACAAATGCCTGAACAAGGAAATTTTCGGTTCTTTGTTTGTAAAGAGTTTTACATATGCATCCAAGCAACTTCAAAAATTTCATGCTAATCCTAAAATTCTCTTATTTTTGAAATTTTAATTTAGAATTATCTTAAATTGTTATTATATTTTTCTAAAAAAGCATTAGACTAATCATATTAAAGAATATGTAACTTATAATAATAAATATATTTAATTAGACTTGTCAGTTTGAGGGATAAAAATGAAAAACAATCACTTTCAAGGGATATAAAAGTACAATGTAGAATTTGTCTTTCTTAGTGTTGTCATAACAACGAAAACAATCTCTCTCTCGAGCGTCGCAGACCACCGGCGTCAACCCATACCCTCTCTTTCTCAGACGAAGACACCGCAGGCTCGGATCCCGGGAACTCCGCCTGCTAAGAGGCGCAGACAGATCACGGATCTGGTCGCCGGAAAGAAGCAGCGGCGGAGGTAGAGGCGGTCTTGGCGGCGGCGCGTGCGGCGGTCAAGGAATGGCGTACAGGTCGGGCGACGACTACGACTATCTATTCAAGGTGGTTCTCATCGGTGACTCCGGCGTCGGGAAATCCAACCTTCTGTCGAGGTTCACTCGCAACGAGTTCAGCCTCGAGTCTAAGTCCACCATTGGCGTCGAGTTTGCCACCCGGAGCATCCAAGTCGAGGATAAGGTCATTAAGGCGCAGATTTGGGACACCGCCGGCCAAGAGAGGTTTGATATTTCACGCTACTCTGTCGATTCCCCGTCAGATTGCTTCTGTTCTTTTTTTTTCTTATTGTGACATTTTGATTGGTAGGGTTTCTAATCGGACTGGACCAATTGGTTATAGTCCTTGCGAGATATTTCGCATGATACTTTATATTGGATGGAAATTTGGCTGGCATCCTTTTTGTTTAGGACTTCGCGTGAATGTTGTACCGTCTCTTGATTAGCGGTTACTGTTGATTGAGGTTATAGATGGTAAAGATTAGGGTTGTAATAGCCGATTCTCGTGAATTTGATTCTTCGTATGAGAAATTGAAAAGTTCAGACTACCTACTAGTGGCACGGTTAGACGTATTGTCCGATAATGATGCCCTACTAAGTAGCTACCTTTGTTTTGAATGTTAAAAGTTCTCTCTTCATAATGTGAGGTTGTTCTCCAATGCCTATCTTTTGAAGCTTGTGCATGTTTATACCTCTAAGGAGAAAGGGTGGATAGTGTTCTATATGATCCACGGGCTGCAGGATTGAATCAATTTGAATTAATCGTGTATAATATGTGATCAGAGATTTGAGGTTTGTGACTTATTATGTATCTCTTGGTGTCCTTCACAACAAAAGAGGGTGTTTCGTTAGAGGGTAAGCAATGCAAAGTTCAAAATTTTTATTGTTCCTATTGTTGCTAATTTAATGGAAAAAATGCAATATTTTCCTCCATAAACCTGTTTATTGGAATATCTCAAAGATTCCCGTGTTCACCTTCATGCATCTTCTTGAATGCAACCGTGCACCGAGCCAACCTTCAAGCTTACATCTTCTTGGGTCGAGGACTAATTTGACCTTGACATTGCTCTTGAGTGTTGCATAATTGTTATTTTCCTTGTAGCAAGTGGAAAAGAAATATTGTCTTTAATCGTTTGATTTCAGTCCATTATCTGAATTTTATTCCTGCCATATCACACAGACATTCAATCAAATGATAACCTCTAAACATTACTCACTTTGGAAAACAGTTCTACATATTTAAGCCCTGCCACATGCTTTCCTTTTTTTGCTAATTATGTTTCACCGAAATTATTGAGTGTTTATCTTATAAGATTCCGATTTCTGAGACATAGCTATAAGCTCATTAAAGACCAATTGTTATTGAGTGTTTCACCAATTTTTTGAAACTTATGTAGAAATTGAAATGGTTGCTTAAAATTTGGGGAACTTGTCCATACTTTTTTTTTTTTTTATTAATAGCGTTCTGCTCTTTAAGAAATTGCTTGTCACAAAAGCTCAAATCTATATCTTTATCCATAAGAGCGGTTACTATATTTGATTAAGTTAATTTAAGTTTGACTGAAATGAGACAACATTTTTTACTGCCCCAATTCATCCCAATTTTTTATTGATATTTGTTTGAAATTAGATCCATCATGTTACAGTTCAGGATATCTTTACCTGTCGTACCTATCTCTCACTGATTTTTTTGACATGTCAAATTTTATTGTTAAAGTGCACCTAATCTAAGGTAGCTTGACCCTGATCTAACCCTTGTCCCAAGTTTTCATTTGAGTGGTTCAAATCAGGTTGACTCAATAACTTCTGGCTAACTTGGCCTCATATAATCCAGAGTACTTGTGCTTAAATTGGAAATCGGCCTTTTAGATAGTAGTTCATTTTGATATGTCATGCATCCATATGACGCACACGCATGTGTATACAGAAACCAAGAAGTAGATAATTTTCCAAAGAAATGCATAAAAAATCAAGATCTTCACATGACTGTAGGTTATATTTGTATTAAACAGCCACGTGATGTTGTTTGCATGGTTTACAAGCTAATAAAGTCAGATGAAAGCTTCTTTACAATCTGAAATATTTGATTACATACACTATACTTTCTACATAGTACAGAACATATATCTATTGTATTTTGCACCACTTGCATTTGTTGCCATTGAAAAATGTGGTGCCATTTCTCACTAGTCTTTGAGACAATATTTTCTGTTAACAATCTCAAGGTCATTGTATGACACATTGTGGAGCTAGGATTTTTATGCGCATGCAAGCAAGGTAGAATGGTTCTGGATGCACTATGATTGAATATTTAGGTTGCATCTGCTTATCATTAAGATGCAATTCATCTATATACTTGGCCAGGAACAAGTTATGCCTGTAGGACAACCATGAAATACAACCAGCAAACTCCTATATTGTACTTACGTATGTATATGTAGATGAATGTCCATTACTTTTCGTGGTATCTGTAATTGTGTATTTCCAAAAATGAGACTTTTCAGTTATCAAAGAAGCTAATAATATGCTGAAAATAAATTAGCTATTAAGAACTACCAGCTGTATGTAAAAAGATTGACTTTATTTTGATTGCCCAGCATTGTCTAGCATAAGCCATAAAGTACATAATAAATGGTACCAAGGTTTCGATCCCTTTTGTATGCTGCTCTGTGCCTGAATAATTTCAGTTTCAGTCGATCCACTTATCTCTCTCCTGCTGGCACCTTTATTAGGCCGAACAGCACCTTGTGATTATGAAAGTAGACAGCTGACTATCTTTTCTCTAGGAGACTATATCCTACTTCCAACTATGGTATAAGCCCAACTCTCATCTGCCTAAAATAAGTCCCAAACTCTTCTAAAAATCATTGTTTCAAATATGCAAATTCTTCCTCTATGACCTACGATCATCCAAGCTACTTTTCATTGTGCTAATGAAATCGAACCTTTTTTTATTAACCAGGACATTGTTCGCTCCTATACCTGCCAGGAGCAATTCTACATCGACAATAGCAGCACATCGGCTGAATCTTACAACTGGCTTAACTAACCCTTTAATTCGATAGCCAGATAAAGTAAGAGGCTGACCAGCCTGCGAGTGATACAAGGGTTCATCAGAAATAGAAAAATCATTGAAATGCATACAAGAAACAGACTTAGCAAAATGCGTGTTTCAGAATTCCCACTCTATTCGTATTAGTTTGAAATTTGTGGCCAAACAAATATAATTAGTATGATGCAATTGCAAAATTTCTGTCTAGGATTTGCTCGGCTTTAAAGTTTCTTATAGTTGTTGGGTAATGAAATAATTTATAATGCAAGTAATCAACTGGTAATGTGTTCCAATATGCCACACATGTAAATGAGGGTCATATGACTGCTTTGCTTAAGGTCGAACTTTCTACTAAATGCGACTTTCAGGGGTATCAAGTTGCATACAGCAGAGGGAGTATGGTTCCCTACAATAGCATAGAAGAAACGATGTGTTCATTTCCAAAGTACCTTGAATTTCTTCAGTTGTGTTCTGATTTGGTTGAGTTATTTATCATTAACTTCGAATCATCAATAAGATGGCTTTTGATTCTTTTGAAGTTTGTACAAACTACATCACATTAGTAGATACTTCTTTTTACTTTGCTTATGGCAATCATTTATTCGTGTAACTTTACTAGTATAAAACGCATTCTTTTCATTCTTCAATTGAACTTCTTGTACCGCCGCAACACTGTATTTTAGCTCATTGTTTTTAGCTTCTTCTACCTATAGAGAATCATTGTTCTCACCTTTAACGTGCAAGTTTGTTGATATCAACGCTGACTTCTTTCTATTAATAGATACCGCGCAATTACTAGTGCGTATTATCGAGGAGCAGTTGGTGCACTCCTTGTATATGATGTTACTCGGCATATAACATTTGAGAATGTGGAGCGATGGTTGAAGGAGCTGAGGGATCATACTGATTCAGGCATTGCAATTATGCTTGTGGGCAACAAAGCCGACTTGCGCCATCCGCAGAGAAGGAAAATATGTTCTTCATGGAGACATCCGCTCTGGAATCAATGAACGTTGATACTGCCTTTAGAGAAGTACTTACTCAGGTATATCATGTAACCAGCAGGAAGGCACTTGATGCCGGTGATGATCCGACAGCGTTGCCAAAGGGACAAACAATCCTCATTGGCGCAAATGATGATGTATCTGCGATTAAGAAAGTCAGTTGCTGTTCATCTTAAACTCGGCTGTTGTACAGAATATTGTTTAATGATTTGGTTGGGCGTTCCTGCTTCGAAATTTCATCTTCTATACGGTGGTGTGAAATACAGGTTGACTTGTACATTTATACTCAGACTTTTCGTTGCTCCAAAATACTAATTGTCTTTAAATGTACTATTGCTACTTCCATCTTATTTATTGTACTAATGAATTTTTGTCGGAAATACATTATTAGCAAAAAAATTTTGGTGTGCTCTTGCTTGTTTATCCAATTCAGTTGCAGGGGAACTTCATTATATGCAGACTTGCAATATATTCTCAACAATGACTTTATATAATTCTTTTATCTATATGCACACCTCAGAGTTACCTGTAGAAGGATATTCATTTGAACCCTGGATAATTGATGAAGAAACATGGGTATTTTAGCTGAATAGTTTAAACTCGAGTAAAATAGAAATATAACTCATCTAAAGTTGCGTTATTATTGTAGCTGTTGTAATTATTGTAAAAAAGAGAGATTTGCTTTATTGTTATATTATCGTTATTACAGTAATTTACTAACCAACTCATGCATCAAAATATTTATTGACAGATTTGCGAGTGATGTGAGTGCTTTAAAGCTAGTATCCAAATTAACCCTCTAACCCTTGTCCATCACAGTACTCTTATATTCTGTATTGTAAGCTTTAAATGGATGAAAATATTTTTGCCAAAATATCTAATATATTTAGCATAACTCCATAAGATTACATCCCAAATAAACATGTTTGAAAATAACAGAACAATTTAGGATGCATCGCAAACAAAAAAAAAAACCACGTAGAATGAGAATCATAGAAAACTTCGAGCTACACCTTTAAAGGCATGTTCCACTGAAACATTATATATATATGTATAGTAATTCTAAAAAACGAATGTTCAACATCAATCGAGATTCAGTATAATGTTTTATATAATGTTTAAAACTGCTGTATACAAGAGAGAAATGTCGCCAAATAAGCTAATTTCAATTGGACGAAATCATATTTTATGAAGGTCAATTAATAGGTAACGATTTGTGGCAGCTGACTAGAAATTACAGTCAGACGACTTTAAATTAAAAACGATGGAAACGAGTTACTTGCTCGCTCTATCTGCGAGCTTCAGCCTTCTTCTGTTCTTTAGCTGCAATATAAGAGGAATAGCCGTCAGTGTGGAAAATTTTTGGTTAAATTTTCAATTTGAAATCTGTTAATTCTCCTTGATTTCTTTTTCGCCTGTCCTGTAGTTTTCAGTTAGGTTGTAAACTGCCCGTACACCTTGCAGTTTAAACCCTGTAGTTTGCGGCTTGCATCACTTGGTCAGTTTGACACCAAATTGTAAACTACAGGTCAGTTTGGTTTCAAGCCTGAACTAAAATATAAATAGGCCACAATTAACAAATTAAGTTAAAATTAACCCAAATTCCGTGCAACTCAGTCAAAATTCATGCAATAACTATACATCTTGTAAGAAATAGTTAAAATGGCATACTGTGGCCAATAAAAACATGAAATAACTCAATAGAAATGAGCAGTTAATTTAATTGAATTACTGCAAAAGGAATTCATAAGAGATCAAGAAAATGCCAAGAACGTGACAGTAAAAATTAAAAAAAGAGAATTGCTTGCTCCTGACGATTATATTGTAAAAGATATAGTGTTATTAATAGCAGATCGTGGAAAATAGCGGAAAACTAAAAATCCACAATATGATATAGCGGATTACGTTGCGGGTAAATAGTGAAAGTCACATGGTGTTTAAAATATATATTATATACATTAAAAAGTAAGTATAACGTTTGAAATATATGTTATATACCTAATAAATTAAGCTGCATAAAAATAAAATAAATTATATAAAGAAAGATCTCTTAGTATTAACTCAATCCAAGTCATAATTTTAATTTCTAAAATATAAAAACATTATAATGTGATCCTATCCGCTATAGCGGTGCTATACATAGGGGATTGCTCAAAAACCGCTATGGAAAAATGTTATAGCGCCGCTATTGCGGCTATTTAACAACTCTGATTAAAGATGGTCGATTAGATAAACATTAATATCCTATATCTCATATCGTTGAGATTAGACATTCAATCCAAATCACAGCACAGAAGTGCATGTGCATATGTATGCAAAAACTATTACCAGCTTTTTCCTCCTCTCTCTTCTTTGCAGCTTCAGCCCTTTGTTGTCGTATTAATGCTAGTCGCTCTACACAACATGCAAAGTAGATCAATTGAGCATGCATACTAATCCACATCAAGTTTGGTTCACGTTCACGCTATACCAATGAAGCAAGGAAATAAAAAATGATCTATGTTCTGGAAACAGTATAATGTGATTCTTAGAAGCGATTTAATTGGCACACAAGTCTGCACATTATGTATGATGAAATTCATTCAACTTTTTCTCAGATCCTTATGATGGGAACTACTGTAAGTCGATAGACATAGCTTAAAAAAAAAAAAAGATAGACATAGATAGCAGATTTTTTTTCCAAGATAAAATGCTCGTGTGTTATCTCAAGCATCCAGAAAACTGAAATATATGACCAAGGTCGAGCGCAGTTACAGTTTATAATGGAAAATACAGGAACTAAATCAAATCAGTAAAAATCATTTAAGTTATTGCAGCAAATAACAGAAAATATATATTTGAATTAAAATTCAAAGGCTGGAGATATTATTAATTGTTACACTTACAGTAAGAGAAGTTCAGAGAAGTTCATCTTGTTACAATCTATCGTGATAGAATTGCCATTAAGCTCGAGGGAGGTAAAATATAGATTCTAACAAACAAGGTTTATTTTCACTAACTGGTTGAACTTTGTCCCAAATGCTTAACAAACCTCACCACCAATAATAACTTCATCTATGAGAAGTTTCAATTCAGTTCCCATGTTTGCGGAAACACAACAATTTTGTCCCAAGACTTCAGAAAATCATAATTTCTTTGCAGAATTCTATGAGAAGATTTTATTCAGTCCTTAAGTTTACAGAAACATATCAATTTGACCACAAGACTTCAAAAAATTTCAATTTAGATCCCCAAATTGCGTTTTTCAATTTGATCCTTTAATCTCCAGGTAAGGTTGTGTTTGGCTAAACTCATCTTTTTCAATTTCTTCATAATTAATTTTTTTATAATGTCAATCTACCAAACAAGACTCTACTTCAAGAGTGGTGATAAAGATGAGTTTGGCGCACATATTTCTTATAATTAAAGTAAAATTTTTTATTATTTATTTTTAAAATAATTAATTTTATAATATTATTTAAATTTATAATATTATATTAATAAATTTATTAATAAAATATTACTGTATGTTTAAATTAATATTATATATTTATGTAAAATGTTTAAATTGAATCACCATGCCCTGGCAAAAGCGGCTAAAAGCTGCTTCTCGCAAACAATAAATTTAACTTTTGTTCCCTCTAGCAAGGAAATTTGCTGCTGCACGGCTCACTTCAATAAATGGGCCCCATTTGGCTCAATTTTTATTTCAAGCTTTTGCTGGTTGAAAAAGTGCTGGTTGAAAAGATGTGAAGAAATTTAAAGGTGTTTGAATACATCAGCTTATGGTTAGGTTATTCTATTTATAATAAATATTTTTTTATTAAAAAAATTACTAAAATAAAAATTATATGATTAAATTTATAGTTAACTATAATTAAAATATTTATTAAAAATATTATGAGTTATAGTATTAAAAAATTATTATTACATATAAGAGTTATTGAGCATAAGCAGGTAGAGGGTCAGAGAAGCAGAAACTGCTTCACCCCTACTTCTAAGAGAAACAGCTAATTTATGGATTGAAACAGAGAAGCTGAAGGGCCAAACGCCTCAGCTTCTTGATTTCTGCTGGCTGTAAAGCTATAAGCAGGCCCAGAAGCTAAGCCAAATGGGGCCATAGTTCTCACATAGCAGCTCCAACTAGATACCAAATTGCATCTCAGAAATAGACATTTACCATTTTTTTTTCCTAAGGCACATTTACCAACTACGACCTATTATTATTTCTAAATATTCTTAATTTATTTCCCATTAATCAAACTCTGATTGCAATATAATTTTCCAGATTATTCACATAAACACCATCTATTTATTCTAAAATATATCAAACAAGATGAAATTATCACATTTGATCAACATTTGACTCTTTAATGATGTCAGTTAATTGTGGATGAAGACCCAAAAGAGAAACTAACTCAAAACTTCGAATGGCTAAAATAAGATTTTCTTTTCTAGAAGTATAGCTATCAATCGAGACTAGGCCTATACTTACGCAAGACTGAAAATATCACAAATTTTGTATGAAAATTCAAAAAAAAAGGGAAGGTCCACTAACATTGAGAGCTTATAACATAGTGTTCTTCAACAAACAAAAAAGAGAAGCAGAAACAGTAAAAGGTAAAAGAGTTGTCCGATCGTTACCTAAATCTTTTCGAGCTTGTTCTGTTTTACCTTGTTCCTGCAGCTTCATGTATCGCTCATGGGCTTTCTGCCTCTCTATCTCTTCCCTGGTGAAAAGATAATTGCTAATAATAAATAATTTCAGCAGTTTTGAAAAAAAACAGTTAGGAAACCAGTGTTGTATATTATATGAGGCATTATTTACATGCACGAGGAAAACAAGATGCTAAATCAAACCAGCTTGGTCCATGTGCTAGCTCCAAACTAGACTAGTTCATACCACCCGCACTAGGCACCAGTGATTTAAAAGCCAGTCCAAAACCGTCCGGTACAACCGGTTTGTACCGGTCCGGTGGAGGACCGGTCGCGGAGCGACCCTCAGAGCACGGACAGCGGGCAGACGGCAAGCGAAAGCAGCAGGCGATTGAAGCTTCCGCAGCGCTGCCAGCTCGAAGCTTCTGCCACCTGCGCTGTTGTCCACGCTGCCGTTGCCCGCTACCGCTGCCCACCGGTACCCGGTACCGAACCTAGCTAGGCACTAGGCGAAACAAACTGGTTTTAAAATAAATACCTTAACATTCTAAACCGAAATATTAATTCAAAAGAATACCATAACAACACACTATAAAGTATAAACAATTATAGTAAATAAAACTTATTTTAGAACATAGATCATTGTGGATCGAAATTGCTTGCTATAACATCAGAATGATAATTAAATTATAGTAGATCGGCCATATCACAGAAATAAGAAAAAAGAGTCTACAAAATCTAGTGAGTGAAAATTCTTCATTATTTTTCACATTGCACCAGGCGATCACCAACTATATTGGCATGACATCAAGGCGAATGTAAGTAAAAACATGCTTGAAAGATTTTGAGGTGTTGAGACCACATGGACCTGGAGCATCTAGGTGAGCACCAGGAGTATTTTTAACTTGACAAATACGTTAACCAACATGAAAAATGAAACATCATGTGCAAATAAACAGCAACAAAGTATACATACTAAGTTTACAACCCCTTAAGGATTGTGTTGAAAGCAGTACCCATTACCTAAGGCAAACCACCTGATCTTCAAACAGAAGCCTAATACCAAGGAAACTTGCACCATTCAAATCATAGTGGCATTTGAAAGGGAAATTTATGAGCTATTGTCAGGTTGTTGCAATTTCAGAGAACATAAAGAAACTATAGTTGTGATTCAGTAGAAAATAGAGTTAGTAAGAGATTGATTTAAAATTTTCAACCATGCAAGTGGATTGAAAACTCATTATATTAAATTATGAGTACAATGGAATAAATACAACAAACTGAAACATAGAAAAAGCTGGAGGTAATATTACTCTGCAGGGTGATTTCCTTGAAATTCAAGTTATAAGTTTCCGCAAAGTTCCACAAAAAGAATTGCAGCACAGCTGGAGATTGAAACTCATGTTGGCAACCAAGATGAATGTCGACAGGTTGTACATGAACTGGAAGAGGAGGATACTGATCAATAAGAAACTGGCCGAGGTGGTAAAAGTCCGCCCCAGTTTAATCCTTTTTCTTAGGTGTTACAATCAACGGAGGACCAAAATAAGTTCCTCAATCAACAGCCGAAGTCTTCATATAAACTGTGAAGCTTATTCCATAAGAAGGAAACATGGTTTGCTAGCAGTCATGTCAGGCCACCAATTTACTTATGCTTTTCAATTTCAATCAATTATATATAACAAGGTCAAAACAGCCTCAAGTCTACAACAGATCAACTAAGATATAGCAAGGTCCATCACGAAATTAGTCTACCTGGATTTAGTTCAGTGATGATAAACCAATTCAAGCCAGGTATATACTTCATTGGGTCAATGTGAGTGCCTCCAATTGATGACATAACGCCCTAAAAATCTCATAGTATTCCAATAAATGCAACTCAGCAACAACTATTACTATATCATAAACGAACACTTAGAAGTCCATAAAATCTAGCTTCACAATCTCTTCACAGTACTTGTTTTCCTCATATGCAGCAACATGCACTAATTAAAAGGAAGGTAGGAATTGGTGATCCACCAAAGGCTGCAACACAGGGCAGTGGGCACATCACCCATGAACTCATCACCGGCAGATTAGCACCTGTTTAACACCATTACTGGAAATCACTTCTCCAGACTAGCTCATGGATCACCTTATCAGAGATGATGCTTGTTGTAGATTTTGAAGTTCCAGGATCATGTAATTAAAATGCCAGCAAGACCATACCAAGAAAAGGAGATGTAGCTCAAGAGCCTCCACTTTATCTCTCCTCATCTACAACATGCCTAGGGAACTACCCACAGATGCAGGAAGATCAATAGGTTGAACCACTCTTTTATCCTACTCGATTTTTTCTTTTCATCATATTCCCTAAAACATCTGTAGTGATTTTGCTTTAGATGTGTAAAATATTAACTTCTTTTACTGTGCACCGTGGTATCAAACTCCATAACCTGAACAATGAGTATTTTTTGTTTTCTTAGCGTCACATCACCCTCCAGTCACTTGAATAGGAAGAACACTCGACATTTCACGTACTCAAATGGCAAGCAGTATGCATCAACCTAGCAACAAAGTTAGATGAATCAAGCAAATGTATTGGCAAATCCAAGTGATACAATGCCTCACATGGCTGAGAACGACCCAAATTAACAAAAAACAGCAAGGTCATCGCCTCTTTACTGTTTGTCTTGAATCTACAATCCAGAATCCCAATCAGACTGTCGAAGTGATGGGGACTTGATTTTACAGATTCAACCAACTACTTGCCCCTAGCTTTGGTAGTTATTCCTGATAAGAAATGACTAAGCATTCTATGGGAATGAAGTCTAAGCATACCATGCCTACAAGGAAGAACTAAATTTACCAAGTTTCAAATTTGACTAACCTACTGCTATTCACACTATTTATTCATGTTAACCAAACAGAAGGTAAAATTCCCACCTATATTACTAGTATATACATGGAAACCAAATGAGAAAATATTCATTTCTTGTCTATTACATTTCTATTCTTATTCTGTGCAATTTTGGTCCTTGTAATAACCGTAAATAATAATATCAATAATTACAGTGGTGATTACTTTTACAATAATCAAAGGAATATTTGCATTTTGTGAAGTTAGTTATGCATAATGTAATAAATCAGTTTGTTGGAATTGATTACATGAAAAATATCACAAAACAGAAGAGGTCGAGAAAGGACTCAGTTTATATATATGACCTTATAAACGAAAACTGTGATTTAATACCCTGGACTTCCATGCAAGCTGGATTAGACTTGTCACTTGCACCCGGGAGGAAGAGAACAAAGCTAATAAGAGCTTATTAGCCTTTCATAGAGGTAAAAAAGTAACAAAGCAAATAACAGACGAACGAACAAAGAAATGTGTTTAGAAAAAAAAGTGTTTTGTGCCAGATAGCAGGTCATAACTATTGTTGATGATACAAAACTACAGCCATTCATGGCCTCTATATAGGTCTTTATGATGTGTACAAACCAAAACTGTCCTACATGAGATTAAACACTTGTTCTTCCGGTTCTAACACTTCCCTCAAAATAGGGCATATTTATCAACCATGCAAACTTAGTACAAATTATAGTGAAATTATTCCGGGTTCAGTAAATACATCGTAAGTTGATCTTTGGAGGGTTGTGCAGATTTTTTTTTTTTACCATTGTAACATCTTTGATAAAATGACAATCAACCACAATGTGTTTTGTTCTTTTGTGAAATATTAGATTGTTACCACACTTAGTTTCTTCTTTTTCTATGTTACCAAATTACCACCAATATAAGTACAATATCTTAAAGTGGGTCACATCTAGTAACTTGTTATCAGTTAAAGCCAAGTGAGGCACAAATCACATTGCACTCTAGTTTATAAGACATTTATTAAATGAAGTTTCAACAACAATAATAATAATAATCATAAAAATAAAAAATAGAACAGCAAGAAATGCGCAATATAAAAAATCCTATCAACAACCATAAGATATATTTAACTTTAACAGAACAATTGAAAAGAATCAATAAGGATTATCTATATACCTTTCACGTCGTGAGAGTTCAGGAGTGCTTTCCACCTGCATTGAAGTTTCAAGAACATAACCTATCAAAATGCTTACAAAGTGCTGGAAGTACACAGGGATATATTTGCATTCATTACAGTATGAACAAAAAAACAAGCTATTAGGTTAATGAAAATGATACGTAGGAAGGACATTAGTTAACATTCCATATTAGATTGGTTATTAAACATATATATTCAGATACATACAAACGTGTGTGTGTATATATATATATTCATATATGCATATATAGGCACATCAATGCACCAGTGTGGTAGGTACCAATGTGTTGATATGTAATGAATTATATTGGTTTAGTCCAAATATTGCTATATTAGTGTATACCAATATTTCAAACCTTGCTAGTTATTAGAATGGCCATCCAAAAATATACAATATTACATACATAGAATTAAGGCTAATAGGTGATTGCAATTCATTAAAAGGATAAAGAACTCATGACCACAAAATTCAATGTTTTGATTGACCATGAGAAGATTTTATAACATAAATATTTAAGGAAAACAAACAAATTCCTACTTACATCTGCTGCTCTAGCTTTCACATTTTTAGGTTTCACCAAGTTTGGGTTCTGAATTTCACTACTGTCAAGAATGCCCTTCTTTTTCTGTTAAATACATACAATTTGAGAAGGATTTCATCGAATGATAAGCATTTAATTTGAGAAATTGAGCTGAAATTGATGAAGAAAAATGAGATATATGCAAAGAAGAAGAGACTTTTCACCTCTGTCTCTTCCTCAGAGTCTTCTCCACTTTCCTCTTCAGATTCTGCCTCTTCATTATGTTCAGCTTCCTCCCGCTGGACATAGAAAAAGAAAAGAGACTATTATATCAAAACACTTTGAGATGGAGTTTTTTTTTTTGGCAACTGGCAAGAATGATTCCAGAAAATAGAAGGAAGTATTTTCTCTGTCAAATCTTAAAAAGTAAAATGCACTTTAAGCAAATTGCTTATATACATCATGAAGAAATACTGAAAGCTAACTCATTCAACGGAAGACATCCTAGAGGCACTGTTCTGAGTTCCGATCATGGCTTGATCTGAACACAACAATGACAGCCATTGGACAATAGAATTTTCATCATATCACACTCCATACTGGAAATGTACAACATGAAGTTGGCAAATATGATGAAGATTAGTCCACTTCAAAAAACCTAAGCCAATAAGTCAGGTATGAAACCAGCGCTTTCTAAGTTTGAGTATTTTCTGACTGATTTGTGCCAGTTCTTCTAGGCGTGTAGTTTTTCCAAAAAGAAGTCAAATTTAAATAAGAGAGCTGGTTGCAATATAAATTAATATTAGGATTCAGATTATACAGAGCCTTTAGCTAGACATCTGTTCCGCTCCTCATATATTCCCTTCTTTTTCTCTTTCAAATCCCTACTACAATTAGACAAGTGCCAAATTGCAATATGTAGGAAAGTGAATGCTTACCTGTGCCATGAGTATCAGTATTGTTCAATGAACACAGGGAAAACATGGTAAGAAACAAACAGATGGTAACTGGTTTCTTCTTTGACACTGTTTCATTGTGCTGAAACAAAATGAAGATGCTCTACAAGTGAATCAGAAGATAAAGACATAACCATGAAAAATTTTCAAAAAAGCATTCTATTGAATTATTTCTTCTTTTTTGCATCAATAACCATTGATTTTATACCTGTCTCATCTACAGCATGAGTCTGAAACCTATGGCACGGAAAGCAACAAATAAATAGCCAATTGATTGTGTTTTTTTACTGATTTAAGATGATCACTTGTTTGATCCTTTCATGATTTAAGGAAACTTATGATACAGCTGCGACATAGAAATCTACAATGCAATAGGAACAGTTGGATCAGATATTCTGTAAATTTGTTGAAGCTTTCAAATGTTTACTTCATATCAATGAAGCCTAATTCTGGAGTGCCTTACAATCAGGATAATAATCTTAAATAGACTCCATTTCCTAAATAGTGAAAGCCTTATTCTATAATATATGTCAAGTAAACCTTATATGAGGTTTCAACTTTTCCTTACCCAGAGTTCCTCAGGTCCGATGCTAGGCTAGAAGACCATATTCTATGTCAAGACAAGCCTCAATAATTGTTGCTACATTAGAGGCACAGAAATATGGATTACTGCAGTACTATCTTAAGATGATAGCAGATAGATTAGTCAATTCTGTTGAAACAAATAAATAAAATGTTCATCAGAGTGGTGCCAAAACCAATAATAGCAATTAATATAACTGGGTTCTCACTTAGCTCTATATTAGAATAGCAGGTGGCGTGTAATGAATATAGTATCTGTTCTATTGTGGACGTACTAACCTCCTATTTTATATTCCACATTATAAATGCCTATTATACTAGCATGGTTTATTTCTTTCACAAAGATCTGAAGGTACTTAAACACTCACAAAAAACCTGATGAACCAAGAAGGAAAATGTGTAGTCAGTTTCTTTAGAGTATTGAAATGAATTACTTCATTAAAATAATACTGCAACAATATAAACAAAACAATGTTCAATTAATGTATGAAAATACAAGATCTTGGTAACAATAACAGATAAGTACCATTGTAATGGCAATGCCATAAGAAAACAACAAAATTTCCTATATATACATGTATACACCATCTCAAAATTAGACAGTATCCTCCTCATTTAAGAAGAACAACAAAGAGCCAACCTGTTTAAATGTTCGAGGACGGGCTGAGGAACCAGCAACTGCAATTATATTGAACAGAAATATGTTACTGTAAGAGCTTGCAATATAAAAGGAAAAAAGTAAAAAAAAAAAATCCCAAGACTTCCGGTAGATATAACACATTTTGCGCTGCTCAAGCCATATGATCTTATAAAGTAACTTCTAGAATGAGCAACATCTGGATTTAATATTGTCAATGTTCACAAGTCTTACTAATTAAAGGAAATTTCTGGCTGTTGATCAAGAAGACTGGAAAAGTGTAATACATCAATCAGGAGTCGGAGAAGAAAAGTTGCAGTGAACTCCTGCAGGTTCTTTCAAGCAACTTAATACATAGCTAATGATTCCTCAACACTGTACTAGAATTTTAATGAGTTAAGAAAATAAAGAATGCGCATAACACAACCTTTGTCCACTTTTATCCTCTAATAAAAATTCAAGCAAACAGATTCCAAAACATGTTAATCAGAAAATGAGATCGGCCAATTACTTTTAAGTTTTAACACTATGCAGGTATCACTTAAAGTGAAATCTCAGAACAAAAAGTTAATTTGGGAACTTGTCCATATTCGCCCTCTTCAAAACATGTTATTACTTCTTTTCTGAAACTTGTTCATAAAGGAAGCGTTCCTTGAAAAAAAACATCCTTTTCTGAGGCTCTAAAACATAAAAGAATATCACTTTGTAGATTAAGCATTTGATGATCAGAAATTGTGTTTGAATGTGGCGGTGCGGCAAGGACAGTGAAAATTCAAACAACCCAGCCTCTTAGTTGTTGGAACAAAATTGTAAGAGAAATACACACCAACCAAGATATAACTTGAAAAACAACATTTGATAAAAAATAGTATGACTTCCATCTGAATTCATTTTCAAAAGAAGAAAAAGAGAAGACTACAGTTGATTCATGATTAGTTCAATATCACCAAAAACCTTGCCGGTCTAAATAATCTTTCAATTTTAACGCCCATTGTCTAGATACTTTTATTCTCCAATGAACTAGTGTGACTCTAAATCCAGTTTGATATACACATATAATATCCTAAAAAACAGAGAGCTATACGGAATGGGTGGACTAAAACCGCTGCATAAACATCGACCATTCTCAGTCACCCCACAAGAAGTATCATTATTATAATCTAAAATTACTCTTTAGTCATCTGCTGATGCCAACATGTACGAGAGACGGCACAAACACTCCTAGATTCGAATCTACATATTAGAACAAACTTATGCCACAGTAGTCTGAGTTATCCATTAACTCCGGAGAGAAAAAAAACAGATATAAATTAACATTACAAAGAGAAATACAGTAGAAACGCCGAGAAAATAATAGGATCAAACAGAATTAGGGAGAAACTCGCCCATCTCTTCCGGCGTGGAGAAGTTCCTTCGACCGGTGGGCTTCGCCTTGAACTTGCCCCTCCCCATGATGAACTACCGAGATTGCGATCGAGATCGAGATCGAGATCAAGCTAGAGAGGCACAAAGAAGGATGACTTCTTCGGGGCGATCTCGTCCGCGCCTGATTCGCCCCTCGCCGAAACCCTACGGCGCTTTGGTCTCCTTTTCCTATCATGATTAATTTAAATCGGACCGGTATTATGCAAATTCCATAATGTTGCATTTAATAGTATGAATTATTGTGATTTAAAAATCTTTATAATATTAAATTAATAAAATAATTTAATTTTTAAAGTGACGCCATAAGATTGATTATATGTATTATTTGTTTTAGTTTAGAAATATAGCATTTTGGCTTCGTCACTATAAATCACTCCTGTAGTTTGGTTCGGTTTTTTTTTCAATTTCGACCCGGATCCATTAGGCTTTCGACCGTGCGTGGACGACAGGACGAGAGAAGGACACATCTGCCTTCTCAAGAGTCGAGAGCAGGGAAGGGCAGAACCGCGCTCACGCCGTTTACTTTTAACGTCGCCGCTCCACATGTCCTCTTTTCGCCTCGCCTCCGCAGCCCGCTCTCTCCCTCATCGCTGCCGGCCAGCGCTGTGACTTGCCGTCTTCCGTCGTCTTCCCATGTGGCGGCTTGGCGGCCGCCGGATCCTCGAGGCCCGCAGGCCGGAGCTGGCACTCCGGTCCGCCTCCACGGCGGCGGTTTCCTCGTGCCGGGCCGTGCTGTTGCCGCGCTTCGGCGGCCCCGAAGTCCTCGAGGTGCGCCCGGACGTCAGCGTCCCCGATCTGAAGCCTCGCGACGTGCTTGTCCGTGCCCGTGCCGTCTCAATCAATCCCTTGGACATGCGGGTGAGTTCTCGATTCTTCAGCTATCAATTGAATGAAGCAATTGTCGCGAATCGAGGAAGGGTTAGAATAGTATTGATTCCAACTTTGAGTTTAAGGTGTAGGAGTGAAGGTACATTGGACATTGAAATTTTTACAATAATATCCACCAATTTCAACTTATTATGTTTGCATATGTAAGGTATGCTCGGGACTTATTGGGCTTACTAAATTTTGTGATTGAAGGTCCGATCTGGTTACGGTCGTTCTATTTTTGAACCACTCCTGCCACTAATTCTGGGTCGCGATATTAGCGGTGAAGTTGCTGCCGTGGGAACTTCTGTTTCTTCGTTGACTATTGGTCAAGAAGTTTTTGGTGCACTGCATCCAACAGCTGTGAGGGGTACTTATGCAGATTACGCCATTTTATCACAAGATGAGCTGACTCTTAAACCGCCATCTGTATCTCATGTGGTAAGTACGCTCTATTTGGATTTGGAATTTTGGATCATTCGTATTCTGAGAATCTTGATGGTTTTCGCCCACCTCAATTCTATTTGAACAGGATCAAAACTCTTGCCAAAAATTTTCAATATCTTCCATTGATCTTTTCTTCACTGCTAGGCAGATATTAAATTTATGTAATAAAGCATTAGAAATAACAGCGCTGAAAAAAATTATTTGCAAAATATAATGAATCATTATGTACGGTGTAATGCCATTATCTCCTTGTCAGTATTGCTATGACTTTGTACAAGCAAACCTTGTCAGTATCAACATGGCCCTCTTCCCTTGAAATTTAAGGAATAAACTCTTCGTATGCCTCAAATTAGACAGAGGACTCTCTAAAGCCAGCATAAATCACCTTTACTTTTCTGATTGTATAAATGGTTGATTTTTTTGGTTGATGTATTATCGTATCTATACTTGTCCAAAATGGAATAACTGTCACAAACTATTTCATGGTTTCTGAGTGCCTGAGTAGCTATAATGCTTTCTTAAAGTTTACATTTGGACAAATTTGATACTTGAAACTATAAACACCTTGGGGAGTTTATATGCTATTACTTACCTTAGAAACTTTTGTGATTGTACAGGAGGCAAGTGCAATCCCTTTTGCTGCTTTAACAGCTTGGCGTGCTTTGAAGAGTACAGCAAGAATAAGGAATGGGTATGCCCACTGCATTGTCCCAAGGCTTCCAATGAAAGATCATGCCCATTTTTTATGGTGCAGCTGATTACTATACAGCATATTGTAATAATTATTTTGTTTTGAGACATCAAGCAACAATCTTCTTTCTCTAGCATATTTACCTTAGTTTTATTGCTCTATACCCAGATAGTGATCAGTTTTGTTCTACAATTTGTGTTATTTATCTTTTTTATGTTTAGAAGCATGGCAGCTTGATTAATAGTATGTCCAGGGGAATGATTTGATAAAGAAACACTTGATAATATAACTATTAAAGAAATGGGTCCATTATCAAACATTTGACTATGAATAATTCCAGACTTCATTCTGCAATTCTGAGAATGAACTCATGGCACCTGGGTTTTTTCCATGTTGAAAGAAACCCTTTTTTTCAAGTATGTAGTTAGATTATGAACTTTTCAAATGAACTGCTGCTAAATTGTCCAGATGATCCTACTTACTCTTCCTTGTTCTTTGTTATACTTACTGTTTTTGTGGTGCAGACAGAGGTTGTTAGTAATAGGTGGCGGAGGAGCAGTTGGGCTTGCTGCAATTCAGCTTGCAGTTGCTGCTGGCTGCAGTGTCTCAACAACATGCGGAGGACAAAGTATTGATAGAGTTTTGTCAGTTGGTGCTGAGCAAGCCATTGATTATACAACTGAGGTGACATTATTCTCAATGTTCTGCCATTTATGATCTGTACATTCTTTTTCAATAATTTGAGTAGTTTTTCTTGTATGTTTGTTATTTGAGTCGTAAAAGATGTTAATACAGTGTTGTTATATGCATTTATATGACTTTGATTTACTTGGTTCCAATCATTTATTCCAGCAAATATTTATTTATAATTTAGTCATTGGTTGCAATCAGATTCAGACAGTCATTTATCAGAAAGAAATGTTAAATCAAACTGTTTGTGTTTGGTGCCCATTTGATATTATTGCATTTAGGTCCCGTTTTCTATAACAGATGCGAACGAGTAAAAACTAGTATGCATCCTTGTTTTGTGCAACTAGATATTTGATTTTCTGTCTGGAACCTCATAGTGTTGTAAATTTACAGGACGTTGAAGTTGCAATTAAAGGACAATTTGATGCTGTTCTTGACACAATAGGCGTTCCTGAAACTGAGAGAATTGGCATTAATTTGCTGAAGAAAGGTGGACACTATATGACACTACAGGTCAACAACTGCAAACTCTTTTCTTGAGTCGGTGCTAATTTACTCCTTTCCCCCATCGTTTTGTGATTCAATCAACATTGAAGTTCGTCACCATGTTACAGGGTGAAACAGCTTCTATAGCGGATAAGTATGGGTTAGCTGTTGGTATTCCTGCTGCAACAGTTATTTTGCTAAAAAAGCGACTTCAGTATCGATATTCTCATGGAATAGGTATTGAGGAATTCCTCTCTTTTTCTGCTTGCATTCGGTCGCCAAGTTTTCTTATCAAAGCAAATCTGGATCCTTGTCCTTATTCTTGTTTAGTGAATTTGCTAATGCATTTCTAGGTGATATTTATACTGGTTGCTGTCTGATGTCTATGACTAGGAACCGTTAATAGTTGCTTTGTCAGAGTGAGTTTGGTATCAGGGCGGCAAAATTCAGGTCATAACTTGACTGAATATATGGTAAATATATCAAATGGGTCAGATTTAATCCTAATTCGTAAGAGTCATTTTTTTATACTACCAAATGTGAAAACTAGTCCGCATGATCTAATGACGTCAAAACAAATTGATATGAAACATCAAACAAGAATCCGAATAATAGTATTTTCTAGTGATGTAGAAGAGGGTTCCAGTTGGCTGCTATCAGATAGGTGGAAATTTCAGAATAAGATGTTGTTCAACTATAAAATAGAGTTGACCTACCAATATATCCGGATATATGATCTCTTTCATCTTTAAGCTCTAAGGGTTCACCTTCGTCAAATTTCAACTTGCATGGTAACTGTCGTGTTTTATGCGTGTACAGTTCATCAGGATTCGTTAGAATTTCCTAGATATGTAAACTAAGAGTAATTGCAAAAATTTGTTTACCAGTAAGTATTGAGTAACTACCTGTTACAATAATATTCTGTCACACTGCTTACGCTATTCTTTTATTGAGCATGAAGACCGCCATTGTTCTCTCAGCCATTACTTCCTTTCTGTACATATACCTTCGGACTCAGAATGCAACATGATTCTTGTCAGAGTACTGGTGGACATACATGAGGGCTGATGCCGAAGGTCTACACGAGATTCGTAGACTGTCGGCGGCTGGGAAGATGACGATACCAGTTGAGAAGACGTTTCCCATTGCCGAAGTCAGAAAAGCTCATGAAGTGAAGGAGAAAAGAATTATACCTGGCAAGGTGGTTTTGGAACTCGATTGAACGCTAGTTGCATCCCATGGGAACAATAAATCCTCAAGCCTTGCTTTTTACCTTTTTAGAGAGCAGGTAAAAAGAATTTGCAAACAAATGTACTAGAACAGATCAATTCCAATGATTTGTCCAGAGAAAAGAATGGGATTTCATCTACACCTTGCATGTCAGAAACTGTTGATATGTTCGTAATGGAGCTCGTTGTGTGCCATAGTATTGGAATCATTCAGGTCACACAGTTTCATTCTTTTGCTTTTTTAGCTGATATTCTAGTTAGGTTGCCACATGTTCTCAATACGTCGTTACTGATTCTAAGCGGCGTTTACCTTTTCTGCTGTATAACTGATTGATTTGTGCATTGCACTGAGTTGAACATATCATATATTTAGCTTACTATTGAGAATGTTATTATTAATGGGTATTTATGAAGTCAAACTAGAAAGTTATTAAAATATGCTCAATATTTACATAGAATATATAAAGCCTATAGATAGGAGATTATTATTATTTGTCTTTCTCTGTTGTTTCTCATGTTTGCATATTGTATTTCTTTTTTACATTTGAATAATTTACAATTTACCTTTTTTTGTTAGCCCATTAATTGCAAGTTCGAGCATTATACTTAGTTGAACAAATCATAAAATTAGCTTGTCATCATAGTGACTATTAATGGATGCTTACTAAGTAGGAAATTATTAAAATACGTAGTTAATATTTTACTTAGAATTATATTTAAAGTATTGGCATTAGGCCTATTGTGCCTCTTTCCTTTTTTTTTTTTTTTACCTCTCATTCTCTTCTTTTAGAATATGTATATTGAAAGTCAAAATAGGAAGTGTTAACAGAAAAAAAAATTGCAAATAGTGTTTTGTGTGTGTGTGTTTTACTTTCTCTAGCATGTTGTAACAAGCATGTTATCAAACTTTACATGTGCCTATTAGGACTGAGCATACGGTATTGGTATTGAAGTACCGTACCGAAATTTACAGTATTCGGTATTTCTGTATTTCGGTACTTAGTACCGGTACCGATTTTTAAATCGGGATTGGGGTACCGGTACCAAAGTACCGAACTAATTTATTTATTAATATAATTATTAATTTCATTAACTTAGTGTAAATGTGTAATGTCCAAATTCTTTGGACTGGGCCCGAGGAGAAATAGGACTAGGCGGGGGCCTATCACCAAACTTTGCACTATTGTGCATATTTTATTGCATATTCTTTGCATTATACTATTTATTTTTTGTAGTTGATTTTTTTTATATTTGTTTAATACTTAGCATTTTGGTCATGTTTGTAATAATGATAAATTTTATCATGACTTTGAGAGATGTTCTTAAAGTCCAAAAACATACACGACACAAAAAATAAATTTATCACCATTAAAATTGTTTACCACCATTGAGACTGAAATTAATACTGTATTGATCACAATAGACACATTGCAAAACACCATTAATAATTTATATAGGTAAACAATATAATTGAATAATAGCCTAAGATAACCTATAATTGTAAGAAGATCTACCTCTTTATAATTTAAGCCTCACTTAGAAATTTCATCACAAGGAGGGCGAGCAAGAGCCATATAAGACAGCGAATATATAAATGTGGCTAGTATAATGACCGGTATTTATAGTTTAACCAATTGAGAAAGCAAGACCATTTACTCAACTTCTCATGGATAATTTAGAAGATATTACTTGACAAATTAAATGAACAATTAGATTCGTATATCTTCCTGAACTGGCTAACAATCATATGTTACTTTCAAGGTCTCATATGGCACTACAAAAATATAAATAGAAGACACTTTCGATAACAACTTTATTTAATGAAAAACCTATAAGTTAAGCAATGCCACATTATTTATGCAAAGAGTTATCCATTATTTTTCACACATTAAGACACTTTTTATTATTGTTGTCCAGTGAATTTATTCTCCACCCAAATCATAAGATATTAAGTTGTATTCATTTTTAGAAAAAATAAGTGAGTAGAGTTTTTTTCAAGGATACACTTTTATCTTAAGGTACTACCTATGAAAATACAATACAATAGTGGAGTTATTGTCGCCTTATACACAATGAATGTTTTTTAGGTTTTAGGATTTTATTCCTTAAAAGATGAGTATAATACTTGTCAGCGAATATTTTTATAGGTATACAAGATGGGGCTTGATATAAATTTTCAGACTTTGTAATTTATAATTCTTATCAATTTCAAGGTACTCAACTATATATTCCTTTCGCTTCAATAAAGGAATTTCTAGTTTCAAAAGTATACAAAATGGAAGGGTCACTTATAGCATGAGTTTGTATATGTAGTTGTATACTTCACGTGAGCTATTAACTTGTCTTTGGATTACCAAAAACTACTCATGCATATGACTATCCTAGTAATGGTTAAATAGATTCTCTAAGATATCTATTTCTTCTTGTATACTAGAGAATCAATAATGTCCTCCTACACATGATTAAGTTCCTTTTAGCAAAAGTATAAGGCCGCGTCTATTTCTATCCACTATTATGTCAAGTCAAGAAGTAAAATTTATAAACTAATTTGGAAAGCCTTTAGTATGTTTTGGATATGGACATTAAATTTTCATCTATCTTTTATTCCCAAATGGATTTGTCAAACTAATACAGTGAAGTATAATATAGGTAATTCAAGTGTATTGTTGCTAAACATAAGAATTGAGAATTATTTTAATTGGTAACTAAATTTACCAATAATGATTCCATCAATAGCTCCGTTTGGTAAGTATACATTCACAACTATCTATGTTGAATCATCTTGGTAACCTATTGATCTAGTTTTTCATCATATTTCATTTTTCTCATGACAAACAAAAACATTAATGACAATTATAGAGTTTATGTTAACTTATATCAATGACATCTAATTTTGTATCAAATCCTTATGAAAGTTGATCTTAAGTTATGATCGTTGTTGAGTGTTGACATTCAAATTAAACACAAGTTTAACTTGTCACAGGTTTTCTTGATGGAGCGACGCAATTAGATTATTATTTTAGTAATGAGAGTTTATTAAGTCAAGTAAAAATTTATTAGAATATGATATCATTTTGATATCGCAAGAGACTGAAATCATCATCCAAAATTAGAAAAAGGAAGAAACAAAACAGAACAGAGAGATGCGAGATGCGAGGGGTTGGGGGATGGGGCGGGGCATATGGATTTACAGTTAGGGGCATTCAAAATTATGAAGCAGCTGGCATTGGCTTACTGCTCTGGGATTCTTGGCTCCGCGCAACACCTAATTTGTTGAAGAGACCCCGTCCCCTTGCAAGGCGCTCCAATTCATTGAGTTTATCCCTTAGAAGCCCGAGCTCTTTGGCCAAATCGTTCTCATTTTGCTTCAAGGCCTGCAAACATATAGGCTCAGAATTGGAATACAAATTGAAATTTCATCATATTGATTACACAGCCTTGAACGCATCAAACCCTTCGTTGGTCCAGAGGTACGGATGAGATCTGATAAATCCAAGGCGATGCGAGGCCGTTTGAGGTGCTAAAATGAGTAAATTACCTCAATCTCTTTTCTCCTTAGTTCCTCCTTTCTAGCTTCTGATTTAGCACTCCTTTGTACCTCATAGATTATAGCAGCTCCAGCAACCTAGTGCATCCATAGGTCTGTAATCAGTTGATATTACAGAACAAAGATGTCTTATAAGTTATGTTAGGTGAAATGGCCTACCGAGAAAACAAAAACCTCTCCAAGAAGGTCTGCGGCCGCTTGAACCGCTTTCTCCTCATTCAATGGCCGGATCTTGACATCAGTTGACTGCCCATATAGGCGCCTTTGAATGTTCGTGGAGAAGCGATGATTCGCCTATTCAGAAGTTACAGAACCATTAGAAGAAGAAAGTAAAATAACACATGATTAGGGCAGACCAATGAACACTTGGCTCAGTCGATCTGTGTTTCTCACTCCATTTCTCTCGCCAGGACACCCACATCCTTCAGATCTAAATCCAGAAAAAAAATTAGAAGAAGGCGGATCGAGACAAACCTGCGCTAGACCGACGATGAGATTGCGGAACTTGGGATAATTCTGGGCCTGCTGCTTCAGCCTGGTGGCGAACGGCTTCGAGAGCGCCCGGAAGGCGAGCGCTCCTAACTTCACAACCGGAAGTATCATCCCCTCCTCTCTTCTTTGCTCTCGATGGATATGGCCTGGTTTTGTAAATTGCTCTTGGGGTTTTAATCGCGATGGATTTTCTTGGGGAAGAGGGAAGGCGGGAGGGAACCATCTCAGAAGGTAGCCATCGGCGCGCGAATATACCCGCCTTACCCGGTACCCGAACCCGGAACCCGAACCAACTCCTTTACGGTAAATTCGGGTACCAACTAGTTAAACGAGTGGTCCGAGTTTATATGGGCAAAACATTAATACCCAGATTAAAAATAATAAATAAATAAATATATAATAAAAAATTTATTAATAAATATATTTATTATAATAATAGATTATAAAATAACTTAAAATTAAAATTTTGTACTCGTTTTGATACTTGAATTGAATTTAGATTATATAATAAAATACTAAACTCGAGTCTGAGTTCAAACAGCGAATAAAAAATCCGATGTAATAGGTGCATGAAATAAAAATAAAAAAATAAATAAATTGTTAGTTTAAAATTTCATAAAGACGTTTATTTAAATAGAAAATAAAAATATAAATTATTAAGTAATCAAATTTATAAATGATATTTAAAATAGAATTAGAATAATAAAACTTGGAGGCGCATTGTGGCTTGTTCTTAGGAAAACATTTATGCTCTCGTGCGAGTTAAATTCGGATTGAACACCCAAGATACAACCGGTTATTCTTCTCCTACGAGCACGCCCGTGAAGAAGTTGATCAGGACGCCCAAACAAATATCTAATAGGGGTGTCCAAAAAACGGGTCAAACCGAAAAACCAAACAGAACCGAACTGAAATTTTTGGTTCGGTTTGGTTTCAAACCAAGTTCGGTTCGGTTTTTTGTTTGGGAAGTTCGGTTCGGTTTTTGGTTTGAACCGAACAAACTCAATTTTAAATATAATACTATTATTTTTTATAAAATATAAAATATTATTATTTTTAATTATATAAAACATATTTGTATTATTATTTTAATTATATAAAATATATTATATTATTATTTTATTAAAAATTAATAATATAATAGTATAAATAAATTAAATATTTATTTATATAACAAATTTCAGTTTAATCGATTTAAACCGAACCGAACCGAATAATTCGGTTAGGTTTTGATTCGGTTTTTACCTAATTCGGTTCGGGTTCGGTTTGTTGCCATCACAATCGGTTCGATTCGGTTTGGCACAAGTTCGGTTCGGTTCGGTTCGAACCGTTTGGACAGCCCTATCTAAGAAGAGATAAAGAAATAAGAGAATAAGAAAGGGGATGAAGAAAGAGCCAAAGAAAGATGTAATATCATTTCATCCCCCACTAGCCAATTGGATTAAAGGCCTGTTTGCCCCGCTGTTAATAACTTTATAATTGTGCTGCATTGTACAATGCTGCACTATGTTGTGCTGCAAAACTGCATTGTGCTATGCTGCACTATGCTGTGCTGCATTGTGCTATATTGTCAAAATTTATAAGATATTTGGCTAATAACTTTTTAACTACTGTCAAAATTTAAAATAATAAATAAATATATTATTTAAAATTATTTAAAATAATAATATATTTTATTTTTTTAAAATATTAAAATTTTAAATTATTTAAGATAATAATACTTAAAAATTTAAATGAAATAATGTAAATTATTTTTTTGAAAAAGCAGAAGCTGCAAAAGCTTCAAATTGTAGCTTTTTTAACTTTTATTTTTTTGCTTTTTTTTCTACTTCTGTTTTTCATTAGTTAACAGTTTTTTTTTCTACTTTTTGCTTAAAAGCTGATTAAAAGCAGCTTAAAAGCGGGGTCAAACAGGCCCTAAACCTTCATCGACTTTTAAATCCAACAACAATTGTTAGCAAGTTTGTTACGTTTAGGGAGCCCAAGGGCTGCATTAAACCGGGGAGCTCAAGGGTTTCATTAAATTGGTATTAATGGGACGTTTTCCATTTATGGTGACGGGAGCCCAAGCGTCCCTATCTGCTCATGAACCAGCCGCTCCCTCTCCCTTATTTCCTCCCCCAGCCACTCGTCGTTCTCCATCGAGCAAACGAATGAAGCCACCGCTCCCTTCTCGTGCGCCTCCCTCTACCTCCGGCGACTGCTCCGGCAAGGCCTGGTGCTGGCGACGGCAAAACCCTAGCCAAAGTTGATTCTGGTGTCGATCCCCTTCTTCGTTCACGATTTTCGTTCGGTGACAAATACATCAAGCCTCTGCCGCGCCTCGCCTCCGGCGACCATAGCAAGCCTCCCTCGTCTCCGGCGAACACTTCCCCTAGTTTTCCGGCGGTTTTCGGTGTCTTCTTCCCCATTTCCGGCGACATCCGCGTTCGACGCCGCCGGTGATTTTCCTGCATTTTCCGGCGACTCCGGTGTCCTCTCAAAGAAAGAACTGTACGACCGTATTCCTCTCGGCGCCGGCTTCAGTTTGGTTACCGGAAAGTCCCGATCTACCACCGGAAATACTGTTTCGGCGACACTATAGCGGCGGCGCTACTGTTCCGGCGATCTCCGAAACTAGTGCTGACGCTTTGGTTTACACGCGCGGGTTGGTTCTAGCGTATTCCGACAACCTTGGTAGTATTCACGTTCGTACGTGGCTGTGGACTAGGTTAGTACCCGATCTCTCTCCGTACATACCTATACGAACGCATGCATGGGCATGTATTAAACGAACTTGATCTGATCTGATTAACATAATAAACCCGGATTAGCGTGTAAAATGGATTAAACGGAATACATGGACTTATACATGATTTACCCTGTTAGGATCTGTTGACTGATACATGTGACTGTGCTGGTTGGATCTATTCTGTTGTCTACTGTTTAAGGTAGGGATTCTATCTCCATCCTTTGTTACGGTGTCAACCGCATGTTTAGTTAGCGGCACTTTTCTTATTGCTGTTATTACATTTGATTACTATCTGATTCCTATTCTACTCGTGTCGAATTCCTATGGACATAACAATGCTTGCATGCTACACGGCATGAGTTTTTGATATTGTTAGTCAGTCTATATATTGTGATGTCATGTTATATATATATATATATATATATATATATATATATATGAGGGCTGGATATCTAGTGATAGATAGTTCAGTGTACCTCGATGTATTGCTTGTGAGATTTCTGTCCGAGACGCTGTGTGATCGTCTCCCTGTGATAGACCAAGAGAGTCCGATAATGGGCTTGAGGTTTTGGATGTAATCAGCCTAGTGAGGTGTTGATTGGAGTGTAGGACGCTACACTAGCGGGCTGTCGACAGGCAGTCGTCTCTACCGTTCAGGGAGCCATCGGTAAGGACTACTCTACTTTATAGAGTTGTCTGTCGTAGACCACTCTATGTTTATAGAGTTGAGGGTTGTGGACCAATGTTGTATCAGCTCCCAGTTTTTCTACTTGTATATGTTGACACGTATAGCGATACGTATTTGAGATTTGATTATACTCTATATGGGTCATGTAGAGTCTTGGTCGTAGTTCTAGTAAATCTTTATATCTAATCATGCACCATACAACTTGTGATATCTCTACTTAGCCTCCAGCTAACCCCCTTTGATTTGCCTCCAGGTTCTGGCACGGCTCCTTCTGGAGCAGATTAGATATATAGTTTGTGACCACCAGTCTGGGTGGGTTTGAGTTGCATATGAGCCAGTGTTGTATGTTATTATGTTTTGTTGTATCAGAAATTAAAAAAAATTAAAAAATTGAATACAGTTAAACTTAACAAGATGATTAAATGAATTTAAATTGCTACTCATGTTTATATCATGCAGTAAGTAAAGTGCACTTAAAGGCATAACTTTTATTTAGTAAAAATGTTTCCATCTGAAGGAAAGATTGTTCGTCTAAAATTTCATAAAGACCTTTATTTAAACAGAAAATAAAAATATAAATTATTAAGTAATAAAATTTACAAATGATATTTAAAAGAGAGTTAGAATGATAAAACCCAGAGGCGCGTTGCGGCTTGTCTTTATGAGAAAATTCGGACACTCATGCGAGTTAAATTCAGATTGAACACCTAAGATACAACCGGGTATTCCTCTCCCGCGGGCACGACCGTGGAGAAGTTGATTAGGATGCCCTTTTAGCAATAGGCAGCAAAAACTAATATCTAAGAAGAGATGAAAGAAATAAGAGAATAAGAAAGGGGATGAAGGAAAAGCCAAAGAAAAAATGAAATATAATTTCATCCCCCACTAACCGATTGGATTAAGTCTTCATGGGCTTTTAAATCCAACAACAATTGTTAGCAAGTTAATGCTAACAATAACCAACTAACGTTAGCAATAAATGCCAACGTAGATTTTTTAAAAATATTTTTTCCAACAAATTTTGATTTTGATTTTTAACTTAGAGAGACGGGTCAATGGATGGCAGCCATTTAAGGGGGGCAACTCGGTAGTATTTAAATGGATATTTGTCTTATCCAAATTTATTTATAATAATTGAGTATTTATTAATTGGATTTGGTTTAGATACAGATAGTGTATATGCTACTCGAGTTAGATTCAAAAAGTATAAGATGAATACATACTACTTGAACCTAGTATATATATACCTAACTCTTACTGCCCTAACAAATCCCTAAATCTTCACCAACTTGCTCTGTAGCTCGCCAGCCTGCTCGATGTGGCCACCACCGCTTGTTACCCCTGCCATCGACTCGTCGTCGTTGCAACATCGGAGCAGTGTGGTGATGAGGGGAGTCGTAGCAAGGAGCGATGAGGGGGTGGGTGCTAACGGCAGGTTAGGGCATGAGCATAAGGAGAAGGAAAGGAGGAGGTTGTGGGTAGAGTATTTGTTGGGTTCTGGTTTTTATAGGGTAGTAAAAAATTTTAGTAGGGTCAGGTTTGAGTAGGGATTTAGGTATAGGTAAAGTAAAAGTGGTGGGTACTTTATCCGCACATGCGCACTGTGATATCATGAGAAGGGAATATTTCTTTTACTAAAATTTATTATCATTTCTTAAAAAAATGATCAATCAATTAAATATAGGTTCATAATTTTGTATCATAAATTCATGACTATACGGTTATTAAAACCCTTAAATTTAAATATATTCGAACTATAATTCATCTAAACTTTGTGCCGGTAATTTTAACTTTTTTTTAAAAAAAAAATCTTTAATATAAATTTAAATATATTATCATGCATTATATAAGTATAATAAATTGAATTCTTGTGGCGATGAGACCTCTCTCTTTTCTTGAAAGTAGGGGTGTGCACGGTTCGATTTCGGTTAATCGAACCGTGCATCAATTTTTTGCCCCGAACCAAACCGATCGGTTCAGGGAAACTGAAAATCGTTCCCGAACCATTGACCCGGTTAACTGGTCAACGGTTAACCGATTTTTCGGTACGGTTAACCGAAAACCGATGGTTAATTATATATAAAAAAATATTTAAAGTTATAAAATAATTTAAGATAAATAAATATAAATATTCTCGGTTAACCGTTGGTTTACGACGTTTAACCGTTGATTTTTGGCGGCTAACCGTTAGTTTTCGGCGATTAACCGTTGGTTTCAACAGTTAATCGCTTTGATTTTTGTATAAAATATTTATTTATATATATAAATAAAATATTATATATATATATATATATATATTATATAAATGGTTCGGTTTGGTTAACCGCGGTTCGGCCAAGCTCCGAACCATAACTGAACCATGAACCATTATATCTAAAAAAACCGTCCGATCGGTTAACTGCAAAATCGGTTCGATTCGATCGATTAATCGCGATTCAATAGTTCAGCTATTTTTTTTTGCATACCCCTACTTGAAAGCCTTATTTGACTTGAAAATTGGTGCTCTAAACAAAGAGAAATTATTCTTACGAATCTTAGCCACAATTATATTTGAGCCATTTATTTCTTTAAAATTATAAATTTTAAAATAAAATTAATATCTTGTATAGAAAATTTTCTTCTAAATTGTTAGGAGAATGTGATTAAAAAACTAATTCGAAGACAATGATTATCTCGAGTTGACTTCGGTATCATCCTTCCTCTACTCAAAAAGTCAACCACACTCGGTGCTAAATCCATTAGTAAGCCCTCGTTGATTTTCGGACTATGATGGGCCCTTGATTACGGCCACGTGTTTGACAATATCGAACACAAAGAATTTGATTATCCTGTACATATTTTTTTATACATTTTGAGATTTCAAAATAAATTTGTTACATAAAATAGTAATTAAATCGGCCTGGTGTGTACACACTACAAGAGAGTCAAGCTTAATTAAGCATTTAACATTTGTAAAAAATATATATAATAAAATAAAGCTCATGGGTTATCTTAGGCCCATCTGTCTTACATAAGTTAAACAATTTAATAAAAATAAAATGAAAAAGCACTATTAAATTAAATTTCTATTTAATTTTATTATTATTATATATATATATATATACAAGAAAAACTGATTCTTTGCCGTCAACGCACAACCTAGAAACAGGAATGTTTTGCATGCTGAAAATTGATATTGCATTTGCTGCGCAAGCAGTGACGTTGGTTACGCATGGAAGCCAGACGGCACCTCCATTCAGTAACGCAGAAGAAACGGATTTCGATTCTATCAACGCCAGGACGTAAGATCGAGACACTTTGTACTGCGGTACTTTCATAGCACCTACTTTCGCTGTTTGGTACGCCACCGCGCATTCCAAATCATTGAATTTTGTACCCTCAAGTCACAAATGTGCAACACACCCATCCAAATTCCTAGGAATTAAAACGAGAAATAATCATTAAATTTTTGCATGAGGGTGCACTTTGGGCTGGGGATCAAATGATTCGAGCGGAGCCTGATCGAACATGGGACAAATCTAATGCTCGTTGCCCAACTAAATTTATTTTTCCCATTAAGTTGAACCAGATATGTAATAATTTTTATAATAGATTTATTTATTTTTTTTAAAAAAAAAAGAATTTTTTTTAAATTATAACCAGAGAGCTCCGGCATCTTTTAAGATGGGCACGAGATCGCCGGTGATGTGGGCGGTTACCAGGCGATCGAGCCCCCCGAGCAGTCTCCCACCCACGAACACCGCAGGAAGCGCCGCCAGCGGCGGCCTATCCGGGCCGGATACCCCGATCTCCGTCGCCTCTGCCAATAGCGCGGCCGCCTCTGCTGCCGCCGCGGCCCCTTCACCGACCTCGCACACCGCTGGATTCACCCCAAGCCCTAGGAGCAACCGCCGAGCCACGTCGCGCATGAAGCAGCCCCTCAGTCCTACCACCACCACCGGATTCTCCGCCACCGTCGTCCGCATCACGGACCCGCCGGAGGACGAGGAATAGGCAGAGGAAGAGGTGGACGATGACGGCGAGGAGGAAGAGGACCCGTCGGCCGCCGTTGTACCGCGGGCGGCGTTGCTAGCCGGCGGGAGGGACCACGGCCGCCCGGATCGGTAAGGGATCGCTTCTTGCATTCTTAGAAGTCGTTATTTCTTTTTGATTCACTGAGAAATTACTCTGGGAGGAGGAAATAAATAGGGATTTCGAATGTCGATGATGTCACGTGAGGGGTCGAGCGACGTCGGCGGCAGTTGCGAGTGCGCCGCTTGGGTCCTCATTTTCGTTGCTCACTTGTTGACCCTCCATCCTGGAATTTTGTTCTTGGAGTCATCGCTCAGCACCGTCTCCTCCGAGGCGCGGATGACGTGGCTTCGCGTCAGCCTCACGGTCAGGTTGGGTCCCACAAACTCCCGCTGGCGTCTATGGTGACGTCAGGCATTAGGCGAGCCGGTCTCCACGGCACATGGCGGAACTACGTAAGCATACGCGACGAGGCCAGATCGCGTGTGTCTCATCCGAGACGTCATGTTCAGGTTAGCCGGAAGCTCAAGCATTCGGGCGCGTTTTCTACGCGGAGGGGGTCGGCGAATTGCATCCGAACGGTTGGGTTGTAAGCGTTCAACACGTGGAAGCTTTAAAATCGAACGGCTGCGCCCAAATTTGCCTCACGTGGCTTTAATTCCGCTTCCGGAAAATTCGCCCTCGTTCCGTTTTCGCCCAACTCCAATAAACTCGCCTCGTTCCGTTCTCGCCTAGCCGACGACAGCGCCTCGCCCAGCTCCCACTCCCTTTCCAGCCCTCTTCGACGCTCGCCGACGACAGCGCCTCGCTCGTCCTTCTCGCTGCGGGCGCTCGACCTTGCCGCCTTAGCCGCCTCTTCCTCTTCATCAACAGTGAAGCAGCAAAAGAATGTAATCTATTAAAAAGGAACAAATAGGAAGAGACGAGGAGAAATCACCTTTTGTTTTCATATGTAAATAATGCTTGAGATAATCTCAATCCAATGCCTAAAGGCTGCAGAGTTTCTTTTTTAGTTTCCTGGAGATTGAAGTAGAATGCTTCACTCGCATTTGATATGTAAGATTAAACATTGGAAATCAATGAATAAAGAAGTTTTTTTTTGCTGTTAAGATCATCAGAGTTGTTTAATCACGAGGAAGCAAGTTTTCTGCTTCAGCCACATGCCTTGGAGAGGCAAACGAGGAAGATGACCAAGTAATCAGACGAGTCCTCGCGGGTGGAGCGATCGGGCGGAGGCGACACTGGCAGACCCGTACTTGTTGCAGGGATCGATCCCCAGCTTGAGCTTGGAAGAAAGAAGAGTGTGGTTGTAGCAGAGATTGTTGTTTCCGCCCACCTTGAATACCTCGAGCCTTCGCAGGAAGCCTTGAAGTCCAACACTCTTTGGACAAGCGCCGACAATGAGAAGGACGAGCGCCGACAATGAGAAGGACGAGCGCTCGATCGTTCATTGCCATTCCAGCCACGCGTCGGCGAGGGCTGGCGTCGGCTGGGTAAGACGATGTCGTCGGCGGCGAGGCGCTGGGCGAGCTCTCGGCAAGGCGATGGCTGGCGTCGGCGATGCGCTGGCGTCGGCGAGCGCTCGGCAAGGCGATGGCTGGCGTCGGCGAGCGCTCGGCGAGGCGATGGTTGGCGAGGCGCTGGAGATGCATCACAGCCGTTCGATTTTTATTCATACACGTGTCGCACGCCAGCCCTCACCCGTTCGGATGCAATTCGCCGACCCCCTCCGCGTAGAAAACGCGCCCCAAGCATTCCCCCTTGGCCCTTGTCTGTTTCACGGGGCTCTACACAATTTGACTGGGCAGTTATACCGTATCCTAACCCCGTACAGGCGAGCAACGCCACCGTGGAGAGAAAATCTCTCAACAAGATTTGATAGAAACGTAAATCTTATGGCCTGTTTCTTTCGCTGTTAAACAATGTTGTATCGTGGTTGTTAGCATTTATAAATTTTTTGATAAATAATTTTTAACTATTATTAAATTTAAAATAATATACTTATTTATTATTTTATATTTTAAATTTTTTAAAATAAAAATTATAAAAATTATTTTTTAAACTATAATCATAAAAATATTAAATTATAGCTTTTTTAGTTTTTAATTTTTTACTATTTTTTTATATTTTTTATTTTCCATAACCAAACACCTTTTTAACTATTTTTTATTTAAAAACTATTTCAAAGTAGTATAAAAGTGGGCTTATAACTATTTAGCTAGGTTATTAATTGTTTTATAATTGGTTAAACTGTGTTGTATTGTATTTTTAAAATTCATAAGATATTTAGTATATAATTTTTTAGATATTATTAAATTTTAAAATAATAAATAAATATATTATTTTAAATTAGTTAAAATAATAATATTTTTTATTATTAAAATTTTAAAATATTTAAAATAATAATACTTAAAACTTTAATTAAAATAATGTGAATTATTTTTTTTAAAAAAATAACAAAAATATTAAGCGCATGTTTTGTCCCCACTCATGCACGAAAGTCAAGGCAAAAAAATAGAGTAAAAAATCAAAAACTGTCGAAGTTGAAAATTATAACTTCTCCCGTACTTTGCCTCAAATACCGTACCTTAAATTATAGTTTTTTTAATTTTTAATTTTTTATTAAATTTTTTATTTTTTATTATTAAATAGTTTTTAAATTGTTTTATTTTGAAAAACTAAGGGGCAACCAAGCCATTAGAATGATACTCATCTTAGCCTTAAGAATTATACTTCCTAGATGGGATCCTAATAAATGAAAGAAATATATACTTTATGGCACCTCAAGATTATTTTAAAATTTAAAAATAAATTCGCATCAACGTATTCCTTTTAGCATTTTGTATAATTTAACCCAGAATAATTTTAAAATTTTTATTTTAATTTCATTACAAGTTATTTTATGATTTAAATTTTTTACTTTATAAAAGTTTTTCTATTTCAGAAAACTGCACGCTTATTTTAGTTTTTGAATTTTGAATTTTTTTTGAGTTTTTCTTAATTTTTTAAAAACATATTTTTTTATTTTTTTCTTAAAATTTGATTTATTCTTTGGGCGCATGCATGCGCGCCCGGGCGCACACTCTACCTTGGACGCGACGCATAAAATAACAAATCAAAAGCGAAATTAATGTTTTAAACAAGACCAGTGGTGAGTCGGGGGAGGATTTTATACAGCCGAGTTCGTTGCCCCCCTCGCGAAAACGTGCTATTGTTCCAAAACAAGATCGCAATGCCGCACAGCTTAATGCATGGATCAAAATTTTTTTCCATCCGTTTCAACGGCCAATCCATCCAACAAATCAATTTCCGACTTACTCTTATTCCTCCCAATCCCTCGCTCTCCTTTCCTCTCCCCCTTCTTCTCGTTATTTATCTCCTTTTATTCGTTGCTCTCGTCCATCCATCCCCCTCTTCGATCCTTTACTTCCTCATGTCGTTCTCCTATTTTTCCATAAATTAATTCGAGGCCAGATACGAATTGGTTTTCGTCTCCGGCGATGGAGGTTGGGAACGGAGGGGGCGACGAGCCTCCTCCGCCTAACGGGTGGAAGAAGAAGCCGCCGTCGGGGGGTGGAGAGAAGCCCGCTAAACGAAAGATGAAGACTCCCTACCAATTGGAGATCCTCGAGAAGACCTACGCCGGTTTGTTTGTTTGTTTTTTTTTTTCTTTTGCTTCGATAGCGTGTTGATTTTGGGATTTATTGGGTTTTCTTTTCCTTTGGGGATTTTGCTCAGAGGACACATACCCGCCGGAGGCGCTGCGGGCCGAGCTGTCGGTCAAGACGGGCCTCTCGGATCGGCAACTCCAGATGTGGTTCTGCCACCGGAGGCTCAAGGACCGTAAGATACCGCCGATGAAGAGGCAACGTAGGGAGGAGGACTCGTTGCCGTTGACCTCATCGTCGCCTCAGAACGATATAATTTCCTTGGAGACGGGGCTAGTCGGCTTGAGCCCTGGTGGTGGGCTTGGAAGCAGCGGGGAGTCCAGAAGGGCGGTTTCTAAGGCTGCTGCGGATGCCGCGAGGATTGGTCCACATATCTCAGTTGTTGAACGGCGGTACTACGACTCCCCGCCGCCTCCTACGCAACCGACCAAGGCTGAGCGCCGGATACTTGCATCAATCCAATCCCAGCTTGGGGAGTCTCTGAGAGAGGACGGACCCGTTCTTGGAGTTCAGTTTGATCCATTACCGCCTGGTGCTTTTGGGGCGCCAATAGGTATCAATAAGGACAACACCAATCTAATCTGTGTCTTCGTTATCCTTTGCCTTAGTTACATATTGTGGTTCATTCACATATAGTTTTTAACTTCCCAACTACTTGCTTCGCCATTCAGACATAGGTTAATCTCCAATTATGAGTTACTCTAGTTTTTAGTGGTTCCGAGGTTGCTTAACCTTTTAACTAGTGGAGCTCTTTTTATTGCATTTAACTATAATTCTGACGGCATGTTCTTGTTTATTAGGACTGGTATGCATCTGCAGTGTAATTGCCAATATCTTTCTAGCTGGAGAGAACATGTTTTATGTGTTGTGTCTTAATGTAGAAACCTGAACAAAGAAAGGAATGCAGTTCACATTAATCCATCAAGCATTCTTTTTCCAGGGGAATCAGGGAATGTTAATACTTCACGGATGATTGTAATATCAGAAAGTACCATAGACTTCTTGTTTAGCCAAGGGACATAAAATTATAACCTTTTCTTTTTAATCCCGTCATCACCTTCATGAGCAGAAATAAGCTGGTACTTGTATCATGGTGCAGTTATTTTGTGCTTGAGGATTCTAGCAATATTGCACTATCATCAAATGCCACTGGGTAAGATAATAGATGAACTGGGAAGGTAGTAATGTGAGTCAAAGAATTAACCATGAGCTAGAAATAGTTGGGTATGATAATATGTATATGTGATAACTCAAAACTTTTAGGTTAGGAAATTCTGTCTGGGTGAAGTATCATTTCATTGTACCCAGAAAAAGATTCCTTAGGATGTTGATTGTGCCATAGACATCATCTTTTTTTACTATTCATGTATTTTGCGACTGTGTTTGTTGAAGTTCACTATTTGAGATTTGTGACATGCTTCATTTGTTATGGATGAGATTCTGGTTTCCGTTCTAGTTTTGGGTCTAGTTGACTAGTAGTGATGCTTGTTCTATTTGATGTTTGATTTATGGTTGATGCGAGAATGCACTTTCTCTTGACAATCATTGTGAATATCAGTTATTAGATGGTGCATTTGTGTGTTGAAAATCATTGTTTCCATTGTGGAAAATAATCAATACCTATAAATTTCTTGGTTTAGGCTGTGGTTCATTACTAACTGGAATCATTGTTGCTCATACAAACTTAGGTATCATGAATATTAGTGAATAAACTTTCTAAGAATTTATCAAACGTAGATTGCACCATATTCATTAGATTGATAAATTGACTACTCTCCAGAGTTAAGTTCATCTTCTATTTGATGCTTCTCTGTACTTTTTTACTGGCATTAGTTTCGTTGTATTTACATACCTGCATCTGAAATTTTCTTTGAATTCTCATTTTCCTACAAATTTTTCAATAGAAATGCCAGTACAACAGAAGCAACCTGTGCGGCCTTATGACAACAATATCTTTGATAGACGGGTTGCCAAGTCAACAAAGGTGCATTATCTTTTACTACGCATGCGAGACATTCGATTTGGAAATTGATGGTTTGCTGTGCCTCAGCATGCTGCGATCTAACTTTGATTAATTGAACACCGACATTCTATTGGCATTGAGTTTGATTTGTTGTTTGTAACAGAATCTAAATTATTGCGACCATGTCTGCTTTTCAGGCAGCAGGTTTCTTGTCTAGCATGAAACACCCGTTACCTAGTTCTTCAAATAGCAAGAAGAAACTAGTAACTAAAGATCTTCATGAATATAAGTTTCATTCTGAGCAACCAGGTGTATGCTCTGGGGTGTATGAAAGGGTCTCTCGATCTCACTATTATGATTCTTCAATAGATACTTCTAATATCAAGGTAGCATCTTTACCTTCTGGAGCAAAAAGTTTTCATGGATATGACAAAGAATTACCAAATACTTTTCAAGGTCAAATATCCAGCCTCTTGTCTCAGCAAGGAAGGCGGAAAAAATTCCTTTCCATCTCAATAGACCCTTCTGGTGCTCCAAATAGTGAACCTTTTCTATCCCCTGCAGATGATAATCAGTTTGGTATGAGTCAAATCACAAAACTAGAAAATATGTGTCTATCATCTGGTAGGATTTTACATGACGAAGAGTCTAGATTGGAGAGGAAACGGAGGAGGGTATGTAGAATCTCTGCATCTAGTATAGTTTTAGTTTTCTTGAAATAATTGTGTGATGTAATTTTTTGTTGTTGGCAGAGTGATGAAGCAAAGATTACTAAGGAAGTTGAAGTCCATGAGAAAGGAATTAGGAGAGAGCTTGAGAAACAAGACATAATGAGGCGAAAGGTGCTTACTCAAAATTTGTCTTTCAATATACAATATTTTGATGCTGAAATAAAAAAAATACTTGTTAGAGAGAAGAACAATTGCATAGAGAAATGGAGAAGCATGATCGTGAAAGAAGAAAGGAAGAAGAACGAATGATGCGTGAAAAGCAGCGTGAGGAAGTGAGATTCCAACGTGAACAAAGGCGTGAGAATAAACGAAGGGAGAAGTCCTTGCTGAAGGAATCTCAAAAAGTGGGTTCTATATGTCCTTATTCTCATTTCAAAAATAGATTGCTGATTTTATTCTGGATTGTGTGTTCAGGCTGAGAAGTTGAGGCAGAAAGAAGAACTGAGGCGAGAGAAGGAAGCAGCAAAGCAGAAAGCTGCCACAGAAAGGGCGACTGCACGTCAAATTGCTAGAGAATATATGGAACTTATTGAGGATGAACGACTAGAGTTAATGGAGTTGGCAGCAGTGAATAAAGGATTGCCCTCAGTTTTTGCTATTGACAGTAATACTTTGCAGCAACTGGACTCATTCAGAAGTACAATTCTACTATCTACTTATGCAGTTTTTCTCTGACTGCTTATTACGTTCCTTTGATACTTTGAGATAGTCAGAAATTGCCTGTAGCATTCTGATAAAGTAGGTTGAAATTTGAATTAATCTTTTAGTGGTCGTTTCATGTTTTATTAGTGCAAGTGTGCCTCCACCAACTTTTGTTCTTCTAATATTCATATTGGGTTCAGTGACCATTCTATGTTCTAATTTGTGTTGTATAGTATAACTTGTGCAATTCCCTGTCACATGCAATATTTTGGTTGAAGTTTCTATAGTATTTGTTCGGATAAATTAAATTATACTGTGTTCAATTTTGTTTTAGACTTTTAGTAACCTTTGTCAGTCTCCACTGCAGGTATATTATGCACATTTCCACCAAGTTCTGTAACGCTAAGAAGGCCTTTTGATACTCAACCTTGGGCTAATTCTGATGAAAACGTCTCAAACCTTCTAATGGTGCATTTTCTAGCCTCACTATTATTATTTTCTCAGGCTTTAGGATTTCATGTGTAGATTTGTTTTTTACTACATTCATGGCATTATATGTTGCTTATCATGTGTTCGTGTTTAACGTAGCTGTCTCAACCATATCTAGAAAATTAGAAACAGCAAACTATTATATTATCCTGTAGGTTTACTTATTTTCTTATTTATCTGGTAGTTCTATTTTTCCCCTGACAGTTTCATTCTGCTAAAAATCACAATTTATTCATTTGCTCCTCGCTAAAAATTCATTTAAAATTTTCCCGACTCATATACTTTATGCCATTGGTTGAAATTCCAGGTGTGGAAGTTTTTTATTACTTTTGCTGACATACTTGGACTTTGGCCGTTCACTCTTGATGAATTCGTGCAATCTCTTCATGATTATGTGAGTGTTCTCTAACTTCGGCAGATTGCTTAACTAGCATGTCTCATCATGCTTTCTATATACTGGCATTGTTTGGTTAAAACTATGTGCATGAGGATCCAGAGTCAAGGGCATGATGAAGTGGTCAAAGAAGACAATCTCGTTTGCTTCTGTCTTCAAACATTACTTAATGGTTGAATAAAGAATTCTGGACAGTTAGGAAATCCTCTTTGCTTTAAAGTTTAAACTAACTTTTTAGTGATTACATCGTGTAACACGCCAACTCTCTGTTTGATTGGGAGATCTATGTGACATAACTAGTTGAGCTTTCCTCATAGCAGCTTAGTTCCAGCTTATTCTTCACATGGTAAATAAGATGGCTTTTGACAACAAGATAGTTGGGAGTTTGGTGAAGTTTGTTTGCTAAGCCCTTTTTTGCTCGAGAATAATGACATTACTATTGAGGAAAATTTTAAAAGTGTTTCCTCGTATTGATTGAATAACGTTGATTGATGAAATATGCAAAATGTAGTTTTCCATCCTCTATCGTGAACATGAGTTAAATCATTAATGTGGACAAGACCATACTGCATATTATGAATTATTTATAATTCTTACAACCATTACAAAGGTTCATTGGAACCGGTTTCACCTTTTTCTGTTGGATAAAGACTCAATCTAACATTCTACAGGATTCAAGACTTTTGGGAGCAATACATGTTGCTGTTCTTAAATTGATAATCAAGGACATTGAGAATGTCACAAGGTCTCCTGCTATCACAACTGGTGCTAGTCAGAGAATTGTTGAAGGGGTGTGTCTTATTTGAATTATATGTTTACTTTAGCTATGATGATCTTGTTTATCTCACATATAAATGATCTGATTTGTATGAGAGTCTCATGTTCTGCTTTAATTCGTAGGCTTATGTATGGGGCTTTAATGTTCACAGTTGGCAGTGTCATTTGAGTTACTTGACTTGGCCTGAGATACTGCGGCAATTTGCTTTATCAGCTGGACTTGGGCCACAAGTAAAGACAAGCAATGTTGAGCATATACATCTCCAGGATGACAATGAGGTACTTGTGCTGATGAACTTAAAGAAGTTAGATTAATATGATGCTTCCTTTCTTTGCAGAAGTTCTGTGGAGATTGGACATGGTTTGATCCTTATTGATATTACTATCACATTTTTAAATTTACTACTTATTTTATTTACCAATTATTGTGTTTAACAACCTTTTGACAAAATTACATGGAAATCAAGTTTAATACAGATCATTGCACAAATGAACATGAGAGCCTTGCCATATAGCCCACGAGTTACAATATGGTATGGTTGCACATTTTACAAATAACAAATAAGATACCAAAATTATGAATGCGGTATTTTCAAGGTATAGAAATAAACTTATGAATATACAGTTTATCTATTAAATGAGAAAGGCCAATTTGATGGGAAGGCTTAGATTGTTAATGAAATACCTAGAAATTTCTGATCAAATATAAGATTTTAAAGTATGTGAAGTTGTAGGTTCGTCAAAAAGTTCTGTTCCTAGGTGAATCCACTATTCTCCTCAACATTTTTGGGAAATGAAGTGGTCAAAACTAGGTTCTTAAACGAAAGGAACCATCACTGCCAATAAATTTTAAATATGTTTTTCTATTACTTTCTATCGTCTACAAGTCGGTTGATTTATTGAGCAGAGTTTTGTCTCTCTTCTTTTGTTCTTAAACTACATCGCTATAGGTGTCTGTTTAGGCTATCTTATAATTTATTTACCGTGATAATTTGCTGAACTTGTGGTGCAGTCTATTACACCCATGTTTGAGATGCATCGGCAGCGGGATAGTTGTTATTGACTCAGTCCGACCCGTAAGGATATAGCATGTTGTAGCCATGGCCCTCCTGTTATTCTTCATGTTCTTTCAAAGAAGTTGAGCCTCTCTCTCATAATTCTTCGAACCCCAAGATTATAAGCTTAAGGGGAAGTTTTTATTTGCTTTTTCCTGTAGTATTTCCTTGAAAAATCCAACGAGTGTTCAAATCCATGTTGTTATTTGCTGAGTCTTCTCAATATTCATACTTGGAACATGTGTTATACACCGAAGAGCGGAGTTTGGTACGAAATAGAAACCTTAAAACTCACGTTAGAAATCTGTGCAGCGCGTACTTCATTAAATATTGAAGCCAGTTATTATTACTGTTTTGAGTATTTTCTCATATCAAACCACTGCTTTTATTTTTGATGAATTATTGCTCATCTGCTATATTCTTATGATATACTACTAACATCTTAATTAATTTCTCAGCATAATGATGGTGAGAATGTTATTTCCTCTTTACGGAATGGTTCTGCTGTTGAAAATGCTGTTGCTTTAATGCAAGAAAAGGGTTATAGTCATCAACGTAGATCTCGCCACCGTTTGACCCCTGGAACAGTGAAATTTGCTGCTTTTCATGTTCTTTCTCTTGAGGGAAGTGAAGGTCTCACAATACTCGAAGTTGCTGACAAGATTCAGGTTAATCTCAGTAAGATCTTGAGTTTAAAAGAACGATTTTTTTCTTGTTCATGATTTGTTTAAACAACTTGTCCTTTTAATAGAAATCTGGATTAAGGGACCTGACCACAAGCAAGACACCGGAAGCATCTATTGCTGCAGCATTATCCAGGGACGCGAAACTTTTTGAGAGAATTGCACCTTCAACTTATTGTGTTAGATCTCCTTACAGGAAAGATCCTGCTGATGCAGATGCAGTGTTATCAGCTGCTCGGAAAAAGATACAAGTATCCCAAAGTGCTCTTTCAGATCCTGAGGAAGCTGTGAAAAATGCAGAAAATGTAGATGATGCAGAAAGGGATGAAGACTCGGATGGTGATGCTGCAGTTGCTGATGGTCCTGAGGTTGATGGTGTACGTATTGGAACAAAACTGGAAAAGAATGATCCTTTTGAAAGTGAGTTTAAAGATCATGGCACATTGACTTTGTTAAGTAAGGAAATAGGAGGGACTGTAGTAACTCTACGAACTAATTCTGATAGTTCTGAAAGAGTACCTCCAATGACTTCAGAGAACTCAAAAACAGTAGGCACTTTGGCTGCTTGGCATCCTTGCACCAATTCAAACTTCCTCGAAGCTGGTAGTGCTAACATGGAAGAGATACAAATTGATGAAAGCAATTTTGGTGAACCTTGGATTCAGGGATTGTCTGAAGGTGACTATTCTGAGCTGAGTGTTGAAGAACGGCTGAATGCTCTTGCTGCTTTGATAGGAATCGCTATTGAAGGAAACTCAATACGTACGGCTCTTGAGGTATTCATATGGCTGTTTTGTGCTTTTCCTTTGTAAATCCTGTTTTCATTGGCTCATGATTCAAGGTCGTGCAGGAACGTTTAGAATCTGCAGGTGCTCTTAAGAAACAAATGTGGGCAGAGGCACAGCTGGATAAAAGGCGTTCTAGAGAAGAATATTCCAGCAGATTACAGGGTTCTAGAGAAGGAAACCAAACTTTAGGCAATACTGACAAGGCTAATGATGGTAATTCAGAAGCAATCAACAACGACCAGTTTCTGGAACAGAATCTAGTTAATCTTGGTTATATGTTTACTGAGAAATCTCGATCACAGTTAAAATCATTAATTAGTCACAAGGCAGAGCAACTCTATGTATACCGGTCACTACCTCTGGGGCAAGACCGTAGGCATAATCGGTACTGGCAATTTTCAGCATCATCTTCTTCAAACGATCCTGGCTGTGGAAGAATCTTTTTCGAGTCCAGAGATGGTCATTGGAGGCTTATTGATTCAGAGGAGGTATGTTTATATCTGTGATTTAAGCTTTTATACAATTTCTTATGTCAGATTAGGCTGTCTAGTGCTGCACATTCTACTCGAAGTACTACTACATTAGATGGGAATTTTAGTAATTATTCATAATTTTAAGCCAACAAGAGATTTCCACAATGGCTTTAGTAATTAAATATGTAAATCTTTTAGTCGTTTGATCTCTGTCTTATTGATTTTTTTTTTCTACACTTGTGCAAGAAGCTGTGCTCATAATTTAATGTAATTGGTATATATTTATGCTCTGAATATAATTTATAAAATTTTAGGTTATTTTTTTATCTTGTTCTATAAAATGCAGGCATTTGATGCTCTTGTAACTGCTCTAGATACACGTGGGATTAGGGAATCACATCTGCATTCAATGTTGCAAAGAATAGAGAGAACTTTTAAAGAGTCACTTAGGAAGAGCAAGAAGGCTACTGATTCAACAATATCACTTGGAGATCATCATGCTAAAACAGGGATGTTTAAATTGACCACAAGCGGAAACTGCACGTGGGAACTCGATTATCCTAGCAGTACCGTCAATGGACGTGCGTCCGATTCCGATGCTACAGAGAACTCAATGTCTTTCAAAATTCAACTTGGGAGCAGTGAAATTGAAAAAAACTTTGCTCTAAGCAGATACCAAGGTTTCGTTAGATGGATGTGGAAAGAATGCTGCAATCCTTGTGCGTTACGTGCAATGCGGTATGGGAAAAAAAGATGTTCTGGGCTGCTTCATACTTGTGATTCTTGCTTCCAATCTTTTTTAGCTGAAGAAAGGCATTGTCCTTCTTGCCACAAAACATTTACGAAATCTCAGAACTCTGCATTTTTTTCTGAGCATGTGGGTCTGTGTGAACAAATAAGAAAGTCAGACCCTGACTGGAAAGTCCAACTTTCTCACTCTACTATTCCGATAGGAATCAGATTGCTCAAGGCTCAGTTATCCATAATCGAAGTGGGTAGTCCTGAGGTCTTTAACCTATTTTGACCATTTCCCTAATTCACACTATTTAATCCATTGATGTGTATTTTGCTATTTTTGCAGGGTGCAATTCCAGCAGAAGCACTTAAAGATTTTTGGACTGAGGAGTATAGGAAATCGTGGGCTGCAAAACTGCACTCTTCATCATCTTCCATGGAAATGTTTCAGGTTTTGACTTTTTGAACTTTATTATTTGTTTAATAGGAGTACGCGCGATCAATTGTGCAATGGCCGTTCAATAGGAGTATGAATCATCATTTATGCATTGGCTGTTTGAACTAATTGTTGCTGCCAGATGTGAAATATGATCGTCAAGTTCTCTTTCTATTAGATAACATTTCTTCTTGAGTGTTAACAAGCAGTAGTCACATATTTATTCTTGTAGTTGCAAAAGTTAGTCCTTTTAAGAAATAGACTAAAAAGTTATCATTGTTTTGTTTATGTGCATGCAGATCCTAACACTGTTGGAGGTTGCAATAAAACAAGAATTTTTATCTCCAAATTTTGAAACGACAGCTGAACTTCTGAGTTCTACTCAAGGGATTTCTTCAAACATTTTTTATGTTAATTCAGGGTCAGTTCCTGTACTTCCATGGGTGCCCGATACTTCGGCAGCTGTGGCTTTAAGGCTGTTAGATCTTGATTCTTCAATTTCATATATCCTGCAGCGGCAGATGAAGTTTCATAAGGCAAAGGAAGGAGATTATCTTGTATGTCGTTTTTTCTTTGTTGTTTCTGATTTAACACCTAAGAATGCAATATGGCTAACCAGCTAAATGAAATTAGGTAAAATTTTTGTCGGAAGCATAGACTTCAAACAATTACAAAAAAATAGCGGGAACATGACTTTTTTACTATCCTTGGTATGCTATATAAAACTCATTGAATAATGTGTGGATGTGCGATCAAGTACGCTGGGGAAAAAAGATAGTTGAAAGGAGAGAATAAATGGGTTTGTTTATTTTCTTTTTTGTTATTGGTTCCACATTGATAGGTATATATTCCATGCGTATCTTTGTTGCCATAGTTTTAAAGCATATATTTCTGCAGGAACTTTCATCAAGCCATGCTGCTGTCAGCATGCAAGAGATGAAGCCAATGGGAACACCTGATCAAGTTGATAATCAAAATGAAGGGAGGAGGCTGAATTATGGAAGTGGACACACAGGCAGGGGTAGAGGTTGTCGTGGTCGAGGACAAGGCCGTGGGCGAGGGAGAGGGTTGAAAATGAACGGAAGTTCCTCGAGAACCAATTTTACTGAAATTCTTGGTATTCGCAAAAAGTCTACTGGACGAGAGACTAGAAGAGGACGAGCCCGTGGACGTGGACGTGGACGTCGTACTTCTAGACCTAGACAGAGATCTGAGAGTGAGTTTCCAACAATTGATAGAACGTCTCTGTTAGGAAGGTTTATCACTGCAAATAACAAATCTGAGCAACTTGCCACAGAGGAGTCCTCGCAGAGCTCGGGTGAGGAACAATGGGCCGTTGCTGAAGCTCGAAAAACATATGTCGAAGATGATGACTCTGTAGATTGTGAATCTAGTGAAAATTGTCAAGTTTCTGGATGCAGGGATGATGATCAATCTGAAGACTCAGCTAGTAATGCGTATGATGATGGCAAACCAATGAGATTAGTGGACGGTGAAGCTGATATGGAAGATGGCGATATGGAGGGGGATGAAGATGGCATGAATGGTGACGGGTGTTCCGTGGATTCTGACACGGATGAAGATCAGGAGATCAGAAATAACACAGATGATGCTGGTGACGGGTGTTCCATGGATTCTGACACGGACGAAGATGAGGAGATCAGAAATAACACAGATGATGCTGGTGACGAAGAGGAGAATGGAGAAGACGACGGGCTCACATTTTCTTCCGAGTACAGTGATTAGTACCCAGACTAGATTTCTCAAGCTAGTTACCCAGCTTTTGCCATTTTCTCGTTAGATGGGTGGAACACCGGTTAGAAAAACAGTCCTATTGTGGATTAGTTGTTGAGAAGGTTCTATCAATTGTTGATGGCCTTGTACGAGCAAGCAAATTGCGTGGCGTGGAACAAAGTGAGGACTTTGTAATTAGTTGCTTTCGCGAGCAATTTATTAATTATATTATTCAGGTCAACTTCCTAAGCACCTTGGTATAGTTTTATAATATTTTACGTGTTGTCCTTAGCTATAAAATATTTTATAGGTTTTTTCTTTTGGTAGCAGTAGTGGTAAAATGAGTTCAAGTGAAAGGTCGCCATGGTTTGGCTCAAAGTTCGCTAAATTGTACAATAATGTAACTGCAGTAATTTGTTACATAATGTTTTGGTTTCATGTTAGTGCCGTGATTCTGGTTTGAGTCTTCTCAAATCTGGGACTGGTTTGAGCTGCTTAGTATGTATTGTTTTTTCTAATTTATAGTCCATGAGACCATTATGAAAATCAAATCACTATTCAATTGATTAAGGATCAATTTAGGATAACTGTTATAATATTATTATGTTGTGAAAGAAATATTCTCTGAAAGTATTCTGCTTTAAGCAGAAAATTATATGATAATTCAATAGAGGAGATGCAAGAATAGGTGATATTGTTGTTCCCTACGACTACATTAACATAATTTTAATTATAAAATTTATTTTGTTTATTTAGTTGATAATTGATTTTCTATTTTTTTATTTTAGAAGATGTACATATTACAAATTAATTTATAAATTATTTTTGAGAGAGTTTTTCTATAAATAAAATTACAATTACACATTGACAATCCAAAGAAAGAGATACTGAATAACACATTTTATTTTTGGGTTTAATTAATTAAATCATATTATATTTGTTATTTTGTATTGAAAATGATTGTAGAGAAATTTTTTTATTTTATCATTTATTAAGATCATGAAGTTGACTAAATTTATTCATTAGCAATTTTTTTTATGTAGATCAACAGTGCTTGAACCTCAAGCTTTAATATAAAGTATGATGTCTATTTAGGGACACTTATTTAAAAAAAATAAGGACTCTCACAAACTCTTCACACCCTTCCCCACGAGGGATTTACTGATTTAGTAACTCACTATCCCTATGAGCATGCTTATAGAATAACACATAAGAACCTGTGTCTAGGAGTGGGCGACTCGCCATATACTCCTAACGTTTACGATAAAAATCTGCGTGCATTTCTCACTCCTTATAATACCTTAAATTGGGCTCACTATCCCTCGGCTCGACTAGCGCAATCCCACCCAATGCGACTCACACCTATAAGCCGACTGCCGCCGTTGTCGAAAAAATTTTCGCAGAAGGGGGCACCCTGCTGCGTTTCGCAATAGGGGGTGGGCTTTGTGAGTGTCATTACACGGTAGTACGTTACACAATAGTACATTACACGATACGCAGCAGGGGGTGGGCTTTGTGAGTGTCATTACACGGTAGTACGTTACACGATAGTACATTACACGAATTATCGTGTAATGATACTCACAAAGCTCCCATTCTGCTGCATGATTACAGTAGAAATATTCTACATAATTTTTTTAAAAAAAATATTACACAGTAAAAAATTACACGATAATTTATCGTGTAATAATACTCACAAAGCCCACCTCCTGCTGCGTTCACACGCAGGAGGCCCCCTTGGGCGAAAATTTTTTCCCCGTTGCCTGCTTGCATTGCACCCAAATCGCCGTTCACTTTGCCTAGCACGGCTTGCAGCTCTTCATCGATCGCCGTGCCTGCACAACATCAGCTGCGTAGAGTAGCTGCTCGCCTAGCCTGTACGCCGCGACACACTCCTTGCTACATTTGGACACCACCACCTCGCCGAGCTAGCGTGCCTGCAAATGCCTCCTAGTGTCATTTGCCGAGTGCGCCGGCCCATAATGTGTGTGGAACCGAAAAATTGCACTGCATGTCTTTCTCTTGCCTAATTTGCCTGTGCCCGTAGGGATCACCTCACCTACCCTTCTTAGAGCACACCTAAGATTCTGAATGCCATTAATGTTGAAAGCTCCAAGAGAACCGCCTAGCCTCATCAACACTTATGTCATTCCATAGTTTTATAATATTTATATTGTAAACATAGAGCTACGATTCACGCACGTGAACGCCACGTATACTCCTCGGGCCTAATCTTAAGTTGGGGGCTTTGGGTTCGCTATAAGTTCAAACTAAACTTTGGGTCTAGGCCATATTGACGCCACTTAATCCACACCAATTGTCAGGCCCAGTTCGATCCGGTTCAGCCCAGGAGAGGTTGGGATGGACCACAGCCCAAGCCCACACCCAAATCTCTGTTTTCTCCTCCGATTGACGCGGACACGGAAGCAGACGGCTTAAGTCTTCGAACCGGATGCCGGACGCGGCGTCGTCTTCTTCAGGCGACGACCTCGTCCTGGTGGACGTGAGTGCCGCGAGAGAGACGGACGCGGATGGAGGGGCGACGAGGTCTTCGGCACCATTCTTGGACGCAGCTGCTGGCTTGGACGCGGACGACGACGAGGGACGCGATCAAAGCGGGCGATAGACGCCCGATTTGGAGTGAAAGGCGGCGCGGCGGCGTCGTCTTCACCAGCAGAAGACGCGGTCGCGGAGACGACTTGAAGGTGGTGGCCTTTCTCTATAAAGCCGATCGAAGTGACGCAGGGAGGGGGAATCCACCTGCGAGCGACGGGAACGACGACTGAGAGCTGGGTGAGCTGTGAGAGCCGAGCGTCTGTAAACGGCGGCAAGCGACGCCGCCGGTGTGAGGAAGAGCGACAAGAGGAGGTGAGGGGTTTTGTACTCGTTTATTGTTGAGAATAAAGAGGAAGTTTTCCCCTACGAACTTGTCTTCTCCGGCGACGGTTCCTCCCCTGTTTTTCCTACTCTCGGCTTGTTTCGACGGTGATCTATGGCGGTTCCGACGGACGCGACTATTCCCTGGTCGACGACGTACACCAGCAGATAGGGGGAGCTCCGGCAGCGTAGGTGGCTGCAAACGGCGCTCGGCCGACGAAGACGACGACGCAGACGGCGTCGTAAGCTTCGTGCGAGGAAGACGAAAGGCGGAGACAAACGAGGTGTTCCGATTTTGACTGGTCAAAATCGGAACGGCGACATTGATTTCGTGGGAACGAATTTGGCGGCTGACGCTCGGTGACGTCAGCGCACGCGATTTCGGCAACAATCGGATTTCGGCGAGGTCAAAATTGATTTTGACCGGATTCTAATTTGGTGAGGTAAATTTTATTTAGGGTTTGATTTTTCCTAATTAGGGTTAGGGTTTTCCCATTCGTTCCGTGTGATTTGTAATTTGGGGATTCAAAGTGAGCGGGGAACTAGGGTTTCGAATTTGGGGGACGAGATTCGGTCCGGAAACCCTAGCGCGATCACGTTCCGGTGTTCCGCCGGACGGCTCTAGGAAGCGGATAAGCACTGTTTTTAGACCGTTCCGACCGGGGCGTGACAACAGGTATCAGAGCCTAAAGTGATCCAGCAACATGGTGAATCAAGGAGATCGCATTGCCCGGATCGAATAGGTGCTCGGTTTGACTGGGAACAGCAGAGATGCGGTGGTTCCTCAGGTGGAGGACCTCCATCGCACGATTGAAGAGCAAAGGTTGCAGATTCTTGCTATTCAGCAAAGTTTGGTTGGAGAAGCCCAGCAGAATGATGAAAGGACGGCGGCGCTCCAACAACAAGTGGTGACCTTGCAAGAACAGGTGACCACCTTGACAGCACAAACCCAGCAAGTGACAACTTTGCAAGGTCAGGTAGCAACCTTGACGACACAGTTAACCAACTCCATGGCGGCACAGCAGCAGATATTGGCAGATCTTGCGGTGACACGCATGGCATTGGCGTAGGCACAAGGAGGTGCCTCTACAGCAACCAGGGCGGAGCATGGGGCTCCCAACGGCAACAGGAAGGTTCGCACCCCAGAACCTGCAATGTTCAAGGGGGCCAGATCAGCAAAAGTATTGGGTAACTTCCTTTGGGCTATGCAGCAATATTTTGAGGCTAACCATGTTTCAGATCAGGAGAAGGTGAGGGTGTGCACAGCATATCTCTCAGATGATGCAAAACTCTAGTGGAGAACCAAAGTTGATTCGACATCAGAGGCGGCTAGTTGGACTTGGGAGGTGTTCCGAGAGGAATTGCGACAGCAGTTCCTTCCCGGAAACTCGGTGGACCAAGCGCGAGAGGCGGTGGATCGGCTTAAGCACACAGGGACGATCCAGGAGTATGTCAGGGCGTTCTCCGCGCTGATGTTGGAGCTACCCGAGATGGCGGAGGGAGATAGGAGGTACTTCTTCCTCCGGAATCTCCAACCCTGGGCGGCAACGGAGGTCCGACAACATGCGCCGCAGGACTGGAGAACGGCTGCAGCTATAGCCGAGTCTCTTGTGGACCAGAGGACTTCGGGGACGACCTTTCAGAGAGCACAGAGGTCGCCTCCGAAACGACCATCTCCACCCAGACCTAGAGCGCCAGAGAGAGAGAGGCTCTCTCCCCGACGAAACGGAGGACAACCAGCGTGGCAGGAGCATGCTCGACCTGCAGAGCGAGGGCAGGGTCAACTGAGACCGATTGCCTGCTTCTTGTGCAAGGGACCGCACCGGATACGCGACTGTCCGGATCGATAGAGGGTGAACGCAATTGCAGCGATTGTGCATCGGGAGCTAGCGGAGAAACCGGCGGTGGTGCATGACAAGGAACCAGTAGAGGCACGCCTCGGAGTTGTGCGCATTGCCTCAGTGGTCGCAGGAAGATCATCACCGACCCCCGCAGAAGCAGAGCAGAAAGACACAGTCGACAAGAGCAACGTAGAGCAGAAGACGAGTTCCGGAGATACAAAATCCCCGGAGGAGAAGAAAACGTGGAGGCAAGTAGTGGAGGAAAAGGTTCCACCGAAGTCCTCGAATTCTTCGGATACAGAAAGGGATGATATGCCTCAGCAGATCCAAGGGAGGTATTGGCCCTCCTTAGCCGACCCTGTAGAGTATGAACAAAGGCTTCAAAGCTATGAGGCTGCCCGCCAGCAAGGGAAGAAAGAACGGCGAGCGCGGGCCTGAGCGTCCGTGCCAGACATCGAGGGCGATGTCCAAATTGGGCTGGGGAGAATTGTCAGGCCCGGTTCGATCCGGTTCAGCCCAAGAGAGGTTGGGATGGACCACAGCCCAAGCCCACACCCAAATCTCTGTTTTCTCCTTCGATTGACGCGGACACGAAAGCAGACGTCTTAAGTCTTCGAACCGGACGCCGCACACGGCGTCGTCTTCTTCGGGCGACGACCTCGTCCTGGTGGACGTGAGTGCCGCGAGAGAGACGGACGCGGATGGAGGGGCGACAAGGTATTCGGCACCATTCTCGGACGCAGCTGCTGGCTTGGACGCGGACGACGACGAGGGACGCGATCAAAGCGGGCGATGGACGCCCGATTTGGAGTGAAAGGCGGCGCGGCGGCGTCGTCTTCACCAGCGGAAGACGCGGTCGCGGAGACGACTTGAAGGCGGTGGCCTTTCTCTATAAAGCCGATCGAAGTGACGCAGGGAGGGGGAATCCACCTGCGAGCGACGGGAACGACGACTGAGAGCTGGGTGAGCTGTGAGAGCCGAGCATCTGTAAACGACGGCAAGCGACGCCGCCGGCGTGAGGAAGAGCGACGAGAGGAGGTGAGGGGTTTTGTACTCGTTTATTGTTGAGAATAAAGAGGAAGTTTTCCCCTACGAACTTGTCTTCTCCGGCGACGGTTCCTCCCCTGTTTTTCCTACTCTCGGCTTGTTTCGACGGTGATCTGTGGCGGTTCCGACGGATGCGACTATTCCCTGGTCGACGACGTACACCAGTAGATAGGGGGAGCTCCGGTAGCATAGGTGGCTGCGAACGGCGCTCGGCCGACGAAGACGACGACGCAGACGGCGTCGTAAGCTTCGTGCGAGGAAGACGAAAGGCGGAGACGAACGAGTGGCGGCTGACGCTCGGTGACGTCAGCGCACACGATTTCGGCAGCAATCGGATTTCGGCGAGGTCAAAATTGATTTTGACCGGATCCTAATTTGGTGAGGTAAATTTTATTTAGGGTTTGATTTTTCCTAATTAGGGTTAGGGTTTTCCCATTCGTTCCGTGTGATTTGTAATTTGGGGATTCAAAGTGAGCGGGGAACTAGGGTTTCGAATTTGGGGGACGAGATTCGGTCCGGAAACCCTAGTGCGATCACGTTCCGGTGTTCCGCCGAACGGCTCTAGGAAGCGGATAAGCGCTGTTTTTAGACCGTTTCGACCGGGGCGTGACAACGTGGGTCGAGCTACCCTTTTTTCATTGGGGGTGCACTGTGCACGGATCTCTCGCCCACATAATCAAACACATGTTAGGTGTGTATACTCGCATGCTCCCTGTGCACCCTATGCCTATGCACACACACACACTACTCATGTTGGGGCGAGTGTCCGCATATCCCCCCTCCCACCTTGTTTCATGAGTTGGATGGTCCACCTAGTCAACTCTTAGTGAAATTTTTCTCTAATCTATCACCTAGAGCTCAGATAACCTATATGCCTATCCACCTCACCGAATAAATCAAGGAACCATTATTATTCATTGTGCTTGGTATGCCTAGGACTAGGGGTGTGCACGGTTCGATTAATTTTTCATCCCGAACCAAACCGAACCGTGCAGTAATTTTTCATCCCGAACCAAACTGAACGGTTTAGAAAATTTGAAAACCGTTCCCGAACCGTTGACCCGGTTAACCGGTCAACGGTTAATCAATTTTTTGGTTCGGTTAACCAAAAACCGACAGTTAACCATATTATTTATTTTAAAAAAAATATTTAAAATTATATAATAATTTAAAATAAAAAATATAAATATTCTTGGTTAACCGTTAGTTTACAACGGTTAATCGTTGGTTTTCGGCGGTTAAGTGTTGGTTTTCGACGGTTAATCGTTGGTATCGATGCTTAACCGGTTTGATTTTTATATAAAATATTTATTTATATATATAAATAAATATTATATATATAAATATTATATATACGATTCGGTTCGGTTAACCGCGGTTCGGCGAAGTCCCGAACCATTCCCGAACCGTGAACCGTTATATCTAGGAAAAAATCGACCGATCAAAGAACCGTCGGTTCGGTTAACCGCCAGATCAGTTCGGTTCGATCGGTTAACCACGGTTCAACGGTTCGGCCGATTTTTTTGCACACCTCTACCTAGGACTTTATGTAAGTCTTAAGGATATCACAATAGACATGTTAGAGTAAATAATTATCTTTTTCTAGTATGTCAAAGTTGAATGGCTTAAAAACCTACAACTCATATCACATCCAAAACAACTCATCAATATTCATAAATTATCACAATAAAATTAGCATTGAGTTTTACAAATATATATATATATATATATATATATATATATATATATATATATATATATATATATATATATATATATATATATATATATATATATATATATATATATATATATATATAAATACAAGTTAACTAGGCATGTCAAAAGGAAAAGTTGGTTTCATAGATATGTTGATATAATGTTGACTTAAACATATGTTTAAATATATAAAAACTAAGTTAATTGCCTCACTAGAGATTTGACGACAAAGACTAAATTATTAACTTCATCGACGGAATAGAGATTTGTCCAAAATAAGCTTTCCTACTATGATAAATGAACCTCCAAAATAGAGCAGATCCTTGGAAAAAGATTTAATAGCTTTATGACCAAATAGGTGCTACAAATATTTATAAAGCACTTTATATGCATTGATGTTATTATTAAAACTCATTTTTTTTTATTCTTAAGGTAATTTTGGCGCTAGAGGGTGAAAAGAGTTTTAAACTTTAAATTATACTCGAAATAGGAATTGAACACTCCTATAAACCCTCGTGAAACATTAAGTTAATCATGTATGACTATTAATATGCACTCTCACATCATATTTGACTATATCACAGTGTGCATCATTTAAAATCTTTTGTTAAAGATTCATATATTAAATGCATTAAGCAGCACTTTGATCCACTATTTTATTATAAATTTTATATTTTGTGAGGGACTGTTGTGTATTTTAAGTAGAAAAACATACTGATCATATCTAACTTAATTCTCATGTGAGAAGGATAGGGTATGCTAGCTTATATGATGTTATAAGCCCAAGCCCCTCGAGCATTTCAAGGGCGTTCATCGCAATTCACATATGTGCTCAGGCCCCGAGTTGAGACAGACCAAGTTCAGTTTGATGTAGACGTGGGTGGTGACCTTTATTCTATATTACTCTATTGTAATTTGGGCTCAAGCTTTTTTTTATTTTGTTTAGAACTCTATTTTTAAATCATATTTAATTAATTGATAAGGCACGACTAAGATGTACCGATCCCCCCCAATAAATAGAGTTTGACCCCTTTTGCACCTTAATTCAATCACTCATAGGATTTTATCCCTCATGATGCTCTCCCTCTCTAGTGTGTGTGAACCTTCTCTCCCTTATTTTCGTTACTGAACATTGAAAGTTGATACAGTCAGACTTTCCACTGTCAGAATAAATAGGAAAGTAATACATGCTATATCTTGATTCTTGGGGATGAAAGATCAATGAAATCCCATGTGACGATTGGATTTTCACCTTAGGATGAGAGACAAGTCATCTCTGAGTTTTTTTCTTTAAAGTTCCTGCACTTCCAACTAGGAACAGAAATAAGATTACTGGCAGCAAACCTGTACCATGGAAATTTAGCTCTACTTCCTCTCTCCACTCCATGGATCAAATAGAGACTATCTGAACCAAGATTTTTTTCCATATTCAATACTAATGGGGATGCAATGAAAGAGATTAGTCACGAAAAGGCTCATTTAGCACATAGAAGCAATGGCTACAAAAGTATCAAAATAGAAATGGGTTACTTTAATTCTAGTAAACTATTTAAACGTTAATGATTCACCCTATTAAAAAATTGTTAATATTCTAAAAAACATGAAGCTTTGTTTCTTAAGATGTAAATTTCTTCGCCGATAGAGAAAAGGAAATAGAGCAGCCAAATAGAGTTACCGTGTTGAGATCATTTCTAGACCAACATTTGGGTTACAAGATTGCTACTATGCAGACAGCTGCCTTGTAACAAGTGAATCAGACAAACACTAGAGCAGTATCTCGTGTCCAATCCAGCCTAACAAAACCACAATGAAATGGCAGAAACAAAATACATGCCTACGTGTAAGCACACATTGAGCTAAGTCATGGAAATAGGAAACAATCAATATCCAACTCCGACATAAAAACACTGAAATATAGAGACGATCATGTTACATAAAAAAAATTCTTGCTTGAATTGGAATCTCTTACATGCATGTCAGAAAATAACATCCTCCGGAGTCCCTAAAAAGCCAAATGTTGACAGCACTATCTTAAAGCATCGCTAGCTTCGTCCGTATTGGCTTTACTACTGCAAACTTTTTGCTTTAACATCATGCACACTTAAAGACTATCGGCAGGAGATGAAGCAACTGGCGACTCCTCAGCGTTGACACCGAGCCCACTGGGCTTGATTGTCACTCTTCCGCAACATTCACCAGCTCATATTCGATAAGTGATAAATTATTATCTTCTTTGACATTGAAACTAGCAGCTTCAGTAACCTCAATGCGACCCCACTTATCAACTGCAAGTCTCATTGACCCTTTGAACATATCAATTTTTGCATTGCGCAGGATGACCGTAGCCCCCGGTTGCATCAAGTCAACTGTCAAGAAAATATTCAACCACACTTCCAAAAATCTATGATTTGCAAAGCAACCATTTTCAAAAAGAAAGTGTTTTAAAACCAGCTGTATTCATGAATCACTAATTATAAGCCAAGTGCACGGCAAAGATTAAGAAAAGCAATCTCTTTCTTAGTATGGTTATTCTATTCTACTTATCAACATAGAGAGGTCTTTACAGATGCATTTGAGTTCAAAAAAATCCAAAATGTAGGAAATAACATTGATTAAAAAAAAGAAAATAACAATGTTATTGAGCAGCAAGGGGAACCTCATCTCACAAAACAACTTTCACATTGTTATAGCTAGCACCCACATATCTTTCCATACATTAATATAGCTGATTACATCTTGCATACACGATTCAAGCAGTAAAAGTGAGTGACGGATGTAAAATAAAAACGTCTGAGACATCCTAAGAAGCTAGGCTTCCTGGCAGTCCCCCAATAGCAGAGTATCTAACTGAGCAAACTCAAAAGAGAAGGAAAAGAAGACAACATTACACAATAGAAGGTGACCAATCTTCGTATAAGCTAACATCATTTAATGGACAGTGTGTTTGTAGCAACTACTGTAGTATGAATACTAGAACAACACATTAAAATTTATATATGGAAGCTTGGAAATTTAAATAACAATTGTGTTATGCACCAAATTTTCATTGATACCCAGCACTCAAGAACTACATTCCAATTAAGACGGGCCACAGAGATATCACTAATTGTTCATAAAGGATGAAAACATTTATTGTTAATAATAATGTCGAAAAGTCTAACCTTTCCCCAAAAAGTACAGAGTAAGGACAAGTTCTCAGGTACAAATTTGTTTCTTTCCTTTCAAAGATAGCATGTTATTTTGGGACACACAAAAGGGGAGGAGAGATATGGATGTTAAACAAACATACCAAAATAAAAAACACCCTCTTTTGATCTCTGAGCAACATTGAATAATTAATGTAATGAATGTCCTAGTTGCAAAAGGGCAGTAACTTGAAACTCATACAGATATTTGATAATCTATAGAATTAAAGAAGCATTGATTATATTAATTCAACTTCAAAAGGAACTCCTTTTTATTGTGCAGAGCATTACTATGAAGAGTATCTACCAAATGATTTCGATTCCTTCCTAATATGAAAGCCTGCCTAACCAACCAAGAGTTCGATACATTGATTGTTCTTTAAGGTAAAAATAATGGTAAATATTCAACGGTGTGATCATCCAGAGTATGCTTCCTCATACATAATGGGTAGAGTTTTGGCTTTCCCCATCCAACAATTGCCACAGAATGTTATATATCACTTAATAGCATTTACACAAAACATATTACCAGCAAGTTCAATTTTAACAGTGCAAAGCGCATAGCCACCATATAATCAAGCAGGAGGAAAGTAAAGCGATCAAGGGTTTGAAACAAAATCAATGATAAATAGGAGGGATGAGAAGGCACCGAACCCTGCTCGTTGCGGGCGGTGAAGAGAATAGTGCCGGTCTCGTCACCGATGAGACACTCGGCGATCCTGGTGGGGCGGAGGTGAGCGGCGCCGGCGCCCTTATGGAGGACGGTCTTGGATGAGAGCACCTTGGCCGTCAGGGTGTGCCCGCTCGTACCGGGCTTCAGCTGGTCCACCTTCGTGAACACAGGCTTCCTCTTCGCACCTGCCGCTGCTACCCCCTGCTGCTGCGTCGTCGCCATGGCCGCCGAAACCCTAACCCTAGAAAGCAAACAAACAAAAAGCAACCTGCAACCCGAACCACGCCCTTTCACGGGAAATCCTAATCATATATATGCTGACCGCAATGGATTCGATAGGTTTGTTCCGCGTGCGTTATCTCGCGGAACAGGTTAACGCCATGATTTTAAAATAGTAGTTTTGAGTGACATGACGATTACTAGTAAAAATATATATCATTTTTAATTCACTCTTTAAAATATTTCTTCCTTCGTTATTGGAAAAAAAAAAATACGAGGGGCAAATTAAAATTATCCTTTCATATATATATAACTCATTTGTGTATATTTGATATATTTCTATATTATTTTTCTCTTGTATATAACTTATCATAAGGGACAATATTTTGGATTCTTAAAATATTTAAGGGCAAAATGCACATCAAAGAAATTATTGAAGCTGGTTTAGTATTTTTAAAAATTATAAGACTCAATGCAAATTAGAGAACAATAGGGGTCATTCTAAAAGTTTGCCCCTTTTTAGAATGTATAATTGACTAATATATTTAATATTAGTTTCTAGTCAGTTAATTTAATTTTTCATAATAGTGTGAAATATAATTATATTGAAATTGTTGGTTATTAATATATAAAATGGACTTGATTTAGAATTTTTTTAAAGAAAATTAAGCGGTTGTGTGAAAATAATATAAAACTATGATGGCCAATTTAAAATCAATAATTTTCATAATATGGGATTTATTTACCTAATTGATATGCATTTTAGTTTCTAAAGTATATAAGTAATATAACAAGACATATTTTGGAATTGTTATATTCGGGGGTGGAAAATGCACATCGAAGTAAGATGTTGGATGAAATTAAAGGAGGATGGACCAAAAAAAATCATTTCAAAGCTGAAAATGTGTTGGAAGTGAGAATCGGATTTCAGCCATTAAAATAGGAACAAAAATGATATTAGTCTCATCTAAACATCAATAATATTTTTTTTTTAAAAAAAATATCATTCTTTTATTTATTTTTTTTTTTTGTATTCTTGACCTATTTTAGTACCTGCCTAACGCACTCTAATCTACTGTGATCTAATACTAATATTTTTTTTAAAAAAAAATCTTAATTTAGCACCTGAGGCTTCTATGGCGAGGGGTGTGACCTATGTAAAGGCTCAGCAATGCATGCCCTGTTGCACAGTTTTTAAAGGATATAACAGTTCAAAAATCTTATTTGTATAACTTGAATTCGGATTAAATATTTAAATGGGTAATCGTGAGTATCCAATTAAATAAAATATAAATTATTTATTATTTATATTTTATAAAATATAATTTGAAAAATAAAATAATAATAAATATATTTATATAATAATTATTTATTAATATTTTTATATTTTTATTAATAATAAATATTTATATAATAATTATTTTATCATTATTTATATTTTAATAATATATATTTATTTATTATTAAAATTAAATATCAAGTACTGAATGTCTATATTTTTAAACTCTAACCCATTTAAAATTTGACCCATCAAATTTGAACCCAGTTTTCTTTCCTCGGAATGAAAACCATTCTTCATGTGAATTCAGGCATTTGTTTTCTGCTTCCTCATCTTACTTTATTTTCTCAGCACGAACACTTCTTAATCTTACGTCAATTAGTTAAATACATTATAAAATAAAAAGTTATAAGTTAAATTTTTTTTTATCACAGAGTATATTTGATTAAATGATCTAAGATAAAAGATAATCGTAAAAATATCGTTTAAACTACCCTTGTTAAAAATATTCAGATTGGTCATCAGCTAATAAAATTACAGTGGTTAATATAACAAGTGAAATGTTGTCTTTTAAGGATATACCACCACATATTAGCAAATTAATAGAAATAATAATTATTTAAATGTGAAAAATGGAAGAGTCGAGTAGGATTTTATAACAAGTTTTTTACTTTTCTTTAAGTTTGATTCACGAGAAAAAAAAAAGAAAGCTACACCTAGGATGAATGAAGCCGCCATGACATTATTCTTTAATTTGATACCTAAAACTTAACTAGTTCAAATTTGATCCTCAAGATTTTATCTTTCCTTTGGTTAGCTGCGTTGTTTCTAGAATTTATTTTCCTCTTAATCCTTAAATTTTGTTCAATTCCGAAGTTTTAACTTCTCAATTAAAAGATGCTTACAATTATCCACTCAAAATATTTTTTTTATAAAAGAAATAAGAAAACGATGTCAGTAGTTCAAACAAGAAAGGATCTTATAGAGTTCAGCGTGAGTTTGTTATATTTAAAAACAAGAAAGGATCTTATAGAGCTCAGCGTGAGTTTGTTATATTTAAAAGAATTGCCATACCGGAAGATCAAGAATTGCGGAAAACAACATTACAAACCACCTCGATAAGGACCAAATTAAGATATTTTTCTTTTAAATTGACATTGCAAACAAAGTTGTCTGACCAATGCAACTCGACCGACCACCTCCATGGCAGATAAGAAAGGGTACGGAAACAAAATAATTGAGTAAGACAAGAAACATACAGACAAAATAATTGGTTTCACTATATTTGCCGACAACACAGTGCTCGTTTAACCAATAAGGGTGATTCATTCCTGTGAATAGCAGCAGAGTGTTTGCGTCCAACGGCGGGTCCCCGAGTTCTGTTCTATGAAATGCCTATCGAAAGAGTTTCTGGAAAGAGCAACAAAAAAAATCCTGGCCATGCGTGCAGCTGCATTCTTGCTTGCATGTCAGCTCCTAGTAAAATGGTCTTCAGTTTAGAGAATTCAAGATTTAGTGCTTATATGAAGCTACAAAGACTACTGATTAGTAGCATCAATACTGCCGTTTCAATACCTCCAAGTATAGCCATTGATGATGTGAACAGTAAATGACCACTTTAACTCATTTCCAGCATTTTATGATCTTGCGACTTGAGAGGCAGAAAAGGAGTCTGGTCTTTCGTCTCTCTCAGACCTAACAGAAAGGAACAACGGACTGTACGGTCCGTTATGAAATAATGCTCCAAATCCAATGACAGCGATGAATACAAATAAATTCCAATCACAGGGCTGGGCAGAAAATACATGTTCAAAATGATACGAAACAGACATGATGAAGTCGTATACCTTTGTTTTTTTTTCCTAGAGTAGAGGACCACAGGAGGCAACAGAATTCAAGAGAGGCTGGTCCACCTTGCACTCGACTTGATACAGGGGATAGCACGTGACATGGAGGTGGTATAACATAGTGGTGGATTAAATAAATAGAAGAACAAAATAAATATGAGCTGGGTATGAATTATCCAGTGACTTAAAGATTTACCAGTACCACTGGTGAAAAATTAAATACTTAAAATAAACTTACCGAGGTGGAAGAGCCATAGAAGGTGTAACTCAGAGTCGGATCAGTTCAACAGTGCAAAAAGCTCAAACAACTCGTCACTAGAGAACCCGGCAAGTAAAGCTGGCATGAGACTCAGCAAGTCAGGCAATGTGGTTCCAAAGACTTGGACGTCATGCGACGAGGCACGAGCGTTGGCTTCTGAGTTCTAGGGGCAGGATGCCTTTGCCTCGAGCCTCTCACGACCTCGCTGGGAATCATATTTGGGACCTGGAAAAGGGCCATTTGTTGGCTTCGGTTTATTGACATATTCAGAAATGTTTATTTTCTGCACAACGATCAAACACTGAGTTCCATTACTTGACAAAATAAAGTATGATTCATATCTTCAATTTGAGAACTCAAACAGCTGCAGCAATCAATGATTATTGGATAAAAAAAGAAAGCTTCATAATGCAGCGCGCAGCTTATAGTCATAGTAATCTTAGTCCGGATGAAGCGTCAGTAGGTTGTAGATAACCGACACGTGAAAGTAATGAATGCTTGGTGGACTTGTTGCAAGACAATCTGCGTGGTTGCCAGCAAAAATTCAGATCAGTTGTTCTGTTCCCGTATCTGATGCTTAGCCCAAATGACAACTGAACGAGTAAAAAGACTGCCAACTGTTCGCTGGCATGAAAAACATTAGCACACGCAGTTAATCAGCACATGTTCAAAGCGGATCATCAACTTGTCCTATTAGGTTGATCATGAGAATTGAACAGACAGGAACATCTACGGGAGCAGTGGGCGAGTACCTAGTCCCCTTCAGTCAAATAAATCAGAAGTGGAGCAGCTCACTTGGAGGGATGAAATGGGACTCGAGAGGAGGTGAGCAACCAAAGATTGGACAAGATCCAGTTCTATTTAACAAGTAGGATTTTACACTCGTTAGTGAAGAAAGTTATGCGCAAAAGGACCATGTGAACAAAGTGTGAATGCGGCTACTAACCTATGGACGAAAGGCCAATCTTCTCTAGCAAAGCTTCATGGAATGTCCAATTGGAAGGAGGCAACGAGCCATGGAAAGAGAGTTCACACAGGATACGGCTGAATCACCATCCGACAACCAACTCTGCAACGCAAGGTGAACGAAGCTTCTCATTTGCATACTAGAATTCCTTGGCTGTGCGAGGGCCATAACAGCCAATCGGCGGTGTCCCATACTTACTCAGCATGGAACCCACCACGAGGTTTGGCACCCGGATTATTCTACATCACAGAGACATTCAGCATGGACAGATCATCTTACTGAAGACCACATCACATGGTTCTTATGGAGCTACAATGCCTTCAAACAGGGTCACAGTTGAAGTTTCAGTAGGAACCACCTCCAGACATTGTATTTGGCCTAGCAAAAGTAAGCAGGCATTGGTGTGGCCCTTTGATTTTTATGGTGCATCAGTTGAATCGCTGCCTTGCATCATTGCACAAGTATACTTCATACATGCTGATCCCCCAGCCCTCGTGGCACTTGCATGACAGAATCTCTCTAGGTGATATCTTGCCCTGTCATTTGCAATCATAGTGTAACGCGTTAACATGATGCAGGAAAATTAAAAAAAAAACTAATAAACCTTCAAAGGCAAGTGACGAGATGATTTATTTTCAGCGTAAATTATCATTTCTTTAGGACCATTCAGTCAGCATCAAATGAATAGTTACACAGAATATTTTCATTGCATTCAAAGCTGCATCAAATCAAAGAGGCGCCTGAATAATAATAGTTACCTAGACATCCACTGCTGGCACATAAAAAGCGCATTGAAATAACCCTAAAATTATCTCACCAAATTTTACGGTACTCAACCCTCAAAATCCAAGATTCATTTCCTTAATAAAATAGAAGAAACTAATGCCTCAAGCAACTTTTTTTCATTTCTAGACTTGCATTTCAAATATCGGTGCATACCAAATAGAAAACCTAGTACATGCCTATCAAAGCCCATATTAGTATACAGAACAGAGTCAATACCAGTGTGTATATAGATACAGTATCAGTGTATACATATATATATATATATATATATATATATATATATATATATATATATATATATAATATCAGTTTGGATAATATGAGGGTATCGCAGCTTTGACTGCAGTTTTGAACGAGAAAGGAACACCCATCCCACAACCAGGTACCTTTTTAACCTTGGCATTAAACTATTTTATCATTATTTTCATAAACTAATTGCAAAACCTTTTTCAATTCATCAAACAAACAGCAAATTCTCCTTCTGCAAAATCCTACAACCCGATTAACTTCTACGTCACCCCTTTTCCCTTCTCATGATATTTTTCCTTGTCAGACCCTCGCTTTAAATTTACCAATCAGCCCATTTACTTAGGGTCCTCATGACAGACAGCAACATCCACTATATATTGGGCAGGTTTCAGTGCCATTATAGAAATCAGACTACAAGAGCATCAGATTGCAGCCATGCCATTCTCTTGTATCAACTACATGAAGCACATCTTCGCTGATAGTTTCCAATCAGAAAATGGAAGGTACAACTTACATGACGACCTCTTTCCATCACTTGGAGGAACAATAAACCAGACAAACAGGATTAGGAAGCATATAATTTCGCCATTTGATCCTCGTTACCGGTATAGTAACTCACTAGTCTCTTTGTTATCTATCTGCCTTTTAAACAATTAGTAACGTAAATTTATCTTTTCTTGCAACAACTACTTTTCAGACTGTGGGAGTTGTTTTTGATATTAATGGTTCTCTACTCTGCCTGGATCTGCCCGTTTGAGTTTGCATTTCTCCGATATTTGCCAAGCACAATCTTTCTTGTGGATACCATTGTTGATAGCTTTTTTGCAATCGACATTACACTTAGCTTCTTTGTCGCTTTCATAGACCACAAATCTCATCTTCTTGTTGACGATCCAAAGAGAATAGCGGTAAGGTTAGTATTTGAAAATTTGAACTATATACATCATTGCTCCGAATTCTGTTCAATCTAGCAAGTAAAAACCTTAAGCTCTAAAAGCTGTATATAATTTACTTTCACAGGTATCTATCAACATGGTTCATCTTCGATGCTTGTTCAACATTTCCTTTTCAAACAATCAGCTTCTCCTTTGATAGACATGGTAATAACCTCAGCTTCAAAATTTTAAGTATGCTTAGACTGTGGCGTCTGCATCGTGTCAGTTCTCTATTTGCTAGGTCTGTATCTTATCTCGGTCTTTCATATATATATAGAACAAACTATCCAACATGAATAATTCAGCTATTTCTATTTGCTCAGGATTGAGAAGGATATTCGGTTCAATTATTTCTGGACACGGTGCACAAAGCTTTTCTCAGTAAGCTTCCAGCATTTTGTTCAATTTGTCTGGCTTCAAACAGCTGCACATGCAATAATGTAATTAATGTGGTTGTCTGCAGGTAACTATTTTCGCGGTTCATTTTTCTGGATGCTTTAACTATATGATTGCTGATAGATACCCAGACCCCACAAGAACCTGGATAGGAGCAGCGATTCCTAACTTCAGGGATGATGACCTCTGGGCCAGATATGTGACAGCAATATACTGGTCAATTACAACACTAACAACAACTGGATACGGTGACTTGCATGCTGAAAATACAAGAGAAATGCTATTTGATATTTGCTATATGTTGTTCAACCTGGGATTGACAGCTTACCTCATTGGAAATATGACAAATCTTGTTGTCCACGGGACTAGTCGAACACAAAAATTTGTATGTGCTACTCTACTCCCAAGATTTTAAATCTCTCTTTATTTTGTTAGGTTAAATTAGATCATCTAGTTATACATCTATTTGTGCATCAACTAGAACAGTTTCTCATCTCTCTGCCGTACCATAATTTTCTTGTTTTGCCATAGGCAAGTTAAGTAATGATGGTAAGAAAGATCCTTACCAATTGAACTAACGAACACCCTCATATATTAGTTAAATTTCATCATGATGGATTTGCAAAAGGGTCAAAACAATAATAGAAACAGCTTGAAGAACAGTGCGACACCTACTTCTTTAGCAGAGAGTTGGAATGAAGATCCATTTTAAGTACTCATTTTGATCTCCAGCGGGACACCATCCAAGATGCTTATGAATTTGCAACAAGGAATAAATTACCAAAACACATAAAGGAGCAGATGGTATCGCATATATGCCTAAGGTTCAAGACAGAGGAGCTTAAACAGCAAGAGACACTTGATAGCCTGCCAAAGGCCATTCGATCAAGCATAGCTGAGCACCTGTTCTTTCCCATTGTTCAACGAGTATACCTCTTCCAAGGGGTCTCTTTTAATCTCATTTTCCAACTGGTGAGATTGAACTTGTAAATGATTACTACGCTAGGTAGGTCACAATAATAGAATGCTGATAAGATGTATGTGAAATGAATAGGTGACAGAAATGCAAGCCGAGTATTTCCCGCCAAAGGAAGATGTGGTTTTGCAGAATGAAGCCCCAACAGACATATATATAGTAGTGTCCGGAGAAGTGGTTAGTGTTCTTCTGAAAACCTGCATAAGTATGTTAAATAGTTGTTTGCATAAATTCCTACAAATTAGGACTATCAATGGTTGACTTTTGCTTGTAGGACATGCGGACGAATGCCGACGGGATTGAAAAGGTAAGATTATCAGCTGTGTATACTGTGATAGCACAACGAGTAATGCAGAAACTCTGATCTCTCATAATTTCAGGTTCATGGGAACGTAACTGCTGGGGAAATGTTTGGAGAAATAGGAGTTCTATGTCACATGCCACAGCCATTCACTGTAAGGACCACTGAACTCGCACAGATTCTCAGACTGAACAGGACTGTATTTTTCAACAGTATTCGCGAGAGCAGGCAAGATGCCAGTATCATCATGAGAAATCTCTTCCAGGTAAATGTCAACCAGTCCAACTGGATTAAACAGTAAAATGGTTTCTCGCTTTTTGTAGAAAAAATAACTCATTTTCCTATATATTATATTTTGCAGAAGTTAAGATTACATGAAAGATTATACCCAGGGATACAGCAAAAGCATCCAGAACTCCCTAAACAATGGATAGACATAAGCTCTATGAAAACGAACGAGAACCATGCACTGGACAGAGATAATAATGATGCTAGCAAGCAAAATACACTGGAAGAGATGGATGAAGGAAATCTTCCATGCAATGCAAAAGGAAACCGCTATATTGTGAAGATTAATAAATCACCGATTGGCCTATGCAATCCAGAAGTAGATGACGCAAGAGAACATGCTGCGTTCCAAACAGGAGGCAATGGCAATGTCAATGTTCTTCTGAAACAAGAAGCAATCTTGGAAAAGGTTGATGGTAACAAGTGGAACCAAAAAGGTCTTATTGAGATAAATGACAGTAATGATGCATTTGAGCCTTCATCAAACGGCAAAAGTAAGCGAAAATTCACTGAGGATAATGAACTAGAATACTTTGAAATGAGAGCATCAGATCGCAATAATAGCTTTAAGAACCAGGGCAGCAAGGAATGGAGAGCCAGGCTTGGTTGCTCGAACATTAACCAAATATTGAAAGCTTCGTGTTCACAAGCCGTCAACCATGAACATGAAAGCAACAGTGGAAATGAATTTCGTAAAAGGGTGATCATTCACATGCATTCTGAAGAGGCAAAAGCAGAAAGACAGCTAACTGCGAAGATGATAAATTTGCCTGGAACTTTAGAGGAACTCCTCATTGTTGGTGGTAAGTAATCTTTGACCTTATGTATTCAGAACCTGCTAAGTGACTGTCGAATACTCTTATTCTTCTAATCATGACCCAAAAAAATGCAGGTAAGAAGTTTGTGGGATACCATCCTACAAAAGTGCTCAACAAAGACAATGCGGAAATTGATGATATTTGCATAGTTCGTGACGGGGACCATTTATTTCTCCAATAGAGTTGCTGATGCCAGCTAGAAGGCCAAAGAGAATATAAACTGACCAAGTTCCAGAGGCCAAAGCCCAAGGCTTAAAACCCACATGTAGGTTTCAAGCGTTCCTACCCTACTTGCGTTTTGTCTACCATCACCAAATTGATAGTTCATATTAGGCAATGTGGTCAAAGAACACCACATTTCAAAACAGTCAGACTAAAGGGGTGTATATATCTGTCCTTGCAGATTTATGAAATATTGAAGTTCTCCACACAAATTTTAACTAAATATGACCCTCCGAAATTTGAAATTCTCCACAGTGTCTCCTCCCGCGATCAGTTCAAGAACACAAAGGTTGAATATCATTTCATGATCAAGACTACCTGGTTTAAATGAACAGAATCCATAACATAAACAGATCGGTTACAATCTTTTATGTGTATTGTTGCAAATTAAAGTTTCTATTGAATGTCTAATCAACAACCAAAATCAATCAAGTTCAGAAAGGAATATAAGCTAAAACCATATTTACAAAGTTACGAAAGAAAATCAATTGCTTCGGAATTGCATATACCTATATATGCAAATATTATATAACATACGTATCTATGTATCATTAGTTATCTAGGTTTACAGATGCCTTAGCCATACTTAAAATTTTGCATATATTCCACCAGTAAGTTAAAATATTAATCAACCATCGGTAATTATAAGTAGTTTCAATTTATCAAGTTTCGTAGACAAAAGAAAATTCTATTTTATTGTCTTGGAAGAAAACATAATAGTTCTCATTATTTTCTCAAATAGAGCATCAGAAACTCCGAACATCAAGCATGGAACGAACAAGTGGACAATGATATTTGTACATAATTCCTAAAACCCGAGCCTAACACCATATTTAACGGAGCCTGGCAAATGACTGAATGGTGATTGATTGATTGATTGATTGAGAGATTCACAAATCACAACCCCCATCGATCGATTCAGACCCTCCACAAAAGTCAAAACCAAAACGAGGATTGAAAGTCAAGATCAGATAACAACAAGCCAAACAATTACTAACTTCTCGAAACTAAAGGAACGATATAAGAACAGGAGTGCGAAAATCAAACGGAGAAGGAAAGGAAGAAACCACGAAGTTACCTTGGGCCAGTCATGTCGGTTTCGCCGCCTTGTTCGCGTCCCCTTCTCGAAGCTGGTCTGCGGCGAGAAATGGGACAGAAAGCTTCTCATGGGCTTGCCGGCCTTCCGCATCCGAGCTTCCTCGCGGAGGGCAATTTTGTGATCGAATTGGGCCCAAAAACAGTTTAAAACTCAAATCATCGTTTGCTTGCCAACGCCTTCCTGCCTTACGCTTAATGCTTCCAACTTGGGCCTTGAGGTAGCAGGCCTACTTCTCGACCTGTTATCGTAGCTAAGGGTGCTCAAATTTTGGTTGAACTCAAAAAATAAATAAATAGATTGAATTAAATTAAAAAATTTAGTTTGGTTTAGTTGTGTTGTTAAATGATTTTATTTGATTTCAAACTTTTGATAAGATTCAGTTTGATTTTTAGTTTAACACTAAATTTTATGTTAAATGGAATAAATTATTTTTTATTCATTTTTTTATATAGATATTCATTATCATAATACAATATTTACATAAGATAATATTCGATTTAAAATTTTATTATCAACAACTAAAATTGTTAAGCTAATCATTGGATGACTCTTATTAGCATCACATCAAATCCTTTTTTCTTTTTTGGATTGGATTTAGACGTTATAGTCCATCCTTTCTTCTTCCATCACAACACGATCCTGCCTTCATATTGCGATAAGATTGACTTTTCCCACAAGCACTCAATTGATACTCATCTCAATCTTCTGCCTCGCTGAAAAGCCATTGTACCTTGAATTTCAGCGCCTCACTATCAAGTGCTGGATTTAGAGTGAAAGATAAATGAGAAAGCCATCGAGGCTTGTCCCTTCATTCTGGTTTTGACTTTCACGTGTCAATTTGCTGCATCCTGTAGACTTTGAGCCCACACGGATACGAAATTTCAAGGGGGAGGTCAGTTTTGGCCAAAATATTCCAAACAGTTCAATACTCAAAAAGATAAAAGCTCCATTTGGCCTAGCTTCTAGGTCTACTTATGATTTTATGGTCAACAGAAATTAAGAAGCTGTGGCGTTTGGCCCTTCAGTTTATCTGTTTCAACCCACAACTTAATTGCTTCTCTAAGAAGCAGGAGTGAAGCTGCTTCTCTGGGCCTCCATCTGCTTATGTTCAATAACCTTTATATGTAATAATAATTTTTTTAATAATATAACTCATAATATTTTTAATAAATATTTTAATTATTAACTATAAATTTAATCATATAAATTTTATCTTAATAATTTTTTTAATAAAAAATTATTTATTATAAATTAAATAATCTAATCATAAGTTGTGCATCTAAACACCTTTCTTGCTTCTCTAACCGATAGCTTTTTAACCAGTATTTTTTTAATCAATAAAAGTTAAAAATAAAAACTAGGTGAAACAGAACCAAAGTCACTCTCAGCCATTTAAAGCTCCGATATAATGGCGGAATATTCAATCAAAAGCTTGAAGAGCAAAGATGTGGAAGTCGTTTACAAGCACGAAAATGGTAGACAGCAAGATTCACACGCATACGGCACGCAGAGAATAATGCCTGTCAATGCACCTAACATTGACTCGGTGAATGAGTCAACGTCAACACCAACCGCACGTTTGTGCATGCATGGAATCTGATTAACCAGTCCACGGGCGCGCGATGAGATTCCGAGAATATTTTGATGGGCGGCTTAGATACTGCAGGTTGGAGAGCAGGGTCCCGCCATCCGGCAATTTATTCGGCAACTTCGGCCAATTTTCTCCTCAAAGTTGACTTTGAAGGCTACTCTATAATTATAAATTTTAGATGTTGACTTTGAAACTGCTCCTGCATGTTGATAAGCGCGTGACGTTGACATATATATATATATAATTTGCATGCTCATTGCATCGAAACTCTACCGATAGCTAACACTGCAAGAGTATGTATGGCGAGAGCTCAATAATAACTAGATGTAAAACGAAAATTTACTATTTTTTACGTAAAAATTTGCGCCATCTGCAATAACATGCCTTTCTTCTTGGGAGAGATTTAGAGTACTGGAAGAGGCGCATGTGAATAGTTGGTGAGTTGACTTAACCAAGTAATCTAATGTCTGAGATTACAAAATCTAGTGTACTGTTTGCAGACACTGATCCAGACCTCATTAATATCTTCTTCAATCCTTCAACGCAAGAACAATACTATTTTTGGCTCCTATACTATTTTTATTAATATCTAACATTGAAATTCATTGGAGTTGTGCTCCAAAGAGAAATCTCAAACTCAAAATGGCTTTTACTGTAGCTCGTAGACAATGTGAAACCATCCGTTCTACTTTTTGTCAACGTCGGGTTGAAAAAAAAATCTCGGGCTAGATTGCGTATTGCATTCACTAACATCTTTTGTGATTAATTTAACCATTATTTCCATTTTGCACCAAACAATAGATGAGCTGAATCGTTCAAAATCTATTTATTAACGACCGAAAGCGTTGCCTGAATCTGGAAGCACTTGGGACGATTGAATTCCCTACGCTTAGATTTTTCAACGACCAAGCACGAGTCCGAGAAGTCAAACTTATCCACTCGTTTGGATTGCGAGCCGAGAAGTGATCAGCAACTTGTCACCTTGTTTTGTGAAATTTTTTTACGACCGGTCACTTGTCGCCGTGCAGTTAGTCAACCTGTGTCCACTAGGCACGTTTACACAGGTGGTCAGCTTCTTTTGACCCGAAAAAAATTTGCCACAGCAGGGGCCGCTGCCGCGTTGTAGTTGGGTACCCCCATTTATTAAATGCGAATCATAAAATATTTTTACCAAATCTCAAAGTTAAGTCAATTTCACGATCTGCAGTTAATGTTCATAATGTTTAAACTCAGATCTAACCCTGGTTAAAGTCAACATTCACAAAAACTATGTTGACTCGTACACGAATTGACGGGATTTCATGAAACAAGGTAGGATTTCACAAAAAAATAGGCGGGATTTCACGAAACAGGGTGGGATTTCACAAAAAAATAGGCGGGATTTCACGAAAAATATATGAGATTTCACGAAATTAGTTCAGCTTTATTTCACGAAAACTGTTATTATTTCACGAAAACTATACTCATTTCACGAAAAATTATTATTATTTCACAAAAACTAAACTCATTTCACGAAAAACTGTTACGAAAACTAAACTCATTTCGTGAAATCCCGCATATTTTTCGTGAAATCCTACCCTGTTTCGTGAAATCCCGCCTATTTTTCGTGAAATCCTACCCTGTTTCGTGAAATCCAGCCTATTTTTCATGAAATCCTATTTTGTTTCGTGAAATCCCGCCAATTCGTGTACGAGTCAACATAGTTTTCGTAAATGTTGACTTTAAGTAGGGTTAGATCTGAGTTTAAACATTATGAACGTTAACTGCAGATCGTAAAATTGACTTAACTTTGAGATTTAATAAAAATGCTTTATGGGGTCCCCCCGCTTGTGCCCACTTGTGCACACACTTGAAGCTATATAATAACCCAATTCACTCCGATTCCATTTGGCTCCGCTCTGATTTGCCACGATTAGTAAGACAATGGTGGTCTTAGCTAACCCTCCGCTGGACCAAATCCCCCTCGTCCTCTCGCCCGAGCTCAGAGCTCAGTTCGCCGGCGTCCCTGTCGTCGACCTCTCGTCGCCCGTGGAGGCGGCGGAAGCCATTGTCAAGGCATGCCAAGACTTCGGCTTCTTCAAGGTAGTCAACCACGGCATTCCGATGGAGCTCGCGCAGCGACTGGAGGCAGAGGCTGTGAAATTCTTCCTCCTGCCGCAGGCGGACAAGGAGAAGTCCGACCCGGCCAATCCTTACGGGTACGGCAACAGAAGAATCGGCCTGAACGGCGACATGGGGTGGCTGGAGTACCTCATCTTCGCCGTCACCTCGAAGGCCTCGTCACTCGCACCAATTATCGAACAGTAATGATCGATCGACTGATTAACAATGCTCTGTTTGTGATTCGTTTATCCTTCAGAGTTTATTTCTTTGATTGGCAGCTCCGCCTTGAGCGAGTACTTGACGGCGGTGAGGAAGCTGGCTTCCGACGTGCTGGACTTGATGGCCCGGGGGCTGAAGATTGAGGCGGGAGATGCTTTGAGCAAGCTGGTGATGGACGAGGAGAGCGACGGGATATTCCGGATGAACCACTACCCGCCGTGCCCTCAGCCGGAAGGGTTCGATTGCAGCTTGACTGGATTCGGTGAGCACACAGACCCGCAGATCGTTTCGGTTTTGAGATCGAACAATAGCACCGGATTTCAGATAACGTTGAAGGACGGCAGCTGGGTCGCCGTGCCGCCGGACGACCAGTCCTTCTTCATTAACGTCGGCGACTCATTGCAGGTGAAAAAGACTCTCTCTCTTTCTCTCTTTCTCAATTTCTATTATTAAAAAGAATAGTGGGTGAAGCCTGTATCCGTTTTCTGATTGGCGAGTAGGTTCTGACCAACGGTAGATTCAAGAGTGTAAGGCACAGGGTGTTGGCCAATGGACTGGAGTCGAGGGTGTCGATGATCTACTTCCTGGGACCGGCGCCGGGGGCGAAGATTGCGCCGCTGCGGCAGCTGATGCAAGAGGGGGAGCAGAGCAAGTACAGGGAGTTCACATGGGGCGAGTACAAGAAGGCGGCTCACGGCACGAGGCTGGCCGACGACAGGCTTAGCCACTTCCAGAAATAGTAAGAGGAGGGAGAATCTAGTAGTTTAGGCAGGTGGCGGCGCTGAAGAATCCAGTGCCAATTGGAAGATTCTAGTAGTTTAGGCATTTTGGCTTTCCTTCTGTGCTCGGATGCTGCATAACACAGTTGTGTAAAAGCTGGAAGGCTGCCTTTGACTTTAAAAATAGTATACATATATAAATTTATAATAATAATAATAAATTAAATATTATATATTAAAAATTTTAATTACTCTCTCTATCTGACTATCTCTGCCATAAAAAATTGTGAAGCATTTTAAATATTTTTTCCTCAAAAATCCAAGATATATTTTTCAAATATCTATATATATTGTATAAAAATAAATTATTTTATTTTATTTATGTTCAACTATTGAGCATGTTAATATTAAAAGTTTATATTACATAATTTAAATAATAACAATAATAATAATAATAACAATAATCGCTTCAGTAGTGTGTGCTCGCTTTTATAACGAGAGTTCAACACGTGGTACTTGTTGATTGGATCATAACGAAAACCTATACGTTTTAAGAATTATAAATTTATCATTAAAATTCTTAATCCCTTTATAGTATTTATAATATTTTTATGAAGACTTCTTCTAGAGTCATCGGAACAGGACATAATCGTTCTGGACCGTCCGATTAAAAGCAGAAAAAGACTCGGGTCTAGGAGGAGCCGCACGAGAAACAATCGATCACTGCCTAGGAATCTTAGGCAGGCGCATCAGAGCCGTCCATCTTTTTAAAAGTGCGAATCTTAAAGTGAGGAGTTACCATTTTCGGCCAGCGGGAACAAGCAATCAGTAAGGCAGGCCATGCAGTCCGCCGACGATGGTCCAGCGGTGTCGCCCCTAGTGTCTCGCCCCGGTCGGATCGGCCTAAAAACAGCGCTTATCCGCTGTCTTAGGACCGTCCGGCGGAATACCGGAACGCAACACTCTCTAGGATTTCCGACCCGAAATTAGAAACTCTAACTACCCCGAATTACAGTTCGCTCAGAAGAACCCTAACCATAATTCTGAAATCAAACCCTAAAAATACCTAATGCTGATTTTGACCCACGGTCAAAATCCACCAACATTCGAAATTTCACTTGCTGACGTAAGATGACGTCAGCCGCCGATTTTCGTCCGCCGCGTGAAACAATTGTGTTGCTGACGATTGCCTTGCGTCAGCGTGCCGAAATCCGAAATCGAATTCGATTTTGATTTCGTTCATTTCGTCGTTTGGATTTTGACCCGGTCAAAATCCAAACAGTATCACCTCGAAATGCGTATCCGTCTTCGTCTTCCTCGCGAAGCCGAACGAATGCTTCGTTCGTCGTCGCCCCGCGCCGCCGGAAAGAAGAAGAGGCACCGATGGGGGAAGGCCGCCGCCTTCCCTCCCTTTGGTATCGACTGTGTCCGGAGGCTACCCACCGCCGGAGACCGTCAACCGTGGCGTCGCCGAGTATCCATGAACAAGGGAAGGTAATATTGAAGAGAAAGCTTCTATTCACCAGAAAATAGATTACAGGACCCTCTCCTCGCTTCGGTGACCCCGTCACCGGTACCCAATCCCCTCCCTCGCTGGAAATCGACTACACTCTCTCAAACTCACACTCGTCGCTCCCCTGAGCTCCCTCTGTGAAGGTGTTGATCTCTCCTTTGTGATCGATGCTCTCTGGTGGTGGATGAAGACGCCGCTAGTGGAGATACTCTCCGGTGGAAGATTGAAGATCCCCCTGATCTCCTTCCATCGCAGCTTTATAGGAGGAGCCACCGCCTCCTTTTCCTCCTCTTAGGGCGTCCGCCGCCCTAGTCTCTCGCGCGTCCGAGTCTCGCGGGGACGCCGCCGTTGCGTCCGAGGTTTCTACCGTCGACTGCTTCCGCTATGCCCTTCGCCCGCTTGCCTCCGCTAAATCCGTCGTCGTCCGCGTCAGCCGCACGCAGAGGAGACAGAGACGAAGCCGAGGCTTCGTTTAATTTAGTCATCAACCCGGTTCTCGATTTTGACCAGCTCTGCTGCGTGGGTTGGACTTGGATTTGGGCTTTGTTTGGCCCAGCGGGCCTTGGGTCGGACCGCTCGAACCCGGGCCTGACAATTCTCCCTCGCCCAATTTGGACATCGCCCTCGATGTCTGTCACGGGCGGATCTTGAGCAACTATTGCTCCGATCCTCAAAGCACCAATCCTACACTGCTACGCTCCCGTGGCAGAGTGCGGAACTACCTGCAGTGACCCAATCCACGGTTGCTCGATTTCCTCAGCCTCCACGGCTGGTTCCTGTGCCGCCATTGCCATGAGTTTCTGTTTATTGGGACAATCCTTCACCCAGTGAGGTCCCCCGCACCAGAAACAACCTTGTGGCTTTTGCTCCCGTCGTCCCGGTGAACCCTTGTTCTGTCGGTGAAAGGGCCTACCCCTCTCTAGAACTCTAGCTCTCGGCGGTGTCCGTGGGGAGCCGCGCTGAGAGCCGCTCTTTGGTAGTGTCCTGGATTTCTTTGGTGGTGCTGGTTTGAAACTTCTGTTATCCACCAGAGATTCAGCCACCGCCGCAGCCGCCCTCCAGTCAACCGGTTTGCGACGTCGGACCTCCGTTTCTGCCCATGGCTGAAGGCCCCGGAGGAAGAAATACCTCCTATCGTCCTCTGCCATGCCTGGAAGCTCCAGCATCAAAGTGGAGAAAGCCCTGACGTACTCTTGGATCGAGCCTGTATGCCTTAGCCGATCCAGTTTACCACGCGCCTGATCCGCCGAGTTTCCGAGAAGAAACTGCCGCTGTAGTTCCTCACGAAAAGTTTCCCAAGTCCAGCTAGTAGCCCCTGATGTAGAGCCGACTTTGGTTCGCCACCAAAGTTTTGCGTCGCCTGTGAGATAGGCGATGCACACTTGCATCCGATCTCCTGCAGAAATATGGTTAGCTGAAAATAATTGCTCTATATCCCAGATTAAGTTTTTGACCTCTCTAGACGATCGAGCCCCCCCGAACGTCGCTGGGTCAGGCACGCGCATCCTCGGTTTGGGAGCCTCCTGCTCCACTGGTGTCGCTGCTGATTGCGATACTTGCGTTAGGGCTAAACGCAGTACCCTAACTTCTGCATGCATGTCTTCCTTCATGCGAGCCAGCTCCCCTGGCAGATGGATCAGACCCTCCACGGTCTGTTGCATGACCTCGATCTGCAACCTCTGTTGCTCGATCTGCAACCTCTGCTGCTCGATCAGCAATTCCTGATCCTCCACTATCTTCTGAAGGCTTTCCACCTGTGGAATCATCCCATTGCCTCCACCACTGGCCAGACCGAGCACCTGCTCGATCTGAGCGATGCGATCACCCTGGTTCACCATCTCCTCAGGTTCAACCGTCTCCTTGGCTTTTCCTTTATCCTGCTTGGGCCAGACGTCCTCTGACGCTCCTCTGGCTGTGTGGGTGATCTTCTGGAATTTCAAACCCTTCTTCACCTTCGCGGGTGAAGTAGCCGTGGTTGCTGGACCACGTTAACCTCGCTCTGATACCTGTTGTCACGCTCCGGTCGGATTGGCCTAAAAACAGCGCTTATCCGCTGTCTTAGGACCGTCCGGCGGAATACCGGAACGCAACACTCTCTAGGGTTTCCGACCCGAAATTAGAAACCCTAACTACCCCGAATTACAGTTCGCTCAGAAGAACCCTAACCCTAATTCTGAAATCAAACCCTAAAAATACCTTATGCTGATTTTGACCCACGGTCAAAATCCACCAACGTTCGAAATTTCACTTGCTGACGTAAGATGACGTCAGCCGCCGATTTTCGTCCGCCGCGTGAAACAATTGTGTTGCTGACGTTTGCCTTGCGTCAGCGTGCCGAAATCGAAATCGAATTCGATTTCGCTTTCGTTCGTTTCGTCGTTTGGATTTTGACCCGGTCAAAATCCAAACAGTATCACCTCGAAATGTGTGCCCGTCTTCGTCTTCCTCGCTTCGTTCGTCGTCGCCCCGCGCCGCCGGAAAGAAGAAGAGGCACCGATGGGGGAAGGCCGCCGCCTTCCCTCCCTTTGGTATCGACTATGTCCGTAGGCCACCCGCCGCCGGAGACCGTCAACCGTGGCGTCGCCGAGTATCCACGAACAAGGGAAGGTAATATCGAAGGGAAAGCTTCTATTCACCAGAAAATAGATTACAGGACCCTCTCCTCGCTTCGGTGACCCCGTCACCAGTACCCATTCCCCTCCCTCGCCGGAAATCGACTACACTCTCTCAAACTCACACTCGTCGCACCCCTGAGCTCCCTCTGTGAAGGCGTCGATCTCTCCTTTGTGATCGATGCTCTCTGGTGGTGTATGAAGACGCCGCTAGTGGAGATACTCTCCGGTGGAAGATTGAAGATCCCCCTGATCTCCTTTCATCGCAGCTTTATAGGAGGAGCCGCCGCCTCCTTTTCCTCCTCTTAGGGCGTCCGCCGCCCTAGTCTCTCGCGCGTCCGAGTCTCGCGGGGATGCCGCCGTTGCGTTCGAGGTTTCCGCCGTCGACTGCTTCCGCTGTGCCCTTCGCCCGCTTGCCTCCGCTAAATCCGTCATCGTCCGCGTCAACCGCATGCCGAGGAGACAGAGACGAAGCCGAGGCTTCGTTTAATTTGGTCATCGACCCGGTTCTCGATTTTGACCATCTCTGCTGCGTGGGTTGGACTTAGATTTGGGCTTTGTTTGGCTCAGCGGGCTTTGGGTCAGACCGATCGAACCCGGGCCTGACACCTGGTGAGTACGGTGCTTCTCCAACCACCACGAGTCCCGGGAGGCAGTGACGAGGATCTTTGCCCTATGCAGCGGCCCAGCAAGATATCAACGAAGACGAATGAATTCGAATCCTATTCCTTCTCTGGTATTTATCGATAACATCGAAAAATATACGATTTTATATTATTTACTCAGCAATAGGAGCTTGAGTGCCGGACTAAGGGTTCTTCAGCTTCAATTGATCTAGCAATTAGGTTACTTGTTCTCTAGTCTTTGGATCGGTTCTCTGAAAACATAAACTTTTTTCCCTTTGTTATATGAATTGAATTGGGAGTGATTGTACCATTTCTAGCGTGGTGATTGAACTGTATAAATAGCTGAAGAATGTTGCTGTGGTACAAAATTGACTCATTAAATCTAAATAACATAGTCTAATTGAACAAATATTTAGACACAAAATAATGACAATAGCTCATCAAGTCTTTATATAATTTCACAATTCTCATCTTACTTTCTGTCAGAAATTGAACTAGGATATCACAATCTCCATTTAAAAATTAATTTTTTTTATCAAGCCTCAAGATACAGTATATAGCCGAGAGAGAATAGTCTCCTAGTCGATTGCGTATAAGATAAGTTCAACAGTGACTTCATTATTCATAACAACTCTTTTCTGTTAGATTTTCACTGTGCCTTAGATTATATTTGCTCTAACACTATTTATTATGACTTGCATAATGGAAACTTAACTCATTAACTTGATGATTCTAAATAACGAGACTCAACTAAAAAATATTTAAACTCAAAGTTAATGATTTAAGCTCATTATTCTTATATTCTATGAAAAGTTTCATCCCACTTTTCATATGTATGACTAAACTAAAGTATCACGTCATCAATACTAAATTAGAATTTATTTGTCTTTCCCTCCTTTTTTTTCCTTCTTCATTTAATTGAATGCTTGAATTTTCTCTTTCTACGTTGTCACAAATGGTTCTTGACACCAGGATGGAGATTCATTCACATAAATTTTACCATTATTCTACTTGGAATCACAATTGTAAGAAAATTAACCAGATCTAATAACACCGTGTAGTCAAGAAACACTCAAGAAGGATTTTTATTGAAAGAGAAACTTGCTTCGTACAAATTTGATCTAACTTAGATTATATAAAGAAAACATTACAGGCCTTATATAGAGTGAGCGAAATAATTAAAAGGTGCCTAGAAAAACTAAAGGATGCTTAGGAAAACTAAAGGGTGCATAGGAAACCTGAAGAGGTGTCTAGGAAAAGTAAAACAGTGATGTTCGTTGAATGTGATTAATGAGTCTTCAATGTTGAGTGAATCAATGAATCTAGAGGAGAAGCGAAGCGTCACTTTAACCAACTCAACACTCCCCCTTAAAGTGATGTTCGCTGAATCAATCCCAACTTCGATCGCATAACTTCGAATGGACCCCTTGGGAGTAACTTAGTGAAAATATCTATAATGTTATCTTCACTCTTTACTGCAATCATATCAATAATCCCATCGAGCACCTTCTCGCGAATAAAATGGTGTTCGATCTCAATGTGTTTCGTTCTTGCATGAAACACAGGATTTGACGCCAGTTTGATAGCACTCAAGTTGTCTCCATGAATGAGAATCGGCTTATCAATAGACATATGCAAATCCTTGAAAAGTCGGCGAAGCCAGATACATTCTTGAGCTGCATGAGCGGATGCTTTGTACTCCGCTTCGGTTGTCGACAATGACATCGAGCCTTATTTCTTGCTGCACCATGAGATACTTGTAGTTCCGCAGAGAAAAACAAAACCAGAAGTTGATCTTCGATCATCCAAGTCTCCGGCAAAATCAGCATCAGCAAATCCTTGCAAAGAAAATCCTGCATTCTTTTTATAGAACAAACCCACATCAAGAGTAGTGTTAACGTACTTTAGAATCTTCTTTGCTTCCTCAAGGTGTGGCTTCCTTAGTTCTTGCATATATCGGCTGACCACACCAACCGAAAAAGCAATGTCCGGCCTTGTTATTGTCAAGTAGATTAGACTTCCCACAAGCGCACGGAAAGGACGAGGATCTGATAAACGTGTTCCTTCATTACGATGAAGTCTCACGCTCACGTCAAGTGGGGTATACCGCTTTTTTCCGTCGATCATCTTGAACTTCTTGACAAGTCGTTTGGCATAGCTGAGCTGAGACACAAAAATTCCATTATCCAAGTTCTCAATTTGCAGTCCGAGAAAATTGCTCAGCTCTCCTAGTTTCTTCATTTCAAAACGCAATGAAAGCTCATCCTGAACATTGGAGATTTCCACAAAGTTGCTGCCCGTCAAGATTATGTCGTCGACATATAAGAGAACGACCACCATCAGCCCTTGATGTTTCTTGATGAAGAGGCTAGAATCTGATTCAGACGCCACATAGCCGCAAAAACGTAAGTACTCCGCAATTTTCCCGTACCATGCACGCGGGGCTTGTTTCAACCCATAGAGAGCTTTCTTCAACTTACACACGAGATTAGGACGATCCTCAACCACAAACCCGGGTGGCTGATCCATATAGATAGGACGATCAAGCTCTCCATATAAGAAAGCATTTTTTACATCAAGCTGCCATAATTTCCAGCCAAAACATGCCGCCAACGCTAGAACGATACGTACCGAAGTCATCTTTGCTACGGGACTAAAGGTTTCTTCGTAGTCTTCCCCGTATTTTTGCGAGAAGCCTCGTGCAACCAGCCTTGCCTTGTACCGATCTATGCTTCCATCCGTCTTTCTTTTTATTCGAAAGACCCATTTACACGAAATAGGTTGCACATCGGGAGACTTCGAAACCAAATCCCAAGTCTGATTTGTTTGCAAAGCATCCATCTCTTCCTTCATTGCGGCTTCCCATTCTTTAACTCCTCTGGCTTCATCATAGGAGGAAGGTTCTTCATCATCGACAGGATTAGCCAAGAAGCAGGAAAAAGTTGTCACAAAGTTGTCATCTCTAAACCGAGAGGGCTTGACGATATTCCTTCTTGGACGTTGGCTTGTTGTTTCCTCTTCGAGAGAGTCATTTCGAGGAGAAACGAAACTCCCCCTTTCCCCATGATTTTCCTCTGACGATCCTTCTAACGAGTGTGACAATGGAAAGATTGTTGTATCACTCTTTTCCACACCAGCATCTTTAGAATAGTATGAAGAAATCTCATCGAAGACTACATCACGAGATACGACGAATTTAAGTGTTGCCGGATCCAAACACCGCCAGCCTTTTCTTCCCTCGTCGTAGCCGATGAAAATACACTTCATAGCCTTAGCGTCTAGCTTTCTTCTTCGAGAATCAGGAACATGAATAAAGCAAGAAGAACCGAAGACACGAAAGTACTTCACGTTAGGCTTGACATCGAAGAGCATCTCAAAAGGCGATTTAAAATTGATCGGACTAAGCGGCACCCGATTGATCACATGAGCTGCACATCTTATACCCTTCGCCCATAGCTCCTTCGGCAAGTTCTTCATATGCAGCCAACTCTTGCACGTCTCCACAAGATGTCGGATCTTTCGCTCTGCTATCCCATTTTGTTGCGGCGTCTCTGGACATGAAAACTCTCTTTTAATACCATTCTTCCGGCAATAAGAGAGGAACTCATTGGAACAAAACTCTCCTCCGTTGTCCGTCCGTAGGACTCGAATTTTTCTGCACAATTCCCCTTCCACGGTTTCCTTGAACTCAAGAAACCTTGAGAATACCTCTGACTTATGTTTCACGAAGTAAACCCACGTGAACCGCGTATAGTCATCCACAAACAGTAGCAAGTAGGTGTATCCCGAGTACGAAGCTGTCTGAGTTGGACCCATTAGGTCGCTGTGAATTCGTTCTAACGGGGCTTTACATCTCGAACTCGAGTTGTCGAAGGGAAGCCTATGAGCCTTTCCAAACTGACAGCCTTGACATACACCTTCATTCTCGAATTTCAACACTTCGGGCAACCCATCAACTAATTTCTTTTGGACCATAACTTTTAATTTAGTCATATTGAGATGACCAAGCCTCGCATGCCATAATGACGTCGTGTTGTTGCTACTCATCTTCTCAATATAAGAATTTGATGCATATAAAACAAATAGATCATTCACCCGCGTACCTGTGTGAACGACATCCGCCTTAATTTCCTTAACGTTTCGAAGGAACTTTATATCTTCTGGTCCGAAGAGAACGAAATTTCCAGCATCCACCGCGTTTGCCACGGAGAATAAATTTTTCCATATTCCGGGTACGTGGTACACGCTATTAAGCTTTATTGAATTCCCATGGTTGTCGCCGATTATCACGGTTCCTTCCTGCTGAATTTTATGAACCGTGTTATCCGCAGTAACAATCCCACTTCCATTGTCGTGAACATGAGAAGAGGAGAAGATTGAATCGTCTCCAGTAATGTGATGACCGCAGCCCGAGTCGACAATCCAATCCTTGTTGATCGGTTGTTTTCCACGAGATGTTCCTTCAGCCGCTAAGCACGTGTCCCGAGTTATTTTTCCAGCCGCTTGTTCACCTTCCGAGTTCGTTAAGTCGACGTGAAAACAAGTATTCCAATCTTCCCCTGATTGTTGGTCGAACTTCTCACCACCATCAGAAGAACTCGCGAAATTTCCAGCCTTAAGTTTAACTCGGCAATTTTTTCTGATGTGCCCAGCCTTTCCGCATCTATAACACTTGAATGCCTTCTTAGGTATGTTTGAATGTTCCGACAGCTCCCCATCTATTTTCCCTTTTCCTCTATAAGCGCCCCCCTTCTTTACAAATAAGGCGCTCGTAGATTCTTCTTTGATGTTGGTTCCGGCCATTTGTAAGGCCAACGACTCTTGAGATGACAAGAGATTTTCCAGTTCTTCAAGAGATGGTTGTTGCGTCCATCCTTGAATCGAAGTAATGAAAGGCGTGTACTCTGGTAAAAGTCCCCGAATAATATACCTCTTTGTTCGAGCCTCCGAGATCCGCTCCTCCGGGTTCAGAAGAGAAAGTTCCGAACACAAGTTCTTTACTTTAAGAAAAAAACTCTGAGACTGTTCCGGTTTGCTTCGCAGCTGCCAACTCGTTCTCAAGCATCTGTAGACGAGCCTCGTTCCTTTTATTGAAGAGACGACCGAGTGTTAGCCAGATCTCACGAGCAGACCCACAACCGATTATATGCTCGAACAATCCGTGGGAGATAGACCTCTTCAACACAAACTCTGCCTTTGCATTCAATTGCTTCCACTTCTTCAACGCCTCTGCGTTCGCAGGGACGTTCGCCGGAGCCACGACACCGCCATCCACGACGACATCCCACAGATCTTCTCCGACCAAGTACGATTCCAGACAAGTTTTCCATATCCGGTAGTTTGACTGGTTTAGCAATTCCAAACCGAGTCCAGCTACACGACCACCACCTTCCATATCTCCGAGTGTATTGACCTTCCTCACGAATTTCACCTGAGCTCTGATACTATGTAAGAAAATTAACGAGATCTAATAACACCGTGTAGTCAAGAAACACTCAAGAAGGATTTTTATTGAAGGAGAAACTTGCTTCGTACAAATTTGATCTAACTTAGATTACATAAAGAAAACATTACAGGCCTTATATAGAGTGAGCGAAATAATTAAAAGGTGCCTAGAAAAACTAAAGGGTGCTTAGAAAAACTAAAGGGTGCATAGGAAACCTGAAGAGGTGTCTTAGGAAAAGTAAAATAGTGATGTTCGTTGAATGTGATTAATGAGTCTTCAATGTTGAGTGAATCAATGAATCTAGAGGAGAGGCTAAGCGTCACTTTAACCAACTCAACAGGAATCACAATTGAAATTCTATTTATGGATTTTACAAGTTGATTTCTTGTTTGCTGTGAAATAAGCCCTAACTGCATCTTTTGGGTCCTTGGCTAAAAGACAATGCTTATATAACTTTGTTCCAATCAAGTCACGAAGATTGATCTAAATATAAACAGGAAGTATGCATTTATGTACTATTCTGTACTTACAGTGGATACTCTTAAAAACATCCAAACTTTTGCAGGACGTTATCTTACATGAATCAAGACTGATTAGTGGGGATTCCGAGTCGGAAGAGTATACAAAGGTGTACTGCATATATACACATGGATATATGTATACATTAATGTACCATTCTACTTGAAGGTAATTAATAAAACTTTCTTGTGATAATCGCTAAGAAGTTCCATAATGCGCACTAAGTATTTCTTTACAAATTTTTATGGATGAATAATGAATTCTATTATAGTTTTGTGCGTTTTCAAGTTGAAACAGACTACAGATCCTCACTGTCCACATTAATGGCATTCGAGTTGTCTCTGCTAATCTATTTTGTTTATGAATTATCTCCAGTTCCAATTTCTGAAGGAGAGAAACTATTTGACCTGTTCAGGAATATTTGCCAATATATGCGTTACTGTTAATCTTGTACCAATTCAAAAGTAATGTACCATGAATCCTTGTTGACATGCACGAATAACCTGTTCATGCATAGAATACTCATAGTCACATTTACAAAGAATTATTATTATTATTATTCCCCTCGTGAACTTATTGTTATATCTCTTGAAACTGTGTTAGATTCAGCCAGTGAACTGTTCATGCTCATTGCATCTCTTTATCACTTATTCATCCTTGATATTTGAATCACCCGAGAATGCTTATGAAACATGTGCATGAACTCAATCAACTCATCTTTTCCTGTTCCAAACATAGTTGATAAAATTGAGTGTTGCAATTTGTTGCATACGTATGCTCAAGTGCGTTTAGGACGATTACTTCAACTTTACTCTCTCAAAGTTAATTGCAGCAATAATTTTAAATGACACCAAAGGTCCCCTTCTTTTATTTTTCACTTTATCTAAAAATTGTAAAATATTAGAATTTGTACTCAAACAACTCTGATGATTTTCTTCTGCTTCGCAACAGGGCTTGTTGGTCATTGGTATGCATTTTCATGCTGGGCGATGCTGTTGATTGAATGGAAAAAGGGAAAAGGGATAAGCCACGTATGTTCTGGAATCATTTACATTGATCAGGGCAATTGTTCCTAATGCAACTATTAGTTCTATGCATCAATTTATAGAATGAACAAAACATAAGCAACTACTGGCATAGTGGCATCTATAACATCGAATATGGTATGCTCAATTATTGGTTAATCAGCTACTATCAACGTCTTAGAGTGTGTTTGGTAATGCCTTGGGTCTCTTTAAAGTGCACTTGCATAGCACTTTTATAAAGCAAGTATAGAGGTACTCTCTAGATGTGACTTTCAAAAGCTAATTTTTTTAGCCAAAAGAACTTTAGAAAATGCTTGTCAAACATCTTTTAGCTTTAAAGCAGTTTGAAATGCATTGTCAAACACTCCCTTGGGCACTGCTTTTAGAAAGCTACACAGCTGATTCCTGCAACATATCATTACCACGAGTAAGAATTTTCCTTGTCCTGGCATCTGCAGACAAGGGCCCATTTAGCTCAGTTCATAGTAATGAATGTATTTATCCAATTCATAGGAATGTTTTACTGTGTACATATGTCAAACTTCGCCTCGTGATCAAGGGTTCAAAAGCCACTTTTTGTTGGAAGGAAGGAGATGATGAAGCAGTACTGGAACAACACCAATTTACATACCGCTATTTATTGTTGCAGGGCACCAAACTATACCATCATCATCTGATGTTACTGATCTACTTCCCCAAACCGATAGAAGCCCGTGAACTGCCAACCACATTTATTTGGAAGGCTACCCAAGCCATATACTTTTCTTCCACCGACCCAGAGAGTTATTATACCTGAAACTTCTTCCAGATGAAGATGGAACAGACCATTAGGAAAAGGCCTGGTTGATTTAAAGGGTCTTTTGCTTCAAAACAATTGTACGCCACAAACGAAATAAATATGGAGGGGTTGCTGTACTGGTGATGATGTATGATAGGTGGAATAAGTATGCTGGAACTCTGAATAGATAATCCTTATGCTTGATTACTCTCAAAATTTGTATAAAGAGCTTCTGAATCATTCCATTCCTCAAGGACAGGCAGCAATTCTCATTCCTCCAATACCAACCAGGATATTGGCGCTAAATTATTGCTTCATCCACTTGGAGCTGATACTCATTTTTCACCTACAAGATTGCTGTTTTTTTTTCTGCAAGCTATTCAGGCTGCCGTCAGAATTGCTGATAGGAAGAGCTACAGTGAATCGCAATCATAAAAGGTACTTTACGTTCTACTGGCCTTATCTCCTGCAGAACCTGCAAGAACCTTAAGATCTTGCTCTGGTAGATAAACACTAATGTTTTGAAAGGGATATATGTTCCAATATTGGATATTCATATTTCTACAAATTAGCAGTAACTCTTTGAGAAAGATAATTATCAAATTTATTTGTGCTTTTGCTCTCCTAAGGTTTTATCTGTGCTGTAGGTGAGGTCGGAAGGTTGACCACCTGCAACCTATTATCGACATGGTGGTGTGCACTCTCCTTTATTAGCAGGTTACTAGGTTAGTGTCAAAGTTTAGTTCAAACGTGAAAAATAAATGCTATGCTACTTATGTAGTTGCAATTGGATATTTGTCGCTCGTAAAAGTTGGAAATTATATTATACAATGTAGATATTGATTGCCAGAGCGTGCATCTTGCATTTAGTGCTTTGTCGGAGAAGCATTAATTATATGTTTGAGTGTCATCAAATAATAATGATAATAGAAATTAATATGAATATTAATAACAATATATGATATTAAGAATGAAGTTAAAGATTGATGAATTTGCAAATGTAATATAATAGTCTTTTGAACTTTCCTATCTGATGATGTAGTGATGTTGATAGTCAAAGCAAATAGTCAAATCTGATTTCCATTGTCAACCATGTGGATCAATTTTTTACCTCGTGTGATTTATTTGGGGGTCCTTTGATGCCATCTAGTTTCAATGCATGCCGCGGTGGAAGTCCTTGCCTTGCTTTTCATGCGGCAATATCAAGGCAGCTAAACAATCACAATTCCAGCGCAGCTCGTGTTTCAACCGTGGAATTTTTGATCCATGGCTGTGCTTTCAATTATGATCTGAACAATTGGTGCTTCTTCCATTGCCTGTCATTGAATCAATCAATCGATCTAAAAGACTCCTTTTTTTATTGATCTGATCTGATCGGATCCTTTATGCTCAGCAGAGGTGTCAACAACCAGTAACATCACCAACAGAGCATCAACTTCAGGTCTTAAAAATCTCAAAAGTTTCCTTGTTTACTTTATGAATGTGATAAATTTTAAGATTGATCTGGTGTCGCGCAGTCAATTCAAACATTTGCTTTAGGTTAGTGGAGATCATCCCCATGATATATCATAATTATTTTCATTATAATGTTTTTTATTGAGATTGAACTGATTGTGGTAAATCCCAATAGTGCTCCTCCTCCAGCATCTTTCCCAACTAGCCATTGAATATGACAGTCGACGTCTTGCCCAACTAATTGCTGAAAGAGTAGAGATCGCATGTTTGTTTATTGAGATGAAATGTTTAATTCTTGTATATGATATCTCTGTAATGCTTTCTTTCGATCCATGTTTGTTGATATCAGCATCAGATGCTTTTGTTTTTCAGAAACAAATCTCATGTTTTATTATAGTTCTGCGCTCGTAAGAACAAATAGGCGATTGCTAATCTGGCTGTACAAGTAATAATCCTGGAAAGAAGATAAATTAAGAGCAAAAGGGCGAGAGATGATGGAGTAGCAGTTTTCCTGTGTGGACGCGGGTGCAAATTATATTTGTGTAAATGAATCGCACACATCTTTTGCCTGCATACATAAGAGATCTTTTCCCCTGTGCGAGCCGCCGTACACGGCAGCCAAAAAAAAGTCAACGGAGCCCTCCGTCGATCCCGCGGTCAACTCTCGCAGGCGCCTCCGGCCTCAGCAGCCACCGTTCTGCCGCGGCCCCGCCCAAGCACCCCGCGGACGGGTACTCCAGGACGCCCCCGCCCCCGCCGCCGACGCCGACGCGGTGGGAGGGGCGGCCCCGCCTGCGGCCGGCGCCGACGGGAACGTTGCGCAGGGCGCCGCCGGCAGTCCAGTAGCGGTGGCATGCCTTGCAGAAGTGACGCGGCTGGTTGACGTTGTAGTTGTTGAAGTAGCAGAACTTGGTCTCCCTGCTCTTGCACCTCGGGCACGGCAGCGCTGCCGCCCCCCTCGCCGCCGCCTCCGCCGCCTCCACCGCCCCCGCCCCCGGCAGCGCCTGCTGCGGCGCCTCCTCTTCCTCCTTCGCCTCTCTGTCCCTCTTCACGATCACCGCTCCGAAGAGCTTGATGCACGATGCCTCCTCTTCTTCTGCCATATGTAGAGAGAGAGAGAGAGAAATGCTCTTATTGAGAGGGATAGGTAGAGGGGTGTGCAGGAAAGAGGTGGACAGGTCCACTCCACGGAAGAGAGATTATATAAGAGGAACAACACAACAGCAAACAGGATGGTGGAAAAGGTTTCATTCTTTAATGCCCTTTTCCCACCTCACCCAAATAAATGGATAGCCCAACCAGAGAAAAGCAAAAAGAGAAAGACATATACATGACCACTTTGACAAACAAAAAAAACTCTGCTCATTGGAGAAGGGATTGATGATTGATCTTTGTCCATTTCTTGGTACAAAACTTGAGTGCAGTAGCACACTGTACTCTCTCTCTCTCTCTCTCTCTCTCTCTCAGCAGTTCTAGTCCCTATAGGAAGCAAGTTAAGAGAAACTAAATGATGTTAAGGTGCAAGCTAAACAAAATTAGCTCTTTTATGTTCAGAGTGCCTGATTCTGTGATCATAATCAAGTCAGTGCATAGCATGATCCAGCAAAACAGCAGCTAAAAGCCAAGCTCACTCTCCACCTTGTGGCGATCAAGACATGTGGGTTTCATTAATTAAGGCACATAGTTTTATAACTCCTTCAAGTGATCTCTGGACCACTCTGCATTGAATGGAGCTGGTGGTTTGTGTCTAATCTTTCTCAAATAGCAGCACACTTCCATGTCTCAAGCAAGCCTGTGCCTGGCTCTATCTGATGCCTCTCAGGGAGAAAATGATAGAGTTCGCCGTGCACAAGCACAAACTTATCCAGGCATGTGTCCGCCGAGCAAGAAAGGTGCCGAAAAAAGTGCGGCTACCACCACAAAGCTGCATCTTTCTTCCCCTGTCAGTTCATGGCCTTCTTCTCGTATTGTCATGGCTATATTTAACTTTCAACCACTTTTTGATCTTTAATTTTCAGCTGTCCCCGCTCTGAAGAGTTTGACAGGAGGCTGAGCTTGAACAAGTCGTGGCTAAGTCGCTGCAACTAATCAGCTGAAGAAAGTCACAGCTTTTTGAGGGGGGGCGTTGGCGTAATGCGCTGCGCTGGTTGAGATCAGTGTCAAAGTAAACGAGAATTGTTAAATTCAAGATTCGCCATTAAAGAATTAGAGGGGAAAGTAAAGTAATGAGGCGCCCACTTTTCCACATGGAAAGGATAAAACTAATCATCCCAAAAGGGCATCTCGCTTTCCTTCCCGTTGAAAAGTGGGAGCTTTTCCTGCTCACGTATGGCTATTGGAAACATCTTAAAATATATATGTAAGTAAAGGATCAGCCGGTTTACTTTTTAATCATTAATCTTGCTTTTTGAAAGTATATATATATATATATATATAGATATATGTTGGTCGTCCCACATTAATCAGTCCCTTCTTTTTCTATTTAGAGCTTTAATTGTCCATCATCTCTCAACCCTGAACCTTTTTCCTTTTCACTGTTTGCAGGAGTTCATCTTTTGACTGATTCATTTGTGCGGTCTCTTCTGGGGTCAGCTACACGCAGGAATTGGGTTGGAGTGGGGTTTCTTTCTCACCAGCTTACACTTTTACAGGAAGCGCAGATTAATTTAGAGTGGCTGTTAGACTCGAGAGTCGATTAGGTTTTGGAATAAAGAAGAGCATTTTTCCCATGAAGGACAACCAACAAAAAGAAAAGTACAAGTTATTATTTAAAGAGATCTCACTTTGTGTGCAAGTAATCATCCATCCTCAATCCTCATCTCAAGGGAGATGCACCTGCAGTGACCCCTTCGAATATTATAATCCCAGTTGTGAGCTGGACTTGAAGAGAGACCTTTCCCACTGGAATCATGAAAGGACAAGCTTGGCCTGCATAGAAAATGAGATAAAACACTGGATGGAAAGAGGAGTTACCTGGTGGAGTCAGCATCGGCAATTCGGCATTGCACATTTGCAATACAAGATTCCCTTGAAAAAGGCTTCAATAGTGGCTTTGGAATATTGATTAAAGTGAGGATTTGCGACGAAGTTTTGAGCTTTGTACAAGATTTCAATTGGCCAGTATGCAAGATCTGCCAATAAAAAAATAAAAAAAAAAAAGACAATTACCTGGCATTTCCCTCACCTCGCCTAAGTCAAAGTTGCATCTTGCAAGCCTTCCAACTCTGACCCGGTGCTGTGTTACTCTTGCACACGTAGACTTGTAATTCAGCATCATGTAAACATGCTTTATATAGGGAACAAAATTTTCTTCTGCTAAAATGTGTTTTTTTCCTCAAATTCCTTGATGGGTGTATGCTTGTGTCCATACTCTATGAGCTAGGGTGTCCCTCAATCTCGCTATCTCCCAAAGGCCGATTTAGCAATTACAGCCTGGAGATTTAACCACCAGAGGCTCTCATTCCTTAATACCAATTACATTACTTTTAGAAATTATTATGTATATTAATATTCAAAGATATACTTTTTAATAAAGTCTCATGTAAAACAATATATGTAGAAAAAAAGTAGTCATACAGAGAATCACTATAAAATCAAGCAAGTATGAACTTGAGATCTCGACCAATAAAACAAAATCTCATCCAGAAGCCGCATGACCTATTCAGATAAAATTCCATGGTTAAACCGCGCCTGACATTCACTTGCTATTGTATTTTAACGAGTTCTGTCAACTTTTAACACAGCCTAGACAAGATTTTACATTGTACAGGCGATTAGTTTACAACTTGAAGAAAATTCTCGGCTGACAAGCAGGATTAAAGACAGTACACGCAAGTGAGCAAAAATGAATGAGCTTCTGCTGGTAAGGGGGCAAACTGCTCCGGATTGACTTGTGAAATTTCCTCGAACAATTATAAATTGGAGGAAACTATACCAGATATCTATATTTGATGTACAACAAACTTCCCGGACTACAACATACGTTAGAAGTCATTATTTTGAAGAATTTGTGAAAAAATCATGTTGACTGCAAGCTGATCTCAACCCCATGTTTTCCCCTGTTAAAAGAGCTGATTCGATTATAATATACTTCAGTGAACTGAAATCATCAATTATTGACGATCTGACCCCTATATGGCCCTCTTCTGACAACAAAGCTTTCTGGTGGTTGACACTCCTCCAACCAAGTCAGTTCTGAAGCATCTATTCCACTAGGCAATACACCTTCGGTGAATTCAAAAGAAGCACATTAGCTAGGCCTTCGGGTATTATGATGAGTATCAACAAGTGAGCCAAATAGAAAAAAAATATCAAATACATTTGTATACCAGGTGAACTTTTTCTCGACTTCTTGAAATAAGAGCAATCCCGTCCATCTTTTGATGAATACGGAGGTGATAGAACATCAAAAAGAGCACAAGGCGTCAGTGCTTTAAAAGAATGAACGTTACCACCACTTGTAGGATAAAGGATTGTTGTCCCACAAGGCGCAGACATTTGATCATCTCTAACGAGTTTTGCTGGTCTAGCTGAAAAATGAACATATTGAGAATGTCAGACAAGTACAAACTTAAATAAAGCAAGACAATTCTATTTATTAGAGCAAACAATGACCTAGTCGCCACCAACAAAGTACCAGAACATAAGTTGAAGTAGAGAACTACACGTTTGTTAACAAAATAGATAAACCATAATGGGACAGAGCCTGAGGAAAGCAACACAAAAAGATAAATGCACACGAGTTTATACCTCATCTGCTGTTCCGTACACCCTCTATAGATCATGGCAACTTCATTGGCACCCTTGGTAGGTTTTTTGTTAAATTATTGAGTTATCTAAACTTCACAAACCATCTAATCCCTTAAACCCCTAAACTTCTAACCAAACTTCAGCAATCAACGTACCCAAAACATAAACTACTCATTAGAATGTAAGTAATAATAAAGTTGCAAGCTCGTTTTGATAACTGTGACGTGATAATTTAAAAAAATTAATTGGTCATCTTTCCAGTTATGTGCTATTTAAAACGTTCACGAGGTGTTTACGTAGCTCCCCTTACCTGGACAGGAGGTCCCTGTAGTTAACCATAAAGAATCTCCGTTGATGCATCAAAGATCAAGAGCAATCATTTTAAGTGTGAGAAAGACTTGGATACAGAATTTCTTCTGCAAAAACCTATAACGGTGAACTTATGCTGGGTCCAGTTTTCCCCACAAGTATTCATCCACAGGCTGAATTTTCAAATTCCACCAGCCCCTCGAGACCAAAATCATACTCTCAAGATTCTAATGTACAGATGTAAAAGAATATCTTTCTTTCCATTTTTTTTTTTCAAATTCTAGTTATATCTACTGATATAGGAAAACAAGTAGGGATCTGAAAATGGTAACTCTTAAAAGGATTCTTATAGGATCTCTTCATTAGAATACTAATCGTACATCTTCCGGAATGATGTGAAATTGTGAATCGTACCTTTGATTTTTCTAAACTAAAAAAAATGATGTGACAATGAAATCAAAGGTGCCAATAACATCAAGAGATGTATGGTGGTAGTATACGCTCTTCATAGAAATCCTATCAACTTTCCCTTTATTGGATTTTACTCCTTAAAATACCCCAAGAATGCATATATAAAGATCTTGCATAAATTGGTATTACAGCTCGATGGCATTAGTAGAAATGAAAGGACATTGGAACTTATGAAGTAGACTCTGCTTATGAACGAGATGGGATGTTTCTTCTTGATGTTGGGAAACTAGATAACGGTTAGTGCTCAACTACCCACACAATGTCACGACAATATGAGCAAGCAAATCCAACCCAACTAGTATCCAAGACAGGAAATCAGGATATAGAGACCACTCCATACAACATACCTTTTTTACTTACTTGGTCAGAAGAATATGGTAGAAAGAGACTATCAAATTTCCCAAGAGAGGAAATCGGGATATAGAGATCACCCCATACAACATGCTGTTTTCCTTGATCGACAAGAAGAATATGGCAGAAAAAATATGTTATTCTACCCCTCAGTGAGATTGTCTTTCACGGTCATTTTAATTCTCACTGATCATCATTCCAATGCCTCTAAAGTTCAAAAATGTGTTCGAGGAAATCAGAATATAGAGACCACTCCATACAACATACCTTTTTTACTTAATTGGCCAGAAGAATATGGTAGAAAGAAACTAGCAAATTTCCCATGAGAGGAAATCAGGATATAGAGATCACCCCTAAGTGAGATATGTCTTTCACGGTCATTTTGATTCTCACTAATCATCATTACAATGTCTCTCTTTTTCTTCAAACTTGAGTGGAAACACACTCATAAATGGCAAGCATTCATCATCATTGCAAATGTGTTATTGTGCTATTGTTTTCAAGGATATAGGTATCACTCTTGTGAAGCAATATCTCACTTAGGCCTAACCCAATGTTGCCAAATGCACTAATCCTACTCGTCAACAACGGTATTACTTGTGTAAGTAACAAAACTTACTCCAAGAACTTCAAAACTTGATACATCATAAAGAGAATGATCTTCTAACTACAACATTGGCAATTGAAGGACATGTCCTTCAAAGATATTATGGTGATAATTTAAAGTATAAATTGGACTTGATTAAATATTTAAAGTTGCTATTAACTATCACAAACTAAGATTTCTAATTTATGATAGTCTAACTTGTAAACATTATGAATTTTCAAAAATATAGTAATTGTAGTCAAGATTCTACTACTCGGTCCGAACTCATATACCAGACTAGTATGACAAGCACAACAGCGGTAGGCACAACAGCGGCAACATGAGTGACAGGATGCGGCTGACTCATTGTGTAGCAATTAGGTAGCCAATGCATGCGCGCAGTTGCAGTGTGCCACTTAACACCCAGTGACAATTGAAAATGGGTGGCCTATGGAGGGTAGCCAATGAAATGTGTCAAAAAAACTAGTAGGAGATTTGGTGGAGATCTTCGTGTGGCAAGCAAGGTGGTAGCGCATTCATGCACGCACATGGCCAGGTGAGTAGGGGTGGGAACGGGTCGGGTACCCGTGTTTTCACCCAAAACTCGAACCCAACCCAATTATAAAACCCGCTCCCTGAACCCGACCCGAACTCGGGTCGAGTACCCTATTATACAACCCAAACACATGTCGGGTATTTAAATGGGTACCCAATTAAATAAAAAAATAAATTATTTATTATTTTATTTTAAAATATTATTTTAAAAAATTAAAATAATAATAAATATATTTATATAATAACTATTTATTATTTTTTGTATTTTTAATAGTAACAAATATTTATATATTAGTTATTTTATTATTATTTATATTTTAATAATAAAAATATATATTTATATTCTTTTATTTAAATTAGGTATCGAGTACTGCGTACCCACATCCCTAAACTCGAATCCGATTAAAACCCGTCTCATTTAGCTAATCAGGTACCTGAATCCATCACAAACGGGTCGAGTACCTGAACCTGATGGGTGAAATTGCCACCCCTACAGGCGAGTGCTCCATCAGTTGCCTATCTGCGTACCTCTGCTTCACATGGATCTCCTGCTTCCGTCTCCACCTCTCACCTCCAGCCCCTGCTTCTACTTACTTCTACTTAGCACGGGAAGAACGAGGGCGTCAAGTAGCTTGCCCGCCTTTGCCTCCATCTCCATCTCTATCTCTGTCGTACTGCCTAGTACAGACTAGTACAAACCGACCCTACTGCCGGATAGGGATCGATTTTTGAAACCGTGGTTGCAGTAACTCTTAAATTTCAAAAAAACAAAGAAAACAAAATAACATGATACATTATAAAGAGCGCGATCATGAAACTATGCTGTTGGCAATTAGAGGGCACATGTCCTTATTGTTTGACATGTCCTTCAAAGTTCCTATGCTGATAATTGAAGTATAAAATGGATTTGAATAAATATTTTAAGTTGTTGTTATCAATCACAAATTCTTATAAAATTTCTAACTTGTATATATTTTTAATTTTTCAACAATGCATTGGATGCATTAGCTCTTAAAATGCAAAAAAGTATTGTGTGTATCCATGCATAGGCACAAAGTTCCATAACTATAATTGCAAATAGGCATTCCTTTAGTTCTATGTAGACAAAGTTCCAATTAGAGATTTAAAATCTAGCTTCCTTGTGGTAAATTCTTGAGGAATTGAAGCTAAAGCATATCAAAAGGTGCCTTTTAAGCCTACTTCCAACTAGAAATATAGAATATATATATATATATATATATATATATATACGCACACAAATTTTGAAATTTATGGCATTGCATATAACCCAAATGAAGATTCAAATTGCACAAGGACAAGACTAGTGTTAGTGGCCAAAATAAATCATTTAGGAAGATGCATGAAGGCATGAACCATTATCAATGAAAATGGTACTTGATGAGAAGCTCCTACTTAACCTTCAAAGGTAGTCAGAAGTCAGAACTTTGATCACATTGGTAGCAAGGTCCTTCAACATTCATTAGCACATCAGTACATATTTAGGTTATCACAAATTTGATCACATTGCTAGCCAAGGTTCTTCAACTTCGTTCTTAAATCCTACATATGAGGTCGTTCTTGAAGAATGTTATTAAATCCTATACATAAGGTCACAGTAATATGGTTGTGGCTCAGAGCATTACAATGTACATGTTGAATGGAGAACGAAAAAAAAATCATGAGATAAAGTGGCATGTACCTTTTGATGGATCTATGGGTTCTACTGTATCAACCCAGTCATATGATTTTACTAGCATTGTTCCATATAGAAGCTTGCTCAGAACAGTCATTCCTGGATGGTTGTGAAGTGGAATAACAGATGATGGCGGCATGCAAAATATTCCAATCTGAACAATAAGCACATAGATATCCTAGTTATCAGTCATTCTTCAAAGGAGAATAATATTTTTCTAAAGGTAATTCTGTCCCAGAAAAACAGAAATATTTAGAATAGTTTCAAAGCCAAAGGAAATTACACACTAGGAAAATCGAATAGAAATCTATTCAGGGAAGGATACCAAATGCTTACCGAGAAGTTTTCGCACTCATGTACATGTAGATACTTTATAGGAGGTGGGTACTGATTACTTCCATTATGCCCCTTTCTTCCGTTTGAACCATGTACAGAAACTTTCGATCCCCTTGCTTTCTGAGCCTCATGCTCAAGTCCAACGTCAGAAGGCTTAATATCATCTGAAACAATAAGTGTGAGAGTTCGAAGACCTCAAGTTGAAAAATGAAATTATATCAAAAATAAGCAGGAATTGTTCAACTTTATGTATTTTACAAATTAATCAAGTTGGTCATGCTAGTAAGTCTAATTTCATCAAAGATGTTATCATTGCAGATCCCGTCTTTACCCAACCTGCAAAAAGGATATATAAAAGCAAACATGTACTCTATACTAAATGCACACAGAAGGCATTATGTTGTCAATAATTACATTAATAAAAATATGACCGAAAGTCCAAAACAAGCACTTAAAGTTCAAGTACGTTCTAAATCCATGCTATAAAATATTAAGGCCTTCTGACAATAGTTAAGACTATCGAATATGAATGAAGAAGAAAACCTTAGCTTGACTTCTGTTGTTCCCTTGACAAAATATGGAAGGCTAGAATGTACATCTTACATATAAGAAAATAAATCCAATATCAAACAACATTGAACAATAAAAGGAAGCAGCATTATTATGTCACAACTGATAGCTGTGAGGTGGAGTGGCTAAGGTAGGATTTGCTATTCCTATTCTTGCTCCATCTCACAAACAAGTTAGGACACTAGAACAACCTTACCCCACCTATCTCTTTCACGAAAAAAAATCATGGTACATGTGGCATGTGGGCAGGAGGAGATGCGATAAAATCAAAGAATTTCTAAAAATAGAAAAATATGCAGGTGGAGCGCTAACAACATTCTTCACAGATTCACAAACCACATTGGGGCAAGGCAATAGGGATCCCACAGATGGCTTTAGATTGCCACCTTTAGCCTGTGCATTAAACTACTTTCAAGATGAGACTTGGAATTTATTTGTAAAAGCAAACATTTATTAACCCAGTTGTTAAGAGCATGTTATCTAGAAAATGAGGAAAGCTTCGTTTCTCTTTTGAAAAATATACATTATTCTTGATTCATGAACGAGATTATTTAATTATAAGTTACCCAATAGAAGTGAGTTTATTATACAGTCTATTAAATTGGAAAAGCATACCATACCAAATATCTATTAACATGAGTAAAACTAGGTTGATTTTGCGGTAAAAGAGGGAGTAAACCCAACATCTACTGTTACCGATTAATCATTTTCAACGCAGATAGAATGATAAAAGGCAGGCAAAGAAGGATAGAAAAACTATTGATCGCACCTAAAACACACCGAACATGTTCAAGAGCTTCAGGAGATATGGGTCCATTCTCAGAGAAAGATATTTTACAAACTTCGTATAGCCTTCTAATTGCAGGCATACTTCAGGAGGAATAAACTAGCCAAAAGTTCATTCAGTAAAATCTCCAACTGGTGCAATGTATCAATAAAGGAGTCACCTCAATCAACATTTATGCAATTCCATGGCCCTGTTTGACACCATTAAAAGAATTACAAAAGTTGTACTTCACTGTAATACAAAAAAACATTTAGAACAACTTGTAAGGTTAACAATTTACATCCATCAACATTTTCCATTAATATGGAGTAGCAGGTAAACAAAAATAAGATTTTAATATAGAGCTGCAGAAACAAAGAAGTAAATGACGCTTCCTTTTCACAGAATCCAAGCAAGTTAATCTTTTGCCATCACTAGAATAATCAACAAGGAAATTCACCAAAATAGCCAGATTAGCTCTTGCATGAAGGAAACTCCCTCTCTTTTAAATGCTAAAGCAAATATCTCAAGACAGAAGCAGAGAAGACGTGGTAGCATATGACTCTACCTATTTTTGAGGTAGTTTCATCAAGTCCGGTCCCTGAATCATGCCATTTTCCAAGTGAAAATAAATTGTGGCCAGCTGTGCCTTTCATTCGTTTAAGAAAAACAAAAGTCACTTTCTGCTGGAAACTAATTTGGATATTGAATGCAGAAGAAAAAAAAGCAGAGAACAAGCATTAACCACCAAATCAATCAACACAATAAAAAAAAAAAAAAAAACAACGCTTGCGACATCGCCCATCCCGCGCCAAACCAACCGCCCAAGCTCCAGCCCAAGACGAATACCAAGTATTTCTTCGCCACAAACCCTACTCTTCAATTCATAAACCTCAGCAATTCAGACTGCGATCAATCAAACAGAAAGAACAAATTCCAATTCGCAAGCGTCACAAAAGGCAAAAAAAAAAAAGAAACGAGGGATCTAATCATCTGAAAGCGAGCGGTTCATCAGCGGCAACATAGAATCGAAAGGGTTATCCCCAACAACGAGCTGTTTGTGGTTCTTACCTCGGGCTAGGGTTTAACCGCTGCTCTTCCCGGTGGGTGATCGATCGAGAGAGAGCGAGAGGGTGGGCGAGGCCCCTCGGGAGAGTTTTGAGGTAGTTGGGTCAATATCATAAATAAATAAAATAATACATAATAATTAAAAATCAACACTGCTAATTCTTCCGTTACCTCCGTACGACATTACCGAATTCATTCCTACGTAATGTTTGTACCATCTTCTTCGCTTCATTAGGCGGGGGCCCCACGGAGAGCTCTGCCTTCGAGTTGGCGTGTGGGTAAACGATGAAGGTACGTGTTCATGGGGATCAATGCACAGCTCTTCTCCGGACGTCGAGTCATGGGATCAAAGTATCAAACTGCCGCAGCGCCCCTAAGAATCTCGCGCCACGTCGTCAGGGACGTCATCGGCGGATCGGCTATGCCTGCGTCGGGAGGCAACACGGGAAACCGCCCAGCCCACTGGTTTTAGAAACCCACTTTTCGAGCTTGCCTACGCGGTCCAAACAGCTAATGTGCATTTGAGTTCTGGATTTGGATACAGCGTGTACTGTATGTGGACGATACTAGATTTGATTGGTTGATTTGAACAGCTGTGTCTCGGAAGAGACAGACAAGTTGAGGAGCTGGCTGTGTCCTTCTGGGCCTCTGGCTAATCCAAGCCGATGGGCGGGCGCTCGTCCCAGCCGAGCCTGAGGAGTGGCTCTCCGAGAGGGGAAAAGCGTGTTGCCTGTCTCGGCGACGCGTGCGATGAATGTTAGGCTTTAAATCGTCACGGGCAATGTACCTCGAAGCCTCTAAGGAAAACATTTCCTACTAATTAGCCGAGAAATTCTGTGCTTAGAATTCATAAACGGAAAAAATATATATATTGAATTTTTTCTTCTTTTCATTGTGAAATTTTTTAAAATATATATAATATTAAAAAATCTAAAAATACATAATTTTAAAAAGTATTGATAAAACTTAGTTAATATTGATCAGAATATTATATATATATATATATATATATATATATATATATTAATATCTATAATATTTAATTCATATTCATAATAATCAGATATTGTGAAGTCTTAAAATTTATGTATTTTTAGACATCGGGATACCGGACTAGTAAATTTTTTTCCTTATAAATAAAAAAAAGTTAATAACTGTTTATAGTATTTTATATAAACACTATCATTAATAAGACCTGGTAATTCGGGTGAATGAGTCATAAAATGAGTCATTTTAGATGTGATCCGTGACCCGATTAAGTCAATCCACTAATAGTAAATTAGTAAAAGCTATGTAAAAATAAAGAAAAACTCAACATATTATTATTTTAAATAATTTATCTTTTTAAAATGAAATAAATAAATATTAAAATATAAAAAATTTAAAATATAATTTATATGAGCATATGCATATTATTTATATATGAGTGTATATATTGTTTGATTATTTTTACATGTGATAGTATAAAAATAAAAGGTTAATCTAACATTTTAAATCATGATAAATTAAACAACTAGAAGAAAATTAGATCATTCATTTATAAGATCTTCATTTAGAATAAATGGGTCGGGCCTAATTTATGGATCCGGTCTCCGACTCTCCGCACTAATTAATCATTTAATTGTAGCAGTTAGTTAGTTTACGAAGAGATTTAATTAGAGATTAATTAAGTGAGCTGGATTGATGTATGCACAGATCCCAATGTGAAATGAACGGTGGATAGGATCCGCTCCCAGCGGGGCTCCGTTAACGGTTTTTTTCGTTTACATGTGGTTGTACCTTTTGCTTTGGTTTCCGAACCAACAAAGTTTTTGTCGTATGTTTTCCAACAGATTGTAACGTCTACATTATAGACAACTACTAGCACGTGCTAACATCCGATAAACCACAGTAGCACAGGATATAGCACTGTATATTTCAATCGGCCCCATCGGCCCTTGGCCGGAGCTGAGCGCCCCATTCGTGGAGCGAGAGGTGGAGCCGCTTCGCCGCCGTCAGCAGTTCCAACGCTTGCTTTGGCGTCAGGATCTCCGTCAGCAGCTCCCTCGCCGTTGCTATCCTCTGCGCGTCGGCCGCCTCCACCAGCTCCGCAAGCCTCCCCTCGTATCCCACCATCACCCGCTCCACCTCCCGCCCGTCGCCAGCCGCCGCCGCCCTCCCCCGCCGCTCCCGCGCCAAGGCGAAAGGCAGCAACGGCTTGTCCGCCACGCTCTCCTGCAGCGTCGCCATCCGCTCGGAGAGCTGATCCTCCTCCCTGACCGTCGCCATGTGGAGCTCGTTCACGCGCCGCAGCTGCGCGGCGGAGAGCCCCATGACGGCGGCTGCGGCGGATTCCCTTGACAAGAGTTCCTGGACCATGGCTTCGGCCGCGGAGGAGGTGACGGAGTAGAGAAGGCGGAAGAAGAGGGAGGGACGGCAGCCGCCCATCCAGAGGAAGGACGTCTCGAAGGGGTTGCACCAGTGCGGGCAGACGAAGCTGGGTGCGTGCTCGCGCACCATCAGCCGCCGCTGCTGGTAGTATTCCTCGTAGTGGCGCATGTTCTTCTGCAGGAGCTCGCGGAGTTCGGCTTCGCTGGCGGCGTCCTCGCGGGCCGCGGTCTGGTCGAGCTCGTCGAGGTCCGATTGCTGCAGCAGCATCCACGCCTGGAAGCATGCGGCGAATCGGTCCATTGATGGATACCTCAACGATTGCACGGCGACTGGTTCAAGTCGCGCGCGTATATAAACATACAAATGGTGGCAGGATGAGGACAACAACTTAATTGGACGTGCCATTTAGCCGTTGTTTGACACGGGAAGATGTTGGCGGGAAGGGGAAACAGGAGTTGGGATCAAGTTACGAGCCATGAATCTGATCCTTCCTTCATAGCGATCCCACAGCCATGCAACGCAGCGTTTTTTTAGTGATACAACACGTATGGGATGCTTCCAGGTCCGGCTTCCCACACGTAATGGTGACCGAGCAGCCATTGTCGACGAGCGGGGAAGGTTGGGAACTGCTGAATCGCCGCCCTTCGTAACTTGTGAACACGTGATGTTAGAAATTATCTGCGTTAACACGTGATAAGGGAACAATAAAAATTTTGGGGCACTCTTCTCGTGGGCACTCTTCTGACTACATTTGGGTGCCTTAATTGTATATACACAAATTTTAAAATCATCTATACAAATCTTGAAACAAGTCAACATATATGAAATTTTGGTCAAAGAATATAAAAATTTAACCAGGGTTTTAACCCAAGTTTGGGTGAAAATTTTACAAACTCCCGCGTGTTCTTTCTTCTCGCCGCCAATTTCTTCTTCCGATGATTGGCTGCTCTTCAATGTGATCGCGGAATTTCAGTGGCCTCCATGCTCTCCGATGAATGTTGGCGGCTTCCACTCTCTCTGACAATTTCCAGCGGCCTTCTCCCTCTCTGATGGCTTCTCCCTACTGCCAAAATTTTTTCCACACCTGTTTGGCTCCTCTCTCTTGTCAGTCATATCCTCTTCTGCAGGTTGCTACAGAATCAGAAATTATATGTAGATATGCTTCTGGCAAATTTCGAGAGAAAAATGTCACTAGTAGTATTGATCAAGAGCTTCTTGCTGTTTGTTATGGCTTAGATGCTTTTAGACTATTTCTTTTAAATAAAAAAGAAATATTAATAAGAACAGATTGTGAAGCAATTGTGAAGTTCTTCAATACAAAAAATGAGAAACGTATCTCTCAAAAGAGATGGTTATCATTTATAGATCATTGTATTAACAATGCATATAGAATTACCTTTGAGCATATCAAAGGAAAAAATAATGTCATTTCAGACATTCTATCACGCCTTTTACAAAGGCCAGGAAATTAGCCTCTTGGCTAAACATGATATCAAATCTTGATATACAAATGTCTTTTATAAAAAGACCAAAATGACAACTGATAAAGTTGTGCAGAAAATGGCAGCAGCTCAAGGTTCTCCTTCTTCTTCCAAGAAGGCAGACAAAAAACCTCTACAACGTCTACTTGCAGATCCAATGGATACTGATGGAGCAACATATGCTCAAATACTCAGTGAGGCTCCTCCAAGAGAACAAAATTATCTTTTTAGAACTCCGAAGCACTTTACGGCTCTGACAGGCCATGATCATCTGATCCTTGACCTTCTCTGGAAAGATCATCATGGGGCAGGGTTTTTAACTGCAATGAATACGCTTGCTGGACATCTGCAGGCAATGAGGTATATGAAAATATTACCTCCAAGAACAACAACAGTACCAAAGCTAGAACCTCAAACACTTGAAGCTTACATAGCTAAAGAGTTTAAGATTACTTCTTTGGAGAAAGAGCTTAGTGAGCTAAAAACCCAGATTACGGGTCTATAAACACAAAAGACTAAGCTTGAACAAGAGGTTCAAATGTTAACCTAAACATGGAACCAAGAAATGGAATCTGCATGGACAAATTCACAATCAAAGATTGCCATGTCTTTATCCAGCAAAGCAGTATATATGAACTGGTCAAAAAGACACAACATCATAAGTTCTTGAAAATTGTCTCTTATCTCAAAAGAATAGCCTTGAATGAGATTACAAGGCCTCAAGGACTTCACCTCACAATGATCTCTTTAAAAAGAGATGAAGTACATCCTAACAAACCACACTGTAAGTGTGATCAGGGTTTTACTATTGTGAAAGCATCCATAGATCTCACACAATGGAGAGATTGTCAAATCTTCGATACAGAGGTTTCCCTCTTAGAACTTTTTCAATACGGATTATTAGATCGCCTAGTAATTCATGCACTGCATTTGGAAAAAAATTCCAACTTTCCATGGAAATTTAAATATTGCATTGACAAGTTCTACAAGCTTCATGACTTTTCAGGCTACTTAGACCTGAATATTAGTTCTTGTCCCCCTTGATTTTTGGGATCTATCTTTTGTTGATGATATCAACAAAATAGCTACCGTTCCTTTGGAACTACAAATCTGCTTATGGCGAGATTATGTGATTACTGAAGCCCCTCTAGTCTTCTATCAAGCCACTCTGGTTACTAAAGAAAAGAATATGAAGATTTATGTAGAGGATGAAAATGATGTCTTTTACACTCCTTTTACTTCTCATTTTTGTACCCATGTTGGGCAATATGAACACTTTACTCAGGTAAAAGGGGAGTCATATGTAAAAGAATATAAAGACTATGGAAGGATGATCCATCCTTTGATAGATGCCAACAACGATGATATCCTTGATGAAATTCAAGCAGATGACTGAAGGAACAGTCCAGAAAGACTTTAAAGAAAAGCTACTTTTTGAAAAGAGATGCGATGCCGGCTATTCTTGCAAGGCGGTCCCTACCAAAAAAGCCAAGCTTTTTCTGAAAGGTCATATGTCCGTTACTTTATTGAAGGGTCAGACTCTTTCCTCAAGAGCCAAGTGTTTGTTACTTTTTCCAAGAGTCATAGACTTTATTGAAAGGTCATGTGTGCTAGCATCAATTATTGATGCTTTACTTCGTTTGTAAGAAACCTCTCCAACTCTTGTCTATATAAGAAGAGTAGTTTGTGCTCAGAAGGCATTCGGCCTTCAGCTAAGAAGTGTGTAAGAGTGAAGTAGTGTGATCAAGCGTTCTTGTAAGTCTTATGTACTTTTCTTAATATATCTTTCTCATCTTTTTAGTATTTTCTGTTTGTAAAATACCCCTTTTTCCCTCTATTAGTTGTAACATATTATTTTGATAGGCTTCAAATTGTTGATCTATATCAACAACTTCTTCTAGAACTTGTGCTGGAATCCCTTGTCCATCAAGCGTATTCATTGCAGTTAAAAACCCTGCCCCATGATGATCTTTCCAGAGAAGGTCAAGGATCAGATGATCATGGCCTGTCAGAGCCATAAAGTGCTTCGGAGTTCTAAAAAGATAATTTTGTTCTCTTGGAGGAGCCTCACTGAGTATTTGAGCATATGTTGCTCCATCAGTATCCATTGGATCTACAAGTAGACGTTGTAGAGGTTTTTTGCCTGCCTTCTTGGAAGAAGAAGGAGAACCTTGAGCTACTGCCATTTTCTGCACAACTTTATCAGTTGTCATTTTGGTCTTTTTATAAAAGACATTTGTATATCAAGATTTGATATCATGTTTAGCCAAGAGCCTAATTTTCTGGCCTTTGTAAAAGGCGTGATAGAATGTCTGAAATGACATTATTTTTTCCTTTGATATGCTCAAAGGTAATTCTATATGCATTGTTAATACAATGATCTATAAATGATAACCATCTCTTTTGAGAGATACGTTTCTCATTTTTTGTATTGAAGAACTTCACAATTGCTTCATAATCTGTTCTTATTAATATTTCTTTTTTATTTAAAAGAAATAGTCTAAAAACATCTAAGCCATAACAAACAGCAAGAAGCTCTTGATCAATACTACTAGTGACATTTTTCTCTCAAAATTTGTCAGAAGCATATCTACATATAATTTCTGATTCTGTAGCATATTTATGGGTTTTACGAAGAAGGATGGCTCCCCATCCATATTCGCAACCATCTGTCTGGACAATTAGGTAATCACTGTCCAATGGTAATTTAAGCAAAGGTAATTTTTCTACCAATTGCCTGATTTTATCAATTTGTTTATAGTCTTCGGTGTTAAATTTCTTTACACCAGTAAGAGATAACTTTGAGTAGAGAGGTCCACTCAATTTATGTAGATCTTTTAAAAAAGGTCTAGCATAATTTATTAGTCCCAAGAATTGTTGTAGACTCTTGATATCTGTAACCTCAAAGGTTTTTATTTTAGAAGAAATATAAGGTTGGAGTGTTATAGCTCCGTTCCCAATTTCTACTCCTAAATAGTCAATATTTTTTCTATAGAATTGTGATTTTTGTCCTGAAACAATAATCTCATTTGTATAGAATTTTTGTAATACAAGTTTTAGATGACTTATATGTTCTTTTTCTGATTTGCTATGTACTAGAATATCATCTATGTACACGCAAACAAATTCTTGATAAGGTTTAAATACCTCATCCATTTTTCCTTGGAATACTGCAGGTGCAGTTTTAAGTCCAAATGGCATAACAAGCCATTCAAAGCTTCCTAATGGACATGTAAACGCTATCCATGGTATAGATTCTTCTGCCATTCTGATTTGCCAAAAACCAGATTTGTAGTCAAATTTTGAGAAGAACGTGCTTCCATGTATAGAGTTTATTAACTCTGTTTTATCTGGAATGTCATAACTATCATCTTCTATATTATCATTTAGACGACGATAGTCAATTACCATTCGTGTTTTTCCCCGAACCAGTTCACTGTGTTTATTTACAATGAAGGCAGGAGATCTATGAGGAGACGTACTCCTTCTTATCACATTGAGTTTTAATAAGTCATTAATGCGCATTATAAATTCATCAATGTTTTCATTTGTTGCTGTGATTTTCTTATTTGTAATCCGAAAACCAGGGTCCTTGATTTTCAGTATACAAAAAAGTTTATTTTTTTCCCAATGAGCTTGGGGATCTGAACCAAATATTTGGTTTTTCTCAAGAATTCGAATCAAATTATCTACATCAGGATTTCCTAATTTAATTTTTTCTAGATAATGTTCGCAAACATCATCTTTTTCATAATCTCTATAGAGCTTATTAAGAGGGTTTCTTATGATCCATAGGATTTCGTCATCATTACTTGGTAGTGTGGAATCACCATTTTCAATTTCATCTTGCACTCCCAGGGGTAATTTGCATGACCCGGGGATTGAACAAGGACACCCACCACGCTTCGCAGGCGTATAAGAGGTGTAGGGAATAAGTGTATGGGGTAGAAAGAATAGCCCCTCGGTTGTAAGTGTAACTCCTTTGTAGGAATTAATAAGTATATTAAGTCCTATTATAAATTTTGTTTTAACAAGACTTAAAGGTCTTAAACATATGCGTCCAATGTAAGTTAGATTAGTATGATTAGCATTTCCTAAGGGGAAGGAAAGCTTATGTTTGGCCAGAATATATTCATATAAGAATAATTTGTCATCCATTTGTTCTACATAAAACTTATCTTGAGGATTAAGTTTAACACGGTATTTTTGTGGAACTAAATCCATGTCTAAGATTGTATTACTACAACATGTGTCAATTAAAGCCGGTAATTCTAATTTCCAATCGGCAATTTGAATAGTGCTATTAATCTTGATTGAGTATAACCATGGAGGTTGTACTGGTTTATGGATGAATTCAATTTGTTTAGAAGTTGGACCTTCATCCGTATTTTCATTATAATCTGTATTTTTATAGAAAATAAGATTTTCAGGAGGTTGGTAACGATTCATTTGTTCTAACTCCTCAAGTCTTTGAGAGAGTTTATATACTTCATTTTCTAATTGAAGAATGCGAAGTTCTATAATTTCTGTTCTTGTGGGTCCTGTTGTTTTTTGAGAAACAGGCTGACTAAAACTAGGTAAAGATACTTGCTGCTTTTCAAGGCAATAGCGGCAAGCTTCTATAGAATAAATAATACATTGGTAACGGAGATTCAAACTTGGATAGTTAAAGCAGTATATATAAGCATGATCTTGGCTACCTCTTCTTGGACTCCATGTATGTTCATGAGTTTGTATAACTTTAGGAGTCATTATCTGATACGGAGGCTTATCCGTAGTCATTACAATTGTTCTAGATAGGGTTTTAACATATCTAGTTTGTCTAAAGAAGGTTATGATAAATGTTCAGTTCCAAAAGGAGATTGAAGCTGGTCTGATTTAGATAATAGATCAGTAGTGAATTCTTCTAACTCACTATCTGAATCCGATCTATAATTGTTATCTAGGATAGAGACAATACTATATATTGACTCTGTATCAGAAATATATTCATCTACATGAAGTAGATCTTCTTGAACACCATCAACAAGAATTGATTGTTTGTTATATAAATTTTGTCGCTTAGTACAATCTCGTGCTAAGTGATTTTGACTTCCACAAGTAAAACATGAAAGTTTATTTTTATAATCCCGTTTAGGGTTATATTTTCTAACATGCTTTTCTTTAGCAAGATAGGGTTTCTTTGCAGAAGATTTTCTAAGAAAATATCTCTTAGAAGATTTACCCTTAAGCTTCTTCTTTTACTTAGGATTTTCTTTCACATATGTTTGAGGTGTATAAAGTTCATTGCAAAAACTAAATTCACCTTTTAAATGATGATCACCTTTTAATCGGGTGCATCTTTCTACCAATTTATCAATTATAAATTGTATCCTTGTAGTGATATTATTCATAGTAAAAGAAAGCTGTGCTTTCTCTGGATCAGTCTGCCATGCTTGATGTATTTCATGGCCAATAGGAGCAGGTAATTTTAAAAATAACCTTTCTCCGAGAGCTTGGTCATGATATCCTCCTGCATTACAAGCATAATAAAGATAATCTTGCAAAAAAGGTTTAATGTATTTCCAATTTTTTATTTGGATAATTTCAAGCTTACGAATTGCTTCTTTTTATTGGGCATTAAATCCCATATTAGGATTTGATCCTAAAATCATGATTTTTATTCGATTGGTGAAATTATAAGGATTTACTCCTAATGAAATATCTTGCTGGAATTCTGTAGGGCAGTTCAATTTATAGGACTCCCACATAGCTCTATCAGTTTCCCCTAAGAAATTTTCTAGATAAGAATACATTTCTTCGGCAGAAAAGTTTTCATCTATTTCTATTATTTTCATAGAAACCATGGAAGCCCAATTATCAAGAACTGTGCTCCATGTTTGTGGGTCATGAGCTGCTAGATTAAGGATTCTTCCTTCATCTAGGAGTTTTCTCTTATCTATTATTTCTAAAGGTAGTCTTTTACCTCTAGTTCTAATATTTTCTCGTTCTCCTTCATACTGAGTATAAGGTTCACGAGGAGGTTGGCCTATAGTATAGGTCCTTATGTGTGAAGTACTTAGCTGAGCTGTACTTGTTGAAGCTACTGCCTGTACTGGATTATTATATACAGGAGTAGTATTACTGGCTTGTGGACCAGTCATTATTGTATCCATCAAATTTTGGGTATACTTTGAACACTCTGAGAATCTTCACCCAAAGATTCTTCAGCGTCATTTTCAATTTCAAGAAAAGAATTTATTATTTCTTCTTCTTCCTGAGTAAAGTTTAAGTCCTGGGGCTTTTTAGACCCATAACAGACTCTAATATTTCCTTCACTGTCATAAACAAGCTTATGAGAAGTAAGTAATTTCCCTTTATTAATAAGCTTGATTTCGAGACTTATCATTTCTTCAAATGTAAAGTCTAATTCTTTAGATACTATAAGACTATGTTCTTCTAGTATCATTATTCTAAAAATTTTTCTAATCCTGATGTTGAAGCCTCATTATCATTGAGAGTTTGCTTCTTTTTATAATTTGAAAATCTCAAATTATATGTATCATCGGAATTTTTGAACATAATACTATCTTCAGGGATAAGCATTTGTTCACAGTCTAAATTTTTGGAAATATTCCAATCTAATCCTCCTAGATCATCTGGGGAGATGGTCATAGGTTTTATCATTTTTATTCCTTTACTAGCTAAGGCGTCTATTATAGAAGAAATTTACAGCCTATATCCAGTATTAGAATTGTTTGTTAATTTTCCTAAAAATCCTAATCCTATAAGAAGATTAGAATCTCCAGAAAAATCTTCGTATCCTCTTGCTTGGATACCAATTTCTAATTCTCCCAAGTCTTTAATAATTATGAGAAAATCTGGGGCACAATAGAAAATACCCTTATTTTCAGTCATATCTACTTCCATACAAGCAATAATTGCTTTTCTTGCATCAGATTTCCATCTTTTGTCAAGAATTGCGATTAATACTTTTGTTCCTAGCTTCTTTCGTGCTAGTCCTTTTACTGAGATTACAATCATTCCTATATGAGCTAGTGTTTTTCCTGATTGTCTCAGTTTTGTTAAGGAATCTCTTGAAATAATTTTTAGATTTCTTGGTTCTGTTGTAACCGAAATATGTTCCTCTCGTGTAATTCTTAGAAGTTGAGTCCTAAGATTTAATGGTCCTGTCCGGTAAAGGAGTTGAGGACGCAATATTTGTAACCTATTATTTTGATAGGCTTCAAATTGTTGATCTATATCAACAACTTCTTCTAGAACCTGTGCTGGAATCCCTTGTCCATCAAAAATCCTGTTTAAGAGATTTGGGATGGGATTACTTATTGATAACCGTTCATTCTAGTTATTTTCTCTTACTGTTGTAGTACCAGTAAGAGTAGTAGAAGTTCCTGTAAATGGTCTTGTACTCATTTCCAGGCAAACTGGGTACTTCTAGGTTGTCTTTTAGAAGTAGTGGTTTGAGATGTTCGAGTATGTTTTGAAGACATCTGTAATACTCGATTTAATTGTATGGTTAATTCTTGAACCGAGTTTTGATATTGTTGAGTTTGTAAGACTAACAAATTTTCTAATCTTTGGATTATTTCATATTGTCTAAAAATTAGATCAGCAGAAGTTTTTATACTTTCTTGTTGTTTAACTACTGATTCAGTAGTCATTGATACACTTGAAAGGGTTTTATCAAGTTTTTGATTTAATTGCATAAGGTATGCAATAATAAAATTATTTTGTCTAACAAATCTTTTATCAGAAGCACTTTGGGGATCATCAGAAATCATTCCCAAAGCATTGTCTAAATAATTGCTAGCTTCAACTAGTGTTTTTTGATAGTCCACATCATGATCTATCATTCTTGGATATTCCCGAGTAGGATTTACCATTCTTCAGAATTTTTGACTGTCTTTGAAGGTTTTCTAATATATCTTTAAGCTCTGCTGTGAGCTGTTTCTGTAATAATAGAGACCTTTCTATCTCTTTTACCATGGTAATCAGATAAGTATACTGATTTTTAATATATTCTTGGTTTTCATGAATATTCCGTAAGAGAATATTCTTTGTAAGCATTTCTATATATACTGTTTTCCATAATTCAGTACATATATGATTAAATTCTCTAAGGCTTTCAGCCTGAGAGATTTGTAAATCGATGATTATGTTTAACTGAGCATTCTCAGTATGTAATTGATGAACATATCTGCCATTTTCTTTTGGAAAATAACATTTATGTTTGGTTGCTTGGGAATTAGCTTGTATTTCCCAATAATTTTGTGATAATTTTAAAGATAGATAATTAATATCCATCTTTTAGCTTCTTTTGTCCTGACAAAGTCAGTGACATTCGTAGGTTTTTAATCATACTATATACCTTAATAGTATGTTTATGCTTGTAAGCATAATTTTGTTTAAAGCCTGTAGGCTTTGAAGGATAAATTCTCTTCATCCAAACTATGTGTATAAACACAAGTAAAGCGCAATATCAGATGTTATAGATCTACTAGGTACTGACTCATAAGTATATGGAACTATGTTGTGATGTGTAAAGAAAAACTACCAAAGGAGCAGAAATATGTATTAACTATAGATTCCTGGACATTATTATGCTTTGGTTTTCCTCTGGTATCAACCGCTTTACCATAACTTTTTAGTGTCCTAGGTAGCATCATGTCGTATGGTCGTTAGCAAGTCTCTAGTCCCTGGTGACTCTCCTGGTCTTTGGACCTTTTCTTGCCAAGCCATTAACCCTTTAGCAAGCTTGTATACTAAAAATATGGTGACTTAGGCAGCCCCGATTTATCCAGATTTGTATAAAAAACTAAGCATAATACATCCTATCTGAATTAATACATATAATACATCTGCTTAGGGTTATTCTTTACACCAACAGAGTATTATTCCATGCTTATGCGTGTTCCCGTTCGATCAAATAGAACCGTACAAGGCTCTGATACCAAATAGAGGGGAAAAGGGGTATTTTACAAACAGAAAATACTAAAAAGATGAGAAAGGTCTATTAAGAAAAGTACATAAGACTTACAAGAACGCTTGATCACACTACTTCACTCTTACACACTTCTTAGCTGAAGGCCGAATGCCTTCTGAGCACAAACTACTCTCCTTATATAGACAAGAGGTGGAGAGGTTTCTTACAAACGAAGTAAAGCATCAATAATTGATGTCAGCACACATGACCTTTCAATAAAGTCTACGACTCTTGGAAAAAGTAACAGACACTTGACTCTTGAGGAAAGAGCCTGACCCTTCAATAAAGTAACAGACATATGACCTTTCAGAAAAAGCTTGGGTTTTTTGGTAGGGACCGCCTTGCAAGAATAGCCGGCATCGCATCTCTTTTCAAAAAGTAGCTTTTCTTTAAAGTCTTTCTGGACTGTTCTTTCAGTCATCTGCTTGAATTTCATCAAGGATATCATCGTTGTTGGCATCTATCAAAGGATGGACCGTCCCAAAGAGATGCGATGCCGGCTATTCTTGCAAGGCGGCCCTACCAAAAAAGCCAAGCTTTTTGGTATCACTTGATAAAAATTTTGGGGGCACTCTTCTCGTGGGCACTCTTCTGAAGAACCCTGCCCTCCCTTGAATCTGCATTTGGGTGCCTTAATCGTATATACACAAATTTTAAAGTCATCCATACAAATCTTGAAACAAGTCAACATATATGAAATTTTGGTCAAAGAATGTAAAAATTTAACCAGGGTTTTAACCCAAGTTTGGGTGAAAATTTTACAAACTCCCGCGTGTTCTTTCTTCTCGCCGCCAATTTCTTCTTCCGATGATTGGCTGCTCTTCACTGTGATCGCGGAATTTTAGTGGCCTCCATGCTCTCCGATGAATGTTGGCGGCTTCCACTCTCTCTGACAATTTCCAGCGGCCTTCTCCCTCTCCGATGGCTTCTCCCTACTGCCAAAATTTCTTCCACACCTGCTTGGCTCCTCTCTCTTGTCAGTCATATCCTCTTCTGCGGGTTTCTACTTTGAAGAAGGTAAGTTGTTCGTCAACTTAATCTTGGGGGGTGGTTCTGGGAAATGATTCAAAACCTTCCTTGCACAGTGTATAAAGTATAGGGCTCTTCTTGGTTTGGAGCTCTTCACTGGAGTGATGTTGTGAAAAGTGCACAAAAGTATTATATTTAGTTTTCATTTTTCTTCCATATGTTATCTTATTAGTTGAAATGGTACCCAAGAGTTTATGACTCTTCTTAGTTTGGAGCTCTTCATTGGAGTGCTACTGTTATCTTATTGGTTGAAATGGTACACGGGTGCAACTAGATCAGAGAAAATCTAGTAAGCTATAATCATGAACAACAACAATTACAAGATATACTTAATGAATATGAGTACTCTACTTACAATACTGATTTTCTTCAACTATAGGGAAGCTGAACTTGGACTTGAGAGAGTTTCTTCCGAGGGGCTGGCTGTGCAGCAAATGCTTGACGCTCGTCGAGCGAAGCTTGATCATGTGAAGGAAGAAGAGGTAACCTTGTTATTTTTTGTTCATTCCTATTCAGTTTCAGCCCACTTTGTGTTCTGTCCATGTCAATAGATTTGTAATCCATCTGTTGCTCATACATCTAAATAGCCCTAAAAATTTTAATCTTCCCTTCGATGTTACATCAAATAAGAATAGAGGATGATCCAATGACTTCACAAACTGAATAATTTTAGAACATTGCTAGTTTCATATCTCTCCATTCTGACTTGTTTTAATATTCCAGTTTAGTTAGTCTGAAACTTAGTTCTTGCTTTAGTGTGGATGGTGTGATAACCCAGGGACAGTGGAGGAGGTGAGAACAAAGTTGCATATGAGACAGGAGGGAGCTTTTAGAAGGGAGAGAGTCATTGCTTATATTTTTGCTCAATAGGTGAATACGAAAAAATTTCCTAAGCAGCCGGGCTGCTCAGGAATTTCGAGCACAGCCCCATCAACCCGTTCAATAAGCTTTGAGATTTGTGCTCGTTAGATGACTTACATAGAGCTACCTATACCTCCAAGATTGACATATAATCGGGGTACCACCAAACCCGAGTTCGAGCAAAAGATGTAAAGACGGCTTTCTAGACACACAATAGGCCCTATGAGTTCTGGGTAATGCCCATTTGGGTTAAGAAATATACCCTCGACCTTCCAAGAAACCATGAATGTTGCTTTCTAGCCTTATCTTTCTAAGTTTGTGTTAGTATTTTTCAATGACATTTTGGTATATAGTGCCAGTTGGGAGGAATATCTCAAACACTTACAATGCGCGCTACAAGCTTTGGAGGATAAGAAATTGGTGGCAAAAAAAAAATGCAAGTTTGGTCAAACACAAGTGGAATACCTAGGGTACATCATTCACCTCAGGGGAGTTGCAATGGATCATGGGAAGGTAACAACTATCCTCATTGTTCCATCAAGGAAGTGAGGGGATTTCTAGGCCCCATTGGGTATTATTGCCAATTTGTGAGGGACTATGGTAAGATAGCAAGGTCAATGACGGATATATTAAAGGAGGGGGTCTGATGGGCCCCAAGGCCCAACTTAGTTAGTCTCCTACTCTCGCGGTGGACTAAGCATAAATAGATCGTGTTGAAATAGGACAAGAAGATTCCCCAAGTGGTCTCTACAACTCTCGTTATTATCAAGTCTTCAAGTAGTAGAGCACACAGGAATGATCTAAGAGGATCCATTGATTGCAATTCACCTCTCAGTTGTTACCACAATCAACTAAAGTGAAAACCGATTTGGCCAAAATCGATAAACACGAATGAAACAAACCAAGATCAAATAGCCTCGAAAGATACATCCAAAAGCAATTCTTAACATTAAGACTTGTAAATAAAAAAGATGGGCTACGCCCAAATCCCGATTGAGGTTTTTACGCTAATACATATATGGTTACGACAAGTACAAGCCTTTCGATCAGCACGTAAAGAAGACTAAACGAAGTAAAGATGAGAAAAGAATTAAACAAACTCCTTTCTCTCCTCCTTTGAAGTCGCCTTCTTCTTCTTGAAATGACTCGTGTTCTTCGTCGCCACCGAACTCTAAGCTCTCGAGCGTAGTACCTCCTCTCTCTTATTCTCCCGGAGCCCCAACTGGGCGCTCCCTGGGCCTCTGGGCACCTCCCGGGCGCTCCCTGGGCGCCCTCTCTGGGCACTCCCCGGGCGCCCTCTCAATTCAGTAATCTTGAGTCCTTTATATAGAAAACCTAGTGCCTCTTCGTATTCCGCATTAGATTCCGAATTAAATTCTGAATTAAACTCTAGATTAAATCCCCATTATGGCGTGTCTCTTCATATTCTGCATTAAATCCTCATCTTAATTGCATGTCTCTTGGAATTCCAAACTTAATTTCCATTATGGCTCTTGATGGCTAATAAATGATGTAAATAAATTTTGCCTTTATGATTGTAACGGTAAAGCATTAATTGCAGCTTCATTAAATCTCGTAACCTTCGGACGATTAATGCCCATTTAACACACGACGACCGGTAATAAATTCTGGCGGCTACGGATAAACTCTTGCGCCGGATGCGAGATTTCCGTCGAGAGGCAAACCACGGCCATGCCCGTAATTTTCTTGTCGATGGCGTCTTTATCCGAAAAGTTATCGTTGAAGAATTTACTATCGCGTCTGCCTATGCTCGTATAGAAATGGGTCCTTCGTATAGCCTGTCAGAGAATTACGGTCGTGATGTAGATTATGGCCTCAGCCGTAATTCTTGAAGTTACTCCCGTTTGCAACCAAACTTCTTGTCGAGATTCCTGATTCACTAAGATATGTAAATGTACATCCATGTAGCTCCAAAAGTGAGTGAATTGACCTGTATTTAAGCAAACACGACAAGTAGTGAAGCTTCTGAAGAAAGTTAACGAAATAAGCTGGAAAGAGATGTAAAAGCATGAAAATAGGTCTCGTTTCACAGGTAAATATAGGTCATAAAGACTATATAAATACGAGACATCAAAATCTCCTAGACTTAAATCATTGCTTGTCCTCAAGCATAGAAAGATAAAAGTGGTAGTCAGAAAAAGGTGAAATCAGGTCAAGCTTGTAAAATATTGTATCTTAGGGAGAAATCGTTATGAACAAATCTCAGCAAGTCAGGGCATTCAAAATAATCATCTATTGTCAAGAATAAGGGTGTGAAGATCCAATAACCAAAGTCAGATAAGGCTTACCTCCTCGAAATGCAGTAATCTCTTGTGTGGTATATGCACTCTGTTTAATCTTGATTCAACTACCAATGCACTCTTCATTTTTGTGTTATTTTCGTCTTCTTTTGTTTTTTTTTATTTGACTTCAACTCATGTCTTTGGTACCACTGCCAATTTTACGCAGTGCCAAGTAGAGGAGTCTTATTTTTTTTGTAGACTTCAACTCATATCTTCGGTACCACTGCCAATTTTACGCAGTGCCAAGTAGAGGAGTTTTTTTTATTTTATTTTTTTATTTTTTAAATTTTTTTCAGAGGAGATAACAACCATCAGATAAGTGCATTGATCGGAACCAACATGTGAATCAAATAGATAGAGGTACATACTTCCATAGAGAGATAAAAATATTACTTTGAAAGTAAGAACCTTAATAAAAAATCAGATATATTACTCCACAGTCTTTTTCCATCAAATAGGAATCAAATGAATTACCTAACTTTGAACTAAGATCTAGAGCATAATAATATCCTATGGATTTAATATGAAATAAGAAACTATCATGATTTCCAAAAATCAGAAATAATATCATCAAAAATAACATCACCACTTATCTTCATCACAGCATATGAAATGTATCATCAAAGCACAAAGCATAAGTATTGTGGTACTGCATATCATGTTTTGAAAATGAACCCAATCCAAAATCTTCCAGATTGAAATTATGCATAGTCCCTATGCATAGCATATAAAGAACAAAAAATTTGGAGAAATGAGATGCAATACTCACAAAATTAGTCAGAGTCATCATCTTTCGTATCGGAGACATTGCGCAAGAGCTAATTAGCAAGATTTGCAGAGTTTGGAATCGTAAATAGAAGCGTTGAGATGAATCTTCAAGCACCAACAAAGATGGCAAAGCAGAGTAAATTCGCGACTTCGTCCGTTGGGTAGCATCGAGATGAAGTTGCTGCCGACAGTAGAATCTCCGGAAGAATTTAAGATACAAAGAGCTGCGTTGAGCGTGGCAGAGAACTTCCAGAGGCAGAGTAGCGTAATACCAGATTCAGGTTCTTCAGTCGTTTGGAAGAAGCTTTGTTTGATCGTTTGTATTGCTGTCGCTGAAGTCTCCTGGAGATGAAATCGTCCGTATGTAGCGTGGTGGCAGGTTCGAACGGCGGCTCTTGATCCGGTGGAAGAGGCGAGCTATGAAGTCGTGCCAATTACGTGATGTCTGCTACTGGTTCAGTAGGCGACTTAAGAAAAGTTCCCTGCGGCTTCAAGCAAATAAATCACGAGCGAAGCCATCTGGTTTCAGCGAACAGACGAATTTAAGAGGTCGACAATGATTAAGCGGTGGCGGTAGTTTAATGCCGCTGCTGATTAACTCCGAGTAAACACCAGTGCCGATTCAAGAGTGAAGTCGGCGGAACTCGTAACGGCGGCCGGCTGCAGTTAAAATTGAAATGTGTATTTTTGATGGCGGCTGCAATTGATGTTGATTCGAATGTGATGGCGGCGGATTTTGCATAGGTGGCAGAAATTGCTGGAAATGGCCAAAGCTGAATGTTGCGAACGTTTGCAGCAATTGATTGGAGGCGGATTGACATTGACATTTTTGCAAACGGCAAACAACACTAATTCAATATTCGGCTGAAAGTCAATTGAAGATTTGGTTTGTTGAATTTCCGTTGGCAGGTGAGTTCCAAATCCATCAGCAATTTGGAATTGAATTACTGATTTGAGCGTCAAAAGCATATCCAACAGCAAATTATTTTCCACGTTGAGTTCCAAATCAATTCCCAAATGTTGACTTCGCTCCTCCACGTGCAATTGGATTTATCCTTGGAGACTTCATTGGAACTTCAAATTAAATGTGTTGACTTCAAATCTACCTCTCCATGCTGAATGAATTCCATTTGGCGTGGAAACACGTGAAAGCATGTGAAAGTTACTGAATTTGGGGATTAAGCAGCGGCGGCACGAATAAATTTTTGCAATCTTGTTGCGAGAGAGAAAGTCGGTGCGCTAAGTGGAGAATAAATGTTGACTTCCTCAAGCCGCTCAACGGACGGGAGTGGAAACATCGCCGGTTGCAGCTAAAGAACAATGGCAGCGGCGTGGGTTGACTTCGGGAGAGAAGAAGCCGGCACAAGAAATTATTGCCGTCGATTTCGTAAGCATAAACCGATTAAAGCTTATGTTTTTGGAAGTCGGCTGAATTTGGCGAAGCTGGGGAGCGCTAGTGATAGCAGCCGTAATCTCTGATGGTTGTCCAAATTCATTCCCTTGTTTGGATTTGCAGATTATGGTCGCAATGGGCTTCATGGTTATAACTGTAAGAGAAATTTTTTTTTTTTTTTTGTGATGACAAGGAGATCCGTAATTCTAAATTCAACCTGATAAAATAAATAACACTCATCAGAATAGCTAACTAAAATTAAAGAAATAAAGAATTTGGGTTGCCTTCCAAGAAACGTTAGTTTAGGATCATTAGCTTGACCACAGTGTAATGCAGAGTTTAGAATGAAAAAATTAGTACCAAGGAATGCATACCTTAAATTGTCAAACAGTGATATTAGGTATGAGTTTCTTTCAATAATTACCTGGGGTGCTTTCTCATATAGGTTTTCAAACTTTTACCATTCTCGAATCGATTCATTCAGTAGGGTGAAGGATTTTCACAAGAGTTTGAGTATTTTCATTGTCGTCTCATCCTTCTCAGCTTGACTAGAATGTCGTCTAAAATTTTCATCGGTTTTCACACACAATAATCAGCCAGTTGTAATAAGATGATCATCTCTTCTCATAAGCTTCTATGACTTAAAAAAAAAATTGGCTATGAATATTTCAAGATGTCTATGCAAAAACAGAGTTATGCTAACTAAAGTAAAACAAAATTACAAAGAAAAGACAAGAAAGCATGATAAAGCCTAGTCTATCCATTCATAGAATATTTTGATATTAACAAAATACCATCCCCGGCCACGGCGCCAAAAACTTGTTGCACAAAATCCGCAAGCGCACGGCTTACCGATGTAGTACTTAAGATATCGTTCCCACAGGGATGGATTGTCAAGTACCAAATCTTTCAATCTTTGATAGCTAAGCGATTGAAAATCTTAGTTGATGATACAAACTAAGCTAAAAGTGCAATAAAATAAAGGTCCTACAGATATGAGAGAAATCGGAAAATCGAGGTTCACCACGTTAATCAACCTACAAGCGAAATGAAAAGTACTGCTTGGAAAATCTTTCGGAAACCAAGGACATGTCCCCTTGAGCCGTACCCCTCTCGGTTGCACAACTCAGCAACTTAGTTAGTCTCCTACTCTCGCGGTGGACAACTACACGATCTACTTAGTTAGTCTCCTACTCTCGAGGTGGACTAAGCATAAATAGATCGTGTTGAAATAGGACAAGAAGATTCCTACAACTCTCGTTATTATCAAGTCTTCAAGTAGTAGAGCACACAGGAATGATATAGGAGGATCCATTGATTGCAATTCACCTCTTAGTTGTTACCACAATCAACTAAAGTGAAAACCGATTTGGCCAAAATCGATAAACACGAATGAAACAAACGAAGATCAAATAGCCTCGAAAGATACATCCAAAAGTAATTTTTAACATTAAGACTTGTAAATCAAAAAGACGGGCTACGCCCAAATCCCGATTGAGGTTTTTACGCTAATACATATATGGTTACGACAAGTACAAGCCTTTCGATTAGCACGTAAAGAAGACTAAACGAAGTAAAGATGAGAAAAGAATTAAACAAACTCCTTTCTCTCCTCCTTTGAAGTCGCCTTATTCTTCTTGAAATGACTCGTGTTCTTCGTCGCCACCGAACTCTGAGCTCTCGAGCGTACTACCTCCTCTCTCTTATTCTCCCGGAGCCCCAACTGGGCACTCCCCGGGCGCCCTCTCAATTCAGTAATCTTGAGTCCTTTATATAGAAAACCTTGTGCCTCTTCGTATTCCGCATTAAATTCAGAATTAAATTTTGAATTAAACTCTAGATTAAATCCCCATTATGGCGTGTCTCTTCATATTCTGCATTAAATCCTCATCTTAATTGCATGTCTCTTGGAATTCCAAACTTAATTTCCATTATGGCTCTTGATGGCTAATAAATGATGTAAATAAATTCCGCCTTTATGATTGTAACGGTAAAGCATTAATTGCAGCCTCATTAAATCTCGTAACCTTCGGACGATTAATGCTCATTTAACACACAACTGCCGGTAATAAATTCTGGCGGCTACGGATAAACTCTTGCGCCGGATGCGAGATTTCCGTCGAGAGGCAAACCACGGCCATGCCCGTAATTTTCTTGTCGAGGGCGTCTTTATCCGAAAAGTTATCGTCGAAGAATTTATTATCGCGTCTGTCTATGCTCGTATAGAAACGGGTCCTTCGTATAGCCTGTCAGAGAATCACGGTCGTGATGTAGATTATGGCCTCAGCCGTAATTCTTGAAGTTACTCCCGTTTGCAACCAAACTTCTTGTCGAGATTCCTGATTCACTCAGATATGTAAATGTACATCCATATAGCTCCAAAAGTGAGTGAATTGACCTGTATTTAAGCAAACACGACAAGTAGTGAAGCTTCTGAAGAAAGTTAATGAAATAAGCTGGAAAAAGATGTAAAAGCATGAAAATAGGTCTCGTTTCACAGGTAAATATAGGTCATAAAGACTATATAAATACGAGACATCACTGAATCAGATCCCTCTCAATCATATTAGAAACTCTCTCAAGTCCAAGTTCAGCTTCCCTATAGTTGACGAAAATCAGTGTTGTAAGCAGAGTACTCAGATTCATCAAGTATATCTTGTAATTGTTGCTGTTCATGACTATAGTTTACCAGATTTTCCCTGATCTAGTTGCACCTGTGTACCATTTTAACCAATAAGATAACAACAACATTCCAATGAAGAGCTTCAAACGAAGAAGAGCCATAAACTCGTAGGAGAGCCTGGAGGTCGCTGGAACTCTGCATACTAAATATCATTTTCCTAGCATACTCATTATAAAACGTATAAGTTTGATCTTCACCACTAAATGTCATACCAATAGAAGGAACCACATTCGAGGATTCATTTCTTGTAGATATCTCTATATTTTCTCCCTTTTGAGATGTATATGATATTGTTTCATTATCAACTTCCTAAGAAAATACATACAACTATTATAAGCATATGTGTTGCCTAAAAAATAATATTTATATGATTAAAAATATTGCACTCTATAATATCTTACCAGTTTCACACTTATCGGGTCAAAATCAGGTTGTTCATTATTTGATTGCTCATCATTCGACGAGGACCAATCAAACATCTCACTAATCTTAATTTCCTTATTCTGAGAAGACTCACCTTTTTCCATTTCAATGTATAAATGGATATCCACTAAAATACATGTAATAGGTATTATAGTAAGTAAACTACACAATAAATTAACAATCACGAAAACTCGCATATTACCTGAGTTTAGTCTCTAAAGGAGTTCGCCGGAGAACCCTAACTTAGGTTTTCACATATGCTGTTCGGAGAAGACAACGTCCGAGAGAGGAGGAGATTCAGAGAATGAATAATAAAGAAAAGATAAAACCTAACTAGCAGTCGTTAAAAAGACAGAGAAACCTAACTGGGGTTTTCGAAGCAACTGTCCAGATCAAGATCTTAAAGCAGAGATTCAGATATCAATTTAAATAAATAAAGGTTCAAAACATGGAAGAAGGCATCGGAGAGGGATGATCTAGCGAGGAAGAAGAGTTGATCGAAGGGAGTGGATGACCGGCTGAGAACCGTCGGAGGGAGTCAATGATCGACAGAACAATGTTTGAGAGGGAGGAGGCTGCCGGATCTTTGCAATCACTGTGAAGAAGAGAGCGAGGAGGCTGCCAGATCTTTGCAATCACAGTGAAGAAGAGTCAATCGCCAGAGGTGTTACCTGTGTGAAGAAGAACGTGTTTTCATCCATTCCACCCTAACTTCACTCGACATCGTGTAAGTTGACGAAAAGTTCATGTAGGTTGACTTCAACCAGGGTTAAAGGATAGTTAATCTTTTGTGAATGTTGACTGAAGTTCATGAACGTTGACTGTGCTTTGAGAGTGGTGCCCCCGCTTTTTCATTCAAGTCTCGCAGATAAGGGCACCCAACTGCAAATTCGGGTGCCCTTCTGCCAAAATTTTTTCGAATGATAAGTATGTTGTATTACTATTTTATCGGAAAAAATTTTTAACACAGTGCTCCCTTTGCAGGCGGCTGCGATCTTGTAAATACAAATCTTAAGGTAAAATCAATATACACGATATTGCTCAATGTACATGAAGATCATGTATGTATGTTGACCAATATCATGTACTACAACTCTTGAAAAATTTTAGTTAACATACATGTTGTTAGTCAACATACACGATCTTGATATATGTTGACCAATATTGTGTATATTGACTTTACCTCAAGATTTATATTTATGAATCACAGCAGCAGATTCGCATTAGGGGAGCCCTGTGTCAAAAGTTTTCTCATCTACGTTTCTCCTCCTGTAGACAAAGGTTCCCACTTAACGAAATATATACATCTTATAAAATATTCGTACTATATATTATAAAAATCTAATTATATTTATTCCAATTGGGATTAGAAAATATAAAAATTATAAATAATTTTTAAATTTACATATTAATTAGTTAAGAAAAACTTTATGCTACTTCAATTAATTAGAATTAAAATATCCCGATTATTGTTTAAACTAAATGCTAAGATAAATAGATGTGCTTTAGCACCTTGAAAAGTTTAAGACTCCTTCCAAAGCTAAGAATGGGTCAACATGCCTTTATTGGATTTCATAGATTGCTGACTGAAATTAATTTTATTATGATGTGAAATTTTTGTGACATAATGTTGCGTCATTTCAGTCATATTGAACTAAGCATTTTAAACTCGAGTCTAATCCAAATGCATAAATTTTATACCCGAACCCTCTAATTGAAGAACTAACTTAGATTTAATTAGCATTTTACCCAATTGAGCCAACGAAAGAAAACGTACCCGAAGAACGAATTAGATGAAAACCGCCTTCGTATGGGCTAAAAATACACCCCCAGCCCTCTGCCAGCCTCTCGTTTGTAGAGACAATAGACCAAGATCCGAAATAAAAAATCCATTTTCCAGGTCGTCTATTTTCCATAATATGTAAAATTTAAAGTAATATAAATATAATTTTTATTTTAAGATTCCTAATTTCAGAAAAAAATTAATATCCCTTGAATCCTAGGTAAAAACTTTGCTTAAGAATTTTTTTCTCCCGATATCCGCCGTGTTCACTGTCCTCTGCTCGCCTGATTAAACGACCGGCGTCACGAATGCAGGCACAACTAGTTTTTTTTTATTTTTAAAAATTATCAAAATTAGTTTCACTAAATGCGCGAATGGCTGAGGTGCCTCGCAAAGAATTCAACGCTTTAAGATTCAAGATTTACACCTGTCTATTCTGAGGCCGCGGCTCCTCTAATTGCACGGTGTCAGGAATTTTCTCTTCACAGAACCAAGAGCGAGAATTCGCCGCCTTGTCCTCCTCGCTCCTCCCCGCCACCACCGCAATGGCAATGGCTCTGCGCACCCACGCCCCTTCTTAGAATTCCGACACGTCGCCGCCGGATTTATTCGTGTCCCATCGCTCGCCCCCTGATCCACCACCCACCAGCCATGGAGAGGCAGCGCCACATCCTCATGCAACGGTACGAGCTGGGTCGGCTCCTTGGCCAGGGCACCTTCGCGAAGGTGTACCAGGCGCGCAACCTGGCTACCGGCGCATCGGTGGCCATCAAGGTCATCGACAAGGAGAAGGTCCTGCGCGTGGGCTTGATCGAGCAGATCAAGCGCGAGATCTCGGTGATGCGCCTCGTCCGCCACTCTAACATCGTCGAGCTCTACGAGGTGATGGCCACGCGATCTAAGATCTATTTCGCCATGGAGTACGTCCGTGGTGGCGAGCTCTTCAATAAGGTGGCCAAGGGTCGCCTCAAGGAGGACGTCGCCAGGAAGTACTTCCAGCAGCTCATCGCCGCCGTTGATTTCTGCCACAGCCGCGGCGTGTACCACCGCGACCTCAAGCCCGAGAACCTGCTCCTCGACGACAAAGGCGACCTCAAGGTCTCTGACTTCGGCCTCAGCGCGTTCGGCGCCTCCCGCCGCTCCGATGGGCTCCTGCACACCACTTGCGGCACGCCGGCGTACGTCGCCCCTGAGGTCATCAACAAGAAGGGCTACGACGGGGCCAAGGCCGACATCTGGTCCTGCGGCGTCATCCTCTACGTGCTCATGGCCGGCTACCTACCCTTCCATGACACCAATCTCATGGAGATGTACCGCAAGATCAGCCGCGGCGAGTTCAAGTGCCCCTACTGGTTCCCCTCCGAGTTCAAGAAACTGCTCCTCCGCCTGCTCGACCCTAACCCCGCCACGCGCCTCACCATCGCCAAGCTCATCGACAACCCATGGTTCCGCAAGGGCTACCGCGCCATGTGTCAACAGGCTCATATGAAGCGCAACGAGAGCCTCGGCGACGTGCGTCGGGCGTTCGCCACCGTGGAGGAGCTGGAGGAGGAGCATAAGAAGATGGAGCTAATCGATTCGCAGTGCTCGCCCTCGACCTCGACGGCGAAGGCGATCAAGCCCGCGTGCCTGAACGCGTTCGACCTGATATCGCGGTCGCCGTCGTTCGACCTATCGGGACTGTTCGAGGAGGACGAAAGGCGGCGACCGGAGGCTCGCTTCACGACGCAGAAGCCCACGGAGGCGATCGTGTCGAAGCTGGAGGAAATCGCGAGGACGGAGCGGTTCCGGGTGAGGAAGGAGAAGGAGGGGATCGTGAAGCTGGAAGGGAGCAAGGAGGGGCGCAAGGGGCTGCTGGCGGTGGAGGCGGAGATCTTCGAGGTGACGCCGGCGCTCTACGTGGTGGAGGTGAAGAAGGCCTCAGGAGACACGCTCGAGTACCAGCGGTTCTACCACCAAGAAATGAAGCCATCGTTAAAGGACATCGTGTGGAAGTGGCAGGTCGGTGACCAGGCGCCGCCGCCGCCCTCGCCGTCGCGGTCGTCGCCGGCTCGTGTAAAGCTTGAGTGATTGATTCATCGACTTCTTGCTCCCTTGATTTGAACTTCGATGCAGCGGTTCTACGTACTGTATGCACCTGCTAACCTTTTTATATATCGTCTTCAATGATAAGTTGTGTCCTATGAAGAATAGATATTTAGAGTTAATTTATGGTGCGTCTGCATTGATCTTACTTGTATATGCTCTTCTTCTTCTTCTTTTTCTTCCTACAATTATCTTATGTCATGTAATTTTTTTCTCAGCCTTCTTTTTCCCAGATCTGTGGAACATTGGAGACTATTTGAGAGTAGCTACACTGTGCATAATAAGACTGCCTATTGTTACCATATTTAGCCACTTTATGTGTACAACTTAATTGTTCATTATCTTATTTACAAGTTATTTAGAAGAAAATCTAAAACATTTCAAATTAAAAAGAGATAATCCGTATAATACTTCATTCATTCTTCTCAATTTTCTATTTAGGCTTCTACTAAATAAACCTGCAACCGGAATATGATTGGGTTGTTGATGAAATATAATTAGACTTCCTTATCCATGCTTTGAGAAAAGCCACTACATATTTTGAAAAACCACCCAAATTAATAAAAACAAGAGTAAAAAATTAACAAATTTGATGTCAACTTAATTGGTCTATGAATTTTCAATTACATTAAGCTTTCCTAAGAGTAATGAAATAGGAAAGCAACCCAAGAGACCTTCAAAGTTAATGTTGATGGTGTGCAGTGAAGCTCTAATCAATTGTTTTAACAGAGAAGAGGAAGGTAGAGAAAGATTAATTTAGTGATCTATTTTCATCCTGATAATGATATGATTTTCTTTAATATCAATTAGCTATGGTGGCAAGATTCATTAGGAATCGGTTGAGTCATTGACAACTTAGCATCAATTATTATAGTAGAATACAAACAGTCAAACACTTTATGACATTATCTTCAGGGCATAAAAGAAGTATATAATGTTCTTGAAGGCATCTATAAAATATTATGGTGGAAATTAATTCTCAAAGTAACCATAAAGCAAGTACACAAACTACTCAATTTATCAAATGTAATGGTGGATAGTAATTTAGTTTTCATTGGATGACACAACTGTTCAAGTTTCAATTCAGAAGACTCAGATTTCAGGTAGCCTGCTTAGGATTTAAGATGTGCATCCATCAAAATTGCTTGTTCTTCGTCTTTCAAATGAAAACTTTTTAATTTCATTCAAATGTCAGTATGTACACAAATTGCTCTTTTCTATACAAAACTAGAAACAATATCATATAATCTAATAATAACAAGAGAGAAATTTGGCGACAACCACACAAATGAACACATCAAAAGGGTTAAATGAGTGCTTCTCCTAAAGCTTAATCAATCGCCACTGAAAAGGTTGGATAATAAGGTTTAAGTGAGGTAGAGTCACCTAGAACAGCTTGTGCCCCAATGAAAGACTTGGTGATCAGCTGAAAAAAACACCTCCTAAGCTTATCGTACAAGACCAAACCTGAATGCAAGAAGAAAGTAATTTAGAATTGAAACAGCTCTTAACTAGAAGGTTTACTGACATTGAATGCACAAATGTATCGATGTTGTTGTTAAAATGAGAACAATGTGTGGTGAAGAAAATTAAAATTGATACCTTTTCTTTCCCAGTAATCCATCAAGCAGGTGTTTTGACTGTGTGAGCGGTGTGGTATACAAGCTGCTGCAATCCGGGTTTTAGCTCTTTTTCCCACAGCTCCTCGTATGCTCCGCCATCGCCCGCTTTCTTTTTCACCTCAACCACTACGATCGATGGTGTGAGCTCGAATATCTCTGCTGCAATCGTTAATGGCCCCGATTCCCCTTCTCTTGTCCCTTCCAAGCTCACGCCGCAATCCTTTCTCTTCACCGTGAAACTCACCACTTTGGCAATCTCCTCCAGCTTCGATATGATCGTTGACACGGGTTCTTTGGAAAGGAATCTGGTCTCCTCCCCTTTCTCACCGAACAGCCCGGAGAGGTCAAACACCCTGGAGAAGGATATGACATCGAAGGCATTCAGACTGGCCGGTCTCACCAGACCCTGCCGCCGTTGCCTCTTGGACGATTTCGCGGAGGAGGCAACAGAGCATTCGGACTCGGTTTCCCAGTCCGATGAACAATCGCCCCGAGATCCGTCGGTCTGTAGCCGAGGTTCTTCTGGGATTTGTAATTGGTCGTCGACAATCGCTTGGCGGAATCCTTTCATGAACCACTTGTTTTCCATGATCTCCGGGATGGTTATCCGAGTTAGGGGATTGGTGTCGAGAAGGCGCCGCAGTAGCCGCACAAGATCCGGCGAAAACCACTGCGGGCACCTGAAATCACCTTTGTAGATCTTTCTGTACATTACCACAATATTAGGGTCCTGGAATGGAAGGTAGCCGGCCATCAATACAAAGAGGATTATGCCGCACGCCCAAATGTCGACCTTGGCGCCGTCGTAGCCTCTTTTCGAGAGCACCTCCGGTGCGAGATACGCTGGCGTCCCGCAAAAGGTGTGCAGAAGTCCGTCTTTGCCTCGACCCTGCTCGGCCACAGCAGAGAGCCCGAAGTCCGACACTTTGAGATCGCCTTTTTCGTCTACGAGCAGATTCTCTGGCTTGAGGTCCCGATGGAACACGCCGCGGGCGTGGCAGAAAGCCATGGCGGAGATCAGCTGCTGGAAGTAGCGGCGGGCCGCGTCCTCCTTGAGTCGACCCTTGGCGACGCGAGAGAAGAGCTCCCCGCCGCGGACGTACTCCATGACGAAGTAGATCTTGGTCTTTGTGGCCATCACCTCCGAAAGATGCACGATGTAGGGGTGGCGAACGCGGCGGAGGATGGCGATCTCGCGCTTAATGTGCGCCGTGAGCCCCCAATTGAAGATCTTTTCCTTGTCCAGGGCCTTGATCGCCACGAGCTCGTCAGTCTGCACGTTGCGGGCGACGTAAACCTTGGCGAAGGTCCCGGCGCCGAGGAGCTTGCCGACCTCGAATCTGCCAAGGATAAGTTTGGACTCCGTCCTCGCTCGCTTTTCCGGGTGGTTCTCCGGTGTCTTCGTCGTCATCGAGGTCGTTGCCGCCGCCGCCGCCATAGGAATGGAGAATCTGATCCTCCAATGGCCACCTCGAAGCGTTGCAGAACAAATACAACGTTACACTTTCCAGTTCCCTCCTCGGTATACCAAATGGCGGAGCGGAGGCTTTTGGAAGCATACGGACTTACCGGTGCCGGTATATAGAAAGAAGCCGGTGGCGTAGCTTTGACTATCGAGGATAGGATAAAACGGCCGGAGCGAATTGGAAGAGACGGAAAAGAACAAGTCGCCCGACGCTCCGTTCACGACTTGGGCGGTAGTTACTGGCGTTATATTTTGAATTTTTTTTCTTAAGTAACATAAGGATTCTTACGTCCACTTCCCTGCAGACAGACCCGCACCCAGTGCCCCACAGCCGCTGTTGATCCCCACCACTCTCACATGGTGTGACGATGCGGGTACTGTGGTATAATACTTAAAACAAAAGTCAGGAAAATTGGAGTAACACGGTATGTTACACCTCAGCATTAGGAAGATTGAAACAAAAATAAATTTGGATTAATTAAAACCTGATAAAATATATTTGATTATTTTAAAGCATATGGATAAGATCAATCCAAATTGGATCTTATTTTGCTTGATTTGAATATATTTTTGGAAAATATAAATATTTCTCTTTTCAACCTTAACGTGCTAATTTGATCTATAAAGAGTGATTTGTACATAATCAACAATTTAGTGGAAGAATTGAAACAAAGTTTATGGATTAATTTATCCACCTTGAAAGTCTACGGCTTATCTCCATTGGCAACAGTGATTTGGCATCTACGTTTTATGTGTTTGTGGATAAGATAATGTATGTACATTGATACAAAATACTTACTAGTTGAATTCACAAATAAATATTTGATAAACGTATCGGGTACCTATGCTTATAAACCCAAATCACTTCATTTAGTTAATATCGAATAGCATGGGTCGGATCGAGTCGGATACTTCACTATGACGAGTGTAATTGTCATATATAATGATTCTTTTTATAGGTGGATAAAGTAAAATTTATTTTCGATTTCATACATTCAATAGCTTATGTGACATTATTGTTCATGTGTGCTTATGTAATCAAATTGCTTTCTCATATTGCATTGTCGACTATTTCGTGTTTATATATTATTGGGGGCGTTTTAATTTTGTGTAGTGTTTCAACCGTATTGCTAGTTGCTCAACACTTTAGTGCTCGTCTTGGCTCCACTACATCAACATCGAGTCGTGCATAAACATATTATAAAATATTTGAATAAGTAAAAAATATTTACGTAGACAATAATATCATTCATATCAGGGCTAACATAATAAAGTATGTAGAGCATTTATATGCGGTGAGGTTTTACATACTAATGACGTTTAAAATCACAATATAATCTATCGATCTAGGTTATGTTTGGCCCTATTTTAAAATTGATTTTAAGTGGCTTTTAAATAAAAAGTAGTTAGAAAATTATTCAGAAAAAAAATAAAAATAAAAAAATACGTAAAAAAGTAAAAATTAAAAAAACTATAATTTAATATTTTTACAATGTCTGTTTCATAAAAATATTAATATATATAATTTTAGTTAAAATTTTATATATTATTATTTTAAATAATTTAAAATTTAATTCTAAACAAAAATAATATATATATTTAAAATAATTTAAAATAATATATTTATTTATTATTTTAAATTTTGACATGTTATTAACTAAACATTTTACTGATATTAATGTAAGAGAACTTTTTCGAAATTCAGATATAGCGTAATTTTAAATAATTAAATAGTCAATTAAATTTAAAATTAAATAATAGTTTGATATTATTTTAACTGACGGCTCATATTATTATCTGGCTGATTCGGGGTCGCTACGGGCGTCTTTGTGAAGCTTAGATCAGATCGAAGCCTCGGTAACATGGCGTCTGGCTCCGGCGGCATCGATCTTCTCTCCGTTTACAACGATGAGGAGGAGGACGAAGAAATGGAAGAGAAAGTGCCGGTGGAGGCGGCGACGTCGGCCGTGGAGGAGCAATGGTCGGGTGAGGCAGACGCTGCATCGTCGGACCCCATGGCAGACGGAGGAACTAGTTCAACCCCGCCGGACGCCTCCTTCGAGGATGCTACTCCTCCAACCGTCGGCCAGATTCGGTCTTCTCCCCTCGACGACGGCATGAATTATGAAACCCTAATTAGCCCTATCGCTCGAAGTCCTACGCCGCCGCCGCTGTTTCCCTCTCGGGCGCAGTCTTCGCCCTTTCCAGCGATCTCTCCTTCACATCCTTCTCTGCTGCCGGATCCTGTGGACCGTCCAAGGAAGCGTATGCGATCACTTGCCATAGTGGATTATGAACATGATGACACGGCTATATCTCCTGATCCTGAGGTAATGTAAATAGTTCTCTATTTGTTTCATTTTTGTTCAAGATTCTTGAGTGTTATCCAGTTTAGTTAGCCATTATCTAACCGATATGATTTCCAAATTATGTCACATAGGTTTTAGTGGAATTTATATCCAATGTCTTTTATTGACGGGCATCTAAATTTTGGTAGGAGGAAGAGGCACTTAGCATTGACCATTCCATGCTTGGAGCAGAAGTACAAGTTTCTAATGGTGAGTCTGCTTTCTTTTATTCCTTTAAAATCTGAAATATCATCCCAAATTTCCTTGCCCTTGATGCCATGCTAATTCTGTTAAATGTTCTTAGCAGTCATTTTCTTATTTATACTATACATTAATTTATTTTTCATAGAAATTGTTTTCTAGTTAATATAATTCTATTTACACAGCAATTAGGTGGAAGGTTCACCTTGTCTAGTCCAAACTGGCGATACTAAGCTATCATTAGTTGCTAAAGCCATAGTTAACCTTATCTTTTTAACCTGGTCAAGATTTTTGACTGTTGTAAAATAAAAAGAAACCTTTGCAAGAGGTAACTTCGAAAGTGGATATCTTGGTATCAATAATTCAATTTAGAAATCCATAATTGTGAATGATTTATTGTATTCTTAGCAACTTATTTTAGTTGTATAAGGTCGAATGTTATTTCTCTTACATTGTTGGTTGATGATAATTGTAAGTTTGTTCCTATAAGAAGTATGAGGATGATATGATTCGCTATGCTCATTTAGAAAGTTTGACATACTATGGCTCCGTTTGACCCAGCTTCATGTTTTTAGCTTCTGCTCGCTGAAGAAGTGCTGGTTGAAAAGATGCTGGTTGAAGAAGTTTGAGGGTGTTTAGATGCACAGCTTATGGTTAGGTTATTCTATTTATAATAAATAATTTTTTATTAAAAAATTATTAAGATAAAATTATATGACTATATTGTAGTTACCTATAATTAAAATATTTATTAAAAATATTATGAGTTATAATATTAAAAAATTATTATTATATTATTTAAAATTTATAAAGCTAATAAGTCAATTTTGATATTCACAAATAAGATTTTAATAATAAAAATATATTTTAAATTATTAAAAATGTGAAATTATGATCATGGTGTATTATAGAAAAAATTATAAGAATTGAGAGTTGATTGAGAGAAAACATACATTTTATTTGTGGGTTGAAACAAGAGTCGAGGGGGAGAAGCAGTAGGGGGCTAGAGAAGCAGCTTCACCCTTGCTTCTCAGCTACAATGCTAACTCGTGGGTTAGAACAGAGAAGCTGAAGGGTCAAACGCCTCAATTTCTTGATTTCTTCTGGCTGCAAAGCCATAAGTAAGACCAAAAGCTGGGCCAAACGGGGCCTATACCTATTCAGCTATCCTACTAATGATGCTAGATTCTATTGCTTTTGGATTGAGGGTTGGAGGGTTGGAGCGAACTTGTTTTTGGGCCTTAGTGGATTTTAACTCTCTGGAGAAGAAATTTGCGCCGTTGCCAAAATGTCCTTGCTGCTTGCAAAAGAGGAAAGGCGTAGAGTTTTTACCAAGTGTCCTCCTTCATTGCTTAAGTTCACAATCACCTTATGGTGATTGAAAGTTAAATACAATATAAATTGCAATTGGTGGTATGTGGGGGAGAAAATGGAGTTGGTCGAGTACCATTATCAATGAAGGTGTTGGGATGTCCCTCCGGTTCAAATAAAACCAAACAGATTTAAACTGAACTGAATTTTACATTGTTTTCAAACTGAACCTTAAATTTTGGTTTGGTCCAGTAATCAAAAATTTGAAATTTGAAACTTTTAATACATTTGAAAACATCTTTATAAAATACATAAACTTTATTTACAAATTATTTTAAAATATTTTTTTCATTTTTTATTTTTAAAGGAAAAATAATACTGTAATATGAATATTTATATAAAATTAATACACAATTACTAAAAAGTCAATTTATTCGATTTAACATAAAATGTTACTAGTAAATTAAAGAAAACCAAATCCTTTAACAATTAGATGAATTTAATTAAAATTTTTGGTTTGATTCATTTTGGTTTTTTAGATTTAACTTTAGAACTAGGGGTCTTGCAAGGTTTAGGTATCCTTGTTGAGTTAGTCGTGAATAATTTCAAGGTCCTTATCTTTGAACCTTGTAGATGGCGAACGTAATCATTTACCGGACCTTTTCCCTTTGCATTGTTTGATAGACTATAGAGATTGTTTGTTTGATTCTCAAGGGGCACCATTGGCTTCTTTGTTCCATTGGTGATTGTCTTTCAAAATTTGTTCATAGGTAGTTACATTATTTCTGAGACCAAGTCTAATTGCGACACTGGAAGGTGATGATGAGTCACTCATGTGCTAAGTCTTGAGGTTTACCTATGAGGCTTAATATTGTCTATGAGTTTATGCATTCACTTTCATTAAGGTGATTATTCAAGTTACTAGCGGAGAAAACCTTGACCTCTTGGTGAAAATTGCTTGAGAATGTTGACTTTTACATCCCTTCCGAGGTAGTTGCCAAGAGCAAGCGGTGTTTGGGTTATGGTGCCCAAAAATAAATCACTTAGGACTACATATTGATCGAGCAGAGGGCTCAAGCGCAATGCCATTCTTGAACTTTCACTTAAGTTGATTTCTCTCTTCCCTTGGGCGGTGATATAGGTCATACATCGTTTGAGCTTGTTTAGATCCCTTGGGCCATCTTATTGTGGAGATGTAGAACACTTATGAACCTACAACTAGAGCTGGAGTTTGGAGTCATTGCACTGCATTCACAGGATCTTGCATCGGTAGTTCCAACAATTGATCAAGAGGGAAGCCACATTTAGCATTGAGCCATATTTGTTCAGGATGCCTAAGAAGCTTGATCCATTGATCAAATTATGCCAAGTCATTTAAGATCTCTCTCACTATCCTGATCACATGATGATGTCATGCGGCATATCCCATAGGCTTTCTGGGAGAACCTAAGATTTAAGCCTGAGTAGCTAAGTTAGATAGAAGCACCTTTATATGCATGTCACTAATTTCATCATTAATCATCTTTGTTAGCAGGTGACTCCATTTGACACTTAGGCTTGTAAAAGTGATACAACCTCTCTTTTGTTATGACAATGACCAATCTTTTTCTAGTAACTTGATATCATGCACTTAAAACAAAGGTCGTTGGTATTTAGATCGGACATAGATACACTAAAAGTTTAAGATTAAAATGTAGGATCGAATTGGAAGGTCCTACCTATATTTGTTCAAAAAAATATATTCATATATTAAGAGTAGTATGAATGTTTTAACAAGTAACAATGAACAAAAAATAACAAATGTTTATCATGCATATGAGTACCGAGACACTTGCTATTTCTTAACCAATCAACTTATGTATTTTTGTAAACATTCACATATAATAAATGTAATAGAAGACATTGACAATGTTAAAACCAGCTACAATCAAACAAATTAGATAACAAGTATCAACTATAAATTTAACTAATGTATTAGTAATATTTTCCTAATAAAGCTTGATAATAAAAAAAAATTCATATAGGCCCTAAATAGTTAGGGATTAGAAGATGTCACACTAGTCAATCACAATTTATTAATTTTTTAGTTAAATATTACTTGTTGTGCAATTGTATGATGAAAGCAATGAAGATTAGTTCATAAAGATGAAAATGATGCATAATAAACTCTTGCAGACGTCCACATACTACAATGAACTCAATGAAGATAAAAAAGATATCAATGAATTACAAAAACTTATAAAGACACAAAAAGTAAGATGATTAACAAAAATGATGAGGACAATGACAAAAATAGATAAATGACAAGAAGAATAATGAAATAAAAAGAGACACAAATTACACATTTTAATAGTTGAAGATTTAAAAATTCAAAGTTGTTCATCAAAGCATTCGTCGATTTATTGAAGCATTTGTCAAAGCGTGTGTAAAAGATGATTGCCATAGCATCAAAGATGTTCATTGATGTAAATTAAAGAAAGAATCTTGTAAAAGATAGGCCAATAATGACATTTAAATTGTTGGTCAATAGAGGCCATGAATACAACAAGTAAATGAAACAATTATATTGTCATACTAACTTATGAGTTTAGGCCAGCACTTAGGAAGTTAACAAGTTGGAAGTAAGTAAATCTAACACTTAATCACCTATGTTGTAGAAACAGGATTGGAAATCCTATAGGTGGGATTGGAGATCCTATCATTCCTACATTTGTGAAGATCTTACCTATGTCTTGGATTGTTTAGTCTAATTTGGGTTGTAGGGTTGTATGATCCTAGGATTTAGAATGAGTTCCTAACAACCTTGCTCAAAACATGCATAATACATCACAGGTGCGTTGCACTCATGTCTTGGACCTGAGAGCTTGATGCAATGGATTGCCACTCCTAAGTTCTAACCCAAGACTTGCCACATCATGTCTTTGTATGCGCACCTAGTCAGAGTTTGCTCTTGCTAAGTCCTGTAACAACCTATCTTTGAGCATTTTTCTTCTTCATGCCCGCTCTTAGATAAAGCTTGCTCACTAAGCTTCTGTTCTCATAAGCACTCAACGTCTTGCCTCAAGGTCGGACACTTCTTTTTTCTCATTCATGCTCCTAACCAGAGTTTGCTTTCATGAAGCCCTAATGTAGCTCGTCCATTCTTATAAGCCCTTGGAGCCTTGCTTCGAGGCTGCACACTGCCTTTTCTCTTACACACCCTATATAGAGCTTCCTATCACTAATTTGGAGCATAACTTGTCCATACCTATAAGCGCTCAAAGTTTGAAACACTTTTTTTCTATGCATGTTACTGAAGCTTACACTTATGAAGCCATAGTGTAACCTATCCATACGCATACTAAAGCTTCTCTTTAGATGAAAAATCCTCTTGCTCGTATGCACATTTAGGTAAAGCTTCTTCTTAGAAGCATTAGCATGGCCGGCCAATACTCACAAACCCCAAAGCTTCACTTTGAGGCTGAGCACTTTCTTCCTCTAATGTGCTTTTAGCTAGAGTTTGCTTTCGTTATGCCCTCGTGAGGCCTGTCTACATTGTAAGTTCTTAAGCCCTAATTCTAGGTTGTGCACTTATCGTCCCCCAACTATTTACTAATATAATAATTGACACCAGTTATAATTAAATTCTACAAGCTTACTTGACATCATTCTCCTCTGTAAAATAAATACACTGTAGGGAGTTGATATCAAACAATGAAGGTTGATGTTATATGAATAAACTTCCATGGCATTAATCCCTATTATTTTGAAAATTTTCCCTGATTTCTGATATTTTTCTGAATTTTCCTACATTTTCTACATTTCCCTCTTTTTTTTTTCCTTCCGTTACACATTGTTTCCCAAATTTCTTATTTTTTCATAATAAAATTCTATAAAATTGCATTGCATATTTGCATCACTGCCGGAAATAGTTTGAGATTTGTTGCTCCTCCATCATTGTTTGAAATTTTTACAATGATTTGAATTTTTTTTTCTTCTTTTTGAAATTTCTTATACTAATATAGTATCTGTTCAGATGGCATAATATTCAAGGTCACACTGGGCTAGCGTGGCCCAACAAGTAACTCTTAAGAAAGTTGGTGCAAGAATAGCTTGATATTAGGCAAAGTGCTCTTCTATTTGTGAATTTGTTTTTTTTGGTTTTTTTGCGGTTATAATTCAGGAAAGGTTTTATCAACCGATCTAATCCATATAGTTTGTTTGTGCGTTATGTTATTGATAACTTCATTCCAAAACCAAACTTCAGTAAGGTACTTAAGGCATTGTTAGCACAATGTATTTTTTGAAATGTGAATTTGTATAGATTCTAAGAAGGATTATTCAATCTGTTTTATAGGACATGCTGATGCTGGAACACCAACAGGAAATGTTCATGTGATAACACTGAACACTTACCAAGAACCTCTCCATCATTCAGATTTATCTGATCAACCGAGAGACGAGAACGATATGCCAATGGATGTTACTGAAACCATGACTGAAGTAGGCACGGTGACAGCTACTGTAGTTTCTGTCGAAGAGCAAAAGGATGGTCCATTAAGTAGTTTTCTTCCTCCACCTTCATCAGCTGAATGCCCTAAGGAGCTACAGGTTTTCTTCTACCCATGATTTCACTTCTCACTTGCCTTGAGAATCTATTTTAAGTGTTTTCTAACTCAGTAATGCAGCTGTAATGTCTATTTATTGTTTGTGGTAAACGATGCTAGTATGTCATACGATCAGAAACATTACCAGTTGCTATTTGTCATGCATGGGTGTAGCTGATACTTGTAGGAAATCTACCGATAGATATGATCAAATTAGGTTTAACTTTTGTTGTGACTAATGTAGTTACTATATTATACTTTTGTTTTTTTTTAACCAGCTGGATATAATATTAATAAGGATTTAGAGAATTCTAATGCATATCCATTCCGCTCTGTTTTTGCTTGAGTATCTTTGTCCATCGTTTCAGCAATTTCTTATCCTTTGTGATCATCAGGAACGGTTTAACAAGTTTCTCGCATATAAGAGGGCTGGGAAAAGTTTCAATGCTGATTTGCGTAATAGGAAGGATTATCGAAATCCTGACTTCTTGCAGCATGCTGTGAGGTATCAAGATATAGACCAGATTGGGACTTGCTTCCGAAAGGATGTTTTTGACCCTCACGGATATGACAAAAATGATTACGTTGATGAAATAGGTCAGTGACAGTTTCTTTATCTTCCATAATTTGATTTACTGCTCTCACTCTGATGCTTAGCTGATTGGTGGGGTCACATGTATTGAAGTGCATAGGCGTGTCGTACTTTAATATAAAATTATATGCTTACTCTAGAAATCCCATTTGTATAGGATGTGTCTATGCAACTGGCGCATGTCAAAGTTGTCTTTGCGAACATTTTAACGATTAATTTTTTGAAAATAATGAAAGATGGCCTTTTTGTACATGCTCTTTGTGACTTTACTTCTAAAGAACTGTCGTTTGGCAAGATTTTAAAATATGTTTGAATTCGGATCACCATATAATGCATGTGTGCGCAGGCAGATGCATATATTTCCCCATTTAAAATGATTTATACTTGCTCCTTTTCATAAAATATAAATTGAATGGTTGATAAGAACTCAATCAATACAACTCATTAAGAAAATCTACTATGTGGTTGTGAAATGGTTCATCATGATGATTTAGTATTTGATTGAGATAGTACACTTGATATTGAATATGCATACAAACTATTGCAAGAAATAATGCACATATGTTACATGACAAATAGCAAAATTTAGTCAAGGTTTGAATTTTTTAGCACTTACCTCATCAGCAAACTGTGCAATGCATATGCCGAAGTTTCAAAAATCAATGTGTGAAATTGATGATCATGGAGATGGTATGCAGCTGCACAAGGGGTTAATGGTACTGCATAAGTAGTTTGGTCCACACACTCCCGACATGCAATATATGCAATGTGTTCCAGATTTGCGCAAATTATGCAGTTGCATGGAGAATCTTTCGAAAGCTTAGATATTTTTAGAACGCTTTAGGAATACTATCCAAACTATTGTTGTAGTTTGCAAAATTAAAACTCATGAATAGTACGATGAAGATCAATAGTTATGATGAGGTAGGTGTAATTTGGACCAATAAACTTGTTCTATATTTCAAAAGTTTAAGATAAATGTGAATAAAATTTCCTTATGATCTGCCCATTATAGAGCCATAACCGAGGAAGTTCATAGGAAGTGGGTTAAAGATGTGACACATGGTTTATTTGTTATGATGGTTTCATTTTGAACAAAAGCTTTGTTTTTACCTATGGTTGTTTACTATTAAGCTAATAAAAATTTGAAGAGTATATACCTATCTAGTGGTTTCACAATGGCAGAAATAGATGTTGTATACGGGTTATTTGATTGATAGATATTATATGTAATGAGTAGTTTAAATTTGTAAATTTTGTGCACTATCAACTTGCAATATGCATGCTAATTTATGGCTTAGCCAACTAGTCTCATACTAAAGCCATATGATTTTGTTTGATGATATATAGATCAAGGTTTACAAAACAAGTCGGTACCATGGACTAGTACCTTTTATATATACATAAAGTAACATGGTGGTATTGTTGGTATTGCGTATCAGTACCAACTTGGTATCTATCAGTCCAACAATGTTCCGCTTTGGACCCGTTTTTTAAACCCTATATAGATTATCTGAAAAAAAAACTATTGAATTATGTCCCTATAGATAAAAAACAAGTGTACTAGTGCCATCAGTTGGCAAAATGGTGGAAGTAATTTTGTCTTCTTGTGATTACTTTAAGAAAATTTGAAGGGAGGTAAAGAAAGAAGTTTAAAAAATAATTTATTTGTATATGTTGGAGCCTTTAGTACTTTATGGTTACCTTTAGACATTGATAGGTAATATTGCATGCTGCTGTGGATTACAATGCAAAGATATTGTCGGTATAAAATTTGTGGTTTAGTACACATTAAGTGGTTGCAAAAGGACTAAAAATCACCCATTGACATGCACGATATAATTCATGAAATCTTATATTGACATAAATTTTATAAAATGTTTTATTGATAAACATACTGATATATTTGAAATAAATAATAACTATGTAATATTCATTTTAATTAGTAAAACTTATTAGGTAATATGATATTATATTTGTAATAAAAATATTTTTAATGTTATTTCATAGATATTATTTTTGATTTCTAGTAATTATAACTTTGATATATTATGAATATTTTATTCTAAATAACAACAAGTATATGTAATATATAAATGCATTTATTTCATAATACAACTATTTAATGTGTTATATATTAATATGATAAATATTGAAATATTAAATATTATATATAATATATAAATCCATCATGTAAATATAATTATGTTTCACACTATATTATATAGTTTTTATACTACAAATGTTAAAGTGATATAACAAAGAGATTAATTAATTTTCAATCATATTTTATTTATATATTCAAATTTGGGCAAGGGTATATGATAACAAAAATAAAAAAGAAAAAAAATGAAATTGAAAAAGAAATCAAAGTTATTATTTCTACATGCAAGGTTACCAAGGATGTGATAATTTAGATTTTCACTTTTCTTAATGGTAATATACCTTCTTACTTAGGTAGGAATGTGGATTACTTGGCTATGCAGTGCAATGCTTGCAACTAATGGTAAACGAGATTCTTTGTTGCAAAATTATAGGGAATCCTACAAAATTACCTTATATTAAATGCTCATTATTTACTATAATGCTTCTGCAGTTGTCTTAATATCATACTAACAAGAAAGCCTAAACATATACTATCGCTTTAATGTTGGTGCTCTTTCTCAATATATTCCATGACATTTCTTCTTTGCTCTTTTAAGATAACAGTTTCCTAAGTCATTTTTGTTTCAAATGTGTAGAAATATGACCCATACATGTATACTCACAATATATGTATGTTTATATAATGTATAGATATAATCTATGCATATATACATATACACATATATTTATACATGTACATGCATATCTATATTTGTATATACAAGAGTGTAAAATGTTGGTATCATTACCCATCCCTACCCTATGTAGGATTGACATCATATTGGTGTTGTACCTAATACACGATAAACTTGATATGTATATTGGCTATCTCATCTAGCTCTATAACCTGACCTACCCGTCTAGTTCATTTCTTTGCTTGTTTTATTTGTAAAAGTAATATATAAATTAGTTTTATAATTGTATAGTTTCATGGGATTAAAATTGGCCATTAACCCAAAAAGTATAGTTGAATTATGATATCTTGTTAGGAGGAACTATAATTATTATGAGGAGCCTTTCCATCTTAAAAGACTGATGTTCAACACTATTTGTGAGGAAGGTTGAACTTAAAGATGATGTCATAGTTGTATAAAGCTCACATTTGGAACAAATCTCATAAATTATGGTATTAGGATGTTTATGCCATGATAATTATTCATTATGGTCTAGTACTACCAATATTTGAGCATTTGGTTTGAGATTGTGTACGTACCACTAGAATTGGTATGTACGAGCCTTATCAGAATTAGACGCGTTTGTGTGGAGCGATGAGCAGGCAGACGAAGCATACAATGTGCTTCTCTTCCGCCACGCCCGCTTATCCTCTTTTTCTTCCTTGTCCTCCTCCTTTATTCCTTCTCCTATTCTTTTCTCCTGCTCTTCTTTCGGCTTGTACAAGTGGAGGCGAACGAGCTTCTCCTCTTCTTCCTCTGCTCCTATCTTCCTTTTCTTTGCTTTGCTCCACTTCTCGTTTTTGCCCTATTTTTTGTGTACCGGTCCTTGCTCGGACCGACTTTTGTAACCTTGAGGACAACTCTTGCAATTGAATAGCTTGGAATGGAATGAGTACAACAATTTGCATGCCTACATTAGATATGGATAGATATATAGCAATTTGTGGGATGCCACAAATCTTTGTCATAGTAGCTCTATTTGGGCCAAGAAGAGCTACAACCCCAATATTAGGTAAGTTCAATCTTGCAAAGTGTTGTTGATTAAACCATGGATTCAAGAACCGTTCCGTATCGGATGGTATGTCCGGTACGGTACCGAACCGACCCGTCGCCGGCACCGGAACCGCGAGCGGAACGTGGCACAGGGCGGAGACGCGGAAGGAGGTAGAAGGCGGCTTCGGCGGGCGCAAGGGAGGCTTCCGCGGCTGGCAGAAGCTCGATCGAAGCTTCAATCTGCGGAAGCTTCAATCGAAGCTTCTGCTAGCGCCGCCGCCTGCCGCCTGCCGCCTGCTTCGTATACTATTTCCGCTTCGTCGATTTCGTTCGGTACCAGTACGGTACCGCCGGTATATACCGGTCCGGCCGGCCACCGGACCGAGCTGCCGGACCGGTTCTTGAAACTTTGGATTAAACCTTGTTGGCCTTCTCTTGAACCTCTCGGATTGTGGGTTCTTTTATGGATGGTGGGTTCTTTTATATTTGCTTCTACCATCATTGTGATTTGTGTTTTAACCTGAGTTGTTTGTGCTTCACACATCCAATATATTGGAGGTCTTATATCTAAGGTTTATAAAACCAGTCCTCATCATTGGTATGTACTAGCCTTGACCATGGACTAGTGCCGGTTGGTTTTATGTATATAACCAATCGGTATTGTGAGTAAAATATTGTTGGGTACCATGTGTCAGAACTGTTCAATATCAACCAGTATGTACGGATCTGAGTATGACCAATAACTCATATTTGGTTGTAGGTATTGATATGCCAAGCACAATGATTCATGGTACAAAGCAGTGGTATTGAGTAGACGTGTACACAGTAATGGTCCAATTTAATATAATGGCGGTTTACTTATCATGCCTCCTATTTCATTAATATGGAACAAGTGGATTACATGATATGAACCAAGCCTCTAATTGTTATATACATATGTGTGTATTCCTACGATTATTGTGATTTGTGTTTTGGATAGCATGAGTGGTTTGTGCTTTACGCTCCACTATATGGAGGTCATTTGTGTACTCGATCTCTATCAGATTGGTGCAAACTGATCTATATTTATACATATGGTACCAATATAGTATGAGGTCAGAGCGATGTGTACTACTGTACTAGGTGGGTACAAATTGATTTTTTATACCTTGACTAGAACATCACTCGTATTGGGTTGTAGGTATTGATATGCCAAGCACAATAATTCATGGTACAAAGCAATGGTATCATGTAGACATGTAGAAAGGAATGGTTTCATTTAAGATAGGGGTGTCTCCTATTGCATTAATATGTAACAAGTGGATTACTTGATATGGACCAAGCCTTTAAGCGTTATACGTATATGTATATATAGTGTACTATCAGTAATAAGTGGAAAACTAGACAAGAAGTTTTTTTTTCTTGTATGTCTGGGTACATTTTGCATGTTGCTAATATATGGGGATTTGTTGTATTTTCTTTCTTAGATGCTATATGCTTTTCTCTGGCAAGCCTTTTTCGGGCGGGCAAATATTTACAGTTCATTTGTCCAAGGACTTCTGAAGAAATAATTTATGTTGCATCGTTAAACTAGTTTGTTAAACAAATTTCTTCCGAGATCCAAGTATGTGTTTTTATGATGTTCCAGACTAATGATCAACTATTCTTTTAATCTGTTAATTTATTGTTACAATAAGTTAATAACAGTTTTGCACATATGGCTAGTACATTGTTTAACTAATGTGGTTTTCTATTACAGAGAATGATATGAGACGAGAAATAGAAAGGAAGGACCAGGAAAGAAAGAAGAACCAGAAAGTTGATCTTACTGCTAGTGGCATACAATCTGGCACTGTTGTTCCTACATCAAACTTGACCGCACAAACTTCAGGTAAGAATTCATAGTTCTAACCATGGGCTGCAGTATTGGTATCATATTATCGAGCAATCTAAAAGATGCAATATCAACATGTTGGATCGCAGAATTGGAATACAAAAAGATAATAATTAAATTAAAAAAAAATCAAATAAAGTGAAAGTTAATACAAATATATCAATATTTGTTTTTAGAAAAAAAAAACAATATTATTTCTTAGATCTTGTGATAAAAGTTTAATTAAATCCAAACGTGCTTCATTTAGTTGAGAATACACTACAAGTTTATTCTAACTAGGGTGTTTATAAAATGCTCTCCACAAATAAAAAAAGATAATTTTATTTGTAATATAGTGAATAATTTAAATTACTAAATAAAAATTAGACCCAAGGGTGTGATTACATAAAACGTTAGTGTTAGTGGTTGACTTTAAGGATTAATCTAATAGAATGTTAGCACAAATTGTATTTTCATTAACTAAATTAAAGAGCAAGGAATTTAAGAGTGAAAATTTAGGGTTAAATTAAATGGAAATATCAAACTAATTGGATTGGACTAGTTCAGTTGATTCGTTTGATCGTTGCAATTAAGCAGGTTCACATGTCCACATCACATGCACACTTCACGGGTCAGGTTCACTTTGGTAGCTTTGCGTCGCTCAAGTCTTGAGCAGAGTCACGAACTCAAGGGAATAGAGTAGGGACTCACGACTACTTGAGCTTTATGTGAGTTCTCAACCCAACTGATCAGCAATGTTAGTCATTAGAGATTGAGGTGATAATCAAGAGCCAAACACCGAGAAAAAAGAAAAGAAGAAGAAGGGGAGGTGTTGGCGGCGAGTCGCAGCAGATGACTCCTCTCCTTCTTATTCTTCTTCTTCCTCCGCCACTCCTGCCGCTCAGTGCTGCCATACTGCCAAATGGTATAAGTTTTCAAGCCATTGAATGAGTGCAAGGCTGATGCATAAGTGTCGCTGTTTTACAAGCTTCTTAGTGTTGATAAGTGGCTAGAAGTAAGACAAGGGAAATCAGCTGTACCAGTGAGCCATTGAATGAGTGCTGGTTGATGCATCAAGTGTTGCTGTTTTATAAGCTTCCCGTTGCTGCGAGTTGTCAATTTACAACTAGCTGATGTAGATATCAACCTGTGAAGTTTTCATCATCAGTCTGTGTTAGTCCGTATTAAGTATTTTTGGAAGATGTCACTTTCAATTGCTAGGTTTTCCTAATCCTAAGCATTTGAAACCAAGATTATCTTCAAATGTTTTTATTTCTTCATTCTATTGAGAGTGTTTATTCACTTATTGGCTTTCGATAATGAATCAGGCTGATTTTGAATGTCTCCACCCTTTCAATGAATATCCTATGTATTTTTATTTGTATCCTTGGTGCCTGATGTTAGGACATGACCCAGGACTGCCTTCTAGTTTGGAATGTTTATTCTCCCCGAATCGGTTCTGGTTCAGCGAAATAGGCCCAGTGCTGGGAAAGGGTAAGGGAGGTTTTTAGGGCTGGGAAGAGAAGAGAAAGGAGTCTTTTGTCTTAGTTTTTACGTCATCTGAATGCTTATGACGATTTCGCATGGTGTGGGTTTTCGCACACACACGGGGGTTGATCCAAGTGAGGAAGGGAGGAGTGATCGAGGACTCATATCATCCGAATGTTACGGACAAGGACATGACCTAGGATTGCACTCTTATTTGAAAAATCTATTCTCTCGAAATCAATAGGGAGCTTGAACTCTACTTCCCTGACCCCCATGGCCCTCTTTAGTTGAGATGTATGGAGCACGGGTTGGACCTTAGTGGGTTTTGACATGGGGGTGGTGATCCAGTTGAGGAAGATTGATCATGGACTCCTATCCTCTGAATGTTATAGACGATGACATGACCTAGGCCTGCCCTCTGATTTGGAAGATCTATTCTCTTGAAATCAATAGGGAGCTTAGACTCTACTTCCTTGACCCTAATGGCCCTCTTCAGTTGAGATGTATGGAACACAGGGTGGACCCTGAGTGTGCCGGCAAGTCTAAGTGGTTGGCCACAGGGTCGACACTAGGACAAATGTGAAAAGGTCTATAGTACCGAGCCACAAGCATTTAGTTGACCCTCTGAGTTACTGAATGTTGTTGATGTGGCTTTAACTTAACATAAACAAGATTCCATATCGCGTGTGTATATATATACACACATACATACACAGACATGCATATGTATATATATATGTATATATGTATATGTATGTATACATATATACATATGTATGTATACATATGTATATGTATGTATATACATATGTGTGTGTATAGATATATGTATATATATATTGCATTAGCGGATTTAATCATTAGTTGTTATGCCCCACACAACTTGTATTTCAGTTGCCGTAGAATTTTGTAGAATTTTGTCGTTGTCCATCAAATCTACACTATGGATGGTTCATTGGCGCCCAAAATGCACACCGTGGGTGAAAACTAAGAGAAAAGACTCCTTTCTCTCCTCCCTGTCCTAAAAACCTCCCTTAGAACTGGTTTGGCAACTAGAACTGGTTCGGCGAGAATAGACTCTCCAAATTGGAATGGTCCTGGGTCATGTCAACACCTACTTTCTTGCAAATGATTTTGGTATCTAAAATTGTTTTACTTATTCTCATCTTCCGACACTTCAGTTGCACCTCTACCTGTTGCTGCCTTAAATGTCCTACCATCAAATCCAACTCCAGATGGCACAACAAAAGACTTCAGACAAAACAAAAAAACAAAATGGGACAAGGTTTCATTTCTTTTCCTCACTTTTGATGCCTTCAATTATTCAGTATTTTACTGTACATCGAGGATTGAATTGGTGCTCATGAGAATTCATTTCTTTGCCTTTTTTTTCTTCTTTCACAAGTTAGATTGATGGAGATGTAAAGAGCTCAACGCTTTCTGGTGCTCATGAGAATTCATCAACAAGTGTACATGTAGCACTCCTTTCTGCTGCCAATGCTGGTGGCGGTTACACAGCTTTTGCGTAAGCTTTTAATGATCATATGCTGTTATCTTCCTTCACCGTTGATATGATCACATTATGAGTTCCACTAGTTTTGGTCCTAATATATTTATCAAACTATGCATACTTGCATGCGTATAGTTGTGGAAGATAACAGATATTTTGCAGATACAATGCAGCATGGTGCAATAGTAACTAACTTTTCTGCCTGCGGTAGCATGCTTCAGATCTGTAAACTTACTGGGATTGATTTGCTTGCTGATAACTAATATATATGCTCGATTCTGTATTTTTATGTAGAATTTGCTTTCTACTATGATATAACGTGTCCTTGGTAATTACATCGTTGAACAGTTAGTCTTGAGTACATTACCATCTCTGGTATTTAGACTATACTTCGAGTAAATTTGAACTTCTGCTATGATAACAAGTCTTTGAATTTAGATTCTGCCGCCACTGCTAATCACCATTTGCCTTGTCGCAAAAAGAAAATTCCTATGTTAAGCAGCACCAGGGCAGTGGGTACTGGGTAGGGATCCAATAGGATTTTTAACAAGGACAAAGAAAGTCAGTGTAATTGTAATTACTTATCTATCTTCGCTTCTATCATAGTACACCAATGCTTGATCAAGGAATGAGTGGCGGCGTTGGTTGGTTTGGCTAATAGTTAAATGAGATCAAATATTATCAGTGTATCTCGAGATGCTTATGGTATTGAGATCTGAATGCGATCTAAATGGCTATATTTGCTGTGTATAATGTTTTCTTCTGAAGTTGTTGTAACCTGTCATAGTGTTAGAGTGCCTGATCTATACCTGACTCATTGGCTAATTGGATCTATTTGAAATGCCCTAAGTCTGAGTCGATATTTTGACACCTCTAATGAAAATACCAGGCAATCAGTTTGATGTTAACCTTTTTATTTCTCGTTTTTCCATATGCGTTATAGGGACGGTGTTGAGCAGGCTCCACAATTTGCAATAACTTAACCATGTACTGCTTCATGAACTTATTGTTGACTGATGAAAATTTTGTGCTTAGCTTTTGGAAGTCTGTTCATGCCATTTGTGTTATTTCCTAGGAATAATTCTTTAGATACTCTAGGTTGGAGGACGTATCTGATTGCTGTTATATTTTATCTTTTAATAATTGCTGGAAGGCAATATCATCCTAACGCTATATGCTCTGTATTGCAGACAACAAAAGAGAAGAGAAGTGGAAGAAAAGAAGTCGAGTGAGAGAAAGTTTGACAAAAGATCATGACCTGATGTTTGCAGAGATTCTTAGTTCATTGAGAGGTACTTATTTGTTTGATTGTATGAACGTACCATGGGTACCATTGTACCAATTAGGTTTAAAAAATTGATCTAAACTAGTGGACCGGTCTGATCTTGAACTGATATATTACAGTGCCCACAATATTATAATAAATCAAATTCATCTTAGATCGGTATAAATCAAAAATTAATTTTTAGTACAATATTATTAGATCTCTTCTGCAAGTACTTGTCTCCTTACAAGTTGTATGTAGCATCTTTGGATGGTGAAATTCTTTCTGTTGGTCACTTATCCGCCACTTTTGATGGTCAAACCGAAAACTTTTAATTTCTTTCAATTTCTTGTAATGAAAATGTGGATGACAGACTAATTCGGTTTTGGTACGAGCAGGGTAATTAATATCTGCAGTATGGCTAAGCACTGCAAGGTACCGTTCTTTCGGAGTCTGGAATCATCGACTCCAGGGCCTTACTGTGAAGAGCTTGCAGATTTACGGTTGACCTACAAAGCAAAGTCATGCACCATCGGTTTTTATGTAAGTTCTCGGTGCCCAACAGTTGCGTGCATTAAGATTATTGTTTCTATATGTTTATGGCTGTATTCTTTGTCAAAATGAGAATTTTTTTCATGTATTTTATAGCCAAATAGGCAAATAAAAAAATTTTAGGCTAATTTGCTTTGAAATAAACCTTCGGTTCCATCTTATTCAGATTTTTTATTTTGTCGAGTCAAAGAATAAGTTTTTTCCTAGATTGACTTTTCCCTCCCGAAATTTTGAAGTCTCATTTTTTTAATAAAAGGGGAGAAATTTTAGGCTCAAAATATATTCTCAAAAATATTATTATTATTTTTTTATAAATAAAAAAACTTGTTTTTTTTTTCTATTTCTTATTTTTGTGCATGTAAATGGGTTTTTGGATTGAATCATTATATTTTATTTATTTTGTATTGACATTTTTACAATTAACATAATTATTTCCTTTTATTTTACTCATACTAAATACAATATAAGAAAATAATTAAAAAGCAAATTTAAAAACTTAGTTATTATTTAAAATAGTTTTAAATAATATTTGTGGTGTGAGCTAAATATTTTTATTTCTATTTTTAAAATATAATACAATTTTCTTTTTATACCTCTTTGCTCACTTGGGTGGGTATGGAAGGAAAAGAAAGGAAATGAAAAATTGTAATTAGGAAAAAATAAAATTTTTTAGAAGAAAAGATAAATTTTAAAAATGATTTAAAATTTCTATTTTTATTAATAAAATAAAAAATATTTCTTTTTTCCGTCTGTGATACTTTGTTGTTGAGTTTTGATCTTTTGAAGTGAATCTAATTGAAAGTTTTTGCAATAAAACGGATGTCACAAGACATAATTTTCCCTTGTGAGTTTACTAATCATTTGGAGTGTAACCTTGCTTTCTAGTGTTGTAGGGCTGCTTCAGCAGCGGATGCCTGTGCAACTAACTATCCCCTTTAATCTTGTTCTGTTTAGTGAATGAGCTTTTTTTCCTCTGCCCCTCTTTTACACTCGATGAAAAGTCCTTCGATATTTAACTTACAGCCAGAAAAGTGAAAGGATTAGAACAGTTTGAGTGTTTCGACGACCCGCCGGTCGTCGTTGTCGCCTTTGACAAATATTAGTTTGCGTTGTTTTTCTAGTAGGTGGGCTTGGTGATAAAAATGTGGAAAATGATTTATGTCCTTAAAAATTGTTCGTTCCAAGTCGAAGCGCCTATCAGTTTAAGTTTTTCCTAACGGGTAATAATGAAACTATAGAAAAGTTACTTTTTCAATGACAAATCTGTCGTTTCGGTTTAATAATTTTATGGTAATTTGTCATGCTGTTTTTCTACATGAGGTATTCACAAGTTGTTTGAGTTAATTAATTACTGTTGGAGGAAATCCATATTAAAAAAGATGACATTTAGATTTATTATATTTTTCATCCTTTTCATCGTAGATTTTTTTTCAATAGAATATAGTCTAAATGCACAATAAAATACATGCTTAGTGCCCATGCTATTATTATATTTGTCCATAAAATGAAACTCGTTTCTTGTAAATGTTGCAAACACCATTTTTTTTAAATATAAAATAGTCTAAGACAATAAGAATATTATCAATCCATCATAATAATTCTCCATTCCATTCATTTACATCTAAACATTCTTTCTCTTGAGTTTTCTTTGAGACTCAATGTTCAGTGACACGTTCTATTAACATGTAATTGAGAAGCTAAGTGGGGTCAAACCTTAAAAGACTTAAAGAACAGTCTACTTATTATATAGTTAGTTAAACATTCTTGAACAAATTCCTAAAATTTGTATCTTATTTATTTATCCTTTTCACTAGTAATTTGAAATATGTATTCCATTATTTTCTTATAACATTTGTACTTTTAGAAATAATTACAAGATTTAATGACGAACCAGATTTTCTGTCGTGGAAAGTGCAAAGTGAACTTAAGACATTAAACAAATCAAAATTATGATTTCGAGCAATAAAACCGTTCTTAATACTAATCTACGTCAAATTTAATAAAATAATCTTAAAATATTGTGCGTAAAACTAATCTTGAAGCTTTACATGCTATAGGATCACTCATAGTGTTACTGATTCAACCAAATATGTACACTAATTACCAATTATTTTGTATCATTTGGTATATACCTAGTTGATCCCGTATTAATATTATGATATATATATGTGTGATTTAAAACAATTAATTTTTATGAAATAGAAACTATTTACAAATAATTCCTATATTTGTGTAAGGTATGTAATAAAAAAAATTTCAAAATTTTTTTTAAATTTATTTCCCAATGTTTGTTTGCATATTTTTTTTTATTATTTAAGTACGGACTGGCCAAGCACGCCAGCTGAATTGGACACGTTGGTCAAATTAGACTCGTAAGCTGACTGTTGAATGAACCATGCATCGTGTGGCGCAACTCAAATGTGCCATATGTTGGACTTGGGTTTGTGCTAGACACAATCCTGCGTGTCATAGCGTGCTCGAGCCTGAGTCTGACGCAAGCCGATTTGTTGGCTACCGTAAGGCTCAATTCGATAAATTGCCCCACTTTTTGTAACTAGGATAACTTAGTAAGCAGTTATATCACATTAAGCCGATCTGTTTTTTCCGCTAAACTCTGTAATTTATCAGTTAACTGCCCATAAGAGTTTCAATTTGAGAAAACAAACTTTGACAAGGAAGCTGTCACATTTATTATTGTGTTGTAAGTGGCAACTACCGGAGAGGAGAGAGAGAGAGAGAGAGAGAGAGGAGAGAGAGAGAGAGAGAGGAGGAAGAGCACAACATGAGGCCACTGTTCCCAATCTAGAACATAAAAGCGCCGCTCCACATGGCTTCGCAGCCGCTGGGACCTCACCAACTCCCACCGCCGCCGGCCCACGACCCCGCCGTCCTCACCCTCGCGCCGCCTCCCCTGCCGGGAATGGCGGACAACAAGGTTGCCCCCCCTCCTCTCCTCGCCTCCTTTTTTTTTTTTTTTCCTTTTGGTATTGGCATCTTCAATAACTTCGCGATCCGGAGGCATGATGAATCTATCGTCCGTGAGCTTGATCTTGTTTGGTGTTCGCTCCCTAGAGGGATCTCTCGGCGTCGCTCTTACAGATCGTGGTGGTGAATTGTGTTTTTGAGCTCTTGTTAGGGACTTAGGGTAGGTTGGTGGATCTAAGGAATTGGGTTCCTCCGTTTCCCCGTTTTCTTTGTACTAATCTGGGTTGTTCCCTCCTTTTTCTCATCCAACCTAGTTTAACATGCTGCAAGTTCTCACTATTTGTTTAGTTTCTTTGGGTAATTATGTTCGTCTTATGCTCTCCTCGTGCGGTGCTCATTTCTGTATTTCGGTTTTGCTTTTTCTCATATTTCATGCTTTTCTGTTTTTACTGTGTCAACGAGCCTCCGATTTCTGTATATTGTTAGTAGACATCAGAATGTTTGTTCATCTATATATTTTTATTACATTCAATGTTTATGCATTGGTCTTATTTCTGAAGTTGATGGTTTGTTGGTGTGATAAATTCGACTGACTCCGTTCTTTGAATACGAGACAGCTTCTGTGCTTTCAACCTGCTTGTCTTTCTGGTTGCTTGCTAGTCAATTATCTGTCGTTTGCTTGAAACGATGTGATGATTTATCCTCTGTTGATACTTTGTGTTGTCTTTTTCTTTTCTGATCTGCGATCTTTCACCTATTTGATGTTCTTTCTCAAGGCCATGTTTCTCTGTGCTCTCTCCGTCTTGTATGATGTTTGAGATGTTTCATAGAGTCTGGGTATTTTTCTTTCCAATTCGGTTCCTCCAGCATAAACAGAATGGTTTCTCCGTTTCATCATGTTAATCTCCCTAAACAAATTATGAGCAGTTTCCACTTAACCATTTTTCCGCAACTTATTACAGCAAGCATCTGTCGAGGCTAGTGAACCAGTAACTGGTCATATCATCTCAACCACTATTGGTGGCAAGAATGGTGAACCGAAGCAGGTTAGTTCGTTCTTGTAAAGTGATATCAAGTGAGGTCTTAATTTACTTTCTATCGCCCATGTTATGATGTTTATTCTTTACATGCAGACTATTAGTTACATGGCAGAGCGTGTTGTGGGGACTGGATCATTTGGAATTGTCTTCCAGGTTTTGTGCTACAACATTTCTATATTTGTGGTGCCCTTCTATCCCATAGTTTCAAATATGATTGTTGTGGCAGGCCAAATGCTTGGAAACCGGAGAAACAGTTGCCATAAAGAAGGTTTTACAGGACAAAAGATACAAAAATCGTGAGCTACAACTGATGCGTTCAATGGACCATCCAAATGTGATATCTCTCAAACATTGTTTCTTCTCTACTACAAGCAGAGATGAGCTTTTCCTCAATCTAGTTATGGAATATGTGCCAGAATCTTTATATGGTGTTCTAAGGCATTACTGCAGTGTGAATCAGAGGATGCCGCTTATCTATGTCAAGCTGTATACATATCAGGTACTTCTGTTGCCCTTTTTTGTGTAGATTTCTATATGGAATTATGCAACAAGATGATAAGTTAGATAGTGTGTGCAGATATTCCGAGGGTTGGCTTATATCCATAATGTATCGGGAGTTTGTCATAGAGATGTGAAGCCTCAAAATGTCCTGGTCAGTTTTCATGGCTGAAATAATTGGGAAGCTGTTAATTTTGGTTGAGTATATTTTCATTACATTTAAATGCATATTCTGCAGGTCGATCCTCTTAGTCACCAAGTCAAGTTGTGTGATTTTGGAAGTGCAAAAGTTCTGGTATGTTTTACTTTGGACTGTACTTGTAGCTTTATTTTTATTTTTTGTTCTGCACAATTGTTGGTGTTTATACTAATTGTCATGACTTACGGCAGAAACTTTTATCAAAAACCTATGAAGTGACCTAAACGAAACAGGAGTTTATATTTTTTGTGTAGTGAAAGCGAACTATAACAAATGAGTTGCGGTTGGATTATCAGTCTTGCTGATGGACCAGAATTAAGCTTATTGTGTTCTACCGTATGCTTTGGGATTCATCTTTTCTTGAAGAACTTCTAAGGAAAGCAGATATGCAGATCTAAGACAATAAGTTCGGACAATCTTCTAGTTTCGTTCTTTAACTACTTAAACCACACTTGTTCCTTGAGATGGTCTAGCATGACGTTAAATACATGGGTGCTGGATGTCCATTTGAACCTAAATGTATGCATGTCAGTATACGATGGGGATTATGAACCATGTGCAGGTCTTTCCTGTCACATTCTGAACGAGCCACTTCAGGTTGCGAGTAATGTACTCCTTTTTGAAAGGAGACAAGTTTTAGTTGGATGGAAAGGATTGGATTCTTATGATTCATTAAATCCAAAAATACATTATATAGGTCATCATCTTCATAAGTCTTAAAAAGCAAAGCAATATAGGATAAACATATGGTTTATAATATCTGTAATATATGTACAGCTCTATTAATCCTCGGTAAAATCACGGCTTGAAGTTGATAAAATCTTGTGTTCACTGCATGTAGGAGAAAAATCTAGCTTGTCTATGCATGTGAGAAAGTATGACACAGCTAAGTGTCACCTATACATGCATGCAAATTATACCAAAGCTACTACCGACTGTTTAAGCGGAACGTTTCCCCAGGGCTGAATATATGATCAGCACGCCATAGTACTGTCACCGTGCTAGTCTACATGTAACAGTTAGAACATTACTTGCGCAACTAAAATTGCATTATAATGTGGCAGTAGGAGCATTACTTGTTCGTGAGAGAGGCACACATAGCTAAGTGCTGTTCAATCATACACACACAATAGAGATAGTTAGCATCAGTTTGTATGAGATGGTAAGGACATTACTTGAACGAGAGGCATGTGGATAGAGAGGGGTGTGACTTAGTACAAACAAAGTATTTTCAACAGCCCATACCGCCAAAGAAGTTGTTGGAAGCATATGTGGATGCATTAGTGTTGATTAGAATCCTCTAGGTGGTGATGTAGGCGTATTTACATCTGATATGATGCAATACGCATTTTCACTTGGAACCGCCAACCCCTGCCATGTACATGCAGGTCTGTGGCTACAAAAAAAATGTGTAGTTAACAAAGAGAAACTATAAGTAGAGAGGGTAGTTGGATATGATGTAGTCGATCCAGACAAAGACAGAGCTCACTGTGGCTGGTGATGGGCAAAAGGTTGCATTTGCTGCTGGGATTGCAGTCAGTCAGGAGACGGGAGGGTTGTGGTTTTTTGCAGTAAGGAGTGGCTGCAGGTTTTTCTTTTTGCAGGGTGCTGAAGTGTTGGAAACAGCATGCCAAATGTGATGCTACAGGATTCGAGGGTTGTGAGCGGCTGATTTTGGCTGGTGTTTGCTGCAGGAATTGGCTGCAGGGCAGAAGGTTGTAGGCGGCTGGATATGATGGCTAAGAAGGACTTTAGTGGGAAAAAAGAGCTACTGTGGTGGTGGCTTCAAGGAAAGGATGTGGCTGTGGGGAGAATGGTGCCGAAAGGAGTAGATGGCGAGTAGATGGCTGCAGGGCAATGAGAAAGTGAAGGATGATGGTTGGGTGGATGGGTTGGTGAGTCCATGTTTTTAAGAGGGAGAGTGGGATATCAAGTTAGATGGAAAGGATTAGATTTATCTGATTCATTAAATCTGAGAGGAAAAAGCATTTACTTAAGCCCCCACCCACATTTTGAGTTGGAAGCTAAGCAATGTGACATGTGCCTATGTTAACTCTAACTTCTTTATTGAATACAAGCTGTGTAGAAAGGTTTATGTTAAATGATTGTTAATTTTACAACCTTCTCATTGACTGTATTGGGGCATTAAATTATTTAACTTGGACTGCGAGCTCTAAAGAATCTTGTATTTATCTCTGGGCACATGGTTGTCAAAATGGTAGATTAGGCAAATCGTTCCAAAATGAACATAGAGTATGAAATGTAGTAGGATCAATAAGAACACCAACGTGGGTCTTCGAATTGGTAGGATTGTACAAACTCACCATTTTTGCTTGATCGTAAGTTAATTGGTAGAATAAGTTCTAATTTGATTACTATTATATCAAAAATTGATAACCTATTATACCAAAAGTCCTAAATTGCTATAGTATGCAATTCTAGTCTTTAGTTCACCATTTGCTCTTCATCGTCTTTGACCGATATTCATCAACTTAAACTCTATCATCTTCACTTATTTGTTAACTTTGACTATTTAGCAGTATCAACTTTATAATTTTTGTCATCTTCATCATCATCTATACTTTTGTCTTGGTGCATTATGTTTTTGTTGTTTCTAGTTTCATTTATCACCTTTATTGTATTAATTATCTGAAACTTGTTTTCATTATCATCACTTTACGAATACTCAATTTCACAATTCTCCTGCACAGTAGTAATTTACCTTTGGTGGTAGATACCAAGGTTTGAAGTTTCGGTTCGGTGGCTCGGTCCGGCGAGCCACCGGACCGGTACGGTACCAGTATCGTACCGGCAAACCTTGGGAGAACAAGCGGCAACAGGCGAGAGTGGAAGAGCGGCAGCTTCACTGCCATTGGAAGCAAAGCTTCTGTCGCCGCTGTTCGAAGCTTCCGCCTACTGCAGCTGCCACCCGCTGTCGCCTCGCCGCCGTCCGTGCTCCGAAGCTGCATCCAGTGCCGGTCCCTCGTCGGACCAGTACAAATCGGACCGTACCGGCCAGTACCAAATCGGCTTTTCGAACACTGGTTGATATTAGATATTTATTTTTTTTTGTTACTTATGTTTATGTTACTCTTAAGTCTAATTAGATGAATATATTTTTTTTAAAAAATATATTTTAGGTGATGTGATAGGATTGTATGATTCTGCGTTCCAATCCTACATAGTCTTCATCATTCCTCATCGTTTTTCATCATTCCTAGGTAGGATCTTGATTTTGACAATCTTGTCTGGGCATAAACTTCTTTTGTCTTTATTTTGTGCTTATTAATACTCTTTTACTTAGATATGTACTGACAAATGAATTATTTGCTGATAAAAAGAGCTCCTCCTGTTGTCATTATAATCTGTATGATCTTGTGCATGTTATATGACAAATTATTGTAGGTGGTATAAGCATGTCCAACTTTGCAGAAGAATGCTTTTCATTGTTCACATGAAACAGTGTTCTTCATGTTCTTGCTAATGCAGGGTCTTTCAATGGGTCTATGTGTGTATGTATGTAGCTTTAGTGTTTCAGTGCTTTTCACACATGGAAGCTTTTCTTTTCTTTTTCACTAATTTTCTGCTGACTTCTTCTTTCTTTTGTTAGAAAAGAAATGTGCTGTCCCTTATGTTCACCTCCCTTTTGGGATTGAACGTTGTTTATGCTCTCTACTTATTGCAACATCCTACCAGGTTAAAGGTGAAGCCAATATATCATACATTTGTTCCCGTTATTACCGAGCTCCGGAGCTTATTTTTGGTGCAACAGAATACACAACATCAATTGATATGTGGTCAGCAGGTTGTGTTCTTGCCGAGTTACTTCTTGGCCAGGTAAAAAAATGCTTAATTTGGTGCAACATGATAGTATTTATCTCAGAATTCTGATCATTTTGATTTTTTTATATTTTGTTATTTCTCAGCCATTGTTTCCTGGAGAAAGTGCGGAAGATCAGCTTGTCCAGATAGTCAAGGTGGCTTTACGGTCTTTATTCTCTAACCACTTGTGGCTATTCTTCAAAATTTGTAACTTGTGCAAATTACATGAATTGCTTTGATGAAGGTTCTTGGGACGCCAACCCGTGAGGAAATTCGCTGCATGAATCCTAGCTATACAGATTTTAGATTTCCACAGATAAAAGCTCATCCATGGCACAAGGTTGGTTGTACAATCTATTTATTGTCTGTGTTAACTATGTTTTTAGTTTCCCAATATACATTGTCAAGTTGCTAGCAGCAATGAACTGGAAGGAGTACCAGGACTCTTAGTACTTCTGTTTTGCTTTTACAAAACATTGGAGCAAAAATGCAGAACAACTTGTCCACACTATGTTTGTAATTTGGTGTAATATGTTCATCCTGGGTGCTGGTGATTGTAATGGTATTGAATTTATGTGACAGGAAGCAGTTCCTTAAAATAGGAAGGGAGTTGCTGACTTGCTGTAGGGAGATCCCTTTTATTTCTAATCTGGCTATTCATCTCTTGATCTTCCAGTAGATCTCTATCCCATTTCACTTAGTGACACTGCTATTGGATGTGAAGTGCATAGTTTAGTTTTAAATATCATGTGACATTTTTCCCATTAGGAGTGGATTTCAACTTCAGATTACTTCGGTGTCATAACCAATTTACATCTACCCTCATTTTATGCTGAAGTGTTGATTTGGTCAGCATTTATCTCTAAAAATTGGTTTGTGGGTGGACGTGAACAACCATTGAAGGATGATAATGTTATAACCTATACAAGTCATAGGGGTTAGAGTGAAAAGGAAAATGTTCTTTATTTATTAAAAAAAGTGTGGGGTTATTTTTGGTCATGATTAAATATAATTGACCTTTTCAAATTCACCTTATAAATTATAAGACTTTTTTGTTTAATGGGTTCTGGCTTCCAATGAGCCAAAACACTCATTGTTAATTACCCTTAAAATTAGGATACCTTTGATTAAGAGATCTATATAAATAAATAATAACATTCCACAAATTGGAGGGCAAAAATGTTTTATAAATGTCATATCGATACATGGCTTAAATTTTGAAGGACTCAGCCTTTAAATATTTTGAATTTGATGATCACTCAGCCTTGATGGTCTGCGAGTATGTGACCTTGAATTTGTGCACTTTGCCTTGGTGGCTTATCAGTAATTGGATTTGATATGTGTTCGGTCTTGATGGCTTGTGAGTAGTTGGATTTGATTTCTGCTCAGCCTTAATGGCTTGTGAGCATTTGAATTTGGCTTGTGCTCGGTCTTGATGACTTGTGAGCTTTTGAACTTGAGATACTCGGTCTTAATGACTTATGAGTACTTGAACTTAATTTATGCTCGACTTTGATAACTTGTGAGCATTTGAATTTGATTTATACTCGGCCTTGACGGCTTATGAGTATTTGGATTTGATTTGTGCTCGGCCTTGACGGCGTATGAGCATTTGAATTTAGACATATGCTCGGCCCTAATGGCTTGTGAGTTTTTAATCTTGATTTGTGCTCGGCCTTGGTGGCTTATGAGCATTTGAATTTGATTTGTGCTCAGCTTTGATGGCTTGTGAGCATTGGATTTCATATGTGCTCGGCCTTGATGGCTTATGAGCATTTGGATGTGACATGTGCTCGGCCCTAATGGCTTGTGAGCAATTGAACTTGATTGGCGCTTGGCCTTGATGGCTTGTGAGCATTTGTGCTTGGCCTTGATGGCTTGTGAGCATTTGTGCTCGGCCTTGATGGCTTATGAGCATTGAATTTGATTTGTGATTGGTCTTGATGGCTTATGAGCACTTGAGTTTTATTTGTGCTCGGAGGGCTTATGAGCATTTGAATTTCATATGTGCTCAGCCTTGATGGTTTATGAGCATTTGATTTGATTTGTGCTGGCTCTTGATAGTTTGTGAGCATTTGGATTTGATTTGGTACTCGGCTTTGATGGCTTGTGACTATTTGAACTTGATTTAATTTATGCTCGGTCTTCACGGCTTATGAGTATTTGAATTGGGAAAATATCCGGCCTTAGCGGCTTATTGGATATTTTATTTTGTAAATTATCCGGCCTCGATGGCTTATTGGATATTCAATTCGAGAAAATATCCAGCCTTGATGGCTTATTGGCTTATTGTATATTTGGATTTAGAAAATATCCGGTCTCAGCGGCTTATTGGATATTTGCTTTGGATTGGCCCTTGGTGAGTATTTGAAACTGATTTCTCCTCGGTCTTTATGACTTGTGAGCATTTGATTCTAATTTGTACTCGGTCTTTGATGACTTATGAGTATTAGATTTGATTTGTACTCGGCCTTAATGGCTTATGAGTATTTGAATTTGATTTATCATGATGAGTAATTGACTTATCATAAGGAATAAGCGCACCACATACACAATATCATATTGAGGAGCTACGCCCCGATGACAAGCATCGACGTACGCATCTCCCAAACAATATTATATCATGATATAATGTGTTTGATCAAAATAGGTTGAGTGAGTTAATTAACTCATGTTCAATTAGATGAAATACGTGTTTCAATTTAAATCCAAGACCGTATTTGGGAAGATCGATCTTAATTTTATAGGGGTAAATGCCCAGATTATATCAATGACTGCCCATCATCTTTAGCCATCAAATATCTGATTTTCTCATGGTCGTCATTGATCTAAATTCATAGATCTGTTTAATCTAGGACTCGGATTGAAAATTCAGACATGATATTTGGAAAGATTAGATTCAATTTAATAGGGATCAACTCCCTGATCATATCAAGTGTCAACCGATTGCCCTAGATATGTCTAGATCATTGTCAGCCGTTGATTATATATTTAGATCAAATTTATCTTGACCGTTCATTTAAATTCACAGATATGTTTCAATTCGGAATTTGGATCGAAAATTTGATATCATATTTGGAGAGATCAGGTTCGACTCCTTAATCACATCAAACGTTAACCGATTGATCTAGATATGTCTAGATCATTGTCAACTGTTGATTTAGGTTTAAATATGATTTATCACGATCATCCATTTAAATTCACAAATTTGCTTCAATCCGGATCTCAGATCGAAAATCTCATATTATATTTGGAACCATCAGGGTCGAGATAGGAGGAATCGATGCCTTGATCATGTCAAAAGTCAACCGATTGACCTAGATATGCTCAAATCAATCTCAGCCGTTGATTTAGAGCTTAGGTCAGACTCATCTTGACCGTTTGTTTAAATTTGTTGATCGACTTTGATTGAAGTTTCCGATCGAAAATCTGATATCATATTTGGAGAGATCAAGTTCGACTTAGTAAGGATCGACATCTTGATCATATCAATCGCCAATGGATTGACCTAGATATGCTTAGATCAACTTCAGCCGTTGATTTAGAGTTTTAGGTCAAATTCATCTTGATCATTCATTTAAATATACAAATTATCTTCAATCCGGGTCTCGGATCGAATATATGATATCATATTTGGAGAGATCAGGTTCAACTTATTAAGAATCGACACTTTGATCATGTCAAACGTCAATCGATTGACCTAGATATGTTTAGATCGATCTCAGTCATTGATTTAGAGTTTAAATCAAACTCATCTTGATTGTTCATTTAAATTCATCGATTTACTTTAATCCAGGTCTCATATGAATGAAAAATTTGATATTGGATTTGAAAAGATTGGGTTCGATATAATGGGAATTGATACCTTGATCATGTCAAAAGTCAACCGATTGACCTAGATATGCTCAGATCAATCTCAGCCATTGATTTAGAGTTTAGTCAGGCTCATCTTGATTGTTCATTTAAATTTATTGATTTGTTTCAATCCGTGTATCAGATCAAAGATCTGATATTGGATTTGGAAAGATCAGGTTCAATATAGTGGGAATCGAGGGAATCGATACCCTGATCATGTCAATCGTCAATCTATTGACCTAGATACTTTCAGGTCATTCTCAGCCGTTCATTTGATGTTTAGATCTGAGCCCTTAGATCGAATTTTGATTTAATCCGATCTGTTCGATTTCTAAATTCAATCGGATTGATCTGAACTGTCCGATTAAGCTTAAAGTAATTTGGATAGTTGATTTATGTTCAGATTTGAACGGTTGATTTTAAGTGAATAAATCTGAACCATTGGATTCATTTATTTGATCAAGTTGATATCTACCATCCGATTAAACTTGATATAATCTCTATCGTTGATTTTCTTTAGATCTTGACCGTTGATTATACGTGAATGAATCTCAACCGTTGGATCCAATTAATTATTTAGGATTGATCTCAGCTGTCAGATTCTCCTTGAAGTAATCCGGATCGTTAGATCTGATACGATCATGGCCGTTGATTTTTTTAGACGTATCTTAGTTGCTCGTCTCTTTTTTCTCTCTCGACACAACGACGGCATTCAAAAATTAGGGTTTGTCGCCGCTGACCAATCACCACACCTCCGGCCGATCGGCTCTAGGTGTAGCCTCTCTTTGTCGGGAGGAACTTGTGGCCGGAGTTTGGTGCTATGCTGTGAAGTATGAGCGGCAAATCGAGCGTTGGAAGTTTCATCGGCGGAAACAGGGTCTCCGGCGTAAATTTATTCGATTCCGGTGATCTGGACGTTAGATGGCCGGATCTTTTAGGCTCGAACCGTCGGATGTGAATTTTGTGTGGTAAAACCTCCGGCGGACGTTGAGAGCTTCGGCGATGAAGCTTCCGTTTCCATTCATCGTTGGACGACGTTGTTTCGTCTACTAACATTTGTCACACATGTAATTTTGCACGGCCCTTAAAATCAGAACACGATAGCATGATAAAGGGATATAAAGATCCCAGGAATAATTGGGGATATAAAGATCCCAAGAATAATTTAAGGATAAAAATCACATAAATAGTTTGGGGATATAAAAATCCCAAGAAATTTGAGGATATAAAGATCCTAGAAACAATTTGAGGATATAAAGATCCCAGAATAATTTGGGGATAAAAATCCCAAGGAATAATTAAGGAATATAAAGATCCCAGGAACAATTTGGGAATAAGAATCGGAATAATTAAGGAATAGAAACAATTTGGGGATAAGAATCCAAAGGAATAATTAAGGAATATAAAAATCCCAAGAACAATTTGGGGATAAGAATCCCAAGAAATACTTTTTTTTTCTCTACTAAGAACTCCCTCTTTATTCCTCTCCCTTCTTTTCTTCTTTCCTGCCGAATTCTCTTACAGCACTTCCTCTCTTTTCTCTTTTTTTTAGCCGAATCCAGTCCTCCCATTCTCTCAATTTCACTCTCTTTCTTTTCTCTGCCGAGAGCTTTTCAAGCTTCTCAATTTCTCCCCTCTCTCTTCTTCTCAATTTCTTTCCTTCTCTCAATTCTCCTCCCCTTCTTTGTATTGCCAAGAGCCCTCCTTTTTCTTGTTTTTTTGGTGTTGCCGAGAGCCCTCCTTGCCGAGACTCCTCTTAAGCCCTCTTTTTTTGTTTTGCCGAGAGCCTTCTCGATCCCCTCTAATTTTTTTGGTCGAGACCCTCGCCCTTTTTATCTTCAATTGCTCCCCTTTTATTAAAGCCTTAAAGATAATTTTTTTTTATCTATTTCCTTATCTAGCTCTAATTGATTTAATTTAAATGATTTGAATTTGCTTAATTGGCTATTGCTCATGCGCTCGCCTACTCCATACCATATTTTCTCCTTTCCTTTTTTCAACTTTCTTTTTTTATTCGATTACTATTTTTTATGAATTTGATTTTAGATTTTTTTTATTGATTTGATTTGATTGATTTTTTTTTACATCTCCAATTTTCTCCATGGTCAAAATTGATTTTGATTTGTTTATTTGTGTGAAAATTTATGGTTCAACAAAAAGCATGAGCAATACAGAAGGGAAAGAGGGGAGGTAGGCGTGGGGGAGAGCAAGTGGGTGGGGATGGGGAGCTGGTGAGCTGACGGGTAGCAGGAAGAGAATTTTCCTTTGTTTTTTTCCCCTGATTTGGGCAGAACCGAAAACGAGGGAAAATGGCTTAACTTTCCCTTTCCACTTTCTTCCCCCTAAGAAGAAACAAAGGAAAAGTTAATTTTCCTTCCTTACCTTCCCTCTTTCCACGTAAGGAAACATAGTGTAAGTGTTAACAATGACAAAAATTGCATGAGGTTAGATTGCATATTAATGTAATTGCTACATCTGAAAATGTCTCCTTTTGAACATCAAAACTCATGTCTTCATTTCCCTCATTGTCCTGTACCAGTATGTTACTTATTCTGTGCCGTTGTACCTTTCTTAAGGCATCCTATCCAAGGAACCTTGTGGTTGACTAAAATTGTAAGTGACTAATTTTTGTTATTTATAAAAGTACTTGCATAAACTGCATTCTGTTCTCACAAATAGGATTCAGGATAAATAAGATATCATGTAATGGTTGTTCTTGAATCCTGCAGCTTCATGTTTCTTTCAAGCTATTATATGGGGAGTAGATATTTGGTTTCTAGACTCTTTTAAACTTTATATGGGCTCTGTTTGAAAATAAAATTTCTTTTTCTTTTCTTCAAGCATATGCATCAACTTTTATCATCATTCCATGTAAATTAGTTGCTGTGCTGATAACCACCATCGTTTACTGTATCATACCATTTATAATGCAAATTAGTATTATTGGCAGTTTTATAAGATTGATGGGTCAAATATTTAAATGTACTTTTTAAATGATACACATGAAAATTGAATCTGTTTGCCAGATTATGTGAATGTGATGATTACTATCTTTGGCTCGTTCATTAAATTGCAATTACAAATATTAGTTTGTATTGCCACATCATCATATATCATCATATTTTGCTTTAATTTTGACTTTTTGAATAGCTGGTTACCAATGTTACGAACAATACTTGAAATTATAGTTTGGAGGGTAACTATATCAACTTTTGGTTTTCAGATTTTTCACAAGCGAATGCCTCCAGAAGCTATAGATTTGACTTCACGTCTACTTCAATACTCCCCATGTTTTCGCTGTTCTGCAGTAAGTTTTTCTCCACTTGTTCAAGTCAACATTTAATCTTTCTGCTGTTTTGAAACATATTTAGCTGCATTAATCTCTAAATATCTGGACTTTTTAGCCCTTGATCATTTTATACCTGCACTTTAATATTGTTTTCCTTATTTTATTGTTTTCATCTTTGTCCAGATGGAAGCATGTGCACACCCCTTCTTTGATGAGCTACGAGAACCTAATTTGCGATTGTCAAATGGTCGCCCATTGCCTCCTCTCTTTAACTTTAAGCAAGAAGTAAGCACACTTGCTTTTTTTATTCTCATCTGTCTATTTTGTTTACACTTTTGATACTACTATTTTCTTCAATGCATGTAGTGGTTTGTCATTGCCTGCTACACTTCAAACATGTACTTTATTTGATGACACACACACTTTTGATAGATAGCAGTTAAATTCTTATTCCTTGATCATGATTCATGAGTATCTTGACATAGTGATGCTAAACAACCATATCCATGTTCGAAACTAGTCTTATCTCTGTCTAGCTCAGAGCCTAATCCTGTTCTATCCTCCAGCTTTGATGGCAGATTGGTTTGGACTTCTCTCTGCATCCTTCCGTTCCATCTAAACCTTCCTTGTCTACTCATGGTGGAGATTCCCATTAAGAATGCGCCAAACTCCAAATTATAGTCCCCCTATTAGGTTTCCCTCAGTTGACTGAAGAATCCCTTTTGGGTTAAGGCCCTTCTGTACTTTCATGGAATAGCTCCTGAGGATAACAGATTGTAAGGTTTAAAATACAAGCATCAGGAGCGATATTGGTCAACTTTTGTACCAGTGTCGTACTATACAATACCTTTGGAACTGGCCCCACTCCCGGTTCATCCACAAGGGTGACCTTGGTATTCATATTGGCTTTAATGTCCTAAGAATCCTTGGCCTACCTATTGACAGTTGACTCTTATTTTAAAATGAGAATTTTAAAGTGATTTTCAACATGTAATTTCTGCTCAGTTTTCTAAACGCTTACCACCTTTGAGAAATATTTAACATTCAACTTATCTCATTTTGCGTTTAGAATTTTCTTATCTTTCACACTATCAAATGAATCCTAAGTAACAAGTTGGACGTTGAAAAGTTATTAATAATGTGTTGTTTTAAGTCATTGTGCAGTCCCATATATGTTGACGCCTAAGCAAGATGAATCATGGAGAATGTGCATTGATCGTGCCAATTATTAAGTATAGATTTTTGTACCTAAATTTGATGGCATGATGTGAATGATTGAGTTTCATTTATTCTCTCAAATTTACTTGAATTGTGGGCAAGGTTTATAGTATGTATGACACACAGTACCAAAGGTATTGGCCGGTTATATGTACATACATATATAACCGAACTAACTTGATCCGGTCAAACATTTGGATGGTAAACTGACCATCGTTTGTCACTCACAGGGTAAGTTTTGGATGGTAAAAATGATTGTAGGCTTCCCTTGTCTGCTGTGTTAATTACGCATGAAAGATCTATAAGATTGCGTGAAAACCCTTGACATTGATGAATGCTGGTATGCTGCTTTGCATTTGCAGTTAGCTGGAGCATCATCAGACCTCATTAACAAGCTGATTCCAGAACATGTGAGACGACAATCTGGTCTTAGTTTCTTGCATCCATCTGGAACATAAATGAAACAGTACCAAAGTGTTCATTTCAAGCGATAAGGCCTCTTATAGTTTTAATGCCCACGAGAAAGCTTAGAAAAAGGATGGTGTAAGCTAACAAGAGTGTGGCTTCAGGACTGTTTGGAGGGGTATCCCAGCGTCGTTCAGGCTTCCTAACTGTGATTACACGGGGATCATGCTTATTAAACCGCTGGTTCTGAGTAATTGAGATGTATGGCTATTGGCTAGAGGGTACAGAGTTTTCTTCAGTGCTGTTTTGTATGTTTTCCGATGTTGCACTAGGCTGGTTCTCTTGGTGTCTATTTTGTAATTTAGGAGGATGGTAGATTTAAGGTGGATGAATGTTGTAGCCTGTGGTGTAAATGTGCTATTTAATCCAGGGTTGTCCGGCGGGTTTCGAACTGGAATTGGAATTCCATATGATTTTTAATTAGTACATATCTTGTGTTCTCCCAAATATGTCGCTAGATCACAGTTTCTTTCCATGGCTCGATCCAGACCTGTAACAGAATGACTTCTTGTGAAGTTGCTCATCATTTGCTTGTGATGATTTATGCAGCCTCCTAATCTAAAATCAATGATGTATTTTAAAATATATGAGTTCTTGCAATGTGCCTTTGTTACCCAAAGGGTCTTTTTGTTTTTTGGATGGAATTTACAAGGAAAAGAATAGAAAATACATTAAATTTAGAAACAAATGTGTTTAAATTTAATGTTTTTTTCCTTATGGATTTTATTCAACTAAACAGAGCCTTTACTGATGAGTGATGACAGATGGTAAATACCATGAATTCCTTTGATCGCAAATTACCATAAATTGGAAGGAAAAAAAAGAAAAATCTCCCGACTTAGTCAATGCTTTTCAACATAAAACTATGTTCCTACTGTTTCTAACTTTGTGTTCGATCAACAGTGGTCAGCTGAATTAGGAGAAAGGATCACGAAAAAAAGGCTGGCGAAGCCATATAACATTATTTCTGCACAGAGTGTGTTTGTCCGTTTCAGACATTTTGGCACATCTTTATTATTGGCAAGTTATAACAAAGTCATCCACGAAGTTAGTGTGGTTCATTAATTCGACGGCCACCTCCCCCACGAGTACAGACGCCACGTGCTCTTCCACTTCACGCACAATCATATCTGCTGCTTCCACGCAGACGCCACTCCTCCAGGCCACGTCCCACATGGCATTCAACGCCATGTCCTTGCACTTGAGATCCCCCTCCAGCCTCTCGTAAAGGCTGTCCTTGGAAGCAACCCCAAGCTCTGTCCCACTATACTTTTCAAGTGCTCTGAACCCCTTGCTGATCTCCCCCACCAACTCATGCAGTGGTGCCACCTTTTGCGTGCTATCAACTCCTGACGACCTCCACCAACAAGTTCGCAGCACTGGATGGCCGCAGAGCTCCTGGTGCCACCTTTTGCGTGCTATCAACTCCTCTGCATAACTCACATACAACTTGGCGTCCTTGTCAATCTTGTTATTGCCCACTGCTTCTGTGCGAGCATCATCAAGGCTCAGTACGCGTCGCAGCAAGCTTTCCAGGTGGTGCACTTTATCTGCACCTATTGTCTTCCCGGGTTCATGGTCAACCACTTCACCTTTGTTGGCCTTTGGCATGATGATTTCATGAATCATCTTTTGTTCTATCTTGCTCTGCTCTGTAAGAATTTGACCAGGCTTGAGTCACAATTTCAACCACCAGGTTAACGTTGCTACTAAATCTAAGCCAGGGCTGTTGATTAGATCCACTGACGAACATTAATTAAATCGTGTACCTGTGTAGGCAGATTTGGGGCACGGCCGGTTCTGTGGAGGAGGATCAGCAGCCCGTGAAATGTTGATGGCTGATGCATCCATTGCGCAGCAGCAAAGACTGATTTCTTCACCATCTTTCTTCTTTGCAGTCTATAAGAATACGGCAAGATTTCAGACTAAACGCCAGCAGATGGGGCATCCTAATTCCTAATTCAAACTAGTACTAAACAACTATACTACTGATTCCGAAGATGATTAGTTATAGAAAGAACTCTTGTATGATCTAATTTACTTTGTTGTTGGAATAAGAACTCTTGTTTGATCTAATTTCCTTTATTGTTGGAATAAAAGCATTACAAACATGCAACGGATTTAAGATTTTACCTTCTCTGTGCTCATCCTTTTCGCTGGTTTCATCCCTGTGTTTTTCATCTCTGTTGCAGGAGTTGTCTCATAGATGATACTACTCTGACGTGAAGCCCCTCCTTTTGTGGAGACACTGCTCTTCGCGGAAGCTGCTCTTCCCTGGGCCTCAGCTGTTGCTGCTGTAGCTTTCTTGGTCTGTGACAATGGGGCTGCTGCATTTTCAACATCAGTTTTCTTGGCCATGGAGGATGAAGATGTCAGTCTACTCTTTTCCAAGAGTTGTACTTCAGTCCTCTTCAAGCTTCTTCCTCCCTTTCTTTCCGGTTCGTGTGCTGTTTTCAGCCTGTGGTTCATGGTGATCTCTTCATGCTCCACTTCAGCTACTCGCCCAGACTCCTGGATGCAGTACTCGCAATCATTCAAGCCCTGCTCCTCTCCTCTCCCCAGAAACGGTGAGGCTTGCTCATCCACAAAGAGCCTCTGACACTTGGCATCATTCGTTGAAGTAACAGAGAAACCTGGCTCATCTCCACAATCTCGGTTGTGGCCCAATCTTTCCATGAGATCCTCAACCTTTTCCCTCTCAATGATACTCCGAAGAGTCACCCTCTGCGGCTTCGTGACCGGCTCAATCGACGCCGGTGCTGTCTCCTCAGAGACTTGGCCATCAAATTTCGCTCTCGCCGAGTTCAGATTCGTGCATTTGGGTTTGGCGGCTCCAACAGGGATTTCTTCTAGCCCCATGAGTCTCGCAATCAAGTTTGGAGATTTCATCCTCACAGCTTGGCCCGAGGGAGCAATCAAAGCCTTTCTCTTCGTCTCCTCCTCATGATACGAGGAATTCAATCCACTTGTTATGAATGAGCCTAACGATCGGCTAGAAGAAACCTTGTCATCGTCCAAGCAGTTGAGCAACAAGCTTTCCCTGATCACTTTCTTAAGCTCCTCATTGCAGCTCCTCCAAGATCGACTACCGAAGGCTTCATCTTCCTGAAATCTTCTCTTGCTGTAGTCTCCAATGTAAACTCTTCTCGATCTCTCTACCTCCCTCTTGTCCAAGAACTCTACTGGCATGTTCAGAGACTCCTGCAAAGCATCTTTGAGAAGGACATTGTTGATATATTTTGATCCACCAACCAGGTCTGCATCCTTGAACCATGAGCTGACCATCTGAGTGAGCTTGCGAGCTTGATTGGAGATCTCCAACAGCTGCATGTCACTGTTTTCTTTGTAGGCCATCGCTGCCTTTATGTTTCACAGCCGAGCGCACTGAAAGCTATGACTCAACCTCTGCAAGAATCAATTGCAGAAAAGGTACTTTAGCTACAAGCCTACAACCTAAATTCAACCGTTCTTTTCTTGCCGACAAGAAATGCTCACACTATAAACAAAACACATGCAACTAATCTTAGATTTTCTGAAACTGAACTTTGTTCTGTCTGTTTGTTGAGGAAGAAGGAAAGACCATCAATACTATATATATACATGTTCATCGGTTTGAAAATATCAGAAAATTTCAAGAAAGAACATTGACTGGCAGCTAGCAAGTTCTTCAGATTTCTGCATGACCAACTTCCTTGCTTTATGATCCTTTTCTGGAACACCATTAAAGGAAAGAAAAGAATACCATTGGCATTGATATGAAACTTCAGAAACTAACAAAGTAAATTTCTTTCAAGAAAAGCGCAAGACCACAGGAATGGGACTAGAAATATCAAGATAGGGAGCATCACTGGCTACTAACAGGCTTGCTGAAGCTTCCGCATTGCCAATTCTCTTATTCTGAGGTCCTTTTTCTGAGGAAAAAGATCTTCTGAGTATATAATGGAGGCGAAATAGACTCACCTGAAACATGCACGAAGCGAGCACAGGAGGCTGCTTCTGGTACACCAGGAAGAAGAGATAGAGAGGTCGCTGAAGCCATCATCAAATGTTGTTTGTCTCCATCCTCACTCAACTCCTTGAAGTTTAGTCACGTGAGAAGGAAAAACGCTGAGCTTATCTCAGTGACTAGTCTCCATTTCGCTGCATCAGCAATTTTAGCGAGCTTTCAGCTGGCTGCTGGTCTTCTTCCAGACTGAGCTCATTCAATAGGATTGATGATGGTGGGGCCATGGTGGAGCAATTCTGTTTGCTACTGTCAGTAAAAGGCTACGAGGGTAAATCAAAGGGCTCTAACCATGGAGGATGACAAGAAAAAGGTTGTGCCAGACCGGGGCAGGACCAGATTGGCCATGGCTGGAGAAGCAAACAGATCCAAGAATCCTTGCCCGTTGGTTTTGTTTGCTAACCGAGGTCCGAGGCCACATATAAGTCCACTTGGTGAGCATATATGTCCTATACGACCACTGAGATATTATTGAGGATAGATTTCATCAAATTATATATTTAATTTTTTTTTATTATTTATAATATATATCTCAATTGGTATTAAACAATAATTATTAGTGGGATATCTTTTATGGCTTGTTTATTTGGGAAAAAGTTAGAAGAAAAAATGAGAAATAAAAAAGAAAAGGAGTATAGACTTGTTTATTTGGGTGAAGGGATGGTAAGAGGGAAATTGCTCCTTCAACAAGTCCATCTCTTCCATTTGCTTTTTGCATGAAATTATGTTTTAACTTCAGTAACTTTACATCATGCTTTTCACTGCACTGCTGCTTTTCTCACTTACTACTAGCTTTCCTCGACTACTCGCCTTTCTCATCGCCTCCTTGAGCTCACCACCACTAATTGTTTTTACCTCCGTTACTCGTATTTAATATTTAATAATTCTATAATATTAATAATATATATGTAATATGAGTAAAAAAAATAAAAATTGGGATATATATATATATATATATCAATCTTCCAAACTTTTTTTTTCTGTTTAAATAAACACAATGAAGAAAAACTTGTAACACAGTTCATCAATTTATTTTTTTTAATCTTTTGCATCTTCCATCCGTCCAAGTAAACACAGTATTAATTGGATAATATATATATATATATATATATATATATATATATATATTTTTTTTATCACTAATATAATAGGTTAAAGAGGAAAACAAATAAAATAATAAACATTATAAAGTATATAGATGTTGTTGTGTTAAAATTAAGGAGAGGAACTCGCTTTACAGCAAGTGTAGAGCAATATCAATCACACTATTTTGGATCCTTCTACTTTTTTTGTCACATGCTTGTACATAATGAGAATAATTTTTTTGTCTGCTGGCTTCCATACTAGGGTTCAGCAAGCAAATCTTTCTGCATCGCTCTTGTTCTCATGTGCCTGGAATTTTTTTTTTGTATTTTCTTGGGCTAAGAAAGTGTGGGCCACTAAGCCCAAATAGTTACATTAGCCCATTTGGGCTTATAGACAACCAAGGACCTATTTGATCATGTCATCGTAGGAGAATTTTTATTTTTTTACCAGAGAAGTAATTAAGGTGAGATTTGATATTAACATTATGTTTCGTTAGACGGAATCCATAGTAAAAAAAGAAAAACCATATTAAATTTAGTGGTAAAAAAGTTTACATTTAATGTATTTTTTTCTTCTTTGGATTCCGTCAAAAAAATACAGTCTAAGATCGTAATATAAATAGTATTTATAAATTTCTAAAAAAGATAAAATAAAAAAGAATTACCAGTTCGGTATTTGGCATGTGAAACGGAATAAGTACCAACCATGTTTCCCGGGCCTTTTGCCAACTTCTAAACCGTTTGGGCCCGAGAACACTCTAACCACCCGCTTCCCTTCCCTCTCCCAAAATAACTACCTTCCTATTCTGTTCCATTCTATTCTATTTCTTCCACAAAGCTTGACTCTTCTGTCTCTTCCCTTCTCCCTTCCAACATGAATCCCACTTTCTCCCCAGTTCGTTAAGCCAATCCCTCTACCTCAATTAATCTTTCCATTCACGGATCCGGCTTTGCACTCTGTTTGATTTCACCGGTTGAGGAATCTCTGAGGACTCAGAGTGAGGCGATGCGGTAAGGCATCAAACGCCGCCGCCGTTGAAGGAGGACGAGGTGCTGCTACTTTTCGCGAGTTCAAGGAACCCTAGCATGTCTACGGAGGAACAGCCAACCGGGAGCAAGGTCGATCCGCCGCCTGCGGAAGAACCCAAGCCAAGGTCCAAATGTGGAGGAAAAGGGCCGCCCTCGGGTGTGTGTGACAAAATGAGAGATTAGTGCGAGTTATTATTATTATTTCTCATGTCGCTTTGATTCTTGTGGAAGAGATGGACTTGTTGAAGGAGCGGTTTGCCAAGCTGCTGCTGGGCGAGGACATGTCAGGTGGAGGCACCGGAGTTTCCTCTGCCCTTGCTCTTTCTAATGCCATCACCAATCTTGCAGGTCAGCCCTAGTTTCAGTCACTACTGATATGTAAACATGTTCAGAAAATGTAATACTTGCCAGATCTGACCACTAATTCAAAGTTTCATAATTAAACTGCTAATTGCAGCTTCTAAAATGGCCCTCTTGCTCCTGTTTTGTTTTAGCTTCTGTTTTTGGGGAGCAATGGCGCCTGGAACCGATGTCAGCAGAAAGGAAGGCCAGGTGGAGAAGAGAAATTGATTGGCTTTTATCAGTCACAGACTATATTGTCGAATTTGTCCCCTCTCTGCAGACATCAGAGGATGGAAAAAATATGGAGGTAATCCACACAAATGAAGATTTATCCACTAATTATGCACATCTAAGCACACTAGCTTTTATACAGATCATAATAACTTTACCTGATTCTACACTTCAGATCATGATAACTCAGCAAAGGAAAGATCTTCGCATGAATATTCCTGCCTTAAAGAAGCTTGACGCAATGCTAATTGTAAGAGAAGTTTATATGTCTTGTAGAGAGTATTGATCATTCTGCAAATTGTTGGGGTCAAGATTCTGATGTTCAATTTGATGTTGCAGGAGTACCTCGACAACTTCAAGGACCAAAATGAGTTCTGGTATGTCTCAAGAGATGCTGATGAATCCAAGAAAGGGAACGCTGTAAGGACAGATGACAAGTGGTGGCTCCCTACCGTGAGAGTCCCTGACAATGGGTTATCAGAAGAATCCAGGAAATGGATTCAGAATCAGAAGGAGCTTGTAACCCAAGTGCTCAAAGCAGCTATGGCTATAAATGCTAATATTCTGATGGAAATGGAGATCCCAGAAGATTACATTGACTCCCTTCCTAAGGTAGAGACATCAGACATGTGATCATTCTCAGACACCAAAGTATCCGAGCAATAAATTGCTTCTCCATTTCTTTCTATCTTCCTTTCTTTTGTTTGTCCATAGACATATGCTTACTGATTGATCGACATGACACAGAATGGAAGGTCAAGCCTGGGAGAACCAATCTACAAAAATATAACAGTCGAAGGTTTCGACGCCGATGTATTCCTTGAAGCTATAGACTTATCAACCGAGCACAAGATACTGGACCTAAAGAACCGCATTGAAGCATCAGTAGTCATTTGGAGGAGGAAGATGAGCTTCAAGGAAATCAAATCATCTTGGGTTGCGGGAGTTGCAGGTGTTGCGGGTGTCGCAGGTATCAGCACAGAGAAACGAGAGCAATTCGAAGATAGAGCAGAGACAATTCTGCTGATCCTCAAGCACAGGTTCCCTGAAATCCCTCAATCATCCCTGGACATAAGCAAGATCCAATACAACAAGGTAAAGAAGATCAACGTATTCTTGATCTTGCGCCATTGGCAGCAGCTATTATTTTGATGTGGCGTGCAGGATGTGGGATACGCTATCCTCGAGAGCTACTCCAGAATTCTGGAAAGTTTGGCTTTCACTGTGATATCCCGGATCGATGATGTTATCCGGGCAGATTCACTTGCTCAGCGTCCAGCCGATGGCAGCCTGCAGAGGAACGCATCAGAGAAGGAATCAGAACCAGCTACAGAACAGGAAGCCAGTAAGCTTAATAAGCTTGACTCAAACGATTCCATGACACTGTCAGACATCATGGATTGGGATCAAGTTCCTCAACCGAAGGGGGATGATTGCGAGAATGTGGCCAAAACGCCGCCTCCAGACGACGGAAAGACGGCGAAAAAACCGGCTGCGGCTAGCAGGTTACAGGAGATATTTCTACATAAATCTACATAGATAAAATTAAGCTGCCTGATTAACCAAGTAAGAGACGCCCATGAAGCGAAGCATGGAAATGGGTGATGCAGTGAAGATAGTGGAAGTCAATGTACATAACTTTCGCGCAATGGAGCTTCACACAAGATAATGTAACAGCATTTATTACTGAGAACCAACGCTTAATGATTTTGTTTGTTAAGCCTGGGATGCAAATTCTAGGCTTCGTTTTTGCATAGTGATTTTGCAGGGGAGTACCCTGATATGTAGAGTAGAATCTTAGAATATTAATTTTGTATAACACCTAATTTTATAGTACAACACTTATATATTTTTTATAATATCAGGTTATTATCGAATAATATCTTAATTTTTGATTAAAAAACTTTTATAATACTTAAAATATTATATAAATATGTTGTTAAGATAAAATTATATTGAGATTTGATAGGTTGTACAAAAATATTTAGGTGTTGTACGAAAATATTAAGATATTATACGAAAATATTAAGGTGTTATACAAAAATATTAAGGTATTATACGAAAATATTAAGATGTTATATGATATTTGTGTTATACGATATCCAAAATTCATTATTCGAAAATGCCTTAGAAAAATTTTGCATATGAAATTGATGCTTCATGATTCATGCTCTGTAGATCATTGGAGCACCTCTGCAAATTCTAAACCAGATCCACCAAAAAAATGAAAAAGAAATCATTCAATTACTTTTTTTTCTTTTTTATGTTTTATTTCTTAGGACCGAAGAACGAACACTTAATGTTAGGCCCCGGTCTAGCCGGTTCAGTCCAAAGCCTACCAGACCAGAAGGTGGCCCAAGCCCATGCGGAAGGAAAGAAAACGGAGCCCAATTTTGGGGACGAGATCGGCGAGCTTCGTCAAGCGCGGCTTCATCGCTCATCTCGGACGCGGGATCTCTGCGAGCTTCAGACAATGCCATCCACGCAACGAAGGATGCGGACGCGAGTGGAGCGAGGGACGCGAGCTCAAAGGTGGCGGCAGCCTCGTCCCCGATTCCTTCGGCGAAGAACTCGGATACGCGGTCAACAACAGATTTCTCGGACGCGGCAGAGGCTGGCGGAAGACCCGGCTCCGAGGATTAGAGAGGCGGCGGCCTCCTCTATAAAGAAGCTGGAACGGGAGGGGATCGAGGATTGGCAGCCACCAGGAGCTTTGGGGAGTCTTGAGCGAGGATCACCGGCACCGTGAGACGAGAGAACGAGGAGCGAGAGAGTTGAGATAGAGAGATTGTAACCGGCGAACCAAGAGGGTCGCCGGCGAGGGAGGGGAAGAGGGCGCCGACGGGGGTCGGTGAAGTTGTAGCTTCCAAAGTCCAAATAAATCTTCCTTTCCGGTTTTTCTCTGTTCTCGATTTCGGCGGCAACGCTTCTCTTCTCTAATGTCTCCGGCGACGACAGTTGCTGACGGCGACGGCTGAAGGTTGAAGGCGAAGGACAGGCGGTCCTTCCCTGCTGTCTTCCTCTCCGGCGAACCCGAGCGCAGGCGGCGTTCGAAACGAGGTGAAAGTCAACACGCGAAGCGGGTCAACGGTGAAAATCGAAATCGAAAGTTCGATTTCGACGGCTGACGCAATCTTACGTCAGCGGAGCAAATTCGCATGGCGAAAATCGAGTTTTGGTGGCTGACATCAGGCGGACGTCAGCAATCCAAATTAATTCGGCGATTTGGGGATTTCGGCGTTGATGGAAATTCGGGATTGGTCAAATCGATTTTGACCGAAAGTAATTAGGGTTTTGGTTCTTTTTGGTTTCTCTAAATTAGGGTTAGGGTTTTCCCGGGCTTCTTCGTGTGCCTTTGTAATTTGGGGATTAAAATCAATCGGTGAGAATTAAGGTTTCTAATTTTGGATCGAAAACCCTAGATAGTTGTGTTCCGGTATTCCGCCGGATAGTCCTGAGATAGCGGTTAAGTGCTGTTTTTAGGCCAATCCGACCGGGCGTGACAATAGGTATCAGAGCGAGGTTAACGTGTTACAACAAACACGGCCGCTTCACCCTCGAAGGTGAAGAAGGATTTGAAGTTCCAGAAGATCACCCATACCACTAGAGGCGCGTCAGAGGACGTGTGGCCTCAGGGTAAAGCCAAGGAGACGGCTAAACCTGAGAAGATGGTGAACTAGGGTGAACGCATTGCTCAGATCGAGGAGGCACTTGGTTTGGTGGGTGACAGAGAAACGGCAATTATTCCTGTTATAACCTAAATTTTTTATAAATTTAATTTTGGAATTTTTATGATTTTTAGAAAATTTTTCAGAATTTTAAAAGGTTTAAAATTTGATTTTCTTTATAAAATCGGAATTTTTGCGTCGCGCGGGCTCGAACCCACGTCGCGCGCGCGCGATCGACGCCATCTAACCAACGCGTCGATTTGCGTTTTCAATATAATATCGGATTCGATCGTTTTGAGTTAAGTTTAAATTTGATTTTGGGGACCGAGTCAACCCGTCGTCTTCCCCGCGGATCTCGGCGATTTCGTCGCCGCCGCGTTCTCGCCGTCTCGAACGCGTCTTCCCTCTATATAATGGGGCTTCTGCTCTCGTGGGTTCGATTCGAACCCTGGAACATTTTCACCCCTAGAAGCGCCGCCAGGAAAGAGAAATCGCGCTCAAACTCGTCGCCGGAGTTCGAGCGGCGCCGCCTCGTGTTCCAGCCATCCAGCGCCTTCATCGACGGCGATCTCTGTGTTCTGGGCTTCGATACATCGTCGCAGTGAGGTATTCCTTCTTTCCTGCTGCTTTGGTGAAGTTCTGTTGGGCTTTGGTTGAGTTTTGAGTATCGACGGCGGCGGCGCCACCGTCGATACTTTTGTCTATTTCGAGAGCTTCGACCGGGCGTCGAAATCTCTCCGAAGTTCGTCGAGGAGCTTCGTTTCGTTGTTATAAAGCTTCTGGAGAAATTTGGAGTCGATCCGACGTTCGACGCGTTCTCGCGAGCTCGCCGGCGCAAGCAGCGGACGCGAGTCCGGCAGCCTTGCGCGGCGCGGTTCGAACGGCTGGACCAGGTTCGATTTTAGGGTTTGGCGGTTTATTTAGAAATAAACCGTCGGCTGTTTTGAAATTGATTTGAACCGGACCGAGCGGTTCAATTCCAGTTGGGTCAGTACTTGAATTTTGACCGGTGCGACCCCGATTCGGTCGAATCCCGGCCGGTTCAGGTAGCCGTTAGAAAGCTAATTAAATTTCCTATCTAATGGCAGTCTGTATAGCTTTAGATGAGGTTTATATTTTGTGTAATTGAAGTTAGAAGTCTCGGTTTAACTTGGTTCAGGGTGAATTTGATCGGTTCAGTGCAATTCTGTCCGGTTCAGTGGGTTTTAGGTTCGGTTCATATGATCTGAGACTGGTTCTCTAGGTTTAGGGTTATGTTCTACATGTTGGTAGTTTTGGTTTTCAAATTAGAATGTTTAATGATAGAATTCATGTACAAATTCATGTTACATAGTGGTTAATCCAATAATCAGCCTGCATCGTGTGATAAACAATTGTTGACTTTTCAAGAGGATTCAGAATAACAGCGATTGAGGTAGGAATCTTACCCTACTCCTTTCTTACAGTGTCAATAATAGGATTTGCTACTTAATCCTTTTGTTTGATATATGATACATATGATAGAATTGATTGACACTGATATCTGATTGCTTCATCTGCTCGAGTTGTTTCTGTAATTCAGTTGACCTCATTTATCTTGTTCATTGGTCATATTCTATTTCTGTGTGCATGATAAAAGAAACTGTGTTGAGATATCTGATTTATTGGCTTATGAACCTGATTGAACAATTGTGTATCTGAGATATTGACGTATAAGTATGTGGAACCGCTGTAAATCTGAGATGATAAAGTCGTGATATATTTTGACCGCTGACCTGGATGATTTATTCTCCAGTGGCCTGTTTATCTGAGTTATAGTTCTGATTATATCAGACTATCTGAGCTGCCGGTTAGGGCACCGCCAGTTGTCCTCGGGACAATACTACGGATGTTAGATGTTGGACGCAACATTCACCGGACTGTTTAGGACAGTCGTTCCATTGCATGAGCAACAGTGGAAACACTCTGAAAATGAGTGCGGCTCTTGATTGAAATCTGTTGGCCAGCTTGATGATTTGCACGACATTCCTTAATATTATTTGTATATCATTGTTTCAGTTATTGTGTTATCCTGTTATTTGATTCCCTCACCATGTTTGTTGATTCCTACTTAGCATTCTGCTAACTCCCTTTTCTCTTCCAGGTACAGAGTTAGCTTCTGGGAGGGATAGAGTAGATAGCAGATACCAGCCGAGTTAAGATAGTTGTCTTTTGTATTTTATTCAGTTGATAATTTGGATAGTTGTATTCAGATATTGTGTTGATATTAAATTTGGATTGTTTATTAAATAAAGGTCATGTGATTATTGTAGTTCTCTGGTTCCTATCAATATTGTTACTCCCTGGGGAACCCTGAGCTAGAAATAGCCGGCTTCCGCCGGGGCGTGACAATTCCTCAGATGGAGTACTTTCGAAAGACCATCGAGCAAACAGAAATTGCAAATTGAGAATTTGCAACAAGCCCTGGAGAGTCTGCTCGACCTACCAGAGCAGATGATCAAGATGCGTGAGTAACAACAAGCAGAGATAGCACGCATGCAGCAGACTATTGGCAGTCTGAACCATCTACCGGGGGAGATGGCACGCATGAAGGAGGACCTGCAGGCTGAGATCGGGGTACTACGCTTGGCTCTAATGTCAGTATCCCGAACTACAGCACCGGCAGAGCAGAAGGCTCCCAAGCCGAGGATGCGCGTGCCTGAACCAGCGACGTTTGGGGGGGGGGGGGGGGGGGGGCTCGATCGTCCAGAGAGGTAGAAAATTTTATTTGGGATATGGAACAATTGTTTTCTGCTAACTATGCTCCAGAAGGAGATCGGGTGCGGGTGTGCATCGCATACCTCACCGGCGACGCAAAGCTTTGGTGGCGAACCAAAGTCAGCTCTACACCGGAGGCTACTAGCTGTTCTTAGGAGATCTTCCATGAGGAACTGCGGCGGCAGTTTCTTCCCGGAAACTCGGCGGATCAGACGCGTGGCAAACTGGATCGGTTGAGGCATACTAGCTCGATCCAGGAGTACGTCAGGGCATTCTCAGCACTGATGTTGGAGCTTCCACACATGGAGGAGGATGATATGAGGTATTTCTTCCTCCGGAGCCTTTAGCCTTGGGCAAAGACGGAAGTCCAACGACACGCACCGATCGATTGGAGGGCGGCTGCGGCAGTGGCAAAATCTTTGGTGAACAATCGAAAGTTCAAGATATCGCCACCAAAGAAGCAACGGTCACCACCGAAATGCGGTTCCCCACGCACACTGCCGGGAGCTAGGGTTCCAGAGAGGGGTAGGCCCTTTCACCAGCTGAACAAAGGTTCACCGGGACGGCGTGAGCAAAAGCCACAGGATTGTTTCGCTTGCGGGGGTCCTCACTGGATAAAGGACTGCCCCAACCGACATAAACTCAAGGCAATAATAGCGCGGGAACCAGATGAGGAAGCTGAGGAAATCGAACAACCGCGGATTGGATCACTGCAAGTAGTTCCACACTCTGCCACGGGAGAGCAGTAGTGTCGGATTGGTGCTTTGAGGATCGGAGCAATAGTTGCTCCTCCGATCCGCCCATCAAAGACATCGAGGGCGATGTCCAAGTTGGACGGGGGAGAATTGTTAGGCCCCGGTCCAGCCGGTTCAGCCCAAAGCCCACCAGGTTAGAAGGTGGCCCAAGCCCATGCGGAAGGAAAGAAAACGGAGCCCGACTTTGGGGACGAGATCGGCGAGCTTCGTCAAGCGCGGCTTCATCGCTCGTCTCGGACGCGGGATCTCCGCGAGCTTCAGACAATGCCATACACGCAACGAAGGACGCGGATGCCAATGGAGCGAGGGACACAAGCTCAAAGGCGGCGGCAGCCTCGTCCCCGATTCCTTCGGCGAAAAACTCGAAGACGCGGTCAACAGCGGATTTTTCGGACGCGACAGAGGCTAGCGGAAGACTCGGCTCCGAGGATTAGAGAGGTGGCAGCCTCCTCTATAAAGAAGCTGGAACGGGAGGGGATCGAGGATTGGCAGCCACCAGGAGCTTTGGGGAGTCTTGAGCGAGGATCACCGGCACCGTGAGACGAGAGAACGAGGAGCGAGAGAATTGAGATAGAGAGATTGTAACCGGCGAACCAGAGGGTCGCCGGCGAGGGAGGGGAAGAGGGCGCCGACGGGGGTCGGTGAAGTTGTAGCTTCCAAAGTCCAAATAAAGCTTCCTTTCCGGTTTTTCTCTGTTCTCGGTTTCGGCGGCAACGCTTCTCTTCTCTAACGTCTCCGGCGACGGCAGCTGCTGACGGCGACGGCTGAAGGTTGAAGGCGAAGGACAGGCGGTCCTTCCCTGCTGTCTTCCTCTCCGGCAAACCCGAGTGCAGGCGGCGTTCGCGTAAGCCAGACGCTGGCGGCGTCGGGAGAAGGAAGATGACGCGAGAACGTTTCGGCAGGCGGCGTTCGAAACGAGGTGAAAGTCAACACGCGAAGCGGGTCAACGGTGAAAATCGAAATCGAAAGTTCGATTTCGACGGCTGACGCAATCTTACGTCAGCGGAGCAAATTCGCGTAGCGAAAACCGAGTTTTGGTGGCTGACATCAGGCGGACGTCAGCAATCCAAATTAATTCGGCCATTTGGGGATTTCGGCGTTGACGGAAATTCGGGATTGGTCAAATCGATTTTGACCAAAAGTAATTAGGGTTTTGGCTCTTTTCGATTTCTCTAAATTAGGGTTAGAATTTTCCCGGGCTTCTTCGTGTGCCTTTGTAATTTGGGGATTAAAATCAATCGGTAAGAATTAGGGTTTTTAATTTTGGATCGGAAACCCTAGGTAGTTGCGTTTCGGTATTCCGCCGGATAGTCCTGAGACAGCGGTTAAGTGCTATTTTTAGGCCGATCCGACCGGGACGTGACAGTGGTTACTGGTTAGCAGGGATGATTCAAGCCGTACGAGCAAATCGGATGGTAGTGGATCCTCCCAAGGCGGAAATCCGAATCCGAGTATGAATCTGACGAGCTAATGCACCCTATAAATGAGGACCCAATGTTCTGAATTCTCTTCGTGCGTGCTCTGAGGCGTCGCGTCTGCCGGCGATGGTGGAGTTGGCATGGATGAGCAAGAAGACATCTGTGCGACGTCTGGCGGTGTCGGCGACGAGGGTGCTGTTGTTGGTCGTTGCTCTGGCGGCCTGAGGTATTCGAGTATTTCTCTTTCTCCTTCTCTTGCCCCTGTTTCTTCTAGTGTTTTTCCCTCTTTCATCCGCAGCTCGACACTACTGCTTGTGGCGGATAAATGAAAATATCCTCCGATCTGACCCTATTGAAGCAGCGAAAAGAAAATATCCTCTGAAATCACTAATCTCCCAAGTATTGGAGATTTATCCTCCGATGAACTGAACAATGTGAAATTTCTTAAATGAAAAAAGGACAACCTCCTTTCAAAGGAAGGTGTATTAATGGTCGAAAGACGGTGACATAAATACAAAATTCTTTCAAAAGATATGTAGCAGTTGCATGCACAAGAATTAGGTCACCATCATTGAGATAGATAATCATACTTGGAGCACTCCAGAGGAGACACACCAAGGGATTCTTAACACATTCAAAGCCTCCCACACTATGAACATTACACAATACTCCTGATTTTCAAGCATGAAGACTCTTCAAACGTTAATGACTTTGTCTTATTAATGTGGCAAATAGCATCTGTCACAACATTCTCTAAAGTAGTGGAAATGTTCTAGTTTTTTAGTCTCTGATCTTATTTCACAAGCCTCAACATGCCTTGCTCAGAAAAGGTCAACTTCAGACTTTTTAATGGCTATTCAAGAAATGATGCGTCTTTATAAACAATAAAGGGAGAATCCTATTATTGATCAAATTGGAGAGTTATACTATGTTATTTGTAAAAGAAAATAATATTAGTAATAGAGTTATATTCCCAAGTTGCTAAATAAAATATTCATAGTGATTGATCTAACCCTTTCTTTTTTGCTTTTAATTTTGTGTTCAATATCCCTTCTTGAAGGAACGTACCGATTCTCAGGCCTTCTCACACCAAAACCATTGGTCTTGGTAAGCTGTTTCAGTTGAATATATTATTTGACGTGCCTCACTTTGTTCACCAAAAAGGATGAAACGTCTTTGCATGCCTGACCTATATAGATTTCTTTCTTAATCACTATGAAATCAGGTGAGTAATTTCTTGCTATCAATCCAGACTAATTGCTATAGTTATATACTCTTCTGTGTTAAACATAGTGCTGAATCTTACTTACCTATTTGGTTCCTCCAGTTTCTGTTTTTCAACTATATACATCATTAGTTCACCACATAAATTACCCATCCTCACATTGCAAGGCCTTCTTTATATTCTGCAACGTGCAAGAGACAAGTGCGTTGGTTGTCTCCACTGATTCCATTGTTAACTTTGCCGAGGGTGAAGAGTTGGCGAGAATTTGGAATGCTATCGTAAGCAAAGATCCTCCTTCCATTGTCCTCTCCTCTGACCGAGATGTGATCACAAGAGGCCTGGTCTCATGCCCATCTGGAAGAATAGAAAATCCTGATGGCAATATGGCCATGCTACTTGAGTCGCATCCAGTCATCACTGCTTGCATGCCATCAATGTCAACCGGAGCAAAGACCATCATTGACTCATAAGAGTTGGTGCTACTATCTTGAAGAAACCAAATGTTAGTCCTCTCTGTTGAAGTAGTTGCCTGCGCAGGTACATCAAAAACTCTTATGTCAACTTCATGCTATATAATGCTATTATATTTCAATTTGAGTGGATAAAGACAATGACCAAACATGCGTCAAATATTATATGTACCAAGACGTAGTATATCATATGGGAACCTCAAAGTTGAAGTACGTTTTTTAACTAGTCATAATGAGTGAGATGAAAAAAAAATGGTAGATTTCATACTTGAATTGTAACAGAGTTGCCACGATCTTGGCCCTTTGCTAAATTCACCATTGTTTGAGTAGGACCAGGTGTAAGCATGATGTCCCACTGAAAAGTTAATAAGAGGTTTTAGTTTCCATCATTCTGGCTAATATGAGGAATACTTGAGCATTGTCTTACTTCAGTCCTTTTTGAGTCATCTCTTAAGAAATCAAATAGAACTACTGCAGGAACAGGCATCCATGTTGACAAAACCGCACAAACAATCAAACCTTGAGGCTCCCCAGGATCATTGATATTCTTCCTTGATGTGAATCGAATTTCTTCTCCACTCTTTGCAGATGCCTTAGTCCATGTGTGGTGTCCTGATGCACCAATGTTTTGGCAAAAGCTTGAAGTCATTCTTTGCCCAAGCTTCAATATGCTCTTTCTTCCAGCCAGTGATGAGACACCTGATAAATATATGCAAGTTAGGTAATATATTTTCATATTATTATCTAGACTGGGTGGGTAAAAATTCCTACGTACCATTGCAGTCTCTTGTAGGGACATTAGTCGCCATGAAGAATACTAATCTTTCACATTGCTGTATGAGTGTTGACATCCAGTGTCGAGCACCAAAAGCCAGACCATTAGAAACAATTGAGCGATATAGGGTTGGAACTACACATTTTTGGCATTCCATGTGCTCTACCCAGATCACCTAGATGCAAATAATGGAAGTTGATGACTTAGAATGATTTTGGATGTGTATCAATCCGTTAGTCTCTCTCATTGAGGCAACCAGCAGCTCTAGAAATTCCTACTTAGTATGTCTTAGCACATTCTACCTTCACAAGGAAGGTTGTAAAAATTTGATAAGAAAATACTGAAACACAATTAATTAATACTTGAATTACCTTACAATGGCCATTGTCTTGGTCTTCAAGAATGCAGCCCGAGGGGAACTTCCTAAACTTACTGAGTGATGCATCTATATTTTCTTCAAGTTTATCAATGGATACATCCAAAATTGCCCATCTAGTCGGAGATAGTTTTTTGCAAGATCTCACAAAGTAGATTTCTCTCGTTGGAACCAAAGGAGTAAGCATCTGAATTTCTGCAAACATCTGAGAAAATCTAGTTAGTTGCTATTTGAGAACTAATACCTGCATTGAGTAAATTGAACGATCATTAAACCACTAGTACACGTCTATATTGTACTAATGGCATCTGTAACTGTAAGACGGCTAAGTGCGACAGCAGATTTCATGATGAGGATATTGTAGAGATTGGAGCTATTACTGATTCAAAATGGTGGTAAAGGGACCTTACCAGTTGTGTCATGCCATCTTTACTATCGCCCATTCCATTGGAAATAACGTCAACAATGACAGCCTTGGAGACCAGGAAAGGAAATAATTCTTTCCATTGGTTCTAAAAACATAAAAAATACATAGGCATTAGAGTGCTTCCGTCGGTATCAAATTTCCCATATCTTAGGTATATTGTTGTTTTTTTCCTAGTTAGTGGATGCTGATGTAAAATTACTAAATTTAAGACTAGAATTATGTTATAATTGTCTCATTAGGTTTTTTTGTCTGGACTTTTTAATTCTGTAATTAACAATTATTAGTCAAAGAAAGTGCTAGAATGGTGAATTATAAAAGAATGAAGTGCGTGATGATTCATTTATATCTGAGATCTAGCAATCTGTCAATTTTGTTTGCACTTTGCAGAGAGGTTTCAGGAGCTTTCATGTGATTTAAGTTCTGGCTAACACAATTATTTAGATGTACTTACCACATCCATGAAAGTTTGTACAAGCCTCGACATGTCAAAGAAAATAACACCAGTCTCTCTGGAAGCCTCAATGTTTCTAAAACCTCCATTCCTCGAAACATCCGGTAAGAATTCCTTGATGTACTCATCATAGTTTAATATCTCTCTTCCAGTCTCAACACTTCGAACCCACAATGGTTCCTGGGTTGTAGACATCTTGACTAGCTCATCCATGGCGACATTGACAATCTGTTGTATTCTTGATTTCTCTAGACCCAAGAACCCACTATAGCTATTCAATGAGCTCTTGTTTTGATCAGTCCCTGCGGAGCATGATGAACTTGGTGAAGTGTTCCCATCAGGAATGCTTCCTTGCATTCGACGCAGTCTTTCTATCTAAGAGTTGGATTGAAGACCAAAGTTCTTGCATTAGAAATGGCAAAAATTGATAAATGAGAATTTTGCAGCATAAGTTAAACATTAGTTATATGGTGAGTCATCGAGTCATTGGCATACCTCTGCTTTTAACCTGGCATTTTCAATGCGAAGCTGTTGCTCCTCTGTGGTCATGGAGGTATCCTTGCTCAACTTGGTAAAACCACAGTGGGGACAGCATGCCTTCTTGATGGTCTCCCTCATTGCCCGGTTCTCCTCCTGCAATTTTTCTATCTCAGACTTGAGCAGTGAGTTCTCGTGCCTCTCCTGCACCGCCTGAATTTGAAACTTGCAAGTTAGGAGATGAAATGCAACGAACATGGTGATGAAATTAGCCTTCTTAACACTATTTCTGACATGACTAAGCTTCTTTGCATATAATCAACTTAACATATATTTTTGCAACCCTTGAATGTGTACCTTGATCTGGGTTCTTCGATTTTGGAACCAAAATTTGACTTGCCTGGCAGAAAGACCTAGCTGCTTGCTCAGATGCTGCCTCTGCTTCTCATCTGGATGAGGCGACTCCTTGAACAACCTGATTTGCCAATTCAGAATTTTATGATTTACTTTTATCTGAATAAAGCTTATGACAATCTTTCTTAGTTTTTGTCAATGTTGATTTATTGCAGAAAGGATCAGAAGATTTGCCAGAATATTTTTTTTGGATAATCTGCCAGATTGTTACGTTTCAACTCATACCAACAAGTCGCAGTGAGCATTCCAACTTACGCTTCCATTTCTCTGATCTGCTCAGCTGTGTGCCTGTGGTACTTCTTCCTCTTCCTCTTGTTTCCAACGTCTCTTTCCTCTTCGAGAGATTCGTTGGACTCCTGGTCTTCATCAGATGGACCTGCTGGCCCTGAAGTATCCCCGCTGAATCCTGCCTGCTCTCCTTGACACCCTCCCCCACTCTCTTCATCGCCTTCTTCCACCACGGAAGCTGCTGCAGCATTGCGCCTAAATACGCCTGCCTATTTTAATTTCAAGAAATGAAGGGAATGATGACACAACAAAAAAAGGGATGAAATATGCTATGTTCATGAATCGCAGCAAAGTTTTCTAACGCTCTACATAATCAAGTTTGCACTTACAAGGGAAAGGGAGAGAGCTGGGGATGCAAAGAAGTCTTTTACTGGAGGTATGTTGTGATTCATGACGGCGTTGGTATTTTTCTCTAATGCAGTCAAGGTCCCAAGTGAGAAGAATGGATGGATGAAATAGTGTTGTAGAGGGAGTGATATAGAGCAGGATATTGGATGTGGAATGACGAATAAATGATACAAAACAAAGGGTGGGGTGCAGCATTAAAGGGTGTAATGGAGGACCGTAAGGTTTGAATGACAGTTATGTACCGGACTTGTATCGTAGGAATAACCACCATGTGGGTCCGCTCACAAATGTGGATGCGGAGGAAGCTCAAATTGTGTTGACTATACAATTTTCACCTATTGGAACTGTAAAATTGCTGTACCTTACGGCCAGTAAAGAGAAAACTCCGACCTCGCCATGACTTTGTTGGACTATCTTGTGCTTGCCCCCTTTGTTCCTAACTTCCTCGGGAGAGAACTTATTCAGTTGATTCACCAGGTTAGACTTGGATACTCTAAATCGGCCTGGATCAGTCAACGCAGGCGAGCAGATAAGAATGTCTGGTGGTTGACGGCTTTTGCGTACTGGAGATTTGAAGCGTCCATTAAGAAACATCAAAGTTTATCCCCTTTTTTGTGTTAAGATGATGGTTACAAGTACTGACTGAAGGAGCTTGAATGGTTGTTATATAGTTGGCAGGCCGGTTTCAGCTGATCACGCATCCACCATCACGCATCCACCTGCACCCAAAAAAAGGCTTTTCTTGTAACAATTGTACCTTCTTGAAACGAAGGTGTGCTTCTGTTTCGATGCTGGTGGTCAACCGAATTCACTAGTAAACATGTGGCTTTCCTTGGTTTACATATATGTTCAAGTTCATATTCAGATACACTATTTACAGAATTTCTAACATCAAGAACAAATCAACTTTCTCTTTTAGTTTCTTCACGAGCCAGAGGCAATCAACTACTAAATATACATTATGCTCTACTACATCCGTCAGTGCATTGTCGATTGCTGTTGCTTCCCAATATCTTGAAAACAGCAAAACCCCCAGATCTCAGCACCTGTATCTCCTCTTATTCCAGCAGATTATAGTATGCAACAGCAATGCCAAAGGCTTTACTATCTTGAATCCTTTTCTATGCCGCTTCCCATCAGTATTACAACAGTTGCTTAAGCTATTGGTTAAAACCAGGAGCCATCTGCAAGATCTCTTTTTAACAATAGTAAGTCCTTTGCAATAACATCAGCTTCGTTACTGCTTAATCTTCCCGTACTTCCTCTTGGATCTATTCCCTTAATGACAATGTGATTGCCATGAAGCATTTCTTAAACAACTAAATAATTCAATGCCACTTTTGCGCATATATTTTGCTGATGGGCGCTTATTCTCCATCTTGAGATCTCAGAATGTTCATGCATTCACAAATAAATTTGATAATTATCTTTGCATTTTTTTTACCTTTCCATTTGCTTCAATTCACGAATCAAGTAAACTGCTGAATAGCGTAGTTTCATCAGTTTAATGTAGAAATTCTTCTTTGTGACGTTGTCTAATTGTAGCGAAAACGTGCAGAAATGGACAAATAAAAGAGCTGAGTAGTTGTGGAATGGTAGATAAGGAAACAATTCAACACACGTGAGATGGTGTGTTACCATCACGCACAAGATCAATACATAACCTTGTGCTAGTCGTCTTTCTTTGTCCACCTGCGACTAGCCCCTTCGTAAGTTACATATTCTTCCTTGAAAAATGGTAAATTAGGCTTTTAGTTGATATATAAGGTCTTGTCCAAGTCTTCTCCTATAAGAACCATTCGATTATCGTACCCTACTAACCACATATAGCTCGTATGTAAGTTCGTGGGGTGATCGATCGGACAACGCACATCATTTTACTCTCGCATTAGAGAATCTAACTCGAGCTTTGTATATTAGTACTTGGCGGGGACCAAAGAGAAAAAAAAAAAAAAAAATCTTAAGTAGGGAGGGGGCATTGCCTAGGCAATTGATGCCTAAGACTTTTCTTGAGCTCTTTGATGTAAGACAATATGAAAAGGAATTGTTATATTATTGTGCTCTATTAATCACATATCTTTTATGTATAAACATGTATAGCAATTTGTGTCTATATCAAAAGCCCCAAATGAGACTCCACATATACCCTAGAAAGGGAAAGCCTAACATACTTATTCTTCTAACATATTTATTCTTCTTTGGATAAGGGCAAAGATTATTAACAAGAATCATTTACATTGCTTAAGAAGTAGTTTAGATCTCCAAATATTTTATTATGTAATGTCCATCCTTAGAACTATCAAAAGAAACATTTTATTACAAAAAAAATCACCATATGTTATAAGAGATTTATAGGACCAAAGAAACATGTAGTGTAGGCGCTCATTTTTGACTCACCTACCCGTCTGAAACTTTTGTATATTTAATTATATTTAGAGTTAGCTAAATTTTTGTCAACCAACAAAGAGTTCATAAATATATGCTTTGTATATTTAATTAATAAAAAAACACAGATTCTCCAAAATGCCTATCAAATACTTCTCTCCTTTATTTTATTTATTTTTTGTTTTACCCTGAATTTATTTATTTCTTTGCTAATCATTTTGATCAAGGGACATATCCTTTTGATTTAAATTAGTTGATTTCTTTGATTTATTTTATTTAATTCAAATGCAAATGAGTGTGTTTAAGGGGTGCCACACCCTTATACATAGATGGGTTGGACCTCTTTCATACACTTACGACACTATATTAATTAGGTAATTTTGATTATTATTGTAAATTAAATTAAATAATATGTATAGTGCTTCATTACCATCACTAGTCTATAACATTATACTAATTATATGGTTCAATTTATTCCTTTATTTGTATAATGCTTCGATTACTCTCTTAATATAGATCTACGACGGTATACATATTAGGAAAATTTATTTATGAATTGAATTAAATAATTTTATAACGCATTATCTTTAAAGATTGGTCTACAATGCTATAATATTAATAATTTAATTAATTAATTAATAATATAATAGTTGAGAAATATAAATTCAATTAGTTTAAATTATGCAACTTCATTTTTATGGGTTCTTATTTATATTGTTTGAATGATATATTAAAATGCAATTTGTTTAATAAGCATTTATATGCAGTTAATACCTCATTAAATATCTCAAAACATGGGGTTGCATTTAATAAAAATAAAATATAATAAATATATCAGGATGCCTATTGGATTCAATAAATGTCTTTCAATAAAGGATGTTGGGATTAATCTCTTAGTTAAGTAAAAAAATAATGTCTTTTTTGCAAAAGATGCTAGGATAATGTATTAGAGAATTAAAATCCTACTTTATGGGAATGAGGATTAGTTCAAATTAGACCTTCTTACAACGACAACCAAACCTATGTGATAAGTAGATTTTAAAAAGAATTTCAATGGGTAACAACAAGTTCATTAGTTGACCAAAAGAGTACAATATAAATTACATATTTTGAGTGTTGGAGTTCTTATTAAAACTCTAATCCCCCATTTCTAATATGACTATAGTAGTACCCTTATTGTAGAGGAAAGAAAGAGTTTTTAACTTTGAAAGAAACCCAAAGTATGCTTTAGAAAGTACTTATATGCATATTCCTTTATGGTCTCTCTTATATGAGAGTATTTGTATATAGCTACGAATTAGGAATTACACACTCTAAGAAACTATCATGAAAAATTAAAATACTTGTGCATAGCCATAAATGCACAACTTGTGTCTTCATTCTCTATATCATGTGTGGATCATTCAAAGTTAGGCCAAAAGAAGTGTAGTTCAAGACTTACACTTCTTCGAATGGAGATCCATATACTAAATATGTTGAGAAATGTTCTTCCCTCACTACATGATATCCACAATGAGTAATAATTTTATTTACTTTAATTTATTTTTAAAACTTTTAAATTTTATAAAGATTTTTGATATTTTTATTTTAAAATTTATAATTTTTAAAATAGTTATACTTTCTGACCTTCAATTTTATTTAATTTGATTTAATCGGTTTAAAGAGAGGTCTAAGAGATGTGTCTTTGAGTCTTTTTAATTCAATTTAATTTTTATTAAATTAGTAAAAGAGTCTTGAAAAGATGTACCTTCACCCTATAAATGGGTCCCTTTCTTTTTATTTGTAATATGAATGAAGGGTTTCCTTTTTCTCTTCTCCCTTATTCTTAAGGTTTTCATCTAAAGTCCTTTTTATTTTTGGTGATTAAAGTTGAAAAAGACTACAATAGACTTTCTCATAGTCGCATCGATAAGGACAACAACCTGGGTTGTATCTTGGGCATAAGCCCAAATTCAACCTAGAGGACTGGATTTTTGCTTAGGATAGATGCCACGCCTCCAAGTTCACTTTCTATTATTTTTACTTAAATTATGCATGCATTTTAATTTGAATTTATTAGTTTTATCCGTTTTTTATTTATTTTTTACCCCCCAACACCTTTATCTTTAGATAGATCCCAATCATTTGTACTCTCGTCTCTAAACTTATGTTTTTTTTGTGTGTATATTTATAATTAGGTTTCTGTAAATTACTATTTTCATCCTCTATAAAATACACAAACTTTATTTAAGTTTGGTGTATGTTTGTTTTCATGCTACTTGACTATATATATATAATGGGATGATTATATGGCTAATGGAGTATTTATTAAGTTTAATAATATGCCATATTCCAAATCAAAAAATAAAAATGGAAACTTCTCTATCCATGCTAGAGTGTACACTCGCAGAGGGTAAAAAAGAAGTAAGGCAAAAAAATTATTTTTTATTTAAAATTAAAATTTAACTTTTTTTTCTTCAAAATATAATTGAGCGGCATGCTCAAAACCAATTTCAGAGCCTACATACTCAAATATAATAATAAAAAAGAGTTCATGCACTAATTCAAATTATTTTCTAGCTTATTCATAGGGAGGGTATATATATGCTTACCGCCTCATAAAGCACATTTGAATAAACAATAATGCACAAAGTCCTCACTATTAGACCGGGCAATTCTAGACAATAGATCATAAATAGGTCATATCAATTATGACCCATGACCCGATTAAATTAATTTAAATATAATTTATTTAATTAATTAGGTCAAACTGTGTAACATAAATATGACCCAATTATAATCGGATCAATTCGACATGACTTGAATAACCCATTTATCATTCATATTTTAAACATAAATAATAAATTAATAAAAATTTTATTAAAATTAATAAAACTTTAGGCTTATATGTGGGCAGAAATCTAGGTTAAAAAATAATTAAAAGATATTTGGACTTATGAGTTAACAATGAGAGTTAGGTGAGCCTATATTTAAATTTTTATATATAAATATAATCGAGTTAAGCGGGTTAACCCGTTTACAATCTAATATAACCCAATTATTTTCAAATCATAAATGGATTGACTTGTTTATGACTTAAACAAGATTATGACTAACCTGAACTCATCTTATGTCATCTTATGTCATTTGAGTCAAACCAAGTCAAATTTTGTCAGATCTACTCACGATACATTCATTTCTTGGTCTCGAAGAGATCTACATATTTTGATTACCTTGTGAGCATGATGCTTGAGTAGTTAACTTAGAAACTGTCAGTAAATGATAATACATTGTTGCTTCCAACAGGATTTGACATTTTGAAATTATTAATGGGATGGAGGGTGGATGGGGACCCGCACTAAGCGGGGCCCGCTTAAGAGTGTTTGCCCTTCGGAACCATCAAAGCATAATTGTAAATTCTTAAATATCATCTCTTCCTTTCCTGAAGAAGACCTTAATAAATTGCAAACAACCAATCTATAGAAACCCTGCCACATTAGAGGAGCCAATAAGCTAACTCTTTAACAAGCGGATAGAAAATATCCGCTGACATCGCGCTACTACCTGCTGTTCCAAGCCAATATGTTCTTACGGACTTGGCTCAGGTTGATACAGAAATGAACAATGATACAACAAACTATCAGACAAATTTAATTTCTGCGGAATGAGCTTTAAAACTTCTTATTATTACAGGAGATAAACATCCTATTGCATTAAAAGTTGTGTGGCATAAGATATAAAGAATAACAAATAGCTGACGAACAAATATAGCAAGCTGTTGAGCGATAAGTTAAAAGCCCGGAATACATGTACGAAGAAGCTACAACGGGTGCACCCATACCACATCTGATGCTCCATAGGAGATGATTCAATGTATGAAAAGAATATACCTAATAGGCAGAAAGAAATATCCGGACTCCTGCCTGGGAGCTTCAGCGTAATCTTCTCTCACCTTGCTAATGTTACATGAATAGTACAGAAAGATGCTTATTTGCATCACTGATTCAGAAGGGGACTTGCATTGGCTGCTCATTTGTATCTTTGCGACCGAGATACGGCTGTGTTGATCAGATCCCCGAATGCCGCATTGCACACATGTAGTAACCCACGTTTGATAACATTTCTGAGTACAGACTCGAAGGTTTGTTGTCTCCATTTCCAATGACTTTTTATCCAACGCGAGAATGCCCATTAAAATAAGCAGAAAATTTGGACGCTTGAGGTGTCGCCACAGCCGATGGAAGTGTAGTTTTATTGAAACTAGGAGATAATTCCGTTTGACAAAGCATTTCACGCTTCGTAAACATGGTTGAGTATTTCTCTTCTGCAATACGAAGAACCAAGTGTTTAGTTCCAAAACATGTAATGAAAAATAGCAAGAAAAAAACACACATTCAATGAACATTTTGGCAATTCAACAATGCTATTATGAATCTGAGAATTAATTTCGATTATTTCTAAACAATAGTCATGAACTTATAATATGTAGTTAATGGCAACATCAAATAAGCATATGATGCTGGAATTAGCAGGTTTAGAAGCCTAGGGACACGAAGATCTTCAACGATGTGCACACAACTCCAGCTCAAATTAGCAGAGATGCAGTGATAGAATACTTGCTTTCACAGGAGGCTATTGCTGCTGAGACAAAGAAGGCCAACAGACAGGAAGCAGAGAACAACGGTTGGAGAAGGCCAAGGACAGGCCTGCTGAAGATTAACACGGATGGGGCTTGGAGCAGAAGCAATCATGATACTGGAATTGGATATGTTATGCACAACTCTAGGGGAAAAACTTTAGTGGCCACTGCAGCCTACCACACCTGCTCCTCGGTGTTGTATCCTGAGCTGCTGGCCATTGCAAGTGCAATGGGATTTGTTCATGCAACATTCCTCTCAAAGGATAAAGAGATCATCATCATTGAATCAGAAAGCTTGGAAGCCATCAATGCAATCAAGGGAAGCAACAAATTCCCCTCACCAGGATTTCCCAAGGGAAATTGGATATTTGCAGATGGAAAGGGCTACACCTTTGTTCACATTACAAGATTTGTTAATCAATCTGCTAACTGGTTGACAGGATGTGCTAAGAAAAACAAGACAATGAATGTACGGTCTCTGATCATTGGCCTGCTGAGTTAGTCAGCTTTTTTTAACCATGATGCTGGAACATAAACAGCTTTTATAATAATTGATAGTGAAACTAGGTTACTGTTCATGTGGTAAAGAAACAAGGTATATGTACAAGGATGAACCCGTTAAGCTGAAACGGGTTCGCAACACCCCCTCACACTGAAACAAATATGTCAAATAAGCACAGCTTGGTACAAAACTCATGAAATTTATAACAATTAAGTGCTTTAGTAAATATGACTGCCACTTGGTCCTTAGGCTTAGTGTATGGAGTCTGAATTAAATTACTAGTGATGACATCTCTAATAAAGTGACAATAAATCTCCACATGCTTTTTTCTTTCATAAAAGGCTGGATTATTGGCAATGAATATAGCAAATTGATTATCACAGTGCATGATCATCGGAGTATCAATGAATAGATAAAACTCTTTTAGCAAACTCTTAATCCACATCAATTCACAAGTGGTATGTGCTATAGCACGGTATTCAACTTTACAACGTGATCTAGAGATAACATTTTGCTTCTTACTTTTCTAAATAACTAGATTTTCCCCAACGTATGTGCAAAACCCTGAGATGGATTTTTGGTCATCTACGTTCCCTGCATAGTCAGCGTCTAAGTACGCTTCAGTGTTTGTATGCCTATTTTTCTGATATAAGAGTCCTTTGCTAGGGGACTTCTTGAGATACTGTAAAATCCTTTGTACTGCTTTCCAGTGGCATTTCGTTGGGGATTGCATACAACCGCGAAGGATATATCAGGACGAGTAATTGTGAGATATATAAGTTTGTCAACCACTTGTGTACGAGGTAGAGTCAAATGGGTCTGATTCGTTCCACTTGTTGTATCATTCATTTTGCATTATAGGTACTTTGTCGGGTTTGCATTCAAACATGTTAGCTTCAGCTAAGAGATCTAACACATATTTCCGTTGAGATAGATGTACCTTGGAACTTTTGTACACGAGTTCAATTCCCATAAAATACTTGGGCTTACCTAAGTCTCGAAGAGAGAATTAAGATTGTAGAAATTTCTTAGTGAAAGGAGAATATTATCAACATAAATGGCCAGAACAACAATGCCCTTAGCAGATTTATGAGCAAAAACTGAGTGATCTGATCTGCAATGATGAAAGCCCACTTTAGATATAATTTGAGAAAATTTGTGAAACCAAACCCTTGGACTCTGCTTTAAACCATAAATGGCCTTGTGTAATTTACAGACTAACTCCCTCTACTTGACATACCCTGGAGGTTAGTTCATATAAACAGGCTCGGTGAGATCACCGTAGAGGAAGACATTCCGGACATCCAGTTGATGAAGGAACCAATCCAGGTTAATGGCAAGCGAGAAAATAATCCGCACGGAGTTGAGCCGAGCTACCGGAAAGAAAGTGTCCAAGTAGTCAATCCCATAAACTTGGGTAAATCCCTTGGCGACAAGCCGAGCTTTAAAGCGATTCACACACCCATCAGGGTTGTACTTAATTGTATATACCTATTTACAAGCAACCGGGCACACCCCGAGGGGGCAAGGAACAAGTGTCCAAGTCTGTCTAGAGGTAAGAGCATCCATCTCCTCATCCATGGCAGCTTTCCACTTTAGCTGGGCATGAGCATCAGAAAAGTCCCTAGGTAAAATGTGAGCGGACATAGCAGTGGCGAAGGCAATATGAGAAGGTGAGAGACGATCATAAGAAACAAAATAAGTAATGGGGTACCAAGCAGTAGAGCGACGTCCCTTACGCGAAGCTATCGTCAGATCAAGAGAGGCAGGTGGAGGACTCTCAGGTAGAGGTATGTTAGGCGGCAGGGCCGAGGTGACGATAAGTCTAGGTTGTCTGTGGTAAACCTGCAAAGGAGGCGCCTCAGCGATGGGTGGAGACGGCACAATCGGTAGGGGAACAGGAATGGAAAGAAGCAACGGAGACGGAGCAGGAAGTGGAATGAGGCTGGAGCCAGAACGACGCAAGCCTTTGAAAGCACTACCAAAATACGAAGTTGATTCAAGGAATAAAACATCCATGCTAACAAACCATTTACCATTTCGAGGGTCAAGACATCGATATCCCTTCTGAGTTCTAGAGTAGCTAAGAAAGACACATCTGATGGAGCGTAGGCTGAGCTTGTCTACTCCAGGGGAAAGGTTATGGACATAACACACACAATGACACAATCGAATGTCCGCGGAGTGATAGGAAAGGTAGGATGAGAAGGGAAAAGAAGAGAAATGAGAGATTTCTCTTGCATGGACGAGGAAGACACATGATTAATGAGGTAGATGGCAGTAAGAACCGCATTCCCCCAAAACCATTTAGGAACATGCATATGAAACAGGAGAGTGTAGGAAACATCCAAGAGATGTCGATTCTTACATTCAGCGACACCATTCTGTTGAGAAGTGTATGAACAGGTGGTTTGGTGGATAATACCTTGTGAAGCACAAAAGTCCTAAAATAGAGAACTAGTATACTCGCGAGCATTGTCAGTGCACAAAATGTTTAACGGCAAAGAGAATTGATTTTTGATTTCAGCATAGAATGACTTAAATACAACAAATACATCAGAATAATTTTTCAATAAGAAAACCCAACACATGTGAGAGAAGTCATCTATATATGTCACAAAATAGTTATAACCATCTCTAGTGGTTACAGGACTAGGACCCCAAATGTCTGAGTGAACAATACAAAACGGTGCACTAGAAGACATGCTGCCACTACTAGGAAAGGACGTCCTGTTTACCAAGTTGGCATGCATCACATTCAAAAGAAGGATAAGACTTGAGGGACAAAAGTTATTGCACTTTGGTGGGAGAGACATGGCCTAACCGACAATGACAAGTGTAAGGAGAGACGTTGACAGACAACAGAGCTTGAGGAGCCCCTTGATCAGGTTCGGTTAGAACATACACGCCACTAACCTTAAGCCCCCCACCAATCGTCATCTTCGTCCTGAGGTCCTGAAAAACACAATGTGAAGGAAAGAATGTTACGGAGCAGCTCAAAGATTTAGTAAGAGCACAAACAGAGACAAGGTTAACAGGAAACTAAGGAACGTAAAAAACATTGGAGAGAGTAAATTTATGGTTAAGATGAACAGTTCCAATGCCTACGACAGGAATAAGAGATCCATCTGCGATAGACACTGGATTGTAAGTGGTATCAAGCCGCAAAGATACAAACAAGGCCTAGTTACCTGAGACATGCGAGGTGGCTAGAGAGACAATACCGGAGACCCAGCGGTGGAAGCCATCAAGGATGAGGAGGGCGCTTCAACCTGGGCTGCAAGAAGGATAAGGCGCTCATACTGAGAAGGAGATGTTGAATGAGGAACTGGCGGTTCATTATCAATGACAACTCTGGCCTGAGCAGGTTTGTCAAACTTCTTTTAGTAGCATTCAGAAGGGTGGTTAACACGACCACCGTGTGCACACTGATACAGGCCACAGCCCCGACCCTGACCTTTACCAAGGCATCCACATCTGCCTCCTTGTGGAGCAAGGAGGGCACTGCTGACCTCAGTAGTAGGAGAAGGGGTGACTATAGAGACACGGAGAATGCGTGAATAAACGTTCTGGATGGTGGGCAGCGTCGAAGGAGGGAGTCGCCTGTGTCGCAAGAGATGCCAAAGATGCCGCTGTCGAGACACTCCCTGGGCAGCGAGAAGTTTCGATCAACGAGGTGGAAGGAGGAAGCTGGCGACGAGGGCAGAGGACTCCTAGGTAGGAAGAGAAGGTCGAGCCACTCCAAGATACTCCCGTCGCTTGAGTCGAGAGGCGAGCACGGTGAGTGTGAGGAAGACCGAAAGCTTAAGTGGAGAAGGAAGGGTTAGAGATGAACACGAAAATTGGTGGACGAAGACGCAGAGGAAGCCAGAAGCAGCGCCTCCAAGAGATGAAGGCGGCGGCAAAAGCACGTTACCCTATGATACCAAGTTCCTGTAGTGAAATTAGGTTAATGTTCATGCGGGTAAAGAAACAAGGTATATGTACAAGGATGAACCCATTAAGTTGAAACAAGTTCGTAACAATAATATCTTTTCTCTTTTTTAAAAGAATAATAAGCATATGATGTTTGGTAATCATACTCCAAATATTCAAATGAGCTAAACGAAAGTGATAGACTGAAAACTTCTAGTCAAATACTTGAGGTTAAAGGCTCGGGGGTCAGGTTCACAGTACAGGCTATATACGACATAAGACATGACTACCTTACCGTAAAAGGTCATATTTTAGAAATAAAATAAATTGATGAAGTTTAAAATGGCTTGTAGATCATCCTGAAATGACGTTCTCTTCCAGATTAGTAAGCATCTCTATCACTCTTGCATAATTTGGGAAAATTGCTTACCTTTCATTTGTCCATGATTGACTAGCTTTCGAAGATGGTCCCTGAACTCTATTAACACACACCTTTCTTGCTCGACACAAACTTCTGACATGCTCTGTTTGTCAGAAGACCTTGCAAATGTATCATTAGCTTGAGATGTCACAAAAATTGAGTCTTGCTCCTCACACATCAGTGCCAGTGTTCCAGGAGATATTGGCCGTCTACCCTTGTCCACATCCTCACCGTCAGATCCCGACCCTTCTGTTCTCTCAACTCGCACTTTATGCGAATTAGGATTTTCTGTCAACTTTCTTTCATGGTTTGATGTTGCATATGAGTTTCCAATTGCATCTTCCTTCTCTGCTAACTTCTCCTGAACTATGCTACCTGAAACAATTTAGCTTAGCTAATTAGATTATGGGAATATTGAAAGATTAATAAATTACACAACTAAAAAGACTATATGATAAAGCTAGTATCTTGTATTCAAGTCAAAAATTAGTTAACACAAACAATGTCAAAGCTTATAACAAAAGGTGGCTAGATTCAGTTAAAAACACAAATTGTGGTCAGCCAAGTCAAACTCAATCCTGCTGAAATTGTTTCCTGTCATTCAAAACCCCCTTGAAGTAAACGGCCCTCTGGGTGTAGTGGGCCTGTCATGCCTACACAACTTCTACCCATGCAGTTTGCACTTAGTGAACGCAACAAAGACCATCTTACTCAATTTACCTTCATGGTGGTAGTGAAGATGAGGCTTTGTGGTACTACAGTAATAGGATATTTGACTCTACAAAATGACAGTAGAAACATAGTGTTGTTAGCTTGTAGGATCATAACAACAATAACCATTCTAAGTTCAAGAATATCCAAGGTAGGTCATCATATAAATCGAGAACTAAATTTGTCATGTCCCTGTACAAACACAGCAAGTGTAAAATCATGCATATTAGCTTCGGCAGGACGTCTTGACAGTTGCAGTGTCAACACCGAGTGCAAAGGGGAAAACCACCACATTATCCTCACCCTAACTAGACTATCCTTACCACGTTAAGAAAAATGTCTTATTATTAAAACAAGGCTATAAAAAGTTCTTATATAGACTATTAGAGTAAATTAACATCTTTAATCCCACATCAAGAGTTAGGCTGTTATTGCATATTGTATTGGTCTTTATAAGGTCAACCCTATACTTATTTTCCAATGAGTCGCCATAACTTTTCTCTCAACATTATAACAAAGCAAGGTTAATCCTGACCCTAATTGATGCCAACGTAATCGTCCCTCCCACCATTTCTCCTCTTCTGCCACTGCCACCTCTTCTATTGAAACTTCTTTCTTTTCTACTATTGGTGCCTCTTCTTCTCTCTCGACATTATCACCTATCTTCCTAGTATTGACTCCTCTTTTACCGCCCCTCCCTTCTCTTTGAATGGTACAACCACTTGGTTCTTCTTCCTCTTGTTGCTATTTGCTAGCCGCAATAGGAGATAACCAGAAGGCAACCATCATAGAAATCAATACCAAAACCATGATCAATTAAGCGTCTAGCACATGGTAATCAATTATTATCCATCTATCTGTTGCCATCTTATCCATAAAACACAAATATATTTTAGTACACCGTCTGCTAGCAACTGGATCCTCTCTTGCAAACAATTGACTTTGTTTTCTCCCTTTTAGGGTTTGGTATGTGAAAAACAAATTATTAAACCCCCATGTATAATATTTTTTTTCTTCTCTTCAAGGATGTTTCACACTAACATGTTCATATATATGAATCCAACTTAGTTCATCAGCACAATCATTAAGCTCAGCAAGAACAATTATATCATTTGATTGGGGGAACTTCAATATTTGATTGATCTAGAACTAGATTTCCCTACTTGGATGATGGCAAACTATGGAAAGTCACATGGCTCATCAATAGTATAGAGCCTAATATTTAGAGCATTTCTACTACAAGGAAATATGACATTCTCCAGAAAAGACCTACTCTTTAGAAACCATGTTATGTGGGTACACTCTCTCAATGAAGAATTACTTAATCTTAAACAATACGATTATCTCTTCAAGAATATTACGCTACACTGCAAACAAATTGAGATGAATAATAGATCTATTAGCCTCCAACTACCAACATTATTGATATTATGAAACAACACTACCTTATAGTAAAATTTATTTCTGGGCTTAATGACTCTTATGCTACTTCTCTCAATCATCTCCTTATAGATTACACAATGCCTAATCTAGATAATTCCTTCAATGAGCCACTAAGGATAAAGGTTCCTAGAGTTCTTCAGTTGACTTTACACCTACTATTACTGCCTTCATCCCTAATAGAGGATCTGACCAAAGAGGAACTTCTAATCAGGCTAGTATATATACTATAGAACTAGATTCCCTACTTGGATAATGGCAAACTATGGCAAGTCACATGGCTCATCAATAGTATACAGCCTAATATTTAGAGCACTTCTACTACCAAGGAAATATGATATTCTCCACAAAAGACCTATTCTTTAGAAACCATGTTATGTGGGAACACTCTCTCAATGAAGAATTACTTAATCTTAAACAATATGATTAATCTCTTCAAGAATATTTCGCCACACTATTTAGTAACGATAATGATAGCAATATTTTTGCTATTATGTTACATATTAACTGGTAACGGTAATGGCAAATTTTTATTTGGTTCAATAATTACTGAAATACTAACCTTAAACTAAATTTAAGTGAAAAATTATAAGTAATGTTGGTAATTTATAGATATTAAAATGGGTAAGACTATTAAAATCAGTAATATCGGTAATTTCCAAAAACCAATTTGAAAAATTCGGTTTGATAGAAGTTAAATTATCCTTTACTCAGTCTGATAATGGTAATGAAAAATTCAACTAAAACAATTTGGCAAATATTATTCAAAAAATTCGTTAATTAGTATTACCAAATACTCACCTACTTAGAAGCAGCTTAGCTGAGACAAGGATCTAAATGTGTGGCTCATTTATGACGCGAGAGACAGAAAGCAAACAACTCATCTAGGACACAAACAATGGAAGCAAACAACAAGGAGAAGGTGAATGTGGAGTCCTTAAGAGGAAGATGCGAGAAAGATTAGGCAAATGTTGGGTCCATGTAAGAAGATGAGGCATCTTACTTAGGGGTGGTTGACACACTAAGAGCTACAAACAATTCCTCCAAACAAATATGACCCACCTAAGCAAGGTGTCCACAAAGAGAGATGCAAATAGTGAGGAACAAGGTTTTCAAAACCGATATGAACTGGCCAATTCATATCCAATGAGGGTTTAGACCGGACCAAGGGGCGGAGCAACAGATGGAGCGTGAGTAGGTGAAGAAGGAGGAGAGGAGCAACAGACAAGTAGGAGTGTCCAATAGTCAGCTTAAACCGACAAACCGAACCGACTCGGAATTATCGGTTTGGTAGTAAAATCAAATCAGTTTTGATTTGATTTATAGTATGTTAAATATAAGTTCGGGTCAATTCGGTTTTGCATTTTAGAATATTAAAAACCCAACCCGACCCAAATTTAAGGTAACTTTAAGTTTGGGGTTGGGGCCGGGCTCTACATCCGAGATAGGCCCAACATATTCAATAGGCCTTTAATTGGATCAAGATTTGTAGTTGGGTCGTTCCCCACTTTCCCTTCCCCTCTCATTTGAATCATTCTCATTCCCCATTTTACCCTCCCCCATCATTCACTTTTGGGAGAATTCTAAGCTCTCTCCCCACTTCAGCACTTCCCACTTCCCCTCAAGAGTTGGACTCCACTAGACTACTGCCACACAATGCCGATGTGCCGCCACCATTGTGGGGTCAAAATTGTTACATTAAAATGTAATAGACCATTTCAAATTCACCTTGTTAATAAGGCTTTTTTTGTTTAATGGGTTCTTACTTACGCTCATTTGTTAATTACCCCTGAAGTCGGGAACCTTTGATTAAAAGATCTATATTATGAAAATACATGACAAGATTAAACAATATGATTCATGAATATTATGAAAATACATGACTTGACATGATACATAAGCGACCAAAGAAGAGAGCCTTCGTCAATTTGGGCGACTTATATTTGTTAAATATTTGACCTTGCAACGGCTTCTCGGATATTTACCGTAGAAAATACCCGACCTCAATAGCTTACAGGATATTTGAATTTTAAATAATATCCGGCCTTAGCAGTGCAATATCATATTGAGGAGTGACGCTTCGATGGTAAACATCGATGTACGCACCTCCCAAATAATATTCCATTGTGATGCATTAAGATATTTATTGGATGTTGAATTTGGAAGATTATCTAGCCTTGACGGCGTGTTGGATATTTTAAGTTAGAAAATTATCCAGTCATGACAACGTGCTGGATATTTTAAGTTGGAAAATAATACAGCCTTACTGCGTGTTGGATATTTAGGCCTCGTTTGGCCCTGCATCAACACGACTTTCAAGGCAAAAAAGTAGTAGAAAAATCAGAAGTGGTGAGAAACTACGAATCGTGGCTTCTCACAGATTATGTCTCGAAAGTCGTGTTGATGCGGGGCCAAACGAGGCTTTAATTTGAGAAAAATATCGAATCTTGCGGCTAGTTAGATATTTTAATTCCAGAAAATATTTGACCTTGATGTATTAGGTATTTCGGATTTTTAGGATTTTGAAATACCTCAGCCCTTTGACAAACGCAACGTTATATTGACGTCATGTTGAGGAGTTACGCTCCGACGATAAACGTCAACATAAGTACCTCCCAAACAATATTCCCTTACGATGCGTCAAAGCATTCCTGGTGATTTAAATTTTGAATATTTGGTTGAGGATGACTTATAAATGAAGATTTTGTCATCTCGTATGTCTAGAAATTCAATTTGATGCGGAAGTTAACAACGCTATGCTTCATTATCTTATCATATATTTATTTATAAAATTTTATGAATGTAATTATTCTTAAGTCAAAGCCACCAAAGAGTAACTTTACTCTTTTGACTCAATTCAATATTCAATGACAGCCAAATCTCTTGCGACTTTGCTTTCGGTGGTGTGACAGGCAAGAAATTGGCTGAGTTCTAATGGGGATGACCATGAACTGTCTTCCAAACCGATTGTGGCATCAATTTGAGTTTTAGCTAGGAGTGGAAAGAAGCATCTGGAATGCGCTAGCTAATTGAATGCAGGCGGATGAGGGTGTGGACGATGCGATTCAAGAAAGGGCGGGCTTCTTCTGCCACTTTTGCAGTTGCTCGACAGCATCGGAAGTGGGAGAGCCGGGCTTGAGCTCGTCGAGGGAAAAATGAGCAAGGAACCTAATGTACATCCCCGGCCATAGTGTCGATGCAATCCAGCATGCTGGCGATGTGACGGTCGACGGTGACAGCTTCTCCTCGCCGTTCTCTTCCATATTTCATATATTAAATGGAAGGATTAGAATTTAGGGCTGCTGGAGACGGGTGGTGTTATGAGAGCTTCGTACAATCTCGATGAGGTTAAACAAGTCAGGCAATAGTGAGCTTGGCGGGGGAGAAGGAGCGTTGTTTAGCTCCTACTTGGGTTGGCACTCATTTCTGCCAAAGGAAAATAAGGCTGAGATGAAAGGCACTACATGTGACGCGGTAGCTGTTCTCTGCCTACTCGTAGACCTTGTAAAAATCCGGCAAGAGGAAAGATTAACAATTGATGGAACTTGTTTCGGAGACGACGGAATATCAAAGGCAAATAAAGATTTCTGGCTACTTTCCAGATCCAGAAGCAAGGAGAAGCTTAATTTTGCCAAAAAAAATTCCCAAAATTGGATGTATTCTATATGGGATTTTCGGTTCTGCAAAGTTACAGTGCCCTGAGTTATCAAAGTTTCGCTAGTAATATTCAAGTTAAGGCATGAATTCTGGTCTTTTTCTCGCTGAGTAATTTTGTGGACCACTTTCTTGACATCCAATAAACTTCTGGAATTTGGAACAGCAAGGAGTAACAAATCGAAAGGGATAATCACTCGGTTGGAGCAAATTATAGGGATAAATCACTTAGTTATCATTCGGAAGCTAGAACAACAAAGTGATTGTGAATTTGGGCTGAGGTAACAAGAATCCTTTTATTATCTTGCTAGGATTTTATGCTAAGTTTGATTCGTCCTTCTTCCTCTCTTTTTTTTTTGCTAAGGCATTATCTTTTGTCTGCCGAAATCTTTAACCTTCTCTCAAATTCTTCAATCCTCTTTTTTTATTTTGCCGAGAGTTCTTCAAAGCAATCTCCGCCCTCTCAACATTTTATTATATATTTTTTTTGGCATTCACCATGGTGCCAGGAGTTTTAGTACATCAGTAAATCGTTGTAGTCTCTCGGCCTCCTTTCCTCCCTTTTTTTTTTATTTCCCTTTTTGTCAATCTCCTCTCTTTAATAGCATTTTTTTAGTTCAACTTCTCACCAATTTTTTATTTTAATGAGAATTTTTTAGAACATTCTCCTGTCTCTCAGCTCTTCTTCTTTTTTTCTACTCTCCCTGCTTGTTCCCACCAACTGTAACTTTTATTTGCAGTTCCACAAACTTATAGAGAAATTCATGGATGCAAGTAGCGCATCCCTTCATGATAAGATATGGATGCAAGTAATGCATCCATTTACTTCTACAAGAGTATAAAGTTGAATAGAAAATTCACGTAGGATAAGACAAATAAAACTCAATAAGATAATTATGAGTGCAAGTAGTGCACCCACCAACTAAAAAATTTCTTGAAAGCATAGATGATTATGAGTGCAAGTAGCACACCCATCAACTAATAGGAATTTTTTTAGAATTTCTCCCCCCCCCCCCCCCCCCCCCACCCCCTTCCTTTTTTGACCTTTGTAGCTCTTCCGCTTCTCCTGTGCAATACTCAAAAAAATCCTCCTTTTTGTGCCCAAAGCTCTCCCTTTTTCATTGTCGACGCCTCTAGGGCCCTCCTCTTTTTTCCTCAGCCGAACCCTTCTTATAAGAGCTTTGGCCACGATTTCTTTTTTCTTTCCTTAGCATATACTTCCATATGTATATTTATGTTCATTAGCTTTCCTTCTTTTCTCCTCCCTCTTAGGAAAGTGCTAGCGCTTCCTCTTATGGTAATGAATTTAAATTGTATGTCCTCTTTTTTCTTGCAAGTTCGCAATCATCATTTTTTTTAACATTTCTAATTTCCTCCTCCATGGCAAAAATTAATGGTTAAACAACCATTACTTCCAACGAGCTACCGCTCGCCTATGCAAATATGCCCTACCGCCATTCTTCATTGTCCTCTCCTGACGAATTGCTAGCCGCCTTCTCTTGTGTTGTTAGTGACACGACACTGACGAGTCCCAGGTAGTATGTCCCAATTGAAACCCTAGTGGACGTGTAGATCTGTGAAAGGCTCTATGTGTATCCCTCACTCTTCTCCCGAGAGAAGGCACTCAAGTCTCAACAGTCCTAAGGTATGATATTTATTATTTAGATTTTACTCAATTGCTCTACCAATAATTATCATGGTTTAAAATTTAAATTAGGTTATGTTTTTATAACTTATAACACATTGCATTAGTTGAGTATTGGGGAGTTGAAAACTTAAAACTAGAAACATATTATGGTATATTAGTTGTTAGTTGAGTATTTTAGATAAACTACCATTTAGGTAATGTACTAAAATGTCTATTATTTAATGTTTGCATTTTTTTTATATTTTTTCTTTAAAGGAAATGTCTAAATTTTTGAAATTGAAAGAAGTACAATAAAAAAATAGAGATGAAACCTAAACTAAAAGAACACCAAGTAATTTTAAAAAAAAGAAAAGTTGTGAAAGCGCGAGCAGAAATTTTGAACCATTATAAAAAAATTAAAAAAAGATAGTGTCTCAAAAGCTGTGTGTGTTTACTCTGTTAACATTTATCTTTGAGACAACAAATCATGTGGTATTAGCACACTTAGATCACACTTGACTAGGTGTGTAAAGTATCTATGTATAGTCAAAGTATGAATGAGAATAAAACACATACTCTAATTTCTTTCACAAAACAATAAGGAAAGTGCAAGTAGTGTAATTTCAACATAGAAGTTTGATCAAAATCTTATTAGGAAAGCACTTGTACGAATGATAATCATAGATGAACTACCTTTTAAGTTCATTAAAAGTAAAAGTTTTAAAGACTTTTGTAATGCTCCTATTCCACGCTTTCATATTTTGTCACGACAAACAATTTATAGGGATTGTTATGAGTTGTTTGTTGTTTAGTAACTAAAGCAAAAAAAAAAATTTACATAATAACTGTAAACGTATTTGTTTGACTACTGACACATGGACATCAATTCAATGAATTAATTATATGTGCATCACATAGCATTTCATTAATTTGAATTGAAAATTACATGGAATGGTTTTAATTTTTTTCTAATAACTAATCACAAAGGTGAATTAATTAGAAAAGTTATTGAGGAGTGCTTGCATGATTAGAGAATTTCGTGAATGGTTTTAAATTTTTTTTTAATAACTAGTCATAAAGGTGAATTAATTAGAAAAGTTATTGAGAAGTGCTTGCATGATTAGAGAATTTCGTGAATGGTTTTAAATTTTTTTTTAATAACTAGTCATAAAGGTGAATTAATTAGAAAAGTTATTAAAAAGTGCTGCAAGGAGAATTTTAAAGCTTATAACCATAACAGTTGATAATGCAAGTAGTAATGAGACATATATTTCATTTATTAAAAAAAGGATTAGTAATTGAGGAGAATGTGTACTTAATGGAGATTTCCTGTATATGAGATGTGTTGCACACATAATGAATTTTGTTGTGCAAGATGGTTTAAAAATAGTTTTCAGTAGTTAAAAGTTCATAAATCAATAAGATATGTAAGACATTCTCTGTGAAGGTTGCAACTTTTTAACACGTGTCATGCAAGAACAAATTAATGGTAAAACTCACTTATCTCTAGATATATGCACTAGATGAAATTCTACTAATTTTATGTTAAATGTAACACAGAGATATGAAAAGACTTTTGAAAGATTCCATAAAGAAGATTCATATTTAGAGTTAGAACTCTTGGCTAGTGATGCACATGAGAGACCTTCAGAAAGTGTTTGGAAAATAGTTTGTATTTAATCTCAATACTAAAGTTTTTTTATCCATTCACTTTGAATATTTTCATGACTTTATCAACTACTTAATCATTTTGTAAATGAAATTAGTCAAAGTAATATCAACCTTGAATGAATGAGTAGAAGATATGAATCTAGAACCGCAGTTTCATGAAATAACTCTAAAAATGCAACAAAAATGAAATAAATAATGGAGATCTTTAGACAAATTGAACTTGTTATTTATGGCTGTGATTTTTGATCTAAGATATAAGATGGACTATTTGAAATTTGTATTATCAAAAATGTATGATAGAGATAAAGTTTTATTGATAATAAATAAGTTAGAAATTAATCTCTATAAGATATCCAATGAGTATAAAAACAAGCGGTTTATGAATGACTCTTTAAATGTTTTTGAAGTAGAAAGTTCTCGTGAATCAAAACAAACTGAGCAGTCTTTCAAAATTAAGTTAAAATATAGAAGACACAAGGAACATATTATTGGTCAAGAAAAATCAAAATTGGATAAATATTTTATTGAAGAAGTAGAAAGTGCAAATCATCAAATATTTTTAAATGGTGAAAAATGAATGTCATTAGATTTCATATTCTATATTCAATGGTACGAGATATCATGGCAATCCTTATTTTAACCATAGCTTTAGAATCTATTTTCAGTGCAAGCGGCCTTGTGCTTGATCCATCTAGGAGTTCATTATCTCCTTCGATGCTTGAAGCATTATATGTTTTCAAGATTGGATTCGAGCAAGCAATCGTGAAGTTGATGAAAATTCAGAAAATATTAAAACACTAGAGAAATGTAAATTTTATAAATTTAAATTTCAATTATTTTATAATTTATATTATGCTCCAATTATTGATGTGTATGCTTTTTTGTTATTCATAAATTCACCCTGATTTCTACCATTCAATTTGCACCAAGCATTATTAATTTATACATGTAGATGTAAGTAATTATTAAAATTTTAAAAGTTTTGGTGTAATGATTTACACTATGTACTCATGCAAATTTTTGTTAGTTTTGATCTTATGCAAAAGATGCAAAAGTGATGAAATATGCTGCTTGCTCAGTTGCCTGCTACTTAGAGGCTTGCTCTACTAAGGATGATTAATCCACCAACCCAACTAATTGATACAGATTCCACGATGCCGAGACATTAATGACACCCTTTTTTATACGTTTGTTATTAAGAGCTATAAGATTCGAATGTACAGGGTAGGTTAAAAACATGTCACGGGTTTGTTTTACCTCATTTGAAAGTTAGAATTCATAATCTTACTTCCTTAGATATAATTGAACACTACAATGATGAGTAAAACCAATATTAGAGTGATTTTCTTCATTTATTATCTTCATACCACATTTGCATAAGAATATCATAATTTGAACCGGTAAAGTGGACCAAAAGTAGCCATATAAACCTACTCCTACAATCAGCAAATTATATTAGAATTGCCAGCTATAGTGATACCAATGGTGGATTCATCCCAATTACTTATTCCATTTTTGTTGCATTTTTGGATACAAAGTTAGAAGTGATCTTTGGTGTCATGCTCAAATCCCAAGTATCCTATCATTTTCCGGATCATGGTAAAAGTGACCTCCAATAATTTTTTTCAACACAATTGCAAAGCTTACTCAATTATAGGACCTATTCATGTGAAACTTTCTATATTAGTTAAGAAAATTTCAGCTTTATCAAGGGTTAAGAAAATTTCAATTTTCATCGGTTTGAAACCGAAATTTTCGATTCGATTTAACTTTGGTTTGCACTCAAATCGGATCAATTCGGTTTGAATATATTTATAAAAAGAAAAATCAGTTTGAAATGATCCAGTTCAGCTCAAACCGAATTGACACCCCTACGGGCAATTAGCAGAAGCAAGTGGGCGAGTGGGTGGATGGCGGATGCAAGCAGGCGAGCGGCAGCGGCTCCTTGTCTCCTTCTTTCTCTTCCTCTTCTCCTTTTTTCTTTTGCTGCTCCGCCTGGATCTACCGAGATTTCATTCGGTACGACCAGTACATACTAGTCCGACCACTGACCGATTCTACTAAAAACTTAAATTTAAATTTATAAAATTAAATTTCTCTAATATTTCTACATCTTTTGAATTTTCTTCAACCTCACGATTGCTTACTTGAATCCAATCTTGACAACATATTAACGATTCAAGCATCAATGATGATCCTAGATGGATCAAGCACACAACCGCTTGTGCTAAAAACAGATTCTAAAGCTAAGTTGAAATAGGAATTATCATGATATCACATACCATTAAAGATAGAACATGAAGTCTAATAGCATTCATTTTCAACCATTTTAAAATATCAAACTAATGATTTTAACTTTCTGTTTTTTCATTCAAATATTTATCTAATTCTGATTTTTCTTGACTAGCAATATGTTCCTTATATCTTCTATATTTTAACTCAATTTTGATGCACCAAACTTTCTACTTAAGAAACATTTGAAAAATCATTAACAACCAACTTGTTTTTATGCTTATTGAACTTCTTATAGAGATTAATTTCTAAGTTATTTACTATCGAAGCTTTATCTCTACCATACATATCTGATAATGCAAATTTCTAATAGTCTATCTTATATCTTAGATCAAAAATCACAGCCATAAATAACAAGTTTAATTTGTCTAAAGATCCCGGGTACTTATTCCATTTTTATTGAATTTTTATAGTCATTTTATGAAACTGTAGATCTAGATTCATATAATCTACCAATTCATTCAAGATTGATGCTACTTGACTAATTTCATTTACAAAATGATTCCAAGTAGTTGATAAAGTCATGAAAATATCAAAGTGAACTGATAGAAAAGTTTTAGCATTGAAACTAAATCACAAACCATTTTCCAATCACTTTCTAAAGGTTTCTCATGTGCATTACTAGCCAAGAGTTCTAACTCAAAATATGAATCTTATTCATGGAATCTTTCAAAAGTCCTTTCATATCTTTATGCTATGCTATATCTAACATAAGATAAGTAGATTTCCATCTAGTGCATACATCTAGAGATAAGTGAGTTTTACCATCAATTTGTTCCTGCATGACACCCGTGTTAAAAAGTTGCAACCTTCACAAATAATGTCTTACATATTTTATTGATTCATGAACTTTAACTACTGACAACTGAGTTATTTTTAGACCATCTTGCACAACGAAATTCAACACCTCTCACATACAGAAAATCTCCATTAACTACACATCCTCCTTCCTAATTATTTATCTTTTTCAACAAATGAAATAGTTGTATCATTACTACTTGCATTATCAACTATTATGGTCATAAGTTTTGAAATTCTCCAATCATGCAAGCAATTCTCAATAGTTTTTTCAATTAATTCACCTTTGTGTCTAGTTATTGAAAGAAAAAAAATTTAAACCATTCTTTGTAATTTCCAATTCAAATGAATGAAATGTCGAATGATGCACATATAATTAATTCGTTGAATTGATATTTGTGTTAGTAGTCAAACAAATACGTTGATAGTTATCATGTAAAAAAAATTTGCTTTAGTCTCTCATCACTAAATAGCTCATAACAATCCCTAGAAATTATTTGTCGTGATGAAATGCGAAAACATGGAATAACACCATTACAAAAGTCTTTAAAATATGTACTTTCAATGAACATAAAAGATAGTTCATTTATGATTATCATTCATACAAGAGCTTTCCTAATAAGATTTTGATCAAACTTTATATTGAAATTACATTATTTGCACTTCCGTCATTGTTTTGTTTCAAATAAATTAGAGCTTGTATTTTATTCTCGTCCACACTTTGACTATGCATCCTTAGATACTTTACACACCTAGTCAAGTGTGATCTAAGTGTGCTAGTACCACATGATTTGTTGTCACAAAGATAAATGTTATCACAGTAACCACACGTAGCTTTTGAGATACCATCTTTTTCAACTTTTTTGAAATGATTCTGAACTTCTGCACGTGCTTTTATAACTTTTATTTTCTTTAAATTACTTGGCTCATAATGTTCTTTTAGTTTAGGATTATTGGATGGTTCGGCTCTTTTACTCTCTTGTATTTCTTTCAATTTCGAAGATTCAGATATTTCCTTCAAAGAAAAATTATAAAAAAATGCAAAGATTAAATAATAGACATTTTAGTACATTATCTAGATGGTAGTTTATCTAAAATACTCAACTAAAAATTAATACTCCACTAATATGTTTCTAAGATGTTTCTAGTTTTAAGTTTTTAACTCTCCAATACTCAACTAATGTAATGTGTTATAAGTTAAAAAACATAACTTAATTTAAATTTTAAACCATGATAATTATTGGTAGAATAATTGAGCAAAACCTAAATAATAAATATCATACCTTAGGCAGTTGAGACTTGAGTGCCTTCTTCGGGAGAAGAGTAAGGAATATACATAGAGCCTTCTCCAGTTCCACACTTCCACTAGGGTTTCGATCAGGACTTCCTTTCTAGCACTCGTCAGCGTCATGTAACTAACAATACAAGAGCAGACAACTGGCAATTTGGCGGGAGAGGACAATGAAGAATAGCGGTGGCACATATTTGCACAAACGGGCAGTAGCTCGTCAAAAGTAATAGTGGTGGCGCACTGACGTCTATGGCAGCAATATGGTAGAGTCCAACTTGTGAGGGGAAGTGGGAAGTGCCAAAGTGGGGAGAGAGCATAGGGTTCATCCAAAAGCAAATGAGAGGGGAGGGGAAAGTGGGGAATGGGAACAATCCAAATGAGAGGGGACGGGAAAGTGAGGAATGGCCCAACCCCAAATCTTGATCCAACTAAGGGCATATCGAATATGCTGGACAGATCCATTGGACGTATCTCGATGTAAAGCCCGGCCCCAGCCCCAACCCCAACGAAAGTTATCTCATATAGTTACCGAGAGGTGTTCGTGATATAGCAAGAATTAAATGCATAATTATTCTTATGTTACTTCCCCATTATACTGTAGTAATCTTCATTTGCTAGTATCTTATTTGCCTCAAGGAAATCCTATTAAGTTATACTGGTCCAAATGTTGAGAATATTGTAGAGCCTATAGTGACTTATAAGCTAAAGGAGACTCAAGTGGCTAAAGTTGTATTATATTGGTTTTGACTATCCTGAAATAATTGTAATAGATTAAACATATGTCTTTTTTAACATAAAATGTTTAAAAAGATGTAAGCTTTACATTGTTGGTTCTGTATAATTGTCAAGGTTGGATTTGGGTTTGACATCATGTCTCTTGTAATGAACTCTTTTCAGCCAAAAGAATAATCATTAATACATCCTTTTCGAACATTTATAGTGACCATTTGAATGACCAATTCAGTGTTGGTTGCAACACTAAACTACATGGTTCAGTTGTTGAATGTTAGTGTGTTAGTGCTTAGTGCTTTAGTGTTATTAGGTTATGGGTTAATGGGTTTAGGGTTCAAATCCATTAACCCTATAACTTAAGTGTAAAAGGGGTTTACCCTAGATTTTGGAATATACGACTCTTTTACTTTTTCTCTAACTTGGTATCAGAGCTCGATCCTGTTATCGCCGTCACCGCCGCTTCTCTACGTTCCACCGCCGTTGCTGCTGCCTTGCCGTTGCTGCGCCTTTCCCGCTCCGCCGCCCTCTACTTCTCCTTCTATACTTTCTGTAACTAAGAACAGAGGCGAAGCTTTCGTCGTCGTTCGTCGTCGTCGCCCGAGGAGCTTCGTGCGCTTGGCGCGAGCTCTCACCGGCTGTGGCATGGCTGTGTGAGGCGCCAAGCCGCTTCTTGCCATAATATCTCCTTCTTCCGTTATTCAACGGGAGCTTCTCCGACGCCTTGACGAATGGCGTCCATCTAGAAAGACTTCTCGCCGCCACTGGATTTCTCGCGGCTGCTGGCCTTCTCCCTGGATCTCTCGTGGCTGTAGGACTTCTCACCGTCGCTGGATTTCTCGCGGCTGCTAGCCCTCTCGATGGATTTCTCGTCGCGGCCGCTGGTTTTCTCGCTGCCGCGCGTGCAGATGCGTGGTCGACATTCATGAAGGTTATCTAGGGTTCCTTCAGATTGGTGACGCCGCCGGAATTCCTTGAAGACGATGCTGCACATTTAGGGCACAAACGGTGGACTCTTCTTTCTTACAGGCCTCCGGCGTTTGTTCCTCTCCAATTTTATCCCTCTAGCATTTGGGACTCTTCGCAGCATCTTATTAGTCTTCCACGGCATTTTCTGTACATCGCTTCTCCACGGCCAGGTGACGCTATCTTCTTGCTTCTGGCACTCAGTTTAGTATTTGGTGTCTTCTTACTGCTTTTTCCCTATGGATTCTTTCGTCCTTCAACATGGATTTCAAACCTGGCACCACCTTTGGCACAAATATTATTAAGTTTGATGGTACAAATTTTCAGTTGTGGTCACAATCAGTTCATCTTTTTTTGGGATCGCATGGAAAGGAGCATCATCTCACTCAGTCTGCTCCTCTTCCTACTGATCCTACTTATGACTCCTGGCGTCGTTCAGATATAGCAGTACTGAATTTATTACTTCATAGCATGGACACTAAAGTTGCTTCTACCATTATGTATCAGAAAACCACCAAATCTGCTTGGGAATTTCTAACCGGCACTTATGCCCCCAAACAGAACTTAAGTCATGTCCTCCGTCTCTATGAAGAAATTATCAATCTACAGCAGGGAGATCGATCCTTCCAGGAAACATATGCCTTGTTACAAGGAAAATGGGATGAACTCTGTCAGTATCATCCTGCCTCCTCCGATATCGAAGTTACTCTCCAGCAGAGGCAGGAGTTCCTGGTGGCCAAATACTTATCCTGCCTCCATCCTAAATATTCAGCTTTGGGTTCTCAATTGCTTTTGGACTCTACGATCACCACTCTTCAGGGAGCCTTCTCTAGACTTTTGCGGGTGGCGACTCCTTCACCAACTCCGGACACTCCGAGTGCTCTTGCTTCCACTCCCGTTCCCCCTTCTTTCGGCCGCGGGCATGCTCTTGGACGGGGACGGGGACGTGGCCGTGGTCGCGCTCTTCCGCCATGTACGCACTGTGGTCGCACTAATCATACTCCAGACAGGTGTTGGCAGAAGTTTGGGCTCCCCTCTGCTCGGGCTGCTACTGTGTCTGTCGCACCCTCTTCTCATGAGGTTTCTGCTCCTACAGCTCTACCTGCCATGTCCACCACTGATACTGTTACTATCTCGGCGGCCGAGTATGCTCGTTTCCTCCAGTCCACATCAGAGTCTACTGCAGGACCATCCACCTTCATAGCCTCTTCTAGTCACGCTTCCGGTATAGCTACTCTTGCTTCTTTTGATTCTACTTGGATAGTTGATTCTGGTGCGTCCTCTCACATGACAGGTAATCGTAGTCTATTCACTTCCCTCTCCACAGGGGGAGTTTATAACCCGGTTGCTATTGCCAATGGCTCCTTAGTGCCCGTCATGGGCATCGGGACTGTTCCTTTCTCTTCCACTATGCTCCTTACTCATGTGTTATACATTCCTTCCTTTCCTGTAAATCTTTTTTCTGTTAGTGCCTTTACTGCGCGTGGTCATTATAGTGTCACATTCTTACCCTCTCACTGTTTGTTTCAGGACCTCCGAACGAAGCAGACGATTGGTGGGGGGCCTAGGCGAGGCGGTGTCTACACTCTTCTTCCATCTACTGTACCTCGGGCTCTTTCTTCCACTGCTGTCTCTCCTCTGCTCTGGCACTACCGTCTTGGACACCCTTCTGTTGCGCGTCTTCAACATGTTCTCTCCCTACCGTCAAGGCCGTCTTTTCATTGTGAAGCTTGTGAACTTGGTAAACATCATCGGACCTCCTTGCCGTCAGCTTCTACTTCTCGCAGTCTCCATCCGTTTCATCTTATTCACTCCGACATCTGGGGTCCGAGTCCTGTTTCTGGTCGTGACGGTCACAGATATTTTGTTACTTTTATAGACGATTTCTCTCGAGTTTGTTGGTGTTATATTTTGTCTAAGAGATCTGAACTCTTTAATGTATTTTGCAACTTTTGTGCTGAAATTAAAACTCAGTTTGGTGTCCCTATTCGTGTTTTGCGCTCTGATAATGCTTTGGAATATACTAGCACTTTCTTCCAGTCTTTCTGTCGTTCCCATGGCATAATACATCAAACTACTTGTAGTTATACTTCTTCCCAAAATGGTGTTGCCGAACGTAAGAACCGCCATCTTCTCGAGGTGGGCCGTACCTTATTGTTTCACATGAAGGTACCTCGGTCTTATTGGGCTGATGCGGTTTTAACTGCTTCGTTTCTGATTAATCGGGTTCCTACTCCGGTTTTAAATGGGCGTTCCCCGTTCTCCCTTTTATTTCCGGCGCAACCTCCTTTTTCTCTCCCACTTCGGGTGTTCGGGTGTTCGTGTTATGTCCATGCTCTTGGCCCGGGTGTTGACAAGTTAAGTCCGCGTGCTACTCGTTGTGTCTTTCTTGGATATTCTCGCACTCAGAAGGGATATCGTTGTTTTGATCCTTCCAGTGGTCGCCTCTTTACCAGCATCGATGTTACTTTTGATGAGTCTACCCCTTTTTTCTCTTCTGCTGCGCCCCCCGTTTCTTCTTCTGATCTTCTTCATGTTCCTGTTATCCTTCCGGCATCGCCTCCGGTGTCTGCTCCCACTTCTCTCGATCCTTCTATTGGTACTTTGCAGGTTTATCACCGCCGCCCCCGGCCTCCTCCTGTCGTCCCTTCTTCGTCGGCGGTTCCTGATGATAGCCTCCCCATCGCACTCCGTAAAGGCAAGCGTCATATTTCTCATTATCCTGTTTCTCATTTTGTTTCTTACCATCATTTGTCACCTTCTTTTCGTGCTTTTTCTGTTGCCTTGTCCTCGGTCTCGTTGCCTACTTCTCCCTTGCAGGCTATGTCGTTACCACACTGGAAGCAGGCTATGGATGCTGAGATGACTGTCCTACAGGCTCGTCACACCTGGTCCTTAGTTCCTCTCCCGCCTGGTGCTCGGGTTGTACCATGCCGCTGGGTTTTCGCAGTCAAATTCAACTCTGATGGCTCTATTGCTCGCCACAAAGCTCGCCTTGTGGCGAAGGGCTTCTCTCAGATTTATGGTCTGGATTATCATGATACCTTCTCTCCAGTGGCGCGTCTCAATTCTGTTCGCACCTTGTTCTCCCTTGCTGTCAATGGTCGGTGGTCTCTTCATCAAATGGATGTCACCAGTGCCTTTCTTTATGGTGATTTAACTGAAGAAGTCTTTATGGAGCAACCTCCTGGTTATGTTGCTCAGGGGGAGATGGTGTGCAAATTGCATAAATCAATCTATGGTCTCAAGCAAAGTCCGAGAGCTTGGTTTCATAAACTCTCACAGATAATGACCTCGTTTGGGTTTCGTCATAGTCAAGCTGATCACTCTATTTTTATTCGTCGTTCAAAGAGTGGTGTCACTATTTTGGCCGTTTATGTCGATGACATGCTTCTTACTGGTGATGATCGACAGGGAATTGAGGAAACCAAGAATCACTTACAATCCCATTTTTCAATTAAGAATTTAGGGACACCTAAATATTTCTTGGGAATTGAAGTCGCATATCAGCGTGATTGTGTTTTTCTGTCACAAAGGAAATATGTCTTAGATCTTCTGGATGAGATTGGTATGAGTGACTGCAAGCCAGTGGATTCTCCCCTAATTCCAAACCAGAAGTATAGTGCTAACGAGGACTCTGCCTACATTGATGCCACTCAGTATCGTCGCCTGGTTGGCAAACTTAACTATCTCACTGTTACAAGACCTGACATTTCTCATGCTGTGGGAATCATTAGTCAATTTATGCAAAAACCCAAGCAGTGTCACTGGGACGCAGCGACTCGTGTGGTTCAGTATATCAAAGGTGCCCCTGGTCAAGGATTGAAGTATTGTAAAAATGGGCACACTCATATTGAGGCTTATTCTGACGCTGATTATGCTGGCAATATTGATGATAGGAAATCTGTTTCTGGTTACTGCACCTATTTGGGTGGTAACTTGGTCACATGGCGAAGCAAGAAACAAAGTGTTGTGGCAAGATCAAGTTGCGAAGCAGAATATCGAGCCATGGCTCATACTATTTGTGAAATGCTGTGGCTAAGAAATTTCTTGCAGGAATGTGGAATAGATTGTCCTAGTCCAATGAACATGTTCTGCGATAATCAGGCTGCTATTTTTATTGCCAACAATCCAGTTTTCCATGAACGGACTAAACACATAGAGGTGGATTGCCATTTCATCAAGGAAGCTATCAATAATAAACTTGTTGCTACTCCTTATCTGAAGTCTGAAGACCAGATTGCCGATATCTTCACCAAGGCTTTAGGATCAACCAGACTTAAGAAATTATGTAACAAGCTGGGTCTAATTAACATTTTCTCTCCAGCTTGAGGGGGAGTGTTAGTGTGTTAGTGCTTAGTGCTTTAGTGTTATTAGGTTATGGGTTAATGGGTTTAGGGTTCAAATCCATTAACCCTATAACTTAAGTGTAAAAGGGGTTTACCCTAGATTTTGGAATATACGACTCTTTTACTTTTTCTCTAACTTTGAAAATTGCTAGTTGAGTTGAACAGTCATACCAGAAAATGTTTCAGCAACTTCTTTTGATACCACCACCAAAAGGTTGCACATATATCTAACATGCTCCAGTTGGACGATATCTGCTAGAAGAGACCTTCAGATGACCAACAAAAGTTATAATATATACAAGTAACCAGAACTACAATTTAAAACATCAATATTCAAGATAAACTAAATAAAAGGAGAAATTGAATGATGGATATTGACCTGTAAGTGATCTTAGCAGGTGCCCCTGTAGCAGTATTAATGGCATTTACCACAGGAATGGAAACTGGTGCCGAACACTTAACCTAATAAGTAAAGGGTAGCTTCAATAGAATTAATCACATATTTTTTTTCTCAAGTTGTCGGATAATATGCAGCAGTGACAGATCAAAGAAGCCAAAAAAAACCAAAAGAATGGTTAAAGTGCAAAAGTGCATATTCTGCTTTCATAGCCACACTTTCATGCAAATGCAATGTTAACTCAAGTTAACTTACACCTTGAGCAGACAATAGTCCAGAAACCGTTAAGTTACCAAATAGATGCATAATTATGAAGTAATGGGATAGTAAAAAAATTAAACAATACATTTTCATGCCGATACCAAACATAAGCAACATAAGGTATTGTATAAATCTCATATATTTTCATGGATATGAGGAAACAACCTGTGTAAGTTGTTTAAGACTTTGAGTGGGTTTATCCCATACTGACGCATCAAAGAAGAGCTCCTGTTTTTTCCTCTTCCTAGATACCAAGGGAGACATGATAGTTGAGGGAACGTTGACCCCATGGACTACAGCATTGGTTGCCTGCTGCACATAGATACTGCTTATGTGATCATCATAGGAAACAGTTCTTCTCACTTCACTTCTTCCAAAGTTCTTGCAGTCTACACATTTGCAATTATCAGAGCACAGAATATTGGCTTGGAAGCATTCACAATACTTCTTGAGGCATCCTGACTTCTTACAATGGCATCCTTTGTTGTGCATTCCGACCAATGGAAGCTCTCCTGCTACATCCTAGCATGTATAAACATTGGTATTAATATTGCAAATAAATTAGTAAAGCTAATGCGAACATAAAATATAATACCCAAATTTAGAGATCATATAGTATATAAGGCTTAGTGGGTTTGTTATTATTAACTTAGACTTAAGTATTTTAATAAATTGGGTCATACTGCGATCAGGCTCACCAAGTTAATAGGTCAGTTTGTTCATTAAGCAGGTCATAACAAATAGTTTCAGAACAAAACTTAATACTAAGGATGGTAAGAGGCCAATAGGAAAGTGTTATCGAGAATGGTGAAGCCATCATTTGGTTGGCCTCATATACTGCCATGATTCTTAGGCATATGTTAAAGTCTTGGGCTTGCCGAGGATGCAAGAGATTGTAATACCCCAGTTTAGTCCCATATTAGAAGTAGGAGAAAAGATCATATAACATATAAAGCTTAGTGGGCAACTTGGGCTTAAACATTTTAATAAATTGGGTTACATTGTCAACATGAAGTTAATGAGTCAGTTTACTAATTAAGTGAGTCATAATAGAAAAAGAAAATGTTTAGATTTTTATTGTGAAGTAATTAAAGCATGTCTTACAACAAGACTATCTTCCCTTAAAAGAGAAGCAAATGCTTGTGATTATTCAATTTTTAGCTCATCTTATAGGATAATGATAAATATGTCAGCCTGGCAGGTTCAAAAACCATTAGTATACATCACCTTTCTCTTGTTTGTTCATGTATATGAGAAGGCTCTCGGAAAAAAGTGGCTTTATTGTTGACCAAGCTTGAGCCATTTAAACATTCTTCAAGCATTTCATAAAGAATAATTATAGATCCTCATATCAAGTATTGTAATTGTATGCAATCTTTGACCAAACAAAATTCCAGAACAGCTCTCTAATCAATGCTCAAACTTAGCTAATCTGCATTAAAATTGATCCGGCTTTAGCTCAAAATACAATAAGCTTGTTTGAGCATTGCAAATTAATTTGGGTTTTCAAGACTAATATATAAGATTCCATAACCGATGTATCTACAAGGCATAATGAGATATAAAAAATTAATAGGGATGGATCTAAAGTATTGGTACTCGAATGTTGAGCTACAAATACTTCAGCAAGCAATAATTTTATAATTAGTGTCAAGTGATGTGGTGTAAATTTAGTTATTCTACTAATGTGAGTGGATAAGTGGTTAAATAGTATTCCATCACGGGGAGCATGGAAACAATTTTTAAAACCCTGGCTCTAACAAATGGTTATTATGTTTTTTAAAATTCTATTTAGAACAGTTTTTTTATTAATGAATTGATTATTCCTCTCACTGGTATATCTAAGTATCACCCTCCTAACCCCCTAAAAGCAAGGTTGTATCTGTTAGGACCCTCGACCTCGCGGAGCCCGCAGGCCAGAGCCGCGGAGGAGAGCTCAGTGCTTGTCCACTGAACATGCCCTAACAGGTCCAGACCCAGGGGTCGGAGTTGTAAGCCCCACTCGAATCCCGGCCCGGATACCTCTGTCCATGACCCTCACGGGTCACAACCTCTTAACCATATGAGTTGCAGCTCAGATGGTTAAGAGGTTGTGACCCGTGAGGGTCATGGACAGGGGTCGAATCCCGCTGTAGACGTAATTTGTCTGGGGGCTTACAACCCATATCCGGGCCGGGATTCGAGTGGGGCTTACAACTCCGACCCCTGGGTCTGGACCTGTTAGGGCATGTTCAGTGGACAAGCACTGAGCTCTCCTCCGTGGCTCTGGCCTGCGGGCTCCGCGGGGTCGAGGGTCCTAACAGTATCCCCCTTATTCTTATGTCCTTGTCAATCCTTTTTGCCTGTATCACAAGTCTATCCCAACGGTTGCTAATCATTCTTGTGCTGACTCTTTTAACTTGTTAGGTTCATTTTAACAATAATTACCAAAAGATTACATGATAAAAAGTCCTTTTCACCACAAGACATTGCTAAATATCATTAAATGCAAAGCAGCAAGAAACCTCAACCAACTACAGAAAGCACAAGCTAGAAGAACCAACCTAAATAATTCCAGCACAAGAATGAATGCATACCATGCTATTGTGTGATACATGTGAGCTATTACCAATCTTTGGCCTGAAGGCATTGGGGTTGCGCACTAAAGTAATTTGAACAGCCTCCCACCTAACAGATTCATTCTCACTATTGTTGCAGCAGTTTGAACAATTGCAGCCATCGCAATAAACTCCAGATGCAAAACACTCACAATACCTAAACATGAATAAAAAAGTACAAGGATAATAAGCAAGTCCGCCAGAAATATATATATATTACAACTACAAAATCAACCCTTTAATTGCATAAGTTTTCAATGTAATAAGGATGAAATCAGCATGAAACTATTAACCTACTAATTATGCATATTCTACCATGAAAATTATCAATGTGAGCATAAAAAATCTACAAAACTAATACAATATTTTAAAAACTAGTTCATTCCATTCGATAATCAATCCAATATCACTATTGCACCATGCCAATATAGCACAATATCAGTTCGTTACCGATTTGACACAGAACTAGTATACCGGTAAAAATCAAGATTCTAAACCTTAGACTAGTATAAACAAGTGCAAAATCAAATTTGATATGAATCTTTCTATTACCAACTGATATTCCATATTCCTCATTTCATGTAACTAGTGAAACTAAAAACCTAGCATAGTCAAACAATTGAATCTAGTCATTGCATAATTGTGAAGCAAGTAGGCCGAAGTCAAAGGGGGTAAAAGAACATATTTCATTTCAGATGGAATCATCAATATATATTCTACAAATATAAGCCCATCAAGAAGTTAGTGTGTAAAATTTCTTGCATAAGATTGATTAGCTAATCTTTCAAAATCTCATGTGAGATAATTAGGCCATATACCTACAAAAATGAAAAATGAAATATTTCATTTAATTGAACATTTGAACTAAAATATTTATAACAGAAGTCAAGTAGCCCTCAGTTAAAGGATTTAAGCCATTCGACAGGCTTCTTTTTGTTCATTTCTTACTCCTTGAGTGAAAGACAACTAATACTTACTCTTCGTCATAAAGATGTAATAAGGGCAATGTATTTAATAAAGATTTAATTAAACAATTACCCTCACTTTCTTTCTGACATTGTATTTGAAACAACTATGAGTCAGATCAAGTAAAACACAGAGTAATGTTCAACTTTCAGAAGTACCAAGCCACATGTTTTACCCAAATTATTTAAGCATCAAATTGGACCCCTAGATTTTAGGGTGTTCAAAAAAAACATTGGAACCGTCGAACTGCGGTTAACCGAACCGAACTAGTTTTCCGATTAACCGAACCAAACGGTTCCTTAATTGGTAGATTGTTCTACCCTTTGATTGGTTACTAGTTCTATTAAGGTTCGGGGCTTGGCCGAACCGCTAGTTAACCGACCGAATCGGTATATAATATATTTTAAAATAAAATATTTTTTTTATATATAACAAATAAAGTTAACCAAAACCGACCGTTAATCGAACCGAAAAATCGGTTAACCAAAATACCAGTGAACCTGTTCGACCGGTTCAAGACCGGTTTGTAGTTTTCCCAAACCGAGAGGTTCGGTTCAATGAAGAACCGATGCATGGTTCAATTAACCGAACCGTGAACACCTCTAGTAGACTTTATCATAACTTGATTTTAATGAAGAAATATTAGTGGCTACACTTCCAAATTCATGTCTTTTTAAAACTCAAAACAATCAAGCAGGAAAAATTGGCATTAGTGCACAAAAATCAAAATTTTAATTGAAAGAACTTAAACCAAAGGCTCTGCAACCAAGTAAGCACCTAAAAAACAACTATTGCTATATAATCAAGTTAAATACTAGTTGAAACAACTAGGAGTCTTGTTCTCAGCAGTTGCATAATCTTGATGGAATCTACATATTTAGCTATAGTGTTGTAATTTGATTAATGTTACAACAATATTTGATCCATTACAAAGGTTACGCTTGGGAAATTCTTGTATTGAACTTGAACTACTAGCGACTGACTGCTAACTTCTACTGTAGCTAAAGAATGAAGTCTGAAACTCCACGGTGATTTTATAAGATGATTGTATACCGTCTTTGCTTCTAGTGCAGGCAGGCCAATTAAAAAGATTAGAATATTGATGAGAGCTGTCATTATGATCTCATAGTATTTTACATATTTAAACTAGAACATGAACAAGTGTTTGAGTAAAGAATTATGAGATTGTCAAGGACAGAGTAATCAATTTAAACTGCAATTTATAGACAAAGCTTCATTTTTGTCATCTCCAGAAATATCTTTATGTAATAAGAACGCTTTGTAGTTTAGCCAATAATGCCTGACATGGGGCAGCTTGAGGTCAAAGACGAAGAATTAATTCACTCCTTGATGAAAAAAATGATTTCTTGAATATGATTTCAGCAGGACAAGTAGATGAGACTAATTAAGGCAAGGACGTCGGTACCAGCTATACCAGACTTGACTAGCCTTTTAATCATATCCTATTTGAAGGCACCTTAATTTTTTTACGAGTTGACATCCATCCATTATGTATGCCTAGGAATCTAGATGATCCAGCATGATAAAATTAAGATAACCAAGTCAACACAGTACAAAATAGAATGAATATGAAGTAGACTAGTCGTTTAGTCAATAATACAATAGGACAACTAAGAAGCGATCAGACGAGTCTCAGATTAAGCTAATTCCACCTACAATTTCAAGCATTTTGAGTGCTTGCAGTTGCAATTCTTCTTTCTAGCATCTTTCGCATCAAAACAGGGTAGTGGCCGTGACTTCCGCGACTTCTGCTTTCTGGAGAGGTCAACAAAAAGATTCTGAGCTAATTGTTGGCAAATAGATATTGTAATGCATGCAGAACTCAGAAGACATAAAAGCTTCACGAGACGGACAACTATATCCCCAAACCTAGCTTCTGATTGGAAAATCCTAAAAGATTACACAGACGCTTTAAAATCACGATGCACTAAAGTTTCGATTTTATATTTGAAAAGGTAGAAATAATAGAACATGCAAGTGAATAATATACTTGGGTAAAGAAACCGAGGGAATTGAAGGACGTGAGATTAGCAAAGAAGCCGGCGAGGGCCCCAGTTGGTGCTGCGGCAGTGGTGGATCGATATCCGCCAATTCGGCTGCAGCGGAGGGAGCGCTATCATAAGCCGCAGCCGTGAAATCTAGCTGCCGGCCTAGCTTTCTTGGAGGAAAATCAGACGATGCCGGCGCAGCTGGTTGAGCTATTTGGTCCATCGGACCCTTTGAACCCCGACGCGATGATCAATTCACGAGAACTTCCAATAAATACCCTTCAGATTTCGAATCTCTCGGGAGAAACAATCCGAAGTACTACGGGATCGAAACTACTGTAACGAGAGGTGCGAAAGCTAGTTGACAGACAAGTCGGAGGGCCCAAGAATCACAGGCGGAGACACGGGCGGTCTCCGCCGTGTCAGATGGAATCGAGCGACCGGGATCCTCCGAGAGGGGCGGCGCCGAGGGTAAGGGTGGGGTTTAAATTTGTTCCGATGAAGGACGCATTTTCGAAAGCCGGGGAAGAAAGCGAAGGGAAGTGTGAGTGAATGTGTGATAGAAGCGTTTGCCCCTCTCTACTTTTGAATCGAATTTTATTATTTTGACGGCAAGATCGGATCCACGGGACCGAAGAAGAGATCCGACGGTCGCACTTACGTCTAGTAATCATGTTTGTCGATATATGCGAACTCGAGACGCGTCAAGCTCCTGGCCGTCCGATTCGGCATGACAAGGGTAGAGTGTCGCTCGACCTACGAAATGTGAAAGCTAATATATACCATAAATAAAAAAATAAAATAAATAAAAAAATAGGATGATATAAAAGTATTAAATTATATTTTTTTAGAGAGAAATAAATAAAAAATAAATTTTATTTTTACCCATCTATATATTTTTATTTCATATTACAAATGCTACGATGACAAATTACACAACGACAAAGAAGAAAAAATATTATAGTGGTAGCAAATGCTACAACAATGGAGAAGAACAACATTGTAGTAGCAAACTCTACAGTGATGAAGAAAAGACACTACAGTGGCGATAGAGAATCAAACATGTTATGATCGAAAAAAATAAGGTGAGATTTCTTAAAAAATAAAGAGTTACATTACATGAGCACAGTGTTACAGTGATACACTGGCACAGAAACCAGAAAGAAACTGATTTCCTTCAAAACAGGATGAGAAGGTGCCTCCACAAACAAAATTCCTACAGTTACATTACATCAAACTCTCAATGCTTTTAGGCAGAACAGGTGCGAAACTGATTTCCTTCAAAACAGGATGAGAAGGTGCCTCCACAAACAAAATTCCTACAGTTACATTACATCAAACTCTCAATGCTTTTAGGCAGAACAGGTGCCTCCACAAACAAAATTCCTGCAAAAATGGAACAAGTGATGCTTTATAAGAAAAACAAATATAGTTGCTCATGCTATCAGGAACTTTGCAATGTTGGTATATTAGCTTGTAACAAGTCTAGTATTTTTCCCTACGGTAGATGAGTATGTTATATTATTGCGTATATTATTTCACATACTTTTACAAGAGAATTTTATGGAAATTGATGTAAGTATCTAGTCAAACGAGTATGTTATCTCCATCTCTTGCATGAACATTGCGTAGAAATTCTCTCCTTTCATAAGCAATGAAATTCTCTCCTTGCATGAATATTATTGAGTTTTTTTTTTAGAAATGATCTCCGTGTTGTGAGCTATCCAATGATATTAATATTGGAGTAGTTAGATTATATACAATCATAAAAGACCCTAGATATTTTCGCATAAAAAATAAAAAACTATTTACTGTATAAAAATGTTTAGGGTATTTTATAAGTATACGTAATCTAAAATACCTCAATATTAATATCAATGGATAGCTTACACCATGTAGATCATTTCTAAAAAAAAAAATTTATAATATTTTTGATAGTAAAATAGGGTACCCAACTTAGGAAAGTTAACCTGGGTACCCAGGTTAGGAACTTTTTTTTTCTTCCCTGTCCCTGATCACTGCATGCGGCAGAGGGGAGGAGGAGGAGCATTGGCAGGCAGGCAATGGCAGCAGAGTGCGTGACCCTTTTCCGCCCAAGTTGGAGTGAAAGGAAAAGGGTGGTGAAGTTGTAAGTTTTCCACCCAATTATTTCCATCCAAAGCTATCCGCCAAGGAAACAAAGGAAAGAGTGTCTCTCTCTATCCACTTTTTTACCCAAGGAAACACAATATTAATATCTTTTATAGGTGAGTCTAGTTTAAAATTATCCTAAGAATGGATTTTTTTTATGATTATATTGTGTGAGATTAATTTAGTACCAACCCAACAGCATGCTCGAATAGATATTTTAAACCTTAAAATTAAGGTCATCATTTAACTAGTACAAAGAAATAAAATGCACGCATATTTGTTACTATTGGATGTGAGTGTTATTCCAGACTAGAATGTGTTGTAAATAGACTACTTACGCCATTAGACAACCAGTTTTTCTTTTTCTTCTTTTGGCCATTTCCTTCCTTCGCGGAGGTTGAAGAACAACCTTGATTGCAGTATCAAAGATTGCCTTGATATTCTGTCCAACAATACAACAAAGATACAAACATTCAGTTGCCTCAATGATGAATGATAATAAACAATTTGAATATAATGAAAAAGGTTTGTGTATTACTTTGCAACTTGGACCATACTTATGAATAATTTATGTAAATAACCCTCATACAATATAAACTTTTAAATGCTCCGAGTAAGAAGAAAGGGGAATCATGAAAAGCAATGTCAAATTGTTCTTGTTCAACAAACCTGTTGAGTTTTGGAACTACACTCAATATATGCAGCAGCGCCAATTTGTTTCCTGAGCTCTTCTCCCTGAAAGGTAACACACTCCCCCAGCCTCAGGCCCTCAACAAGCAAGACAAATTCAGACGCAGCAAGATAACTGATTCAAGATATTCAGAGCAAAAGCTAGTTACTTGTGCTGAAGTTATCCTGGTTGCACCAGGATGATCGGCAAGAAATGCTTTATCTTCGCAAATATCTGAAATTTGCAGACATCAAGAATGATAATTTTTTAAGTGGCAACTCCCTTCCAGAACTAACATTGTCGAATTTATGATACACACCTAGCTTGGTTCCGACCAGAATAATAGGCACACTTGGTGCGAAGCGACGAAGCTCAGGCATCCACTGGTTCGCAAGCAAACTATGAATAAGTAATGATAACCGAGAAGTTGAATGAATAGGCGGCAATGATGATGTTGAAATTGTATGAATTAGTAATGATGATTGGGAATTGTATGAAAAGGTAATGCAAAGTTTGACAAGAGGAATCTAAAGTTAAAACTATGAAGTAACATTGGCAAAACATCTAAGAACAAGAAGAATTGCCAATTGAAAAGTACCTTGTTAAGTTTGCCTATCTGACATTATCCAAATTTCATTAGCACAAGATGAATTGGTAGTTGGTAAACTTGAAAAGAGGAATCATTTCTTGCATTCTTGGAAATAAAGCATCAACCTAAATAGTCAACAGTGTATGTAATAAGATAAGGCACTTATCCACAAACCTTCTTGAGAACATTCTCATAACTGGCCCTGCTAATCAACGAGAAAGCTAGAACAAATATATCGGCTCCTCTGTAACTCAGAGGCCTCAGTCTGCTGTAATCTTCTTGACCTATAATTCAGAAGTTACCTTTGCTTATATTTGGTAAACAGAATATTGCAGATCTATTCAGAATCAGGAAAAGAAAAATGAAAGCATTAACACCTGCTGTATCCCACAGCCCTAAATTGACAACGCTGCCATCCACAGAAACATTAGCACTGAAGTTGTCAAACACAGTAGGAACATAGTCCTGCATACCCAGAGATCACAACATAAACAAAACCCCACGAACACAAAAAAGGAACTAGACAGTATGATTTTCTTTTGTTCTCAATTTCTTTATGAGAGACATAAATCCAAGGAAGATACTCCATTACAGTACAAGTTCAGAACTTTAGATACGCCCTGAATTGAATGGTAAACAACAAAGAATGAATGCTCAAGGGAAAGACGGATCAAGCCCTCTGTGTGCGGAAAATCAAGGAAAGGGGGTTTAAGACATACAGTGGGGAACTTGTTGCTGGTGTAGCAGATGAGCATGCAAGTCTTGCCCACAGCCCCATCTCCAACAGTCACACATTTTATGAACTTCGTGGCACTCATTCTCGCTCCACTGAGCTCCTGCAAGGTGGACGATGCTATGAAATAGGCGGGTTTGCTTCCCTTGGAAGCCAAAGGAACGAAATATATGGTATAATGGTAGGGCAATAGACAAGAAAAGGACAGGGAGGGTGAAGATTTCGGTGAGAGGTAAAGCAACTTGATTTTAGCTCACTGTTCTCAATGTAAAAATGGAACCCTAAATCCAGCAAATCCTAAACCGTGGTGGGCTCAAAAAAGGGTCACAGTGTTTCAAGAAACGGAGCGTAGGAGCCCCCATTCAACATTGAAAAGAAAGCTAAAAAACAAAGAGAAGACGAAAAAGTAAACTGAAAAAAAAAAAAAAAAAATGTCTCCTGGGAACAAGATTTAATTTTGAAATCCGACATCAATCATCTGCAATGTCTAGATTTGAAATGGTTGAGGAAGGCTGGAAGGGGGATCGGATCCGACCGTTTGCGCTCGTGGAAACCTGTCGCCCTTGCCGCTGCTCCGCCTGCCTCTCTTTTGGCTGACACAGATCTCTTTGTCATGCAATAAATTACTTGCTCTGTTCCGAGGGAATCGAATCCACTTGGCAGAGTCAAGATTCTAAAAATGACTACGGCAAATGCATCTTTGACTTTACTATTTCCCAAAGACTAGTGCGGGAGAAAACAAAAGGTAAGAACGAAAAAATTGTAATCAATGAAATCTTCAAATTGGACTTAACCTTATGTATAAAATAATATTTAATATTATATTAGTTGAACTATAACTTTAGATATATTTTATTATTTAAATATTTATTTTGTTGTGAATAAATAACTTTAAATATTATTTACAAATTTATGATTAATATCAATTAATAAAAATTTTATTTACATGACCAATAGTGGTACAAATTATTTTCTACAATATAATTTTTTTTCACTTATAATTTCTTCATTTTAACGAAAATAAATTACATATTTTACAACAAACAAAAATAAAAACTATACTTTATATAGCTTACTTTTAAAATTTAAGAATGTAGGCATTTTATTTTTTTTAAAAAAAATAATCATTATAACCATTTAAACTCCACTTAATATTTTTAAAATTTACAAAAAAAAAACGTCCTATTCATTTTAAAATTAGATTATTTTATAAATTGCTCCACTTAGATTTAAAAACTATAAATAAGCCTATAAAAATTTCTAATTTTATATTTTTATTTGCTTGTTAATTTTCTTAATTACTTAGATTACTTTTTTTTAAAAAAAACACGTGTAGTTTTCTATTAGTAAATTTGCAATTACAGGTTTAAAAAATATAAATGGGCCTCTAAAGGTAATCATAATTTTAAATTTATTGCAAACTGTTCCTTCATTAAAAAAAATTGAAGATTGCTCATATAATTGCATGATGTTCTTGGTTAATTATAGATTAGCCCCATATGTCCTTATATTTTTCAAATTAGCCCTTATCGTAGCCTCATAGTTGGCAACTATCTTTATTTTTTTTTATGTTATAACCTTAATTTGACAAAAAAAAAAAAAGAAGAAAGTAGCACATTTTTTTTTTCATTTTTAATTCATGATAAGTTTTTATTTACCTCAAAATGTAGTTTCTTTGAATTTCAGGACCTGAAAAGAAATTAATCATACAATTTATAAATCGACTCATAATAATTTAGCAGCTGATAACTGAAAGATGTAAATTTTTTATTTTACAAATGCATAAGTTAAATTTTGACAAAAAAAGAAAGAGAAAATTTTCAAGGTATAATATATTGCAGAAGAGTGATGATCTCACTTTTGGTTTTGCTGAGATCTCTACTTGAATTTTTTAAGTCAAAATTGAACAAAGCAAATCTCAAAATAAAGTCAAAAGCTAGATTATCACTCTTCCCCGTGTCGGAAATTTTCTGTGACTTCGAGATCAGTATTTTTAGGCTGAAGTAGTGGCCGTCCGAAGGGGACAAGGTTGGGCAATAAAAGAGACGTGGTCGCAGCCAGCGGCGATCACCAGCTTGCTCTGCCACTCCTCCTGCGGCGGCGGCGGCGGCGGCGGCGGCGGCGGCGGCTGAGAGCGGGCGGCGACCGCTGCCAGCCGCCTCCTCTGCTGCTGCTGGTACAGCACTCGCTGCATGTGCAGGGCCGCCATAGCACGAGCTTGCATCTCAATCTCCTCGTCGATCGACGGCGTCAGCGTCGGCCGGAAGTGCTGCAGGCAGAACGACACGACGTAGAACAGGAGGCGCAGCCCGAGGAGGATGACGACGATCGTCAGAGCCAACAGGAAGTAACTAGTGGCGGATCGGTGGATACTGTGCTTGCAGCCGAGGAGACCAATGCAGACAGCCATGGTTCATGTATCATCGCCCATGCATCCAGTCGACTCACATTCATTGATCATCTCTTAAGCTAACTAGTCTGGCGAGGTTATATACCTTGCTTGGTGGAAGTCTGCCATGGAGCTTTGCACCTATCCCTTCCTTGCAGAGGGAGGGAGTTGGATTTGTGTTCAAACTGATCAAATGTATAATAATAATTGATGGGGTCAAATTCTGGTCCGAAAGTGTCAGAGCCTACTTTATCAGAGATGCATTGGATAATTCAAGTTCAAGAAGATGCCATACAATTCTTGAAATATTAGAGAACTCCACAAAACCAGGTTTAGTGCATAATAAATAAATAAAAAATGAGGCACTATTTATCTATGTTATCCAATTTTTATCTTTGCTTATTTGATAGGTTTTTAATGGAAATGTATCTTATGAAAAAAAAAATTGTGAAAATATTTTCTGATATTTGGATAAAAAAGAAACATTCAAAAGGTTCTATATGTGTAATTTGTCAAATATGATTATTTTGATTCATCAAGTAATGAAAAACGAGATCAAAGTTAGAAGATGAATCATTTCAATTGCTACATACTATATCAACGCTGATATTTATTTCCATCAGTAAGCACAAGGAATGAAATTCCATTTCCTTCTAAAGAGAAGTGAATCTATGTAAGTGCCCTACAGAGAAGAGCTACAGATTTTTACTAGTGTTTTGAAGCTGGAGTTCACTACTACCAATCTTCTAATGACTTTCAATCTGGTATGGAGGAGGCAAAAGCGTAAAGACTATATGAGAGCATTCCATTGTATTGATTATTCTCAAAGAATTCGAAAAATAACAACCATTATTGCAAGTGAATATGATTAAATCTATCGTACTGTACTTAATCTAGCATCCCTACTTCCAGACACCATCGGCTCTCTAGGTGGAGTATGAATTGTCTTAAATCATGTCATGTTTCTTCACTTTGCCTTCTTTGATCTGATAATGAAATCATCATCATCATCACTGAGGTTAGCTCTTTTCTTTGTCTTAGCATCTCCATTTTTGGATACAACTGGTTTCTTAGAGCTTTCTGCTCTCTCCTGCTTGGTCGATTTGATAGGAGTACCTAATCTTTGTTGTTGCAATCTCTTCATCTTTCTATCATATGCTTTCTTCGCCTTTTCAGGAGATAGCAAGCCATGTTCCATCATCCTACATATGGGAAGGAACAGAAATAAGTATAAAATTAAAGACTGTATTATAATATATGTATACCAAATCAAACAAACAAGTGCCCAACTCGTTTGCATTTAACTTGTGGATTATAAGTTTTGTTAAATTTCAAAGTAAAAGTATTGAAAATTGACATATTTAAATATACTTACCAATGGTATTCAACTGAAATGAAATGGAACCTCCTAAACTTGATCTTGAACTAATAAACAGCTTCAAGCACAAATTCTACTATACTTACACTATGAAACTGTGCCACAATCCATTAAGTCCACAAACAATAAAGAATGAATACTTAAAATATCAATTATGTTGATTGAAGGCGGATTCAAATGACCAAGGAATTGGTGTTGGTTATTTTCTTGCATCAAGTGTTATTTCTTAGGAAAGAGATATTTGAGGCTTGAAGTGTCCGCAAGGAAAGAGGAAGAGAAAGACTTATCAGCATAATAAGAAGATGCAGGGGAAACCATTAATTAGTCAGTAGTTAAATGAAGAAAGTCAAAATAGTGGGGGAGAAATTTCGACCTGTTAATGGTTTCTCTTAAAAGATAGAAAGAGATTACCCGGTAAACTTGAAAGCAATACTGACAAATAGAACTTACAAAGTGGTTATACTATAAGAACCCAAATTTTTGGGCATGACGAATCCATGACATGCCTAACCCATCTATTCTTTCTATTACAAGGGATAATTCTTTCTTTTTTTTTACTGAAAAAAGGGTAGGAAGTAGCTGTATCATGAACATACTTTTTAGTAGAATCAAAACTTACAAAGTGGTTATACTATAAGAACCCAAATTTTTGGGCAAGACGAATCCTTGACATGCCTAACCCATCTATTATTTCTATCAGAAGGGATAATTGTTTCTTTTTTTATGGAAAAAAGGGTAGGAAGTAGCTGTATCATGAGCATACTCTTTAGTAGAATCAAAACTTACAAAGTGGTTATACTATAAGAACCCATATTTTTCGGCAAGACGAATTCATGACATGCCTAACCCATCTATTATTTCTATTAGAAGGGATAATTGTTTCTTTTTTTTACTGAAAAAAGGGTAGGAAGTAGCTGTATCATGATTCATGAGCATACTTTTTAGTAGAATCAAAACTCCCAGAAAGGAAAGACATTTGGTGTGGCCTTCTCTTCCACTTCCAAACGAAAGTTGAAGCTTCCAACAGGAAGAACAGAAGTGATATCATAAATCAATATAGTTTGAGCTATTCCCAAATGTGGTTGGAGTATCTCATGAATCATTACTAGAATTCTCATATGTTAAACCAAATGATTCAAATTTAGTCACTATAGGGTTTACCATGTTCTTTTAAATTCCACAGATAGTAGTCATACATCTGATCTAAGAACTACATTTATAAGATGAATCATTTCACCAGAACAGAAATCATGTAGGATATTCACCTTCATTTCCATCATCCAATTACAATAGCAGTGTATAAGCTGGGAGTATTAGTTAAACAAAGAGTATAAAGACAGTAGAGGTAATAGTGGTACGGGCCATACCAAAATTCAGCCATTTCACTTGATGGTATTTGCTTCGATAGGGACTCATAGAATATCCGTAAGGGCTCTCTCTGATTAGAAAACAAGAGATGAGATGACATTCCAGGAACTATCAGTTTATAGCAGAGAATGTAAACAAGAAAATAATATTCCAAACTCACAAACCTCTTCAGGAGGATCATATTTTTGGCCAGGTAAATTGAACACTTTCTTCTCAGCTTTCGTTCTGACTGTTTTTTTGGTGACAGTTTTGCTTGAAGTGGTTGTTGTTTTCCCCTTCAAATTGGTATCGAATTCATTATTTAAAATTTAACATGTATTGTATACATTTTGTTTTCCCTCGAAAAACATAATAGAACATAACAGAAGTAGGGGAAAACGAACTTGTTCTTCGAAAGCACATTCAGATGGTAGAACTGAAGAAAAAGAATGAAGCTACTGAAGTTGAGAAGAGATCAGATCAGACAAGCAGCCAAAATCAAGATAGCACGAATTACTTCCAGAGAATCTAAAATTAAGTCCAAACCAAATAAATCAAGCTTTACACTTTCGAAATCCAAATGAAAATTGATCAACGATTTCAGAGTAATACTCAGATCACCCAAAATCCTCCACCAAATCGGAATTTTCCCCAGAGCAAGACAAGATCTTTACCTCAGACTTTCCGGCCACTGTCACGGATTTCTGCTTAACGACCGAAACTGTTTTGCCCGACGCCTCGATCTTCTTTTTCACCTCCGGCACCACTGCGACCCCTTTCCCCTTCCCTCCGCCGCCCCCGTCCTTGGCTGGCCCAACCTTGGGCTTCGTCGCCGGTCCCAAGCCACCCCCTCCGGTTGCCGACGCCGAAGACATCTCCGGCTCCGCGATCGGCCGCCGAGATCGCAGTCGAAATCCGATCTGGAGGCGGCAGGAAAGGCCTGCAGCAGCAGCTCCTCTGCTGGATGTGAAATGGGGTTCCGCTTGCTGAAAGTGGGGTGGGTGGTGGTTCAAGGGTAAAGCGGATTCCTTTTCCTTTACCTGCGGCAGAAGGGGTCAGTTTCGTGGAAAAATCGTCGTTTTAGTCAGCGTCGGATTCCGTGACGTTGCCACGTGTCACATGGCTTACGTCGCGCGAGGTAAAATGTACGCGGAGAAAAGGAATCTATCTCCGTTTTCTCAGCAATGTGCAGGTGCCACGTAATTCCTCGATCGTAGGAATTGGGAGACGCCCGGCTCGGAAATTAATGGAAGCCTGATAAGATTTTTAAATTATCCTGATCTTATCCGTTTAAACTAAGACTGGATTCTCGTAAATTGCATTGGTCAACTTGATGATATTTTAGAAATGGTTAACCAAGTAGACTAGGGATTCAAATCCAATATTAATGTTTATACCAAAATATTCAGAGGATGAAGTATAATTGAGCAAAAAGAAACACATTTTTGCAAATTTAATAATATGATTTGGTTTCGGTAAATTTAACGATTAAAAACTTTAAGAACAATTACAATTGCTCGTTTATGTAACCGGACCAGGAAGCTGCAAACAAATTTTTACAAGAAAATCAACTTCATCATCAAGCTCAGCCCTTGTACTAGCGCTTATATTGAAAGAACAAACAATTAGTCGCCTGTTCAAATGAAAAGTCAACTCAGCAGCTTCCAGCGCCTACTTGCTTGGAGCTACTGGAGGCTTTAGGGCTTCCTGTCGGGATCGCTGGCCACGATGTGCTTCCAGTACCAGTGCTTCTCCCATAGTTGAGCCATCTCCTCGATCGGCACCTGCTTCGTCTCCGGAAGCAGCAGAATGATGAAGATGGACATGATGACGATCAAGCCGGCGAAGAGCACGAAGACTCCCCAGCGGAGGTGGCAGAGCATGGCGAGGAAGCACTGCGCGATGGCGGCAGTGAAGAACATGTTGACGCAGACCACGATGCTCTGCCCGGCCGATCGAGTCTCCAGGGGAAAGATTTCGCTCGGAACGAGCCACCCGAGTGGCCCCCACGACCAGCCGTACGCCAGCACGAAGGTGCAGATGGCGATTACGAGCACGACGGCGAGGCTCTTCGGGAGCATCTCTCCGTCGCCCAGTTTCAGAGCAAGAATTGAGGCGATCACCACCTGCCGGCGAGGGCACAGATTTTCAGTACAGTTTCTTAATTAGTGAAACGATTACTGAGCAATGGAGGGAACACTTACCATCGAACTTATCATCTGCATGCCGGCTTCGATGAACAGGAACCTCCTCCCCAGCCGATCCACCACCGACATGGACACGAGCGCGCCGATCACGAGCATTGACCCGCTGATAATGTTGGAGTAGAGCGACGCCCCGGAGCCCATTCCAAGGCTCTGGAACATTACCGGCGCGTAGAAAAGGATGGAGTTCATCCCGGATAGCTGCTGGAACGCAGGGATGCAGAGGGCTCCGATGACCAGCTGCGGCCGGTTCCTGGGCTTGAGCAGATTCCTGAAGGGATGCTTCACGGCCCTCGCCGCCTCGCTCGCCTCCATGAGGTCCTCGAACTCCGCGTCCACCCTCTGGGTTCCTCTGACTTTTTCCAGAACTCTTCTGGCTTCCTCGAGCCTCCCCTGCTCGACGAGGCTGTTCGGGGTTTCAGGGAGGAAGACGCCGCCCACGAACATGAGTGTGGCGGGCGCCATGGCGAGCCCCAGAGAGAGGCGCCAGCCCCAGGGATGGATCTTTTCGGTGAAGTAGTTGATCCCGTCGGCCACGAGGATGCCCAGGCAGGTAGTCAGCTGGAAGAGTTGGTTGACGGCGCCGCGGATTTTGGGCGGCGAGATCTCGGATAGGTAGAGCGGAACTGCCTGTTGAAGGTATCAATCAATCAAACGAATCAAATCAACTACATTCTGCAATTCTAATGCGGGTCATTTTATACAACAAAAAAAAGAAAAACACGAACCTGATTCCCGAAACCAATCCCGATTCCAAGGAGGATGCGGCCGACGATGAGCATGGCGATATTGACAGCTCCCGCATTGACGGCGCCGCCAAGGAAAAAGCTGACGGAACCGAGCATGATGGTGATCTTTCTCCCATATTTTCGGGTGAAGAAGGAGGCTCCAAAGGTGGAGAAGAGCGCAGCGAAGTAGAGAGCGGAGGTGAAGAGTGTAAGGACTTGGTTGTCGTACTTGCAGTAGTCGGTTTCATCGAGGTGCTCCTGCTTCCTTCTGTACACGCCGGGGAAGAATTCCTTCAAGAAATCATCCATGGCGGTCACTCCGCCTAATCAATCACGCAGAGCAACATGAGGTGAGAAATCAAGGAGGCCAAAGTAAAAAAAAACAAAGGGGGAAACCGATCGACTTACTGGAGACGCCGAGATCATATCCGAAAAGCGATCCACCCAAAGATCCAACCACACAAGCCAATATGAAATATCCTGTGATCCTCCCCTCGTACAGCTCCGCCCTCTTCCCCGCCTCGCCGCCGACGAAGCCCCCCGCCATTTCTCAAACCTCGGACTCAAATTGACTGGAGCAGCAGCGAACAAAGAAACAATCTCCCGTCGCGCAGGAAAGAGATCCAGAGCCACAACAGTCAAGAATCGATCAAAAGCATATATCGATTCGCATTAAAGAAAAACTACAAAAGGCAGGCGATTAAAAAACAGGATAAGGAAACACGACTAAATTAATACTGCGCAAATGCAGGACAGTTGGATGAATCAGCTGAATTGGGAAAAGGAAAGCTTGCGCGGTGAGATTCCTGTGAGAGAGGGGAAGAGGATAAGGATGGTAATAGATGGAATCCTGAAGGCTGGCGCTTTGGGGATTCCAGTTGTTGTGGAAAACTAAAAAAAGAACGCAGTGATTGGAAAATGGTGGTTGGATTGGATTGTTTTCGGGAGGGCAGTGATTGGTCATTAGAAGGATTCGGCAATTGGTGACTTGGTTTTGTTGCCATAAACGGAACTGCCTTGGCTATCCAAATTTGTTTTAAAAAACCCGATTCGTGGCGGCGCCGCTCGGTTGAACGATGCGCGCGTTTAGATGTGTTTTATGGAACAAAATTCACAGTGACCTTTCCTAGAATTTTGGAGGTAGAGTCCTATCAACATTGCTTTAAGATTTGTACAACAAATCTAATGATAGAGATGTGATCCTATCCGAAATTCATAAGGAGTGTTTTATTAATTAGAAACTATATTTTTTTTAAAAAAAATCTAAGTGTTTCTCTATGTAGAAACTGTATAATAAAATTATTTCAAAATTATGAGGTATATTTGTAAAATTATGTAATATATTTTTATATTACACGAGGCAATTTACAATTATTTAAAGGATTTTCAAAACTAAGTCTTTTTTGCTAGGGGTAAGTTGGAAATAGCATCTAGGGGAATTTTAGATTTGTTTTATATGAATCTTAATTTTTATAAGCACTGAAATGAAAGTAGGGGATTCAATCTTTAAAATATGAAAAATTCTAGTGTATATTAACAACCAACTAATGGAGGCTAGTAACCATCATTGTGATGTAAAATGATTGCTTAATGGATGCTAATTAATGTGAAGCTAAGATCAACAAATACAAACCATTTATTGTCATTTCTTTTGATATCTCTTACACAATATTCGCAAGGTAAGATCAAAATGTTGGATTAGTGATGCTCTCGAGTGGTGTTCTTTCAAGTAGCGATCGAGTTGAAGTCAAATGAGCCCCCCTAATCACAAACCTGATATAGTTTGAACATGGCGTAGACAAGCTTCCTTCAAGTGCGTAACTTTCATTTATCTAAAAACTATGTCTAAAAGGCTCCTTTAATTGCACAAATAGATGATTTAGGTGAACATTGGATAATACTTGTAATGTCACATTTACCATGCCCCCACCAAGTTGAAGGGGGCTTCCATAACTCCAATGTTTAAACGACACATACAAATAGGTAAACTTCGCACAGTTTGCTATAAGGAAGCAGCAAGGATAAGAAATGTTAGCATTTAGCTGTCTATTGATATGTGAAGTTCACCTAGAATAACATACAGAATTTATATACAAACAATTGAGAGAAAGGAGTCCGGAATTGCGATACGTTTGGTTAAATTTATCGAACAAATGATCTATCTACCTCCTAGAACTATCAGTCCCAAAAAAGCCAAAAAAGGGAAAAAAAACAGGAATTTGGCACTAGATCTACAACAATGGGTTAGAGACCGCAGCAGCAAATCTTACTCTCTCCATTTCTTAGCCATAGTCAACTCATCAAATAAGAATTTCCAAGTTCTCCAAATATATGAACCTGAAAATAACAAAGAATGCTGGGGCTTTTTCATGTTTCCAACCTGAAATCATCCAAACTTGGAGGAGACATTGGTGGGATTGCACTCTCCATATCACCATCCATCTCCATGATCTTCCTCGCAGTCGCTTGAGATTTATAACTTCTGGCTTCTGCACTTTCCTTACTAGATTGACTGGCAATCAGATCTGAAAGAGCAGAGGACTTGCCCTGATGAAGCTCAGTCGTTGAATTATATTTTTGATTGGGCAATGGCTGAGCAGACGCAATTACTGAACTAAAAACACCAGATTCCCTTAGACCTTGGACAATGACCTAATATACACAAAAGAAACACAATCAACAGTTGTGGCGTCCACAAATATAACCAATCAGCTTTCGAACACCATATAGACATTGAAAGAAGTAAGTTACCATTGGTGCATATATACGTGTCAAAATGCCCTTTCGGAGGAGTTTAAGATTTAATTGTTTATCAGTCCATACAACATGTTCATTGTACCTATAAGAAGAGAAAAACGTTGAGAAAATTACAATAATTAGAAATAAAAAGATCAACATGTTACTGTGAATAGTTAATACTTGCCTTGATGTAAGTTCTACATGTGCATGCAACAAAGAAATTGTGATATTGTCACTAGCAAATAGGTAGATTCGAGAGAAGCCAACTGACACAATCACCATTACCAAAAAAAAAAAAAAAACTAACCAGGGTTACGTGGGTTTTGTGAGAGCCAGAGGACAATAAGCTTACCGGGTGACAGTTGTGAAACACAATTGAAGAATTAATAGATTTTCCCTTGGTATTTAAGACTTCGGACACTAATAACCTTACAAAAGAAATTATGATGCAAAAAACATATGGCACAAATAAGGATGTTAAAAAGATAGACATTATAGCTTTGCTTATATAAAGGACAACATAAACTCTTGCATACCACTTACTATTAATTATCCAGCCCATTATTTTTGTTGGCAATTTACATATTCAGGTGCGATCAGTTGAATTAAAAACTCATTCACTCATGCATGCAGAGAAGTGAGGACATTGTTAACATTATTCTGAACATTCTCTACAATCCATGCCGGGAAAATATGAAGGGAATCACACGTTCAAATCATCATCCATCACCTTCAAATATAGTTGATTATGCAAAGGACAAATGCATGTGTATCTATCCCCTTGCTGTCACCAAGTTTCCAATTTAATGGTGCAGTGTGAGCTTAAATTACTCTTTTATACTTTGATTTAGGCTAATAAAAAGGACTACTTAGCTATTCTTATCAAGTTTAAAGTTAATCAGGTAAAGAAAAATATACTAAGTTTGTATTAGTAAGACAATTCCCTGTTCACTGACAAATATTAAGTAAACCGATTCTTTGTAATTAGTGAATGAACACATTCAATATGCTTTACAGGGAAAACACATATTTCTGATCCAATTGGTAGCGCCAGATAGTCCTGTAGACAATGAAGCCTCAGGACCATGATCTTGTTCCACAACTCATAAGGTGGTTATTTTCTAATTAATGTAGAATTTGAGAAGTTGCTTGAATTAGTTAAAGAAACTAAGACTGTCAGTTCCTGTATTATACTGAAACCATCTGTTTAAGCAATGGCCATAGCATTGACATCAAATACTCAAGAATTAATAAAATAAAGCAAAATATACCAAGAGATTAGCAGCCATCCCACTTGACCTAAACGAGTGTTTCATTTCTAAAAAAAAAGAACATCAAGGATCAGAAACTTACCAGCGTAACATCTCTTCTTCAGTGGCAGTTGATGCAATAATAAAAGCCTGCCGTTAGAACATGGAGATTGCTATTTTATTAAATTGGCACGAATAAAACATTGTGTTATGCATAAGTCAGTGCATGATTCAACATAAAGACAACAAACCATAGTGAACTATATTGCTAATAAGTCGCTGCATATCTGAATTATTAATATTTGGTGATAAAGAACAGGCAAAAAACACATGCAGGCGTGTCTTCGTTGCTTTCTATGTAAATGTTCATGTATGCATATCTACTTGGTATTTGACATACCATTAGCATGCATTTCGATGGGGAGAGGGATTTGAGATAACAAATGGATTTAGTAAGTTTCAAATTAATTGTTTGGATTACATTAGATTTATAAATTAAGAGGATCTCAAATCTTGTGTGGACTTCTTGAAGGTTAGTTTGAAGGCCAAATACCTAGTTTAAATCTTCAGAAATCCACAAGAGAGACAAAGAGTTTTTGCTTAAGAAATCATCACGATAGAGTTCAAACATTCTAAAATAATTGTTTGCTAATCATCATGGTAGAGTCTAAACATTAAAAATTAATTTTCTGCATAAAGTTCTAATTTTCTAAACTTAATATCTAAAAAATATTTCTTCAGTTTGGTTCCTACTTAACTTGGTTCCAAAAGTCATAAATTTGTTCAGTTTCTTAGAGTTTGTAAATTTTTTTTAGTTTGTTTCCAAAGGTTTATTTTCTTAATTTTTTTATTTGAATTTTAGTATTTCATCATAATTTGGTCTCTAAAATTTTAGATTTCTCACTTTAGCCCCCTATGTATACTATTCTTATGCTTGATCTCCAGAGTTTGTAAATTCTCTCAGTTTATTCTCTAACTTTTCTTAATTTAGACCGAGATTTTTTTTTCTGTTTGGTCCCTAAAATTTATTTTTCTCTCAGCTTGGTCCGAGTAAAATGAAAAGTATACAAACTTCAAGGACTAAATTAAGAAACACAACTCTTTAGGAACTAAATTGTTAAGAAATTATAAAATTAGGGCTAAACTAATAAGGTAAGATTTATTTCTTCTTTTAATTTTGATCTAGAAGAAAATAGTTGAACCTAGCAAATAGAACTTTAGAGAATACATTAAAATTTAATCAAACAGAAACTTTAAATTTTGAATGAAAATACAAAATCTTTTAAATCCATTTATTTTATAGTGATGTTGTCATAAACAAAGTAATTGAACTAGAGACCATAGCAGTTTACAAGGACATGCAACCAAAAGTCATTACACAGACAACAAAAGAAACTCAAAGCACCAATGGCAACTATCAATACATAATGAAAGGGTAAATTACAGAGATGATATATAAACTATAACTACAATTTTATTTATGCATACAAACTTTATTTTGTTATACACTGATAAGTATTTCATTGTGATTTTTGATGGATTTCTCAAATCACTGACGTAGAAGTTGAGTTGAACATTACAAAATGTATTAATTTATATAGTAACCAGTTTGACAATATTTAATCAAAAATACTTCCAAAATTTGTGCACCAAATTGAAGCAAAATAAAATATGTACTAAAATGACTTGGTGGGCATAATTTATGAATCATTTGTGCAGTTTTACCCTAAATGAATCTAGAGTGGGTGTGATCCTCTCAGAATATTCTTCATCAAGTGATAAAAGTAAATTCTTGTGATAATTGAGCCACTCAGGTTATGAGTTATGACCCACAGTGAGAAAACTAATGCATTAACTCAATAGGCACGAATTGATGTGTTTTAATTGAAAATGTATAAGCCTAACTTAATATAGGAAGTTCACATCAAACTTTAAATACCACTATGATTCTCTTTCCCCTTCCTATATAGGAAGAAATAATTGAAGTGTCACAATCTCCATACTGCAAGGTTAGAACAAAGGCATCTACAGCATCCATGAATTATTTTTTCTGATTAGATCTTTTAACATAACTAAGACTAGATTTGCTTCAATGTCATTTGCTACAATCAGCCTAGTAAAAGAAATCCACCCATTAGTTTTATGGGAATGAAAGAATATCACCCAACTAAAATGCTAGTGGCTAAGTTATGGTGGTAAACTCATTAAAACTTATCGCTACGGTTCTTCTCCCACTTCCAACATGTGATTAAACAACTAGAGGCAGCACACTATCCTGTTCATGGTATATAGAAAGGAAAGAAAAAAAGAAAGATAAATTGTTAAGCACTTACAGCTCTGTCAAAATCCAACATGAAACACCTCTTGACATCCTCCTTTGTTGGTTTGCAGCCACACCGATCACGTCTAGATGTCAAATCTGAGAACTTAGGATAAGTGTAATGCAGGACAGCAGCCTCCTCTAACTTGATCTCACTATAGCAAAAAGGATATTTTTTATGAAAGAGTTTTGAGTGCCCAAGAAAAGAAGATATCTTAGGTGAAATATAATGCATCTTTTGGCAAAAAAGATTACAGTAAATCAACTGTGCTAAACAGTTATAGTTGAAAAACACAAAACTGAATGCAATCATATGCAGAGTAACATCTTACTTTGGGGCTTTCATGTAATTATGCCATCTATGTGCACCATTTGGGCGAAGATGATCTTGAATCCGTGCAGCTGATTTTCCATTTCCATATGTAAGAAAGTAGTTGGGATTACCACGTGTTGCCTCTTTATACATACTGAAGTATGCTTCTTTTGGTAGATGATCATAGTTCTTCTTGAACATTGATATCTGACGGGATAACAATGGATGAGATAGCATGAAGTTCAATAGTTTTTATTTTCAGGTATAAAAAGTGGGGATTTGTCATCTTTCAATGATAAAATTACAACCATCAAGTAACAGTGAGAAATATCCAAAAACATTCCAGTAAAGTAATTCAAACGCAGCTTCTGGCATATTTCAGCTTCTAACACAAGCAAAGACATAGTAAACTACTTCAAATGTCTCTGTTATGGAATTAAAATCAAAGAACATGATGTATAGTTGTATACTTCTCTAGCCCTAGTGAAATAATAATTATCAAATAACCATGAAATTCAGGATACAAAATTAGAGATTCTTTGATATAAGGTAATATTGTGCGTTTCTAACGCGTAAAAAATTGAATTCCTCAAAAGCTTAGAACGGATAATTATGCTCCTTAGAAGCTCCAGATCAGTTTCATATTCCCATGCATAATCTGTACTAGCACCAAAAGTAGATATAAACTATAGTGATTTGTAGAATCACATGTAACAAAATTCTTTCAATCTTAATCTTCATCTTGAGAGAGGAAGCTATAGGAAACTGGTCACATGTGCCTCAATAAGAAAGTATGGGTATGAATACATGTTTTACAATTCAAGACTCCTGGTAATTCCATAAATGTTAAACTATGAACATAATAATGTGGATTATCATGTAATATTAATTAGAGATGCACCAAATGTACCTTACTGTCATGTTCCTTACAAGGCAACCCTAAATGATCAATGCATAAGCACAAGATATTGTAAATGAAATTTCAATAACAGACAAAATAATAGGTGGCACCATCCTTGAAATGCCAACCAAGTAGGCACTCAAGGAAACCTGTCCAAATGATAAGCACGTAGATACCATAGGAAAAATACAGTGTGAGAAGCCATCATGTTTATAAATGTTGTTTTGTCAAGAAACTAAAATCTTGAATATAGAAGAGTTCTCCAGGGCATGGGTTGTATAGATCCGGTTCAAAACAGGAGAAAACATTGAAGAGTGATTGCCTAAGAAATGTTTCTTTTATTGCTAATATGTTGTCTTGACATACAAAGTACGCAGGGAATTGGTATTGGAACACAAACTTCACTAATAATACGGCATATTACGCAAACCATCCTTAAATGAAGAAGGAAACACCAGATACCTCACTAAAAGGATCTTTGACGTCATCCCGCTCAACGCTACTTTCCTGGAACCAAAAAAATTTGTTGAATGTAAAACAAAACATCACAATTAATGGCAAACTGTTTTCCACTTACATAATTTGGAAATATCACCATGTCCACATTGTCAGGAACATCAGAAAGCAACCGAGTTAGAGAGTATTCCTGGGCACCAGCTGGATGCAGTAACTCATCAGTGTCTAGATGTATGATCCAATCCATGCCGGCATTCTTCATGAATAAAAAAAAAAAGTTAAAATTTGGAAGAGAACAGAATCGAGTATTTGTATTCTTTAAGCTGAGTGCTGAAGCAAGCCTATATTAGTTTCAATCTTCAGGAAATATCAATAATCACAAACAAGGTAAATTTAGCTCTTGACTAAAATCTTGAACTAAAGCAAATACAGTAGATAACATGTCAAAATAATTACAGCATTTTCACAGGACTGTGCGTAACAACAAATGAAAAACAGAAGCACTCCATACCCGTGCCATTACTATTCCCATCTCCATGTTGAGTGATTGTTTGACAAAGAGTTCATAATTGCAAGGTTTGTAGAAGAATCCTGCCAACCAAGTCTCGTTCCAAATTCGGCTGCACAAAAGAACAAAGGGGAAATTAAACCTAGCTAGAACCTGAAATTCATAAGTAAGAAAGCAGATATACATTAAACATTTCATAGGACACACAAATTCAAAAAATATAACCATCCAGCTGTGAGCCCTGGAGAATGATTTTAACAAAAACTTTCTAGCAAAGAGAGACTGAGCCATCAACCAATATTCAAAAAGACAAAAAAAAAGAGAAAATTCTGTCAGATGCCAGGGTAGATATGAGGAAAATCACTTCTAATATATGTCATTGTTAAGTGAATCAAACAATATGTTTAATAAAATTCATTCAAAAGCATATTATTAGGTAGACCATTTCCATATTTAAATCACATCAAATTCTGTTGAATAGAAACGAAGTAACGTAAAGAAGATAAAAACATAGATCCTGGCCATTAGGTGACAAAGTTATCCAAAATAATCAACTCCTGTAGTTCCATTTGTTCTCTGAATCATTTCCATAACTGCATGTAACTTGTTGAAAGGTCAACTGTAAGGATTCAACGTCAGGCTTCTGAATAAATATAACCTAAATAGAAATGCAGTAGGTATCAATTACAGTGAAGTCAACTTCATGGTTTGCGGTAGCGGATGTTAGGTCAAACGTGACTGAAACACTTAATTTTGGATGGTTATGTCCTTGCTATAAGCCAATAACATATAGTTAAGTTGCAACAGTTTGGTACTTCTCCCAAGAACAAAATGAAAAGAGAAAACAAAGAATCAACCTTTTGGCCTGTTTCTCCTCCAATTCTCTAGTTCTGTATATGACTTTTACTCCCTGCCAAAAGCCAAACCAAAAGATCAATACTGAGAATCTTATATAAATTAAAGTCGAGAAGGTCTAGTGAATCAATAACGATATTCTTAGATAATTTATAGAGATAAATACAGATTAACTTACAGGAATTGATTCCAGAACGGCTGAAACTTGTGGTTTCGCAGCTTTGCCTTCAACAAATAGCAAAAATTGCGATACACCGAGAACCTTGTGATAAAACAACCAAGGTATAATCTGCTGTAAACCAGCCGAAGTGCTTGTTTGTATGCATATCTACAATTGCACGCAAAACCCATAATTATAGGGATAAACTTCCTGAGTGAAGTAGAAACATTAGAAAATCCACAATTGTTGTTTTAAATGAAAAAAACTCAACTTATATAGTCAACGAATAAATAAAATCCCTGCGCCTAGAAAAATGAAATACTGAAGATCCGAAAGATAGAGATCTATAAGGAACAAGAATGTGATTAACAAATCTATACCGAGATCTTGGCTACCGATATCCAGAGCTATAATACAAATTCAACTCACCTAGGTAAACGACATCGCAGTAACCATTCAAAAGCGACAAAAATTCTCACCTTCGGCTTCAGATCCTTGTCCACATCAAATTTCCAACCGCGATAGTAGGGGAAGGAGGGCGATGAGCTCCCCCCGAGGACATCCATGCAGCCCGAGGCGGAGCGCGCGTCCACCGAGGGCGTGGACGAGTCGGACGAGCTGAGGGGGCTATTGTCCATTCCGGGGAACCTATGGGCGTCGACGGCGCGCCACCTAGACGCCGGATCGTCGACGCCGCCGCGCCACTGGAGGACGAACGCGAAGGTGGCGAGCGCCACAGGGAGCGCCGTGAGGAAGAAGAGGACTCGGGAGGCGAAACAGTGGCAGGTAGTGGAGGACGACGCCGGCGGCCGGTGGAAAACGCCGGGGCCCGCCATCGTCGAGATCGAATCGAAGAAGCGGAAATTTGGAAGACCAGAGGACGCAGAAAAGAAAAGATTGCAGCGACACAATAAAAAATTATAATTTATTGTTGCGAGATGTTGGTTCTGGTGAACCCCCGGAAGATTTATAGCGTGTAAAGGCGGCCAGTTTAACCTACAAGGATTTGCCGGGTACGAATAAGGCCATTAAATAAAAAAAATTTAAAGATAAACGCTCCAAATTTTTAAATGTAAATATCGAATCTATAATATTGCTTATAAAATAAATCATAATCACATTTTGACATCGATTCTTTACTAATCTTGATGTGTTAAGAGATTAAAATTTTCTATTCACAAGAGTTGTCATTTGCATCTAGAATCATATTCTATTACTCATGAGATACATGATAAAATTATCAAGAAAAATTAATCTCTATATTGTGAGCTTAAGTTAAATTATATGAAAGGACTGTAATATAATCACAATAGGACAAATTAATATTCATTGTTCAAATAACATATTTGACTTATAATTAATGAGAATGAACAAACTCTTTCTTCATTTTTGGTTGATTCCTTGGAGAGAGTCGATGGCTCATTATTGCTACATCGACTTACATATTCAATAGCTTTGGTATCTTTGGGAAGGGATGCTAGCACTCATGTCATAAGTGGTAGGTTCACTTTAGCTATTGGTGAAAGGATGATGCTGATTGCTTATGAAGTGCATGAACTATGCTTTTTGCGTGTGGATAGCTTGGGTTAGGGTAGAGGTAGCCAACGGGCCAGGTCGGCCCGCGGCCCGCATGGCTCGGCACGATGCGGGCCGGGCACGGCACAGCCCGTTGACTAAGTCAACGTGCCGCGGGCGGCCCGTGGATCTTATTTTATAAATTTTTTTTGCTAACTTTTAATATTATATGTAGAATTAATGGCGGGATTTAACAATACATGAGATCTTTTGCCATGGGAGCTTGAGGCATTAGAGCAGGAGCTAATGGGGACAACTAACCCCGTTATGCCACCCGATCAAGATCAAGATGCCAACCCTCCGCCTTACGACCCAAATCAACAACAGCAAGATCATGTTGAATTTGAGCCTACTAACACTATGCAGGGAGAGGAGGGATGCAGTGCAAACCCTCACGAGTCTACTGTGTCGGGCTCAAGAAAACGCACGAGCGACGTTTGGAATAGCTTCGATGTGGTGATGATTAATGGCGAAGAAAGAGCCAGCTGCAAGAAGTGCAAAAAAGTCATGACTTGCAAATCATCGGGTGGAACTGGTCATTTGACTCGCCACATCAAAAGCCATCAAACTCAAATCGATCGTGCACAGGCTACTCTCAATCTTTCCTCTAGTTCTTTTGAAGTTTTTAATTATTCTACTGAAGTTCTTAGAAAAGAATTAGCTAAATTTATTGTTTGGGATGAACAACCATTTTATTTAGCAGAAAATTATAAATTTAAAAAATTTATACATAAATCACTACAACCTAAATATAAAAAAGTAAGTAGACAAACCATGCGTAGGGATGCTATAAAAATTTTTTCTGAATATAAAACTAATCTTTTACAAGCTTTAATTACATTAACTTCTTGTATTTCTTTAACATCTGATATTTGGACCAGTAATCATTCTGATCAGTCATACATGTGTATTACTGCACATTGGATAGATAGTGAATTTTTTATTAAAAAAAGAATTATTGCATTTAAAATTTTTGAATATCCTCATACTGCAAATGCTATAGTTATACAATTTCATAGCATTTTACATTCATATAATATAATTAATAAAAAATTTTCAATTAGTTTTGATAATGCAAGTAATAATGATAGTGCAATTGATAAATTAAAAAGATTGTTAAATCCAATATTTAATTGTGCTTTTTTTCATATACGATGTGCATGTCATATTCTAAACTTATGTGTTCAAGATGAAATAAGAGAAGTAGATGAACATGTAACTAAATTAAGAAATGCTGTTAGATTTGTTACTTCTTCTACTTCTAGAAATCAAGATTTTAGACAAATATGTAAATCTTATGGTTTGTCATATAAAAAATTTAAACTTGATATTAAAACATAATAGAATTCTACTTATGATATGCTAACAACATGTTTTTCATTTAAGGATCCTCTTACATTATTTTATAATGAAAGAATGCCTGATGGAAATATTGAAGAAAATGATTGGGATAAAACAAAGTTATTACATAATATTTTAGAAATTTTTTATAATGCTAGCACTCATTTTTCTGGTGTTTATTATCCTACATCATGTTTAATTTTAGAACATTTAGTTTTAATTAGTGAAATTTTTTCTCAATATAGACATGATGAAAATGTTTTTCAAGTAATTTTTAAAATGGAAATAAAATTTAAAAAATATTAGAAAAATATATCTCCTTTATATTGTTTAGCTTCAATTATGGATACTAGATTAAAATTAGAAGGTGTTCATATTTTATTAGATGAATATTATAAAAATATGGAACTTGAAGGAGTAGATGAGAAAAAAAAATGAAGTTTCTACCTTATTAGATGAAATGTATAATGTTTATAATTTAAAATTTGAAAATACAATGAATCCAACATCCTCTCAAACTAATGTATCTACTAGTAGTAAAAATATTACAGGAAGAATACGCTCAATTTTAAATAGAAAAGGAACATCAACAAATCGATCTAGTAATTTTAATGAATTAACATTTTTTTTAGAAAATAATCATACATCTTTACTCACAGAAGAACAAATAGATAATTTTGATATTTTATCATGGTGGAGATCACAAGGAAAATCATATCCTGTGGTTTCTGCCATGGCACGTGATCTACTAACTCCTCCGGTGTCTACTGTAGCATCGGAGTCTTGTTTTAGTGCAGGCGGCAGGGTGCTGGACGAGAAGCGAAGCCGAATGAACGAAGCAAACGTGGAAATGTGTATTTGTCTTAAAGATTGGCTAGATGCTGAAGATCGTCTTCAAGATAAAGGTGGTCATTCAACTTCATCGGATGATGATGAACAAAGTCTTGGAAGTGCAAGCGAAAGAAACAATGGATAAACGTTGTAATAAATAATTATAAAAAAAGTTATAAAAGAGTTGTAGAAAGAGTTGTAAAAAGAGAACTACGTAGACCTGATTCCTCCTTTGAGTGGGGTACGTAGGCAGCCTGTAATGGGTCCGGTCTAAAATATATAAAATTTTAACATTTTTTCAAAAATTTGTGCAATATACATTCTCAATTTCTCAATTTTTTTTTATTTTTTCATATTTTATATATTTTAATTAAGTAATAATTTACTTATTAAATTAATTTATTTTTTTTAAAATTTGGCACGCGGGCCAAAGTCGGCCCATGGGCCACAATCGGGCCGGGCCAAACATGGCTCGCGTTCCTCATTTGGCCCGTTGGACCGTATTTGGGCCGCGTGCCGAAGTCAGCCCGCGGGCCGTGCCTGGCCCGCGTGCTGGATCCGTGCTCACTCTCCGGCGAAACCGTGCCTGTGCCGGCACGCCTAATCGGGCCGCAGGCCATGCCGGGCCCAACAATTTTTCCACCGTGCCGTGCCGGACACGACACGATTTGAAACGGGCCGTGCTAAGCATAGCCCGCCAGGAACAAGGCCGGCCCCGGGCCGGGCACGGCCCATGGCCACCACTAGGTTAGGGGATGTCAATTGTTGGAAGATGGACCGGGCACGGCGCATGGCCACCACTAGGTTAGGGGATGTCAATTGTTGAACTCATCTTCCATCGTTTGATTTGATGTAGTGGCAAATTGCTGTTAGTTTTTCATTGGCGGAGTAGGCAAGTGGCGGCGGCTGTCTCCTTTAGGCCGAGAGAGTAAGTAAGAAAGAGGGAGACACAGAAGGCATAAAGAGTCAGAGAAACGTATCTAGGCATTAATTATTTTTTAAATATTATTTTTTAAATATTATTTTTTAAATATTATTTTTTAAAGATTAAAAATAGATATTCAAAATAATATAAAAATAATAATTGCTAACTAATAATTGCTAACTGGTCCCTTCTTTTACACTATATTTTATACAGAGAAAAGTTGAAAAAACTTATATCCTCGGTAAATTAGAGATGAAAGAAGAGAAATAAAGATGTATTTCTTTTTCTTCGTTTAAATGTGTTATAGTGGATGTTTAGCAGTCAGAAATATTAAGTTTTCAAATGCACATGCAAAAACATTAGCACCTACATGGCTACATGTACTGGAATAATACAATTTATAAAACAGTAGTAGAAAGAAATCAATTTATCTGACCGTTTGTAACTTCTGACAGCTTAATAAAAAAAAAGAATTTGAAACGCACGCTGAAATAAAAATCGACAGACGTTCTTGACATCCAGAAAAGCAAAGCGACATGGATTCTAGCATAAAACTAAGGCGTACAAGGCTTCTCGAAGTTCCTGGTATACATAGAAATATAAATTTTCGCTGTTACTATAGCGATTAAATTGCTTCATCGCGCAATTGCTCACTCAGCTTTCGGTTTGTTCTCTTAATCGACGAATGGTGCTCCTCACAGTAACAGCACTAGCCGTGCTGCCAAAAATGAAGCGCAAAAATGTGACTTGTGTATTGTATACATGCACAGGCAAGAAGCTAGGATGCAATACTCACTTCAATGTGTAGGCACCACCGGCCTTAACCTTGCCGCAGTCCTTACAGCCCCAAATGCCAACTGCTTTTCTTTTGACAGCATACTAAATAAGCATAAAAGAACAAGGTGAATGATCAGCAAACGTAGACCCAGAGGGGGAGAAATAAAAAACAGTTTCATATATTTTTCATTGAACTGTAAAAACCAGAAATTGGAAATCTTATCACTATAAGAATACTAATCGAATTGTCCAATACCAAAAATCTTCAAGAATATTGCCGAGAGGGGGTACTACTTGCCAAGCTATACCAAATTGATATGATTGACCATTGATGACCAATATTTGGGAAGAAAATAAGAAAATATCCGCAACTTCCTGAGCAGGAAGGAGATTGCATAACCTATATTCTACCAGACTTCCTTCCAAGATGAAAACATATAAAGATATTAAACTTCATGAATATTTCAGCCTAACAAAGTAACATCCAGAAAGTTGAGACCTAACAATGCCACTGCAAGACAAAAACTGAATATTTACACAAAGAAACAAATAGCATTACCAATGTATTCCTCACTTCAACCTATCCACGTCTGAACTATATGTAGAGAACATAATTCAGCAGTGTCACCACAAGAATTAAAGCATAAGAATATCGAAGGACACAGCAAACAGAAACAAAATTAAGAGCAAAAAAAATTCATACCTTGCCACAGAATTCACAGAAATACTTTGCATGCTGAGAAACTTCCATTTTTTTGATTTGTTTACGTAAGCTAGCACCATACCTTGTGCCTGAATTATTTTATGAACCAGAAGCAGCAAAGAGTGTAAGGGATATTGTATAAGAATGGGCGGAGAATCAGCATAAATTGGACTGTTGGATTACCATATTTGCCAACTATTCCAGCCTTCTTGGTACGCTTTGTCTGCAATCCATCAAAGAAAAATTAACGACTGTTCTATCAAGGGAAGAAGATACGCAGTAGCCTTTCAAATATCACTACTACAGTGCATATTTGAGTGCAACACAAGAGGTTGGCAAACGCATCTTGCGGAAAGGCAATTTCGAAGTTGGAAACTTCTGGTTCATGGATCTAAATTGTACTCAGAAAGAGAAGGGGAAGTCATTTTTCATAGACCTAAGTTGGAAACTTCTAATTTATAGACACATGGTGCAGTAAGTCAGCTTTACTTGGCAAGAGATCATTGCATGGAGCCCACAACTTGATCAAGAGTGCGGGCAAGAGTCAAAAGATAGCTAGGTGCTACAGTCTTCCCCACTGAAGTTATAGAAACTCTAGGGGCAACACAAGTTGGATAAACGATTTAATGAATCTAGTCAAGTGTCACTATTATTCATGATGGAGCCAGTTTGCCGCTCATTATGCTTTGCGGGGTCTATGTTCAATACATGAGAGGGTCAATAGTGTAGGGTCGGCAGTCGAGTGGCCCAAACATATCATATAAAGGACTCAAGAGTTTGAGCAGTCGTGCTAGCAAGCCCAAGTGCAGTGTCCATGCAATAAAGCAAGGACAAGTACAAATGCAAGGTGTGACACGGAGAAAACATGCCACAATCTTGCAATAGGCAAGGTCAGTTCCGAGAAGTTATTGCATGGAAATTTGAAATATTGATGACAATTGACACGTCTATATTTAAGTAACCATAAGGAGGCAAAGGCTCATCCAACCTCTATAAACAGCCTTTAGCTACAACAAAGGAATGGCCATCATCAATGTTGAAAGCCGATAATCATGCAGAGTGACAAAGTGATAGCTGGACTTGTGGAGAATTGTTCAATCTGAGTGAAGAGGGCAAATGGCTTGAGGGTTTACAACTATATCCGTATATCATTTGTGTGCAAGTGATACTACAGTGAGGCAGAGTTGTATCTTTATTTTGTCATCTTGGCTTTGAACTTTGAAGATTCTTCTTCATAGAATTAATTTAGAAATTTCTAGCCACTTGATCAATTTGGTTTCATAGATGGGTAATCAGTGCACTGTTGCATGGCTACAGGTATAGTATACACAACTTCCCCTCTCTACTCGAGAATGAGTTGAGCTGACAGTGGACAAGTTGAAGTGTCAATTCGGCTGCACCACCTTGTTTTTACTTTAGCAAAAAAAAGGTGTGCAAGATAAGGACACCAGTTTTCCTCGCGTATAGTATCTATTGCTTTTAGTAGTCTTCGTGCTTTCTAGATACACTTTGAAAACAATTTAAAGCATAGTTAACAGCTTTCTTTAAAAGGGCTCTACGTGCTCAATCAATTGAGTAGGAAAAAGGATAAGGGAGGCATTGGGCTCCGAGAAATATCAACATGAGTGAAGCTTAATGTCCGAAATGATTCTCGAATCTTATAACAAATCTATTTGTGCTTAAGGATATACGTGAGTATGTTAACATAAAGTTTCAGGAATCTCATTGAAAAGCCTTCCGACTCTTACGTTAGAAAGCTAAAATAAGAAGCAAACTAAAACAGCATCAAATATTGGATAGGAGATGGAAATATTACAAGCATTATTTTCATCTGGCGTTCACACGGACTAATATGGCTTCTAATTTCCATAATCTATTGGTTACCCCAATACTAAAGTTAGTCCATTTCTATTTAATTTTATTTGGAATCTACACCGGTGGCCTCAGCTTTAGCAAATGAAAAGGACTCCGCTGGTAGCAGATTCATATCTCGCCACGAGATATTCATACAAACGTAACAGCAAGGGACACACGACAGACGGATTCATGGCACTGAAAACCTAATTAGAGGAGTAGGCAATTGACTGGCAGGCAGGCCCCTGTGAAGCAATCCGGAAAAAAAAGGAACCCTGAACTTGGGCGATACAAACACCACGAAAGATCACAGGGAAGGTCATTTCTTCGATTTGCTCACTTAAGAGCTTTATAAAATCAAGAAAAAACGATTGCAACAATCACGCGACAACTTTCAGTACATGTTTAAAGTAATTCATTGTTCTATACTTTCGATAGGACATAGACCCTTGGAAATTTGGACAATTCACCAAAACAAGATTCAAAAACAACCTTCACGATACCCAAACACACGCAACAAAAAACAAAGCTACTCCAGAAACGAATCAACCAAGACACCCGCACACTTTGAGATTATCTAATCGGCAAAACGGATCAAAAAGAAAGAAAACCCAGGTACGGGAACAGATTGCAGCATCCAAGAACTTACCATTTTGGCGGACGCGTTGATTCCGACCTTGCTATGGACGCCCAACCCCGAGCTAGAGAACTCCGCAGCGTGTGCTTTACTCTCTCAATGCATTTATTCCCAAAAACCCTAATTTGGACGGAGGATGACACTTAGTGACGGACAGATCCATAAATCGGAACCGTTGAAGTCCTGAGGGCCTTTCATGGACCTTCAGAACTTTCAGAACGAGCGGGACAGTTTACTCCTCGAGTGAGATCCAAAACCGTGGACTCACTTTTGGGCCCATTGAAGAGGGCCAAAATAATTACATTAGGCTTTGCTAAGTTATTAATTAAACTTAAATTTATAAATTAAAAGTAATATAAAAAAAGATTTTATTTTCGCGCCAAGGGGATGCGTTGATCACAGAACACACAAGAGGGGAGGCGCCGCCATTTGTCACACTCTCTCCCTGCCCGTCCCCCCGAGCGCGGGCGTTTCGAGCGGGAGCCGCCCCTTTAACGGAAGTTTGACCATGTATTAACACAAAACCCCCTCACCTTGTCTTGAATTCAATCCACTTTGACCACCTCATTTTCCTCACAACCCTCGCATAGAATATTCCTACACCCTTTTGCTGTCTCCACAGGCGCACACCACCGCACAAAATAGCGCGAAATTTTTTTTAAGGAGGACCTGTCTGAAGTGTTTAGATTAGAAAGAAAAAAAATTTAATTATCAGATTTTACTTGATTTTCTTAAAATTTTTTAAAAGAGGGTTTTTCTGAAAATTCTACAGGAGTCCGTTTCATTCCACCGTGGCACACAACTTCCATGTGTTTTTTCTATTCTTTTTTCTTCTCTTGCATGAAACAGTAGACCGCTAACAACCTCACGCGTTCGTCACGGACCTCGGCTCCTCCAATTCCTGTGTGTATAAATCTACACACACGCATACAAACAAGCAATCCACTTCGTCTTCTTCCCTTGGAATTTGATGGAAGCAATCTCCCACATGCAAGCCTGCAGCATTCAGCCCGGGGAAGAGAGGGCCGGAGGAAGAGGAGACGGCGCCGAGGCTGCAGTGGACTCTGCTATGGCCGCGAACCGACATTCGAGATCAAATTTACTGCTCGTGGGAGGCAACTATGGAATCCTCTTCCTCGGCTCGCTCTGTTCGTCTCTCCTCTCCCGCTTCTACTTCGTCCATGGCGGATCCAACCGGTGGGTTTCCACCTTCGTCCAATCCGCTGGATTTCCTTTCCTCCTCGTCCCCATCTACTTCTCCTCCTCCGCATCCTCCCGCCCCTTCTCCCGCTTCACCCCGCGCCTGCTCTACCTCTCCATCCTCCTCGGCCTCCTCCTCGGGGTCAACAACCTCCTCTTCTCCTGCGGCGTCTCCTACCTCTCCGTCTCCACCTCCTCCCTCCTCCTCTCCTCGCAGCTGGCCTTCACGCTCCTCCTCTCCGCCCTCCTCGTCCGCCACCCGCTGACCTTCTCCAACCTCAACGCCGTCGTCCTCCTCACCCTCGCCTCCGTCCTCCTCGCCCTCAACTCCTCCACCGACCGCCCCGCCGGCGTCGATCGCGCCCACTTCTTCCTCGGCTTCGCTGCCACACTCGGCGCCGCCGCGCTCTTCGCGGTCTACCTCCCCGCGATGCAGCTCGTCTACCGCGCCGTCAGCGGCTACCGCATGGTGGTGGAGGTCCAGGTCGTGATGGAGGCTGCCGCGACGGCGCTGGCAGCGGCAGGCATGGCGGCCAGTGGCGGCTGGCCAAAGGAGGACGCGTGGGACCTCGGTGCTGCCCCATACTGGGCGACGGTCGTAGCCACAGTGGTGGCCTGGCAGCTCTGCTTCATGGGCACCGCGGGGATGGTCTTCCTAACCTCCTCGGTCAACGGCAGCGTGTGCATGACGGCGCTGCTATCGGTCAACGACGGCGGAAAGGCTGTGGCAATGGCGCTCTGCCTCTGGGGTTTCGCCTCATACCTCTTCGGGGAGTACAAGAAACGGGAAGATGTAGCAGCGGCGGCGGGGCCGATGATAATTGACGGAGATGATGGTGATAGAATCTAACAGAGATGATGGTGATAGAATCTTATAGCAAATAGATTAAGGATATACGTGAGTATGTTTCCAAAAAGTTGTTAAATCTATGCTCTTTGCATCATGTACATAAAATATATTTGACCATGTAGAGATACATGCATTATAGTAATGAATCATATATATAATTTAATATCTTATTTATTTATTTATTTATTATCATCTAAATAATTAAAGTATAGAGGAGCTAATTATATAGAGTCCCTGAGTATAATTATATTATTATTAATGAACTATTATAGTAAAAATGCCATTAAGTTTTTTCAATATAAATACGGATGTGGTCCTGATTGAGGTGACAATTCATCGGAGAGTGCCTCTAGTGAGGTCACATCAATTAGAATACCAATTCATGATTTGGTTCTCTAATAGTCGCTCTATCTCTCTGACGTCACCATCAATTAGAAAATCAAGCCATGATAAATTTTTTCGCTGTGTTATGGAATCAGGTACATCTTCTATTGTATTTTTCTATACAATTTTATGTCCAAAATATTTAAGCATGATCTAACAAAAATTTAAGTAATCTCATTGAAAAGCCTTCCGACTCTTCTTACGTTAGAAAGCTAAAATAAGAAGCAAACTAAAACAGCATCAAATATTGGATAGGAGATGGAAACATTACAAGCATTATTTTCATTTGGCGTTCACACGGACTAATATGGCTTCTAATGTCCATAATCCATTGGTTACCCCAATACAAAAGTTAGTCCATTTCTATTTAATTTTATTTGGAATCCACACCGGTGGCCTCAGCTTTAGCATGGTAGCAGATTCATATGTCGCCACGAGATATTCATACAAACGTAACGGCAAGGGACACACGACACGACCGACGGATTCGTGGCACTGAAAACCTAATTAGAGGAGTAGGCAATCGACTGGCAGGCAGGCCCTTGTGAATCAATCCGGAAAAAAAAAGGAACCCTGAACTTGGGCAATACAAACTCCACGAAAGATCACAGGGAAGGTCATTTCTTCGATTTGCTCACTCAAGAGCTTTATAAAATCAAGAAAAACGATTGCAACAATCACGCGACCACTTTCAGTACATGTTTAAAGTAATTCATTTTTCTATACTTTCGATAGGACATAGACCCTTAGAAATTTGGACAATTCACCAAAACAAGATTCAAAAACAACCCTCACGATATCCAAACACGAATCAACCACGACACCCGCACACTTTGAGATTATCTAATCGGCAAAACGGATCAAAAAGAAAGAAAATCGAGGTACGGGAACAGATTGTTGCGCATACGCTGTTAAAATCAAATAACGAGATCAAATAATAATGTAGATTTAATAACAATAAATAAAGGATTAGGGAAAAATCAGAGGTGATCGTAGGTCTGTCCTAAGGCAAATTTTTGGGTTTTGATGCGCAAATTTTTTCGGATGGTTGCCCGAAAATATAACTAGCGTAGCGTCTCTGCCGGCGCGACGGTGAGATGGTTGTCACTGCCACCTTTCAACGTTGTTCAGCAAAAAGAGGAGAGCGCGAGAAAACTGAGGAGAGAGCATGTGTGTGTCTGCTCCTGTCACCCAGCCTTCTATTATAGAGAGAAGAAAGGCGACCAAGGCTACCACTCTAAAGTGAGAAGGCTAAAAACTAGCACTGTCAAAATAATATTATATTAATAACGTGTCTCGTGATTACCTCTAAATAGGCACACAAACGACAATAATTAAGACTAATATAAATATAGCCTTAATTACCGTTATTAATAATAATAATAATAAAATAAATGAGCTAAAATAAAGAGGCTTAAAATAAATGCCCCGAGAAAATAGTATGCGAGTAATTATTCGCTCGCACATAATTAAGGACTTTTGGGTATTCAATATAAAACTTCCAACAATCACCCACAAAACTTAAAAGTCTAATAAAATTAATTTAAAGGAAAACAAAGTGCTGAACAACATTTATATCACGCGGTCAGAAAAAGAGCAATAGTCAATACACTTAGTACACGGAACTTCAACGGAAGAGAGGTAGTGAACCAGGTCTTGAACTACAATCCTTTTGGCCCCGCTTAGAACGGTGCACATATGATACAGCCAACAGTGACGCGGGGTTGCGCATTTTTGGCCGTACGCAGGTACCTTCTTTTCTTGTGAGTTGGTTAGTAGTGTCCGGTTACTAGTCTGCGACCGTATACGGAAACTCACATATAGGAGAAATCCTATGAAGAAGTGTGTAGAGGCACTTCTTAGGTTATACCTTTTGGATTTCTTTAAGAGTCATCTAACTCAACCTAACATCTACATAGGAGTACTCAATAACCTTAAGAATGGGGTATCAGAGCCTTTATAATTAACTCCAAAAAACACATATAGTGTTTTAACAATTTTAATTGTACTTCTTGGCTAACCAATCAGCTTGTTATTACCCATTGAACCTCTTTCCAGGGTCGACCTATCACGGAGGTTGGGTTGCCACTCCTGGAGAGCCCATTATGGACTAATCCCTATTTCCCTAGATGAAGCTATCACTTTGATTTGATTTAAACCTTTTGTGAGGCAGTCAGCAAGATTGCTGTCAATTTTAACAAAATTGACCAATATATATTAGAATCTAGGAAATTGTTGAACTATGAAAATTTATAATCTATACGTGTCATTTATAGATGAGTTTTGTGTGGATCGCTACGCTGACAGCTCTCATCATCTGGCATACAATGAAGGGTTGGAGAATTATACCACTCAAGCTGCAAACTAACAAAGTCTGCCATATAACAGACGTCTTCGAGACTATCATAAATAAGTAAATGCTGTATGATCCAGCAATGGTCAACCAAGCCTTTCATCCGGTCAACCAAGTCTTTCATCTAATGAACATATAGATAACAAAGTGGTAAGACAATAATTATGGATAGTAGATCATTGATTTACAATGTTTTCCTGATAACATGGATGGGTAAAAGAACCAAGTGGTAAGCACACTTCTATGAACAAGTACAAATGGAACCATTTGCAAGAAAAAAAGGTCGCCAATGCTTCATAAAGTGAAGAAATTAGAGAATAAAAGGGAAGATTTCAAAAGAAGAGTGTCGTGGCAGCTGGCAGCGGGTAATAGCCAGCAAACAAGGAAGTGATCAGAGCTAAGAAAGAAAGAAACAGACGCAACCAACAAAAGGAAACCTGGCATAGACTACCAGGAACAAAAATATCACCAAATCCCCACCAAATGATCATAGACGAGACAAGTTTTCAAAAATCAGAAAAGACAAGGCAAGGGGTGAGTATGGAAGCGACAGGGGCTGGTAAGGAAAAAGAAAGAGTGTCCACTGTCAAAAAAAAAATAATAATAAAAAAAAGGAAGAGGGGGAACCGACAGAGCGGCTTATAAAAAGAGGGGGTCGGCAAATAGAGGAGCACGGGGGGGAACATCGCAAGAAGGAGAAGAAACGTTAAAGAGCAAGAGAGAAGGAAGAACGCGGGAGAGGAGGAAGGTAAAGGACGAACTTCTCTATCTGAATTTTTTTTTGAAGAAGGTAAAGGATGAACTTCTCTATCTGAATTTTTTAGGCCTCATGGTCGCACTAAGCGACCTGGCACCACGAGAAGGCACACACCACCCTTTTTTTTTTCAACCACTCGATTTTTTTTTAGGCCTCATGGTCGCACTAAGCGACCTGGCACCACGAAGAACACATACGCATTTTTCTCCTCTACTTTTCAAAAGTTTAAAGTGCGGATGATCCATGGTAAAAAGAGAGAAGGTGTCGAGGTGGTTGGGAGGAGAGGAAGCGACGAAAAAAGAATGAGGGATGAAGAAACGCAAAAAATGATGACGCAGAAAGACTCGTAAAATTACACAAGGGAGGAAGGGAAAGAAAATCCGAAGAAAGTGAAGTCATAAAGAGACCAGAGGAATCTGTAAGCGAAGGAGAAGAAAATACCAAGCGAAAGAAAGAACAAGGTGAAAACCAGAATAACCCAAGGGTGATAAAATTACATAAAAAGGAAGGGATAAAAAAGAGCAAGAGCCGATCTCGAAGAAGGGGTGAGGGGCGTTAAAAAGGGAGGAAACATGTTGACGGCGATAGAAGCATAGCCAAAACGAGAACTCATGAACAAAGCCGATATTTGAATCATAAAAGAGAAATACCTGTCAAGAGTCTCCTTTGTTTCTTCTCAGGAACTTTGCCCAAAATTTAAATCACACTAAAAAAAAAAAAACGAAGCCCCTCAAAGAGTTTCATCCAAAAGCTTGCTGCCGCTTTAAAACCTCGAAGAGGACCCTTCCTGTGAAGAGAAAGTAATGAAACAAATTACGTCGCTAAGAGAGATTAGAAAGGGGGATAATAAAAGAAAACAAACAAGGGGATCCCCCTTACTTCAGGCAAACGAGAGAAATACCTGACCAAGTCCTCTGCCACTCCGTTTCTTCAGCCCCCTCCAGAACTGGGTCGCATAAAAAGGGGGGGATTCCCCCTTGCTCCAGCCAAAGTTTGGAACCAGCTACGAGTTCCTGATTCATTTTGAAACGAGAAGGGTTAAGGGGGGGATTCCCCCTTGCTCCAGCCAAAGTTTGGAACCAGCTACGAGTTCCTGATTCATTTTGAAACGAGAAGGGTTAAGGGAGGGGTTCAGTTGACAAAGATCAAAAATAAATAATAATAATAATGAAATAAAAAAATGAAGATCACCTAGTTTATTGAAGGTGGCGTTTTCGACAAAAATCTCTGATGAGAAATAAGATTCACAGAAGTATCAAACTTCGGTTAAGAAACCGCAGAAACACTGATAAGAGAAAGGAGAAAGAGAAAGAAAACTGAGTTGCAGGGGAAACCCTACGACACTATAAAGGGGAAAGCTGCAAGAAATAAGATTAGATCAACGTGACATTTTCATGGAATAAGGCTGATAAAGGAGTCGGACCTCTAATCTAATCACCGTCACGAACGATCCGCTAAGCAAGCATGTTCTTCACCAAGGATCAGCGACGCTTAACTCCCTGCCTCGCCTGGAGCTGGGAGCTGATGCGAAACCGTAGCCTCGGCCATGAAATCTGTCAACTGAACCCCTCCCCTCGCCTGATCGTCGATACCATTACCTCAATAGTCGCCGCCAGGAATGTAGCTCGTCGCAACTTCTCGCCGTGCTCATCTCGCCGGTATCTCTAGAAAATCAAGCCGCAACAGCCGCCGGACATCGCCGCCTCCCCTGGGATCAGCGTCTCCGGCAGAACCAATTCGCATCCGCCGCTAAGACGCCATCCGTGGCTGCACGCTGAACGGGGTCGAGGAGCAACTTTACCCTTTGACCAAATGTTATAGGGTCGTAACATAAAGAGGGGGGGGGGGGGGTCCACGCGACATTGCTCCCCTTAGCTTCAACCCGATGATACGACCAAGTCAACGATGGAATTAAGCAACGGGTGTGAACGATAAATGAGCCTTTAGGTTTAATGCGCTACGCCGATCTCCTTGATGACTCCGACGGTACTTGCCGGGATTACCAAATTTAGTCAACACGGCTAAGATAAATTCTACTCTTTGACCAAGAGATGAAATCAGGGGCCCGAGCTTCCCATCGGTTGCCTCAATGACAAGAGAAGGGGGGAAATTTTTACTGAAAGTTGCAAAGTCAAAATAAATCTACGAGGCACGGTCAAACCTCTCCGTTAAATTTTAATCTGGACAAGACGATAAGGGCCAATAGTAACATGCATCATTCCCAAGTCAAATTATCCATTACGCCGCAAGGCCGGATAAAGTTCCAAATCAAATTATCCAGTACGCCGTAAGGCCGGATAAATTCCCAAGTCAAATTATCCATTACGCTGCAAGGCCGGATAAATTCCCAAGTCAAATTATCCATTACGCCGCAAGGCCGGATAAAGTTCCAAATCAAATCATCCAGTACGCCGCAAGGCCGGATAAATTCACAAGTCAAATTATCCATTACGCCGCAAGGCCGGATAAATTTCAAAATCAAATTATCCAGCACGCCGCAAGGCCGGATAAATTCCCAAGTCAAATTATCCATTACGCCGCAAGGCCGGATAAAATCCTAAGTCAAACCATCCAGTACGCCGCAAGGCCGGATAAATTCACAAGTCAAATTATCCATTGCGCCGCAAGGCCGGATAAATTCCAAATCAAATTATCCATCCCGATGCAAGATCGGATAAATTTCAAAATCAAATTATCCAACACGCCATCAAGGCCGGGTGATCTTGCAAATCCAATATCCAACATGCTTTAATACAGTACAATGGAATATTGTTTGGGAGGTGCGTACGTCGATGTTTACCATCGGGGCGTAGCTCCTCAATATAACGTTGTACTGCATAGGCAGGACATTACCCAACAACACGTTCCAATGCCAAACATTCAACCAACACGAACTGCCCAAGTTGATGGGAGCTCTTTTCTCTTATCACTTATATATCATGTCAAACTGTGTATTCTCATCATATTCATGAATGATATCGCTTGACTCATTTCCTTTGTGTTGTTGCGTATTATAGGTCTTTTAATCAAAGGTTCCCTAATTTTAGGGGTAATTAACAATGAGTGCTTGCGCTCATTGGAAGCCAGAACCCATTAAACAAAAAGCCTTATTAATTTAAGGTGGATTTGAAACGGTCATAATACATTCTCAATGTAACAAAATGACCCCACAATATTCTAAAATCTAGATCAACAATTAAATTCTTTCTTTTGAGTTCTAGAGTATTGACCTTAGCCAAACACCCTCCACGTTCGAAAAGAATTTCAAATGACATTTTCAAGCTTTATAGAGAGTTACAAAATATTAAACAATGTATAAAGAAAATAAAACTACAGGCGATATGCAAGTAATGGATTTTCAATAGGCAGTCAAAATATATTTATGTTTTGCAATTGACTAATAGTAAAAATTTAAAATAAGTTTTATTTATGCAAAACAGTGCACTCTAAATGTTAATGCAAGTTAAACGTATGATCTAGTTAGTTAAGAAACGACTAGTTGCTTGTTGCTCATGCACGCGTATGCGTGATGTGGCAGTCGTACGCCATGTAATTACACAGATCAAGATGCATAGTTTAAATCAGATTGACAATAGTAATTAAGATATGAATCTTGAAAGTAATTACTATTAATTAACAGATCAAGAGTTTAATCAATAAACATTGCGTTGTATAATTTATGTAAATAGAATGTATGAGAGAATGATTTGCAATAACATATAAATATAGACAAATATGATTGTATGTAAAAGAGATGCACAAAAAGTTTAATTAATGTCTAATGTGCAGAAAAGTTTAGCGCAAATAATACAAGCAATTAAAATCAAATCAGGAGTTTTCACGATCGTTTATGCAATCAAACTTGGAATAAACAGTGCGACGGAAATTATTATATAAGAGAATTATATGCTGTTGAAGCGTAAGGTTCAATGGCTGTACTCGCCGAAAAAATTTACTGAGCAACCCCTTACTCACCCAACTTAAGCAACCCTTCTCAAACAAAAAGCCTATTATCCTAAAAATCGTGGAAAAATTACTATAGTGTAGTACGCGATGAGAGCTTTCCAATGGTACCAAGTTCGTGGATTTTGGCTGTGTCCACGATGAGATATCGTGGACACAAAGATTGTGGATTTTTGCACTGTTCACAGTATAAAAAATCTACGATCTTGTGTCTACGATATCTCATCATAGACACAGCCAAAATCCACGATCTTGGTATCATTGGAAAGCTCTCTTCTTGTACTACACTATAGTGATTTTTAGGATTGTGTATTTTTTGTTTAAGGAGGGTTGCTCAAGTTCGGCTGTGGATTAACATATTTACATATCAAATCTAATTAGATGCGAGATGAAACAGTTATTAAAATACAAGATCAGATCTGACAGAATAACAATACACTCAGATGGGAAAATTAATGCTAATACTGATCTGGATGCAATTCTTAAATTGTAATAAGCGATTTTCCAGATCTAATTAAAATGTGCACAGACTCAAATTAACGACCAAGATGCAAATCCAAGTAAACGAAATAACATTAAATTAGAAGCGGATCTATAAAACAGGATAATTCGTAATTAAATCAGATACAGTAGAGATATGGATTTAATTAGATATTAATATGCAGATAGTAATAATGGATGCTAATACGCCATTAACAAATATTAAAAAATCAGAAAGCAGAATTAGAACAAATGATTTTTATATAAAACAGTATGCAGTCAATCAAATATATGAAGAATGTGCACCTATTTTGGTTAGGATGCAAAGTTCGGCCGAACGGCAAGGCACGCGTGCGTAAAGCGCAGCGCTTGAACTTGAACCCTGCCTCCCGCGAATTTCGCGTATTTTTGCTAACGCGTGCGTAGCACGTGTATTTAGATCGGCGGGTTGGTTCAAGTCGCTGATTCGGTTCGAACCAGAAATTTGTACCGATTCGGATTCAATGCTAATGAATCGGATTGGAGTCAAACAGAACACGAGCACAGATGCAAACCGTGGATTTGATTCGATCCGAACACAAACGCGAATGGAATGTTAGGGTCAAACCTAACAGCGCAATTAATGACAAGGAAATGAAGTAAACTGTAATTATAGATCTAACACAGATTACAGCAGAATTAATACGCAATTAACAGGTAGATCTAAGTTAAAAGCATATGAATTAGTTCATAAATTAATTAAATGCGTATTCGAGATATGCAATTAACAGATTCGTACTTAGCATAGTCCCAGAATGGAATCTATATAATAGTAAAGTATGCTCACATATGTGGAGATTTTGTGTGTGGCTCGCTGGTCACGCTTTGCGCCAAGTCGCTGCTAGAGGTGGCCAACGGGCCGGGCCGGCCTGCGGCGCGCACGGCCCGGCACGACGCGGGCCGGGCACGACACGATCCGTTGACCAAGTCAACGTGCCGCGGGCGGCCCGTGGCTCGACTCGGGTCGGGCTGGGCCAAGGACTCTCGGCCCGTGGGCTGGGCCGGGCACGGCCCGTAGGCGTGCCGGGCCAGACACGGCACGCGGGCCGGCACGGGTATTTGGGCGGCAACGTTCCAAAAGTTTGAATTTAGCATGCGTTTTTACCCAAATAGCCCTATAACGCTTTGAAAAAATTTAAAAGTTAGGGATATAATTATCTTTATGTTATAAAATTACCATTTTAGCCCCTTTTAATAATTAAAAATAGGGGATAAATATGTAAATTTACACCCAATTCATCCCTATAAATTGACCCCCCCAACCCTCTCATTTCTTCACACAAGTTTCCAATTAACTTTGGATTAATTTCTCATTCTCTCTTAATACTCTCTTAATCTCTTTTCTAAGTCTTGAGTTTCAATTAGCCATCAAGATTTCAAAGCTCCCTCGGTCTAGTCACGTGGAGAAGATCAAGTAAGTAGTAAATTAATTTACTTTTAGTCTTTTATAATGTAATTGTACTTAAATTTAAATTATTCTAATATAAATTTTTTTCATAATTATGTTTAAGTTAAGGTTGTTGAAGGCTGAAACCTCAACTTCTTAGTTCTTACTAAGCGATCTTCAAACACGTGATAAGGTAATTTTTTAATGTATAATTTATTATTAGTAAGTATTTAATCTTATTTTATAAATTTTTTTAGCTAACTTTTAATATTATATGTAGAATTAATGGCGGGATTTAACAATACATGGGATCTTTTGCCATGGGAGCTTGAGGCATTAGAGCAGGAGCTAATGGGGACAATTGACCCCGTTATGCCACCCGATCAAGATCAAGATGCCAACCCTCCGCCTTACGACCCAAATCAACAACAGCAAGATCATGTTGAATTTGAGCCTACTAACACTATGCAGGGAGAGGAGGGATGCAGTGCAAACCCTCATGAGTCTACTGTGTCGGGCTCAAGAAAACGCACGAGCGACGTTTGGAAGAGCTTTGATGTGGTGATGATTAATGGCGAAGAAAGAGCCAGCTGCAAGAAGTGCAAAAAAGTCATCACTTGCAAATCATCAGGTGGAACTGGTCATTTGACTCGCCACATCAAAAGCCATCAAACTCAAATCGATCGTGCACAGGCTACTCTCAATCTTTCCTCTAGTTCTTTTGAAGTTTTTAATTATTCTACTGAAGTTCTTAGAAAAGAATTAACTAAATTTATTGTTTGGGATGAACAACCATTTTCTTTAGCAGAAAATTATAAATTTGAAAAATTTATACATAAATCACCACAACCTAAATATAAAAAAGTAAATAAACAAACCATGCATAAGGGATGCTATAAAATTTTTTTCTGAATATAAAACTAATCTTTTACAAGCTTTAATTACATTAACTTCTTGTATTTCTTTAACATCTGATATTTGGACCAGTAATCATTCTGATCAGTCATACATGTGTATTACGGCACATTGGATAGATAGTGAATTTTTTTATACAAAAAAGAATTATTGCATTTAAAATTTTTGAATATCCTCATACTGTAAATGCTATAGTTAGACAATTTCATAGCATTTTATATTCATATAATATAATTAATAAAATTTTTTCAATTAGTTTTGATAATGCAAGTAATAACGATAGTGCAATTGATAAATTAAAAAGATTGTTAAATCCAATATTTAATGGTGCTTTTTTTCATATACGATGTGCATGCCATATTCTAAACTTATGTGTTCAAGATGGAATAAGAGAAGTAGATGAACATGTAACTAAATTAAGAAATGCTGTTAGATTTGTTACTTCTTCTACTTCTAGAAATCAAGATTTTAGACAAATATGTAAATCTTATGGTTTGTCATATAAAAAATTTAAACTTGATATTAAAACACGATGGAATTCTACTTATGATATGCTAACAATATGTTTTCCATTTAAGAATCCTCTTACATTATTTTATAATGAAAGAATGCCTTATGGAAATATTGAAGAAAATGATTGGGATAAAGCAAAATTATTACATAATATTTTAGAAATTTTTTATAATGCTAGCACTCATTTATTTGGTGTTTATTATCCTACATCATGTGTAATTTTAGAACATTTAGTTTTAATTAGTGAATTTTTTTCTCAATATAGACATGATGAAAATGTTTTTCAAGTAATTTTTAAAATGGAAATAAAATTTAAAAAATATTAGAAAAATATATCTCCTTTATATTGTTTAGCTTCAATTATGGATCCTAGATTAAAATTAGAAGGTGTTCATATTTTATTAGATGAATATTATAAAAATATGGAACTTGAAGGAGTAGATGAGAAAAAAAAATAAAGTTTCTACCTTATTAGATGAAATGTATAATGTTTATAATTTAAAATTTGGAAATACAATGAATCCAACATCCTCTCAAACTAATGTATCTACTAGTAGTAAAAATATTACAGGAAGAATACGTTCAATTTTAATTAGAAAAGGAACATCAACAAGTCGATCTAGTAATTTTAATGAATTAACATTTTTTTTAGAAAATAATCATACATCTTTACTCACAGAAGAACAAATAGATAATTTTGATATTTTATCATGGTGGAGATCACAAGGAAAATCATATCCTGTGGTTTCTGCCATGACACGTGATCTACTAACTCCTCCGGTGTCTACTGTAGCATCGGAGTCTTGTTTTAGTGCAGGCGGCAGGGTGCTCGACGAGAAGCGAAGCCGAATGAACGAAGAAAGCGTGGAAATGTGTATTTGTCTTAAAGATTGGCTAGATGCTGAAGATCGTCTTCAAGATAAAGGTGGTCATTCAACTTCATCGGATGATGATGAACAAAGTCTTGGAAGTGCAAGCGGAAGCAACAATGGATAAACGTTGTAATAAATAATTACAAAAAAAGTTGTAAAAGAGTTGTAAAAAGAGAACTATGTAGACCTGATTCCTCCTTTGAGTGGGGTACGTAGGCAGCCTGTAATGGGTCCGGTCTGAAATATATAAAATTTTAACATTTTTTCAAAAATTTGTGCAATATACATTCTCAATTTCTCAATTTTTTTTTATTTTTTCATATTTTATATATTTTAATTAAGTAATAATTTACTTATTAAATTAATTTATTTTTTTTAAATTTGGCACGTGGGCCAAAGTCGGACAATCGGCCCGTGGGCCAACTTTGTCCCATGGGCCACAATCGGGCCGGGCGGGCCGGGCCAAACACGGCGCACGTTCCTCATTTGGCCCGCGTGCCGAAGTCAGCCCGCGGACCGTGCCTAGCCCGCGTGCCGGATCCGTGCTCACTCTCCGGCGGAACCGTGCCTGGGCCGGCACGCCTAATCGGGCTGCGGGCCGTGCCGGGCCCAACAATTTTCCCACCGTGCCGTGCCCGGCACGGCACGATTTGAAACGGGCCGTGCCAGGCACGGCCCGCCAGGAACCAGGCCGAGGCCGGCCCGGGCACGGCCCATGGCCACCACTAGTCGCTGCGCTCCCGCAGGTCGCGGGCTCGAATCCACCCTTCCGCGTAAAGCGGTGAACTTTTGCATATACATCACGTGCGCGACGCGTGCGTACACGCAGGCGTGATTAGGGTTAACCAGCGCCAACACACCGACACAGTAATTAATGTAGATAATATAATCAACAGTAATTAATGCAGATAATTAATAATTAAATGCAAGTATAAATCAAGGATTAAACGTAAAATGATTTACAATAACAGATTTGGAAACTGATTAAAAATAGATTAGGATTTAACAGATCTCAAATAAGTAAATCAATCAGAATATATGCAAATGACGTGCATACTGATTAGATCTCTTATTAGATTAGCAGATGCAATCGAATTTAATAGATCTAGCAGATTTAATTAATGCGATTAAAATGTATTTGATTGGAATGTATGGAAATTAACAAAGCATGCGCATATGAATTAGATCTAAAATTAATAAAGCATGCGCACATGAATTAAATCTAAAAAGCATATGATTACAGCAGATTATATAACAATTAATAAAATTTGCCTTGCAAATGTTGCGTAGGTTAAAATCAAATAACGAGATTAAATAATATTGCAGATTTAATAACAATAAATAAAGGATTAGGAAATAAAAAAAATCAGATGACTAAGGCAAATTTTTGGGCTTTGATGCGCAAATTTTTTTAGATGGTTGCCCGAAGATACAATTGGCGTAGCGTCTTTGCCGGCGTGACAGTGAAACGGTTGTCACTGCTACCTTTCAATGTTGTTAAACAAAAGAGAAGAAAGCAAGAAAATTGAGGAGTGTGTCTGCTCCTTTAGCCCAGCCTTCTATTATAGAGAAAAGGAAGACAACTAAGACTACGACTCTAAATTGAGTGCGAAAAAATATCACTATCAAAATAATATTATATTAATAACGTATCTTGTGAGTACCTCTAAATAGGCACATAAATGATAATAATTAAAATTAATATAAATATAATTTTAATTACTGTTAATAATAATAAAAAAAATAAACTAAAATAAAAAGATTTAAAATAAATACCTCAAAAAAATAATATACGAATAATTATTCGTAGCACATAGGACTTTTGGTTTTCTTTATAAAACCTCCAACACAGATTGCAGCATCAAGAGCTCGCCATTTTGGCGGACGCGTTGATTCCGACCTTCTACGGAGTACGGACGCCCAACCCCGAGCTAGAGAACTCCGCAGCGTGTGCTCTACTCTCTCAATCCATTTATTCCCAAAAACCCTAATTTGGACGGAGGATGACACTTAGTAAAGGACAGATCCATCAATCACAACCGTTGAAGTCCTGAAGGCCTTTCATGGACCTTAAGAACTTTTAGATCGATCGGGACAATTTATTCCTCGAGTGAGATCCAAAATCGTGGACTTACTTTTGGGCCCAGTGAAGAGGCCCAAAGAAATTGCATTTGGCTTTGCTAAGTTATTAATTAAACTTTAATTTATAAATTAAAAGTTATATAAAAAAAGATTTTATTTTCGCGCCAAGCGGCCAAGGGTATGCGTTGACCACAGAACACACAAGAGGGGAGGCGCCGCCATTTGTCACACTCTCCCCCTGCCCGTCCCCCCGAGCGCGGGCGTTTCGAGCGGGAGCCGCCCCTTTAACGGAAGTTTGACCATGTGTTAACACAAAACCCCCTCACCTTGTCTTGAATTCAATCCACTTTGACCACCTCATTTTCCTCACAACCCTCACATAGAATATTCCTCCACCCTTTTGTTGTCTCGACAGGCCACTGCACAAAATAGCGCTAAATTTTTTTTAAGGAGGACCTGTCTGAAGTCCTTAGATTAGAAAGAAAAAAATTTAATTACCAGATTTTACCTGATTTTCTTAAAATTTTTTAAAAGAGGGTTTTTTCTGAAAATTCTACAGGAGTCCGTTGCATTCCACCGTGGCACACAACTTCCATGTGTTTTTTCTATTCTTATTTCTTCTCTTGCATGAAACAGTAGACCGCTAACAACCTCACGCGTTCCTCACGGACCTCGGCTCCTCCAATTCCTGTGTGTATAAATCTACACACACGCATACAAACAAGCAATCCACTTCGTCTTCTTCCCTTGGAATTTGATGGAAGCAATCTCCCACATGCAAGCCTGCAGCATTCAGCCCGGGGAAGAGAGGGCCGGAGGAAGAGGAGACGGCGCCGAGGCTGCAGTGGACTCTGCTATGGCCGCGAACCGACATTCGAGATCGAATTTACTGCTCGTGGGAGGCAACTATGGCATCCTCTTCCTCGGCTCGCTCTGTTCGTCTCTCCTCTCCCGCTTCTACTTCGTCCATGGCGGATCCAACCGGTGGGTTTCCACCTTCGTCCAATCCGCTGGATTTCCTTTCCTCCTCGTCCCCATCTACTTCTCCTCCTCCGCATCCTCCCGCCCCTTCTCCCGCTTCACCCCGCGCCTGCTCTACCTCTCCATCCTCCTCGGCCTCCTCCTCGGGGTCAACAACCTCCTCTTCTCCTGCGGCGTCTCCTACCTCTCCGTCTCCACCTCCTCCCTCCTCCTCTCCTCGCAGCTGGCCTTCACGCTCCTCCTCTCCGCCCTCCTCGTCCGCCACCCGCTGACCTTCTCCAACCTCAACGCCGTCGTCCTCCTTACCCTCGCCTCCGTCCTCCTCGCCCTCAACTCCTCCACCGACCGCCCCGCCGGCGTCGATCGCGCCCACTTCTTCCTCGGCTTCGCTGCCACACTCGGCGCCGCCGCGCTCTTCGCGGTCTACCTCCCCGCGATGCAGCTCGTCTACCGCGCCGTCAGCGGCTACCGCATGGTGGTGGAGGTCCAGGTCGTGATGGAGGCTGCCGCGACGGCGCTGGCTGCGGCGGGCATGGCGGCCAGCGGCGGCTGGCCAAAGGAGGACGCGTGGGACCTCGGTGCTGCCCCGTACTGGGCGACGGTCGCGGCCACAGTGGTGGCCTGGCAGCTCTGCTTCATGGGCACCGCGGGGATGGTCTTCCTGACCTCCTCGGTCAACGGCGGCGTGTGCATGACGGCGCTGCTGTCGGTCAACGTGGTGGGGGGGATCGTTGTCTTCGGAGACGAATTCGGCGGGGGAAAGGCTGTGGCAATGGCGCTCTGCCTCTGGGGTTTCGGCTCATATCTCTTCGGGGAGTACAAGAAACGGGAAGATGTAGCAGCGGCGGCGGGGCCGCTGATAATTGACGGAGGGAAGGAGATGATGGTGATAGAATCTAACAGAGACGACATTTCTCAAGTGTGACAAATAATTTAGAAACAAAAACCTCTACTTTTGATTTTCTTGCACAAGTAGCTCAAACTCAGAACTAATCAAATCCAAAACAAATTTTCTTAAAAAATCGATTGCCAATTTAGATATGAATCCTATCCGAAAGATTAAAGTTGGCTCCGAGCAGACTGAATCAAATCAAATGAAAGAAACTAGCAAGTAGCTCCACTTTATCTTTATGTTTCTGCAATTAGAATATTTAGTTTGGGGGACACCAGAACATAACATCCCATCAATCCATGGAGACAAGCATGAAGATCTTTGTTTAAGTGAGGCACAACACCAGCTTTTAAGTGGCCTCACCAGGCACCAGAATAAGGATCTTTCCATATCATGGAAGATGAAAAAGTAGAAAAATCTAAAAATATTTGACCAAAGCCATACATAGTGGCAAGTGACTGCCCCCTCCTGTACTTATAATACATAAAATTAGGGTTTGTTCTCTTGTTTTCTTCTGAGCTCTTTATTCCTGACTAGCCTCTTTTGAGTGTGGCTATAATTAGCTCCACTTGAGAGTTCCATCAGATCTAGTGACATGCAACACCACATCCATCAGGTTGCCTTTTTTCTGGATTCTTGCAGAGATAGATAGGCATTGACTTTGTCTGGTCTCTCCTCCCCCTATGTTCTTCATGAACCCAAGCCCTTTGGCCATCTGTCTGAAGATTCTAGCTCGCCAGCTGGTCCACTCGTTGAGATGGTTCCCAGCGGCTGCTTCTCTTGAGGACATGAGTGGGGAAATCGCTGTAGTTGGCCACCATGTTTGATTTTTGTCTTAGTTAAGATCCGATTCATTAGCTCTAAATGATCAGATAGCGTGCAGTTGACCTACGTTACGGACTGATATGGCCTAGATTTGAGAGGATAAAAAGGCCGATCTTCCGCTTGGGTTTTGTTCAATTAACTTGTTGTCCGACGTAGATGACTTTTGATATTCCGGAATTGTGGTTCATTCACAAGTCAACTGAGTAGATTCATTCGAGGGCTCCGTCAAGTGATCTCTCGTTTTCCTGTGACGCCTGGTTTCACTCTCGAGCTAATTCAAGATATTGACTTATATTCAATTTAAATACTGAAAACGAAATTTTGGCCTAAAAAAATTAATAAAAAAGTATTTAGTTATTAAAAGTAATAAAAGTTGAAAAAGTAAAAAAAATATTTTTTTAAAATATTAATATTTTATATAATTTAGACTATATCAAAAAAACTGAGAGGAAAAATATAAATTACTAGATTCAATGTATTTTCTATTCTTTCTTCTCAGTTTTCAGTCCAAAAATCACAATGTTAAAGTCGAACAACAGTTAACAATAATACCGACTAAGACATGCAAATATATTTGTGAATTGACCATAAGAAAATGACAAGCAACTAAACAAGTGGATTTTCAAAGGGATTAACTTAATATAAAGAAAGAAAATGATATAATTATACTATTTGTGAGTCATGGCAAGGCACTAAATGCCCTTGCTTTTAAATAATATGCACATCTTTTATAAATTAATTGGACGTCACTCTCTTGAGTGCTTCTTGATAAATTAAATATCCAATGATTAACAAGAGTCAAATTGAAGTCTACTAATTGGATCATAGGCCAAATCTTAATTCCATATGATAGTAATTTAGGTTAGATTTTTTTTAAAAAAATATGGATGTTGTTTTCAGTTGAATTGGACATAGAACACTTCGTGAGCATATTAGTTTATTGTGTGAGAATCTTAATTTTTTATAGTGAAATTTTAGAGTTGAGCCCTCACCTACACGGCTACACTACTTGCCTATATTAAATAAAAAAAACTTATAATATTATAAATGTATAATTTGCAAACCAACTTGGAGGGTGTCGGTGAGTCCAATTGATAGAAAACTCAGGTTGATAACAAAATCTTAGGACCAAACTTTGCTTTTATTACTTAACTTGTCTATATAAAAAAGAAATTTGTTTATGCATCAACATATTATTTTTGGGAAAGTAGACAATTATAGTAGTTGGAAGAGGTGTTTGCTTGTATGCATATAATACTTTGCTACTGAGGGTAGGGATGACAATAGGTTAGGGCGAGAGTAGGAAGTACTAACCCCAACTTTGATAGTTTTATCTTATACTCGACTTTGACCTTGAACCCTTCGGAGTTGAGAAAACTCATTCCAAACCTAACCCCATTGGGGAATTAGGCACCCACAAGAAAATTTGACCCCGTAGCGATGTCACAATGGAGATGGTCCAAATGCAAGTAGTGGCACTGACAGTGGCGAGTAGGTGGCTCGCAAGCAGTTGCCCCAACTTGCAAGCGGCTCGAGCAGCACATAGGCAGAGGGGGCGACGCATTAGAGGTGGGGGCGACATGAGCAACAAACAAGAAGGACAAGAGTAGGAGGGGGGAGGGCACAAGGAGGGGAGGGAGAGAAGAAAAACCGAGATGAGAGAAGGGAGATGAGAGGAATAGAGTAGGGCAAAAAAGAGAATGGAGAGGTGAGGGAGAGGAGAGGGAATGAGTTAGGGTTAGGATTTTGTTATTTTAGTTAAGGGTAAAATTATAATGTTAACATACAGGGTGGGTTCGGGGTGAATAGTAAAAATCTCATACTTGATTCTGACTTGACTTCTATAAGTTGGATTTTATCCAAACCCAACCTGATCGCCAGTCAAGTTTTTCCTGGTCAAATCGAAGTGGGGCAGAGATAATTTTTTATGTCAACTTTAACTAAAGAATATTTTTTAGTTCAATAAATTTGGCAGTACATATCAATTTTTAATTATAAATTAAATATTATTATATTTATGGTGCTGAAGTATATGCCGAAATCATGCATCATCTAGGTTTTATTATATATTTTATCAAATAAGATAGTGAGTGACTATGTATGTAATATTTATTATTTTTTTCAATTATTAGACATGACAGAATTGGTGAGGGGTGTACTAATAATATTGTTGAAGGAATATGTTCTTGTTAAAAAAAAAGTCAATAAGGAAGGGAGGATACTCGAATTAGTATCGTTGAGGGGAGCGTTATTATCGGCAGGAATATGACCTAAAAAGGTCAACACGTGAGTAAGGAATTTCAAATATGCACAATAATCTAATAAATCCCTAAATAGAAAAACGAGGCTAATATTTAAATATATTAACAAATGAATGTGTAATAGACCTAACAATTCGGATCAGAGAGTCATAAACTGATCATGTCAACTGTGACCAAGACCCGATTAATCTAACTCGAACATGACCCATTTAATTAATTGAGTTAAACTGTCTAACACGAACACGACCCGAATAACCTGTTTATCATTTATATTTTAAACATAAATAATAAATTAATAAAAATTTTATTAAAATTAATAAAGTTTTGGGCTCATGTGTGGGCTAAAATTTGGGTTAAAAGATAATTAGAAGATATTTGAGCTTATGGATTAGTAATGAAAGTTAGGTGAGTCTATATTTAAATTTTTTTTATATATACATACATAATGTAATTGAGTTAAGTGGGTCAACCTGTTTACAACCCGACATGACCTGATTATTTCCGGGCCATAAATGGGTTGATATGTTTATAACCCGAACACGATTATGACTGACCCGAATTTGCCTAACTTCGTGTTGAGTCAAGTTTTGTCAGATCTAATGTTCAATGTTTAAATATATTAACATGTTCACTATATGAAATGAAATACTCATAAATTAAAACAATTGACAAAATTTAATTCATTAGTAGGATGGTCACAAACATAGATAGTGGAGCCAATTACAAGCTAATTAGAAAAAACTCATAATAATGCCTAACCTATAAGAGTAATACACTCTAACAATAGACAACATCTCAATGGGCGTATTAGAAAAACTAATAATTAAGTCTTGATAATGTAAATAATCATAATTTAAATGTCATAGTCTACCACGACATAAGAAGGAAAGAATCAATAACATAAGCAATAGTGATATTCATTTCATTAATAGTTAGTTTAAACATGTTGTCTATGGAGTATTCTCTTTCCACAAATACATCATTCTTGGTTATAATGATTTTGTCTGATAGTAAAACAATCTTAAAAATCATTGTTAGATAACAAACTTGAAAAGATTAGATACATAAAAAATGTTAGCAATAGTAATTTCTTTTTAGAGGTGGAATTAAGTTTTATGCTCTCTTTGACTAGAAACTTGACAAAATGATTACTCATCAACACTTCTTTGGAGTACTTTAATTCATTGTATACTTTAAACATTTACTTATTGTTGCAAACATAAATGATGTTGTGAGGACTATTAGAGAATACCCCGATATTTGGAACAACAAAGACTTGGTGCACCATTAAATTCAAAATTAGTTCATCTCTGGTACAATTCTCACACTCAATTTGTAAATGTGTAATGAACTATTCAATGGTAATGAACTATAAGTTTCAGAAAAATGCAAATATTTTCTTTTATAGTCATTCCAAGTTGATTAGAATTTTAAGAGTATTGCTCCCACTCGGATCGCAATAGGAATTTTAATACGTAGTTCACTTATTTAGGAAACAAAGATATCTAATTCTCTAATTTCATCCATAATGGAAATTTTATCAAAAAAAAAAAAAAAAAATCCAAAGTACTTTAATTTCAAGAATCCCTTGTTTCATATGTTTATATTTAGATTCAAGTACATATCATATATTTTTTATGTCATGTAATTCCAACTATATAGTCTACTAGTTAGTGAATTCAGGATGTATCTCTGCAAAACATCTTATTTGTCTCCCCCTTTGCCTTTCAATGAGAAGCCAAGAGATATGGGCTTGTTTGGCCCAGCTTATAGGGCAGCTTCTGCTGGTCGCATAAGCAATTTTAGAGAAGCTGGCACTGTTTGAAATGCATCTTCTACTGGCCACATAAGTTAAATCCAAAAGCTGGCACTATAGCTGAGAAGTTGAAATCTTCTCGCTTTTCCAAAAGGAAGCCAGCTTCTCAATAATTTTAAGGTATTATATATATATATATATATATATATATATATATATATATATATATATATATATATATATATATATATATAATAATCAACTTTAAAAATAAATATAAAAAATAAAAATAAATATAAATATAAGTAATAAAAATTAAACAAATATAAATATATATAACTAAATAAAAATTCAAAATAATATAACCAAAATATGTGCATCGAAACACTATTAAAACATCTTCAGCCAACATCTTTTAAATTAATATTTCTTCAATAAAAAACAGAAACTAGACCAAACGCAGCCATGATCTTACTAACGATTATACTTAATCCCAGTGAGTCCATCAAATAGGAAAAATTGCCTTTAGAAGGTTGGGGAAAATATGGGTGGAAAATACTTTAAGATGCTTTATTAATCTAAAGACGCCAATAACTTTTATGAATGATTAAAGCTCCATAAATGACACTTTAAAGCTTCTTTTAGCCATTGATAATGCAAAAGATTTAAGGGGGTGTTCTCATCATCTCACCAAGTGATCTTAGTACTGCACCATCACAAATCCTAGATCAACTTTGTGCTTAGGGTTTGAGTGGGTCTAAAAATAGCTTCAAATTGTCTTTTTCTCGCCCACCTCGTTGAAAACTAGGTTATCTTCTAATCTTGTGCCAACATTCTCAGTCGCCATCATCCCTTTCACCATCACCACCCTATATAAAAAAATATAATTTTGCTCATAAAAAAATATATAATGTACAAAGTAATTTTACAATATTATATAGCTTTTTTAATTTTAAGTATAATGCAGATTTTTTCATAAAATACTTAAGACAGTATTTGTCGCACCACATCCAAAATAACTTACTTTAGTACAGACACAACACTTTCTACAACAGTAGTAATAATAGAGTAATTTTAAATAGACACAAGTGACAGGACCATCCACCCCTTAATTTTTTTCTTGCATATTGTCATTTATTGTCACCTTTTAAGTGAAAAAAATTTTACAGAACGGTACCGGTGATTATAGGAGGGTTCCTGCATCTTTCACGCATGTATCTTAAAGCGTGCGTGTTATATAATATTTTGAGATTTATACAATACGACATTATATGATAATGTATTAATATTATACGATAAAAATATTATACAATAATATATAAATATTATACGATAAATATCGTATAATATATTTGTATTATGCTATAATATGTATAATTAAAATATCATATATATTATCGTATAACACCGTATCGCATAAATTTTAAATAACATATAATAGGTACGCTTTAAGATGAGTGCTTGAAAAATACGAAACCCTCTTGCGGTGATGCAGGAGGGTACTGTTATGCAAAAATTTACGCGCTCTCAGTGGTTATTCTGCGCCATGAACACTCGGAAATGCGCTCAGCTCCTCGGGGTTATTCTGCTCCAGGTTTCCTGATCTTTCCTTGTCATCACAAGCACACACTCTCTTCTCTCGTCTTCTTCTTCTTCATCATTTCTCACTCCCTCTACCCCCTCTTGGTTCTGTAAGCAATCAGATATACTGCACAACAACAAACGTGCCGTCCTCCTCTGACATGGTGCCATTTCTTTTTCATGTCTCTCTGCGTGCACTCATCTTTTGGAGCTGTCAGCAATTCATGCTCGCTAGCTTTATCAACTTTTATCTGTACTCACTTGAGTATACTCACAATATACTATGAATAGAACTTTTAAGCGTTGTATGCGTTTAAAATACTTAAGCGCTTCCTCACACTAAGGTTGAATTTTTCACAGAAAAAAAAGTTTAACCTTAATAAGGTCGAACTTTCGACCTTAGCTGTGAGAAGGCACTTAAGTGGGGCGCATTTTCTAAGCGCATATATGCGCTTAAAAAGAGATAAACGGGTGGCTTAAATTTTGCATTTAAAAATATTTTTTTTTAATTTTTTTTTTTAGAAATACTCTACTCCTTATAATCTATCTAATGGTATGAAATTTAGGGTATTTTAGATTATATATATGTATGAAATACCTTATGTAAATCCTATTAAAATTTATACATAAAATATTTTTTTGTCTTATATGTAATTTTGCATAAGGTATTTTATATATGTATATAATTTAAAATACCCTAAATTTAATACCATTGGATAGATTATAAAAAATAAAATATTTCTAAAAAAAAAATTAAAAAAAAATATTTTTTAATATAAAACTTAACCCACCCGTTTATCTCTTTTTAAGCGCACACACGCGCTTAGAAAATTTCTCCGCTTAAGTGACTTAAGCGCTGTATGCGCTTAAAAGTTGTACTCGGATACTATTACTGGCAGAAGCTATGCACTCGTGAAAGAGGCTCATGTAAACGAGGTCAATCAATGTAGACGGAACAGAGCATGCCAGTTCTCTCCCACCAACACGCTCAACCAATCTCACTAATTTTTTTTCGTGTGTGTACATGAAGGAAGAACTCTGAAAATTTGACGCATTCAGGAAATCGAATTAACGCCGCAAGATTGCTTCGCCTGCTCGAGCATCTGCACCACCTCTCGCATGGTAGGCCTCTCGATGCTGCGCTCTTGGACACACAGCATTGAGACAAAGAAAACCTGCATCGCCTCTTCCACTGGCACATTGCTGAGCCACGGATCCAAGATCTTAGCCGCGCATTCTTTGTTCCAATTCGTTCTGATTCTTGTCCACTGAACGAGGTCTAATCCTTCCTCCCCGAAGTCACCTACCGGCCGCCGGCCGGTGATTAGCTCCAGGAGCACCACTCCGAAGCTATACACGTCGCTCTTCTCGTCAACCTTCAAAGTGTATGCATACTCTGCATTGGAGAGCAGTACGTGAGTTCAAACCAAAGATAGTAAACTACAAACAGTAGGTTAGGTAGCTACCAGGAGCAATGTAGCCATAAGAGCCGGCGATCGCCGACATGCATTCGGAGGTTCCGGTGTCCCTTAAGTACTTAGCCAGGCCGAAATCGGCCACATGAGCTTCAAAATTTGCATCCAACAAGATGTTGCTGGACTTCACATCCCGGTGAAGGATTGGAGGACGACAGTCGTGGTGCAAGTAGCGCATGCCCTTTGCTGACTCAATTGCAATCTTAAGCCTCATTTGCCAAGTGAGACACCCAGCTCTCTTCTCATGGAGCAGCTCTCCTAAACTTCCATTAGGCATGTACTCATAGACCAGCAAGTTACTCTCCTTATTTGAGCAAAAGGCGAGCAGCCTGACGATATTCCGATGCCTGATCTTGCCTAGTGTTTCTATCTCTGCTGAGAATCCATTGTCTTGCGTTGTTGATCCGTTCCTGATCCCAAGCAGTCTCTTGACCGCAATGTCTTCTCCGTTTGGCAGTGTTGCTCTGTAGACGATCCCTGCTCCTCCCCTTCCTATGATGCAATCGTCTTTGAGGCATTCTACAATCTCTTCACTCCCAAAGTCCAACTTCTGGAAAGCAGTCAGCTTCCATGATTTAGAGTTTCTTTTCCGCATTGACCAGGTCTTGATGACAACTGTAGCAGTGAAAGCTAAGGAACATATCAAGAGGCCTAGAGCGAGTACGAGCTTGGACTTTCCCGGGAGTTGGAGCTTGAAACCATGGCGTTTTTGTCCCGAGTTCCACCATGGAGTTGCAGAAATGTTGCAGGGATTCAGAGTTGACCCACACAGCTGGGGATTGGCAACAAAAGATGAAGCGTTGAAGTAGGCAAACTGCCCAGTCTCCGGAACATGGCCGGCGAAGTCATTGTGCGAGAAATCAGCAGAAGTTATACTCTTCATAATTCCAATCTCCATGGGAATGCTTCCACTCAGCTGGTTCCATGAAACATTCAGGTAGCTCAGTATACTAATTTTAGAGATTTCAGATGGTATCCGACAACTTAGCTGGTTTTGGCTCAAGTCCAAGTAAGTAAGCACAGAGCAGTCACCAATGGAATGTGGAATCTGACCTGACAAGTTGTTCTTGCTCATGTCAATCTTCAGCACATGCTTCAGAAGGCCAACCTGAGATGGTATCGTCCCATTCAGCTGGTTGCCACTGACAAGAAGAATATGCAACGCCGAGAAGTTCCCAATGGAAGGTGGAAGAGGTCCGAACAACCGGTTGTTCGATAGGTTGAGATGGCCTAGTCTTCGAGGGCTCCGCGAAGGCTCATCGGCGATCGCTCCGGTGAGATAGTTATTCTGCAATTCCATCAGCGAGAGATCCGGCAGGTAGAGGAAGCCCAGGGGGATTGATCCGGTCAAGTAGTTATGCCCCATCCGCACCCTCACGAGCGTTGTGCACTTCCCGAGCTCATCCGGCAGCGGGCCAAAGAGGAAGTTGTTGAGCAAGATCAGTATCTCCAGCTTTCTCCCGCGGCAGAGTGCTTCGGGGATGAGTCCAGTGAGCTTGTTAGTGGAAAGATCAATCTCCCGAAGCTTTCCATGCTCTCCAAGCTTGGGAGGGATGACGCCAGTGAAATTGTTCTGCCACAGCTTCAGAACTTCCAAGTTAGAAAGTTCGGCAATGAACACCGGGATCTCTCCGCGGAACCGATTGATGAACAAATGCAGCAACTTGAGCTCCCGGAGATTGAGAAACTCCGCCGGTATCTCGCCGGCCAGCGCATTGTTCGAGAGGTCGAGGTATTTCAACCCGCTCAAGTTGCCAATTTGGGAAGGGACGTTGCCGGTGAGCTGATTAGTTTGCAGGAATAGCGTGTCAAGCTTAACAAGATTCCCCAGCTGGTGCGGGATATCGCCACTCAAGCCGCAGCTCGAGAGGTCGAGATGGACTAAATTGATGAGTCCTCCGAGCTCGGGCGGAATCCCTCCGTCAAATGCGTTGAAGTAACCCAAGTAGAGCTGCTCCAGAGAGGTGAGGTTACCAAACTCCGGGGGAATCCGCCCGCTGAGATCATTCCCGGCCAATGACAGATAGCTAATAGCAGGGAACTCACCGTAGGAAGCAGGAACGACTCCAGAAAAGTAGTTTCCGCCGAGATCCAGGTGGTGCAGCCGTGCGAGCTTCGAGAGCGCGGCGGGGAGTACTCCAAATAAGTCATTGTTGTACGCGTCGAGCACTTGCAGCTCGGCCGTTGCCGAGAAGTTCCAACCCAACGTGCCGTTGAAGTGGTTATTGGACATGTTAAGAAGCTTGAGGCATGGGAGCCCGACGACGCTCGACGGGAACTCGCCAGAGAAGCTGTTCCACGAGACGGAAAGGTAAGCGAGGCTCTTCAGCTCTGCAATCTTCGGGGAGAGGATACCCGAGATGTTGAGGTTGGACAGGTCGAGCTCGACCACTGCGCGCTTGGCGTCGTCGCAGCCGACGCCGGTCCACGAGCAGAGCGCTGCATGGTTCGGCAATGTCCAGCTCTGGAAGAAGGAATCCGGGGCGTTGAAGGATTGCTTGATGGAGACCAAAGCGGAGGCCTGCCTCAGCAAGGATAAGCTTGGAGGAGGGCAAGATGAGGAAGCGGTTAAGAAGAATAAGAGAAAGAAAGCAGAGAGACAGAAAACGAGGTCTGCGATGGCCATGGAAATGGAAACAGGGGAGAGACGGTGTTGCAATATTTTCTGTTCTTCTCTTCTCATCTCTTTTGAAAAGATGACGATTTGGGGGTTTTAAAATAGCATCCAGGACACTGTGTGAACAGGACGACTCATGAGTACTCGTCCCTCTGCATGAGCAACGCTTTTGTTCTGCAAATTCCTCAGAAACAAAACCAAAGGGATGGGAAAAAAGTGTAATTTACATGCCTGTCATACACAAGAATTCTGAATGGTTTAAATGTAATAAGAGAACCTGGCTAGTAGAAGTGTGTCTACTTAAGCAAATCCAATGCAGAGGATGTTTATTTTATGATTCATAAGTAATCCATAGTTATGAAGATCATTCATAATGACATTCATAGACTTTCATTTTCTTGAATTACAAGAAGAGGTCAACACAAAGGAGGTAGCTTATGGTGGAGACAAGATGCTTGCGAGGGATCATTATATAGAGAAAAAAAAGGAGAGAGGGAGGATCTAATGGTGGTAAAATAGTTCTCCTAAACACTTCTAAAATTACTAAAAAAAGTTGAGAAGGAAATTTCGTAAGTTGAAGGATCTTTGAGACATTCTACAACAATACATAATCAAAACCTTCTAAAGAACAATCTTTTATGTACATTATGTAGGGATTCTTATTCTTGGAATCATGAATAAAGTGAGCCAACTGTTAGGCAGTATGAATGTTTCTACTTTCTACCGTGAAGAAAGATTTCTCTTTTAAAGTGAAAAGAAAATTTTTACTCAAATTATTCGTTAGATCATTATGAACAGCAAAATTATTATTCGCATAAATCATAAAGCTATCCACAGAAAATCATTTTGGAATGTGCATGCCATCAGAGGCAAATTGTGTTACAAAGAGAATGTTAAAGATCTACTTCTAAAAACAATATCGAATGAGCATGTGTCTGTGTCACTCTATTATCATGCATCAGCACATCAAAGGGAACATAGCAAGTAAAGCTGGATTTTGATGGAGCATTACGGTTTTTGGTATGATCATCTAAAGCTGAAGGAGCTAGTGCTTTCTATACAAGGTATGATCAACGCTTTCAAACAAGGAAAATTGTCTTACTAAGGAATGATCAAAAGCTTTAGCCTGGGACAAAAAGGCCCTAATCAGTAGTGTTTAGTAGTTATCAGGAATTGAAGTTATAGATGATGCAGCTAGTGGCATTCCGGAATTGGTTACTATCTGCTCCTAAAGCTAGTCAGGCCGAAAGAACTATTTTCTTTTAGATGGAAATGCAATGATTAAAGGCTGCCAAGAGGAATCCTTACAGCTGCAAAGGTAGAGAGAGTAGCCAGCATCATCAAAAAAGAAAAAAAGAGGCAAAAGGATAAAAAGTGGATATAAGAAGGATACCAAAAGAGTCCTCCAAGAGTTTTAGCTCAGACACCTTATTGACGTGCATAAGGTGGTGTGGAACTCCTAACCAGCCAATTATCCTCTTCAAATCTGATTAATGCAAACTGTAGAAATAGGAAAGCCAAAAGGAGATCATCATGCATTCTTCCAAGTGTAATGCTTGTTTGGTTCCTTTTGATGAAGAGAATGAAGACTACCAACTGCTGCAGTACTCCCATGACCAAGCGACATAACTTTTCTGTCTCGAAATGAGAATACAGTCATAGAGAGATGGCAGGAAGTGGTGATAAACAAGGCTAAGAATTTCTCTCTCAGTTTGAGATCTAACTAGCTTGTTTCTACTAACAAGTGAAGCTTTTCCATCACTTTAATTGCAAACGTTGTATTGGTTCCCTTGAGCTCAGGAAGACAAACACAGCCAATGTCTCCATAGCCTATGCGTTTAGCAAGCTTGAAGTGGCTTACGCCAATGTCTCCACCACTTCTCTGTCTGAACCATCAGTTGCTGTGTTGCTAGTTGTACCTTGACTGGAATAAGTATTGAAGTCACTGGCTTTTGTCTCCCTTGACTTAATGAGTGATGGTGTTTGCATTGCTGAGGATGAGGTAGATGTCGAGGCACATGTTGCATCTGAGATCCTTAATAGCTTTGGACTAGATAACTGGATGGGATGAACACCTGAGTTTGGCCATAAGATCACTTGTTAAACTCGTATCGTCATTGGAATCTAGATGCAATTTTTTCTTGTATTTTGACTCTTTTTTTTCTGTTTCCTTCTTTTTGTTCGGAACAGGTGTGGACTTTGACATGGACTAAGGGACAATCCATGTCCAGGATCGGGACTTGAGTTTTTGCTTATAACACCATTTCTTCTTGGAGTTGGCTCAACTTTCTCAGTCCTCCAGGATGCTTCGCCACTCATCTGAAGTTCAATCCAACAATCGTAATCACTATAGCCTAGAATAAGGTAATCAAATACAGAAATTAACATCCACAATATTTTATTGTTCACACTACACAAACCAGAACGTTTATGACCCGGACGAAGGTCAAAACTTTTATCAATTTACTTGTATCCTACGGCCAAGACCCAACATACCTAAGCATATACATACTAATCATGTAGACTAATATATAATTATATCCTTTCGTTACAATGTTGGATTAAACTTTAAACATTACAATTTACTCTACTTAATGTTTGATGTCCTCTTCAAAATCTAGAGTTAAACTCACATCATAGAGACATTCCTAGTCGATAGAATGTGTACTTATTTATACGTTTAAATAATTATAATGCTTTGTAGGATCATTGAAAAATAGTTAATTATTTGGATAATGTACATCATGCATTTGAATAAGTAATAGAACATTTATTTATTATTTAACTTGATTTTGTTAACTATGTGTTTAGGTTATAATATTTGTATAAAAATCTCCTCATTTTCTCCATTTGTGAACCCTCAATTCGGTGAAGTCTACTAACGGCAGTTTAGTGAAAAAACTTTTGCAGAATGGTACCCTATTGCGGTGATCATTGTAGGGTTCCGCATCTTCCACGCACGCATCTTAAAGTGTGTGTTATACGTTATTTGAGATTTATACGATACGGTGTTATACAATAATACATATATATTATACGATAAAAGTGTTATACTATAATACATATATATTATACGATATTTTAATTGTACATACTATACCATAATACAAATATATTATACGATATTTATCGTATAATACTAATACATTATCGTATAACACTTATATATTATCGTATAACACTTTTATCGTATAACATTAATATATTATCGTATAATATCATATCGTATAAATCTAAAAATATTGTGTAACGCCCATGCTTTAAGATGTGTGCGTGGAAGATGTGGGAACCTACTGCGATCACCACCATTCTGCAAAAATTTTTTCTAGTTTAGTAGCGATTGATAAGACTTCTGGATTGTCATTCTTCTGTTGAGTTTGATGGGTTACCCTTATATGACGAAAGTCTAGTAATTAAAGGACCACTGAGGCAACGATGACGACGAAGCGAGCGGAACGAGGGACGAGGGCGACCACCCACTTTGCCTCTGCTGCTGGACGAGGGCGAGCGAGATGGTTGATGGTGCGACCGCTGCTGCTGGACGAGGGATGAGAGGGCGACGACGATGGGGCAAGTGGGATGAGGGACGAGGGCGCTCTCGCGTCTGTCAGCTTTTCCTTCCGTTTTTGGGGGGATCAATTTTTAGGTATCCATCCTTCCATTGGTCCAGCCTTCTTAATTGGTCTATCCAACAAAACAAAGGATTTTATTAATATCTGTCCCTCCCCTCTAGTTATACTTCCAAGGAAACAGTATGTTAGGGATTACATGAAGGTGGAGGTGCTCCGAGCAAGAAAATGATCTTGAGTTGGAAAGAAGGGCGTGGAAGGAGGCGACGGAGAAGAGGCAAACCTAGAACGAGAAAGAAAGGATTGACCATGGGAAAATATAAATCAAGAGAAGAGAAGGACAGTTTACAGAATTCGTGGCCGCAGGGAATAAACGCCTGAACAGACGCAGGTGTACGACTCTGTGGTACAGCGTTTTTTATGAGACAAAATTTAATAGACATAAAACGTTATTATGTTATAAATAATATTATTATGGATGTCCATTCATTCACCTTCAGTTTTTATATTCTTTTATTATAATTTTAAAACCTACGTAAAGTAATTAACTTATGTAATTATAATTCATAAGTTATAGATCTTTTGGGATGCTATAAATAGAGCATCTCTTTTTGTATTGAATCATCCAAACGTAAGTGAAATAAGATTTTCTCTTATTATCTCAATTATTCTATTTCTTTATTACTTTGTTTATTATTAATTTGTTTCATTTTGTAACATGTTATCAGCCCGAGACTTTAACTACGAAAGGTCTATCAGGTATAATATTTACTATTTATTTTCTCTTGGTTAAGATTTAAATCTCCCTTCAGATTTCTATCAGCATTTAAATCTGAAAATTTAATTCTTTTTTCTATAACAATTTGCTCCTAATAACTATTAGGAATTCCTATTTATTTCCGCACGTGAGCAGAATTGTTAAATTTTAGTGAAAAACTCAAATGTGAGAATTCAAACCCGGCTCATTTCGCCTAATTTTAACTTTGCTACCGCTTCCATTATTTTTTTTTTTTTGATTTTGTGTTTAACATATGATATGATGCAATGACTTTAATTCATTTCTTAATCATTAGCTTTTTTATCTAAATAATATTGAATATTATCTACCTTGTTTTTATATTTTTATGATAGTACTTAATTTATCAAATCTTGCAAAACTTGAGTTTGTGGCTCTTTACATTACGGGGAAGAATTATTTATCTTAGATCTAGAAATTCATTTTTCATCGGAAGTGGAAAAATAATGATCGTGATCGTGGTCATGATCGTGGATATGGATATGGTCGCGGTAAAAATTCCAAGAACATTTTTTTTCACCTAAGTGAAAAAATATGAAAATATTGATAAAGAAAAGGGTGTGAAGAATAGCAAACATGTTGAAAATATGTGCTATCATTATGGTGGCAAAGGCCATTGGTCATGTATCTGCCGTACAGTAAAACATTTTGTTGACATTTATCAAGAATCATTAAAAAATAAAAAGATAAAGATAAAAACAAAATTTACTTGTGAAGATAGTAGTTCTGATTATGACCATATGGACATTACTCATCTAGACATTACTGATTTCTTTGCTGATAATTTAATTGGAGATTGTAGTGTTCAAAAAAAAATTCTTATATATTGATGTCTAATCTTAATATTTTTTTTCAGTTAATAAAATAATAAGTTTTGTTATCTTTTAAAATACATTTTTTGTTCTCTAGTATCATTTTTCTAACTATATGGACTTTTATTTTTCAATGAAGAATGAGTATTCATTTGGTTGGCACCAACATCAATGAAGATATTTGTCTCGTTGATAGTGCAACAGCTCACACAATTCTCAAGGATAAAAAAAATACTTTTCTCATTTAACAATGCAAGAAGTTAATGTTAATACTATATATCTGGTAGTACAAAAATAATTGAAGGCTCTGGAAGAGCTAATATATTATTACATGGAGAAACCAAATTGCGTATTGATAATGCATTATATTCTACAAAGTCTCAAAGAAATTTATTAAGCTTTAAAGATATCCGCCGAAATGGATATCATATTGAAACAACAAATGAAGGGAATATTGAATTCCTTTATATCACGAGACTTATATCAAGTAAAAAATATATATTAAAAAAATTACCTACATTTTCCTCCGGATTGTACTACACTTATATTAAAACAATTGAAATATATAATATTGTAAACCAGGCGTTTACAGATGATAACAAATTCATTATTTGGCATGATCGATTGGGCCATCCCGGATCTATTATAATGCGAAAAATAATTAAAAATTCATGTGGGCACCTATTGAATAGCCAGGAGATTCTTCAATCTAATAATTTCTCATGTGCTGCTTGTTCCCAAGGAAAGTTGATAATTCGACCATCACCAGTCAAAGTTAGGACTGAATCTCTTATGTTTTTAGAACGTATACAAGGTAATATTTGTGGACCAATACACCCACCATGTGGACCATTTAGATATTTTATGGTTTTAATTGATGCTTCAACTAGATGGTCACATGTTTGTTTATTATCAACCCGCAACTAGGCGTTTGCGAGATTGCTTGCATAAATAATTCGACTAAAAGCTCATTTTCCAGATTATCCAATTAAGAAAATACACCTTGATAATGCTGATGAATTTACATCTCAAGCTTTTAATGAATATTGTATGTCTATTGGAATTGATATTGAACATCCTGTAGCACATGTTCATATACAAAATGGGCTTGCAAAATCATTCATTATGTGCTTACAATTGATTGCAAGACCATTGCTTATGAGATCAAAGCTTCCAAATTCTACTTGGGGACATGTAATCTTGCATGTTGCAGTATTGATTCGCATCAGGCCAATAAGCTATCATAAGTTCTCCCATTTACAATTGGTTTTCGGTCACAAACCCAATATTTCCCATCTAAGAATTTTTGGATGTGTTGTATATGTTTCAATTGCTCCACCACAATGCATTAAGATGGGTTCTCAAAGAAGGTTGGCAATATATATTGGATATGAGTCTCCAACTATAATAAAGTATCTTGGACCATTAACAGGAGATTTATTCATGGCTCGATTTGCCGATTGTCATTTTGATGAATCAAATTTCCCGACATTAGGGGGAGAAAAGAAGAAATTTGAAAAAGATATTAGTTGGAATGAATTATCATTATCTCATCTTGATCCTCGTACAAAACAATGTGAATTAGAAGTTCAAAGGATAATTCATTTACAAGGCTTAGCCAACAAAAAGAATAACTAAGTCATATATACCAGCTGCTAATGCTCCAATAAAAATTGATATTCATATTGGAAAATCTAGTATCGCAAATGAGTCTCAAGCACGCATGAAGCGTCGCAGACTCATCGGTTCCAAAGATAAAAATCCTTGAATAAGAAAAGGAGCTAAAAATCAAGATGGCCGAATCCAGGATGTAATAACTCCAAAAGATTCCTCTGACATAATCAATATTTCAATTCCAGAAGAAATACAAGAAACTGAAATTTTTGAAAATAAAGAGATCTCAATAAATTATGTCATGAATAGAATACAATGGAATCGATATGAAGTCAACGTTGATGATGTTTTTGCATATAATATAGCACTTGATATAATAAATAATAATGAGGATCATGAACCAAAGTCTATTTCAGATTGCAAACAAAGAGATGATTGGCCAAAATGGAAAAATGCAATTGAAGCGGAATTAAATTCTCTTACTAAACGAAAAGTTTTTGGACATGTAGTCCGTACACCTAAAGGTGTAAAACCTGTTGGATATAAATAGATTTTTATACGAAAACGAAATGAGAATGGTGAAATTGTGAGATATAAAGCACGACTTGTTGCTCAAGATTTTTCACAAAGACTTAGCATTGATTTTAAAGAAACATATTCACCTGTGGTTGATGCAAGTACGTTTCGGTACTTAATTAGTCTAGTAGCACAAGAAGGGTTTGATTTACATCTAATGGATGTTGTTATAGCCTATTTATATGGAGCTCTAGATAATGATATTTATATGAAGCTACCTGAAGGTTTTAATCTTCCTGAAGCACATAATTTATGTTCACGAGAAAATTATTCAATTAAATTAAATAAATCCCTTTATGGGTTGAAACAATCTGGATGTATGTGGTATAATCGCCTTAGTGAATATTTGCTAAAAGAAGAATATAAAGATAATCCCATTTGTCTATATATTTTTATTAAAAGATCTGAAAATGGATTTGCTATAATTGCTGTTTATGTTGATGACTTAAATATTATTGGAACTCCTGAAGAGCTTCTAAAAACTATATCTTATTTAAAGAAAGAATTCGAGATAAAAGATCTTGGAAGGACAAAATTTTGTCTTGGATTACAAATTGAATACTTAAGTAATGAAATTTTTATACATCAAAATATTTATTTAGCAAAAGTGCTAAAAAGATTTTATATGGACACGTCACATCCGTTGTGTACTCCAATGGTTGTACGGTCATTAGATGTGAACAAAGATCCCTTTAAACCTCAAGAAAAGGATGAAGAACTACTTGGTCCTGAAGTACTATACCTTAGTGCAATTGGAGCACTAATGTATCTTGCTAATTATACACGACCTGATATATCATTTGCTGTTAATTTATTAGCAAGATATAGTTCTTCACCTACGCGAAGGCATTGGAATGGAGTTAAGCATATACTTCACTTTCCTAGAGGAACAATAGATATGAGTTTGTTTTACTCAAAAGTGCCCAAGTCAGACTTAATTGGTTATACTGATGCAGGTTATTTGTCTGATCCTCATAATGGTCAATCACAAACAGGTTACTTATTTACATGTGGTGGAACAGCTATATCATGGCGGTCTATAAAACAAACCATAACATCCACATCTTCTAATCATGCAGAAATTTTAGCTCTACATGAGAAAAGATGATTCTAATAATCATACATAAGGATAATACTGTATATATTACCCAGTTAAAAGAAGGGTACATTAAAGGAGATAAAACAAAACATATTTCACCAAAATTCTTTTTTACTCATGATCTTCAAAAGAATGGTGATATAAGTATTTAACAAGTCCGCTCATGTAATAATCTAGCGGATCTATTTACCAAGGCACTTCCTCCTACAATATTTGAAAAGCTTGTTTATCATATTGGGATTCGTCGACTCAAAGATATCAATTGACATTTATAAATATAGTGTACTCTTTTTCCTTTATTAGGTTTTTATCCCACAGGGTTTTTCCTAGTAAAGGTTTTAACGAGGCACATATTTTTTAATGGACATCCAAGGGGGAGTGTTATAAATAATATTATTATGGATGTCCGTTCATCCACCTTCGGTTTTCATATTCTTTTGTTATAATTTTAAAACCTATGTAAAGTAATTAACTTATGTAATTATAATTCATAAGTTATAGATCTTTTGGGATGCTATAAATAGAGTATCTCTTTTTGTATTGAATCATCCAAACGAAAGTGAAATAAGATTTTCTCTTATTATCTCAATTATTCTATTTCTTTATTATTTTATTTATTATTAATTTGTTTCATTTTGTAACATATTAGATTTAATATATATATATTTTTTACTTATGAATTTTATCTAGGAAACAATTATAGACTCTCTCAAGATATCTTCGGCGAAATTCGAGAACGCAATTTTGAAATAGACCAAATTTTGAAATAAGGTTTTAACGTGCCATGGATTTTGAGATATCAGTCAAATGGGACGTGCTTATTAAGTAGAATTACTCATTTATTCTTAAATGTGTGATTCCTATTCTGTATTAAGCTTCTTGAAATTAGTGATTAACCGGCGATGATTGTTTGAGAGTTTCAGGATTTGAATGGATTTATGCTGATGATGAGGAGCACAAATACGAAATTGAGTTCCCTGAACAAGAGAAGAGAAAAGGACATGGATCTATCAAGAAAATGGCATCAACATAAACTTGAGTTAAAATTTAGGCAATCTTTCAGGAGAAAGAAGATCGATGCTAGCATTCTTAAAGAAGTTGTAAAAGATTGGAGTGCCTCAACATAAACTTGTCGTGGCTTCTTATTATATTTTGAGGGTACTGTATGTTTTGACTTATTAGTGTGTATGGCTTTTTTTTAAATATTTCAATGCTCATAAATGATGAATGATATATTACAGGCTTACACCTGAAAAAATAGAAAAAATTATGGTAAAATTTTTAAGAAAGTTATGTGATGTGATATTATATGATACATTAATTTTATGGTTTATAGTATTAAATAATATTTAATAATTTTATGATATTTAATATATTTAATAATTTTATGATATTAATAATATTTTATGTAATGAGTAAAAAATATAAAAATTAGAGTAAATATATTAATTCTTCAAACTTTTTTTTATTTTAAGTAAACACAAGATAGAAAAATCTATAACACATTCTACCTATTTATTTATTATTTTTTTTTTCTTTTACATTTTTCATCCGCACAAGCAAATACATTGTTAGTTTTCCGCTACAATTGATGCTTTTTTGTGGCGGCAATGTCCTTTCATTTTTTATATTATTAATTAAAATAAGAGAACCTAAATCTATAACAGATTTAACGAATCAATACATATTTAACTTAAAAATAAATAAACATATGGGTTGATGAAATAAATAATTTTAATTTACAACTATCAAATGTTCACCTAAGATTGTTAGCACGTATTGACCAAAATATTTTTATCTACTAAAGATCATACACTTATATATAGGCTAAACCTCCTAGTTAGAACTATTAGATTAAATACGATGGCTACCATATATTTGCACTAATAATATTGCTTAAATTAAAATAATTAAATAATAGCAAATAAAATATTAGGTTAATAAAAAAGGAAAAAATAAAAATAAGTTTTTAATTTTTTAATTCCAACGAAACGTTGATCTCCCCTTATCATAAAATGTCAAAAGAGTAAGAATGAAGTTAACCTTATCTTCTCAAGCAATAAGAAGAGATGGATTTTGACTCGAGTGGCTTTAGAGCACGTTGCGATAATCAAAGATTAAAAAAAACGTGAGCCCTGTTCTTTTTTTTTTTTAGTGAGCCCTGTTCTTAAGATGAATGAGATGAGAAACAAATGAAACATGGAGAGACACCAATCTCTATAAATTCAATTTATCATTCTTTTCTAATAATTTATAATTATTAAAATCCTTTTATGGGGGTAAATTCAATTCATCATTCAACTGTTGTAGCTCTGTGTAGAAGTTTGAGGAATTAGGTTTAAAAACCGACGAAAGAGCACAATTTTTAGGTTAGATACTAGATAGTTGACAACATAGGAATTAGATGAGGCAAAACCTGACCCGACCACTGACCCGACTTGACTCGATATGAAATTAGACGGATTCGGATTAATTATAATCGTGTTCAGATCATAAACAGGTTAACCCGTTTATAACCCGAAAATAATCGGATCGTGTCGGGTTGTAAATAAGTTGACATGCTTAACCCGATTATATTATTATTTTTATATATAAATTTTAAATATAGGCCCGCTGACTGATAGGTTCCGCAAGTGCACGGTCTATCGAAGTAGTAAATAATATCGTTCCCACAGGGAGTAGGTGTCAAGTACCGACCTTTAGTGTCATTGAAAGCTAGATAATTCAAACTCAGAATAAAAGAATTTCACTAAGACTAAATTATCGAATTGAAGAATCAACGACTATAAGAGAAAGTTACAGTTTTAGAAGTGTTCGGAACTTCAAGTTTTACCACGTTGACTACTTTATATGCAAAACATTGAATCAGATTGAAATAGAAAACGGATCTCCTTCTCTCGAAGCGCAATCCGACAGTAAACAACTTAAGGCGATCTATCCTATTGTACGAATTACCTTCTCTCGAAGCGTAATCCGGTGCCTACTTAAGCTAATTTCCTACTCTATAGCAAAACTAACTTAAGAGACCCATTGGGCTCTATGATGATCATGAATCCTCGAGTGACTTTAAATGACTCTCGTAATTCAAGCCACAAGTTAAAATTGGGCAGCCGTTCTTCCTCCGCGCCTTTGGGTCTTCCACAAGTGCAAGACGCAACACCGAAGGGGCACAAGAACTGAATGCAAGTTGTTTGCAAAGGACCTGGAGCCCAAGGAGGGTTCTCCTCGTGTTTTGATTGAAAAGCAGTAAACAGCGGAGTACAAAGGCGAGGGAACTCGGGACGAGCTCCTCGGAGTTGGAGGACCTAGGCCGTCACATGGGGGAAGGCGACTAAAACAACCAAGCTGGAAACAACACAAGCCCTCAGACCTCTCTTATAGATCAAGAGGGAATGAGGGTCACATGCACAACACATGAGGGTAGTTGGAGAAGCCAACTCCCTCTAACTACCTAAAAGGAGGTCAAGATGCCTCTAACAAACTAAAAGCCTGATACTAACTAACTTCTGCAGGGAATATTAGGAGTTGGCACCTGGCTTCATGGGCAAGCTGCGTGCAGACCGACTCCTTGGGCCGTCGACCGGGCCATCTCATGCGTCACACCATCTCGGAGCAGGCCACCACGAAGCAATAAAATTTGTTGATTGTGGGCTGATTCTGGATATTGTTGTCGGTCTCCTGAGCTGTGTTGAGGACCCGGTTGTGATATCGGTCGGTGGTGGATGTCCTCGCGGAAGAGTTGCCAACAGGACATCCTCTGAGGGACACATGTGGAGCTTCCAATTGAGTTCCACTACAAGTTAGAATTGCGTTGCAGTGTTCTCTTGAATTTGCTTCAGCTTGAGAAGGAAGCTTCCCAAAAGGGCGAGCAGATGAACTTGCCTGTTGGGCAATCTGGTTCTCCATCATCCTTGAATGAGTGAGCAATGAATCCACTTTAGAATTCAATTGCCCCACCGTAGAGCTCAATTTCCTGATAGACTCGTCCACATCTTCATTTCTCTTAGACTGGGTGCTGACGAAGTTCTCAAGCAATATTTCCAAATTGGACTTCTGTGGTTAATTGAATTGTTGCGGTGGAAGTCCAGGTGGTGGCCTCAAGGAAGCCTGGGGAAACTAATTGCCAAAATTTCCCTGAGGAGCTGGATTGTTGAAATTTAGTGGGTTGGCTTGGTTCTGAGTGTTCCGGTAGGAGAAGTTGGGATGACTTCTCCAACCGGGGTTGTATGTGCCTAAGAACGGGTCATGCTGGTTCCTTTGATCTTGTTATATAGCATTAACCTGGTCTAAATACAAATCAGAAGAAGAATGAGCCATAATCTGGCAATTAGTAGCACCGTGTCCCACGTTACCACAAACTTCACAAGTAATAGAATTGATAGACGATGTATTAAAATTCATTGAAGTTAGTTGATGGGATAAGGAGTTAACCTTAGCCGCCAACGAACTTAGCATGTCAAGGTCATGCTTACCTCCTCCTCTCACCGGGACGTTTCTGTCACTCGTCTATTGGCAATGATTCAGAGCCATGTCCTCGATCAAATTCATGGCATCGTCAACGTTCTTATTCATTAGCGCTCCGCCCGCGGCTGCATCTACAGATAAGCGAGTATTATTTAAGAGACTATTATAAAAAGTATGTACAAGTACCCATTTTTCCAGTCCGTGATGTGGGCACAATCGTAGCAACTCCTTGAAACGGTCCCAGGCCTCATAAAGTGACTCACCTTCCCTCTAGCTAAAGTTTGTCATCTGGTTCCTCAACTGAGTCGTCTTGCTCGGTGGGAAGTATTTGGAGAGGAACACATGAGAAAGCTGATCCCTTGTCGTGATGGAGCCTTGAGGAAGGGACTGTAGCCATGCTCGCGCACGGTCCCGGTCCCTAAGAGAGAAGGGAAAAAGACGTAAATGTATAGCATCAGATGTTACCCCATTAATTTTAAGGGTATCACAGTATTCTAGAAAAATTGACAAATGTAAATTAGGGTCATCCTGTAGTGAACCATATGCACGAGGGCCGGCTTAATCTCAAAGTTATTTGCTTCAACCGACGGTCGAGCAATGCTGGAGTGCAAGCCCTGTACATTGGGTGCAGCAAAATCTCATAAGGAGCGGTTTTGGTCCATAGCAGTAGGCTAGTCCGGATGGGCTTCCTCAAGCTTTTGATCGTGAACTTTCCTTTTAGCTCGAAAGGTCCATTCAATCTCAGGGTCTTCTGGTACTAAGTGGCCTATTCTAATGGTTCTTGGCATACACAGGATTAGTAAACTAGATAATAATATAAGCTTGAAGAATGGAAGAAGACAAGAAATATAAACAAATCAAATAAAAGAAAAGAAAAAGCAAACAAAAACAAAAAAAAAATATCTAGTCTATCAACTCAACTATTTAATCGATATTGACTACGCCTTGCTCCCCGGCAACGGCGCCAAAAACTTGATAGGTTCCGCAAGTGCACGGTCTATCGAAGTAGTAAATAATATCGTTCCCACATGGCGCAGGTGTCAAGTACCGACCTTTAGTGTCATTGAAAGCTAGATAATTCAAACTCAGAATAAAAGAATCTCACTAAGACTAAATTATCGAATTGAAGAATCAACGACTATAAGGGAAAGTTACAGTTTTAGAAGTGTTCGGAACTTCAAGTTTTACCACGTTGACTACTTTATATGCAAAATATTGAATCAGATTGAAATAGAAAACGGATCTCCTTCTCTCAAAGCGCAATCCGACAGTAAACAACTTAAGGCGATCTATCCTATTGTACGAATTACCTTCTCTCGAAGCGTAATCCGGTGCCTACTTAAGCTAATTTCCTACTCTGTAGAAAAACTAACTTAAGAGACCCATTGGGCTCTATGATGATCATGAATCCTCGAGTGACTTTGAACGACTCTCGTAATTCAAGCCACAAGTTAAAATTGGGCAGTCGAGTGTTACAATTCACCTCTCGGCTCTTCTCGTAACACTTAACACATACAAATATATGGCCAAAATATTAATATGCAATGAAGCTCACCCAATCAAAATAAGTAAGTTCACTGAAAACAACACTGATATTCATAAGAAAGTTTTACATGTAGAAATATGTTCAACGGGCTACGCCCGAGTCCCGAACTAGGGTTTTACTCTAGAAAGTACATCATTTAACAATTAAAACCCAAGTAAATGAATTCGAAAAGAGGGGAATTTACAAACTAAGGGTAGGAGACGATGAATCTTCGGTCTTCTCTCGATAGCCCCAAAGAAATCTGTCGAATCAAGCCCAAGAATGCAAGTTTTCGCCCCTTTAAGCCCTAGTCACCGCCTCTGAAAAGTTTGACCCCCAAAACTGCTCTAAAAATCCTATTTTATCACTCTATCTCTTCCTTAGGCAGTTAGGAAGTTTTCCTCCAAATTTTAGCAAATTTTGACTTCAGAACCACTCAAATCGGGCGAAAAACCGTCGAAAGGTCGAACTGCGCGGAAGCTATCACGGGTGTGATGATAACCACGGCCAGGCCGTGTTCAGTTCGGCAGTCTGCAATGAAGTAAGCACGGCCAGGCCGTGTCTGGCTCACAGAGTGCTGCAGATTTCTGTCGAGATGAACATGGCCGTGACGGTGAACATGGCCTGACCGTGTTCTCTGCAGAAAGCTCCGATTTGCCTCAAATTTGACCTGTGACCTCCTAGCACTGTGAGGAATCTTTTCATAACATCAAATCATCAAAATATTTATAAAAATATGGTAAAATGACATGCATTTCACAAATAATACAAAAAATAGTGAAGATTCCATACTTTACAAGAAAAGATATCAAAATGTGACATAAAATAGAACTTAAGCCTATAATGACGGTATAAATATGACTCTAAATCCTATAAAAATAACACCTATCACTGACGCAGCGGATGTAGGGGTCCTTAGTTCCATACTCTAAGGGACTAAACCATGATGCGAAAAACGTGAGAGGGTCTTGAGACGAGGGAAGCTAAAACGCGTGCGAACGGGGAAACCACGAGAAAAACCTGATGAGAAATACAAAGAGATGTTTCTTGAGCAAGACCCAAAGGTGCAGAGGAAGAACAGCTCGAATACTAATGAAACTACTCACCTCACGCGTAGAGCCAAATTTTTGCAAGCAAGCAAGCACGACTGAACCTCCACGAGGCTACGGGGCAGCCTTCCACAAGTCCAAGACGCAACACCGAAGGGGCACAAGAACTGAATGCAAGTTGTTTGCAAAGGACCTGGAGCCCAAGGAGGGTTCTCCTCGTGTTTTGATTGAAAAGCAGTAAACAGCGGAGTACAAAGGCGAGGGAACTCGGGACGAGCTCCTCGGAGTTGGAGGACCTAGGCCTTCACATGGGGGAAGGCGACTAAAACAACCAAGCTGGAAACAACACAAGCCCTCAGACCTCTCTTATAGATCAAGAGGGAATGAGGGTCACATGCACAACACATGAGGGTAGTTGGAGAAGCCAACTCCCTCTAACTACCTAAAAGGAGGTCAAGATGCCTCTAACAAACTAAAAGCCTGATACTAACTAACTTCTGCAGGGAATATTAGGAGTTGGCGCCTGGCTTCATGGGCAAGCTGCGTGCGGACCGACTCCTTGGGCGGTTGACCGGGCCATCTCGTGCGTCACACCATCTCGGAGCAGGCCATCACGAAGCAACAAAATTTGTTGATTGTGGGCTGATTCTGGATATTGTTGGTGGTCTCCTGAGCTGTGTTGAGGACCTGGTTGTGATATCGGTCGGTGGTGGAGGTCCTCGCGGAAGAGTTGCCATAGGAATGGGCTGGATGGACTCCGAAGATGCGGGTGAAACCTCGTCGATGGAGCAGATGGGGCAAGTTGTGGTAGATGAGGGGCTTACCACCCCCACAAAATAGTCCGGAGGGTGCGAGGACCGTTGCGAGCATCGAACGGGATGAAGAATGGCACCTTTAGACTTTCTGGGGCTGAACACGGCCTGGCCATCACGGGCGTGTTCGGCTTCTGGATTTCTAGTCGAGGTGGACACGGGTGGGGGCATGGCCGTGACTCCGGGCGTGTCGGCGTTCGCGTTTTCTGCGGACCGTGTCACAGCCGTGCCCATGGTCACAGCCTGGCCGTGTTGAGGTCGAGTGATTTTCATGGCAGGGCCGTAATCTGGATTACGAGCCTTGATTTCTGGCCCAAAATCCATAGAATGTTGGTCCGGTTTTACAGCAGGGCCATAATGAATATTACGGACCGTAATTTGGCGCTGAAAATCTGTAGTGTTTTCTAGTGAACTAGTCACGACTTGGTCGTGCTTCCTGTCACGGCCGTGATGGAGAGACCCGATTTCTGCCAAACTTGTCACGGGTGGATGCATGGGCGTGATCGGGGCCTTGTTGGAGTCGTGGCTTTTGGAGCGACCTCGTCACGGGCCTCACGGCCTGCCCGTGTTCGGGGCGGCAGTCATCGTTTGGGGCTAGAATTTGCTGGGTATCTACCTCAAATCCTGGGGAGTCTTCCCAAGTATCTTCTAGAGGGATTGGGCCATCCTCAAGTGTGTCCATGACTCTGTCACTCGCCCAATAGCCCATAAACCAAAATCTCTTCTAACCATTAACTCGGATTTTGGCCTATACCACAAGCTCATATGCCCAAATTTTTATTAAAGTTTAATAGAATTTTTATTAATTTATTATTTATATATTAATATGAATGTTAAATTTTTAATCGGATTATATTGGAGCAAGCAGATCGGGTTCATAAATGACCCATTTAATAAACTGGTTATTCGAGTTATGTCAGATGGACCCAAATATAATCGGGTCATATTCGGATTAGACAATTTGACTCAATTATTTAAACAAATCTCTTTGAATTGGTTTAATCGGGTCACAGGTCATAGGTCACAGCTGACTTGATTTGTTTAGGATACACTGTCCCAAATTGCTAGATCTAATTGGAATGAAATGAAAACTATTGGGTATGTTTTCTTAAACTACTTCGACAATCGACTCTAGAACTGATTTGGACTAGAGAGCATCCAGTGGTCAGCAGGTCAGGTCAATGCACAAAATATCAAAATTTGCTTTTATTCAAACTACTGGACAGAGCTACAACTGCATTATTACCTAAGGAGGTGGTTATTACATCATAGAATATACCCCGTGAAACGACATTAATTTCGCTGTGCAGAGCAGATATATCAGTGTCTATAGCTAGTAGCCACGTCTCTTCCGGGGCACTCGTTCTTACTACCTGATGAGCAAACTCAGCAAACAAGGGAGCTCAGCGACCTGCCGCCAGCTTCAACGTCCAGTCTACTTCAGTATTTGGATGGACATGTCGGCTCCTCAGTCTTTGCAAACCTTCCTCGGACTCTAGGCTGGCTGTCTGCAAGAGCCTTCCTGCAAGCATACTGCAGAAACACCCAAATTTCGTCACATTTGCCAGTGTGTATGGTGGAGAAGAAAAGCATTCCGTGGATCTCAAGATTAAACTTCTGATCTGAATATTGGAGTATAAGAGTTGCATATGCAATTATTTCAGAAATTTTCAAGAAATTTCCTTCTTCGGGCCAACTGTTTCAGCTCAGGAAAGAGGAAGTGCAGTTTGGGTGAATGGTTGATGAAAGATGCGCAATTTGCACCAGCAGTTCACGAGTTACAGTAAAGAACATGTTTCCCTATGCCTAGACAGGGCCATGTTGTGTACCATCTTTATTTTCAGTTTTTGCAGAGTTTCTAACCCTTTATCAAGAAAAAAATTCTTTCCAGCACGGCAGGTACCTAATTTTTACTATTTTTTTTCCATATTATATAACTAAATTAATGTTATACAATATAAAAAATATATTAATGTTATATAAAATATATGTATTAATTTTTTTCATATAATATGAAAAAATTATTAGGATATCTTGTTCCAAAAACTACAGAGTTACCTAATTAAGTCATCAGAGCATGTCGAATGAAAAGGACAAGTGCAAACCTTGATCTTTTTGCCAAAGTTCCTCCTGCTCTTCTTCTCCCTGTATCTAGAAAGTTTCTGTCGTCGTTGTTCTGTCTTAATATCAGTGACGGTCAGGAGATTCTCGAATGAAGAACATACTGCGGTTGTCTTTCCAGTGTTTGTGATTTTATTTCCGAGATTCTGTCATGAAGAACACAATCCTTTATTTTATCCATCTACTAGAAATTGCAGCCGCAGTTAAAGCGTAAAGTAATTTGTGTCATGTCAAATGATATCGCTACTAGAAAAAAAAAATCAGAAAAATGTAAAGTTCATATAAACCTGAATATCTCCCTCGCTGTATGCTCTCCTCAAACCAAGTACAGCTTCAAAATCCAATCCTTGGAAATCTAGGAAGTCAGGCCTCAGGGTGCAATTTGGGATCCATTCCACAGAACTCAAAGAAGCAGAACTAACACTTTTCTGCATCGTTTTGCTTTCACAGCTAAGTTTTTCAGGAGGAGGTGGTGGAGGGTCTTCAAGCATTTGGACTGCTGGAATCTTGGCATCTAGGAGTTCAGAAATTGAATCTTCAATCTCTGACTTCTCAAGAATGTCTTTCTTGCACTCGTAATATATGTCACTCAGATGATCATTTTGGAATGACTCCATATCTGCAGCCTTTATTGTTTCTGTGATGACATCTTCTCCACCAGATATAATGGACATGGCAGCTGTGAGAAGATCAAATGCAGCATCCTCTAAGATGGGTTCTGGGGCTTTAAAAAGATCTCCCTCGCCTCCCATATCATATTCTAAGATAGTGGGAGCTTGTACCATGCTTACCTGTGAAGAACATCAAGTTAGAAGAAAAGAACAATTTTATACTTGCAATCAATCACATGCTTGTTCAGTAATAACGACTAGGCTCTCTGCCGCAGTTTAGCAGCAACAGAGACCAATCAATGGCTTCTGATTACAATTCCTTGCTGGCAGTCGTGAGAGACAAAGCATATCTGCAAGAAAAAAAATAATTTGAAAATTCTGAAATGATGATAATTAGTTCAATCGTCTTCTCTGTTAAGCTTATCTGATCCAAGCTTACTAATGAGAAATTTTGCTTCAAGCTCTTTCCATCGTAGTAGAGATGTTTCATAAGAACGATCTTTTGGCCCCGCCGACCAAGATTTTGCGAAACCTAGATTGAAGTGCTTCCTTTTTCTAAAAATTTCTTTTGTTCCTCTTTTTTTTTTGGAAATAAAGCACCTAAGAGTAGCAAAAATCTTGGTCCATTAATTCAGAATTGGGTTAATAATTGTTCCGAAAGATCAACCAAGATCTTTCTTTTCGATTCCACTCCGCTGTCCAGTTTGACGACGAGACTTGGATTGGAATCTGCGCGTACCAATTTCCTCCGGTGGAGCAATCGATTCATAGAACAGAAAGGGGGTATAGGCGGGGAGCAAAATTACCAAGTTGCGCTGGCCATCCGCGATGTCGCCGGCGTCGAAGCGGGGGAGGAAGTCGTCGTTGGATAGCGTGGGGTAGGCGTAGTGACCGCTGAAGTCCTGGAAGAAGCCCTGCGTGAAGACCGCAGGGAGCTGAAGCCCGGCGTCCGCATACATCTTTCCCCTTCGCCGTCGCACTTAATTTGCAATAATTATCTTCACCTGCTCGCACCTCTCCGCCCGCGATTCTATTCCTTGTCCATGTTCACAGAGAAGAGTCAGAGAAAGAGGAGGCAGAAGAGGAGCAAAACAAAACAAGACTGCTAGGACAGGGGAAGTGCTCCATTTATATAAGAGCCCAGAAGCTAAAAGACACCGGAGCCACACACCATTAATGGCGTGGAGATTAGATGTCCAATCAGGATCACAGCACAGCATTTCTGCGCATGTCAGTTGTCGTCATCCCCTTCCGCCCCATCAACTGTGCATGTAATTCTCGTCTCTTATCGACGATGAGATGAGATTTCCAGTGATCGGCATGGATTTTTATCCCTTCCACACTCTTCATCTAGTTTCCTAAAATTTGAACAAAAAGTTTCAAAAATTAAACTAAACAAAGTTACAAACTTGTGTAGCACGCCCAATCTTTAGCGCTTCCAGAGTCAAAGCCAGCCCTCGTGAGAGACAAAAAAAAGTCAACAGTACCATTTCACTGTGCAGTTAAAATCCACATATTTCTTTTTGTAAAACGAAGGAGAATTCGAGCACAAGTATGGAACTAGTCAATTTAAGACGGGGACATAAATAGGAGCGATGGATGTATTGATGGCTTTATTCGTCGCAACAGCCGGAAGTGATCAGATGCCTTATTTACTTTTTCTTCCTTCCTCTTCCGATCAGTCGAGAGGAGGAAGAGGAACAAATATGTCCACTCAAGCAGCTCCTTAGTTTGACAATTGACGTTTGACATTTGACATTTGACATTGGCAGGCATTACGTCGCAGCTACGGAGAATGTCAAGTGCGATTTGCAGCCACCGCTCGCATCGCTTCGAGCCCCCAGTTGCTGTCGGAGATGAGTACAGATGGTTGTTGCGGCGTTCAATCATGGAGTAAATGAGTGAATTAATTGCAGATTAATCCTTACTGCTCGTTGACTTACTGACTCTTTTAAAAAACAACAAAAGCTTGAGAGAATGAAAAAACAAAAGATAATTATGCGCATTTTGGAACCTTGTGCCGTGATCAACGTGATTATCATAAGCTCGACGATGGATGCAATGAGTTGATTAAGCGAATCCGTGCAGGACACGTCACGAGGGACGTAGGCCCAATTATATGTATTTTTAAGTATTTGCCTTTTGACTTTTTTTAATCCAATTGAGCAGACGGAGAATTGTTGCTCCAAATCTTCTTTCTTTCTTTCTAAAAAAAAAAAGAAAGAAAATCTGATTCCCCCAATGACAAAAAAGTTTAGGGAAGGCAAACTGCCAGCTGCCTCTCATCTTGTATCGTTCACACTTCACACCATGTTTTTTTTTAGAAAAAATTGTTAATGAGAAGTTTTTTTCTTTTTTTCCTCTGAATTATTTTATTTTCCCTCCAAGTACACATGACTTTTGCCACGAGTGTGAACGTGTCGGATTGGTCAACGGGGGAAAGGAATAAGAAATGGTGACGAGCTGGAGTAGGTTAACTCGCAAAGGGGAGGAGGAGGGAGCATCGAGTGAGTGGGAATCCAAATAAACAATAAGATGGTCATGGTAATGATTAATGACGGCGCTAATTAATTCGAACCCAAAATTTACCCGACTCCAGCTTACTAATTGAAGGAATGGCCGCACGGGTACATGCATGAACCCAATCCACCAGGCGCTGCTGCACGGACACGCCCTTACCGCGCCAACAAGAACAACCCACAAATCTAGGAATCCAAAGTCAAGATTTGTTTCGATATATAGTAACTTACAACTAACCTACCAAAGTTAATTTAGCCTGAAATAGTAATTTAACCAGATCTGGTATCCATGATCTAGGCTTTGTTTTGGAGGAACTAAGGAAGGGAGCCCAAGAGAGTGGGGGTGGGCCCAGGGTAGCAATGATTGAAAATGCCTTAGCCTGGGAGGTAGCAGCTCTGGGGGCCACCACTACTCCATCATCTCCTTAGGTAGATAAATGACAACAGCTGTATGGAACTTTTTATCTCTTTCTGTGGACCTTTTGCAAACATCAAACTATCTGAGTCTGTACTTTAGCTCAAATCTCCATCCCCCCTTGTGCATAATGTCTGGAGCACTGAATCATTATTATTCAGCACATTATGTGTGCCATGCCATCCCCCTTAGCCCCTCTCCTGCCTTTCTTTGCCCATGCCTTCCACTGCATGCACAAATAACTCGGGCCCCCACAATCTTACAGTACTGTAAAAAAAATATTAATAAGATGTCGATTAATTCAACTAATAAAAATTTTAATCGCAGACGATAAAATCTAAGATCGACTTCTGTCTTTACTTAAATCTTCAAAAGAAACATAATTACTCTGGACCTGTGTGTGAAATGAAATTTGTCACTTATGGGTGACGCCAACGACCATTTAGTTTGTGATCGACACGCGTCGCGATGTCATGTCACCACTTGGACAAACTGTCATGTCCTCTTTGGCTGGCCACGCAATCATTGCCGACAGTGCCAGGCATTAATTGCAATGCCCGACATGGCTTCCTTGGACTACATGCTACATCCGGATGTGACCCTATTAATTCTGACATTTTCTTAATAAAAAATTGTATTTCAAATATCGTTAATTTTTTGGGCCTTTAATGTATGTTGTGGGCTTGGGCTTGGATCACGGAACATAGGATCAATTTAAAGCCTGATCTCGGTTCAAATTTATATAAAGCCTTTTTATATGATTACAGGGCAGAGCTTCCATATATAGAAAATTTTGATCCATGCAGAAAAGTTGGCTCTAAATCGATCAGAAACTATGGAAGGGGCCCTCGCCGTGCCAGTTGCCCGGAGGGTCGTAGTCGCAGGTGATGATGACGCCACCGGCGAAGCACTCGACCCGCGCGCAGCCGACCCTGAGGGTGCTGTTCCACACCATCTGGGTGAAGTGGCCGCACACCTTGCCGGGGATGCACTCATTGGTGGTCCGGTTGTAGTGCTCGCGCTCCCGGGCCCAGACGTCGACGGCGTCGAGCGCCATCCAGTCCCACCCCGCCCCCCAGAACATGTTTTCCCCGTACGGCCCGTCGGAGTGCTTGAACGTGCACTCCTCCCGCCGCTGCTCGGACCACCGCCGCGCGAAGCGCGCGATCTTCCGGTCCCACGTCAGCGGCGCCTCGCCCTCTTCCGCGCGCACCTTGTTGTGCGCGCGGACGAACTCCCGCACCATGTTCTTGTAGCTGCCCTTCCCGCCCGTGGGCGAGATCAGCCACGACTCGCTCGGGGGAGGCGCCGGCGCTTGCTCGCAGCCGGGCCCGAGCCCGACGCTGAGGTTCCCGACGGTGATGTTGATGCAGCCTTTGCTGGCGGTCAGGCTGGCCTTCCCGACTCCTGGGGAGGCGGGCGCGGGGGAGACGTCGACGTTGCTGGGCTGCGGGGGGTCGGTGGGAGGGGAGACGAGTTCTGGCGCGCAGGGCTGGATGAGGAAAAGGAGGGAGAAGAGGAGGAGCGCGAGGATGGGAGACGTTGGATGCGCCATCCTGCGCGCGAATGGAAGAGGACGAGCGCGGGTAGTTTATATAGATACTATTGGTGTAAAGCGCGCGAAGACGTTGGATTCGTCACCGGTATTCAAGCCGCTATAAATAGTACGCGCCATCTACCAAAATGTTTGAGGCAAGACGCGTTCTTCTGATTTCTCATGCGGAAGATCGAAGTTTTTAGTCAAATTATTTTCACAATTTCAAAAAACTTCAATTTAGACTTAACAATTTTAATTTATATTCTATATTATGATAGTTGGATTATATATTTTTGAAATTAGGATGTTATTTTTAAAATTAATAGATACAATTTATCCACTTACAAATTAGCCACCTAAAGCTATATTTTAATTTATATTCTATATTATGATAGTTTGATTTTAAATTTGTTCATTTTTGGACTGCAGAAATTTTTTTCTCCAAACTTCTCGCGAATAGGGATTGGAAGCAAATGAGTAGGGCACGTGATCAAAAAATTTTCGGCCCCGGCAGCTCAAAATTCTTAAGCAACACCTTCTAAGAAAAAAATTTATGATCCTAAAAATTATAAAAAAAATTATTATAGTATAATACATGATTAGAGCTTTTCAACGGCACTAAGATCATAGATTTTGTCTGCGTCTACAATGAAATATCGTAGACATAAAGATCATGTATCAAAATACTATTCATAATGCATAAAAAATATATAATTTTGTATCCACAATATTTCATTGTGGATAGAGCCAAAATTTATAATCTTGGTACCGTTGAAAGTTCTCATTATGTACTATACATAATTTTTTTCACAATTTTTACGATCAAAATTTTTTTTTAAAGGGATTGCTTAACTTTTTCTGAGCAAGTGATGGAACACGTAAACAGATCCTTCTCCACACGAATATCCTAAGTGTCACGCCCCGGTCGGAACGGTCTAAAAACAACGCTTATCCGTTGTCTCAAGGCCGTCCGGCGGAACACCGGAACGTGATCGCGCTAGGGTTTCCGGACCGAATTCTCGTCCCCAAATTCGAAACCCTAGTTCACGCTCACTTTTTACCCCCAAATTGCAATTCTCTCGAGGAAAGGATTGGAAACCCTAACCCTAATTTGAGAAATCGAGAAAGAATCGAAAATCCCAAATCAGAAAATCAAAATACCTCTTCTGATTTTGACCCGGTCAAAATCACGTTTACTGTGCAAACTCGCCGCCGAATCGCTCTTGCTGACGTCACGATGACGTCAGCGACCGATTAATTCGTCGCCGCGAACTCGGCTTCCTCCGATGACGTCACGCTGACGTCGCGAACGAAATCGAATTCGATTTCGAATTGCGCCGCCAATTTTGACCCGTTCGCCTCGCTGACGTCTGCTTGCGTCAGCCGCCTATGTCGTCTTCGTCTTCCTCGCGCCGAGCGTTCGCACGCAGGAACGATGCCGAACGCCGCCTGCGTTCGACGGTTTGCCGGAGGAAGGGAAAGCCGGCGGGGGAAAGACGCCGCCTGCGTCTCCGATTCGTCGCCGATCGTCGACGACCTCACAGCCGCCTGCTGCCGAGGTTCGTCGCCGCCGTACACCGAAGAACAGAGGATTTCGCCGGAAACACTCGTCGGAAGGGAAAGCTTCACTTTATTTCCTTCGTAAATCAAAGTTACAAAACCCTTCTCTCAACTTCTCACGTCGTCCTCACGTCGGCGGCGAGCGTCGCCGCCGTTACACGTTCGCTCTCCTACGTTCACCGATGGTGGATTCCTTCCCGTCTCGCCGACGTTCTCTGCTCTCCGAGTGTCGATCCCCGATTCCAATTCCAGCCTCCTCTCCTTTATAGGCGAGCCGCCTCTGCGTCTTCCGCGTCCGGGTCGCGTCTGCCGATTCCTTCGCATCGCCTGTAGCCGTCCGCGCCCACGTCCGCATGAATTGGTCGCCCGAAGAAGACGAAGCCGAGCTTTGCGGGGACGAAGCCGCGTCCGCTTCGCTCGCGCCGCTCGAATCTGAAGATATCCTCGTCGCCTGCCCGCTTCGCACGCGAAGACGCCGCCTCCGAGAAATCCGTCGTCGACCGCGTCTGGAAAACTCGTGCCGCAGACGAAGTCAAAGACGCAGCTTCCGTTTCGAGATTCGGATTTCGTAACGAAATCCGAATTTCGACTTTTTACCGCTGCCGTCCGAGTCTTGGGCCTGGGTCAGGGCCTGGGCCGAACCTTGGGCTGAACCGGGGAGCCCAGGGCCTAACAATTCTCCCCGGCCCAATTTGGACATCGCCCTCGATGTCCGGCGCGGCGCTCAGGCCCGCGCTCGCCGTTCTCTCTTTGCTTGCTGGCGGGCAGCCTCGTCAAATATATATTGACGCCTTCGTTCGTACTCTACGGGGTCGGATAAAGAGGGCAAATATCTCCCCTGGATCCGCTGGGGCCAGTCGTTCCTCTCTGTGTCTGAAGAATTCGAAGACTTCGGTGGAGCCTTTTCCTCCACTACTTGCTTCCACGTCTTTTCCTCCTGTTGAGGTTTCACCTCTTCGGAGCTCGTCTTTTGCTCGACGTTGTCCTTGTCGACTGTGTCTTTCAGCTCTGCTTCAGCGGTGGTCGATGATGATCCTGCGACCACTGAGGCAATGCGCACAACTCCTATGCGAGCCTCTACTGGTTCCTCGTCATGCACCTCCGCCGGTTTCTCAGCAAGCTCCCGATGCACAATCGCTGCAATCGCGTTCAATCTCTGTCGATCCGGACAGTCGCGTATCCGGTGCGGTCCTTTGCACAAAAAGCAGGCAATCGGTCTCAGTAGACCTTGCCCTCGCTCTGCAGGTCGAGTCTGTTCCTGCCATGCGGGTCGTCCTCCGTTTCGTCGGGGAGAGAGTCTCTCTCTCTCTGGCGCTCTAGGTCTTGGTGGAGATGGTCGCTTCGGGGGCGACCTTTGTGCTCTCTGGAAGGTCGTCCCTGAAGTCCTCTGGTCCACCAAAGACTCGGCTATAGCTGCAGCCGTCCTCCAATCCTGTGGCGCATGTCTTCGTACCTCCGTTGCCGCCCAGGGTTGGAGATTCCGGAGGAAGAAGTACCTCCTATCTCCCTCTGCCATCTCGGGTAGCTCTAACATCAGCGCGGAGAACGCCCTGACATACTCCTGGATCGTCCCTGTATGCTTTAGGCGATCCACCGCCTCTCGCGCTTGGTCCACCGAGTTTCCGGGTAGGAACTGTTGTCGCAGTTCCTCTCGGAATACCTCCCAAGTCCAACTCGCTACCTCTGATGTAGAATCAACTTTGGTTCTCCACCAGAGTTTTGCATCATCTGAGAGATATGCCGTGCATACTCTCACCTTCTCCTGATCTGTGACATGGTTAGCTTCAAAATATTGTTGCATGTCCCATAAAAAGTTACCAAGTACTTTTGCAGATCTGGCCCCTTTGAACATTGCAGGTTCTGGGGTGCGAACCTTCCCGTTGCCGTTGGGAGCCCCGTACTCTGTCCTGGTTGCAGTAGGACCACCCCCTTGTACCTGTGCCAAGGCCATGCGCATCACCGCGAGGTCCGCCAATATCTGTTGCTGAGTTGCCGTGGTGTTGGCTACCTGCATTGCCAACGTCGTCACCTGTCCTTGCAAAGCCCCTACTTGTTCTTGTAGGGCTGCCATGCCTTCAGCATTCTGGGGAGCCTCCACTACTCCAGCCAAAGCCTGTTGCAGAGCAAGAATCTGCAACCTTTGCTCTTCAATCGTGCGATGGTGTTCCTCCACATGAGGAACCACCGCATCTCTGCTGTTCCCAGTCAAACCGAGCACTTGCTCGATCCGGGCAATGCGATCTCCTTGATTCACCATGCTGTTGGATCACTTTAGGCTCTGATACCTGTTGTCACGCCCCGGTCGGAACGGTCTAAAAACAACGCTTATCCGTTGTCTCAAGGCCGTCCGGCGGAACACCGGAACGTGATCGCGCTAGGGTTTCCGGACCGAATTCTCGTCCCCAAATTCGAAACCCTAGTTCACGCTCACTTTTTACCCCCAAATTGCAATTCTCTCGAGGAAAGGATTGGAAACCCTAACCCTAATTTGAGAAATCGAGAAAGAATCGAAAATCCCAAATCAGAAAATCAAAATACCTCTTCTGATTTTGACCCGGTCAAAATCACGTTTACTGTGCAAACTCGCCGCCGAATCGCTCTTGCTGACGTCACGATGACGTCAGCGACCGATTAATTCGTCGCCGCGAACTCGGCTTCCTCCGATGACGTCACGCTGACGTCGCGAACGAAATCGAATTCGATTTCGAATTGCGCCGCCAATTTTGACCCGTTCGCCTCGCTGACGTCTGCTTGCGTCAGCCGCCTATGTCGTCTTCGTCTTCCTCGCGCCGAGCGTTCGCACGCAGGAACGATGCCGAACGCCGCCTGCGTTCGACGGTTTGCCGGAGGAAGGGAAAGCCGGCGGGGGAAAGACGCCGCCTGCGTCTCCGATTCGTCGCCGATCGTCGACGACCTCACAGCCGCCTGCTGCCGAGGTTCGTCGCCGCCGTACACCGAAGAACAGAGGATTTCGCCGGAAACACTCGTCGGAAGGGAAAGCTTCACTTTATTTCCTTCGTAAATCAAAGTTACAAAACCCTTCTCTCAACTTCTCACGTCGTCCTCACGTCGGCGGCGAGCGTCGCCGCCGTTACACGTTCGCTCTCCTACGTTCACCGATGGTGGATTCCTTCCCGTCTCGCCGACGTTCTCTGCTCTCCGAGTGTCGATCCCCGATTCCAATTCCAGCCTCCTCTCCTTTATAGGCGAGCCGCCTCTGCGTCTTCCGCGTCCGGGTCGCGTCTGCCGATTCCTTCGCATCGCCTGTAGCCGTCCGCGCCCACGTCCGCATGAATTGGTCGCCCGAAGAAGACGAAGCCGAGCTTTGCGGGGACGAAGCCGCGTCCGCTTCGCTCGCGCCGCTCGAATCTGAAGATATCCTCGTCGCCTGCCCGCTTCGCACGCGAAGACGCCGCCTCCGAGAAATCCGTCGTCGACCGCGTCTGGAAAACTCGTGCCGCAGACGAAGTCGAAGACGCAGCTTCCGTTTCGAGATTCGGATTTCGTAACGAAATCCGAATTTCGACTTTTTACCGCTGCCGTCCGAGTCTTGGGCCTGGGTCAGGGCCTGGGCCGAACCTTGGGCTGAACCGGGGAGCCCAGGGCCTAACACTAAGTACTTCGGAATAAATTATATTTTCAAAAAAAATTATTAAAAGGACAAAGAGTAGTTCGTTGGATCGTGCGAGGCCCAAAAATCCACGACAGCAGTGGCACATCAATTCGGCCCGGTCTCCGTCTTCCCTAATTATTTAATTAATCAATTTATTAATGAAGGTGTCAATTACTTAAACGGTTAAAAACCTTAGCCATTAATAATGTCTTAAAATCTAGTCCTATGTCTATTAATTAATTGTGTCACATAATGGGATGAAAGTGATAATTATAATGGTTAAGCAAAACTTTTCTAGTTCTTTGGGACCCAAACAAGGGATCTGGTGTTTGGTGTTTGGGTCGAGACACAGTGGGTCTCGTCTCTGACCATGAAAATGAAACCGCTCTTGTACAGCTACCAACCGGGGGCGACTTCTTTCAATCTCCCCCAAATGCTTCCGCTTCATTAATTATATATTATTTCTGTTTCATGTCTACCAAAAAATAGGGATATTCCGAAATACTCCACTACAATTTACAACAAGCCAAATAATTCCCAAAGCCCTTTTTTATCGGATCAGATGTACGACCACGATCCTCGCATTCGCTGCACTGTGTCTCGATTTGGACTCTCGAGCCTCCCAATCACGGACCGTTGACTAGAAACAACTGAACTCTGAAAATTCAACTTCGGCCGTATTTTAAAATACAAATACGGGAATTTGGTAGACTAAAAAAAATAAAATAAGGGGGGGAGTAATGTAATTTGCTCATCCTTCGTAGGCTGTTCGCGGACAGCGCACCGTCGAGGAGCATGGCGGTAAGCAATCCCCACGGGTGTAGATAATCTCCTCCCTCGCGCCCGGATCCCAGCCCTCTCCTCCCTCTGCATTCGTCTCCCCAGATCTCCACAACTGCAGCCCCCCGCCCCCGATCCAATGCCTTCGCCGCCGGCTGTCCAGCGGAACATCCTCGTCACCGGCGGCGCCGGGTACATCGGTAGCCACACTGTGCTGCAGCTCCTCAAGGGGGGCTACCTCGTTGTCGTAGCGGATAATCTACAGAACTCCTCAGAGGTTGCCCTTGAGCGGGTCAGCGAGCTCGCCGGGGAGTTCGGCAAGAATCTCGCCTTCCATCGGGTACCGATTTGAATTCTGTGGAATCTATTTCGAGGTTGTATGTGCTGGGACCGTTTTCTTCGGGATTCGGGGATCGGGTGTGGCTTGATTTTTGGTGTGATTCTTCAGTGAGATGATTTTCCTCCCACTCGCGCTACTTGGTTTGAGAAATTCAATTTGGATTTATCCAGTCAACTTCACTTTCTAGATTACTCTGCCATGCCCAGTAGCTTTTGTGTCCTAATGATTGCAATTTGAGATCAGCTGAGTTGTAAATCTAGGGTTTCCTCTAATTTTTTTCTTAACTTACAATCTCTAGGTGTCAGATCATTGTCTTAAGCACCTTTTGGAAGTGGTTGAATTTAGTTTGCCAGATCAAGCGGTTTAAGGCTTTTTTGTAGTCAAAGATTGATATGACTTTCACCAAATCAGGTGAATAATCATGTTCTAGCAACAATACCTTGTATGTAGATAGTTATATGAATAAAAATACGATGAAAATTGCTACAGAACCTTTATAAGAATCATACTCTAATCTTTCCATCGTCAACATCGTCCGAATGGATGCTCAAAGCAAACTCCGAGAGAAAAGTTTGTGCGGGGAAAAAAATTCTGTACTTGCATTTTAACGCAGCAAACTCCTCGAGAAAAAGTTGATGCGGGGACAAAATTATGTGCTTGCATAGTAGCACAATAAGGTTAACGACTTGCTTGACAATGAAAAACCAGTTTCATAGTTGTTGCTGCAGAAACCAAACGTTTTAAGGCGTATACTGACATTAGTCATTCTTTTCATGCTACTATGTAGCTTCATTGTTGTGCATATCAGCAAACATATTACTACAAATAAGTATGTAGGTTCCTTTGGTCGTCCAGTGCACTTCTCACATTCAGATGTCTTCTCATTTAACATAGAGTTGGGGTTCGACTTTTTAAACTTGACGCTTCAGTGCAAGTGTAGTTCACACACTAGAGATTGGCCACATTTGGCATATTTCCATAGCTCCAAAGTCCTTATTTCGATGCCTGCCAAACAATGGCTTGCTTTTTTAATCTGGTCTGTGGACTGCAATGTTCAGGGCATACTGCATTCTTTTGAGTATAATCAACATTTTAAACTGAAAACTCTACCGTACATGAAATTAAAGTGTTTGGTATACTTCAAAGCTCGTGTTTCCATCACTTAAATAGATACGGATGAGTGCCAAAACCTCATTAAAAATTTTTTTAACTGTCACACGTAATTAATTAGTTTATCATATCAAACTTAGCTTGATTCTGATGATTGACTAAGTGCATTACATGGTTTCTAGTCGGGCTTGTAAACTATGTCTGCAATTTTGCAGATTGATCTTCGAGACAGAGAAGCATTGGAGAAACTTTTTTCTTCAACTAAGTAAGTTTCTTTATGATAATCACTTACCATTTTCTTTTTACAAATATGATACAAATGTCTCTATATTGTTCTTAAATACCATGACCTTCGGAACCTATGGGGGTAGAGAATGCTAGTTGCACACTCTTATCATAGTTTTGGAATATGCATCTCATCCTATCTTCCTGTGATCTTGAATGATGACTGTTTAGAATGTGCTGATAAAATTTAAATTTCATCCATCCTATTTATCTTTAATAGGTGGCTTTTTAATGTTACAGTACGTTTCTTGTGCAAGAGAATAAAAGTGTGTTCTGATTCTAACTATGGAAACTACAGTCTTTTTCCTTGAAGTAAGGATTTTTTTAGATAAATTGTTACATCAACTGTGTATTGGTAGCTGAAGTACATTGACTAAGTTAGGGAAAGCCTAGCAAATTTTATGCTCAAGTTGATAATACATAAGCAGATGACTTCAGTATTACTGACTTGTAACTTTAGCTTATGTGACCACACTTTGTTACTGATGAGGGATGATCAATGAATTGCCACAGAGAGAAGTAATGAATTTGAAATTTGGAGCTTCAATTTGTTTAGGAAGAGCAAAAAGTAAGTTATGCTATAAATTACAGCTTCTTCATAATGCTGGCTGGTGTTGATAGAACAAGGTTATTGATACGTACTTGAACAGGAATTTATGGTTCTTTAAGAAACAATTCTACAATGATAGGGAACTAATGCATAGAGTTGGATTTACTAAATAATATATTCGATGTGGAAACAACAAATCATTCCGTGATTGCAACCTCATGTTGATGATAGACAGTGGTTCATAAAAATGAGGGAAAGAAGAGAAGCTCAGGTAGTGCTGCAATAGTCTGCTTGTGGAGGTGAAGAGTTAATGAAGCATGATAGGTAGGGGTTGGACTCCAGAGGCAATAAAAGTGAGTTAAACATGGTTTGTAGGGAAGGAAATAAGGTAAGGCTGCACTGAGAGGTGGAGGGGAACCAGGAACAACCCTCCTTATTGTAGGAGAGGTGTGCTGGTAGTGGATTCAATTGGACCATTGTTGAGGAAGGGTGGAGGGAGAAGAAGTGGCACAAAGCTGTGCCTAGGAGGTGCAACAATACAAAGTTTTGAAGTAAATTAATGTCTACTTGGCTATCGAATTTGGTTCCTTTCACAGTACCGTTGTCATCATAGCGTCAGATGGAGGGAAAGAAGTAGTGTTAAATTGTTACGGACCGCCTGATCATTTTGTTGTTGGCAATGGATATCTCAATGTATTGTTTTTTTAGAGGCTTAGACAATGGACACAAAGGCTGACTGGTTTTTTCTAAAACTCTAAAGTTTAAGACTTAAAAGGATCGATATCCTTAGGACTGCTGTAGATTGGCGTAACCTAATTCTTAAGGCATGTGCAAAAATAGGAAAATCAGGATGGAGTTTGATCTGGTTTGAACAGGACAATGACTTCTTTTACTAGTAATATTCTATGCCTAGTGCAAATTACTGTCAGGTCGCTTTATGTGTCTTCTTATACCGCATTGCATGCCTTTATCTTCTTCGGTTCTTCCCATGCTCCATAGTTCAAATGCATATGCCAAAACATAGCGATGCAAGTGTCACAATAGGCTCTTTGGGGTTTGTCATACAATGCTTAATTGATTATCTCTTGCACTAAGAATTCCATGAGTGTGCCTTTTCCAGGGTGTGCTGAAGATTTCTCTGAAAGTAAATTTTCTCCACAATATCAACAAGCTTTTCATGCTTTGCTCAATGTGTACCTAAAGAATTTAGTTCGCATAATTGGTTTCACTGATTGTGTGATTCTGCTGGATGGTTAGATTACTCACTAATATCTGATTGGCGGACGAATGAGAAAGAGATCAAACGTTTCTGCTTGGCATAACTTCAGAAACTAAAATGAACAAATTTCTCCAGATTGCATAATCCTTAGTTGATCTTTTGAGTTCCAATTATGAAACAAGTTCAGCCTCTTCTATGTTTTTTAAAGTCGATACGAAGAAAGATATTTGTTATTATTCTCTTTGTCTATTTGCATAAAAAGCACTACATTCTCTTGTAAGTTGCAAGTATAACTTCGTGCTAAAGCTATGGGGTTGTCTATGTATTTGGCCAATCTGTGACCTGCACATGCTGTGTTGGTAGTTATCAACTCTAGGCACTGTAAGTGATGAAGGCTAGAGCTTTATTATCATTCTGCTTGAGTTTTTTGACGGCGTTTGTATGAAGGTTTGTAGTATTTTCTTAAGTTGAAGCCTATTATTGCCTTTGCAGGTTTGATGCTGTTATACATTTTGCTGGGATAAAGGCTGTCGGTGAAAGTGTTAGAAAACCATTACTTTATTACGACAACAACCTCATTGGAACAATAATTCTCTTTGATGTAATGGCTTCATATGGATGCAAAAAGGTATTATGGTCCATATATTTTGCTTGTAGAGACACCAGAAAATCGTTAATAATATAAAAAACCTACTTGAGTCTGCTTATGAATTTAAGCTTAAGAACTTACAAATGATTCAATATAGCACAGACAAATTCTATTTCGGTACTGACAAAAACTTTATAATTTAATGAAGCAAATGCATGTTACTAAGTGTTTGGTCTATAAAAAAGGTCTAGAAGTCCATGTATCATGAGGCCCTGATGAAAAACATTCTACGCTGCTAGGTACCTCATTCTCACGTTAATAATAAATATTGGTATTCCATTTTTTTTCCAAGTTTCTTCTCATTATTTTTTACTGACAAAAGTGTTTCGACTTTGGCTATTCTATTTTATCTTTCCCTTCTCTATTTGAATAATTAGTCTAAGTTGATAGTTCTTGGAATCTGGTTGATGTTATCAAAGTTCCTTGGTACCGATAGCTATATTAACTTCCTAAAAATCCGCATGGAATCGAATGCTTGCATGGATATATCCAAGAGATGTAATTTTCCATAATTTATAATGATGTGCTAATATGCTCGATAAAAAGATTTCAGGACCATATGACATGCACTAACATTACATGGAAGTTCTAGTAAACCATCTAAGACGGAGATTTTTATACAGTCCAACCAATAGTCTGACTTGATCTTTATAGTTGTTAAATTTCCTTTTCTTTACATCTTCATGGTGCTTTGTTCAAATGCACATTTATAATGCTGATATGAAAAATAAGTATTAAGTACAATACAAGCTTAGTGTTGGAACAATCAAATGTATGTGGTGGCAAAGAAATACATTGGTATAACAAGGAAGTGCATTCTTATCAGTTTTTAGTAACCAAGTACTATGAATAAGTATTTCCATGTTACTGTGTACATAAGAGTTTTATCAATTGCAAATAGTCGTATTAGTTTCGTTTAGCTAAGGGGAAAAGTAGTTAATGATGCCGCATCCAGGTAATTGAGAAGTCACTGTCGCTAAGGTCTTCAGAGAGCTAGATGCTTAGGTGGTTGCTGCAGTTTGAGTGAATTGTCAGACACCTGGGACAATATTGTCAGGTTGCTTTGGGTCACATTTCGATGGTTATTTTCTGTGATTGATGTTCTTTATAGATTTTAGTTAATTTTGAGTTGGATGCTTCTATTCTACACTCTCTATTTCCTGCATTTTTCTGGTCTGAAAGGTTATTCTAACTTGTATCACTTTCATGCTGATCAGTTTTGCACATTAGTTTTTATTTCAAAGCTCAAACATTTGGATGCTCAGTATCTTAATTATTTTCAGCTGGTATTCTCATCATCAGCCACTGTTTATGGGTCACCCAAAGAGGTACCCTGCACAGAAGAATATCCCTTGTGTGCAATAAACCCATACGGACGAACTAAGGTTTCTTACACATTGCCACTGTGTTTCTTTTTACATGCATGGACTTTCATAATTCTCTGCATCCTTTTCTGTCATTGCAGCTTATGACTGAAGATATCTGTCGTGATATTTGTAAAGGTGATAGTGATTGGGATATAATATTACTGAGGTATTTTAATCCTGTTGGAGCTCATCCCAGTGGATACATTGGTGAGGATCCCCGTGGAACTCCAAATAACCTCATGCCGTATGTACAGCAAGTTGCTGTTGGAAGAAGACCTGCCCTTACAGTATTTGGAAATGATTATCCAACTAAGGATGGCACACCGGTACTATTATTTAACATGTATTGTTTTTATTTTGTTTCAAAAGGATCTTGAGGTATCTAGCCTTTAAGCATATCTCAGAGGATATCAGTATTTTGTGAAGGTGCCATTCATTCATTTCTATTTGAGGTCGATGCAGTTTACCGATTAATCCTCACCGCTGTTTTTTGCACTACAGATCGTACCATAAGTTCCATTATCTAAGATGTGAGTTCTGATCACATATTAAGAACTATGAACTAGTTAGTGTTTGGTGTCCTGATGCCTGATGAAGCCACAGTGCAATTATATGGTGTAGGCTTTCCATCTGTAGTTGAAAATTAGAAGTCTGAAAAAACTTGTGATGAATTTTTTGCTGACCCTGCGTTTCCTCAAGGATATCAAATCTACTATACGTTTATCCTTTTGCTAACTTATAATGTCATTTTTTTTTTATTTCAGTGTTATCAATATGGATTTAGAAAGTGCATATATTTCTCAATTTATCTACATATAATAGTTCTTTTTGCAATCTCTGCAATAGTTTTGCCTGCACTTTTTTGGTATCCTTATATTGTTAAAGTCTTTGACTTAACCTGCAATCTCCTACAATCCATTTGCGCATTCTTTTTTCCTTTTTAAGTGTCTTCTAATCACAAAATTTTGTTCTTATAGCCATCATACTCTGACTCCAATTTCCAGGTAAGGGATTACATTCATGTTCTTGATTTAGCAGATGGACACATTGCTGCTCTGCAGAAACTCTTTGAAGGCTCTCACTTAGGTGTGCATAAACACAACTCAATGTACCCACTAGAAAAAGAACCTGCATATTTTCTGTTTGCCACAAGAACTGACTATATAGTCTAGCATACTTAAGAATTGCCTTTGCAAGGAAGCAAAGGTTAAACTGAATGTTCCTAACTCTCTTGTTGACATATACGATATGATAATTAATGTAAAAACCATTTTCACTCGTGATGAAATGTAGTAGAGAATAGGTTGGAGATGTGCTCATGTATCCTCTACGCTAGAAAACTTGCACGTGGGACCCATTTCACCTTCTTTAGTAAATAAGGGTAAGGAATGTTTGGTTTCTATTGGGCCTAGGCTTGTTGAGCCCTAGATTGTGGTTGGCTTGGTCCATGTCTTATTATGGCTTGGTCTAAATATCATATTTAGATCATTATGGGTCCACGCTAGCACAATCACTATTGAGCATAGCTCTGACCACTTATTGAAAATATTCACAGAGAAAAAATCAAAATAGCACATAAGATACTAAAAATAGATAAAATAATTTTATATTTTAAAATTACCAATATCATTCTATTTCATAGGTTTTTGAGGGGTGAAAAGGAAAAAAAATGTCTAGCTTAGATTCAAAGAAATGGATGTAGACCTCTAAAAGTTGATGCTTGGCCACGCGTACTAGTGTACATATGCCATATGTCTAACCAATCTTCTGCATGTAGGACCAACCTATGTGGCACAAACCCACAGAACTTGAAGCAAACGCATTGATCAGTCCAATACTAGGTCAAGCATGATCCAACCCAGCGCAAGGCAAAAGCTGTAGGCCACTTGCTTATGGTTTGTTTGACACCTCGGACAAAAGCAATTAATCAATTGTCATAAGCACATTGTGTGAATGTTCTTCAATGAGTTTCTTAGGCTATTTATACTGGAAGGAAAAAGAGGAAATGAAGGAAAACTTAGTTTTCCCTCATTTTCTTGGAGGGAAAAAAAGAAGGAAAAGAGAAGTTTGAGGGGAAATCCCTCTCTTTTGCTCTCACTTTGGTTCCATCCAAATTGGGTGGAAACCACTTAACAACTTTTTCTTTCTTTTTATCTTTGATTCCCTTTTTTTTTCCTTTCACTTTTCTTTCTCCTCAAGGAAAGTGTTAGAGAAGACACTTGTGTAGGTTGTTTTAATTTGTTTGATTATTCTTTTCTTTGATTTAGATTTGTCAATCTTTTTCTTGTCATTAACACCTCTCTCTTGTACCTTTATTACTTGTCTACTTCCATGCCTTTTAATTTGGCTTTCCTCCCACAACTTGTTATCCATGCAAGGGCTGTGTTTACTGTTGAAACCTGTTGTTGCATAGTATTTACTAAACATCTCACTTTTCATGTTGTGATTATAGTCATTTTGCAAAATGCAGGATGTGAAGCCTATAACTTAGCCACTGGAAGGGGAACATCTGTCTTAGAAATTGTAGCTGCATTTGAGAAGGCTTCTGGAAAGGTGCTACGGTGCTCATGTGACAAATATTTGTTTTACTTTAAACCTTAACTGTTTTCATTGAATCTGACCTGTAAAATATCTTCAGAAAATACCTTTAATTATGGCCGGAAGGCGGCCTGGTGATGCTGAAATTGTGTATGCATCCACTGCCAAAGCGGAGAAGGAGCTACATTGGAGGTGCGCAGTAGATACCTTATGGTTATACACCTTTACAAATATGATCAAGTACCTTGATATATATACTCTGCATGCACATGATTGATCTATTACATTTTTAGTTCTCGTACTTGTCAAAATTTTCTTCGCAAGTTGTAAGAACATGCCAGATGTTAAAATTCTTTGACATGGCCAGCTTCGTGGCTGAATGACGATGAATTTGGTGCAGGGCAAAGTATGGCATTGAAGAGATGTGCCGAGATCAATGGAACTGGGCTAGCAAGAACCCTTGGGGATATAGATCGCCTGACGCAGCTAATGGAAATGGAAAGTGCCCCACTTCACAATAACACCAAATCCTTCAGTGAGAGGGAAACAAATCACTAATTGACAACTTGATATAGATATCACATATCTAGCTGATATAATTCTTCAATTATTACATTGTGAATAAGCATGCTTCGAAGAGAGATTGATATCGTTCTGCTTTTTCCGATATGATTCATTCTTTTTAGCCCACGATGGAACTAGTTGGCTGTTGATTCGTTATCCGATGTTGACGGGTAATAGCATGTTATCAGGCAATTCAGTATGGACTTGGAGTAAGTAGACAGTCAGCCGTGAGCCTGACGTGCTACAAGGATGTACATGATGTGGTATCTCGTCACTATCTCGTATGCCAAATTTGATAATCTCATGTATATGATGTTTTATAGTCGGATCTGTAGCCAAATTTGGGGGATCTGATGTATATGTTATATTATTGTAGTTTTTTATATTGACATGTCCAACTTTGCATTTCTTTCCACTTTCGTGTTGTCTGACTCGGGAGTACCTTGTGAACTAATTTGAGCAGCTGTGTTATATAGCGCGTGGTTGAATCAGCTTATGCCAGCCGACCAAATGGGGTTTTCTAGAGCTGGACTGACCGGTCCAGGGAAAATTGCATTAGCTTGTAAGGTCTGAATTCCCTAATTCTCTTCGGAGATATAATTTTTTGTTTGCCGGGAGCGTACTTGTCGGCCGGTACCGTTGCCGAAGCATGAGACACCGGCTGCCGAATCCAAAATCGCCCAACAGTTCGCAGCAAATGGCAATGGAAATTCAACGACGGAGCCGTGCGACGATGTGAGAGTCAACACTGCGCTTGATCTGTGGCATTGCTTGAGCCTGAGCCATTACATGGCACGCTCGATCCGATTCCCTCTCCTGCGTCCGCGCACCAAATCCAGAGAAACCACTACTCCAAATTAAAAGCAAATAACAGGCTAAGATCCTTAAAAGCTTCTAAATCATAGTGCACCACTTGTTCTATAGTGTTCCTAGAACATACAGAGAATCTTTAAAGATAACTACTCGCTCACATGTCCTAAAGGATACAGTTTAGCAATTCTAGAGTTTCGGGTGTTTAATTGATGAGATATAGAATGTAATCAACTTAGAATCTGCCGTCTTCTAAGATGTTCATTTTTTTAAGCATCTGTTCTGGTGAAGGACAATAAAGTGAAGCCTTTTAGATAGCAACAAGCATGGATAAAACAGTTTCTTTAGTAAGTTTTGATCTTAGCTTCGCATGCCTGTGTGTTTCTAAGTGTCATGCGAGAGGGAATAAAGAAGAAGAAATACTAGACATCTGCATATTCATTTTATTCAAACTTGAGAATGTATCAATTTTCTAATGAACGAACTAGTGAGGAACATGAACAGGCAGGGGAAGCCCTGCCGTCCCAGAAATTGGAGCTTTCTCGCATTTGTAATCGACTAAAAGCAGTTGGTTGGTGCTGATATTATCGGCAACGATTGACCTGTTGATGAGCTTGAGGAGGACTGCCTGAAGCTCCTCACCATTGCTCCATTCGTGTACTTGAGCTTGGAGAAGCTGAGGACTCTCACATATAAGATTCCACAGGGGGTAGTCCTTCCTTGGCATAACATAGTCTCCTTCACTAAACCTAAGGGACGGGCAAAAGTCACCCTTGCCATCCCCCAGGTAGATGAATTGCTTCTTTCCTTTGAGGAAAGCTGATGCTCGGATTCGATCAATGATCACACCCTGTATTCACCAAGTTCACTATTGGTACCAGTTACAAACTAGTAGAATCAGAAAGAAAAAGGAGTGCCTTTTTAATTTAGTCAAACATCAATGAAAAATCACGCTTCACTTTGATACCAAACATGAGGAATGGAATTTGATTCCCACTTTGTATCCGTATCACCTAGGAATTGCAATTTAGATTCGGATGAATTCTATCCATTATAGTATTGGCTTTCTTTTTCCATTGAAATGGGTTCCAAACAACGAAACAGTGTTCCTCTATTGTAATTAGAAAGAAAATTATACGGAAGAAACACGACAGGACACAATCCCTATGAACAAAACAAATAGTTGCTTTTGCAGGATGGTTCAGATTGATGGTTGCAGGTTAGTCTCACGCATAGGCCAAAGCAGGAAGAACAGAACATTGTTGTTCGCACTTGTGAAAAATTCATCAAACGTAGAGTGTGCAAAAAAAAACGTACCTTGCACATGTTGGGCGGGCAGAGAGAGAAACCAAGAGAACATTTGGTGAAATCATCATGGTAGGGGCGGATCCTAAGCCTCCCCTCCTGCACATTGCTAGGGTTCGTGCTGATCTCAGAGAAGCAATCCATCAACCCATGGTGCTTGAGGATCGTCTCAATGAAGAAGTGGTTGGCATCGCTCACCACCCTCAGTTCACACCTAAATTTGGAAAACGAATAACAGATCAGAGAGACCGATGAAACAGAAACAAGAACAAGAGGAAGACGGAAATCGCACCCGAGGGCGTGGGCAGCCTTGATAGCTCCGACGATTTGGGGATCCAGAGGCGCCCTCCTCAGGCACTCCGCGATCTCTTCAACGGACCTTCCTTGCGAATGCAGCTCCATCATCATCCGATCCTGTCGAAAGAAAGAAACAGAAACGAAACCCTATGCCTGCATCTAATTTAAGGGAACGTTCGGCATTCGGCAATGCAAAAAATTGATCGAGGGACGGATGGCACGACGAACCATTAGAGGATTCCAGGGCATGCTGGCGCGAAGGCGGTGGAAGAGCTCGGTTAGGCCGAGTTCATCGATCACCCAGTCGTCGCTGTCGCAATCTATGATCGTCTTGTCGAAGTCGAAAACCACGACAATGTCCGCCATTAGCGTGGAGCTACCAGGGACTGCACGACTGGTGAGAGGTGGCGGGTGAGGAGGGTGATATATAGCCCGGAACCGATCGAGGAACGGGGGGTGTGTCACGGCCTCGTATTGCTGCTGCCCCAAGATATTCATTCAAGCAAAGCACCGCCGGCGGTTTTCTCGGCAGAATACCCGGGCAAGCTGCGTGGTGCGGTCTGTGCTTTTGAACTACAGGAGGGCAACGCTAAAATATTGAATCAATACTCTTCACGTTTCGTAGTTCGTACTGCATACCACGTGTACTTTGGAATTAATTAAATGTGCCTTGGTTGCTTTGCTCACACGCTGTAGCCAATCATGGAAAAGTTCCGACTCCGCAAACCATGCATGCTGACTAGGATTGTAATTATTTATTTGTGATGTAGGCAATCAGAACTCCAGCTGCGCAGGGTGTGGATGCTGATTGTCACGCTCCGGTCGAAACGGTCTAAAAATAGCGCTTATCCGTTGTCTTAGGGCCGTCCGGCGAAACACCAGATGCGTGACTCCCTAGGGTTTCCGGCTAATTTCTTTCCCCAAACACAGAAAAGTCCATAAAACCATAAATTCAATCACCTTTTCCAATTTTGACCCGCTGGTCAAAATTATGCACTTGCTGACATCAGCGTGACGTCAGCCCTCGATCGACTTCGCCGCGCGCGTAAATCCCTTGCTGACATCATCGAGACGTCAGCGCTCCAAATCGAAATCACTGCATCGAATTTCGTCTGCTGGCGTCAGCGTGACGTCGGCGTGCAAATCGATTTCGCCGAATCGATTTCCACCGTTGACCAACCTTATTCTGACTTTTGCCTCGAAGCTCGCGCCCGAGCTTCGTCTTCCACCTCGCGACGCCGCCGCGTCGCTGCCACTGTCGAGCGCCGCCGCGCTCTGGAGTCCGCTGGGAAAAGGGGAAGGCTGCCGCCTCCCGTCGTCGTAGAACAGGGGAAGGAGAAGGAAGGTAAAGCTTCGTTTATTCCTTGAAGAAGACTTACAAGCCTCCTCTCTCAACGCCGACGACCACCGTCGCCGGTGCCCCTCTCCCTCCCTGGCCGGCGCTGCCGATTACAATCTCTCGTTCACCTTTCTCTCGCCTCGACACTCGTCGTCGCCGGCTCCCTCAAGCTCACAGACTCTCCTTGTTCCGTCTGTGGGCTTGGACGGGGCGACGACGCGCCTCGCCGTCGCCGGTGGTGGCGTACCCGCTCACCTGGTGGAGTCGCTCTCCGTCGCGCACTCCCCCCACTTCTTTGTCTGTTGCACGTTTTATAGGGCAGAGGCGTCGCTCGCCTCTGCCGCTGGATTCGGACGCGGCCCGCGTCCTCTGCTTTGCTCGCATACATTAGAGCTGTTGCCGAAGACGACCTCTTCCTCCTGAAGATCTCGCTGCCTCTGCGTCCGCGTCGTCCGCTCGAGCAGCCACCGTTGTCTTTGAGCCCGCGTCGTCCGCTGAAGACGACGAGCTCACTGAGTGTCTGAAGCCGCTCGCCCTGCGCTGACTACGTCGCCTGTCCGAGAAGCCTGCTGCTTCCCTTCCTCGCATCCGCGAGATCATCCGCACGACCCGGTCGTCGCCTCGTTTGCAAACATCGACGACGCCACTCGCTTCCGTGTCCGCGTCTACCGCCGAGGGACTCACCTGAGGTTCCGCGTCGCCCGCTGAAGACGAAGCTCGCAGCTTCGTCCGCTTCCGCCGCGCGCGTTCGCCGCGCCGAACTCGTCGCATCGTGCGAAGAGGATGCCGCCGCACCTTCTTTTCCCGGGTCAACATTGATTGTTGACCGGGTTTTCCTTCTCAGCAGGTGGGCTTCTTCATGTAGTGAGCCTAGGCTTGGGTTGGGCCGAACCGGCCTGACCGAGGCCTGACACTGATTAGTCATCAATTTGTTCGGTTTGAGAAAGCCAATCCAAAGTTGAGAAAGCCCAAGATAATTTTTTTTTAAAATAAATTATATTCACATAATATACACCTTCTAAAATCTAAACTATCAAATAATATAAATATTATCGTAAATAGATTTATCCATAATAAAAAAAATACATTTTTTGATCGTGGATATAGGATTTAGGATATTTTGATAAATATATTCATGATAATATTAATATTGTTAGATAATTTAGAATGTATAGATTAAGTGAATATAGTTTATCTAAAATAAATTTTCTATCCATAAAAAATTATAACTCTTATTAACTTTTCCTCGGGAGGGACTGTTGTGAAAACTTTTTGGCTTTTCTCCCTCGCTTCCAGCAGAACGTCAATGCATCGAATACCTGGTCTTTTACTCGATAGCTCCACGATTACAAAAATTCAAGATCTGATTATAAATTATAATAATAATAAATGTATAATATAATAATATTTATTATATTATATAATTTTATTTATTAATAAATTAATTTAAAATTATTTGTTATAAATTGAATATCAAATCAAACTGAACCGATAAAATCAGTTTAATTTAATTTTGAATTTAATCAATTCGATTCAGTTTAATTTAAAAAAAATAAAATTAATTTTGGTTCAGGGTGAAGAAATTAAAAATCTCTTTTTTCAAGCTAGACTCGATTGATCCCTAAGCGGCAAATCCCTTTCGATTCCCAATTCCATCGTTTTGCATTAAGACTGCATTAATTGCATGCAAATTTCACCAAATCTTCTGCCTTCCGATTTTCTATTATTATACAAAGTGCTCTTAATGCATTAATTGCACCTAGAGGTGGCCATGGGCCGCGCCCGGGCCCGCCTCGGCCCGGGCCCGGGCCCGCCTCGGCCCGCCAGAAATCGGGCCGTGCCAGGCACGGCCCGATTGTAATCGTGCCGTGCCGGGCACGGCATGGCTGAAAATTACTTCGGCCCGGCACGGCACGCGGCACGATTAGGCGTGCCGTCGCCGGCACGGCTCCGCCGGGCCGTGGGCACGAGTCCGACCCGCGGGCCGTGTGGGGCCCGGCCCGGTTTTGGCCCGTGGGCCGAATTTAAAAAAAATCTTTTAATAAGTAAATTACTTAATTAAAATATATAAAATGTGAAAAAATAAAAAAAATTGAGAATGTATATTACACAAATTTTTGAAAAATGTTAAACTTTTATATATTTTAGACCGGACCCATTACAGGCTGCCTACGTACCCCACTCAAAGGAGGAATCAGGTCTACGTAGTTCTCTTTTTACAACTCTTTTTACAACTCTTTCTACAACTTTTTTACAACTTTTTTTATAATTATTTATTACAACGTTTATCCATTGGTGCTTCCGCTTGCACTTCCAAGACTTTGTTCATCATCATCCGATGAAGTTGAATGACCACCTTTATCTTGAAGACGATCTTCAGCATCTAGCCAATCTTTAAGACAAATACACATTTCCACGCTTTCTTCGTTCATTCGGCTTCGCTTCTCGTCCAGCACCCTGCCGCCTGCACTAAAACAAGACTCCGATGCTACAGTAGACACCGGAGGAGTTAGTAGATCACGTGCCATGGCAGAAATCACAGGATATGATTTTCCTTGTGATCTCCACCATGATAAAATATCAAAATTATCTATTTGTTCTTCTGTGAGTAAAGATGTATGATTATTTTCTAAAAAAAATGTTAATTCATTAAAATTACTAGATCTACTTGTTGATGTTCCTTTTCTATTTAAAATTGAGCGTATTCTTCCTGTAATATTTTTACTACTAGTAGATACATTAGTTTGAGAGGATGTTGGATTCATTGTATGTCCAAATTTTAAATTATAAACATTATACATTTCATCTAATAAGGTAGAAATTTCATTTTTTTTCTCATCTACTCCTTCAAGTTCCATATTTCTATAATATTCATCTAATAAAATATGAACACCTTCTAATTTTAATCTAGGATCCATAATTGAAGCTAAACAATATAAAGGAGATATATTTTTCCAATATTTTTTAAATTTTGTTTCCATTTTAAAAATTACTTGAAAAACATTTTCATCATGTCTATATTGAGAAAACATTTCACTAATTAAAACTAAATGTTCTAAAATTAAACATGATGTAGGATAATAAACACCAGATAAATGAGTGCTAGCATTATAAAAAATTTCTAAAATATTATGTAATAATTTTGCTTTATCCCAATCATTTTCTTCAATGTTTCCATCAGGCATTCTTTCATTATAAAATAATGTAAGAGGATCCTTAAATGGAAAACATGTTGTTAGCATATCATAAGTAGAATTCCATCGTGTTTTAATATCAAGTTTAAATTTTTTATATGACAAACCATAAGATTTACATGTTTGTCTAAAATCTTGATTTCTAGAAGTAGAAGAAGTAACAAATCTAACAGCATTTCTTAATTTAGTTACATGTTCATCTACTTCTCTTATTCCATCTTGAACACATAAGTTTAGAATATGACATGCACATCGTATATGAAAACAAACACCATTAAATATTGGATGTAACAATATTTTTAATTTATCAATTGCACTATCATTATTACTTGCATTATCAAAACTAATTGAAAAAATTTTATTACTTATATTATATGAATGTAAAATGCTATGAAATTGTCTAACTATAGCATTTGCAGTATGAGGAAATTCAAAAATTTTAAATGCAATAATTCTTTTTTGTATAAAAAAATCACTATCTATCCAATGTGCCGTAATACACATGTATGACTGATCAGAATGATTACTGGTCCAAATATCAGATGTTAAAGAAAGATAAGAAGTTAATGTAATTAAAACTTGTAAAAGATTAGTTTTATATTCAGCAAAAATTTTTATAGCATCCCTACGCATGGTTTGTCTACTTATTTTTCTATATTTAGGTTGTAGTGATTTATGTATAAATTTTTCAAATTTATAATTTTCTGCTAAAGAAAATGGTTGTTCATCCCAAACAATAAATTTAGCTAATTCTTTTCTAAGAACTTCAGTAGAATAATTAAAAACTTCAAAAGAACTAGAGGAAAGGTTGAGAGTAGCCTGTGCACGATCGATTTGAGTTTGATGGCTTTTGATGTGGCGAGTCAAATGACCAGTTCCACCCGATGATTTGCAAGTCAGGACTTTTTTGCATTTCTTGCAGCTGGCTCTTTCTTCGCCGTTAATCATCACCACATCGAAGCTCTTCCAAACGTCGCTCGTGCGTTTTCTTGAGCCCGACGCAGTAGACTCGTGAGGGTTTGCACTGCATCCCTCCTCTCCCTGCATAGTGTTAGTAGGCTCAAATTCAACATGCTCTTGCTGTTGTTGATTTGGGTCGTAAAGCGGAGGGTTGGCATCTTGATCTTGATCGGGGGGCATAACGGGGTTAGTTGTCCCTATTAGCTCCTGCTCTAATGCCTCAATCTCCCATGGCAAATAATCCCATGTATTGTTCAATCCCGCTATTAATTCTACATATAATATTTAAAGTTAGTCAAAAAAATTTATAAAATAAGATTAAATGCTTACTAATAATAAATTATACATTAAAAAATTACCTTATCACGTGTTTGAAGATCGCTTAATAAGAACTAAGAAGTTGATGTTTCAGCCTTCAACAACCTTAATTTAAACATAATTATGAAAAAAATTTATATTAGAATAATTTAAATTTAAGTACAATTACATTATAAAAGATTAAAAGTAAATTAATTTACTACTTACTTGATCTTCTCCACGTGACTAGACCGAGGGAGCTTTGAAATCTTGATGGCTAATTGAAACTCAAGACTTAGAAAAGAGATTAAGAGAGTATTAAGAGAGAATGAGAAAGTAATCCAAAGTTAATTGGAAACTTGTGTGAAGAAATGAGAGGGTTGGGGGTCAATTTATAGGGATGAATTGGGTGTAAATTTACATATTTATCCCCTATTTTTAATTATTAAAAGGGGCTAAAATGGTAATTTTATAACATAAAGACAATTATATCCCTAACTTTTAAATTTTTTAAAACCGTTATAGGGCTATTTTGGTAAAAACGCATGCCCAAATCAAATTTTTGAACGTTGCCGCCCATTCCAGCCGTGCCGTGCCGAGCACGGCCCGCGTGCCGTGCCGAGCACGGGTCCGTGCCGTGCCTGGCCCGGCCCGCGGGCCGTGCTCGGCACGGGCCCGTGCCGTGCTCGGCCCGGCCCGGCCCGCGGGCCGCGGACCCTCGGCCCAGCACGGCCCGAGCCGGGCCGCGGGCCGCCCGCGGCCCGTTGACTTGGTCAACGGGCCGTGCCCGGGCCGGCCCGTGTCGTGCCGGGCCGTGCGGGCCGCGGGCCGGCCCGGCCCGTTGGCCACCTCTAATTGCACCGAATGCCATTTCACCAAATCTTTTGCTTTTCCATTTTATATTATTATACAACGTCAACCAATTTTCTATGCTATGTGACCTGTGCGCCACATGCCTACCTGTGCCCAAGCCTGCCTACGGAACCCCTCTAACCGTGGCGCTCCAAGATACTTCGACATCTCTACGTCGCCACCTCCCCCAGACGAGCGCACATCCTCAGCAGCCGGCAGCTGAGAAATTTCTCGGCTGCCTGCTTAAATTTAATATTAAAAATATTTTTTTAAATTTTTTTTAAAATAATTTATATGTTATAATCTATCCAATAGTGTTAATACTATGATAGTTTAAATTGTATACAATAAAAAATTACCCTAAACATTATTGTATAAAAGATTATAAAGAATTTTCTATACAATAATGTTTAGGGTAATTTCTTATTATATACTATCTAAACTATCTCAATATTGATACCATTGGATAGATTATAACATGTAGATCATTTCTAAAAAAAATATTTTTTTACACAAAAATTAAAGAGGCACCTTAGAAATCCTCGGCTGCATAGGCAGCCGAGGATTTCTGTCCCCCCAGGCCCCCAACATTGAAAAAATACCCAAGCGAGAAAAGTTATGTTAAGTACCTTAAATTTTAATTAAAAAATATTATTTTTAAAAATTTTTTTTAGAAATAATCTATACATCATAAGCTATCCAATGGTACCAATATTATGATATTTTAGATCATGTATACTCGTTAAATGCCCTAAACAAAATTATATAGTGAATAATATTTTTTATCTTTTATGTGATTTTGTTTAGGGTATCTAACGAGTATACATGATCTAAAATATCCCAATATTGATATGATTGGATAGCTTAGGTCAAGGCTGGCAATTCGGGTCAACGGGTCATAAATGGGTCGTATCTGCTATGACCCGTGACCTGAATAGCGTAACCCGAATACGATCTGTTTAATTAATTGAGTCGAGAGGTATAACCCAAACACGACACGCATTTAAATGGGTCAACCCAACACGACCCGAGTAACCCGTTTATTAAACAGGTTACATATTAACCTGTGAATTGACACGACCCAAATAACCTATTTATTACATATGTCACTTATAAAGCCAAATAGACACAACTCAAATAACCTGTTTAGTAAATAAATCACTTATAAATAGCTTCAATATTCTAACAAAAAAATATAATATTAAAATATAATTCAAATAGCATAATAACTGTACATATCACCAACATACTAACATCCAAAAAAATATCTTCATAATTCATGATATATAATTCAAATTACATAATAATTATGATTCATATAAATCAATATACTATCAACATTCTATCAACATAAACAAAATAAAAGCATCATCGCAAGTCAAAATATTTCAGTTACATGATACATAAAGCAGGCGGAACCGCTGGCTCAGGTGTGGAACAACAAACAGCAAAATCGTTGGCTCAAGTGGAGGAGAGACAGAGGGCAGGTGGTGGACCGTGGATAGCTGGGGGCAACGGTAGAGAGGTAGGGAGCAACGGTGGAAGAGGAGGTGGTGGAACCGTAAGGGCAGCAGCGGCAGATTTGGGGAGCAGCGGCGGAACTAGGAGGGCAGTGGCGGCAGATCTGTGAAGGCGGCGGCAGAACTAGGAGGGCAGTGGCGGCGGATCTGTGAAGGTGGCAGCGGATCTGGGGAGTAGGCGGCAGAACTAGGAGGGCAGTGGTGGCGGATCTGTGAGGGCGGTAGCGGATCTAGGGAGCAGGCGGCGGAACTAGGAGGGCAGTGGCGAATCTGGGGAGCAGACGGCGGATTCGTGAGGGTAGTGGTGGATCTGTGAGGGCAGCAGGGGAGGAGAAGCAGGGAGCGAAGGCGGAATCGGGGAGGATGGAAGAGCAGCAGGCGGCGAGGCAGGGAACCGGCAACGTAACCGGCAAGGATGGAGGCGACGAACGACAGGAGGAGGCGCTGGAAGAAGTAGTGAATGGGAGGGAGAAAAGGTTGTGGGCCTGCGACAGTGAGAACAAAGGACGAAAGGAGGTGGCTTGGGGGGCTGCAGAAACTAGCGAAGCTAGAAAAATCTTGGAATGAGAAGAAATAGGTTAACTTGATCTCACCCTTCATTTGAAATTGAAAGGTGGAGATCATCAAATGAAATAGTATTAATGGGCTAGTCCTAGGGATGGCAGTCGGGTATGATTTTTAGCGGGTACCCGCGCTACCCAAACCCGATTATAGGTAATCGGGTACCCATTAATCGGGTTCGGTTCGGATATGGGTAGTAAAAATACTACCCGAGTCGGGTTCGGGTAGGGTTCGGGTAGTATAGTCTGGATATCTGCTACTCGAATCCGGTTATATATATATATATAATATTTTATTATTTAATTTTTATTAAGCAATATTATATTATAATGGTTTTATGTTGCTAGTACTAAATAATCGGGTCGGGTTTAGTGGGTACCCATTAAACCCGACCCATATATGTAAATGGGTATACAAATTATTCAAGGTACTTATATTTATATTACTTCATATCGGGTATTTATAGGGTTCGGGGTAGTATACAGGCAGTAAAATTATATTCGGGGTCGGGTTTGGGTAGGAGTGTTAAAAAAAATTCGGGTAGTTAAGCGGGTAGGAGTGTTCGATTATGGGTAGTGCAAAAAATGTACCCGACCCGCTGCCATCCCTAGCTAGTGCATTATATTTGGGCTGGGCTTCTATATATATAAAATAAATGGGTTGAACGGGTCAACCCGTTTATGACTCGACACGACCCGAATATTTTCGGGTCATAAACGGGTGTCGATCCGAATATTTTTGGGTCATAAATGGGTTGACCGTTTATGACCGAACACGATTATGTCTGACCCGAACCCGCTTAACTTCGTGTCGGGTCGGGTCGGTTTGTCAGGTCGTGTTAGTTTTTGCCAGCCTAACTTAGGATATATAAATCATTTCTAAAAAAAAAATTAAAAAAAAAATCTTTTTTGATTGAAATTTAAGGGACCCAACATAACTTTTTCGCCTGGGTACCCAGGCGAGGCCTTTTGCTCCCCAACATTGTCCCTTCCACCCCTTCTGCTCGCGACTGGATCTCCATGGTGCTCTAGTGGGTGATGGTGAACACGAGGAGGAGCTCCTCGCGAGTCCCCAAATCTCCCTCTTTTTTGACTCATCGGATTTGACTCTTCTATTCTGCATCGGCCTCGCTTATTGCATCGCTTCATCAACGTTGCCGCCACTGGAGTCAATCATAGGGTTCTGCTCTCTATCCTCCCTCTTGTTTTAGGTTTCTACATTTTGTTATTGTATTTTTGTATTTTTTGGGCTTGATCGATCGTAGCTCTTTAGAACGAATTTGTGTTTTTTTTTTCTAAATTATCACATAAACTATATTGTGCTTGGACAAATTGTAATAAATTTGATTTTAATCAGTTTGAACCAAATTGAACCTAATATTTTTGGTTCGATTGAATACGATTTTAATAACACTTGATTGGGTTTCAATTTAAAAAAAATTTATAAAAAAAATTAATTTAAGTCCAATCGGTTCAGTCTGAGTGGCTTAATGCATATATAATATAGGGTTTCGGGTTCAAGGAGAAAATTTCCTAGGTGGAGTCTTCACGTAGGAATCTTGAGCGAAGAGCTTGTGGAGCATAGATTTTGCTTTAAAAATCGTGCATACCTGCACAACACTTGATGATTGCATATTATATATATTTTAAAGCTTTATTAATAGTCAAGATTATCTCCGTTCAAAATTCCTAGGAAGAAAAATTTTCGGGTTCAGGATTCCGCATTCTCTAATTTTTTTAGTTTTTATTTTTTAAAAGTCTCTTATTTCTCTCCCTCAAATATTAATTCTTATACACCGTCAAAGGCAAATTAATAATTCGAACAAATTCATAAAAGGAGTGGTAGCTGAAGAAGAAAAAGGGCGCAAGGGATAAGCCGATAAGATGCCTGCGGAGCAGGTAAACCACAACGGCGTGGCCGCCTCAGCGGCGGCGACGACGACGGTGCCGAGCTACCCGCCTCCCGAGTCCGAATCCGAGGAATCGTGGTTATGGACTCAGATCAAGGCGGAGGCGCACCGCGACGCGGAGTCAGAACCAGCGTTGGCGAGCTTCCTCTATGCCACCGTGCTCTCCCACCCCTCCCTCGCCCGCTCCCTCGCGTTCCATCTCGCCAACAAGCTCTGCTCCTCCACTCTCCTCTCAACTCTCCTCTACGATCTCTTTCTTCAATCCTTCTCCTCCTCCCCGTCCCTCATCTCCGCCGTCGTCGCCGACCTCCTCGCCGCCCGTCACCGCGATCCCGCCTGCGCCTCTTTCTCCCACTGCCTCCTCAACTACAAAGGCTTCCTCGCCGTCCAGGCCCACCGTGTTTCCCACCTCCTCTGGACACAGAACCGCCGGGCCCTCGCCCTCGCTCTCCAGTCCCGCATCGCCGACGTTTTCGCCGTTGACATCCACCCAGCCGCCCGAATCGGCAAGGGCATCCTTCTCGACCACGCTACAGGCGTTGTCGTGGGAGAGACCGCCGTCATAGGAAACAACGTCTCTATCCTCCACCACGTCACACTCGGCGGCACAGGCAAGGCCGTCGGGGACCGTCATCCCAAGATCGGTGATGGCGTCCTCATCGGCGCTGGCGCCACCATCCTCGGCAATATCCGCATCGGTGAGGGTGCCAAGATTGGGGCCGGATCCGTCGTGCTCATCGATGTACCCCCAAGGACCACTGCCGTAGGAAACCCTGCACGGTTAGTTGGGGGGAAGGACAAGCCCTCCAGGCACGATGATCTTCCCAGTGAATCTATGGATCACACCTCCTTCATCCAAGAGTGGTCCGACTACATCATCTGAGCTCCCTGCTTCTACCTGTTATTTCTCTCTATGTTGATGGTCGTGCTTGCTCTACATGGATGAGGTAAATGATAAGTACTGGGATTGATTCCACTTCTCGGCATCTTCTTGCTTTCTTATGTTCATTTATGCTGTGAGTGCAATGAGGTACGTGTATGAAAACCTGTCCTACAATTATAGTCAAGTCTAGGTATAACTTTCTACTGTTGTCTTTTGATTATGCTTTTCTTTATCTGGTCTGGTTGAGTAGAATGTGATGGAAAGATCTGTTTTATGCATCAATAGAAACGGAGCTGAAAAGAATATGCTGGAACTCATATTGAGAAATTATTTGTTCTTGGTTGCATTGCGTAATTTACATCACTCTTCCTTTTGTTTTTAACTCACTGAGTTTCTTTGCTGCATTGTTTTGACCTAACTAGTTTCTACAATAATTTGGATCTATAGGGGTTAAATAATTTTCTGATTGATATTGAATTTTTCTAGCTTCAGTCCTTTTTTATGTACTGCTTAAAAATATAAAACTGTTGTTTCTGCTATGAAATGATTGTCTAAATCACAATAATTTTATGTTTTCAATTGAGAAATTATCTTGTATCCAAGTTGGCAAGAGATACGAATAAAATGAGTGATGCAGTTGTTGGATTTCTCAAAATATGTTTCCATGCTTTCAGTGACAATGCATCCATAGAAGAAAATTAAATAATTAACTTAATCTTCGTTGACTGTATATACTGTTCACTCTATTTCTTGTAATATGCTAACTCTTTGAAAATAGCTTTTGCATCATTCTAACTACTGCTTCCTTGTAGACCTGTAAACCTAATATCTAGAAAGAATAGTTCATGAAGGTATATAGCGTCACCGGACAGATTCATTTTTCTTATTTATGCCCTACTCTGTTTTCCTTTGATATCCTATGCGAAGATTTTGGTTTTGTATATCTCTAACATCTTATAGATTCCCTTTATTGAATTGTCCAAATGCTTGTATTTGTCTTAACTTTCTATCACTTGCCGTCTATCTCAATCTTCACTGCATCTATTTGATTCCATAATATCCCATTAGTTTCCTTTCTGATTAACATTCCAAAGTTATTCAGATCACAATTTCAGTATTTTTTTAATTATTCCCTACATTCTAGTTCGCATTCATCTTGTTTCAGCTTTCTTTCAGTTTTCATCAGCATCATGCATCAATCCCAGAAAGTTGAGTGGTCTTCGACAGCTAATTTAGTTTTTTTTTCTCAAAGGATTCATCTCCTCTTTTCCACTTATTTCACGAATCATTTTCTTCGCTTTCTGCTGAACTATTTCTTCAATTTCAGAACTCAAGCTGATAGTAGTGAATCTTGCTCCGGATAATGCTGGAGCAGAAGTTACTATTTATTTCTCCTCTTCTTTGCATAATGGTGGTAAATAATAGGCGGTCAGATTTCTGATCTATATACATGTTTGTAGGGCCTCACTTGATCTATTTGGCAGGAGGAAAAAAATGTACTACCACTAGCTACATTGCACCACATGTAAGAAGAGGTTTGAGTGATTTTTGTTAAAAACATCCTTCCGATGCTGAAATGAGGTTGAAGATCTTCGGACCATGATATAAAAATATGTATTACATTAATGAAGGAAAGAAAATGACAAAAAAAAAAAAAATCTAGTTTTTCGTATGCCATAGGGCTTATTTATAGTCGTATTTGAGGAGAGTATCATATCAGTAGCCTATCATGTTATCTTAATTGATTGCTAATTTTTTTTATAAAGCTAAGTAAATGATGAAGGCAGGACTTGGTTTAGAATAGCATGGGGATAAATGATCTTGTCATGTCTTTGAGTCTTTGTACGAGCTTAGTTACTTATGCATCTTTGAAAGGGTGTAAAATAAACTTGATCAGTCTACATGCATTAGTTTTTAAGTTGCCGCTGATCAAGATATATCAACTTCAGTTGCCTCATCACTTGTGTTGGTATCTTATTGCCTCGGGCTTCCGTCAAGTGCTTAGTGTTTTTTCCCCTCAAACTTTTGTTATTTGATGCCTTCAGATGTCTTAGCCTTCATACCTCTTCTTTGGATGGATCGGATTGGTTCCAACGATAGATTTTTACTTGGTTCAAAATAAATTTGTATTTGTAGTGATTATTATTTTTGGATATCAGCGGGGGCAAATTGCCAAAGCTAAGCTTCATTTACATTCCCATCGCTGCGCATTGATTCCGGGGAATTTGCATGCTTCTCTGTTTTCATTCATTTTTGCTAATTTTCAATTGAGAAAACAGTCAAGGCTGATGTAGTTTTGTGACGGTTCTGAAGCTAATTCCACGATGTTAACATTGCTTCCAATCAAAGACAGCGAAAGAGACAGTTGAACTCCCGTCTCCAGAGACGCGAGTGCTGAATTTTGTGACAGGGTTCCAATCTGCAAATTATGAGCCGAGGAACGTGTAAAGTGAAAAAGACTTTTTTTAGTTTAATAGGTGCTGCGAAGTTTTGTGAGGTGCACTCACGACCAAGGCAACATGAAGATGCAGTTTAAGTGTTGAGGAGGGCATCGAAGATTGAGTGGGGCAGAATGTTATATAGGTTTGCTATATTTTTATGTAATTAACCGGGGCAGTATAAGTGTATATAATGTACCTATGTATTTAGAAAAAAATAGATTATACCACGGCATCAAAATCTCATGAACTTCAAGCGGTAGTAAGAGAAATATATAAAATTAATCTGACTCAAGCTTAATGAAGTATTTTGCTCACACATGACGCTTTGGGATCTTGGGATAGAATTAAGGGGTGAAAGTACTTATTTAACTCGGACTCGAAGATAACTCCTGAGTTTAAAACAAAATATTACACATTTTTTGCTCTTCAATCATACCCTATGTATACACTTTACACGTGTCTACTAGCTTCTATTATAACTTACATTTACATGTGTCTACTAGCTTCTATTATAACTTGATAGTATAAGATAGAGGTGGCAATGGGCCGTGGGTCAGGCACGGTATAGTCTGTTGACCAAGTCAATGTGCCGCGGGCAGCCCATGGCTCGGCTCGGGTAGTGCTGGGCCGAAGGATCACGGCACGTGAGCTGGGCCGAGCACGGCACGTGTAATTAATATTTTTTTTATTATTTAGCACCAAAATTTAAATTTTTACGGATGTTATTTTACATTTATACTCCCATAAAGTATCTAAAAATTTAAATTTATAGGCATAATTGTCTTTTAGCTATAAAATTATTATTTTATTCTCTTTTATTATTTCTTTTTTCTTATTTTTCTCTATTTTTAAAATTTTTTTATAATTTATATTTTCTTAAGAAGCTTTTATATTTGTAGTATCATTTTTAATACATAAGTGATATTGGATTAAGAATTTTTGATTAGCTTAACAATATTAGTATTGAAAAGGTAAGGGTTTGAAACTTGGTGGAAGAATTTTTATAACCGGGCTTGAATGGCCCATGTGCGCAGCCCAGCCCATCATGCCGGGCCTGGCACGGCACGCATGCCCAACTTGGCCCTGGCTCTCGATTGAGTCGTGCCTGGGCACGACACGACCCGCCAGGAGCCGGGCAGAAGCGGACCCGTGCCCGGGCCGGCCCGAGCACCCATGGCCACCTCTAGTATAAAATATTTGTGTTAGGCCGTTGGCCGCAAACTCTCAGCTTCCCCAGACTCCTCGCCTTCCCCTCCGATGAACCCCGACGAGCTTCGACCCGTCGGACTTCCCTCTCTCGTTCGTCTCGCGGATCCAGTGGTGCGGGTGGGTGGTACGGATCGCGACAAATTCTCGCCTCTTCTCCGTCATCCTCCTCACGTCCGATGACCCAACTGCCAGCGACTCCTCAGACCACCTCAGAAGGTGCTACTAGTACCACGTCATCGACTTGAAGGAGCCGGCGAGTTCGCCAAAGTACTTTCTCACCGTTGACGGCGCCCTCCTCGGTCTTCGTCTCGGTAGCTCACTTTTGCTCCGGTGATGCCGTTCCCTTTTGCTTTCTTCGTCTGCATGCGTGGGATGGCCGCTTTCTCGTGCTCCCCCGACGAACCCCTCTCTCCCGTCTCTCCCTTGGGTGTCGATTCGCCTGCGTGCGAGAAATATCGGACCTAGCATGCTCGCTGTCGTCGTCGACCCTCTCCGCTTGCGCGTGGATCTCTTCGCCTTCCCCTCTTGTGGTGAGCTCTGGTGTTGACGTCAACTCCCCACATCTGTTTCGGCGTCGGTTCCTGCCTCCCCTGCCATCGCCCTCTTCCTTATGTGAAGGAGAAGATGCCACCTGTTCCTCCTCGTCATCGACATAAGGGAAGGTTTCCCTCTTTCTCCCCGACTTGCCGGTGTGTGCATCCCACTGTTCCGACTGGTCACCTACGTGCGACCCTACCTTCCCTTTTTCTCTGAACTCTCCTATGTGGGATTACTGCTCGGCTTTCCTCCGGTCGCCGACGGAAATATGCGGTCAAGGTCATTTTGTTGGGGCAGAGACGGTTTCGCCGTCGTCTGCTGATGCATGCCCGCGTAGTCTCCGTGGCTCTTCTCCGGACAGACCTCTCCCCCATCGCCGACGTGCGATGCCGCAACTGTCTATATAGGAGTGTGTACGATTGATTTTTCGATGTGGAAAGTGCGGCCGCCTACGTCCTCCTACCGGTTCTCGAACGCCTCGTATTCAACGTCTACGGCGTTGACACATTTTCGACGAGTCCGACATTAGCGATGAAAACGAGGCGGCTGTGTACATTGGAGGACCCCGTCCGACATGGTCGGTCCTAGGTGGTCCCTCATCGGGTTCAAGTGAACTCGGTTCGACTCAACGACCCCTAGTCTCCGGTGGATCGTCAGTGTTGACTCAAGTCGTGTTGGAATGGCAGAGATCTCCACAGAATTCTTGGTCGGGCTGGGGTTCGATTCCATGGATCGTTCTCACCGGTTGTGCCCAATCTCGCAGTTACGATCGTGGTGCCTCTGCGTGGGCGTGTTTGGACTCGAGTCAAGCATTGACTCATATGTACATTCCTAAAAAAATGAATAATTCAAGGTGTGACAATTTGTATGGTATTTTACACTTGTTAAGCGTATTGCTTGTGTTGCCCAAAAATTCAAACAAGGCATTGATTGAGATATTATTATCGTGCCATCATTGGAGCAATGCATATCTTGCACAGGATAGCATCATAGACAATAAATAGTTAGCTGCATAAGATTCCCTTATACCTTCAAGAATTTTTCTTAGCGAAAAGCTAAACTTGTTACCACATCACAATAATACTTGGGGGATTATCTTGAGACATCAAGTGCTCCAAATCTATTGTCGTTGCCTAAATCAATGTTTGGATCTCAGCCCCTCCATCTCTCTTAACTCCTTCACACAACTTAAATGTTAGTTCATTAGGTTTTTTTTTTCAATTTTATATGTTAATTACTCGGTTAAATTTATATTCATTTCCAATATAGCACCTCTTACACCTTATTAGTAGAACCATTCAACTCCGATTGTTTGTGCAATGCTATTTTGGTATTAAAGTGAAACATCATCATACTATAACTCTTATAGGTTGCTTATGTATCAATGTAGTAATAGAGCAAAATTTTTATGTCATTACCACACTTAATAGGTTTATTATTCTATTCAACACATTAAATTTTATTTTGTCATCTATCCCAAAATTTACATTCATGTATATTTGATACTAATTCTTATGATAGGCTTATTATGTGCTAGATACTATACACATAAGATGACATATAGGTAATATGTATACTTGAAATGATAAAAGAAACAAAATATATGATTAATAGAGAGGGTCATATTCTACTTTATATACAAATCTTAAAGCAGTATTCCTATAATTTTTGCTTTAAGATTCGAATTTTAAAGTGATGAACTATAAGAATCCTTACCGTACCTAGAATTTTTTTTCCCCATCCGGCCCTCTCTCAAGTCCCGTTCCTCTCTGCCCTCAGGCGTCCAGGCGCCGCGAGTAGTCGCTATGCTCGGCTTCAGATCTCTCCGTGCCGCTCTTGACTTCAGCGGCTCCCGCCTCCGTCTCTCTGGATGTCAAAGCATGCTCGCGCGCAGCCGATTTCACGGAGGTCTTCCACCCTAGTCAATTCAACTGCCGAAGAACACTCGCTCGCACAAACGTATCTGCTGCAACAAACGCTAATCATCCTTTCATTTGCTTTATCTCAGATTCTTCTTCGGTTGAAATGACGCCAGGGGAGTCCAATTTTATTCACCCGATGGCCGTCGTTCATCCCAATGCGGTTCTTGGACAGGTCCTCTTCTCATCGTTCTTCATTTATTTTCCTTACGCAGATTTGGATTTAGATGACATTTTGGCTCTATTTATTGGTCGGTTTGAGCAGGGTATTTCGATTGGGCCTTTCTGTACAGTTGGTGCTTCTGTAAAGATTGGCAATGCTTGTCAATTGCAGGCGGGATGCCATATCATGGGGGAGACTGAAATAGGCGATTTTTGCCTCATTCATACGTAGGTTTTTAGCCTTTTTTTTCTTTAGTTTCATTATCTTTAGCCAATAAATTTCATTTTTTCCAATATTTTCAAAGACGTAATCAAGGGTCAAAACATTGTGGGAGCTCTGCTGATTTACGCGTCTAGATGCAATTGATAGTGTAACACCCTTTTAGACACACTGGCTGTGGTACAGCCATCGCATGCTTAGTTCTCTTATCTGGTCGGACTGTAATGAAAAATTAGAACAAAAAGCAGTAAAGAAAACTAAATCTAAGGATTTCAGTTTTTTTAAGATATAAATTCCAACACAAATAAACTGTTATCTTGTAAGGGGCGTGTAAAGAAAATACAGATGCAAAGTAATGGTGTTTGCAATAATACTGATCGTAGTATTACTTACATCAAAACAAATTCTTAAAATAAAGGACTAATTAGTGACTAATCTAACTATGTATTAATAGTTTAATTTTCCCCATAATTTTTACCGATTTCACAAAAGGATACAGGAAACTTTCATGCTGAATTGTATAAAAAACAATGTTGTGTGGATCAGGAATTAACATCTCGTTTTGTCAACACCTGACATGCTCTGCCCTTCAAACACCTGTCTAAACTATTATTTATATGTTTTGAGCTGTATTACTATATTTTGGTTTTCTTTTTTTCTAAGTTCATATCTTGCTTCATTAATATAGTCCTAGGTAATGTAATGGTAAACAAAATCACAGGCAGTGGTGCTATTGTTGGAGCAGATATACCAGGTCGAACAGTTATTGGAAATCATAATGTCATCGGATATCATGCAGTAGTTGGTGTGAAGTGCCAAGATTTGAAATATAAGGTTAGTTGGGTGAATAATTCGTCTGTGTTGCCTCCATGTTACAATAGCTTATGCACAATTTTCATCATCTTCATGTTACGTTGTGGTATAAGATGATTTTGGCTAGTCTATGTTGTTTTGCCTGTGTACATGCGCATTAAACTGTAATTTTTCACACGTGACAGAGGCATTCAAATTTTACCAACTATTACATTAGCAGTGATAAATATAGTTTATTTCTTATACTCTTTACTTGTAGAAAACCCAAGTATATCATTCAAACCAGATTTCTAATGCCTGTTTTCTAATTTCGTATAGCAGGGGGATGAATGCTTCCTGCATGTAGGTAGCCATAATGAGATCAGAGAATATTGTTCCATTCATCTTTCTTCCAAATCAACTGACAGAACGGTAATTGATGTCTAATTCTTATCCACTTCTTTTATTTTTAATATTTATCAAAATATTACCTATTCACGTCTTATACGACTTATTAAAAAATATTACTTTTGCACGTCTTTTGCTTATTTTCAAAATATTACTAATTAAAGTCTAATGTTAGGTTATTGGTAACAAGAACTTGATCATGGGGTCCTGTCATATTGCTCATGACTGCAAAATTGGTGATGAGAACATTTTGGCTAATAACACACTACTCGGGGGCCATGTCGTGGTAGAAGTGAGTCAGGCTGTTTTTGCACAGAAGGTTCTTTGAAGTATGCTGTTAATTTCAAAAGCAATGTCACTGCAGGACTATATTCATACTGGAGGGGGTACTAGTGTGCATCAATTTTGCCATATTGGATCACACTCTTTTGTTGGTGGTGGGTCCATGGTAAGTTTGTTTATTGATAAATGTTACAACATTGCCATCCTTTTATTTTCAGTGAACAATTTGAATATTTCTATAATCTTCATTCAAATGTCATTGTAATTGCTTCATCCTGATGTTTTACTTTTTTTCCTTTACATACACACTTTGAACAATCAGTTACAAACCATAAACATTCATACTGAAGCTTTGACACTAGTATTATATCACCTCTAATATGCACGTTATCAACATTATGAAATTATGGATCCAAAACATCAATTGTAACATTCCTGTTTTATATTGTATTATTGTCAATGGGAGTTACCGCTTTACTAAAAGTAAGGGAGTACATTTGGCCACAAAATGGGATTAACATCTCATCCAGGCTCCAACCTCTGAAATGGTGTAGTGTGGTAATTTGTGAGTCCTTTAAGGGGAAATGAAAACTAATGACTATATGATTAGATTTGAAATATGTCTTTGTTAGACATGCAATATTGATTCAGTTATTTTTTCCCAATCGCCAAGTTTTTTATATATATCTGAACTGATCGCAAGATCATTATTTGCAGGTAGCACAAGATATACCCAAATTCATGATGGTTTCTGGTGATAGAGCTGAGCTTCGAGGGTTAAATATAGAGGGCCTCCGCCGGCATGGTTTCTCAGATATTGAGGTATTAAAATATCTATAGTCAAGCTTTTCCATATTATAGTCCTTTTTTCTTGAAGCAGAAGTTGATCTTGTGTAATGAATGATGAAAAAAAGATCAAACAACTCCATTATTTTATTTCCTTACATTGCAATGTTCAAAAGCATATCTATTTCTAATCTGAACCCAGAGTAGATTAGAAAAGTAAGCTCACTCAAGGTTTTCAAAACCAGACCAGTACAGTACCGGTATGTCCGTACAAACCGGCAGCATCAGAGGTAGCGGCGGCACCGGTGAAGCTTCTGCTGCTAGCGAGAGCTTCAATTAAAGCTTCCACGTCGCCGTCCGCCGGCTGTCTGCCCACTACTGTGCTCCGAGCTGGGTTCCGGTACCGGTCCCTTGCTGGAACGGTACAAACTAGAGGAACCGGCCGGTACCAGATCCTCAATCACTAAGCTCACTTGGAACTCTTTACTTTAAGAACGGTTTTGTAAAAACTTGTGATGATCGGATCTTTTAGTTTTCTTATAGAGTTAGGTTCCTGAAAACAAGTTCGTTTTAGTCTCTCCTATAATCGCTTGAACGGGGAAATAGATTTTATATTACTCGTTTCCTGAAAATATTTTTGATCTGCTAACTCTATCTTAAGGTTTTGGACAAATATTGTTTATATATATTTAATTAAGAAATGCTTGAATAATTCTTCTAAAAGTTTTCACAATTTCAAGAAGTATAAATGTCAATTCGTGTAAAGCTTTATCTGCAATTTGTATTTACCTTCTTAACTCAAAGTTGTTCTTATTGAATGACACTCTAGAAGTGGTTGGAAGCATACCCTAGTCCAGCTAAGCTTTATAATTCTTAAACTTATTCATGTAAAGTTTGCTGTCGCGAATTCTTTTCAGGCTGAAATAGAGTTTAAGTGAATTATGTTCAACCTCATTTTTTCAAAGAGGTCATGAAAGTTTATTAGTTATTCTGAAAGTTTTCACAATCCCAAGATGTGTAAATGACAACTCTTGTAAAGCATTCTATATTGTTTGTAGTTAGGTCTTATCTAATGGGAATTTGTGCATCCTGAATGACATTCAAGAAAAATCTGCAAACAAACCCATGCCTTTCTGTTTGATCATTTTGAAGCGTGATGGAAACTTTCTTGAGCTCGAACCCTTAATCAAGCTCAATCAAAGCCTAAAAATATGTTCTGTTCATTTTTAAAGAGCATGATGTGTCAAAATGCATCTAAACCCATGATTATGTTAATTCCAAACTAGAGTTTTTAAACAAACTTTAACTAAGTCCCAAATTTATCTAAATATGTTATAAACAAGCCTATAAAAGTAACAGTTTGTGATTTTTTTTGAACTAAGTATGTGTCTAATTTTGTTATTGTTCTCAATGTCGGAAAGTGAAAACAAAACATGTGCTTAGAAAGTTCATCATTTCTATTTGTATACTTGCATAAACAAGTATATACTTGACAACTAAATATTTTACAATGTATACATGTTTAATAAAATTATTTGAGTAACAACTTCAATTAATCTCTAAATGAGCCTATGTTCTACCTTGTTCATAAAAATCATGAGCTTTGTTCTAGAACTTTAATGAGCGTAGCTTATCTTTAAGCTTCTCCTATATTGATTTGTCCTAAAAATTTGTTTAAGCATGTCCAATTAACAGATCAAATGTACATAAACGAGTTTTTCTTTATGAAGCAAAGCTTTGAATCTATTTATGAACAAAGCTCGGTTCACTTGTAGCCATACATATCTTGGATTCAGACTAATATTCCTCATAAACCCGGTGTTGAGTTAAAGATCAAGCTCTTGCAATCTTTACTTAAGGGCTTAACAAAACTAAAACTTTGGCTTGATAGGTTGTTTTAGTTTCTTATAGAGTTTCCATTGGAAAGCCAATGATGTAAACATGTACTAGTTATTAGGATACGTTGTTTTAGACTAGTATTTATGGATAGTTAGCAAAGTCAACTTAGTGGGAACTTTCAAGTGGTATGTTTCTATTAGTGTCCAAAATCTTTTGTATAGATGCCTTGATTATAATAAGCATAGTATCTTTCAAATGATTCACTGAAATCTTTCTTCTCATTATCTTCTCTCCTTTTCTTTTCAATGCGTCCCAATTTAGAGTTTGAGCTAAATCAATTCTTTCCTTTCTACTTGTTAAACTCTTCTGTTCCTTTTCTTCAATCACTGCTATCTATCTTCCATTGTTATTGCCTCCATCACTTCATCTCCTATAGTCTCTATCTCTCTGATCTATCCCTAATAATGCCACATATCATCACCAAAACTTTATTCGTCCAAACGTTTACTAACCTCTTCCCAAACTGTTGAACCAATATATTTATTGTAAAAAAACAAATTCTTAGCATAATTATCCAAAGATCCGTCCACCTTCATATTACCAATATTAGATATTTTTTAATGTTGGTCAGTATCATTACCTGTTATTAAACATCATCACATATTGCCGCACGCTCTCAAATCTGTTTGTTGAAACCTAGAAACTACCTTGCACCACTCAATTTGAGTGATTGTGCAAAGGACTAGAGAAGAAAGCTAACGTCCATATGGTTGTTGAGATGATATTGTGGTCATACCGCATATGACTAGAAGAGTGCTAGATGATATTGTGGTCATACCGCATATGACTAGAAGAGTGCAAAATAACGAAAAAATCAGAGAAAAGAAAACAACAAAAGAATTAAAATAGCCAAAAAAATCCAAACGACGAGGAAAACGTGAAAAGATAGTGGAAAGTAAAACCTTTTTTTTCATCTATGTTGGGATTGTATTGAGGATTGGAACGGTGAAGAAATGACACATGGAAATTGTCAACCAATTGATGTACTCATACCAAGTTGGTGACCTGTAACGTGTCTTTGAGGATTGTATTGAGGATTGGAATGTGAGCTGACACTGGGGACCACTCAGATATGAGTGTGTGTCCATAGGGGACGACTCGGCCCACAACTCAGTATTATTTGGTGTGTTGGTGTTGTACATATATGATATTGATCATGGTTTATAAGTACATATTTGGTGCACATTGTTAGGCTACGCTGTATGTATGTTTGACACATTTTCCATTAGTGTTGATGTATCATGTACTTAATCCCTACTTAGCCCTTCTGGCTAACAACCCCTGCACATGTTGATTTGATTTTAGGTCTTGGTGCAGGTCCGTCGCAGATGTATCAAGCGTAGCTAGTTAGTGATAGAGGACTCCTTGGTATGTGGTATGCGTATGTGTGTACTATTTAGACTTTTGGCCATGTGGCCGGTTTGTTATATCCCGTCAGTTTGGATGGAGACTATCGTACTGGTGTATTTGATATATCACTATTGTTATCCATATGTTGGATTTTACTATTTGATTGTGGGCTTGTTATATACAGTGTTGGGCCGGGCTGGATCAACAGGCTCAAATTGTCAGGTCTCGTTGGTGGGCTATCGGTTGGGGCCCAGTGGCCGTCGGGACGTGACACGATCGATTTAATATTGAGTACTTTCACATTCATATTCTAGAAATTTTCTGTATGGCAAAATTACCATAATATCTTCTATTATTCTATCATGATTTATATGTTTTTAGTTTTTACCTTATTAATTATATTCACTACCATATTCGGGATTTTTCATATTACTATTTTCATTGTACAAGAGCACCATATAATTATTCTTTTATAAGTAATATATATATATATATATATATTTCTTTTTTCCTATTTCAACTTGCTTCTAGAGCAAATTTACCCTTAGCTGCTAAGCTGCATCTCAGTCGGCTTTGTTGGCTTACCTTTTTGATAGCGATCCCTACCACCTCTTCTTCCTATGCCCTCGGCTCTTCTACAGTCTCTTCCATATGTTATGAACCTCCATGTAGTAGCACCTCTTTCTCCTTCATAGCTAGGTGCATGCAATACCACCGATGGAATTCTTTGGTCTTCTCCTATTATTTCAACTTGTTGTCATCTGTATCACAACAGAAGGATGATGAGGTCATGATCCGTACGTATCTTCTCTAGTTCCCATGCTTTCCAAAGCATTTTTAGTTTCCTCTTTGGAGAAACTTTAGTATACTCAAACCATAGATCTCGCTGCCTACATGCCTCTCTTTGCATAAACAAGTATCTTCCTATTACATGCAAATTGATGCAATTAACATGAGTACAAACAAGCAATTGTCAACTACATGTGTCTTTTCTTTTTTCCATTAGCATGAAAACTAGCAACATTCTTATTACCACTGTGCATGTTGATGTGTTGTTTACCACCTAACTGTAAACGTAACGGTTTATCGTGGTAGTACTTAAGAGTCGATCTCACAGGGACAGTGATCAAGTACCAAGTGATGATAAATCAATAGCTAGACAATCGAGTAAATGTTTTGGGATTACAGAAAGTAAATTAAATACAATTTAACACAAAAGTCGATTGAATCAAGCAAGAGAAAATTCTAGGCAAATAAACAAGGTTTAGAGACATCGGAACTTCGGGTTTATCTCATTGATGGATCTTAAACTCAAACAAGTTAAAATTATAACAATGCAACTTTAAAGTATTCAAGTAAATATCAAATGGTACAGATTACCTTCTTTCGACGGTATAATCCGGTATCAATCTAGATCGACATTCTACTTTCGTGTCTAATTGGACCTAGATTGATCCAATGGGTTCAGATATATTATAAATTTCCTCACACAAATTCTGTCCTAATTCTTGACAGCTCAGAGCATATTCGATCCAGCAGATCTAGCGTCGCAATTCTCTTTTCGCTCCTTCTTGCAGCGCCCAAGAAAAGTAATTGCGTGGCCAATGCAATACTAGCAGTAAAACAACACAGATTGAATAAACACAAGATAAAATTTCATTTGCTATAAGAAAATAAGTTCGAATGGAAGATACAGACAACTCGACTACACCCTTATTCCGATAAGAAGATTACACTATCATAGCGTTGATACGATACCATTTCTAAGAAAAGGAAGAAATAAAAAGAAGATTGAAGAGAGAAAAAAAAGCAAACTCTTCAAGGAAGGGCAGCAACTATCCTTCTTCTTCAGGTCTTCTAGAGTGGGCGCACCAAGATCTTTTTCTCCCCTTTGCTCTCGACCAGAATTTCCGCACCTCACGAGAACTTATCTCCCTTGCAACTTGATTTTCGCCCTTTAAATAGAGTCGAAAGTAACTTTTGAATGCATGCATTGATAGCCCATTAAATTATCTATGTTTTGGCATAAAAAACGTTCAAAACGGATTTAAGACGAGAAAGTTATGACCCATTTAATGCAGGGGCTCAATAATTACGGGTGTAATGGGCAATTATGGTTGTAACCATATTGCATTTATTGTAGTCTCTTAACTTCTTGAAACGCTCAAATAATTAATGCTCATTTAATTCTCTTCGTTTTGACTCCAAGAACGTTCAAATCGGAGTTAAAACGAAGGAGTTATGAGTATTTAAAGTTTGGTAGATGGTAATAAATGTGGCTATTGCGAGATTATAGTCATGAGGCAGATTATGGTCATGCCCGTAATTTTGGTGTAGAAGTCTGATTCATCTGGAAATTTGCATGTAAGCAGTATGGCCTTGGCTTCATTCATGGCCATAGTTGTAGCATCAAAAACCGCTGATCAGAAGATTACGACCATGATGAATTATGGTCATGCCCATAGTTTTCTTGTCGAGGTCTTCTTCATCTGAAAGGTTGCTATTGAGGAAGTTATGGGCTGACTTCGGATTATGACTATGCTCGTATCAAAACGTGTCCATTGGGAAGCCAATCAGAGAATTACGGTCATGATATGGATTATGGCCTCGGCCGTAATTCTTGAAATTAATCTTGTTTGAAGCCAAACTTCTTATCAAGATTCCTGATTCACTCAGAGATGTAAATGTACTTCTATATAGCTCTAGAAGTGAGTGAATTGTCCTGTATTCAAATAAATATGACAAGTAGTGAGGCTTCTGAAGAAAGTCAATGAAATAAGCTGGAAAGAGATGTAAAAACATAAAAATAGGTCGATTCGCTAGTAAATATAGGTCAAAAAGACTATATAAATACGAGACATCACATGTTAAAGCATAGTTTGTGTGTGCATGAACAAATGATTTTAAACTATTTGTGTTACCTTCTCGCACATGTATGGACGATTACATGTGTGAACAAACGGTCTTAGTGCAACAGTCACTCTCATGTGCAACTTCTGTGTTAAACCAAGGTAACATCAACTTTCCCACCTAGAGTTTACAATGTAGAATGTAAAAGTTGCACATATTGAATGATAGCAAACATAGAAGATTCTTCATATAATATAATTTATTGCTCTATCATGATTTTCACTATTATATTCTTGGATTATCATTCATATCTACCACTATTTATGTCACTATCATATTTGGTATTTTGATGTTAGATATTATCATTATCACTATACTCTAGTCTTTATATATAGAAGCACCATTTAACTATCTTTATATCATTGAGTAATTTATTATTTTTGTTTTATTTCAATTTGCTATAAAAGCAAGTTTCACCGTAAGTGGTAATGATCAGCGCCCATGTTGGCAAGAAAAACTACCATCTCTCCTCCCGCACCCTTGACTTCTATTGTATCTTCTTTGGATACTCCCAAACTTGGAAGACTATCAATGTTATGACCTGATCTCTCGGTAATGCTATATCCATATTACTATCATTCATTTAATGGATTCCTTTTTTGACTCCTCCACTCAGCTTGTTCCTCTCACGGCTCCTGTCTTTCCCTTTGTGCCTCTTCCTTTTCTTTCTACATCACATGGCATTCTCCACCTTTCATTTATTACATATATCATCTCCCTAGGTGCCTCTGGTACCCCTCTCGTGTACTAACGTTGTTTTTGACCATTGTTATCGCAAGTACCCGCCTTCAACCTCAGATTTGACACATTCCAAGTCATCTAATTTAGATTTTTTTGCTTGTTGCAATGGTTAAGAGTCTATCATTGCATGTCCCATCTATCATTATTTAGCATATCCATGTTTCATGTGCGCCGTTTACTTTTATTGTCCTTATCTGATACATCAAATCTTATGGGTGCAAAAGAAGCTTTACTAGTTAATGGAAGCAAGTGATGGATGACATTAAAATCTAGGGGTATGTGGGGGTCCTGTGACTTCTCTTAGCATCAAAGGTGTAGCATGTTGATGAGAGTTATTTGTTAGGTATATTCTCAATGATTTTATAATTATTATAGAGCTAAAGTTGTTGCTAAGGGTTTACACAAACTTATGATGTAAATTATTTTGAGATATTTCTCCTTATTGTCCTGCTTAATTATGTTAGGTTGCTATTTTCCGTAGTTGTTTATCTACTGTGAAAAATGTTGCAAATGAATATCTTTCTAAGAACCTCAATGACAAATTCTCCTTCGATATATCCTTCATAACTTTAGAAAATTAACTTGCAGATATTTTCAATATATCACTTACCTCAAGTTGTTTTATTAGTCTTTGTCCAAAGTGTACTAATTTACATATATGATCCAACTAGAGGGTGAGTGTTAGTGTCATTTGTGTATTACATTAGTATCTTAGTTCTCTATCACTAACACCGTGTATACAAGAATGGAAAAGAAAAGAAAACAAAAGGAAAACAAAGTTTGCCTTAGTATACTGAAAAAGAAAAGAAAACTCATGAAGGAAAACTCCTTCGAATCAGCGTCCGCCCAAATCGGAAGAACGGAAAAGAAAAGAAAACCAAAAGAAAACAAAGTTTGCCTTAGTATACTGAAAAAGAAAAGAAAACTCATGAAGGAAAACTCCTTCGAATCAGCGTCCGCCCAAATCGGATGGAAAACGAGCGGAGATGCATCGCGCCTTGCTCCATGCTGCTTACCGTCCACCTCGCTCCACTCTTATTGTCGGCCTCGCACATCTGCCTCACCGGTCCGCCTCTTCCACACCTCACGGCCGCCTCGCCTATCCTCTTCCTTCCACGCCTGCCGTCCGCCTCTTCCACACCTGCCATCCGCCAACCGTGTAGCCTCTTCCACGCCTATCCGCTTCCTTCCACGCCTGGGGCCGCCTCTTCCATGCCTGCGGTTTGCTTGCCGTGCCGCCTCTTCCATGCCTGCCGTCCGCCTCTTCCATGCCTCGCCGGCCCGCCTCTTCCACGCCTGACGTCCGCCTCGCCTGTCCGCTTCTTTCCACGCTTGGGGCCGCCTCTTCCATGCCTGCGGTTCGCTTGCTATCCCACCTCTTCCATGCCTGCCGTCCGCCTCTTCCACTCCTCGCCGGTCCGCCTCTTTCACTCCCGCCGTCTGCCTCCTTCCATGCTTGCCATCGGCCTCTTTCATGCCTTGCCGGTCTGCCTCTTCCATGCCTAGCCGGTCCGCCTCTTCCATGCCTAGCCGGTCCGCCTCTTCCACGCCTGCCGTCCGCCTCTTCCCACGTCTGCCATCCACCTGCCGTGCCGCCTCGCTCCCTGCCTCTCATGTCCATTTGCCTACCGTGTCATCTCAACATCGCCGTTCGCATTTCTCAAACTCACGTGATAATAACGTGATTTTGTTTTCCCTTCCGCTTATTTTCTTTTCTCTATTAGTTTTCCCTCCCGTTTTCTATCTTTTCTAGTATACACAGCCTTAAGACTATTCTGCAGGATGTTTGGTTGGTTCTGAGTCATGTAATAATTATGTTCGCATTTCAATAATTATCATTCCATACAACTGTAATTAAATTACTGTTGTGGCAATACTCCCATTTTAGTTATATGTTGTGTAACTAAAAAATTCTTAAATTTTCTTAGAATCAATTTTTATGTTTTTTTCTATGATTGACAATCTAATTATTGTTCATGAGGAAAAATCTATAAAGTTATTTCTAACTTCTGTCTCTCTATTTCCAATGGAGATGAGTTTTAAGGTACAACATAATACATTATCAGTATTCATGGAGATTTGTAGAGGAAGTTGATTTTATTTTCCAACCTCCTTCCATTTTCTTTTCCTTTCTATCAGTTTACTCAGATGTTAATCTATAAGCCTCTTATACTTCAATCTGTGCCAGATGCGAGGTGTTAGGAAGACCTACCAAAAGATATTCTTGGCCAATGCAGAAAACTCAGGGAGTTTGGAGGACAGGCTTGCTACAGTGGTACGAATATATGTTTTTTAAAATGTGCTAGTGAGATCAATTTGTAAAAATCTTAATTGTTGAGTACAAGATCTTGGAATCAAATGCCACTTTCACTACCACCACTCATCTTCTTGTAAATAATATATTATTTTTTTAATGTATGTAATCAAATAAAAAGTTAATTTAACTTGACAGGAACAAGATAAAGATCTGGCTTGCTCTACAGCTGCGATTTCTTTGGTGCAATCTATCAGGGAATCATTTCAGCAAAATCGTCGTGGCATATGCAAGTTCTGGAATTGATGTGCCTCCTAAAGAATTATGGGAACTAACTTACGTATTGATTCGCTTGCTTCTCTAATTGACTTTTGCATCTTTTTTGCTTGTTAACTTTAGGATTATGCTTTCTTTGTTATGTGTCATTTCCTCCTTGTACTTCCATGTGTTTATCTTCTAGTTGTTGTACAAGGTAATTCCTTAGTAGGTGCATAAACTATTGTGTTAATTGACTCAAACTACTAAATACATATTAGTGATGCCCAATAATTGGCTCTAATAAATGAAATGCCGTCTTAGCTGACAGGAAAACTTGAGGGATTGATGTGGAAGCTGACAGTCAATTATTTTTAAATTGACTCAAACTACTAAATACGTATTGAAATGCCGTCTTTGCTTTGTAGAAATGGCTTCGAATAGAATTCCTGAAGTGTTTTGCAGTGTTATGTACTAAAATACTCTCTAAACACTTTGCTTATGGAGTTTCAAATTCTCCCTTGGTGCTTACTGAACTTTCAACTGCTGATTGGGTTAAAAATGACTGGGAAATTTAAAATTTCTAGGGTTTTATTGAAGAAAGAAGAAAAAATTGGAAAGGTATTGCTCAATAGTCCAAACTCCAAAGTTTACTCAGAATGCCTCAGTGACTAAAAAATTAACGACTGAACTCTGCACATGCTAGTTTAAAACAGCGCCTTTTAATCCTGGAATCTATCTGTGTAATAATTATGTTTTGGATATGTGTATACTGGGTGTATCAACGCAGGTGTATTAATTATGCATCGGGCTTGTTGTCTGGTATAGATGAGACTACAAACAATGATTTAGATGACTCTTTGCAAGTAGAATGATAATGTAGGGAACTTTGTGGTTATCCTATGAAGTACCCCCAGTTTGTTTTCTAAGGCTTTGAAATAGCGATTGATAATAGTTTGTATTCATTGTGCGATGTCTACTGCAGGCGTAGGTGACGACTTCCGTTGCAGCATGAAGAAATTATTTTCCCCCGAAGCATCTACTCGTCCCTTCGTGAGTTCGATATCCTTTACTTTTTCATAACTAGTTCTAAGTGTTCAATTCATGGTAGTTTCGTTATAGGCCCTTTTTGGTAAGGTGGATTTCTGTGGAATATTTAATGTTATGTAATGCATGCAAAGTAAAACTATGTAAGTACACTTTGGTTTGATCGCATCAAGACTTCTTGTTTGCTTGTGCACTCTTTTCTCCCACTATTTTGGATGTATCATCAAATAACACTGACGTATCACAACCCTACATGTAATTCCAATTTTAATTAAATAATCATAACATATACATATTACAAAATTAAACTTAATCACATACATTAACGCGAAGCAGTTATGGTTGAAGAGGCACCCGCACGACAATCCCTATGGTTGGGGCCTTCACAATTGCCTTCTTTATAGGACAGGTAATGGAATAGAAGATAGGAGAGAGAGAGTTTAAGCTACGAGCATGCTGGGTAAGGAGGAGAAGAAACGTGCATGGGGAGAAAAATATTCTTGAGGTCATATTGGACCTAATAAGTTTCTAACCAAAGTTAGACCTTTCAAGGGGTGCAATAAGAGGTGATGCATGGCCATGTTTAATTAATGTGTCTTATAGAACTCTCCGTATGTTAGGTATTTGTTTTGGTTGCATAGCTCAACATCGTAAATAGATATGAAGTATGGTACGAGAATAAGCAAACTATGGTGGAAAATACTAGGGGTGTTAAAAAAAAATCAGAAAACCGATAGACCATGGTTAATCGATTGAACTGAACCGCATGGATGGTTAACCGAATTGATCTATTCGGTTCACGGTCAGTTTTTAGCTTATAAATTTATGGTTCCGTTTGGTTACGGTTTGGTCGGTTTTTAGCTTAAAAATTAATTATTTTATATATTTAATTATTAAATAATAATATTTAATATTATATACAAGTTGTATTTTACATATTTAATATTTTATATATTTTATATTTAATATTATTGGAGAAAGATTTTTTGGTTTTTTGGTTCGAGAATGGTTTATAATGTAGCCGAACCGTTCTAATCGGTTTGGGATAGGATTCGAACTGTGAACACTCTTAGAAAATACAACAAATGATTGTTAAATTATATAGAATGACATCAAATTGGGAGAAGTGAACTCAAACTGTTCCTTATTTAGGGCTTATTTGGTCAGACTTTTAAGGAGTTTTTGAATTGAAAACAAGTAAAAAAGTGTTTGGTAACAAAAAGAAGCAAAAAAAAGTAATTAGAAAAACTACAATTTGATGTTTTTTACTTATGTTTCTTAAAAAAAGTAATTCATTCAATTTTGGTTAAACTTTTAATAATAAAAAATATATTATTATTTAAAATAATATATTTATTTTTGATTTTAAATTTTGATAATACAATATAGTTTAGTACAATTATAAAGCAGTTAACAGGTTGATAAGTGTTATGGGCAAATTTATTGTTTTAACAATAAACTTAACCACAACCGACAGATCCCCTCGCGGAGATCTCAGCCCTACACTAGAGTGGCCCGCGACCGGTTAGGATCGCGTTGCGGAAGCTGGCCCAGCACTCTACAAGTCCTCACACCACGTGCGCGAAGGGTTCGGTATGAATACCGCCCCTCGGACACGAATACAGATCTCTCAACTGTGTCAGGTGATGGAGACTCTCCAAACACTTTGCACTCACAGAAATATCCTCAGCCCGCACTCCTTTCTCTACACAGCCGAGATAGGCACCGGCGCGACCTCAATCAATCACAAGGGGACGGTGGCAAACACCTTCAAGGGTGCCGGCACACGTCCTGGACTTTGTAGCGAGCAGGCGAGCAAGCACCTGCAAACAGTCACAAATCCGCACTACACATGCGGACACAAATAGCGCAAGAGAACCGTCCGGACGCAAAGCCACACGAAGTCCGGATGGCGGTAAAGTCTCTATCCACTACACACGAGAAAATCGTCCTACTACCACTACACACGATAGATCCGGGGAGGGTTTACCCTTGTAGCGTGCCACCACTCCACGAGCCGAGCCCACCGAGATCCTCACGAAAGCTGTGTTGAAAAGTCCAGTCGGAGTCGAAGCGCGTCACGCGGACAAACACGTGCAACAGCTCCTTTTCTCTCCTTCACGGCCCGCGTCCGGAACAGTGCCGACGTTCGGCCGAAACAGGGGAGGCGTCCCCTTCTTCGTCTGTCGTCGTCCGGCCACCGGAGCTCCGCCGGAGGGTCAGGATCTGATCGTCCGTGAACGGAGAAGTCGCCGCCGGAGTATTGTCGCCGGAGAAGCCGCCGCTGACGAGAATTTGAACCCAATGGAAGCTTAGCTTGCGTGGAACCGGAGATCGGAAATTCCGATTTCTCTCCCGCGTCTGGCTGCCGGCGCCGGAGGAGAAGGTCTCCTCGTTACCTCAGGGCACCGATGAGAAGATCTGGAGCCTCACGCCGACGAGTCCACTGCTGGAGCCTCGTCGCCGACCGAAAGGAAGAAGCTCTATTCTCAGATCCGAAAAATCGCCGTCGCCAGACCTGCCCAAGCTCTCAGAATGCTCAATAAGGCAGCCTCCCCTCAACGTGGATGGAAATCCACCCACGCCGCCACGCAAGCCCCGATCTCCGGCGAAGAATCGCCGGAAATCACGCTTCCACCGGGGCAGATTTCAAAATCCGCCCTGGGCTCGTCCATGTAGGAGTCCACGCCCAAATCGCCGTCGCCCTCGCCGCCACGCCAGCCCGAGTCGCCGGCCACCTTCCAAATCCGGCGAGCACTCTTCCAGGTGGCGGAATCAACGGTGGACGGCGTCGCTCGCGACGCAAGAAGAAGAACAGGGGAGTTTTCCCCCTTTCCGCGTGCGCGTGTACTTTAGACCGGTTTGAACCGGCTGAACCGGTTCGGTTCAGCCCGGAAGGATGGTTCAGTGCCGGTTCGGGGTTGATTAGACCTCAGAATCGCCCCACGGTTGACCCTCTTCGATGCACACGCTCGCAAGCTCGTGCGAGAGGGTTCGGAGTCCATGGGTCGAGTCGAAAGCCCACATCCACGTGTGTACCCACACGTTTGACTCGACCCTCGCCCTATGGACTTGTGTCAGCCTCAGTGACATGATCGCACACCCGAGTCGTCCAACACAGCTAATGACGAGGGGTCCCGCCATCGCTCCATCTCGGTGTGCTTTGGGATTTGTGCTAAATCCCGGGAGCATCACAATATGCATGATTAGGGATGACAATTATATTTGTCATAGTTAAATACTCAAACCTGATTATTTATGATGGGTTTGAATACCCTATTAGCTGGATGGGACAGATTCTCAGCTTGGGTTTATATGTACAGATACTTAGTAGCCTAACACCTGATTTAAAAATAATAAAAATATAATTTTATTATTAAAATATAATATAATAATAAAATATATTTATTTTTATACTAATTTATGAGATAATATATTGTGGAATAATCAAATAATAATTTATTTATTTATTTAATTAAGAACCTATAGGTACCTATTTAAATACCTGAGTATGGTTCTTGTTATGTAGTAAGGTACTCGATTAAGGATACAAATCTTTTATGTAATAATATTTAAGAGTAATTTCTTATTGTGCATAATTTAAACTATCCCAATATTGATATCGGATAGCTTAAAGTGTGGAGATCATTTCTAAAAAAAATTTAAACAAAATTAAAAAGAGAGCCGAAAAATTTTTGGCTTGCTCCCAGCTGAGGATTTGTGTCCCTCGATTAAGGTTCATGTATAAGAAAAAAGCTAGCTGCCAATCCCTGCCATCCCTATTATTTTATACATTTATATTTGTGTTTTATTTCACTAATAGATAAAAATATTGATTTCTTGAAGATTTTGTAAATAAAATGACAAATAGAAACGATATGAGTAAAAAATGAAAAAACTTTGATCAATACAAAGAAGAATAATTTACATATTTTATCCTTACAATTCAAGGAGGTTGAAAACCGTATTTTGTTTGGATTGATTAAAAATATTGTTATTTTTTTTATTAAAATTAGAATAAAGTGATTAAAAAGTAATTATTAAGAGTGACATTGAAATTGAGAAGAACAACTTCGATCGGTGTAAATCTAGAAAAAAAAAGTGAGTTTCTTTTACAATAATTGCTGGGATGTGATGAATAGGCCATATATTTTATTCTCTTAGAGGAGAATAAAATATATGGCATAAATGGATTCTCTCTAAATGGATAATAAAAGCTACCAAATTCATTGCATTTTTTCTTCTCCTCTAAACGGATTCTCTTCACCAAAACAGACCATAATAATGAAGGAATTGAAGGAACAAAAACAAATAAATGTTGAACATAATGAAGCTGTTTTTCTGCTTTCAATAATGAAGCCTGACGTTGAATTGATAACTCCACTTGGCACCCTCAAAATTAATAAGTGGTTTAGTTCACCCTTCTGCAGTTCAATCTGATCTCTCCAAAGCCACCCATGAGCGGCATTAGGTTGCCCATCTTCACCATAGCCGCCGCAAAGTCTTGGGTGAAGGCCGAGTTGTTGTTGCTGTACTGTCGCACCAGTGCATCAGTCATTTTCGCACTAAATAGCTCTTGGTCGGAGTGCAGCAGCCCATGGCCAGCAATGAGGTTCTTGAAGTACTTATTGTCAAAGCGATTAGGCGTTTGCTCGTCAAGCGGCATCCAAATATTATCCCCTTTGGCAATGGGGCAGGTGGCCTGGCGCTTAGCAGCAAACTCGGGGGCGATGTTGCGCTCATTGTAGATACGGTCACGGAAGATGCTACATCGGCTCCGGCCTATGGTGTGCGCCCCGGAGAGTGCCACCATCTCCTTGGGGGAAAAACCCTTGGCAGCGAAGCTGCCTATGAGGAAGGCAAGGTTGGAAGAGGGTGGTGGGAGATTGGTGAGGGCGGCAAAAATGCTTGCAGTGATGGAGTCACGCCGGCCAAGCAACACCTTCCATCTTGGTCCATGGAGCTGCACACCAATTATTTGTTAGATTTTATTTTTCTTGATTTTAAATTTTTGTTATTTTAATTATATCTAAAGGATAAATAGTTATTGTTCATATAGTTTATTTCAATATTATTTTCGAATTATAACAAAAGGTGAAACTAACCATAGAAACACTATCTCGAGCTGCAAGAGCAAGAATATCGGCACAAGATACTGTCCTCGGGCAAGATGTCTCTAACTTTGTTTTAATTGCATCAATCACCTCAAAGCCGCGGAGGGAGTTCTTGTTTCCTGGTGCACTCTTCTCTCCTACCATTATGGGTGTATCATCAAGTAGCACAGATGCATCACAACCCTATACATAATTTCAATTTTAATTTAAAAAATATAACATATATACACATACTATAAATTGAAGTTAATCACATACGTTAACGAAGCAGTCATGGAAGAAGAGGCGTAGCATGGCAGCCCCTATGGTGGGATCCTTTGCAATCGCTTCCTTCATGGTGACTCGCACTATGCTAGAAAGATTAGGGCAAGCAGTGGAATAGAAGTTAGGAGAGAGGAAGCTAAAGCTATGAGTATTGTGGGCAAGGAAGAGAAGGAATGTGCATGTGGAGAAGAATATTCTTGAGATCATATTGAACCTAACAAGTTTTTGACCACAGTTAAACCTTTCAATGAGTGCTATAAGAGGTGGTGCATGACCATGTTTAATTAATGAGCATTTTATAGAACTCTCCCCTTGTTAGGTATTTGTTTTGGTTGCATGGCTCAACATAGTAAACAGATGTGGACTACGGTTGGTATGAGAGTGGCAAACAGCGGTGGAAAATATAACTAAATATTGTTGTATCGTGTGTAATGGGATTGAATTGGGAGGTGAATTCAAACCATTCCTTATTTAGTTGATGGGCACATTTGGGATGGCACTTATTCATATAGCCAAGCTGACTTGACCTATTTATAACAGATTTGAGTATCTAATTAGCTGAATATGACATATTCAAATTTGATAGGTTTAGTTTATGTTTATATGTACTAAGGTCTAGTACCCAATACCAAATTTAAAAATAATAAAAAAATAAATTTTACTATAAAAATAATAAAATAATTAATAATAAAAAAATATTTTTTTATTATTATTTAGAAAATTATCTTTTATAGAATAATCTAAAATAATTTTTTTATTTACTCGGGCACTCGTAAGTACTGAGTTAATATCTGAGTCGGGTTTAAGTTAATATGTAATATGGCAGTCGCAGTGGCAGGGGATAGGGACGGTGCCCTTGATAACTGGCCTTTCACCCAGTGCCCCCACCCCCACTCCTTCTGTGCCTCCTCCCCCTCTGCGTCCCCCGGATCCGGCCCCTCCATCAGTGGCGCCAGGCTCCTGGATCTCGGCACTACCTGCTCCCCCGCGATCGCACGCTACCTCCAATGCCGTGGCAACAGGAGAAGCTCCACCATTGGCGATGTGCTCCACCACGGACTCTCCGACTTCGACCTCCTCTGCGCCCGCGCCCGCGCCCGCGACAACCCCGTCGCCACCTCGTCCCTCAGCACTAAGAAGAAACCTTGCTTCTTCTCCATTTCCCCTGGCCCCACCCTCGTCCTCCGCTTCTTCAAAAAACCCTAGCAACGAAGGCGAAGACGACGACCAAGGAAGAGTAAAATAAATTTTCTTTCCTTCTTCCCCGTGAAACAAGGGAGAGGAAAATAATTTTTTTTCCTTTCTTCTCAATTTCCTTTCTAGCCTTTTTTCTTTTCTTTCTTATTTTCTATCCTTCCACTGAAATAGGCTGTTAGTGTCACGCCCTTGCAAACCGTTCTCCGACGAATCCAAGACTGTGCCAAATCCCTAGATTTAGCCCTCTTCTCCAATTTCGATTGGAGTCAAAATCACCCTCGCAAGTCAAAATCGACCAACACACGCCGCTCGCCGAAATTCTAAATGAATTTCGTTCACTGACGTCAACCTCTCCAATTCGCCGCACTCGATTTGCGTTGACCCGCTCCATTTGCGCTCGATTTTGCATTGACTCACTGGCCAACGTGTTCGATCGCGACCCGCTTCTTCATCGTTTCCGTTGGAACAAATGCCTCCTGCGTTTGTCCAACGGCGCCACCCGCTTGGCCAGAGGAACTGAATTTCGTTCACTGACATCAGCCTCTCCAATTCTCCGTGCTCGATTTGCATTGACCCGCTCGATTTGCGCTCGATTTTGCATTGACTCGCTAGCCAACACGTTCGATCGCGACCCGCTTCTTCGTCGTTTCCGTTGGAACAAACACCGCCTGCGTTTGTCCAACGGCACGCCGCTTCGCCAGAGGAACTGGGGCGTGCCGGTAGTGTGGAGACCCCTCTCTGCCCTCAGCCTCGTCACCACTGCCTGACAGCCGCATGCTACTGGGGATGGTGAAGATATTTGGAAAGATAACCTAGCCGCCGGAAAGAGGGAAAACGTCGTCGGAAAACACAGGAATTGTCGCCGGAGAAGACAAACACGATAAGTAGGGAAATTTCACTCTATTGTGCACAAATCAAGTTACAAAAACCCTCGTCGAAAAACACTTGCCGTCGACGGTACAGTCGCTCGAACTCATCTTCCCCCCTGGTGGCATTAGAGCCCCCACTCTGGAAAGGACGATGGCGCCCTAGCCGTCGCTGGTGGTAGCGCTCCCTAGCACTCGCACCCCGATCTCGTCCGCCTCGTCGAACATTTATAGCCGCTCTACTTCACTCATTCGCGTGGACCATGCCGCCATGTTCCACGCCTACTGTCGAAGATTCTACCCACGTTTGCCGAGCCTCCCGCGTCGAGGATTCCTACCATTATAGGTGTTTTGATACCTAATTATCTAAATGAGACTTGTTCAAATTTGATAATTCAGAGTTTGTGTTTATATGTATTTTATTATGAAAATAATAAAATATATTAATATAGTTACCGCTTAAGTTTATATCAGATCCGGTGGGGTCAATTTTTGTTGACTTTTTCTTAAAATTTATGACATGTAATATTTTCTATTATATGTGTGTATTAAAGGCCACATGCCGTTTCGTACTGGCATCAAACAGCAAAGCCTGATTGACTTTTGGAATATTGATGAAAAGGATGTGTGATCGCTACGTGATCTCCAAGTACAAATTTAGCAGCGGAACTCTTGTGTTCTTCTGTGCCCAGAGAATTGGCATCTTTGAGTCGTTTCCCATGAACGAAAGGAAAAGTTTATCCAGAGTTTTGACTTCTCTGATCGGTTTGGCACCTGGAGTTGTGTTTCGGTCACTCACTCTTCTGTTCATTTAGAAATTACCAACTTTAGACGACAAATTGAAGATTTTCCTGAACTTAAATGGTCAAGAACATGGCAAAATGTGAGCGAACAAGAGCAGCTAATTACAAAGCAGAGCTTCTCTCTGTTTTCTCCAACAATTCTAAGCCCAGATTGATATGAAGTAGCTACTCTGCTTAAGTTAGCGGCTCACCAATCGCCGCCGCCTGAGCAGTAGTAATCCATGGCCGTTTCTCTCGCAACTCCCGTGGCCCTCTCAAGCTTTCCTACCATCCCCTCTCTTCTCAGTGGCCACCTCCGAAGACCGCCGCCGCTATTCATCACAGCGATCATGGGCTCGGCCTCCTCACTCGCCACCACCTTCTTCCTGGGGATGGTCTTCTCCAACCTCTGCTTCGGTGCGCTCTGCGTCCTCGCCTTCGCCACGAACGAAGTCGTCTTTGCCATGTAACTTGGGCAGCTCGAGGGGCTCTTCGCCGGAGTCTCCAGCCGGAGGCGGGGAGTGTTGGGCGTTGTCTTGGAGCAGGGAGATTTGTCGGGGTTTCTGCGACAATGTTGCAGGTAGTAGTCTTCGTAAGAAGAACTCGTTCCCCGGAACGATTTGGACTTGTGTTTGAGGTTGACCATCTCTGCTATCTTTGGATTCATTTCGCAGTCAACGCTCTGCTCCGCCGCCAAATGCTTGGAGTCGACGTCCCTGTCCTTATAGCGCTCCTGCAAATGGAGGGAGAGCGGATAATTTGGTGGTTTCTGATTGAAGTCGGAACAAGCTTTTACGTGGATTCTGTTCTTACAAAGGATCTCCGGTGAGACTGATGCGGTAGAAGACGAGTCCTCGCCGCCGATTGAGCTCGCGCTAGAGCTTGTAATCTACGAAGCATCACGGCGGCTTGCTTCCTCACGAGGAAGCCTCTGACAAGCGCCTGCAGCTTGACCAAACCTCTGAGCGCCCGAAGAGCTTTCTTCGCCTGCTTAATCGAAGATCAAATGAGGACACGAATTCGAAAAATTAAAAACACCGAACAAAACAGAATCCTGTTTGGATTCACCAAGTGGCACCGGAACACAGTCTGAATCCTAACAGCCGCCCGCCACTCGCAGCTGCTGCCGCCACATGCCGCGGATTTTAGCCGCGCAACGGCCACATGCGCCGCCGTCACCGCAGCATCAGCGGCAGCTGCGGTGGCCACCGCCACAGCGAGCGCGTCCTTGCTTCCCTCCTCTGCGTCGTCGCAGAACGTCCTCAGCCACGCAAGCTCCAGCGCCGACGACGCGGGACTATGGTCGCCCCTGCTCTCGCCAGGGCTGCTACTGCTTTGCCGCGGCTTGCCGAAGCTCCACCGCTTCCTCTCCTTGGGTGGGCTTCCGCCGTAGCCGGCCTTGCCCTTATCCTTCTTCTTCCCTGCTCCCAGCAGACTCCTGAGCCACTTGGTTGCCCAGCCCATGGCTTGGGAGCTCCTACAGAGCAGAGCATGCAGAGCTCTTTAAAGACGAGAGAAGCGGGCTAATTGAATTCGTTTCCTTTGTTTTAAAAATTACTTTATTGTTTTTAACTTTACACTAAATTTTTACTCGTTTGCATCGCAGATTGAGTCAACCAAACCCTAGCTCGATTCAAGAATTCAAGGGAAGAAAAAGGGCTGGCAGGCAGGCAAATATATGTGATTGTTCCACTAGGAACAGTGAAAGATAGGGAGGCAGAATTTAGTGTGAGCTTCTCGTGCTTCCCCCAATATTCTCCATCCACTCGCATTTAAGAGCATAAAAAGACAAGACCGAAATGAAAGATGAGAGCTTCTTAAGCTTGTTAAGGTGATAAATTTTATTTTCCTCCCCGCACTGCCAGCCATGAATGGCTTGTTTCTTTCTCAAGCTAGGCTTCAATATCTTTGACTAGGCCCAGCTACAAAACAGAGCCCTCTGTTTCTCTTCAACAGCAGAGAGAAAGCGAGAGAGAGTGCAGCTGCTGCTGCATGAAGGCAGCCCTCAAAGAACGAAAAAGCTCGGATCTTTCGACCTCTCATGGCAGCAGGAAAAAGATAATGTTAAGCTGCGTTAGGTGACAGAAATAAGCGACAGCAAGTATTAAAGCGAGCTCAATGCTTACAGCAATCAATGCCGTCGGATAGAGCAACTCTTTCAGTACGACTTCTGTCCTCGGGAAAGACAGAGGCGCAGCATTTGACTCCTCCCCGCTTCCATTGCCGATCTCGTGAGCCGCTGCCACTGCGTCTTCGAATTCAAGGAAACGCAGATCAGCGAGCTGCGCAGGGAACTACTCGATGCCTCCTTTCTTCCCCTTCTGCTTCTCTCTCTCTCTCAGAGACGCAGAGGGAAGTGGAAAAGATGAGATCTTGGTTTGCTCAGCCGCCGGCTAGTTCGCGCTGATGACTAGGGGGCAGATTTTGACTTCAAAGAAACATTTTATATTGCCGAAAATGGATGACCCAAAGCGGAATCTACCGTGGACTTCGCCTCCTGCATCCGCGGTTTCAGGACTAAACAATTGGCTTGCCAAACGTCATGGAGAGCTAGTGACGATTGTTATTTTAGGTGCGATGACTTTCTTCAAGTCAATCTTGCTTAAACACGAAGCTCATTAAGATTATCAACCGAAATACGACTTCATCAGCTCTCCTTCAGATCTTGTTTGTTTCTCTTCAATTTTTTTAACTTGTACAACTCCTCAACTCTTGAATGCAAGACGATATTACCGGAAGTGAACTCCCTCTCTCTCCGCTCTGACTGCAAATTAATTTGCCAAGTGACAGCGTGGGGTTTCTTCATCTGAAAAAGGTGTCATCAATGGTGTTTCAGTTCTGGTGGCAGAGGCGGAGGGTCTGCAGCGTTAATCCAAGATGGTGAAATGAATCCAATGATGGGTAGTGATGGTAGCATCTCAAGTTTACTGTACATTAGGTCAGCGATGTGGACCATGGTTGGCTGAATTTCACTGTTCAGCCTGAATAAAACTGTCCTAGTCATAATGTGTCCTGCCTAAAATTATGAGTAGAGGCCTTCTTAGCCAATCAGAGCCCTCATGCATACACCAACTTATCCGTAAATATTCACGTAAAAAACATGTGAAGGAGGCCACTTTAAGAAGAGAGATATCTCCTCAAGAGGAAAAGCTTCCAAAGAAAGCCATCAGCACAGTATAAACTGATCAGAGTATTGATAAACCCTAGAGAGATTGAGCATACCATAAATGAATACCTTTATTTAATGTATTAATATAAATTAGAAAATAATTTTTTTTAAAAAAAAAAAATCATTTCTTTACCGATCACACTGCGACCAGCTGAAGTCATGGGCACAAACCCTAGATCAGGATGGCAACGTAGAGCTAGAAAGTTATGGGCACACTTTTGGATAGAGGAATGGCACACCAAGTAGCCACTATCGCACCTCACAAGAATTAATGGAAAAGTTCATGGATTTCTGCAACTAGTGCCCCCCTCTTTCTTGGGATTCTCCACGTACTTTGGAATTGCATGTAAACCTCAATCATGCAGACTGACATACGAGTAACTAGGGTTCTACGTTATGCTGTTCAAAATTAACAGCAAAAGAAACGTAAATTTCAGCTCTCTTCTGCCCCGGAACCCTAGCTGCTTACTATTAAGCTCATGGCTTACAATACTGGGTTACTGTTAAACATATACTTTAATATTTCCTGTGCAGATTCATTAGAACAGTAGACATTGCACAGATGTCTGCTGCTGCTAATGTAGTTTCATGGTCTCTTCCTGTTCAATTTGGTAGTACTCTCCTAAAGCAGATCCCTCTGCTGCTTCGGTGTTGTTCTTTCACTGTAGCCGCCATTGGAGATGTGGAGCTGCGGCAGGCCATTTCCTGTGCACAATTCGGTGCTATACCCTGAGCTTTTTGTGTTTCTGTTCCAAGCTTGTTTGAGTATTTTCACGAGGAAAGTGAGCTAGTGGAGTTGTTAGGGTTCACATATTCAGGAGCAACAGTCGGCGCAAGTGGAACACATGTTCTTGTGGAGAGACTGTCGACGCCGCATGCATGGTTCCATGTGCGTTAGATTTCGTACGTACTCTCATGCAGATTAGTTCTGTCCATACTTTTTTATGGGTTTTTTTTATATATTTTTCTGAAAGAAATTCACATAATAACTATGAAGGTGGAAATGTTCAATTAAAAGATTAACCTGTTTCGTTAATTATTTTTCATAATTGAAAGGTAAATATTGTGCAATTTCAATTCACTATTGTTTGGGATACCTTTAGCCGAGGGTTGACGTTTTTTTATAAGTGAGACTTAACCACTACAAATTAATTTTAACAACTTGTAATAGCTAAACTAGTCTTACGTTAATGTGCAATTACTCATAACCATCAATAACACGTTAAATACACAATGGCTCGTAATAGTTACATATTAATACATGACAATTGTAATGTTAGCACATTAACATATTAAATTATTTTGACTCCGATATACTTTCCATCCATAACAAATATTATTAGAGTGGGTCTGCTCTTCACAAGCTTAGTGTCACGCCCCGGTCGGAACGGCCTAAAAACAACATTTATCCGCTTCCTAGAGCCGTCCGGCGGAACACTGGAACGTGATCGCGCTAGGGTTTTCGGACCGAATCTCGTCCCCAAATTCGAAACCCTAGTTCTCCGCTCAATTTTAATCCCCAAATTACAATTCGCACGGAAAACCCTAACCCTAATTAGGAAATCCGAAAAGAATCGAAAAACCCTAAAGAAAGTATACGTCAATCTGGATTTTGACCGAAGTCAAAATCAACTGCCGATTTAATTATATCGCTGACGTCATGCCTGACGTCAGCCCTCTCGATCGTTTTTGCCGCGCGTGAATTTTGTTCGGCTTACGTCTGCTTAAGTTAACCTCCAAATCGAATTTCGAATTCGATTTCCGAATTCGTTCGTTGACCACGCTCCTCGTTGACTTTTGCCTCGAGACCCGCGCCCGAGTTTCGTCTCTGCTTCGACGCCGCCTGCGTCATCTTCACGCGAACGCTGCCGCGTTCGCTGCCTGCACCTCGGCTTGCCGGAGAAGAAGGATGCTAAAGGGGAGGCCACCCGCCTTCCTTCGTCTCTCCCGTCGCCGGCCGCCTGCCAGTCGACGGTTGCCGAAGACTCGCCGAACTCAAACCGAAGCAGACGCCACCGAGACTCAGGGAGATGTCGTTGCCGGAGAAGATAACCTCATAGGGGAAAACTTCCTCTTTATTCTCAGTAATAATAGAGTACAAAACCCCTAAAACTCTCCTCCTCTCGTCGCTCTCTCTCTCAACGTCGGCGGCGACTCCCGCCGTCGTTACAAGCTCTCAAACCTCTCGATGCTTGCCGGAAAGCTGTGACACCTACTCAGTGCTCGCTCTCCGGTTCTTTTCTCCAGCCCTCTGCTCACGAGTTCCTTCCGTTCCAGCCCTCCTCCCAGCTCTCGATGGATCTCTTAAAGGGAGAAGGCCGCCGCCTCTTTCCCTTCTTCCGCAGCCCGCGTCTCCCGCCTGAAGACTCGAAGCCATCCGCTCCCTCCGGGCATGTCGACGTCGTCCGGGTCTTCCGCTGAAGACCTCGCCTCCTCCTCGCGCTGTTCGTCCGGTTAATTCGCCGTCGACCGCGTCTGGGAGCTCCGCCAACGAGCTCGCGTCCGAACCCTTCGGTGAAGACGCCGTCGCAACACGTGAGGAGGACATGTGCATGGACGCCGTGCTCGCGCGTTTGGGGTCAACGCCCCAATTTTGACCTCGCATTCCCTGTTCACTTTGTGGGCTTGGGCCTCCGTTTTTTTTCTTCTTGTATGAGCTTGAGCTTGGGCTTGGGCCGAACCGGCTAGACGGGGGCCTGATACTTGGTGTGAAGAGCAATTCCTCCATGGACCAGGCTGAGGAAGCTGGACTGGGTAGGCGGCCCAAGTCCACGCGAATGAAGCACGCCCGCGTCCCAATCCTCCTCCAACGCGGGCGACGCAGGCGGCGTTTCCATCGTTACAGGTGGCTTCGAGGGCGCAATCAGCAGCGTCCTTTCCACCGCCTTCCCAGCTGGATCTTCGGCGTCGTCTCCGGCGAGGACGGAGGCGAGATCTGGGAGTGACGGACGGCGGGATCGATAGGCGAACAGATCGGGAAGGCGAGCTGAGGAAATCGGGTATGAAGCGTGATTAACGTCGCTCGATCTCTGGCGCGATTGGAGGAGGCGAAGAAGGAATGCTGGCTGGCTTTCCTTCCTCGGATTCAACCTTCTCCCTTAAGACCGCGAGCGAGCGACGGAGGAAGGTAGCAAGGGCGGCTTCCCCTGTTCTGAGAGACGCCGAGCAGCACTCTTCTTCCAGCTCCGTCCAGAAGGAAGAAGAAGGTGAGGCAGGCGGAACGCAGGTGGCGAGCTTCCTCCACCTCCCCCATGCGAGGCTTCTGAGAGCAATGTGAGTCGACTGCGAGGGGTCACCGTCGACGGGAACGAAAGTTGATCCGATGAGCGGATCGGTGAGGAGTTGAGCGAAGTTGTATAGGGTTTTAGGTAGGTTTTTTTGATCCTGATCAAATTTTTGACAACTCTTAATAAGAATCTAGACAAAGAGATTCCTTTTTTTTAGTTCCTACCACCTTGTTCCGTTAGTCGTGGCACGATCGAGGCGTACACGTAACACGACTACAACCAAAATCCTATTATGGAAACGCAATTTTTTTAAAAAAAAAGGGGGCAAAAGTATAAAGGTGGATATGTTAAATTAATCATTTCCCCAAAGGATAAGGACTAAAGAGATAAATTCTGTCCACGTTGCGTGGATGCCCGTCGAATCCGTAGGTCCGGTTCCTCCTCGCTCCTTTGCTCCGCCGAACCACTCGTTTCCATTTGGCGCGCTCGGATGGCGGCGGACGTGCGCGCCATCGCCGTGGCAATCTGCGTGCCGGATTTGGAAAAGGCAATGCGGTGCGCGCGTCGATTCGTTCGCCCGATTGAAGGCGCGTAATCATGGCTTTTGGAGGGGCCGAACAAGCGTCGCGATCGTGGCGCGACGCCCACCGAAAGGCGCCAGAAAAAAGCAGTTTTGTTTATTTATTTATTTTTGCCAAAACATACCTGAAGCGGAGGTTTTGAATTTTTTTCCATAAAAGCTTTCCTATTTTCACCGGAGGTGTCGCGACAAGCGCGGTGAATGACCACGTGGTGCTCTGAATCTCTGAGCCGGGTCAATGGGTCATGCGTGTGCCCTTCTTGAGAAGATAACCTACGTCATGAGCTAGCTAACCTAGAGCTTTGGCGTCACTCGCCGCACCCGGTGACCAGTAACTCGATCACCTGTTCACCTGCGTGACCATTCTCGTTTCACTCTGCACGCGTGGGCTCAAGAGCCTAGTAACGTATTTATGTCCACCGCCCACTTTGACCTCGCGCGCCAAAACTCTTATGAAGGGGACCATCATAAAATTTATAGAAATATATTTTCTAAATATATAATATTTATTTTATATATTTTTATATATTAAAGTTATGTGAATCAGATAAAGGTGACTTATTTTATGAGGCAGGCCGTATCTAAGTTGGGTCAAGCTGATCCAATTAATAAATAAATTGAATTTAGGTTAAGTTTAAACGAATTGAGATGATATGAAGTAGAAAATTGCATTTTGACTTTATCCGAGTCAAGTCGTTGACATGTGACCAAACTAATGCCTCCGTTGACAAATCCAACTTTTCTTCTCTTTATCTATTGATCATTTGCATTATCTCTTGACATTTATTATCCAATTTAAGATTTTCTTACCACCCCTTTAATTTTTTTATATTTGTAATATATAAACATCAATATTCAACCTTCTTAATCATCTGAATTTGTTTCATAAGTTAAGGGTTTGATGGTTAATATCCCTAATATTATAGTTAATTACAATAACTAAAACATTAATTATTTATTATAAAATTATAATTAAAAAGTCCTCTTTTAAAAATATTTAATAGTAAATAAAAAGCTAAAATGAGAAAAAAAAAATTATAGGCAGGGCCGATGAGAATGTGAGATTTATACGCACACCCCTTCCTGGCCGTTCGAGGAGATAGAAGGGTATTATCGTAAAACAACATGAGCAGGATAAATAGGTAATCTTAGTTTATCCAGAGTGCTATATTTGAGCAATCCAAATAATAGAAGCTCCAAATCAATTTGCCCGTTCGCGGCTTCCTCTTCTTCCGCCAACCTCCGGTCCTCCAAATTCAATCCTAAATCGTCGCAGAGTGTCGCGATCTGCCTTCACGATCTCTCCTTTCCCCCTTCTATAGCCCAGCCAGTGGAAAGGTGCTCCCGATCTCCCCTCAAATCCCGGCTTTATTGTGATACGTACCGCCTTCGACAACAAAAAGTGAGGATTCTGGAACTCGGTGCTCGGAAACCTTGATTGTTGGGTCGATCGAAGAGCTCGCCGGATCGGCTCGGGGTCGCAAGCACCTCTCGGAGAATGGGAAAGTTGGTGACAACAGCGGTGGTGTGCTCGGTGGCGGCGTGCGCCGCCGCGGTGCTCATTGTGCGGCACCGGATGCGGAGCTCCGGAAGGTGGGCCAGGGCCGATGCGCTGGTGAAGGAGATGGAGGAGTTGTGTGCTACGCCCCTCGGGAAGCTGCGGCAGGTGGTGGATGCGATGTCCGTGGAGATGCACGCCGGGCTCGCCTCCGAGGGTGGGAGCAAGCTGAAGATGCTGATTAGCTACGTCGACAATCTCCCCACTGGGTACGGGCTGTCTTTCCCCTTGATCAAAGCGGAAAGTACCCTTTTTGGTGTTAATGCGCACATGCTTTATCGTGGAAGATTACCGTGATATATGTGAAGCTTTTCTTCTAAAGATTCGCACAATCTCTTTTATACGGTTATTCGTTAGATATTTCTGATTAACTTATTTGATGATGAATTCTTTCTCTTTTCATCTTCTTTCTTGTGATTTGTTAGATCTCGCCGATTTTATTGAAAAGTTTGATTCTAATTGGGACGATGTTTTTGTTAACATCTGACCTTGTCGGTCCTCAATTATTACTAATTTTATTTTCCTTTTCGTAAGGAGATAATCAGCAGTTTTCCTTTCAGATACTTATACTAATTGAACAAATTGCTTGATTTTTCAGTTATCTTCATCATATACATATTACAATATTATTTCCTATTGTAATCAATCATGCTAAGTCCTTGCTCTTTGATTTTACCCTTTTTATTGTTGTCGAGTTTGCTCCGCCCAGGTCTAGGTGGCCTATGAGTTCTTATTTTGGATAATTATGAAAGCAATATATCTATTTCTTTCACCTAAATCTTCTGCAGCATTACGCTGTCCAATATCCCATCGTAATACGTGTTACTTCTGCCACTAATGCCTTGTGTTATCTCTATCCTCAATTTCCTCTTGCCTTCTGAATGGAGTTCGTAGGTTATGCCATTTGCTTTCTCTCCTTGTTTCATAATGTGTCTTCTCTTATTTTCTCTTTTATTTGTATATTTGTCACATAGGTACTTTGACATAAGGATGGACAACTGCTGTGGTTAAGGATTTATTTAGTGTTACAATCAAATGGTGGATGGGCTATGAACCCTCTCCTTCATGGTAAGTTTTGGTGTGAACCATTATCTGACCCAATCTAAAATGCATAAGCTCAAGTTAGTGATACTAAGTTCAATAGAGTTTATATACCATTATTAATCTGAGTGTCATAATCTCGCACATTTAAGTCTTGATGTTCTAGTTTTTAAGTATAAGACCTAACTCATAGTTTATAATCATTCTTAGTAGTGAGATCAGTTCAAGGGCATATTCACCATCCAAGTCCTTTTCCTCTTAGAATAACTATGACCAAGTTTTTTTTATATCATTTGTTATCACCAACATAGTTGGATACTTGACCTATTAACTTGAAACAACAATCGAATTGAGTTCTATTAAGCAACTGGTGGTGATTATGGTGTATGCATGCCTTTTGAGATCTTAGTAGGAGTTTGTGGTGATACTTGACATGGGCAGGTATTGTTGAGCAGAAATAGCTGTTACCTATGGTGTTTCTTGACTAGGGATGGCATGTATTGGATCTTTGTAGTGGAGAGAGAACATTGGAATGTGCCATAAAAGGAATGTCGCCCGATATCATGAAGAAATTGTTTTGAGGCCTAATAAGACCTAGCCCCTTATATAGGAACTAACATCAGATGCTTCTGTTTTAGTCCAAATGAGGCTAATATTCTCAGCATAAGTCAAGATGTGTAGTGTTGAATACTTGTATATACTTTCGCAATCTTAGAGCTAGGGATCTTTTTTGTGATGCCTCCAAGTACATGAGATTCTCACCTCTTCATGAATCAAAATACAATTATAGATATTACTTACCGATCTATGTACCTATGATACTAAAGTTAACATGTACTGATGGTAGTCACACCGACATATGGTACACTAACAAGTACCGGTTTTTGAAACCTTGGTTACTATTGATACTTGTTAATCCATATCTGAGAGGTTATAATGGGTAACCTATCCTTAGCAGCATGGTCATGAATATTGCTAACCTGTGATCATCCGTGGCCAAGTTCTATGTGAACTTGATCCACTTACCACACTTGCATATTTGATACAAAGTTCTAAGTGCAACCTATTAGCCATACAATTATAGGTTACTCAAACCTTACAATTGTGTCCTAAATGCTTAAGCTCATGCTGTTTGTAGTAAACTTATTACCCCTGTACAGTGTACACTATTCCAACCCAGCATTGGTCCGTCACTTGCAAGTAATGGGGGAAGGGGTATCATAAATGTAGTTCATACATTTATTTTATGAGAATGAAAATTTCTCAATTTTTTAAAAAGAAAGTGCCTTCTACAGTTCGTAATAATAGAACCACAATGGTCATATTTGGATATACATTGGCAATCTTGCTTAAGACATATTCAAGGATGAACTTCGTAGTTACAGTTGGTTTGTTGCGTCTATTATTGGGCATGCGATTTTGATTATGCAACTTTAACTTTGAACTGATTCTAATTTTACAGGGATGAGACTGGACTATTTTATGCTTTGGACCTTGGCGGAACCAACTTCCGTGTCCTACGTGTACAACTTGGAGGGAGAGAGAAACGAGTTGTTAAGCAAGAATTTGAGGAAGTTTCCATTCCCCCACATTTGATGGTTGGAGGTTCAGATGTAAGTGTAATTCTTAATTGTTGCATTATTTGCTTTGTTATGTATATTACATCTAAGTTTGTTTATATGTGTGTTTCCAGGAACTGTTTGATTTCATTGCTTCAGCTTTAGCAAAATTTGTTGCTTCTGAAGGTGAAAATTTTCACCTTCCTGCTGGTAAGCAGAGGGAACTTGGTTTTACATTTTCCTTTCCAGTGAGGCAAACATCTGTAGCATCGGGCACCCTTGTTAAATGGACCAAAGGATTCAATATTGATGGCACGGTGATTCCTCATCTGATTTGGATATTGTAGAAATTATATTTAAATTTTCTATGAGTTCATCACTAATGTCAAAACTCCCAAGCAATCGTCAAAGTTATAACAGTTATGGAACAATTTATCTAGATACTTTCACGGTTAACTTCATATGACTTTTCGAATGTCTTAAATCTTCTTTACGTATATAAAGAAATATTTTCTTGATGGATGTTTAGCCTTCCTGCTCTTTAAGCTATAATCTGCAGCAACGAGAATAACAAAACTGCTCTTTTACTTCCAGTTTTCCTTGTCCGTGACCGTGATTAATTCAATATTCTTAGTTTGTGTTAAGCCATATTGGCAATTATTATTTAAGGCACTTTACTTGGTTGTCTGGTGTGTATCAGTCTTCAAAAATAGGAGTCCCTTCAATAAAAGACATCTTTCTATGACAATTTAAACTTTTTATTTTTCTCTATTTTAGTGGGCTTGATTAATTTGTATCTAAAAACTGTAGCATTTTTGGGATTTTTTATTTAAAACCTTTTTACTTGAAGTGCCTACCTTGTAACTGCATAACTTGACTGATAACGAATATAAATTTACAAATATTGTTTAATAGATTATGAGAATATTTCTTTATCTCTCTGAACTTGTGCTTTTGCTGCTTGTCTTGTCATAACTTCCCATAGACATTTATTCTAATTGTTCATTTAGATGTAGTTTGACTTCAAGGTTTCACTTTTCTATTGCTTGAAAATAGATTTGAAACCTTATGGCTTGACATATGTCCCTACACTCATTTCTTCTAGTGATTCATTCAGATGTAGTTTGGCACATTGTTTTTTAATTTCGATCATATTGGGTTATAAGCTCAGTACATTCTTACAGTGGTATACAGGAAACTTGTATATCAAGTACACAAAAAACATGGTATATTAGGAATTAAGCACTCAATGAACATGGTCTGAGCAATGTTATGTGTTAGTATATACTGGATTGGATTTGCTTTGGTTGTACTTGTGGTTTCGCTTTCCGCTCGCTTGAAACAAGGTTTGGGATCTTATGGTTTGTTATTGCTTTGTTGAAGGCAGGTAGGGGAAGATGTGGTGGCCGAATTGACTAAGGCCATGGAAAGACATGGTTTAGATATGCGAGTGTCAGCGTTGGTATGTTTCATGTCCTACTCCAGTACAAGATGAGAATTTCTCAGCAATGATTTGAACATCTAACAATGACTATACTGTATCTTTTTTTCTATGATGAATTTCCTTATCTAGACCTGATGAAGTTAAGAACATATGGATCATTTATGCAGGTTAATGACACAATTGGGACATTAGCCGGTGGGAGATATCATGATCACGATGTTGTTGCTGCTGTGATATTGGGCACTGGTACAAATGCAGCTTATGTAGAGCGTGCCACTGCAATACCTAAATGGCACGGTTTCCTTCCCAAATCAGGAGAAATGGTAAGTAACATTTGTTAAGTGATTCTGAAATCAGTGCTCTTTTCTCTGTCATTTTCATGTAAAAGCCATATGGTAAATCAAGTTTTCTAGACTATAACCATTGCCAAGCCTTGTTGCGCTTAGTGAAGTTCTTTATGAAACTTGTTATCTAGGTTATCAACATGGAGTGGGGAAATTTTAGATCATCTCATCTTCCTATAACAGACTATGATCAAGCCTTGGATAATGAGAGTTTGAATCCGGGAGAACAGGTAATGCATATGACACTAGACGACTTCTTGTGAGGCAAATGTATGAAATAGTTGACCAAGATGTATTTTTCTGCCAGATTTTTGAGAAGTTACTCTCTGGAATGTACCTTGGAGAAATTTTAAGAAGAGTCCTCATTAGATTTGCCAAAGAAGCTGCCCTATTCGGAGATAGTGTACCTCCTAAACTTGAAATTCCATTCATACTACGGTATGTTTCATACTTGCCCCTAAACATACTGTGCCCTTTATGCTTATTTTCATTTGGTTGGTAATGATAAAGAGAGTATATTTTTATATTTCGCAATTCCGCTCTTAAGAGTTCAGTTATATTTTACAATCCCTTCTTGGACTTGTATGTGGGTCAATCAAAGTAGTTACTAAGCTACTGACTATTCTCAACCAAGGTTGTGAAAATCCTCTGTCACAGAAAAGTAGAACACAAATCCAAATATTTGTAAACTAATTCTGAGATTTCGCAGGACGCCAGTTATGTCAGCCATGCACCATGACACATCACCTGATCTTAGAGTTGTTGGGAGCAAACTGAAGGAAGTCCTGGGGGTATGATATCTTTGTTCATCACACACCCAATCCACAAATGGCTCTACCTGATGTGTTTATTCTTGAATTCCAGATATCAAACAGCTCTCTCAAAACAAGAAAAGTTGTGGTTCAGATATGCGACATCATCGCCAAGCGCGGGGCTCGCTTGGCTGCCGCAGGCATAGTTGGTATTCTTAGGAAGATTGGGCGCAATGGCACAGTGAAGTATGGCAACGGCGAAGTACAGAGGACGGTCATCGCCATGGACGGCGGACTCTACGAACACTACACCATATTTAGGGAGACCGTGCAGGCCACCCTCAAGGAGATACTCGGACCAGAGGCCTCAGCATTTGTTATCGTCAAAATGGCAAACGACGGGTCAGGCATTGGAGCAGCTCTCCTTGCAGCCTCCCACTCCCAGCACCAGCAACCCAATCAGTAGTCCCAAACCGCTCCTCCATTTCTTTCTTGTACCAGAGAATTCCTAATTTTATCTGTGCCTAGCTAGCACACAATAATAGAGGAAACAAGGAGGTTTGCCTCCTCAGAGAAGCAAGAAAATTATATAATCCTGCAGAGAATTGTGCTCTGCTACCGGCGTATGATGTTTGTATCCTGTAACCGGCCTTTCATTTTTGTTCATTTATCTTGCTCACGCTACTACTGTCCCTTCAGCTCCTCGCTGTGCCAGAATTTTTCTGCAGCAGTTCATATTTCAGTCATTTCCTTTTCTCTGTGGACATTGAATGCCTCATGCCTGCTGCTTGGAGCGATCGATACAAAAGAAACAGACCCCACCGACAGAATTTTACGCTTGAATGTATTTCATGAGTTGTAAATTGATTGATATGCTTGAATATATTCCAAACATGTCGATCGGTTTTTTTCAAAGATTCATGATTGGGTTTTATTCGAAGAGTAAAAGAAAAATAAAATAAAATGAATCCAAACCGTGGAAATCCTTAATGGGCCGGGCCTTTTCTGTTGGGTCAAGCAGCAAACGGTTGTCTTTGGCGTTGGACCACATATAGCCTTTCTGAGGCCCATCGGCGGAGTTCGGCATCCTTCGGTGGGACGTATCAGCGAACACCTCTCCGGCACGTCGTTTGACTGGCTGAATCCATACATTTTTAGCAAGTTGTACAGTTGAAAACGTAGAATTGACTTGCATCGCTTAGGTTTAATTAGGTCAGACCTATGCAATCTTTTCCTTTTTCACCTGTTCTTCTATCTCTGTTTACTTTTTCTGCACTGTAGGAGATTTCAAATCAGATTCAAATAACTTTTCAGCAGTCCAGTCAATTTTTCTGGAATTGAAGAAACGGGAGGTGGCTAACTTAGGGGGGACAATAAACTGGTAGATTCTTGCTTGCTTCATGGAACTTTTGTTGTTCAATTTGTTGATTTTTTGAATGCTGTCCACATCCGCATGAATTGTTGTCACCAACTTATCTACCCTTGGCCGCTAGAATTTGACTTCATAGGGTTAGATTCACACTACCTTTTTCGAGGATAGGATGGGAGAGAGGGAGAGTATCCCATGACGGGGATGAGTTTGACTTTAAAGGAAGAAAGGAAGAGTATCAGACTAAAATTTTTAGCTTGGTCCCTAAATTTTGGCCTAAAAATATTTTTTTTAAAATTTTTTTTAAAAATACTTTACTCTTTATAAACTATTAAATGGTATTAAATTTGAAGTATTTTAGATTACATACATATATAAAATACTCTATGTAAAATTATATATAAGATAAAAAAAATATTTTCTGTATAAATTTATATATAATATTTTATATATGTATATGATCTAAAATATCCCAAATTTAATATTATTGGATAGCTTATAAGGAATAAGGTATTTCTAAAAAAATATTTTAAAAAAAAATATTTTTGGATTGAAATATAGGACCAGGCTAAAACTTTTAGTCTACGTACCCAGGCGAAGCCATTTTTTCACTTTGAAGAGTTGGATACACATCGACATTTCTCGAGGGTAGGGGTGTTAAGAGCGAGGAGTGTCCAATGATGGAGATGGTGCTTCGCATCAAAAGGTATTGATTGAATTCAAGCTAGGTAGCTTCCTGCAGCTGTTGATGATCCAACACCTGTTATCTTTTACCAGTAGGCATAGGATCCCTGATGTCAATATCTCAAATCTGCAGCTTTTTTAATATCCAGTTCATATAGCAACCTTTAGGCTTTAGGTGGTTTAGCCCTAAGAGTCCGACAGGTTACCGTAAATTTTACAAGATTTTGGCAAGGCAAGTGCTTGTTAAAATGCGTGAGTCAGCTCACCTGTCTCATCTAAGAAAGAGCTGGGATTTTCCCTCTCTATTGTGCAATAGTATACACATACAGCATCATCAATGCGAGTCCCTTGGTGAGAAACATTTGATCCGAGCCTTTCTCAAACATCACTGAAGGACAAAAAATGAAGCTCTTCATTTAGGTATGTGATTTGGGTTCATTAGCTTTCACAATTGTGCTTTCCAATTCGAATTATGAGGGTTGTCCTTGTTTAAACTTTGCATAAGACCTTTTATTCTGAAAGCGTCAGTGTGACGAAAACAATATGGACACTCTAGCTTGGGTAATATCTTGGAGCAATTGATGAGTCTGAAGGTTTTGAGTTGGTCAGCTTCAATTGGAAGACAAGAAGAAGAAAGTTTTCTTGTCATCTTATCCCAATCACATAGTTTGGACAAAGAATATGATGCTTGTAGGGACAAAGAGTAGGTAGGGCCTGTTGTGGAAGATGTCTAGAGTGACAACAACCATGCATGAGAAAAGTCAGAAGCAGTATGTTATGTTACAGGACAAAGTTCTCTTATTCCTTTCGTGTGCCAACCGAACTCTTCGGTGTTCATCCGCATGCCTGTCCTGAAATCAGGCGTGGCGCCAATGAAAGAGACTTCCCTTTTGTCCCTTCCACAAAAATGAGGGAACAATAAATGAACGTCCCCACCACCGAGATTCCTCCTCCTTGTGCTTCTAAATTCTAAATGAACATCAAGGGCTGAGCGTGGTGGATTGTTGAGTGGAGGTTGTACGAGAACAAAGACAAGATGGATTGGCTGATAGTGATCCTGGCCAGATGATAGTTTAATGGTTGTACTTGGCTTTGGCAGTGTATCATGGCTGTGTTGTTTTTCTAGTGGAGGCATTCTATTATGGCATACACGAAGAGAAGAAGGTTAATTGGAATTTTGCCCCTTCTTTTCTTAATATGACTAGTTTTTTTCATGTTTGTTTGTCGAGCCATGGTTGATAAGTTATTGCATTATGCATTTGTATTTTTAAAGGTGTATTTGATATGGTAAGGTCACAATGCATAATTTCTGAAATGAAAGTCTTGATTCATTGAAAAAAAAAACTATCATAAATTGCCCAATTATTCCAAGACTGGATTGGTTGAGAGAGCATCCATGAGTGGGGTTAGAAAGTGGACTCCATCTGCAGTGGTGTCATTTTGCTACGAGGACATCACTATGGGATTGATGCTATTGAACGTCTTGATTTGACATCCATCTATGAAGCTTGTGATGATACCAGTCGTACCACGGAGTTGTATACTTGTATTGCTTCAGCTTTTTTAAATGGCTTAGTCCATTGCAGAACCCGAGGTGATCCTCTAGGGTGATCATTCAACATGTGACTGCAGCTAGGGTTAGAAATCCTACCTGTATATGGGACCGTAGGGAGTAGGGTTTCTAAAAATCGATTTAAATTGATAAATCGAATTGAAATTTTTGATTTGGTTTGATTTTAACAAAATTTGGTTCAGTTGGTTAGATTTAAAATGGTTAAAAAAAATTTGTTTCGGTTCTTGGTTTGGTGTAGTTCGGTTTGGTTCGGTTCGAATTGAACCGAATAAATTAAGATTTTAATATAATATTAATATTTTTATATAAAATCTATTATATTATTAATTTTAATTATATAAAATATGTTATATTATTATTTTTATTTATATAAAATATATTATATTATTATTTTTATTAAAAATTAATAATATAATAGTATAAAAAAGCTAAATAAATATATAAATAATTAAGTTCGGTTTAATCTGAACCTAATCCAAACCGAAATTTCAGTTCGGTTTTAATTCGATTTTTAAAAACTTCGGTTTGAATTTTTTGATTTTTCGGTTCGATTTGAAGTTCGGTTCATATTGAACCATTTGGACACCCCTAGTAGGGAAGTATAACTATCATCCTATGCAGATGACTCCACATAAAGTACACTTTGATTCCACATAAAATAGATTTTAAACAATAAACACTAGAGCTGATTTATCCAACATTTTCACATTTTACTTATATATCAATGAGCACTAGTTCTGGAAAGCTAGATATGTATAAAGGCTTGAATAAATTATTTAATCCACTATCCACTCAGGACATTATTGCATAATCAAAATTTTCTTATTCTACAATAGAATTCATCAGTTAGATTAGTCCTGACAATGAGTTAACATCTCATAACAGAATTATATATACAAGTATATTAAACATTTTACACACTCATTATCTATATACGAATTGTATCATTCCCACTTCTAGAATTGTTCTTCATTTAAATTATTGGTCACAATGATACATATTTTCATCTGCAATTCATCTTTAGAGTTGAGGCATCTACATACTCCATAGCTGTGCCAAGTAACCAAATTCTTTATTGCTCTGACTTTGAGATTGTGCATTGAACACACTCAAATAGCATTGTGCGTAACTCATAACTTAATACTAGAAGTAGTAGGGTCAACATATTAAGCTGCTTCATAATGAATTTGTTAGGGTGATGTCACAACTTCACGCTTATCTAGAAATTTTAAGAAAATCCCTCACTAAAGTTGAAGTTTAATGTCCACTTTCATTAGGGTCAACATATTACAAGTTTCCACGTCACCTTTCTATGACATGTTTTGCTTAGATTCATTGGAGGCATGATTACTTGTGGTTTAGTATTGGATTAAGGTCAACACTCCTGTATACATAAATAGCTTTCTCCATTATTATTAGCTTTAGAAATGGAACATGAATACTTTTCTTTGGGTTCTCGATACTTTTAGAAGTGGAAAAAAATTGCACAGATTTTCCATACAATTACCACACTGTCACAAGTATAATAATCAAATTCTGAATTTGCAATTGAAGCATGCATATAGGGCTGATCATTCAATTAACTAATATATTCTTGAACAGAAGCAAGTTTTCAACAACCCCAGAAGTAGTTAGGAATCAGTCCAGTTGGAGAATCCAACGACATCCCCAAAAAAAAAAAAAGGAAAGATGAATGCATAAGCCAAATGGACAAGGTCTTCTTATTTAACTCAACACTCCGTTGCTGTTCTTTTCCTGCTGACAGCCCCCAACTGAAACAAAAAATCAGATGAGAAAGAGGAAACCCTAAGCCATCATTAGCTCTCTTCTAAGTTGGGTTTAATCTCATCAAAAGAGTTGACTCATGTAACAGTAGATTAAGACTTACACGTAATGCAGAAACATCAGAGCTTTTCAGCACCCTCAACCTCTTGACAGTTGAAAGAAACATCCTGCAATAGAAAAGGTCACGCCAGTCAATATGATCCAACTGTTCTTTCCTTCATTGAAATTTGCAAGTTTGCTTGATCACTATGATCATACGCTGGCAAGAAGGAAACTTAGCATTTTGCATAGGGGTTATACACTAGTATCTGGTTTCTTTAACATTTTTGTTTTGCAGCGTTGGACACAGTAACTTGAACTGTCATCCGTGAGGTGTTATGTTCTTCCACTCGCCAAGCCTGAGCCGACTGGACTTTGAGCTTTATACATTGAAGTACTTTTTAATTTAAACAATCATTCATCAATTAAATGGCATCAAAGGAGCAGCTTCAAATAAAATATTTCTATTTTTCTTTTGTAAGTTGTGAGCTGAAAGTTCTTATTTATCCAGCATCATCTTTTTGACTACCCAAGGAATATGAAGGACTTGGTGACCATTCAAAATACTGATAAGGTATTTTTGTACTATGAAATTTTGGTAGGATTTAGCGAAGAACTAAAATGAGAATTAGGTGTTCTTCTCACTAGTGCGTTCATATTAAACAGAAAACCTCTTTGGAACCATAGTATTAGTAAAGACATCATTCTTGGTGTAGAGAGACTTGAATGATGTCATGGTGCTTCAGGCTGCAGTCCTTTGTTGAATGTTGGAAGTTACCATGTCAATGTTCTAATGGTATTCATGTTTAAGTTAATTAACACGTGTAAGTGGTCAAAAATAGCAGCTGAAAAAACTGTACCATTATGAGAAGTATACTTTCTTAAGTTTCCTGACTATATAACATCTATTTAAATGGGAAGCAAGCAATAGTCAAGCCAGTAAGTGGCATGTCATGTTCCTTTTGCATGCAGTAGCGAGAGAAGAAAATAGAAGTATTAGGTAGTGGCTTACTTCCAAGGAACATCTCCAACAAGTATTCTGTCGCCTTCATTGTCTTCATAAACTAAAGTGTATTCACCAGAACCATCCAGCAAACCTGTGAATGCTTGTTTTGCTTCTGCATCCTTATTAGAAGCATTTGTAGATGTGTCCTTTTGAGCTACATGTTGTAAAAAAGCCTAGTTAAATAAATAATTCCTGTGGAAGTACAGTCAGAGACTTGATTCAAAGATTGACTGGAGGATACGTAGGAAGAATAGAAATTCAGAAAAGCAAAACATAGCTGCATAAGGAAAAAGGGAACCACATAGGCATATACTACCAATTGAACGAGGGAAACATGTATGAGGTTCTGAGAAACACCATAATGATTGCAATGAGCTGTGTTGTACCGATCTAGCTAATATTGTTGTACAATAAAAAATGATCTTAAGAATACAATATATGAGGCCTGCTATTTAATTTACCTCCAAAGAGGCCTAGAAAGAGATTTTCCACTGCAGAAGAGAGTTTCTCATAGTTATCATAGGCATTCAGATCTACTTTTCTTCCAATGGGGATACCATCCATGTTAATCTTCACAAGCAAACTCTTCTTGTTGCTACTGACCTTCGGTTTTGTCTCTATATTTGTGTTGATCTCATGCTCACCTGATTGCTTGACCGAGCTAGTGGCTAAGTTCTTTCTGAAGGATCGGATAGGAGGCCAACCAACAACAGCAGGAGTAGCTCTGCAAATTTTACAAAGAGTCAGATATTTCTAGTAGGTGGTAGTGTTGCATGAGATGGAGAAATAACAAGTAGAAGAACCATTTAATCATACAATAGGAAACTAGATCTAGCATTTCTTCAGCATTTGACATGGAAGAGAAAGAATAATCTGGCAATTGGCAAATATTATGCAAATGTATGGTTGAGAAATACAGGGAAAAGGTTCTTACTAGTCAAGGGGACGCTAGTATCTTAATAGCATCCCTTTGGAAGAAAATGAGGATGAAATAATATGAGAAAAATGAACTTTTTAGAACTGCTTTGGGACTGAGACTAAACCTTAAGTATGAGGGCAGATCGAAGCCTTTTACACAGATGATAAACGGCTTCAAAACCAAGTAAAATTGACCTTTTAAATAAAAAAGGTGGATTATTACACTACAAAAGAGAGATTGCTAGATCTCTTTCAAATAGACATAAGAACCACCAGGACTTAATAGTAAAAAGAATCAAACTTGGCAGATCTACTAGTCAGGATACAACAAAAAAGTTAATGTACAAAAAAACACATTGCATGAAATTTAGTATTTATCACAATCAGACAATAGAAAAAAGACAAAGTAGCCAACTAAGCATTTAAAAACACTGTGAACCCAAATGAAAACGAAAGGCACATTTATGAACTGAGAAGACATTAACTAAGACATGGGTGGCCATCTTGGAAGGAAGAGATCAAACAAGGTGCAGAAACTAGCAGACACATTGATGGCACACAAAAACAAATAGAAGCCTGCATCAAATGATGGCATAGGTCACTCATGGCTACCTTGTATGGGAGCTGGTGTTGGGTCCAGCTGCATTCCCACTGGCAGCATGTGCTTGCTCGCTCTCAAGGTTTTGCTGCTGCTCAACCTTGGAACTGACCCAAGCTGTCTTGTGTGGCCACGTCTTTGCAGACCCAGCTCTGCCCTGGAAGAATCCAGCTTCCAGCAGCTGCTGCTGTGATCCTAGAAAGCGAAGAGAAATGTATGGTGAATGGGAAAAACATCCTGAAGAAAGGAGCATTGATGCATACAATACTACTACTACCTTCTTTTACAGCTCCAGCTCCGCGGTTAATGGTGGAGGAGTTCGTCGCAGCCTTGGAGAGGAAACCAAGAGATAGAACAGAGGACTCTTCTTCGCCTCCAGGCAGGCCAAGCCTCAGCTCCAATTTCTTCTCTTCTGAAGCATCTAATCCCCCAGCTCTCACTCTTCCCCTTTGTATTCCTCCTGCTCCTCGTGCTAGCGGCCACTCTCTTTCATTTGGAATCAAATCTAGCAGCTGAGGACATGCATCTCCCCTGTTCTTCAAGTCTTCTTCCATGAACCTTTCTTCTCTCAAGACGACAACGTTTGCTACAACTGCCAGTTTGAAAGCAAAGTAAACAAACAGCTACCTTCCTATTTCAACGCCCACATGACAATTGATAAAGCAGTCAAAGCTCTACCGATCATTCGATTGGCCACAAAACAAGAAGCAGTAGAAAACCGAGGATCAAACACCAAGAAGAAGCTACTAATCTACCTGAACTTGGACGAAAGCTCAGCTCCAGCACCGCGTCCTTTGCTGCTCCGGAAAATCTCAAGCCTCTAACGTGAAGCAGCAGCAGCAGAACTATATACTACCAGATATAAACCCCTCAAAATCAAATCTTGGAGCGAGAAATAGCATAACAACGAGCTAAGTACACCAATAAGCACACAAAAAAACGTTTTTTCCCTCGTTTCCCTGGCACAACTTTATCTTCTCTTTCCAACTTTTTTCTCTCCCTCTGCTTGCTTGCTAGAGAAGTGGTTGCTTAAAAAGGGTGCAGCGGCAGAGATTCCATGGCTGGAAAAGGGGCCGAGAAGGGGAACTTAGGGGGCCTCACACGCGAGAATTTGGACAATGGGATCGAGTTGTGCTCCTCCTATCTCTACACCCGCACGCTTTCCCAAGCGAGTAAACGATGGAGACGTGAGTCCTGTCCCTTAAATTATATTTGTTTAATCAATTCTTCTCCCTCTTGCAGCAAAAATTGTTGGAGGACAGCAAAAAAGCTACAGCTACACAACCAGAGCAATTAACAGCAGCCATGACAATCTGCAGCATGACATACCTTTAAACAACGTACATATAATATTACTGGGTGGCTGATTTTTTTTTCATTGTGGCCTGTAACTTTGGTGGCTGCTTGTGCCTAAGATAGGCTAATGATTTGAGTCATTGGATCAGTGGTCCTCTACTCTTAATATTCTCTTTTGTGGGCTGTGGCGAGTTGCTCATGAATCATAATATTGTATAGGTTTATATATTGAAGGTTGGATTCTGTGAATTAATTAAATGTTTTGGAATCATAGCTCAATTAAACAGTTCTTCATTGTATATTAGAGTAGAAATTAGCTGCTCGCTCGTCCCTACAAAAAAAAGTGGGAGCGCTAATGATTTAAGTCATTTGATCAGTGGTCCTCAACTCTCTTTCTCTCTTTTTCTTCTTCTTTTCAAGGCTTTTGCTAAGCATGGCTCTATAATATTTTGTAATCAAGGTTCTTCTACTCAATTCTTGTTGTTTATTATTTAGTTTCATGCCCTAAAAGTAGAGTGGGACTAATGATCATTGTCATTGGATATGGATTAAGCATCTTTTGAAATCTCCTCTACATGGGCCCTTAGGATATTTTATTTATTTAAATTATTGATTTTGAACTTTTCATATTATGCAACAAATAAACATATTTTCTCCGCGAATGACTTAGATGTTTAATTGGGTATCTAAATATTTAAAATCTTAAATGGATTTGATATTCTTTCCCCTAATACAAGGAGAAAATTTTGTTTGCCTCTCCTTATCGTTGGATTCGTTGAAAATATGAATCTTAAAGCACGTTGGATTCCTCGAAAATATGAATCTTAAAGCAATGCTAGAATGACTCTGCTTTAAAATTCATATTTTTAACAAATCTAATAGTAAGTAGGGGGCTGTCTATGATTTATGGGCTAAGTCTTGCCTAAAAAATTTATTCATCATATTGATTAGTGTTCCTTGATCTAAGGATTAAGATAGCCAATAGTGTTAGGCCCGGGTTCACCCGGTTCAGCTCAGAGCCCAGCAGACCTAACCCAGTGGGCCGAATGATGGCCCAGACTCAAGTTTAGTCCCACATTGGATGTGAGAGGGACCATTATATGACATATAAGGTTTAGTGGGCTTACTATTGTTAACTTGGGCTTAAGCATTTTAATATATATTGGGCCACGTTGCAAATCGGCTCACCAAGTTAATGAATAGTTTGCTTACTAAGCAGGATTTGGGGAGGAAAATTAGCCGGAAACCCTAGGAAGTCTGCGCTCCGGTATTCCGCCGGACAACCCTAAGGCAACGGATAAATGCCGGTTCGGGGTTGATTCGACCGGAGCCTGACAACTAGTAAAGTCTTGTCTCTTCATAAAAAGTTGTAGACTGATAAGTTTAGAATGTATGTTTGTTTCTATAGGCTAATATTCTCATTAATTATTCATAAGTTTATTAAAACCTAGTGTAAAAAATTACAAAATCAGATTGTACCAAAAAAATATTATATATTTAATATTTTTTATTAGTATTTTTAAGATTTTAATATATCCTAATGTAATTATAAATTATTATTAAAATTTATAGTTAGAAGATCAATTACTAACACACTTAGCTCTACATGGATTCAACAAGGAAGAGAAATTTTGTGTTCGGTCTATTTTGGCATAGGTTGTTAGGGAGCCACTAGCGGTGGTGATCAACTAAGTTGGAAATCTTTCATGGCGTGTGGCCCTTACATGTGAGGAGAAGACTTCCATTTTTGTCTAGTAAACCAGTGGAACTTGCTCCTTTTTATTTCCTTCAATGGCATAGTCAAAAGCTACTCAAATTGGATTTAAGCTTAGCCAAATAGGGAGAAAGCAATGCATTTCGCCATCAACTTTCCTCTTTGATGTTGGAAAACTTCATCCCCCATCAAAATAATGCAATTGATAATGATTTATACCACCAGTTTGAGGCCCGTCTATTGATTCAAATTAGTTTGGTTCAACTTCAATCCAAATTGGTTTGGAATCAGTTTGGTTAGAATTAAAATATTTAAAAAAATTGTAGTTCAATTTTTTGTTCGACATTAACGGTTCAAATCAAAGTTTAGATAATTATTTTTTAGTTTTCTTAAACTATATATATTATATTAAAATTATTTTATTTAAAAATAATATAAAAAAATAAAATCAGTTTATATTAAGATAAATTGTAGACCTGACAAAATCTGACTCGATCTGACTCGACACGAAGTTAGGCGGGTTCGGGTCAGCCATAATCATGTTCGGATCATAAATGGGTCAACCCATTTATGACCCGAAAATAATCGTGTTCGGGTTATAAACGGGTCAGCCATATTCTAATTATCTTTTAACCCAGATTTCAGTCCAACCATAAGCCTAAATTTTTATTAATTTTAATAAAATTTTTATTAATTTGTTATTTATGTTGTTATTTATGTTTAAAATATAAATGATAAATGGGTTATTCGGGTCATGTCAGGTTGACCCGATTATATTCGGGTCGTGTTCGGATTAGACAGTTTGACCCAATTAATTAAACGGGTCGTGTTCGAGTTGGCTTAAATGGATCACGGGTCACAGCTGACACGATCTGTTTATGACCCGCTGACCCAAATGTCTAATAAATTGAATTGAAAATTTCGATTTAGTGCAAAATTGATTTTACTTATTTTTTATTTGAACTTTATTATTATTTTTTTTATAAAATTTTTTTGGGCTAACTATAATCAATTTAAATTTAGTTTGAATTCATCAATGGATAGCCCTAATGGTTTACTAGCATGGAAGGAAAAGTAGAAAGATGGAAAAGAGAGGAAGAATAAAAAAATCACGTGAAAATAGAGAAGAATGAGAGCAAGGGAAGGTAATGGCAAAGTGGTATGGCAGCAATGACGAGTAGGTGTGACAGTGAGCGGTGAGTAGGCGAGCGATGAAGACGATGATAGCGATGGCATAGGCAACAATTATAGCGGCCTTATGCACGAAGACGACGAAGATATAAGAGCAACGATGTATTTCCACCTAACTTACGCAGATTAGAAAATAAGAAAAAGTTATCATTTTTTTTATGTTTTTCGTTCATAAATTTTCATCGAAAATTTTATTTTCTATTTTTTTATCTTATTTTCCCTCTAGTTTAGTGTGTGAGTGCAAATATGTTAAATCTGTTTCTTTAAAAGAATAGAAAATATATTAAATCTAGTAATATTTTGTATTTGTATTTATTGTGTTTTTCGTTCTTTCGTTCTAGTTTTCGATCAAAGAAACACAATATAAAAATGAGCACCATGTGAATGGGCGGAGCTCATGAGGCAATTAGTTATGTGCAGTGGCAGCAGCTGGTGGACCTGGGAGGAGGCGCTCAAGGAATTTAACTGTGGCAAAGCACGATGCTGATCGGTGGTGGCTCCCCCTCTACAGAACTAGAGGAGCTCTTCCACAGCACAACACACTGCATTCATTGAACTGTGACGGCCGTAGGCGGCGGTGGGGAGGTGGCGATGGTCCATGCTTTTTGTGGGGGGCTCGCTCACAAGTCTACAGTCAAGATGCGCGCAGATTTGGTTGCGCCCTTCAACTGTTTGAAGAAATGCCTTTTAGCCTTTTTTTTGCTGGGTCAGTCTCCACGCGATCTTTTTCAGCCGCCGATTCGTATTTCTTTTGAGCAATTTCTGTTTGTTGTTTTTCTGCTCAAGTATGATTCGTTTGTCGAGAAGAAAATTATAAATTTTTATATAAATGCATTAAAAAAATGATTGTGCAGAAAATTATTTGGTGGATGAGTGTGGATAAACACAAAGCAATTAGATCAAGTCCTTTGGACCACGCCTTGCGAATAGTTTCCACTATTTTGCTCCATGTGCTCTTATAAACATTGCAGATAGTGTCGCCAAAAGTTGGTGATGCAATGAACCGTATCTTGCTACTTGGCTACATTGCGTTAGCAATATCAGGAATGAGACGTCGAAAGGCCAGAGTCTCTCAAGAGGATGAGGAAAAGAAAAGAGAGCTGACAGTGTGTTTCATCTGTCCTTTTCAAATAAAAATGCGATTCTACCGTATCTCCAATTCTTCTTTCTTTTTTCCCTTCATCCCTCCATATTCCCAGTGTTGGTTTGGCGCTTTCTTCTCTTGCTGCTGTCTCCTTTTCCTATTCCTTTTTTAAGGTGTCCCATGTCTTTCGTTATTTTGTGGCTGTCTGCTGCGATAGCTTCAGAGATCACAAATAGCTATTTATAATGGAGTAGTATTGTACATATGTCCTGAATTTATGCCTCTTTTCCTTTTCCTTTGTTCAATTGTTCTTGTGTTTTTTTTTCTATTTAAATGCTATTTTATTTCTTTATTAGGCCTGTAGAGTATCAGGCCTGTTTGTAACATCATCAGAAATACCGGTTAGATTAGGCTTGGTTGTTGGTATCAATGTCGGCCGTCGTACCATCTTCTCCATCTGTTCACTGAGTAGCATGGATTGATCTTAGGTAATGAAATTTAAAATTTTTAAATATTTAATTGTTTACACAAATTAAATCCATAAATATAAAGAAAACTAAGCGACACAATCCATATTCTTTTATTTTATTGAATAAACAAAATTTAGAGATTATTTAGAATCTAAGTTTCGGATCTCCACATTTCTATTCATATGAACTGAGGCTCACTACTTCGAGTCTCTTTGTGCTACAGGTTTGACCTAAAATCAAAAGTGTGATATGTCCTCTTTCAAAGAAGAGACATGATCAGAAAGAAAATAAAACAGAAAGTAAAATGAGAGAGAAGAAAGAAAGAAAGATTCACAGAAAAAGAAAACCCCCTTCCATTCTTTTTCTAAACTATTCCTGCATTACTTCTACACTTACAATTCAATTTCCTTTCACAATTTCCTATATTTGATTATTCATTATTCAGCACCTACATTTTCCATGGTAAAGAATATTATCTTACTGTAAATTTGTCAAATTATAGATTTTCTAACTTGAGTTTCTATTCTCTGTAATTCAATTGATTATGATGCAGTGCTTTGAGTATCATAGAGTCAATTCTAGACAAGTACTAGTGATTTGTAGTTAGTTTTGCAAGTTGCACACAATCTCTACTACCTTCTTGCTCAAGAGTTCTTGCCTGGTCTTGCAATGGCAAGAAAATGACAAATTCTCATAGATACCAAAAAAGAGAGAATTTGGCCAGTTCTATGAACAAAAATTACCAAGAACAAGATCAACTGGAAAAAAAAATCTCAACATTATGTAGTTCCTTAATATGAAAACATGAAAACTACATGCCTATTCATGTGAAACATCAAGAACTCAGCAGTTCAACCAATTCCCCCTTTTTAAGCTTTGAATAACCTTTAATACCTCGGGATTTGGCAAGTTCTCTTAATTCTGAAAACTTCAAGGAGCGTAAATCAGATGAGACTTCTGCATCAGATGATTCTCTGGTTTCTTCAGCAGTTTCGTGAGAACTAGAAGTTTCCAACTGATCGACTAGTGATGATTCATCTTGGCCAACCGACACTGTAGCCAAAGGATCTGCCTGCGCTGTAGGCCCAGTCTCATTACCGCTGGTCTTCTTCCTTCTCCCTCTGGACTTCGAGAGAGGAGAGTCGATATCCTGATCTACAGAAAATATAGGTTGGAACTTCATTCTAGGAACAGGAGATTTTCTTCTGAAATTTGAGGCAGGTCTAGCGAAAGGAGGAATAGGATCATTAGACTCTTCTAACTTGACATCATCAGAGCTGAATACATCAAAATGCTGCTCATCCTCAAATGTGCTGCTTTTTTGTAGTTGGTCAGTAGAAAAATCTGCTTCGGAACTACTCTTCTTTTTCTGATTTATAGAATGTTTTCTTAACAATTTCAACAGCGAATCAACAGTTCCCCGTTCACTTTGCCCTTGTCGTGTGGCTTCAATCTTCTTCTCCTCCTTGATTGCAGCCCGCTCTCTTAATTGGGCTTGAACTTTCCTAAAGAGCTCAACTATTTCCTTCTCTCTTTGTCTTGAAGTTGTAGGAGCTTGATGCCTAGTATTACTAGTTAGAGAGAGCAATGATCCATTTTTAGAGGAAACAAAATCAATTTCTTCAGAATTCTCTCCCATCTCAACCTCAGGCTCTTGGTGTTGCTTGTTCTTGCCCTCAGAAAACCCTTTCTGTTGTCTAGAATAGTCAAATTTTCTTTTATAGTTACTAGGACGAACACTGCAGGCCTGAGATATCCTCTTTGCACTGCGAGAAGTGACACTTTTCAGTAGGCCTCTGGTATCACAGAACTGATTCTGGCCTCTACTACACGAGTATGACGACACAATAGCTCCTCTCGACATCCCTGGAAGCGGAAGGCACTTCCCATGAAGATGATAGGGTACATATCCTGAAAGTCAAGTAAATATCTTCAGTCCCTTATGAATTAAGAGCTCTTAGCCTCTTACCCAAAATGAATTGAAATACATCACAGTATAATAAAGAAGGATTGATTGATTCCACAATCTTAGATAAAGCAATTGCTTTTAACAGGAGAGATCTGAAGGCCTTAGCTGCGTAATTTCAGTATTAAAGATATATCCACGTTTTATACTTAAAAGAATGGACGGAGTAGACCTGTGCTTATATTTATTTGGAATTAGGATTTGACGACACTAGTTACTGTAGTTAGACTTCTTTTTTCTATTTGGCTTTGGACAGACAAGATAGTGGTTGAGATCTCAGTCATAAGGTTGTCCAACAGAATTTAGTCAATTTAATAGTTTGACTAGCATGGAATGAATCCTTAGAACTCGGTATTGTGTACAAGACAAAAAAAAGTAATTAATTATTCAAGAGCTGATTCTCAGCTAAGTTGCTCATCTCTCATTCTTTGGGCAATGAGAGTCCATTCAGGGCTATCTCAAATAACTCTTCCTTGAACCACTGAATCAATACTCCAAATAATAAGCAGAAAAATATTTAACTAATTAACATTCTCAATAAATTTTTTTTCCAAATTAGAAACTCAAAAAGAGAAAAAAGTAAAGATAGAGTAGCATGATAATTGTATTGAAATGGAGGTAGGGATAAAACCAAATGAGTTGACGATATTAAGGCAAGGTTTTAAATATTGATCCAATGTTGGATTGGCATCTACCGGTAGATACTGTTTCGTATCGACACATGACATTGATGTGCCAATTGGTATTTATGAAACCCCAATTTAGTCCCAAATAAGAAAAGATGATATGATCTATAAGTCTTAGTGAGTTTATTATTATTAATTTGAGTTTAAGCATTTTAAATTGTATTGTATTGCCTTACATACATCAAGTTAGTGAGTCAGTTTGCTCATTAAGTGGCAAACTTAGTTCTAAGCATGATAAGAAGCCAATCCAATACGAAAAGGTTATAGAGAATGGTGAAGTTGGTTTTGGAGCTTAGGCTAACCTCTCATATTGCCAACTAAGGAATAATTTTTGAATATGTTAAGTCTTGGGCTTAACAAGGACATCAAGTCCTAAGTAGGGGAGATCGTAATATACTGGTTTAGTCTCACATGAAAAGTGAAAAAAATAAATAAATAATACGATATATAAAACTCAGCTTACTAGTATTAACACATGTTTAAGCAGTTTAAATTAGACCATGTTATTTAGGCTAACAAAGTTAGTGGGTTAGTTTGCTCATTAAGTGGATAGTAACAAATGGTATCAAAGCAAACTTAGTTCTAAACTAAGAGACCAATATGAAAGGGTTGCAATAGTGGAATCGCCATTGGGCTAACCTCTTATTCTGTTGACTAATGAATGATTTACGGACCCGTGTTAGACCTTACGCTTGATGAGGACATCAAGTCTAAAATGAGAAAGACTATAGTATAAAGATAATATAATATATAAAACTTAGTGAACTTACTAACATTAACATGGATTTAAATATTTTAAATTAGGGCATATTATTTTAAGCTAACCACGTCTATAGGTCAAATCTAATCATTAAATGAGTTCTAACAATATTAATAAAATACATACATACACAGAGATATATATGCACACGCACATGATATCAACATTGTATTGATACGAGTACAAGTTCAGAAGGTGCGAATTGATCTTTAATACCATGATTAAAGCATCAATATGTGTAGTGAAGTAAGGAGGATGATTGTAATTTGAGATGATATAATTATCTTCTATTTTGAGTTAGATACAACATAGGAATAGAGTTTAAAAAACAATGTCAAATGATTTAAAAAAGTTTATTGAAACAAATAATTGTCAAGCAAGTTAATTTCCGGAAGTCTATAAAGTTAACCTAATTAGCCATAATGAAATTTTATGTATGATGACCAATAGAAAAAAAATGTTAAAAGTATCTCATTTGGAGGAAAGAAGGAAAAAAAATTATCGACCTCTTCCTGCATGCATCTATCCCTATTAACATTGTGTTTACTAGGAAGGAAAGGAGGGCGGAAAAGAGGAAAAGTGATATTTTCCCATGTTTACTAGGATGGAAATTATAGGAGGGAAAGACTCATTTTCCTTCCTTTCGGGATCCGCCTAAATCAGACGAAAAACCGATTTCATGCTTCACTCGCCATCACCGCCATGTCCATGTTGCTGCCTCTCGCCCGTTCACCACCGCCGCTCATGCCTCGCTCGTTCGTTGATGCCGCCTCACCTTGTTCGCTCAAAGCTTGCTCGCTTGACGATGATTGCCCGCTCGCCGCCAACTTCACTCTTTCCGGTTGAGAACCGATCCTAAATGGGTAATGTGACCATAATCCCTTCCTTTCTCTTTTCCTTCCCCTCTTTTTTTCTCTTATCTCTGTTTTTCCTTCCTTGATAGTAAATAGAGCCTAAGTGAGAGTATTTTCTCCTACATTAAGGTCAGAATTAAAACCAAACATTGCCAACTAGACAACAGAAAATTTTCTAAAGTGCACACTATTTCCAGCATGTATCTTCAGAAGCTAAGAGGTCAAGATAGCTTGCAAAAAAATCCCAATCACAGACACCCGGCTAATAGAATATGCAAAACATTACAAACATTAAAGATGCCACAGAAATGGCATGAATTCGTTGCTTGTCACAAGAGGATCGGTTAATATATCCAATTCGAAAAGAAAAATTCAAGCGCACTCCGTTTGTTTATTTCAGTCACTAACAAGTCAAAAAAGTACTTCCACTAACTATGATTATGTTTCATGGGAATACTTAGATAGCTCCAAGTACTACATTAGTTTCGATACTTGTTCATGTACATGGATCATAATAGAAAGGTAGAAAATAGAAAGCCATACCGACGCTTGCCATCTCCCGTTCCGAAGTCCTCCACACCGATCACGCTCTAATGGTCAACGGCGAACTAGCCAGCGCCGTTCTGTCACCTCTTCACCAAATTCGAACTTAACGAGGCAAGTAAGCTCAGAGGCGAGGACCTGAAAAGATTCAAGCAAGTTAGAAATTCCGAGGACCAAGAAGTAGCATAGGTGGAAGCGGAGAAACCGTGAGAAGAGTTCTGACTCGAAAACTCCGGCGAGATCCTATAGGGTAGCGGAAATAGAAAACACAGACAAAAAGGGAGCTCAGTATACTCCGGTGAGTTCCGTGGGCGCGTTGTCGCATTCGGCGGCGCTGGCGTCGGAGACAGGGTGCAGGGTTTCGGGGAGCCGAAGAAAACGTCGGAGGCGAGGATAAGGGCAGTGGCTCTGATTTTTATAGTAATGGACCGAGCCCGTTCCAATCGTTCTGGGCTCGGCCCAATATTCAATTAACAAGAACAATAGCCGTCCTCTATCCACATTCGTCTCTCGCTTGTCCCCCCCCCCCCCCCCCCCCCCCCGAACGAACCCTCGTTCCATTCTTTTCCATGGAGAGATTTTGAAGGTGCAATCGAACTATTCTTCTCCCTCCGCGGCCATGAAGCTCGGCGCGTCGAGCTCTGGCCTTCTTTCCCCGCTTTATGTCACCGCATTCTTACCGCCCTCCGTTTCCCGCCGATCTTTCGCCCCTCGGAACTCCGTCAGTAAACCGCGAGAAGACCACGATGAGGACAACGCCAAGAAGAACTGCACTAGGTTGCTCCACGCCTCCGTAACCCTAACGGTGATCTCCTCTTTGCTCCCGCCGCCCCTTGCTGATGCCAAGGTCGCCGAGAAGAAGCCCAGGCAGAAGCGCACTGCTGAGGCCCTCTCTCCGGAAGAGCTCAAGTCTTGGTCCCGTGGTCTCCCCACCGTCGGCAACCGCATCCCTTACACTGAAATATTAAACCTTAGGAAGGAAGGTAAGCTCCGGCACATCGTTAAGCCCCCGTCCGTCAGCCTGAGGAAGCGGCCGGGCACTGTGCTTGTTGTCCTTGATGATTCTAGGGTCCTTCGGACAGTGCTGCCGACAACCGAGAAGGATGAGAGGTTTTGGGAGTCGTGGGATCAGTTAAAGTTGGATTCTTTCTGCATTAATGCTTATACCCCTCCTGTTCGGAAGCCCGAAGTCCCCACGCCTTACTTGGGATGGTTGGCCAAGATTCCCAATTACTTTCTGTCGCTTGCGAAGCCAAAGCCCAAGTCGAAACGCGCGTTGGAGCTTGAGAATGCTAGGAAGGAGCTGATGGAAAGTCGGAGGGCGGAGTTGACGAGGTTGAGGGAGGAGAGGGAGGCAATGGAGACAGCTTTGAGGGCACAGAAGAAGGAAGCGGAAAGGAAGAGGAGGCGGGAAGCCAAGAGGGCCAAATACGAGGAATCTCTACGGCAGGCCAGGAAGAATTACCAGCAGATGGCTTATATGTGGGCCGATATGGCGAGGGACAAAAATGTTGCTACTGCCATAGGTTTCTTGATATTCTACATTTTTTATAGGACTGTTGTGCTTAATTATAGGAAGCAGCAAAAGGATTATGAAGACAGGCTGAAGATTGAGAAGGCAGAGGCAGAGGAGCGGAAGAAGTTGAGGCAGTTGGAGAGAGAAATGGCAGGACTCGAGGGGCCTGGGGAGGATGAGAGCGAGGAGAAGGGAGGTGAGCAGAATCCTTATATGAAGATGGCAATGCAGTTTATGCAGTCAGGTGCTCGGGTGAGGCGAGCACACAGCAAACTACCACAGTACTTGGAGAGGGGAGTTGACGTCAAGTTTAGTGACGTTGCTGGTCTTGGGAACATAAGGTTGGAGCTTGAGGAGATTGTGAAGTTCTTCACATTAGGTGAAATTTATAGACGAAGAGGAGTTAAAATACCAGGTGGATTCCTTGCCACGTACAGATTGTCATAGACTTTTTTATTGCATATCAAATTTTCCATTGTGGTATATTGTTGGTAATTGCAAGGATTAACCTGACTGGAACATCAAAAGATCGTTAATAGCGTATACCTCTTTTTTACACGATAGCTTGTTCATGCTAATTGTAGTTTTAAAGATAGCTTCTTATGCCAATTTGAGGCATACAATAAACAATTCCGCTGAAGTTTGTCCATCTATTTAATACTTGACATGACTCTGGGTCAATTTGTTTGTGTTTTTGTCTTTTAGGAGAACTTTCTCCTATGTCCAAAATACTTTTTTACCTGGCTTGATATTTACAGCCATTCCTAATTCCTCCATAGGGCTTCTACTTTCATTTCTCTAATCAGCAGTAGATCTGTTTGGAAAGCACACATGATTTCCTGATCCAACCCTGATATTCTCAATCGTTGTTTTTTATTGTAATTTGCCTTCAAAATCTACATGGAAGTCCTATGAGATTTAAGTGTAGAATAAAAATTTTTACTAAATGATTAGCAGATATAGCGTTCTTTATTTTCTTCAGGAATGTGGCACTAGCACATTATTATTATTTTTTTTCAAAGGCATCATTTTACATCATATTTGCTAAATACTGTTGTTATGTAGGTGGTATACTTCTATGTGGACCTCCTGGGGTTGGAAAAACATTGTTAGCAAAGGCTGTTGCTGGTGAGGCAGGTGTCAACTTTTTTTCAATCTCAGCTTCACAATTTGTGGAAATATATGTTGGTGTTGGTGCATCTCGTGTACGCGCACTATATCAAGAAGCTAAGGAAAATGTATGCCCTGTAAATTTACTTTTAATCTAGTCTTCTCACAATTGGTTTTCACTTTGCACATAAGCAGTGAATTATTTTTTGTCTCTGAAAATATGTTGCATAACTTGTTCAGTAAGTATATCTTTGATCCTGGCCTCAGGTCGATCTTTAAAGTGTTATCTAAATATTTTATTTATGACATGGTAGGCTCCTTCAGTTGTATTTATTGATGAGCTAGATGCTGTTGGGAGAGAACGTGGTCTTATAAAGGGCTCTGGTGGACAAGAACGAGATGCCACACTCAATCAGGTAAACGAATAAGGTAGTGTTGGCACACTTGCTTACCTTGCAAGAACTCCCACATGTGACACCTTTTTGGTCTTGAAAACATGAAGCTCCTTGTGTGCCTGGATGGGTTTGAAGGAAGAGGTGATGTAATCACCATAGCTGCAACGAATAGACCAGATATCCTTGATCCAGCTCTTGTGAGACCAGGGCGATTTGATAGAAAAATTTACATTCCAAAGCCTAGTCTAATTGGCCGAGTTGAGATTCTTAAGGTATTGTCATATACTTTTAACTCATTAATGAAGATGCTTGAGCTAAAAATTATAACTAGTCCTCTGTAGTTTTTAGTTTTGTTTGTGTTTGATGCTTGCTCTCTTCTCAACTATTTACATGCCTTTATCTTGGCATTTGGCCTCTTATATGTTATGATTCTTGGGTAAATTCATGGTTCCGTAGGTTTGTGTTTGCAGAAGGCAATAAAGCTAGCTGATACCTTTATTTTAAACTTGATAGGATCTGCTGTATCAACTGTCTTTCTTTTTCTAGTATTATATATTCTTGTGAATCTGGTGGCCTGTGCCTGTAAAAAACATTTAAATTGTTTATGTCTAATTATTTGGAAATTTCAAAGGAAATGCTGACATATGTTATGCTGTTCCTTTAGCATCTTTCTGGTGCTTGCGGTTGATTTCAGCTTTATTTGATTATTTTTATGATATAAAATTTACAAACACACAAGATTCAAACTAAATCTATTATGTGTTCCCCTGTATTACTGGAGCATGTGGATTTATTGTTGACAGGTTCATGCACGTAAAAAACCTATGGCTGAGGAAGTGGACTATATGGCTGTTGCCAGTATGACTGATGGAATGGTTGGTGCGGAGCTAGCAAACATTGTTGAAATTGCTGCCATAAATATGTTGCGTGATGGAAGATCTGAGGTAAGCTAGTGAAAATTAATTATTTATGATTTGGGCATCCATTAAATTTTAATTATTCAAAATTTTTGTTACATAGCCTCAAGCTGCAATGAGATTTGTAGTCGTTTCTTTTTGGATTGGTTTATGAAGTATGAATGCAAAAGTTAGTCATGTAGAGGATCAGACATTATGATTGATGATTAACTACCATTATTCTTATATTTGTGGCGTAGAAGGTAAATGATTTCATTTAGAAAAGTAGTTAGCAAATAAAATGCTCTTGAGATGATCTAGTCCATGAGGACCACTAGAAGTGGATCACCATATTAGTTTCACGTAGGTTTAATAGCTCATACATAGTGGAAATTGAAATTTATGAATATCTGTTACACCTTGAGAAATTCATACCGAGATATAATAACCGAACCTGACATCATAAACATGAATAAATAAAACTTATCTGACTAAAACATAAAACAATTGAATTTACATTGACTTCCATCAGAATTTAGAATTAAACCCTTAGACCAATACAAACTTCCAAAAATACCTTAAGGATTCCGCCTACATGTTCAACGTCTATTAAGAATTCCAACAAAAATATCTCATTGTCCTTGACCTGAATTCCTTAGTCCCGATTAATACCTATAACAACAACATAACTAAAATACAAGTTATGACAAAACTGGAAAATACATGAGCAGTGAAATGTATAACAAACAATAAATAGAAATGTATAACAAACAATAAATAAACAAGGAGACTTGTACTAATAAGCTAGATCAACATATCGATAATAAAAATAAGCTTGAACTAATAACTGAATAATAAATGTCAACTTGAAGAACAAATCTAAATCAGGTGTCAAGTAACATTAACTAAAAGAATGGGAACTGTAATTGTAAACGAAAGCTGCAACAACTACCTGGAAGCCAAATTGGAAATATACTTACATAATAGGAGCATATGCTAAATATAATCATGATATAAGCATACAAACTGGTTAGCTGGTTTGGTCTGGTCTGTCGGTCGTCATCCGAAGTGTGGTGAACACACTTGCCACATTGTGCTACTAGTGCCACTAGTCCAAGGCATGCACTAGTTGGACCCTATGTGAATATACTGTTATACTATAACATGAAGTAAAAAATGACATGATACTAAATGCTTTATTGGTATCATAGATCATAATAATCTATATCTACTCGGTAAATTGTAACAAGCCGGATAACAATATGCACATCCACTGATTTACAAGTTGATAAAAATGTGCAAAGTGAAACTGAAGATAACTAATTCCAAAATGTAGAAATTACAAGAAACTGGTTTAATGACTTACTTTTTTTTCAAGTGCCAACAAAATTAATTTAACTCAAGAATCAATAGACGAATCAAGTCGGGTGAACCAATTGATGTGCATAGTTGATTTGTATATAAACACAATCAAATTGGTATGAAACAAGTAAAATAACATTACCATAGGACATGATATAGTTCAAAACTTAGGGAACCGGTCTTGGTTCAACTGAACCGGACCTAAATCCCATTGACCTAGCCAAAATTGAATTGAGCCGGCTAATTTCACACTAAACTAGCCTAGACTGAGACTTAAACATGCAATTACTTTTAACTACCTATGGATCATCTAGAGACAAATTTGATATCATTAGATAGGAAATTTCATAAGCTTTCTATTGACTACTTGAGTGGCCATGGTTTGATAGAAATTGCATAACTGGTCCAAAAACTAGTGCTAGGTCAAAGTAGAAATTGAATAAGTCAAGTTGTTGACTCAATTCAAGTCAGTATTTGAGTCAGCCCAAATTCAATTAGTCCACATCAAATTGACTTGATCGAATCTGGTTTAACCCTAAGTTAACCTAACCTCTTGGCATTGCTGGCTTCTACCGTCCGCGGTCGTCGGAGCCAAAGCTCGTGACCGCACTAGTCAGTCCACAGTGTGCATCAGAACTTAGATTGTCTCCCAACCTTCGAAGCCAAAGGTTGGTAGAGGATCGACGGCCACCATTGTCATGCGGAGAACTCTGGACAACGCCAAGAGTTTTCCAACGAGTCGTGGTTGAACTAGATGACAGTGTCGTTGCCGCCAAACCACGAAACTTGACAGAACTATGCAAAATCGAGAGGGGAGGAAGAATACCTGGAGCAACGTTGGGTTAATGCTGCAGAAGAAGAGATAAGACTTTGCTCAGTCACTGGCATCGCTCTTTGTGTAATGATTCCTAGTGCTTCCATTAACCTCACCAACTCTCTCACGGAAAGAGGGACACAAGACACGGTTTCATCGCTTAAAAATTCCTCGATCCCACGACCGGAAACGAGCCCAAAAAACTCGGCTCATTGGCGAAAGCGGAGGTGAGGATGAACTGTTTGGCACCAAGCAAAGTCAACCTGAATAGTTCATCAACTCAAGCTTGCCTCACGGCCGAACACATGCTTCGGTCAAGTTCCCGCGATTGGGTGCACTTAACAGATTTTTAAGTAAATCTAATTTGCTAATTAAAAAAATCATTAAAAATTCCTAAAAATTATCTAAAAATCTAGAAAATTCCTAGACATCATTTCAAATATTCTAAAAAATTTTTGGGGCATTATAATATCTTAAATTCTTACCTTAATCAAATTTGTAGATCCCAATATGCTTTAGTAAATGATAAACAAAAGGAAGTAACTAAGGCATCATATTACTCTATTCTATTTCATCATGTAATAAGTTTGAGGTTACCTAGTATCTGTTTTAATTCTCTCATTAACACAAGTCCACATTAACTAATTGATAAATAAAAGGAAGTAATTAAGGCATCATATTCCTCTATTTGATTTCATCGTTTGAGAAGCTTGTGGTTATCTAGTATCATTATCTAATATTCTCCTTAGACAAATCCCTATAAACTTAAGTCCCACTCTGCACCTTGTGCTAGTATAGTTAGGAATGACAATAGGTCAAGGTGGGGCAAGTTTTGCCAAACCTGATCAGACCCTGATATTGACCAATCCCTAACCCCATACCCAACCTTGCTAGGTTTGAGAAAACCTGTCTCAAACCCGACCCCACTAGGAATCGGTACTCTAGTGATACTAGCAAGTGTAGTTGTAGTAGTAATAGTAGTAGTAGGGTAGGACTATGCAAACAGGAGGAACAAGGAACAGAGGAAAGCTGATTGTGACTTGTGTTTTTAGGGAGAATTTTAAGTAGGAGCAGTTTAGTCATTTTGTTATATGGGTGGGTTTGGAGCTGGTTTCAAAAATTCCATACATAACCTATCCTGACTTATAATAATTGGGTTTTACGCCAACTCAACTTTTGACAGGGTTTTCCTCGTTAAAATTAAGTTAGGTTGGATTGAGTTGTATTGTCGTGGAGCTACCTGGATTAAGATCACTATATTAGCCGAACTGGTTGAGGTTTTGTAGGTTTAAATTGTAAGATCATAATATCCCACAAAACAACTTACAAAGTAAGGTAATCCATCTTATTTTGAGGGATCACAATTGATCATTTTTGGTAAATAATGATACACATATATGCCAAAAGATTACTCTTCAAAAAATTTAAGGAGCATTATATTGATAAAAACACTCTTCAATTGTAGAACCCAAGGACGCCAAACCAAGTGTAATGTAAGCAAAGCTTAAATCCCGTTATTTAGTGCGTTAGACATTAAAGCTCTCTAGGTGTGCTAAATTTTAATAAATTATAAATGTATGTATATATACACACATAGACAAAATGTACACCAAACACAATAAATTCTAAATTAAGATATTTTTTCAAATAAAATTCCATAATATTTGTCATTCTATATGAAACTTTTTCCAATAAAAAAGAGACATAAATTTGTCTTTCAGACAAGACAAGATTGTTACAATATCATAATGATAATCAAAGCATTATAAATCATCACATTCTAGAATTCAGCTTGGTAGTTTACCTACGATATACAAATTGATGGAACTTAGTTCTCCCTATGTAAAGTTTCGTTTGCTTAATCTGGTTAGAGGCCCACATCCAGGGCAACTGCCTTGAAGGCTTTTTATAAAAGAGGCAGTTCTGAGCTTCACACCTCACTCTCTGTTTTAAACACTTAGTTTTTCTGTAGTTAAATGGTGCTTTGATTAAGATAATTAAATTAAACTAAATTCAATCTCTTATCTATATGAAAGAAATGAATGCATTTATGTGCAACCTCTAAAGGTTCATCGACTAGTAGTAGGGCTTCTTAGCAATTATGGCTTATTCAATTAATCTATGTTCATCAATTATCCTATAAATTATGGGTAACATTTAATAACATTTTGTGAAAACTTAGATGCTCTGGAATTAGGTGAAGTTTTTTTAATCATGATTATCATATAATAAAATTATTTCATTAAGAGATTTCCATATTGTACTTAAGGCACAATGAGAGGTTAAAACATGGTTTTGCAATCAGTGTCTTCAATCTCAAATTTTATTAAATGTATTGATGCATACTTGTCCAACCATGAAATGTTACAACTACCCTATGTATATTGACTTTCACAAAATATTAAGAAAATATTGAAATGATACATAGTGTCTTCAATCTCAAATAGTAATGTTAGTTGCCAGCACATTAGAGAAAATATTGACTGGATCACCATTTTCTTTTTTTTTTTAATCTTTCTAATTCTTTCTAGTTTTCTTTTTCCTTGGCAATCACAAGTCTTCTCCCTTACAATTAACCATGGACGAGAACCCTCCTAAATCAAGTATAAGGTCATCTTCTTCATCCAGTAGACATTACTTCGTCTCCTACAGTCCAATGATAATTTGACAAACCTAGGGCAATTGGAGGTTGGCATTAGTGAGGAAAGATAATGGTTGAAGTTAGGTGATTGGCTACTGCGGGGTTCACCAAAATTAGGCAACCAGGCATACTAATGAAGCTTCTGTTTCACATGATTTTGTGGATTTAATGACTCGATCCTTCAAGCTAGAGTTTGCCTTGGGAAGGAGAAGAGTTCAACAAATTTTAGGGTCACCGGTGGAGCTTTGCTGTTGCACAACATTGATCAGAGGAATGACATAAGAGATGTGGGCTACTCTAATTTCTCTTAGATTCAGCTAGTGAATTGTTGGATCCTGTGGCCTAGAATCTCCTGTGAGAAGAGAACGGCAATGTAGTTTAGCTCTGATTGATGCTTGAATGGAGCTTGCCAAAAGGTACAACCATGAGGTTCAACTTGGCTGCCCAATGGGTCGTGGGTTCTAAAGAATGAGGTTTTAAATACCAATCTGATGTATCTATTAATTGTCGGTATTGATACCGATCAATTTTTTTATTAAACTTATATAGATACATATATGTACATATATATATATATATATATTTTATATTAACCCTTGGTGTGGATCAGTCTTTTAAACCATGCGAAAGAAAACTAGAAGACTTAAGTGTTTGAGCAAAGATGTGCACGATAGGGAGAGCATCAACAATAAGAAGATGAGAGGAGAGACAGACAATTAGGTTAATCGTTGCTATGATACCATGCTAGAAGAAAATAAGAGAGTGAGAGGAGAGATATGGAATGGTAGAATGGTAATGAACTACATTGTGAATAATTTCATTAGATGTTGAAGAATGGTTACACAAGGCTTCTATATATAAAGACACCAGAGTACCTAACTTTCCAATATTACTATATTTGATAATGCTCGTTCTAATATGATACTTTCCAACGTAGCCAAATCAAACATGGAAAACTTAGTTGGGTTAGTTTAATTAACTGACTTCAATATCAAGCACTCATACATGTACATTGGTATCACCACACTAATGTTTGTAAATGAGGCAACTGTTGAGTTGAACATGCAGTAGCGTGTTACATCATTTATTTATTGATATCACGGTATCCATCAGTAATAAATCTATGAGAAAATATTAGGATCAGATCCTAAAGTCAATATATTATACTTTTACATTGGTGTCACAATACCAAGTGACCCTTGAACCTCATTGTTACAGCATGGGCAATGAGAGAATAGAATAAATGAAATTATTTACTTCCAACAATCATGGAGCCTTTATATAGAGAGGTTATTAAGTGAAATCTTAAACTACTTAGATTAGGATACTATTATTACATGGAATACTAACCCTACTTGGATTAGGATTACTATAGAAGTGACTTCCTAATTTGCCACCTTGTACTCTCCAACACTTCCCTTCTGTGGAGCATGGTGCAAAGATACTTGCAGACTCATTCCCCTCTTCCAAAAAAATCAACTAATCATCATCTTCCTCTGCAAATTTAGAATTCACATGAGGCAAAACAATAGATGATGAGAATGGTGATGAGTGATAAAGCTTCTCATTCTCAAGCAATTGATATCGTGACAGAAGGGGTTCTTGTAGGTGTGGTAATAGAAGTTGTGGAATTTGTATTAGGAAGACAGTGGGCAAACTACGCATGGTGGAATGTCATATTTCTTTTAACAACAATCTAGGTGATGATTCCATCATGCACAATTGAGACCAAGGAGGATCTCTATGGTGATCACTACCACAACCACTACGACCATCGTACTATCTAGAGTTGCAAATAACAACAAGATTAGATGGATAAGAGGTAATGATACCTATTGGAATGCATGGAAAGTGGCCAACTAGAATCCAATTAATTATTATGATTATTATTAATTATAGGATTTAAATTAATGTGTAGTTATTATATATCCTTGAATCCTATATATACATGCTTATTAAGTATGTACATGTAATGCACTTTAATTTAATTTTATCACTTCTCTTTTCATGCTCCATATCATAGCTGGATTTTTAGATTGCTACAACATCTCTTCTCCGATGCTCACTAAGTATCATAATTTTCTATATTGCTCAACTTGGTACATAATGTATTCTCATGTTGCATAATTTAATTTAATTGCTTATCTTATTCTTATTGTACGATAGCAGGTTTCTAAGATTGCTGTAAAATGGTACATAATTTATTTTAGTGCTCCAATATTGTATCGTAGCAAGTTTCTAGAATTCTTTGTTTTGCAATTACTTGCCCACCAGACACCTTGATTTTTTCTTCATGCTTGAGTATGATCCTCATGATTATCCAACCGATGTCTAATAACTCATGATTATCCAACCGATGTCTAATAATTGTTATATGCATTTTGTCAATGAACCTTTCCCCCCTAAATTCAGTTTTTAAATAATAGTATGCGATCACCTACAGCAAGATAATCTTCTCCCAAGATAATTCAATTCTTGAATTATATTTTTCAAACTATGTAATATACATGATTATCTTGTTATCATCTCATCAGTAACAGTATGATATGGATGCTAAGTCTGTGCCTGATATATAAATATGGTAATATTTCAGAATTTTTTATTTGAGAGAAAGTGAATTACTTTCCTGCATTTCACTTGTTTCTAATCATTTTCCTTATTTCTGCTGATGCTTGACCCTTTTTATTTGGGCACATATTATTGCTTAGTGGCCTGACATGCATGAGTACTTATTTCTATAATCTGAACTAATTTGAAAATTCTGATTTTGTATTAAACTTCTGCATATGGCCTATTACACTGTATCATCTTCACTATTCCAGATAACAACTGATGACTTATTGCAAGCTGCACAAATAGAAGAAAGAGGTATGCTTGACAGGAAGGAAAGGAGTCCAGAGATGTGGAAACGACTGGCTCTTAATGAAGCAGCTATGGCTATTGCAGCTGTTAACTTCCCTGACATGAAGAACATTGAGTTTGTATTGTCTGTACTCTATTACTTACATTGGTTGAGAAAGTCTTTATTCAGTGTATTTCATGTTACTTTTGACAGTCATTTGCAATCCTTTTTGTCATGTATATGCAGGTGTCTATTTTTGAATCTCTTGATTTGGGTGAAAAGAAAGTTTCTTTTAAGATTTCTTTTACTTAGTGTTTTATATATCCATGCGTTATATTGCCACTAGTATCCATCTGATGCATCATATTCATCTAGGGATGTTAATCCTGTGGTCAACAACGAATGAATTCAAGTTTCTGTAACTATTGCTACTTTTTGTGTATTTATTTATGGCCTGCTGATTGGAAATTATATATTCAAAATTAGACCTATTTGATGCCAATCATATAGAGTGCAGTTAAATGGATAAATTCTTTACTAGACAGCAAAAGACTGCTAAAACTGGCCTTCATCTTAACATTTTGTCTTCCAAATTTATTATTCCTTTGCTTTGATCATATTAAGGGTCCCGCATCCAGACTAACATGAAGTTCAGCCATGAGTATGTTCACAGAATGGATCAAGATCTGGCTCAGTCATTGCTGAAATGAACTTTGATATGCATGCATTTATTCTTGACTATGCAATCTGGTACCATAGCTGACAATATAATGTTTTTCTCTTTTCCATATGTTAGTACGTTCTTCTTTCACATGGATCATGAAAGTACCACTTTTCTCGATCTTATCAAATGAATATCACTGGTGATTTCAAGCTGCATTAAAATTCTTTTTCACGATTGTCTGTCTCTCATTGTCCAATAAAAATCTTCTTTTATAATTGGTTTGCATTTCTATTCATCAAGCTTTCTCTAAATAAATCACTAATTGACACTTAGACACTAGTTGAGTGTTATACTGACAGTAGTTGCAACCAAGGTTTCAAGTGATGGTCAAACCGGTTGTACCCGTCACTAACCGAACTGATACATACCGGTGTAATCTGATGGGGTTCCAATGGAACTAGATGGAGCAGCAGGAGGAAGAACGAAAGGAAGAAGAAAAAGAGGAAGAAGATGAGGAAAAAGAAGAAGAAAGAATAAAAGGAAGAAGAAAAGGAAGAGAAAGACCTGTCGCTCTTCTTTCCCTTCTTTTTTTCTCTTCCTCTCCTTCCTCTCCTCTTCTCCTTCTTCTTTCTTCTCCTCCTCCTACTCGCTCCTCTTGTCCCACTCATGGACCGATACCAGCGGGCAAAACTGGCTAATTCGGACTAATTCCTTGAACCTTGGTTGCAACTGTATTGTTACTATTATATAAAGTGAGGATTTTACACTTTCCGCTTCATGGGGATATGCATATAATGTTCTATGCATTTTTGTTCATTATCATTTAAAGATACATGTTTAGTATTTTTTTTGTTAAACTTGAAAACTTGTCTCTCTATCCAGCTGACTATTGCACCTCGAGCTGGCAGAGAATTGGGTTATGTGAGAGTCAAAATGGATCATATTAAATTCACAGAAGGAATGCTCAGGTAGGTCATAGTCTTCTTTGTTATCAGTCTGTCAATTTGCAGGTTCCACTGTGCGTATCACTTGGAGCATAGAAATTCTGGTTTCACATCTTTTCTTTCCTGCTAATATTATAGAAGATGATAGTTTTTTTAACTTTCAAATTTACTTGTTGATACTGGCAGCCGGCAAGCCCTGCTCGATTATATCACTGTTCAGATAGCACCCCGTGCTGCTGACGAGATATGGTATGGTGAGAATCAGGTGAGTCGAAATATATGGACAGACTGTTTTTAGGAATGACTTGCTTTGCTAGTAAAAAATGGGGAAAAAGTTTTTGCTTGATTCTATTGCAATCCTTTCATTTGACATGTGTTGGAGACATCAGGAAGGTGAATTTGGATTGTCTCCATGAATTGTTTGGTTTTTGTTAACCAAATCTTTCATTTTTATGTCATGCACCATACTACTATGATAAATGATCCTTTTGTTTCATTTACTCTGATTCCGCGTGTCAAATGTTATTGAATTGTGATTTTTGTAAGCATTGCTGTTTATTGCATGTGGATTGAAATATTCAATTAACAGTCAGTTAGTATTATCTTTTCAACATCATTTGTAAATCTAGAAGTTGATCTGCTTGAAACTAACCTAATCATCATGGCTGTCCTAGCTAGTCAGTATTTGTTTGTTCTAGTTATATATAGGTCTGCCATTTTCCATGACAATTGTTATGGATCATATTGCCATTTTCCACTGTCGTGTTACCTTGTCAATGACATGCCAGATGGCAATAGGTAGGGCATCCGCTACTTTTTGCCCTACCCATACTCGAACCCAATTAATTTGATATACTATTATATCCAATTATCTACCCACAAATTTCTTCAAATCCCAACCCAAACCCGACCCTACTAAAATTCTTCGAACTCAATAATTATTCTAGCCACCAAACCTAACCCTAATACGGGGCCCGCTGCCGCTTGTTTTGATGCTGCCCTCTTCCCCCAACTCCTCCTTACTGCCTGGCTACATTGATGCAGCCCCCTTATCCCTGACTCCCCTTGCTACTCCGCGGCTGCCCCTTCCCTGACAATGATGTGTCAATGGCGACGATGGCAAGTTAACTAGAAGAGGTGGACGGGTGGGCGGCGACAACATTAGGGATTTAGGTAAGGGAAGTAACTAGGCTAGTGGATGGGGTTTTAATTTATAAATTTATTTTTTTATTTATTTATTATTATTATTATTATTATTATATATAGTCAGATTTAGGTAATGGGTATATGATATATACTAAATAAAATCGTTTAATAGGTACCCAATTACCTAATAAACGAGTTGGGGGTAGGGTACCCCACCCCGACTACCCGAATAGGCACAACTATGTAGTCACAACCATATATAGTGGAAAAAAGTCATCAGCTAATATTCCATGGTCAATGTACTCCAACTAGGGCTGATCAAACAGTAAAAACCAAAATCGATTTTACCGAACTGAATTTACCGAACCTATTTTTACTAAAAATTTTGATACCGAAATCGAACCGAATTAAAAAATTACCGAGCTCTTACCGAACTGAATTTACTGGAAAAGTTTTGGTAAATTCGGTAAATTACCAATTTATTAATTTAAATTATTTTATTCCTATAAATATAATAATATTTTTATTTTTATATATTTATCAAATAAAATTTAATAATTTTATATTTATATCGGTAAATTTGGTAATTTACCAAACCGAATTTACTGAATTTATTAATTTAATACTTAGTATCGGTAAATTCAGTTTTTACCGAATCGAAAAATAAAAAATCGATACCGAAACCGAAAATCGAATTTTAGAAAATCTATTACCGAAACCGAAATTAAATTTACCGAACCGAATTTATCGACACATGCGTAAATTCGGTAAAATCGGTTATTATTGGGTTCGCCTATGTCAAATTGTCCTTCCTATTAGATTACAAATAGTACTTTTTGTTATATTTGGCCTTTCTTTCCCAACTTAATTATGTCAATAATTTGAAAGATAACATTCATTTTGTGTGTCATTTTGTACCTATACCAATTGTGTCTCAAACAGAGCGGTATGCATAGTCCTACTGCATGGTATGGAGTGGCTTTAAAAACTATGATACCATGTGAAATGAATTAAACTAGTACATTCACCAAATTATGTATATTGTTGTCATTACAATACTTAACAATACTATATATATAGCTTTAAGCCTTAACAACATATAATGCTTACACATTAATTTAGGCCTAGTCAAACATCTTTAATTATTAGTAACCATAATAATTAATAAGCGGAATTCTGATTTGTTACCTGCTATGCTTTCCAACACTATGAAAAATTTTTCACTTGTTAATGTCATTGATTTTTTTAAAAATCCTGAAATGTTAACTGAAGAGTATAGATAATAGCTACTCTAACAGGACACAAATTTATGTCTAAATAAATGCATGATAAATCTTACCCTACCTGATTTCTCCGTTATTACTATCAAATTTGACAGAACTAAATTAATTGATGGTTAGGACTTAGGATATAAGGGTAACAATCGCATTAATGAATGACCTGCTCAATAATTTCAGTTAAATATGTTTAAACTGGCAATATCAGATTAGCCTATCCCTTGCTATGTTTTAAGTCTTATAAATTGTCTTGGTTCATTTATTATTAGGTTTGTTGGAAAACATGGAACTTGGATAATTAGGACCAACTTAATTGTTATAATTATTAATTTTATAATTTTGACTAGGTATTAATTAATGTGTGGGTATTATTTTTTCATGAAGCCTTGTTATGTATTGTAATAAAGCAATATATAAAATGTAAAATTGTTTACATAGTTTATTAATTTAATTTATTCCACATTATATCAAAGCAAAATTCTAAGATTGCTCGCACCTCTTCTATCTACAGTACTTTGCTTCTCTTATGTCCTTATCGGCTCCTATGTCCTCTCTCCAAGGCAAGTTCGCACTCTGCCTTCCTTGTAGTCAACTTCACTTGCGCCTCAGCATCTCCATCTTTCTACAAGAGTTTGCTTTGAAAGCTTGTAGCACCTTTCCTTTCTGATACTCAACATCTCTTGTGCCTTTGTCATCAGCTCTTAGCCAATATCATTGTTTCACTACTGCTCTCATGTTTTTGTACCAAACTAAACATAATTGACATACATGCTCTAGCTTAGGGGAGTGTTGGAAAGCATGTAATATGGCAAACTATAACCACTTAATTATTATACTATTGTTATTAATTATAAAAGTTTTGACAAAGTCTAGGTTAATGTGTGGGTATTATCTATCCTTGAAGGCTATCATAGGGCAATAGATAATGTAATATAATATAAATAGTTTAATTTAAACTCACTTATTCTCATGTTCCAGCATAGTTGATTTAGTATATTGAGTTCTTGACATTATATCTTGTCGAGGATTGATGTGGTTTATATTCAACCTCTTCATTAACAGATTCTGATGGTCATCAGGTCACATCATATGTATTGGGGTGGCTAGATCTTGATTACAGTTTTGGTATGATTGTTGGATGATTGTGGAAGTAGAGTTTCCACATGCATGTGAAGAGGCACGAGAACAAACTGACATAATTAATTGGCACTAATATTATCCAGTTGTTAGCTCTTAAAGTGGCTAACTATTCTTCTTAGGATTGGAAAACTAGATAGTTTTCTTTCAGTTCTTTTTTGACGCATGTTACCAAGTTCAAACTCTGTAAGTACACAAGTTTCTAAAGCACACACTTCAGAATAATTTTCTTATATGGTTTATTCATCTATCTCAAATTGTACTTGATGCTGTTGTATATTCGGGTCATTATTTACTAGTCTACATTATATATATATATTCTTAATATAGTTACTTAGTTAGGTTGTTAGGTTAATTACTTATATGGTATATAAGCTATGCCCCATTTTTCAAACAAGTAGATAAACATTTTCATTATATTTGAGTAGAAAACTATTTATTTCGTCTTAATGAATCCAGGAGATGATGCAGTTAAATTAAATTCTTCACAAACTTATTGTACTGAAATGAATTTTATACAAAATTTACCAAGATGAAATATTTTAGGCATTTCCATGTTTTATCAGCTCTGTCCAAAGCTGATGTACTACATTGATACCAATTCCAGTATGTACTCAAATAGAAAAAAAAAGTTTATGCGCTTATTTGAAACTTATGGCATAGTTTATTATCATTTAGGTAACTCACTTTTCAATTTATACCAACTTTTTTGGTTTATATTGGCAACCTATTCGATAGTGATGAACTTGTATATGTTATTGCAGCTGAGTACAATTTGGGCAGAAACAGCAGATAATGCCAGGTCAGCTGCACGGTCCTTTGTTCTTGGTGGCCTTTCCGAAAAATATCATGGGCTTTCTTGCTTCTGGGTTGCAGATCGTATTAATGTACATTGTATTTGTTTTGTAAATTTTGGAAGATGAACACTAGTCACAGTGTCTGACAATCAATACTTCACCAGGATATTGACTTAGAGGCACAAAGGATACTGTACAGTTGTTATGATCGAGCAAAACAGGTATTTGCTATGTTCTATAGAACCCTGTTTTTTTGTAAATATTATGTACAGGTAAAAGTTGCATATCTTGGTTTATGTTTTACAGATATTGCAAAGAAATAGAGAGTTAATGGATGTAACAGTAGATCGATTAGTGGAAAAGAGAAGCCTGACCAAGCAGGAGTTCTTTCATCTGGTGGAGGAATATGGTCATCTTGAGTCTAGTCCAGAAAACATTGTTGATATAAGGAAGACCAAGCTTTTGCAATTTCAAGAGATGATGATGGCCCGAAAAGAATCAGCTCACAGAAGCCTTGGATGATATTCCGAGAGAATTATTATTGAGGTATATACCATTCATGCAATCATAACCACAACCTCAAGTGCTTTGAAATGCTTAATTTGCAACTAGTTTCTTGTTGATTCCACTTTAACCTTTTATTTTCTATTCTTCGTGTTTGTATTCCTTTTTCTCCCTAATGATAGGGATGGAGTGTCATTCCTTTTTGCTATGGTGATTTTTTTTGCAATAGTAAATAAAAAGCTATGACTTAAATGTTTTAAGAGTTTGCACCTTTCTTGTTGGAAAAATGGATACTGTCACTTTACTGATTCTTTCTTTATGCTTCATATTAACCATCGGTATAGCTTTGAACAAATTATGATTTGTTCTTCTGTGATTGAAATTTTCAATGGTTGCTTATGTTGCGAGTTTTACCTACTGGTTGATGATTGAATTTTACCTCAAGATAAAGACATCATTTTTTTCCATGGAAAGTTTGGTAAATAGTAGTACTCTGAATTTACTACATAAACGATCTATCTGCACTCCAAATATGGCTTTGTGGGGTTAAAAAGTGTTACATTAAGGAATGTAATATAACCATTTCAAATTCACCTTAAATCAATAAAGCTTTTTGTTTAATAGGTTCTGGCTTTTAATAAGCGCTTGTGTTCATTGTTAATTACCCATAAAATTAGAGAACCTCTGATTAAGAGATTTATATTATGAAATAAAATGAAAGATCAGACTAAACAATTTTATTCATGAACATTCTGAAAGTACATGGCTTGACATGATACATGAAGGAAAAGAGAAGCCTTCACCAATTTGGAGAACTTGTGTTTATGAAATGTTTAGTCATGCAACGGATTATTAAGTAATATTCGGCCTAGGTAACACAATGTCATATTGAGGAGCTATGCCCCGATGATAAACATCAACGTATGCACCTCTCAAACAATATTCTATTATAATGCATTACTGCATTGGATATTGAATTTGGAAAATTTCCCGGTCTCGCGATATGTTGGATAATTTGATTTGGAAAAATATCCGGCCTAGGCTTGTTGGATAATTTAATTTTAAAAAATTATCCGGCCTTGCGGCGTGTTGGATAATTTGAATTTGAAAAATTACCCGCCCTTGGCATGTTGGATAATTTAAATTTAGAAAATTACCCGGCCTCGCAGCTTGTTAGATAATTTTAATTTGGAAAATATTCGGTCTTGCAGCTTATTGGATAATTTGAATTTGGGAAAAATATCTAGCTATGCCGCTTGTTGGATATTTAAATTTGAGGAAGGTCATCCGGCCTTGACGGCGTGTTGGATGATTTGAGTTTGGAAAATATCCGGTCTTGTGGCTTTTTGGATATTTAAATTTAAGAAAAACTATGTATTCTGCCTTGATGGCTTGTGTGCATTTGGATTCAATTTGTACTCGGCCTTGATAGCTTATAAGCATTTGAATTTGATAGAAATTGGTTGCTTTGGCCTTGACATGTAACTATTCCTTGATGATCTTGTTTTATATCCCCTTGAGGATATAGAAATTTATCTCCTAGAAGGCATGGGAATTCGTCCGTGTGATTTTGTTTTGTCATGATAGTGTTCATAGTGTCATATTGAGGAGCTACGCTCCGATGACAAGCAGCGACGTACGCATCTCCCTAACAATATTATACTATGATGCGCCAAAGTGCAATTACATTTTCTTATAATATTTGTTGGTTAAATTGATTGCTATGATATTGAATTTGGTCAATTTGGCTAAGTCGAGCTTGTTACAGAGATCAAGTCAGGCTCTATTCGCCATTGAACTAGCCTGATTGAGCCAACCATTCTATTAGTTAACCTGCATCAGATTGGGCTAGTAATTTGTGCCATTGTATTTTCTTGAATAGACTTGCGTTGGGCCCGCTATTGTGGCAAGATCAAGCCAAATGTAGACTGAACTTACAATTTTGAAGCATGTTGGGCCACTATTTTATGAGGACTGGGCCACTGGGGTTAGGAATTTTTTTTGGTTTAGTTCAATGGTAAGTCAAGTTGAACTGCATAGCAGAATCCGATCGAATCCAAATTTTAATTTGAGCATGACAATGAGGATCTACCGCAAACAGTACGAGGGCCAATGATTGATCAAAAGAACACGTTTCAGTCTGTGTATTCATATGTTCTGAAAACTCTTGATCCTCTTTTTGACTCTGCATTTTCATTGTATGCAGTAGCAAAAATATCCCTTGATACTGTAAAACCAGTCAATCTGTATAAACTGTCTCTTATGCATAGCTTGGTTTCAAGATCCAACTGAACTATGGCATCGTGAAATTGCTGAAAGCTAATTGCTGAAAACGTGTCTGACAAAGAAAATAGATGGAATGGACGAATTTGTCTCCCTAACAGATCCCAAAATTTCTTTATGAAGATCTATCCCTATCTTCCCGCTTTGACTGCTAGTTTCATGTTCAAAATCATCGTGCTCCTTCAGAGCCGAATTAGGCATCTCTGATGTTCTTAAACTCTGCACTTCCACAGCTTCTTTCAGCTTAATGACTGGAGTCTTAAATGAAGAATCAGGCAAATTGTCCATGCAATGTGACTTGTTAATAATATCGGGAGCTGACATTTCATTAGAAGTGAAAGGAATTTGATTACTTTCTCTTCCGGACACTGACGCTGTCTGGATGAATAAATTCTTGTACTGAAGTTCTCCTTCAAACTGATCCCTTCTTGTATTTTGAAGATTCAGGTGACAAGAAAAAATTTTGCACACGATTTGAGACCTTTTCCAACTACTTGAGATGGGTATTGATTATCAAGCTGCTCCTTTTGTGTATTGATCTCATATTCATCAAATATAAATCCCTTGCTAACTTCAGCTACATTTCCAGGAACTTGCTCAACTCCACCATCAACTTTTCTTTTCCAGACTTGCCGAGAGTTCTCCAACACCTTCCTTTTTTCCTATTTTTGAGTTCTCCAGCCTCGTAGCGTACTTCACCTCTCCTGGTCTCTCTTTTCTTTTGGCACGCTTAATATTAATCTTCCTCTTTTTTTATCTCGAGTAAAGTTCTTGGACTTTATTTTTCGCCTTCTTTATTCTTTACATGAGGCATGAATTTTGAGTGCAAATTCTTTTCCTTAGAACATCAGGATTTGGCCGTTGGAAGAAAAAAAGAATGAAGCGTCTCCTCCCTTTCGTCTGTGACGGAGATGGACAAAGCTTGTCGTCACTCGTCGTCCGGTATTCGTTTGGCGAAGCTGCTTCAGGTGAAAGGTCATCACACCAGACTGAGTGATAGCTGGATTTTGGGATTGATTTGTGGCGGATCAGTGGAGAACGGACCCGAATTGGGCAGCTCGGGCGAAAATAGGGGTCGCCGAAAAATCTTTCGATTTCGGCAATCCAACCGTCAAGAAATCAGATGCTTTGGTCTGTTAGTGCGCAAGAGGGAGGAGGATCATTTGCTAGAGTTTGAGGCCGATCTGATGGCCGGATGTGATCAGCGGTGCAAAGAAATCGGTGGAGTCATGGGTTCTGAATAGAACCCAGCGACTCCACGTGAAATCCTTCGAATCCGATGATCTAACCGTCATATGGACGGATCGTGGTGCCAGGTGGTTCGTATTTCAGATCAAGACTTGTTGTCGGAGTTTGGTGATGGTTGGCAGGCTGGATCGTCATCGGAGTAGCGTAGACCACGGATTTGTTGCTTGGCGGAGTAGAGAAAAAAGGAGTCGGAGTTGTTCTGTTCGAAGACAAGGCTTCCTTGACAGGTTTCTTCCGTTTTTACATATTGAGACCTCTCTCTTCTCCTCTTGTTTCTATTTTTTTTTTACTTGCTGAAAAACTTTCCTTCCGCTCCTTTTATCGCTGAAAACCTTCTCCTTCCCTTTGCCGAGGTGTTTCTTCCTCCTTTTTGGTTTCTAGCCGAAAGCTTTTTCTTCTCGCTCTCAATCTCTTTCTTTACTCTTGGTCGGAGCATCTTACCCTTTATTGTTGTGTCATCAATCTCTAGCCTCTTAATTATTTTTTGCTTTTTTTTTTATTGTTCCCCTGTTCTTCCGCCGCTTCTTTCTTCTCCCTTTTTTTTTTGAGAACTCTCTTCCGCTTGAATCTTTTGCTTCTTGCCGAAAGCTTCTTCCTTTCACTCTCAATCTCCTTTTTTTTTTTACTCTCGGCTGCAGCTTCTTCCCTCTATTGTTGTGTCATCGCTCTCCAGTTCTTCCTCGCTTCTTTCTTTTTTTCTTGTTTTTTTACTTCGCACGCTCTCCTCTTTTTCATTCACTCCTCTTTTATTCTCTCGCATCACTCTAGGGGGGTTGGGAGAAAATAAAAATACTCCCCTTTTGACCTTTGTAGCAGGGTCTCTTCCTCTTCAATCTTCTTCGTCCCCTGCCCTTTTATAAGCCTTCAGCCTCTCTTTCCAAAATTTATTTCCTTACCTTTGAATTAAACATCTGGCGCTTCTTTTTTGCTTGAAAATTTTCAATTGTTGTCAGTACCTTATTTCTTTCCTTATTAATCAAGATTCCTCCCATTTATTTTCTGCTGCGTTGCTTCCTCGTAAATGTCTTGCCTTGTCACCAAAGATAGATTTAATTTTTGGTATTTTGCTTTAATTAGTTTCCGCAAATACTCTCCATTCTTGTTGTCGAATATTTTTTTCTTAGAAATACTGGCGCATGCCAGATTTTCCCTTGGTCTGATTTTAATGCGTTTTCAACCTTGTCAAGTCAAAATCAATTTTGACTTAGTAATTTCGTCAAAAATCTGATCACCAATTTTTATGTCATTTGGACGCTCCAAAATTTTCAGGTGGAGAGATGGATTAATTTCCTCGACCTGCATTGTGCACCACCTTTTGTTTTCAGTTCCAACACTGATTAGAACGTCAAAGCATCCAACATCTTTATTTGATTTTATTATTACCTTATTACCTGCCTTGCTAGAATTCCAACAAATTCTACTAGGATGAACAATAGATGGGCTGCTCTCGACAATCCCGTATACCATTTGTTCCATGGCCGGGTTATTATTTGACTTGTCATGCTGATGTTCGCAAGCTTGCAATTTTTTCTTTGTTCGAGTAATAACTGTTAGCTGATTTATAATACAAGCCACTCTCTGTAAATGATGTAAATGATAGTATAAATCTCCTTGCACTCGAGTCAATTTGATTATTGAATTTTTGAAAGCTAAATTGAGTAGCAATGTTTCTCTCAGAACCCAACAAATTTTGCAATAGGTATTTTGTCCTAAATTTCTCCACCTTCGCTTACATGTCTCCATACTTTTTGGAACTAGCGTAATACTGCATGTATAAATTTCTCCAGAAACTAGAGCAATGCTGCTTGATTTTTCGTGCTGCATGAAAATTCTCTTTATTTTTCATTATTGTGTTAACATGGTAGTTTATTGCCGTCCAACTTTTGCCATTCATGGAACAAGGGGCTTCTACGGTTCCAAGCCTCAACACAATATCATTTGCAAGAGAAGATAGAGTTATTTAGGACTAAGTTAAGCCTACGAGAGTCATTTGCATTTAAAGTAATCGAACATTTTTTGCCAAACTACTAAAGTTTAGTATCTGTTCTTGCTATCAGGCATTAAAATGTGAACAAGCATGCTAAATTGCTATCTTATCTTTTTACCCAAGTACCAAAGTGGTTCTGCCAAGTGAAACCAATGGTTCAACAGGCTTCCTTTATGTGATATGTTGTGAATGCTACTGGGTCCCTTTTTCCTCTGATCCTTCACATTGTTTATTGAGAAATGGTGGTTAGTGTGCAGGATTGGCAATCACATGGATCTTACTTGTTAGTGATTCCTGGTGGTTGTTTCACAGTTATTGGAACATTTAATGACGGTTTATTATGTTCCTCATATTGACCTATTGACAAGACGGCATGCGTTAGTTGCTGTTTCAAAATACATCGTGCTGCAAATGATACTGGGCGCTCATACATTCTCCAACTGCCCTCAATTATATAATGGCATACTCTGTGCGTGATATCACTTGCTGACCTGATTCTTGTCAACAAGGTTGCAGTTCCAGCGATAGTTAGTCTAAATTTATGCCAAAGTACTCTCAAATTTTGGAGGATAACCTGCTGCAACAATTGGTTTTTTTTTTTTAAGTTTTACTTTCTTGTCTACAAAGTAAAGGATGGTTGTTGTAGCCGCTAATTATTTGGTCAATAGAAAGCTTCTCCGCTAGTATATGGCTTATTGCACTCTTCGACCGTGTATTTTCAGCTCTTGCAGAGCATGTTATATTCAGAAAACAAGTTTTGTGAACAGACCCGCCTATTTGGGTATTTGCCACTCGAATTATTTCAAATATCAATTGGAATTATCACTTGTGATCACTTTATTACATGGTTAACTACGGAGACATCCTCCTGGTGCGGCTACATTTAGAATTGATGGGATTATTTTCGCTATATGGTAAAATGAAAGTTACACAAATTGTAATTAGTATTGTCTTCAATTATGGTTATAGTTGTCGTAAAGGCCCATGAATGAATTTTAAATATTAAAATGTATTACTAAAATTATAATTTTATTCATTAAAATAATGATCTTCCTAGTTTTAATTCAAAAGGTCTATACTAGTGATCTTATTTGAATCTAAAGATTTAAATTATTAAATATTTATTTATTTGTAATGAATTTAATTTTTTGTTTTTGATAATTTATATTCGTGATATAATTACTGTATACTGTATTGTAAAACTATTGATGTGTTACTAGTCTTTTTTATTGGGAATTTGGTTAATGATTGTTTCTGTCTATATTATGAAATAATAAATAATAAAATGAAAGTATATTAATATTCCGTACAATTACATAATAAGGATTCACAGTAATATAGTGATTGTTAACGTTAAAATTTTATATAATAATCTTATTCAAGAGTAGTCAGTCATTTGAGCTATTAAAATTTTATTTGTTTACTTGTAATATATTCTAATCATACTTTCTGTGCAATAAATTCAAAGCCGTGAAGTATTCAAATTAATCCCTATATTGGTAATTTTTGGTTGTAAGTTTACTTAAGAGTGTATAGTTTTGTTAAAGATTAACTATATGCACAGTAATATTCATTAATATTAATTTTATACTACTAGATTTGTTTAAGATTAAGGATTTAAACTAAAATACTTGTTCACTAATTTTTCCTAAAAATTTTTCATGGTTATTTTATTTTAAAAAATTATATTTAGGACCCAGTTAGTATGTGATAAAACTAAAAATAATAAGTATCTAAGATTAATTCTATATTAATTAATGTTTCTAAAATGTTTACTATTTAATATATTATTTTTGTAACATACAATAAATTTAATGGTATTGCAGTACATGTATAAGTCAATGTATTATAATAATATTTTATGTGAGTTGAATTAGATCATGTTAAATATTATTAATTGACACAATTTATAAATGCAAAATAAGTAGTAAAGAAATTATGTTACTTGAAATAAAAAAGTGTATGCGCGCATGTTTTATTTTGCAGGAACTTTAATTTGAGACGGACAGCCATTGCAAGCTAGCGTCCTACATGCAAAATCTGCAAACAGCAAGGCTATTTCTTTGTGCATCCATGGAAGATAGTTACTGAGATAACCCGCCAGCCTCCGCGAGAGTGTCGGTAACTGCAACTGTTTGGTACAAACTTGTATTCCACGGTATTCACGAAAATAAAGAGGGTCTAATGCTAAGTGGATTATCCTGCACATGAATAGAACATAAATACACTCATTTTAAATTATGCAAGCATACATAACAAACCTGTGAAATCAGAGTAGAGAAAAAAACAATTGGGTACAGCATAAGCTATTAAAAAAAATACAGCTAGATATTGTATACACATCCTACCCTCATAATCCAGGTTAACTAAAAACCGATAGAAATGCTCCCAAGCTTGAACCTAGTCAATCGATCAACCAAATGAATCATTGACATGGATATTGATTTTACTAAACCACATTCTGCAAACCTGGCATAGAGAGGTGGCAACATAAAGGTCAAAGTCCCGCGCATAGCTGCAAAACGCTGTTGATGTGCTCACGAAACAGGAATCAGCTCATAACATGGATGTAAATACCGACGACTCTTCATAGTAACCTCAAAATAGATAGCAGCAAATACTCTTTCAAGTTACCAAGACTTTATGCTACGAGGTTACAGTTTTTTGGGGAGGTTGTAAGTTTTCTTTAGAAACTTAGTTGCTACCTCATCATTTCTGTGACACAACACACGCAAAACTGTATTGGCATCTGAAGGACTCCAGTTTCCAGTAGTTGGAGGCAATTGGTACCTGGATTTGGCCGAAGTGCCGTTTGCTCCTGCGATCAATCGTTTAAACCGCTCAACGAGACTCTCTGTATCAGCACCGAACAAAGGCAGCACATTTTTAACTCGTAATGAAGCCTTTTCAACCAGTTCCTGCGGTAAACCGTCACCATCAGCTAGGTATATGCCCCGAAGGGACCTAAAATCCTCCTCTATTATCCTAGAATCTTGGCGAGAGAATGCACGAGGTGGACCACCGGCAAGAAGAACAAGCAAAAACCCATCAAAAGAGGCTTTCATTATTTCTGTTATAACATGATTTCTCACCCTGTCGTGCACAGTAATTGAGATACTCTCCAGTGTAGGGTCAAGTTCTTTTATAAAAGGATCAATTCTTGAAGAAGCAATTTCACCAGCGTACAAGGTATCCCATAAAACATGATTCAAGTCACGGAAGATCACCTTGTATGCTGTTATTTCACTCAGTTGCAGGATTCCTTCTTGACAAGCAGCAAGAGTAAGTCCAAAGCTGATCTGCAGGCCATTTGTTATATCTGATTGTGCTGATTCAACATTCCGTAAACTAGTTATAATCTTCTTTTCCAGGTTCTCTAACTCTTTCCTAATATAGTGAAGAGAATTCATGCGTACACACAGCTGTGGCACGACCAAAGAATTACCATCTCTTGATCCAACCTGTGATGTACGTTTTGGCAAATTCTGTGGCTTCTCTTTTTTCTTCCACAGTTTTGAACCAACCTCACACCTGGTTAATGCTGGCAATGCGGGCATAAAACTACCCCGTGTTCCTAAACAGAGTGTAATGGGCAATATATTAATACTAAACCAACAAAACCAAACAGTTTGCTGTTTAGTAGACTTACCGCATCCAGACTTCACTTTTACCGCATAGTGTTGCAAACTTTTGTCAAGTTCTGCCATTAAGTCTGGAAGCAAGGCTCTGTGCATAGGTATAGGCAGTTGAAAAAATGCATCTAAAGTCTCATTAATTATTCGTAGAACTTCAATTGCAGAAGTAGCACAATTCTCCCTATTTGCCCCAGGGTTCCAGTTCTACAGTGATATACCACAAAAAAAGAATTCTAGTCAATCAATACAATTATATGTCATTATTGAGTTTTTCAGTTACATGCCTCAACATATAATTAAATGTCATACCTAAATTTTCTGAAAACTAAAGGGGAAGTAACACATCACAAAGTGAAATTTGCACTTGGAAGGATAGTGAAACTGATTGACAGCATGCTTTGTAAGAACAATGTAGATGGAAGGAACTAAAGACGTCATAACAATGTGCAAAGACAAAGCTTCATATTACAAGGAAAGTATTAATTTTGATTGATAATCAAGGTCTTAAATCCTTTTGTGATTATTAAAGTATTTTCTTGTGCAAGAAGAAAAGCACCGATGATGAGGACAAGATTTGATCCCATGACATTGTCATCATTAAGTAAGCGCTTTACCAGTTCAGCTTATTAGCACCTTTTAATTGTAAAAGTCTCAAGCAATATTGTCACTGTCTTTCCTTTTTTTTCCTTCATTCTTTGTACTTCTTGCCAAGGTTTCAAATTTCTGGTACCCACACTTTTTCTTTTACCCACACATTTTACTACAACCAATAACCTACAAATATATTATATGTATATATACACACATTTATATATACTAGATTGATTTTAACCCTATTTCGTGTGATAGAATTAGACCAGTATTTAGAACATTGATTCATACAGGTAATAATATTTGTGTTCTGGTCTCCCTTCATGTCACGGAAGTTAGACCGTTATGAGTGGTCTCTCTCCACCTAATCTTAGCAATTGCAAAAACTAGCTCATTTTTAAAAGGTAAACAATAACTGACAAGCAGTCATAAATTATTTCAGATCTGTAAGGGAAGCTTGATTTTAAGCTAAATTTCATAATTCTAATGCCAATGAAAAAAAAGGAAGGAAGAACAATGATGCTAAAACCATTATGTAAATAAAGGCTATGAACATTGGCAAAGCAAACCACAAGGACAAATTTTAGTGTACGTACAGTCAAGGAAAGTTGCATGATAAGTGAAGAAAACAAACCTCTTGCTGCAAGTTCCGGTCAACCCACTCCTTAAGTCTATCTACTCTTGCCTTGATCCACACCTTGACAAGATTGGCAATTGCGGATTCAGCCTCGTAAGGTGGCATCTCCCGGATCAAAGACTTACCCCCATCCTCACTATCAACAGAATCTTCAACAGCAATATGCACAAGATCCTTCTCTAGCTTATCTGCAGCTTTAAGTACTTGAACTGTATCTGGTGTTAGTTCCACAATACTGGATATGAACTGCTTTAGTTCATTTCCATAACAAGAATGAAGTGTTGCAACAGCAACACCTGCAGCAAGCGGATGCCATTTCTTGAATATTGGACTAAACAGCTCTTTTTCTTTGCTTGCCAGCTCACCAATGTCCTTTGCTAGAATGGACAAAACGGGAGTAGGAGCATTCTGGTTCTTTGACGATCGTCTGCTGGAATCCGCTTGTTCCATTCTCTGGACCAAAATAGTTATAGCCTCAGCTATGTTAAAGTAGAGATAAGGAATAATTAAATAATATGCTGAACAGACTAACCATAATAGATCAGTATGAAACCTAAGAAAAGTAAAATTTTCAATATTGCATCGAATCAAGAGTTCAGTCAATTTTTTATACTATAGGTGATCCAGCAAAGATAGACAAATATTGATACAGAGGACTGTTCAATCGTAAAAAATATGGTCCAACCTATTAAAAAACTAAAAAACCATGAAGACATGGAAAACTGTGAAGTAAGAATGGCCAAGCAAACAATATAAACTAAATTCAACAAGACCATGCCTGAGCAAAAGCAGTACGAAGCGAAGACCGAATGTATGTGTCAACTCTGCTGCGAGCTACATCAGTTTCTTCTCTCCTCTTCCGACGATATTCATTTGAAATATCTTCCACTAGTATCTTGGCAGCAGATACCCCTAGTGATACAATACACTGCATAAATTCAATGTTACTTGCATTAAAGGTGTCATGATAAGCAAGAAGTCTTTTCTCCGCCCACCCTAATATTGAGCTCAGAGTGGAACTCAATATCTTTGAATAATCTGGATCTTTTGTTGCTTTTGCGTCCTTTTCAACGTCAGCCATATGATTATCTGCTGCAAGCAGCAGATCAATGTCTACTTGACCGGTGGCAACAAATCGGTGAAACAAGACCCAAGTAAAACAGATATTGTGAAGCATCTGATTTATACCAAGTATAACCCAAGTCTTCTTTATCAACTCCAAAACCTCCTCAATTTCATCAACTACTGAGCCGTCCTCACTGACATCAAAACAAGATTCTAGTAGCATTTGGTAAAGATGTAGGTTCAACGGGAAACCATCAGCCCAGTGGGAAAGATCTGAAGAAATTCTGTCCGGAGACCTGCACGCAAGGGACATCACTGCACTCCGCAACACTTGCATTGATTCAGAATTTTTTCCAGTTTCAAGCAGCTTCTCATTAGCTCCACGAATAATTTGTCTAAGACGCTGTGCACCAATATCTGATTTCTCTAGAGGAAAATGAGGATGCACCAGCAAACCAGCCTCAAGAACCTTTAAATTTCTTCTCTGCCATGCTTCATATTCCTGCTGATCAGGGAAATCTGAAGCCTTGAACTGCTGCAGTAACTCCAGAGGGAGAACCATTGATTCCACACGTTTCCCTAGCTGTTATCATGAAGGAAAATAAGTAAATACCAAATAAGCAGGTTATATATAAAAATCTATTGGTATGACATCTTTAACACTCACATGTAAATCCAGTGAAATGAAATAAACAATATAATATCGGCTTAAATAGCTCACATAATCATTGTAGTAAAAAGACAAATTATTGTTAATCGTTACGTTTAGGGTCCCAAACTATTTGAAAAGAAAATTCTCAAACTAGAAGAATAATTTTAAAACCTTTCTAAGCTACATCAGTTCCTTAATAATTTGACAGAAATAAAGACATTCCAGGCCTGTATATGAAGAGGTAAATTCAAATATAAAATAAGAGCTCCTATAATACATAAAACAACTGTTCAGATTTTATGATCAGACGAACAGATGAAACAGTAAATAACAGTTCACCCAAGTCAGTAAACAAATCTTATTCCACCAGCAATTAGACTATATCTACGGGCACGTACATAAATTATTATAAAGATTTATTGATTGGTTCATATTTCCCAACAATAGTAATTTTTTACATTGAAAAAAATACGAATCTCATGGGAATTGAAGGGTGGCGGCAGCTGGAATGATTTTTTTTTTTAATCACACAAAGTATATATTTCATTTCCAGATGTGAACAACAAGGGAATAAAACAAGCCAAAGTTGGTGCCGCATTAAAAAGATAGAAATTGGTAAAGTCAATTTGGGTTAGAAAAGGGAGGTTTGAACTGACTGGATCAGAAGGAATGCAGAGAAGGCTTGCTCTAAATTGCAGATAGAAGAGGCCATACAGAAAGCCCAAGAACTAATTTCGAATTACCAAGTACATCCACAATTTAAGATCTCCAACCGGTGCTTTTGATAAATCTTATGAAAAATCCGAATAGATCCACTAGTTTTGCACAAAAGTATGACTAACAGTGAAGAAGTCAAGAAGAACTACAGCAGCAAAATCGGGGGAGGGTGTCACCTGTCCTGCAGCAACCCGGAGCAATCCCTTCCGGATCCGCGAATCCGCCTGCTCGGACACGCCCATCTGCAGCCTCACCAGCTCCCCGACGGTGGCCGGCTTCTTGGAGGGTTTGGACGGGCTGCTCTCCTTGCCGGGGCTCGCCTTCTTCCCCGACGACGACTTGAGCCCGAGCGCCTTCTTCATCTTGCTGGCGGCGGTGGAGGTGAGCGACCTCTGCAGCGGGGAGGCGGCGGCGGAGGAGGAGGAAGAGGACGAGCGCTCGGCGGAGGAGGGCGTCCGCTCGGCCTGAGGCGTGTAGGTGAGGGGCCTGGACCCGGTGGTGCGGCTGGCGGCGACGAAGATCTCGTAGGCGGTCTCGCGGAGATCGGCGTCGGAGAGGGCGACTCCGAGGGGCCCGAAGGGGGAGGGCAGCCGATCCGCAGCAGGCATTGCTACTGCTGCTGAGGCGGCGGCGGCAGCGGTTGACGCGGAGAAGGAAGCTGAGAGGCGGAGGGAAGAGGAGGATCCGCCGTTGGAGTCGCCGAGGCTTTCTCCTCTGAAGAGGCGCGCCATCACCGACGGTAAGGAGAGGTCGGGCTACTACTCCTCACTATTGCTTTTCCCCCTTTCTTTTTTCCCTTGCCCGTTCTTTTTCTTTTGTTGCTCTCCCTTCGCTTTCTGCCGTCAGTGCGATGGAGACGTAATGATTCGTTTTCTCCTTTTATTTTTTTTTGCTTTGAAAGAATAACGGCAGTAAATATGGAGAAAAATTCCTAGCCAACTGAATAATCTTAGTCGTCCATCTCACATATTTATCTTGCTTTGAGATCTACGCACTGAGATGGACGGCTCAGATATAACAGTACTATTTAAATTTTTTAGCTGACCATTTTGCTTATGAATTTTTCTCAGGTCAATTTAACGGAGTGCAAGACAGCAGCGCGCACAAATTAGAGCGCTAAGTGCGGATTCGGGCGATAATGCCCGGACCGAAAAGGTAAATGGATTGACTCACGGTATGTTTTTGGTATTTGGTGGTGATGGGATTGAGTTATTTAAATCTTCTCGTGTGTTGAAGGCAATTATAATGCTGATGGACGGTCATTATCGTTGGAGCATCATCTCGCCTACCGCGTAATGGATAGTATTTTGGGCAATTATCTTCCTCATTTAGCCCCACGGTAGGTGGTTGTTGATACCCGATTAGATATAATCAATTTTGCGAGATAGTATATTAATATTGTTTGGAATATGCGTACATTGATAATTAGTATCGAAGCATAATTCTTTAACACTAAACTATTCAATATGTAATGGAAGTGCATTTAAATTAGTATGAAATTTACTAATGCTTTTGGGTGAAATAATTCTTTAATATACCAAATTGGATAAATAAAAATAGAATAAGATAAAACTATTTGATTGGATAATAAGAATAATAATGATCATTTGTTAAGTGGGATGTGATAAAGTCAAATTAGGGTTTTTTTTATTATTTAAGAGTTACTATAATTAAATTTGGTTTGAACAATTTACCTTACAAAAAGGATTTTTTTTTTTCTTTATATTTATAAGATAAATATATGTCATTTTATTTAAGAATGGATAACATGTGACCATATGGGAGTTTTCTAATATAGTGTTATGTCTAAGCAATCAATCATGTTAAACCCTCTATGTGTTGATCATCTTTCAATTACAAATGTACGGTCATCATACTTCCTTTGCTACTCGCAACCTTAAGTCATGGTTAATTATCTACAGTTGACCATGAGTCAGATTGGTCACACTAATTCAACGTTATCTTAGTTTGACCTATTTCACTCTTTTGAATTTTTTTTCCTTAAATAGGTTGTTTTGTTGACCCTTGTTTCACAGTGAGTGACTTTTTTTCATTTTGTGTCTATCATCCTATTATTATATGTAGCTCAAATAACATTTTTAAACTTGTTCCTCATAATTTTATCTCTCAAAAAATTATATAATCATGGATTTTTCATCCTATTATTATAAATAATATTGTTAAATTTGTTCCCCATGAATTTATCTCTCAAAAAATTACATAATCATCAATTATAGTAAAGTGAGTAGTTTTGAAAGGTAAGCCTTTGGTTATGTTATCCTTGATTTAGTTAATCTTATCTTAGGTTACCTGAATTTACTCAAAATCTAGAGAATCACATTGAGTTATAATGATTTTAGATTAGTTGACCTTGCCTTAAATTAGAACATTGTCTTTGTCATTTCAAAATAATAGAAATGAGGGACATCTCTTTAGTTTAGGATTGGCTAGATTTATCTTTAGTTTAGCTTAAGGATTTGGCCACCTAGAGAAGCTCTGAAGGGATGGCCGTGTGTTAGGCTGGCTCTTGAAGGGATTTAATTACTAAGATAAACTCCAAAAGGATGACCATAACTAAGGTTAAGCAATATTATGCTAAGTTGGCCCAACACTTTTGCTACTAACTGAAACTCTAAAGAAGAGACTTTAGTTAGGTTAACTAGGGTTATTTGACCTTATGTTAGGTCGGCTTAGAGCGTTTTATGGGATAAGTGGGCCCAAGGGTATCCGATTATATTTTATCCGTGTGGCTTTAACCATGCTACATTGGATCAATAATAAATCCACTATCCACCTTAAAATAAGCTGAGCTTATGGCATCCAAGTGCGGGTTGAACCACTATATCCATCTTCAGTATCTTCGAAGGCTGCTCATAAGAAAATACAGCGAGAAGCCAGGCAAACTTGTGCAACTTTCATTAAATTGACAAGGAAATCTAAACATCCTTTTTTTCAGTAACTTTTCCTTCTTGGTGACACACGGCATGGATACTCATTCTCAAATTCGTCTGCCTTTACTCTCATTAATTAGATTTGTTGGTACATCACGTAACGTGTCCCAAAGAAGAACAGCGGGCCAATTCCTATTATTTTTGTCCTCAATGATCACCCTTTGTAAGAGAAGTGAATTTTTGCAAAGGGCGATGCACTGCCGTAGTTAAAAAACGCCTGCATTGCTAATAAACGCCTTACAAGGATGATACATTTGGCGCACACTTGTGTGCTGCATCTGCCATTGCAGACAAGAATGAAGAGCGTGGAGTGTGATGGAGACTAGCGGCAGAGGACAAGAAAGAAAGGAATGGAGCAATGAACATGGACGCTCGTGGCCGAGCTCAGCTCTTCGACTAGGAAGACGACACTCTGGCCTTAGGCTGGCAGGTGGTTGATTGATTAATTAGTTCCTCGATGACACCAGCGTTGGCAAATGGCGGAACCCCGTGACCGTCTTTCCCCCACAACAGCTGTGGATAAGCTGTAGCGGTGGAAGTTCTGTTATTGAACTGCATAAATTAACAAAGAACATGACACATATATGAGCTTAAGTTTTTGATCAATATAAACTCACATGTTAAAGGTCTGGAATGGATAACATGGTATAGAAAACAATGTATTTCATCTCAGCTGCCACATTTGGGGGGAAAAAAGTCGATCAACTTACAGTTTTTCAGTCAAAGCTTACAGATGTTCAGAATCTCTCACTTGAACTCTAAATAGTGTATTACCTCAATGTCTTGCAACAAAAAATATTTGATCTTCAAGCTAAAGCTAAGCTGAGATACAGGCAACTGTCAAAGGTGGGCAAAATGGCGAGTTTAAGGGCAAAATTGTGACATTCAAACTTCAATACCGGCCCGAAAACTGTTTCGGATCCAAATGAAAATAGATAAATAACAACATCAAATAAGTGATAAAATTAGAAGATAAATGTATTATCACACTTCATAAACCTGTTGCGTCTGTTATCATGCCCTAAAGGTAAAGAGGTAAGTTGGCAAACCAACTGAATGGTCTTGCCTGATCTACAGCATGAGATCAATATGTTGGCATTTAGCTGCTTCTCTCATCAAATGCTGTTAATTGAGTATTATGGTTCACCATATCTGACAGGTCGTTGCTAGAAGGGTTGTCAAATAGAATAATACTTATTTGATAAAGATTGGATGGTGTCTTCTGGACAAAAAATATATTCTTGACGGCAGCAATTCCAGCACAAATTGGCTTGTCAGATGACTGATCTTTTTCCTACATGCTATAAGAAGGCCTACTTTGAGGTGGTCTCGCATTGCAGTCAACTGGCGGTCTGGGCTCCCACATTCTCCATATGAGCAAGCTAGAGGGCATGTGGGGTCTTTATAATCTATATTCCAAGGGTGTCTTGGAAAAAAGAGAACGATATATAAATAAAGGATTGCATATTATTAGGTGTCATCGATCAATCTCAATGCATTTCGAAAACTAATAAAAAGTATGTTGAAATTGGGAACGAAAAGAAAAAAAAATTCAAATATCTATGCTAAGAAAAACAACGAAACGTCCACAACAAGACATACCAACAAATGCCCAAAAGAAACAGTGCACAAAAGACCAAACATCCGAAAAAAAAGAAATTCATGTTAACACGATGAGTTCTCAAAAAGATTCGGATAGATTGCCTGAGCTATTTTATGACATGAAGAAGTAATTTTGTGGTTACAGCAAACTTGGTAAAGGGTAAGTAAGTCCCTTGATACCAAAACTTGGTAAACGACATTTGGAACAAACGATTTCATAAGGAAAGCTTTATTATAACTGGAGAAAATAAATTGATTGGACAAAAGTTCTTTCTTCTCCGGATTAACACAGGTGGCAAGATAATTAATTTTCAATCACTGTACAATTATAACAAAACTTCTTGATTCAGGGAAACTTTGCATACGCAAAGAAATGAAATGAGATTTAGAAGATGTTAATAGTCCTGTCACCAAAATAACGAAGCAAACAATGGTTGATGCAAGAGAATTCACACCTGATGATCATATCATCGCTGTTCACCTTTGATCTGAATAAACAGCATCAACATCATCAAGTTCAAGTAATTTGGACATCAATTCCTTGTTTAATTCAATTGCTTCATCATCCACCTGCCACGTAACACAATAAAATTTGTTTTTGTCAAAGACCCAAAACCATAAAGTTACAGAACTACAAAATATTGCAACATCACAACACCAAGAAAAATGAATAACCTTTTTTTTTTTTTACAATGCACCACCCACATACACCAAATGTTTAACCAACTATATAAAAAAGTTACCGTATCCAAATATTTATTACTGACTAATCTAAATAAAGAATAAAAACTCATAAATGAATATTGTTCTTTGCATTCTTCTCTTGCACCACATCAGTGCTCATTTTCTATTGAAAAAAATTCAACATATAATATATTTAGTAAAATACCAAGTAGAATTCTTCAAAGGCAAAAGGTAAAGTTTTCAATAACATATAAGTTAGGAGGTCAATGAGCAAGATATTTCAATGGGAAGATGTCATACAAGCATAAACTTGTGTCATAAGTAGTTGTCTTGAGTCATAAATATTTATTATCATCATCGTCAGTATGACATTTGTATTATTGTATAAGATATACAAACACTCTCTTTTGATAAACTAAAACCAGCATAGTCACTCTCCAAAATAGTAATGTGGTGACAACATGCCTTTGAATATGCAATCATGACCCAATAAATAAGGATGATAGTAGGTGGCAGATCGCAGGTAGAGTACCCACTAATTTCGCCATACCCATATTTGAACTCAATTATTTATCAGGATACACAAACATGGTTATCTACATGACTTTCTTTTTAAGCCCCTACCTAAACCCGACGCTATTAAATTTTTACTACTGATAAAATATCCAAACCCAAAAAGTACTTGACTTGACCCTACCCCATCCCTTGCCTTAACCCTAACTGCCCACCCAAACCTGGTAGTCTCTCCCTCTCCCTCCCACTCCCCCTCATCATCTAGCCCAGCCTCACCTCCGACTATTACAACCTTTGCCTCCAATTCCTCCTCCTTAATCCACAACATGCCTTTGAATAAGCAATCATCATATCTATAATTTCTTTATACCCATATCTAAACCCAAATATTTATTATGATATACAAACCTAGTTATCTACCCAACTTTCTTTTTAAGCCCCTACCCAAGCTCGAATCTATTAAATTTTTGCTACCAATTAACTACTTGAACCCTCGACAAGTACCGACTTGACCCTACCTCATCCCTTGCCTTAACCCTCGCTGCCCACCAAAACTTGGTTATCTTGCCCTCTCTCCCGCTCCCCCACATCACCTGGCCCCACCTCACCTCTGATTATTACAGCCTTTAGCCCACCACCCCCTTCGCCTCTGTCTCCAACTCCTCCTTTTTGATTCATGTCTCTTGCATAGATAGTAAAACATTGGCAGAGCACCGCAACATCTCCTCGATTCACACCACCTCCCGTATGATTGATTAGGGTTACACGTAGTGGAGCGGATGAATAGATTGTGGTCTAACAAAGATATCAGCTATGGGCATATAGGATATATATATGGATTTACAATAACTCATAAGTGAAAGTCATAAAACCAAAAATAAGATATATAACTCTTATAAAAATATAATAATTTATTTTAGTTTTCAGGATAATGTAATTAAATTATTCATTAATATTATTAAAAGCAGAGATGACAATAATTGAAACAGACCTAAATCATAATAATTTTCTCATTAAAATAACCAAAATTTAATCCATCCATTAGTATAATGCTAATTAGACATTAATCTAATTAATAGAAAACTCTAGTGATTTTAGTTTCCAACATAACGTAATTAGATCATAACATTAAATTACTAGCAACAAAGGCATTCATAATCATAACATAGCTAAAAATATTATAGAATCTTTCACTTGATTAAAATTTATAATTTTGAACTAATTTTGTCATTGTAACACAAATAAAATGCTAATCTAATTAATGAAGAGTTTGTACAATTTTAGTTTTTATCAAACATAATTACATTTTAAATGAAAGTTATTACAAACATCACTTCTAATTAGAATATGCATAAAATATTAGTAATATTTTTTACTTACTAAAATAGTAAATGTTTAATTTATTAAATCTCTGAGTCTAACTAGTCATAGCATATGACACATAATGAATTGATTTTAGTTATCATAATAACGTAATTATATCTTATATAAAGATTGTTAAAAACATGAATAATGATGATCTAAATATAAATAAAATATTATTAAAAGAATTACTATTAATTGAAATCTTAAATCCTAAACTAAAGCATTAGAAGAAAGTTACCTCAGCTCTTAACATTATCATGAAAAGGGTGAAAGAGAACATATGTTAACATCATAGATAGAATACATAGAAAAAGAAAAAAAAATCAAATTATTTAAGACAACACATTGTTAACATTAATAAAACATAAAAAAAAAGATTAAATAGAATACTGATGTTTATATACATATGTCTAAGGATTGTTAAAAAAAAAGATAGATCAAAGGTTTAAAACAGGAGATGGAAAATAAGTATATGAATACGAAGGAGATAAAATTCACATGGATCAAGAGAGGGAGGACCTAAATCTCTCCCCTAACATTTTTTTTTTTTGCTTTGCCGTGATCGCTCCTCCCTATTTTCCCTGGAGTTCAGAGACTCTAAAGAGAAGGTTATATCTAGGTTACGTGTAATTAAAGAAGGCATCAATTGATTAAGAAAATTAACCTTAATAAGGAAATAAAAGGCTAATTAGGTGCACATAAGGATGGATCTTATAATTATAAATATGGAAGTAAATTAAATCTCATCATTACTGTTTTTTTGACCGCATCAGCTTTTACATGAAAGTGAGAGCGGTCTTCAGGAATCAAGGTATTCACTACTTGGAGAACAAAGAAGAGAAATCATTTGTAAATGGCACCCAATGAGCAGGTTCTCTTTATCAAAGTAAGGAATAAGACAATATAGTTAGAAGTTAAAACCATACCTCGATGGGGCTAATTGGCAGTAGTTCAAAACCATTATCTGGTTCAAAGTCTACCCCCTCGTCTCGTAATTTAGATATAATGATGGTGTAATTTTCTGAAGAAGTAACAATCTTGTAATAGCTGAAAAAGGAATTCATCAATAAAATACTTTGCTGAATAGACATTCAGTTCATTATCAATGACTGGAATTGTAACTTGTAAGACATCAGATAAAGTCAATTAGTGTCACACAAAAAAATATAAAGTATCCTACTCACGTTAATTGCATCAGGACTGCAAAGTTCCATGAAAACAAAATATGGACTGTTCAGTCCCAATAAGATGGAATTTTGTAACTCTTTTACAAGTTTGAATTTGTAAGTTATCTATTGGTCATCAAGATCTATTTGCTTAAAAGTAAATGAAAAATAAATAGATCCAATTATACAACACCCGGAAGTAATAAATATTTTTTTTTTCAAGAGGTTACTTTATTTACCAAAAGCCTACAAACCATCCTTCTAGAACATGGATTTCATTTATCTGAGTTCGATGTATAATAATAACAGGGTAACGTATCATTACATTAGCTTCCAACTAAACAATTAAATTGCCAGATAATTAAAAAAATGCTGAATAAACAAGAAGAAATAACGGAAACATATACGCTACTTAGTAGTGCATATGTGAAAATAAAGTTACAAGAGAACATGAAGACAAACGTACATTCTCGATCATACTTCTTGATTATTTCAGCACAAGCTCGTTAAACAGGTGGAGGAAAAGTGGCTATCATGCAGCAAAAGAAATTGTTGTCTTTGTATTTCATGTTAGTAAATTTGGTTCCATTTCATGGACAAATAAATATGTAAAATTTCAGGACTGACGGATCCCTGTACAAGCAATCACAATCCTATACTAGGTGAGACTGAGAAAGATGATACACAAGCCTATGTTTGAACAAAGAATCAATTGTTTACTTCATATCTAGATTCTAGAATTGGAGGCACTAATCTAGAAATTTGATTCCGGTCTATTCCATTTTAAGTACTACTCGTACATTTGCCTGACTCAACTTGAATTGGGCACAATAGTTTCACATTTACACAAATGGTATTTTGTTTGAATATACATATTATAGAATGGCAAGAAGTGATGAACTTCAATCAATGAGAACATGTACTTGGGCAAGTACCTATCAGTATTATCTTCTGAATCATCTTCTAACTCTGCTGGTTCTATAACATCTTCAGCACCAGCATCCAAAGCAATCATAAGCAGCTGATCTTTGTCAACAGCACTGGCCTTTATGTTCACTACGCGTGCACGCCTAAATTTGAATAAGATAGATCCAGGATCAGCTAGCTTTGCGCCACAGTCCTTTACTACCCCTCTGACAGCCGCAACTGATCTAGTAACTTTATCTGTTAGAACCTCAACGACCATGCCAACGCCACCAAAACCATATACCTAATTCAAAAAGTAAGTATTAATCAATAATGCGGAGTACACCTAAAGAACATGTGATAAGAATGGATTATTTGCCTCATAAAACTTCTCAATATAGGCCTCTTGTCCCTTTTCTGATGCTTTTTTAATGTTGCGCTCCACAATTTCCTTGGGAACTTCAAGTTCTCTAGCTTTGTCTAGTATAGCAGCCAGAACCATATTGGATGCAAGACTTGGACCTCCTTTCTGTATACTTTATGATGTAACAAAGAGATCACAGGATGCTAAAACAAAAACAATACTTCACTACAAGATAAAAGATGGCATTTTTATTATTAGTAAGAAATACAACAGTAGAGGTGAGATGAGAAATCCTTGAAACCCAAAATATTAATTGATCTGACCCAAAATTCATGGATTTTTCATTTGAGGTTGAAAACCCAAACTACCTACCTGATCCAAATTTATCACATAACTTACACCAAACTACAATTTCCCAATGACAATCATTTCTTGCAATCAAGTATTTCCCTTCTTCCTCCCTTTTTCTCATGCCTATGCCCTCTCCTTTCTTTCCCTCGACACATCAACTCCTCCGATCCTCCATCTAGTGTATCTCCACTGGCAGCAGCCATCATAACAAGATCAACACATCAGTCAACTGGAATGACAAGAACACCATATCTACCTAGGATACCTTCAGGGAGTTTTTTGGTTTCTCCTCTTCGCTATTATCACCTGCTTCCCCAACTGCTGCAACGAGATTGACCTCAATTTGCAGTAACTTAAAGATTTCTTTTGCCTTCTCCCCCTATGCATTGTGCTGCCAACTGAGTATACCAAATCATCTCATATTTGCAGATGCAGATGTACCAAAGTTTAAATTCAGTATTTGTTTTGCTGCTGGATTTGTCCCATTTGATAGACTTCTGCATGTAGAATTGCTGCGAAGATTGATTGAGATAACTTATGTAAGTTGATTTGACTTTTAAATATTATCTTCTTCAAATTTTTCTCTTCTATTTGTCCTCCATTAAGCTGCTTGTGAAAATGCCTCAAAAGGTATTGCCTAAAATAACTTCCATAAGTTGTTAGGCAACTCTGTGCTAGCATTAAGACCCATAGTTGAACTGATCAAATCAGGTAAAAACTTAAAAGTTTCTATTAGATATCATATTCTGGTCAAAAACATTCAACACAAAGTTTTCAGGTAGTGCCAAAATTAGGACAATAGCCAGCATGATCCAAATTACATTGCACGCTGTAGAGGTTACCAAATGAAATTTGCACATATAACTAAAAGCAATTTTTTGTTCATCTGATATTACAAGGAGAATGTCATATAACGGCTGGATCTGACAAAATTGATCCATTAACTAAACAGGCTAATAAATGGCAAAAAATTCTCAGATTCAAGTAACTAGATTAGACAGGTCAATCTTACAAAAATAACATAAGCCTTTACCATCTTTCCGCTCCATATACAAAAGTACTCCAACCTTCTATGTGGAACAAAGAAAATCATGTCATATGCCCACTGACCTCACCTAAGGTTTGTCACTCTGATTTTTTTTTTTCCATGTCAAAATTCAAATCCAACTCCCAACCAACCTAATAGGTTCATTCCAAGCATAATCTTATCCAGGTATACCCATTACAGTGGATGCCGCAATTTCAAGTGTCAAAATTCAAAATTCCAGTAAATAGAACGGAAGGTTAATGATCAACAGTCGCATAAAAAAAATCTTACAAGTTCAAGTGTTTTAAGGACTTACGAAGCAACAATTTCTTTCCCAATTTTGCTATTACGCTTCATCTTCTTCAAATTCTGTGCATCCTGCAAACAAGTCAGTCAAGGATTTTCAGGTTTGAAGGGGTATAGAACTTATAATGTGTGTCAAACAGTTGACGTGCAATGGAATGAACATAGTAATAATGATTTCAGGATGAATCATGAAATATATGTGGGTAGACAATAGTTGCTAGCATAGTGAAATGAATGTGCAAACATTTGAAAAAAAAAAAGTCTTCTAAGTTGGAGAGTAAAGACAATGAAGTGCAGTTAGTGAGCCAATCACTAATGTCCATTTTTTTCCTTTGGGAAAAGGCAGAGATGTATTTATACATTATGAAAAAGATATACAATGATATATAAGCTAAAGCATTAGCACCTATAAGTGAAGAAAATATCCCCACAGCCCTCATGTCAGTCTCAAAAATAAAACTCATCATACAATCACTCTACTCTTGATTTCTCATTTGAATGGCAAGTTACAGTTTCCAGGTGTTTCCAGGTAGAGAGGCTCTTTGCCTTGTTGGTTCTTCAATGAGAACTTACCCAAAGAAATCACTTTGCGGCATATCATAGGTATCATAAGAGATAATTTAAGCATTAGGCATCGTTTCTGACCAAATATGATAAATACAAGCCATAAAAACTAAGCTTTTGGGCAACAGTTATGCCATCTTGTCCTTGAAATTTTGAGATAACCCACCACTTCACCGAGTTCCAACCGTAAACTGTCTGCTGAAAAACTTACCGTCATGAACACGTTCGACCCCCTTTACAAGACAGAACGAAGGTAACAAGAAAATAAGCAACAACTCAGAGTAGCAGTAGGTTTATTTGAGAACACAGATTACAAGTATAGAGGGTATGACCAAAAAGTTCGCACCTTTCTTCCAGCGATCTTACAAGAACGCCTGCCCATACAAACAGGGCGCGAGGTCCATATCTTTCTCACGCTCTCGCAATTACGCCTAGAATTCGAAGACATCAAAGGAAGCTTCGCGCCCAGCACACCGATCCCTATAAAAGAAGAGTTGAGAGGTTGAACTCGTTCGATCAATTACGGCTAGGGGAAAGCCGAACGAACAGGAAAAAAGACATACTGTCTAGCATCAAGGGGGTACGGATCGACGAGAGGCCATGCGAGAGTGAGACTCTGTAAAGGGCTGCGCCGAGCGCCATGACGGACGAAGCCATTGCGGCTATTTCCCTTGGTCGTGCTCAAGGTGTTCGATTAATTATCTCAGATGCGTCAACCTGCATGTCACGCCGCAAGACTCTCCCAGCCTTATGACGTGGTAAACAATGAACCTGTAAAATCATACAGATCCAGGATATAATACAATACGACAAATAATATGAACGATGAAATCCGCATAGATAAGATACACATCAGATCAACGCAGCGGTCAAAGTCAATGATACACACAGGGCCGAACAATCCTGGCCCACAAAATCCACACTGGTCCATGACCAGATAAATACAATCTCATCAGATATAATCCTCGAAATACTATAATAACAAATAGCATGTGCGACTCATAAGAAAGATACAACACATGATAGGGAAGATAATCTACCTATCTATCTACTGCGCACCAGAGGGAGCCGAGCCTGAACTTGGAGGCAAGGCAAGTGGAGTTAGCCGGGAAGCTAAGTAGGATTTAACAAGTAAATTGTGTATATAAGAGTAAGGAGAATCCAACAATAATTAATAGACAGAAGTGCACTGTAAGTAAATATAACTCTACTAAGTAAATACAGAAAGTACAGCATGCAGGTGGAAATCCAGCTGTGCCAATGTTCCGTAGGACGCGCACTCAAAGAGTGGTTCCTACCGCCAGCTAACGGTAGAAACGGCTATCCGTCGACAGTCCGCCGGTGTAGCGTCCTACACCCAGATCACCCCGGAATGCCGAGTCCCACGACATCCGACTGTGACTCATCCGGAGGCCTATAGTTCATGGGCTCACACAGACTGCATCCATGACTACTACCAATGGCCAAAATCACAAGGTTCTCGGAAGGTGGACTATCCCAGTCAGACCTATCCGTTCATCCCAAATATCAACACAAGCTGGCTGTAGAGATAGCCAAAATATATATGTACTGCATATAAATAAACCACCAACAGTATCATGCACTGAAACATAAAAATCAGATAGCATGCAAGCATCCATGTGACTCAATGGAAAGAGACAGATTTCAATGGATTTACGAAAGTATTAATCAGTTTCAGTCAGCAAGAAGATGGTGCCGCTATCTATGCATGCGGTTTGGCACCGAACAAAGGTAGGGAGGTAAGAATCCTACCTGGTTCTTGTAGGTCTGAGCAAGATCCAACCAATATACGCCCAATATAACCTCGTGCGCGCCGCTCGGAGTTGTAGTCGCGGTAGCAGAGTTCGCCGGAAAAGCTCGCCGGAACAGTGGCGCTGTCACCGGAAAAAGTAACTTCGGCGGCCGGTCGAAATTCTGGAAGTGTCACAAGATAACCGCCGGCGAGAGGAGTTCAGCCGTACCGCCACTTTCTCGAGAGGAGGTCGGAGTCGCCGGGATCGAAGGAAAAACCGCCGGCGGCGTCGTTCGCGGATGTCGCCGGAGCTGGGGAAGACGACGCCGGAAAACGCGCCGGAACGGGGAGGAAACGTCCGCCGAAGGTGGGGAAGCTCTCCGGTGCCGCCGGAGACGAAGGACGCGCCGGATCTAGGGTTCCGGTGGCTTCTCGTCGCCTGCGTTCGCGTGGAAGAGGAGGGGAGCTTTCCGCTCGCCGGTTCTGGTCGCCGGAGCTGCAGTCGGAGGCGGAAGAGGAGGCTTGGCGTTGGGTGCGTGAGGTAGCAGGGAGGAGAGGGGAAGATAAGGAGAGGAAGACGAGATGGAGTCGAGCGTTCACGGGGCGAATAGGGGAGAAAAGAGGAAAAGAGGGAGCGGTGTGGGAAGCAGAAAAGAGTGAGATGGGATGTGACTGTCCTATCCCATCAGCTTCTGTAAAAAGTTTCGAAACGTTAAACTACGGATACTCGGTGTCAGGCCCCGGAATTATGGGCCTGGCGAAACCCACGCAGAGCCCGCCCGCCGAAGGAATTCACGCGGTCAACATTGAATGTTGACCACGCAACGAGCTTGTTCGCTAACGCGGCATCCTCGCCGCCCTCTTAAGACGCAGACGGACGCGGCTGCAGGCGACGCGAAGGAGTCGGCGGCGCGGCATCCTCGGACGCGGAAGGTGAGGTGGCGACTTCGTCGAGCGCAGAAGAAACGGCTGGGCGGAGTTCTCGGACGCGGCGGACGCAAACGGGGAACGCGAGCAGGCCGGCCGAAGACTCGGCTCGGCACCAGGATTAGAAGAGGCGGCGCCTCTATCTTGGCTCTATTTAGCCGAAGGAGAGCAGGAGAAAGCTATCACCAGCCACCGAGAGTTTGGGAAGCTTCGAGTCGATGTTCCCGGCGCTTAGGGAAGCGTCGACGAGAGTTAGTGTGTGAGTTCTGAGAGAATTGTAACCGGCGACAGGGGTCGCCGGCGAGGGAGGGGAAGCGGGCGTCGACGACAGGGGTCGGCGACGAGAAGGGGCTGTAAGTTTTGGTAATAAAAGCTTCTCCGATCTACTTCTCCTTCTCCCCTGTTCGCGCGTTTAGCGAGTTCGGCGGTTGTTCCCGTCATCTCCGACGGCGACCGCAACTATTGGCAGCAACTGAAGGTTGGGGCGTGAGACGACCGTCTTCCCCACCGGTACGCCTTCCTCCTCGGCGAGACGGCGAATGCAGGCGGCTTCGCGTGAGAGGGACAACGTGCGACGCGAGAGGGACGATACTGTTTCGAAGCGGTGAATCGCAGCGGCGGAAGATTTCAGACACTGACGTAAGGTGACGTCAGCCGGAGTAAAATTCGAGCGACGCAGGCGGCGTTGACTCGAAGGTAAATTGAATATCGAATTAAACTGAATTTCACTATGCAAACTCGGTCACTGAATCGCCCTTGCTGACATCACACTGACGTCAGCCACCGATTAATTCCTTCACAATGAACTCGGCTTCTGGGTGACGTCGGCTTGCATCAGCCGTGCCGAAATCGCAAAATCGAATCGTGATTTTTGATTTTGACTCAGTCAAAATCGAAATCCGCGAACTTCGTCTTCTTCGCGTCTTCAACCTTGCCGAGCGCCACCTGCGCTCGTGGACTCGCCGGAGGGGAAAGAAGCCGCCTGCTTCCCTCGTCCTTTGAGTCGCTGTCCGGAGAATCAGATCGAACAGCCGCCTGCTGTCACCGAACTCGTCGTCGCCAGAAATAACGAAAGATCTCGCCGGAGAACTCAAGGAGTCAAGGGCAGAGGAAGATAGGTGGCGAGGAAAAGCTTTGTTTTACCGTCGGAAAAGCTACAAAAACCTCACCTTTACCGTCGACGACCCCTGTCGCCGACGCCCACTCCCCTCCCTCGCTGGAAACTAGCTACAATCTCTCGTCGGCTCTCTTCTCTCAGCCACGATGCTCGTCGTCGCCAACTCCCTTCCTCGCACATAGTCGCTCTTCCTCCTTCGCTCGATCGCTCGCCGATGGTGGTGGTCCCCTCAACGCTCGCCCGTCTCAGCCCCCCCGTTCCAGCTTCTTTATAGAGGAGGCCGCTGCCTCTCTAATCCTCGGAGCCGAGTCTTCCGCCAGCCTCTGTCGCGTCCGAGAAATCCGCTGTTGACCGCGTCTCCAATTTCTTCGCCGAAGGAATCGGGGATGAGGCTGCCGCCGCCTTTGAGCTCGCGTCCCACGCTCCACTTGCGTCCGTGTGCTTCGCGCCGCTCGTCCGAGGAAACCGCGCTGCCGCCAATCCTTTCGAAGACCGCGCGTTGCTTATCATCCGGAGGCATAGACTCCGTCGCCCACGCCTTAGCCCGAACTCTACTCTCCGCCAGCCGCATCCGACGCACTCGGAGAGGACGCAGCTGACGCCGCGTCTTCAAAGCTTGCTGCGCCGCGGCTTTGTCGTGCTCTCGTGTCTTTTGTCTGCTTCATCCGGCTTCTGTGAAGAGGACGCCAAGCTCTGGTCAAAATCGGACCTAGCTTTGGTTGACCGAGTACTTGCGCCCCTAATTCGGGCTCCAATTCTTTTTCCCTTACGTGGCTTCGGGCTTGGGTTAGGGCCACCGGGCCTTGGGCTGAACCGGGGAATCCAGGGCCTAACAATTCTCCCCCGCCCAATTTGGACATCGCCCCCGATGTCCAGCGCGGGCAGTCCGCTCAACGCCGGCTGGCGAGCCACCGCTCTTGCTCAGCACAATTAGCCTCGTGGGCTTCTTTCCAAATCTGCTCTCTTTTGCGTTGGAGCTTCTCATAGTTCGCACGTTGCATTGCGTTCTCTTCTGCTTCTATCTCCTCCCAAGACTTCGGTGGAGTTTTTTCCTCCACTATCTGCTTATATGTCTTTTTCTCCTGTGGAGGGTTCGCATCTCCGGAGCTCGTCTTCTGCTTGACGTTGCCCTTGTCGACTGCATCTTTCGGCTCTGCTTCTGCGGGGGTCGGTGATGATTTTCCTGTGACCACTGAGGCAATGCGCACAACTCCTATGCGGGCCTCTACTGGTTCCGCGTCATGCACCACCGCCGGTTTCTTAGCTAGCTCCCGATGCACAATCACTGCAATTGCGTTCACCCCGCTGTCGGTCTGGACAGTCGCGTATCCGATGCGGTCCTTTGCACAAGAAGCAGGCAATCGGTCTCAGTTGACCGTGCCCTCTCTCTGCAGGTCTAGTATGCTCCTGCCATGCTGGTTGTCCTCCGTTCCGTCGGGGAGAGAGCCTCTCTCTCTCTGGTGCTCTAGGTCTAGGTGGAGATGGTCATTTCGGAGGCGACCTCTGTGATCTCGGAAAGGTCGTCCCTGAAGTCCTCTGGTCCACGAGAGACTCGGCTATAGTTGCAGCCGTTCTCCAGTCCTGTGGTGCATGTCGTTGGACCTCCGTTGCCGCCCAGGGTTGGAGATTCCGGAGGAAGAAGTACCTCCTGTCTCCCTCCGCCATCTCAGGTAACTCCAACATCAGCGTGGAGAACACCCTGACATACTCCTGGATCGCTACTGTGTGCTTTAACTAATCCACCGCCTCTCGCGCTTGGTCCACCCAGTTCCCGGGAAGGAACTGCTGTCGCAGTTCCTCTCGGAACACATCCTATGTCCAACTAGCCTCTTTTGATGTCGAATCAACTTTGGTTTTCCACCAGAGTTTTGCATCATCTAAGAGATATGCTGTGCACACCCTCACCTTCTCATGGTCTGCAACATGGTTAGCATCAAAGTATTGTTGCATATCCCACAGAAAATTACCCAATACTTTTGCTGATCTGGCCCCCTTGAACACTGTAGGTTCTGGGGTGTGAACCTTCCCGTTGCCGTTGGGAGCCCCATACTCCGTCCTGGTTGCTGTAGGGGCACCTCCTTGTGCCTGCGCCAATGCCATGCGCGTCACCGCAAGATCTGCCAATATCTGCTACTGTGCTGCCGTGGAGTTGGTTAACTATGCCGTCAAGGTTGCTACCTGTCCTTGCAACGTTGTCACTTGCTGGGTTTGTGCCGTCAAGGCCGCTACCTGTCCTTGCAAGGTTGCTACCTGCTGTTGTAGTGCCGCCATCCCTTCAAAATTTTGCTGGGCTTCAGCCATTCCAGCCAAAGTTTGTTGAAGGGCCATAATTTGCAACCTTTGCTCCTCTACCGTGAGATGGATGTCCTCCACCTGAGGAACCACCGCATCCCTGCTGTTCCCTATCAAACCGAGCACCTGCTTGATTCGCGCAATACGATCTCCTTGATTCACCATGCTGCTGGATCACTTTAGCTCTGATACCTGTTGTCACGCCCCGGTCGGAACGGTCTAAAAACAGCGCTTATCCGCTGCGTTAGGGTCGTCCGGCGGAACACCAGAGCGTGCACTCACTAGGGTTTCCGGGCAAATCTCACCCCCAATTCAGAAACCCTAACTTCCCCGAACGATTTTAATCCCCAAATTACAAGTCGCACGGAAAACCCTAAACCTAATTTAAGAAATCCGGAGAAAATTGAAACCTAAATTAGCAAAATACCACTTCTTCCAATTTTGACCGAAAGTCAAAATTGAATATCGAATTAAACTGAATTTCACTATGCAAACTCGGTCACTGAATCGCCCTTGCTGACGTCAGCCACCGATTAATTCCTTCGCGACGAACTTGGCTTCTGGGTGACGTCGGCTTGTGTCAGCCGTGCCGAAATCGCGAAATCGAATCGTGATTTTGATTTTGACCCTGTCAAAATCGAAATCCACGAACTTCGTCTTCTTCGCGTCTTCAACCTTGCCGAGCTCCACCTGCGCTCGTGGACTCGCCGGAGGGGAAAGAAGCCGCCTGCTTCCCTCGTCCTTTGAGTCGCTGTCCAGAGAATCAGATCGAACAGCCGCCTGCTGTCGCCGAACTCGTCGTCGCCAGAAATAACAAAAGATCTCGCCGGAGAACTCAAGGAGTCAAGGGCAGGGGAAGATAGGTGGCGAGGAAAAGCTTTGTTTCACTGTCGGAAAAGCTACAAAAACCTCACCTTTACCGTCGACGACCCCTGTCGCCGACGCCAACTCCCCTCGCTCGCTGGAAACAAGCTACAATCTCTCGTCGGCTCTCTTCTCTCAGCCGCGATGCTCGTCGTCGCCAGCTCCCTTCCTCGCACACAGTCGCTCTTCCTCCTTCGCTCGATCGCTCGCCGATGGTGGTGGTCCCCTCAAAGCTCGCCCGTCTCAGCCCCCCCCCCCCCCCCCCCCCCGGAGGGGAAAGAAGCCGCCTGCTTCCCTCGTCCTTTGAGTCGCTGTCCAGAGAATCAGATCGAACAGCCGCCTGCTGTCGCCGAACTCGTCGTCGCCAGAAATAACAAAAGATCTCGCCGGAGAACTCAAGGAGTCAAGGGCAGGGGAAGATAGGTGGCGAGGAAAAGCTTTGTTTCACTGTCGGAAAAGCTACAAAAACCTCACCTTTACCGTCGACGACCCCTGTCGCCGACGCCAACTCCCCTCGCTCGCTGGAAACAAGCTACAATCTCTCGTCGGCTCTCTTCTCTCAGCCGCGATGCTCGTCGTCGCCAGCTCCCTTCCTCGCACACAGTCGCTCTTCCTCCTTCGCTCGATCGCTCGCCGATGGTGGTGGTCCCCTCAAAGCTCGCCCGTCTCAGCCCCCCCCCCCCCCCCCCGTTCCAGCTTCTTTATAGAGGAGGCCGCTGCCTCTCTAATCCTCGGAGCCGAGTCTTCCGCCAGGCTCTATCGCATCTGAGAAATCCGCTGTTGACCGCGTCTCCAATTTCTTCGCCGAAGGAATCGGGGACAAGGCTGCCGCCGCCTTTGAGCTCGCGTCCCACGCTCCACTCGCGTCCGCGTGCTTTGTGCCGCTCGTCCGAGGAAACCGCGCTGCCGCCAATCCTTTCGAAGACCGCGCGTTGCTTGTCGTCCGGAGGCATCGACTCCGTCGTCCACACCTTCGCCCGAACTCTACTCTCCGCCAGCCGCGTCCGACGCACTCGGAGAGGACGCAGCTGACGCCGCGTCTTCAAAGCTTGCTGCGCCGCGGCTTTGTCGTGCTCCCGTGTCTTTTGTCTGCTTCATTCGGCTTTTGTGAAGAGGACGCCAAGCTCTGGTCAAAATTGGACCGAGCTTTGGTTGACCGAGTACTTGCGCCCCTAATTCGAGCTCCAATTCTTTTTCCCTTACGTGGCTTCGGGCTTGGGTTAGGCCCACTGGGCCTTGGGCTGAACCGGGGAATCCAGGGCCTAACACGTAGTGTTAGGCCCCGGTTCAACCGGTCTGGCCCAAGCCCAAACTCAAGCCCAAGCGCATGCCAAAACAATCGAGACGGGGCCCGATTTACCCGGTTAACCCTCGATGTTGACCCAGATATGCGCTCGAAGACGCGTGCTTCAGCCGCGCCTGCTGCGAGAAGCTCGGGCGCGTGCTCTTCGAGCGATTTCAGCAGGGCGACGGCGTCGTCGTCCCCGCAAGACCCGGACGTAGGCGGCGCAAGATTTTCGGGGCTGACGAGGTCTTCGGCGGAAGACCTGGATGCGGACACGGTCGCAGCGGGAAGCGAACGCGATCTTCGCGGAGCAGAGGCGGCGGCTCTCTGCCTATAAAGCAGAGGCAAGGGCAATAGGAGGGAATCTCCGCCACTGATGACCAATAACGAAGCTTGGTGAAGCTTCGACGAGAGTAGACATTGAGAGAACTGTAGCCGCGGCTGGGGAGTCGACGGTGAGGGAGGGATCGAGGGCGACGACGGGGGTCGTCGGAGAGAAGCTTTGTAGTTCCGAAGTTGAGGAATAAAAGAGCTTTCTTCTTCTTACGCCACCCTCCCCTGTCTCCGAGATTTGATAGCGTGTTCTTCCTCTTCTCCGGCGGCGACCACTCCCAGTGACGGTGCTGTTGAGGGCGGAGTGGTAAGTGCTAGCGGCGTCTCCCTTTTCCCGGCCAAACCACGAGCGCGGTGGAGCTCGGCCAGAGTCGCAACACCGAGGCGAACGAAGATGAAGGAGAGCACCGCTTCCGCGACGAAGCAAAATCTATTTCGGTGGAAATCGATCTCTGAGGTGACGTCAGCAAAGGCGACGCTGACGTAAGCGAAGCGATTTCGAAATTGAACGGTGAAAGTCAAAATTGGCGGCCGAAAACTGAAATCAGAAATCGGGCGGCCGACGTCGTCTGACGTCAGCAATCAAATTAATTCGGTGCGGCGAGCGTTGACGAGGAAAGGTGATTTTGAATTTCGATTTGGGTTTTGATTTTGGATTTCTAATTAGGATTTGATTTCCAAATTAGGGTTAGGGTTTTCCTGAGCGACCTTGTAATTTGGGGATAAAATTTAATCGGGGAGTTAGTGTTTTCGATTTGGGGCCGGAAACCCTAGAGAGAGTTGCGTTCTAGTATTCCGCCGGACGGTCCTAAGACAACGGATAAGCGCTGTTACAGCAAACACGGCACCTTCAACTTCACCCTCGAAGGTATCAGAGCAGGCAAACGTGTTACAGCAAACACGGCACCTTCAACTTCACCCTCGAAGGTGAAGAAAGGTTTGAAATTCCAGAAGATCACCCACACAGCCAGAGGAGCGTTAGAGGACATCCGACCCAAGCAGGATAAAGGAAAAGCCAAGGAGACGGCTGAACCTGAGGAGATGGTAAACCAGGGTGATCGCATCGCTCAGATCGAGCAGGTGCTCGGTCTGACCAGTGGTGGAGGCAATGGGATGATTCCACAGGTGGAAAGCCTTCAGAAGACAGTGGAGGATCAGGAATTGCTGATCGAGTAGCAGAGGTTGCAGATCGAACAGCAGAGGTTACAGATCGAACAACAGAGGTTGCAGATTGAGGTCATGCAACAGACCGTGAAGGGTCTGATCCATCTGCCAGGGGAGATGGCTCGCATGAAGGAAGACATGCACGCAGAAGTTAGGGTACTGCGTTTAGCCCTAACGCAAGTATCGCAATCAGCAGCGGCACCGGTGGAGCAGGAGGCTCCCAAATCGAGGATGTGCGTGCCTGACCCAGCGACGTTCGGGGGGGGGGGGGGGCTCGATCGTCTAGAGAGGTCAAAAACTTTATCTGGGATATGGAGCATTTGTTTTCAGCTAACCATATTTCTGCAGGAGATCGGGTGCAAGTGTACATCTCCTATCTCACAGGCGACGTGAAACTTTGGTGGCGAACCAAAGTAGGCTCTACATCAGGGACTACTAGCTGGACTTGGGAAACTTTTCCTGAGGAACTGCGGCGGCAGTTTCTTCCCGGAAACTCGGCGGATCAGGCGCGTGGTAAACTGGATCGGCTGAGGCATACAGGCTCGATCCAGGAGTACGTTAGGGCTTTCTCTACTTTGATGCTGGAGCTTCCAGGCATGGCAGAGGACGATAGGAGGTATTTCTTCCTCCGGGGACTTCAGCCATGGGCAGAAACGGAGGTCCGACGTCGCGAGCCGGTTGACTGGAGGGCGGCTGCGGCGGTGGCTGAATCTCTGGTGGATAACAGAAGTTTCAAACCAGCACCACCAAAGAAATCCAGGACACCACCAAAGCGCGGCTCTCAGCGGGGCTCCCCACGGACGCCGCCAGGAGCTAGAGTTCCAGAGAGGGGTAGGCCCTTTCACCGGCAGAACAAGGGTTCACCGGGATGACGAGAGTAAAAGTCACAAGGTTGTTTCTGGTGCGGCGGTCCTCACTGGGTAAAGGATTGCCCCAGCAAGCAAAAGCTCATGGCAATAGCAGCGCAGGATCCAGCCGAGGAGGCTGAAGAAACCGAACAACCGCGGATTGGATCACTGCAGGTAGTTCCACACAATGCCATGGGAGCACAGCAGTGTCGGATCGGGGCGTTGAGAATCGGAGCGATGGTTCTACAGGATCCGCCCGTTAGAGACATCGAGGGCGATGTCCAAATTGGGCGGGGGAGAATTGTTAGGCCCCGGTTCAACCGGTTCGGCCCAAGCCCAAACTCAAACTCAAGCGCATGCCAAAACAATCGAGACGAGGCCCGATTTACCTAGTCAACCCTCGATGTTGACCCAGATATGCGCTCGAAGACGCGTGCTTCAGCCGTGCCTACTGCGAGAAGCTCAGGCGCGAGCTCTTCGGGCGATTTCAGCAGGGCGACGACGTCGTCGTCCCTGCAAGACCCGGACGTAGGCGGCCAAGATTTTTGGGGCTGACGAGGTCTTTGGCGGAAGACCTGGACGCGGACACGGTCGCAGCGGGAAGCGAACGCGATCTTCACGGAGCAGAGGCGGCGACTCTCTGCCTATAAAGCAGAGGCAAGGGAAACAGGAGGGAATCTCCGCCACTGATGACCAATAACGAAGCTTGGTGAAGCTTCGACGAGAGTAGACATTGAGAGAATTGTAGCCGCAGCTGGGGAGTCGACGGTGAGGGAGGGATCGAGGGCGACGACGGGGGTCGTCGGAGAGAAGCTTTGTAGTTCCGAAGTTGAGGAATAAAAGAGCTTTCTTCTTCTTACGCCACCCTCCCCTGTCTCCGAGATTTGATAGCGTGTTCTTCCTCTTCTCCGGCGGCGACCACTCCCAGTGACGGTGCTGTTGAGGGCGGAGTGGTAAGTGCTAGCGGCGTCTCCCTTTTCCCGGCCAAACCACGAGCGCGGTGGAGCTCGGCCATAGTCGCAACACCGAGGCGAACGAAGACGAAGGAGAGCACCGCTTCCGATTTTGACTAGGTCAAAATCGGAAGCCACGTGGACGAAGCAAAATCGATTTCGGTGGAAATCGATCTCTGAGGTGACGTCAGCAAAGGCGACGCTGACGTAAGCGAAGCGATTTCAAAATTGAACGGTGAAAGTCAAAATTGGCGGCCGAAAACTGAAATCAGAAATCGGGCGGCCGACGTCGTCTGACGTCAGCAATCAAATTAATTCGGTGCGGCGAGCGTTGACGAGGAAAGGTGATTTTGACTTTCGATTTGGGTTTTGATTTTGGATTTCTAATTAGGATTTGATTTCCAAATTAGGGTTAGGGTTTTCCTGAGCGACTTTGTAATTTGGGTATAAAATTTAATCGGGGAGTTAGGATTTTCGATTTGGGGCCGGAAACCCTAGAGAGAGTTGCCCGGTATTCCGCCGGACGGTCCTAAGACATTGGATAAGCGCTGTTTTTAGGCCGATCCGACCGGGGCGTGACACTAGGGGTGAGCATTTGGTACCAATACCGAAGTACCATACTGAAATTTTGAGAGTTCAGTACCGATACCAGTCTCGAACTTCTGTTTGCTTACCCTAGGCGTGACACTCGATAACTCAAATTCTTAGGGCAATTTGAAAATTGCCCCTTATCTCAATTCCAACTACAAATTTGGTCCTTGTGGTTTTATAATTTCCATAATTACTACCATTCTTTTCTTCTTGAAAATATGGGTTAAGGGCATACCATTTGCCTAATCCACATTACAAAATTTTTAATTACTCTTTGGACCATTTGGTTAGAATTTGGCATTAACATAAAAAAGCTTAAACATAAAAAAGTAAGCCTTTTACACGTTTAATTAAAATAAATTACTTTGAATTTATATTGTAATCAAGTTTAGTTTAGCCCCGACCCATTTAAAATGGTAATGATGATAAATTTGCATCAAAAGTCTTAATACGGTGATAATATATCTATGAAATAAGAATCGTAACCATATATCTTCTAATTGATATGATAATGGTATGTAATTTAAATTTGATAAATTGCTGGATTTTAAAAATATTTACTATTACTAAATATCAAATACAAAGAAAATATTTGACTTGCTAAAATTATGCAACTGAATTTATCGATTTTTCTATATATTCTATATAGGTAGTCTTTATAAAATTTCTTATCTAGACCCATTTTCTACCTGTTATTTTATTGGTCATTCAAAAAATACATCCGACGGTACAAAGTCCTTAAAACCTTATTGTTACGCTTTTCTTTCCTTCTCGAGCACCTTAGGTTAAAACCTTTATTGTTACGCTTTTCTTTCCTTCTCGAGCACCTTAAGCAAAGCTCTCCTCTTGGAGAAAATTTTTGCGGAAGGACCCCTTCTGCGACGATCACAGAAGGGAGTCCATAATCTTTCAGGTACAAATCTCAAAACACATTTTATACCATAACGTTGTGATTTATACCATCACATTTTATACGATAATGTATTGATTTTATACGATAATAATTTTATACGATATAAGCATATAAGCATATAAGCATATAAGCATATAAGCATACGATATAAGCATATAAGCTCATGCTCCTTATCTTTTCTTTGATGTACCAAGTACAAACACAGTATATAAGCATACAAACACTTATATCTTTTAGCAATATGGGACTAAAGATGTGTCCTCCTTGTTTACAACTATAAAATATCTAACAATCCCCACTAGTTTTAAACAATAATTTTCTTGCCAGGTAATATTATGAATACAAGTGAGTATCTTTTGATTTGGACTCACAATTAGTGTAAACATCTTAAAGTGCTAACGAAGTTAAAGGTTTCAAAGATTCTACCTCAACTTCTTGTGTTAGAACCGAAGACATCACACATATAATACTTCCCATGGTATTCTCAGAAAACTTTCCTTCAATAAACCTTAACATTATTATATATGACCATGTGTTAATCCTAAAGTAACGAACATTTATAAGAGAACCACACTTCTCTTATTGAAGCGGCACCACTTCAATATTATAGGTGGAGTCTCCACATTTGTCCCAGTTGCTATGGAGACAATTATTTATAAACTCCATTAAGAGCAAATGCTCATCCTCAACTTCACGCAACTATCCGCACTAGCATTTGAAATGTAGATCAATTAAGGATAGGACTTTCTAGTGCTCACAAACACATAACTATGACTTGTTATTACCCAATGTACTTTATAATTAGTAATCTACTAATTTAAAGTTGGGTTACTATCATAGGTACTCAGTTTAATAATTTAAGTCTCATACTATGAGTTGTATTCCTCACTGAATCCCTATTAAGAGGTTTAGTGAGAGGTTCAGCTAGATTATTTTTTGAACTCACATACATTATGGTGATCACCCCACTAATAATTAATTCTCTGACATATGCATGTCTCATACCAAGATGTCTAGACTTTCCATTATACACTTCATTATAAGCACTAGGCATTGTAGCTTGGCTATCACAGTGCAAAGAAATGGCTGCCATCGGTTATGGCCACAACTCAATATCTATTAAGAGATTCAACTTCTTTGCCTACTGCAGCAAGGGCTATAAACTTTGATTCCATAGTAGAATGTGCAATGTAAGTTTGCTTCTTAGAAGCCCAACTTATAGCCCTACCACCTAACATGAAAATCCACCCCAAGGTGGCTTTACTTTCATGATTATTAGTTAACCAACTTGCATCACAATACCCTTCTAGCACACATGGATAATCACTGTATACAAGACTTAACTCTATTGTATTCTTTAAGTATCCAAGTATTTTTATAATGGCTTTCCAATGATCTGTACTAGGTTTACTTGTAAACCTTGATAACATGCACACAACATAAGAAATGTCAGGCCTTGTACAATGCATAACATACATTAGACTACCAATGACACTTACATAATTTAATTGATCAATAATTCTCTCTTTATTTTCTGATAATTTTAGACTTGAATCAAATGGAGTAGTAGCTTCTTTTATACCAAGATACTCAAACTTATCAAGCATCTTATTAATGAAATGACACTGAGATAAGGAATATCCACAAGCATGTTTTTTTATTTTAATTCCCAAGATTGCATCTACTTCACCCAGATCTTTCATTTGAAAGATTGAATTTAGATACAATTTGGTTTCTTTTATTTCTTTCTCATTTGTGCTAAATATTAGCATATCATCAACGTATAAACATAAGATTACTCTATACTCCTTTGTTGACTTGTGATAGATACACTTGTCAACTGTATTGTGTCTAAAGTTATTTGGGAGAATTACTTAATCAAATCTCTTGTGCTTCCTTTGGAGCTTGTTTCAGTCCATAGATTGATTTAACTAGTTTACACACTTTATTCTCATTACCTGAAAGCGCAAACCCTTTAGGTTGTTCCATATAAACTTCTTCAGATTGTTCACCATTTAAGAAGGCCGTCTTAATATCCTTTTGATGCACACATAGCTTATTAATTGAAGCTAAAGCAAACAACAATCGAATGGATGCAATTCTAGCTATTGGAGCATATGTATCAAAATAATCAACACATTTCTTTTGCTTGAATCCTTTAGCTACCAATCTAGCTTTATAGGTTTGTATAGAACCTATATTTCTTTTTAAAGACCCACTTACATCCAATTGCTTTGGATCTAGGTGGTAAATCCACAAGAACCCATGTCCCATTTGACATTATTGAGTCCATTTCATCACAAATAGCTTCTTTCCAGAAAGAAGCATCTCTTGAAGGTATTGCTTCACAATATGTTTTGGGTTCATTCTCTAAATTGCATATCATAGATGTTTTATTTACAATTTTTGTTCTATCTCCTTCAACAAGGAAAATTAATGAATAAGGTGAAACAAAGTCTTTATGTAAATATTTTTCAATTCTTGTTCTTTGACTTCTTCTTGGTTCATTTAGTTCATTAATTTCTTTCCTTTTCTTCTCAACTCTAACATCAAAGGAGTCTGATGTCAAACTAGGTTGAGTCTCTTTTGCATCACTTATAAATTTATCTTCAAATAACTCAACATGAATTGATTCAATAATTATGTTGGAGTCAATGTTTAATAATCTATAAGCTTTAGAATTTTGAGCATATCCAATAAATATGCTTTTAATTCCTCTTAGTCCTAACTTTGACTTATGTGGCTCAAGTGTTTTGTAGAAAGCAATACACCCTCACACTTTTAAGTTAGGTTTTCTCCTATTATTCCAAAATTCATATGGTGAAGCCTTAAACTTCTTAAAAGGAATTCTGTTATAAATATGACGAGCTGTCAACAAAGCTTCTCCCCAAAGAGTGAAAGGTAACTTAGCATTTAATAACATGGCATTAACCATGTCTACCAAAGATCTATTTTTTCTTTTAGCTACCCCATTCTGTTGAGGTGTATAGAGAGCAGTCCTTTGATGAACAATGTCATTATTATCACATAAAGAGTTAAATATATCAGCAAAGTATTCACCACCTCTATTTGTTCTAAGCATTTTGATTTTTGTTCCTTTTTTATTTTCAACTAATGATTTGTATTCCTTGAATTTATCAAAGGCTTCATCTTTGGTTCTCATTAGATATACATATGTGAATCTAGAAAAATCATCTATAAAAGTTATGAAATATCTTTTACCACCTCTTGTTAATTTACCATTCAATTCACATATATCAGAGTGTATTAATTCAAGCAAAACAAATTTTCTTTTAACTTTAGGAAAAGTTTTCTTAGTCATCTTTGATTCCACACAAATATCACATTTTCTAATATAATCATCTATGCAAGATATGTAGTTATGCTTTGACATGTAATGTAAATAACCATAATTTAAGGGCATGTTTTATTGGGGAGAAAAAAAGGAGAAAAGAAAGAAATCTCATTTTTCTCCTAATTTATTGGAGAGATTGATTTGGAGGGAAAAAAGAAGAAGCCAATTTTCTCTCCTTTTGCATTCTCTCCAAAAGAGGGAGAAAACACTTTTCTCCCCTCCCTTGTGCCAACCTCACTATTTTTCTTCCCACAAATAGTGAGGAAAAGCCAACAACATAAACAACAACTTGATTCATTTCATTAAGAAATAATTTAAACATGACATTCACCAAGTATCTTTTTTTCCCACAAATATCTCATTTTTAGTTACAATAACTTTGTCTGCCTCTAAAACAATCTTAAAGCCATTATTACATAATAGGCTTGCAAAAACTAAATTCTTTCTTAGATTAGGTACATGAAATACATTAATTAATATAAGTTTCTTTCCAGAGGTGAAATTGAGTTCCACACTCCCTTTGCCCAGAACATTGGCAGCTACATAGTTACCCATAAGCACTTCTTCAGGATCTTTCAATTCATTGTACACTTTGAACAATTGTTGCAAACATGAATGGTGGCACTAGAATCCAACCACCAACCTTTGGATGCAATTACAGAAGCCATATGGAGTTTTTATGATAATTGAAACAAATTCCATATTATCAGTTTTAACCATATTTGTTTTATGGCTACCATCCACAAGTGCTAGATGGTGGAAATTTAGATAATTTTTTTTAAAAACTTAAGTTAACTATAACAATTAGTTTAGTACTAAGAAAATAAAATATTATACAAGTTATCTATTATTTATGTATATTTTTTTATGAATTTTTACGTATATTTTTATATTATGGAAATTTAATATAATATAGTAGAAATTTAATTCTGTTTTATCACATATATTTTGACCCTGATTGGCATAGCTGGTCAGCTGCTTTTGCTGGTCAAAACAGTTGATTTTGAAAAGCTGGAGTGTTTGACAAGCTGCTTCTAGGTTCCAAACCTAGAAGCAACATTAGTTTGGAAAAGTTGGGAGGGAGCTACTTTTAGCTACTTTTTAATTATTTTTCTTCTTGCATTTCATATCCGCACCTATATTTGTAAATCTTTACAATAACAAAATTATTATTTTAATAAAAAATATTAAATTTAAAATTATTTTTAAATATTTTTTAAAAAATTTAACTAGCATAATAGTTTAATGAAACACTTTTTACTTTTTCAACTAGTTATTTTTTAATCACTATTTTTTAAGTGGTAAAACTTAAAAGCTTTTACCTTGAGATTTTGTTCTAAAATAAACGGTTGAAGAGTAACTCTTTCCCCAAGGCTCGAAAAAGTCATTTTCTTACTTTCCCAGAAAACGCCGGTTTTTCGAGAAAACGCACCTCTTTCCCCTAAGGCTCGGGAAGTGCCAGAGGCCCCGTTTGGTTCGCCCAGCTTCTGGCTTCTACTGGTGCAGCCAGCGGATTTTGGTCAATGGAAGTGTTTGGGGACGCAGCTTCTCAATCCCAACCTGAGAAACTGCACTGTTACAGACAAGCTGCCCAGAGCAGCTTTTGCAGCTTCTAACGTTCACGCATGAACGTCTCCTCCCAATGCCTTGTCCTGCGTGTCATCTCCGTATCATCTCCACCGTTGTCTCCGGTTATCCCAGGCAAAATCTCCTTCCGGCATCTCCTCCCGGACAGGGCCTCGCTCGTCCTTGCACCCTCCCAGGCGGATTCTCGGCCACGTCCCTCCTTGGGACACCTCACCGTCCTCGATGGCACTTGGAGCTCGGGGACGAAGCAGCTTTGGCACGCTTCGCCGGTGTCGTCCTTGCCTGGACGAAGAATTCGCCTCCCCCCTTTTCCCTTCCTTCTCTCCCCCCATGGTGGACGACACTGTCCGCCATGGGGGTACGCATAGGAAGAAATGGAGAACAAGAACCCATATCTTGTCCTCCCCTTTCCCTCTCTCTTCTATGTTTTTACCTCACTTATGGTTTCTTCTTTTTCCTTGATGTTGCCGCTGATACTGCCGTAAGCATCGCCTGGACCAAGCTTCGTCGCTCTGCCGTCGATGCTAGCCAAAGCATCGCTCCCCTGCTCTGCCATCGTTAATTGGAGTTGGGGAAAGACGGCGATCGAGCTCTGGTTTCAGGAGAAAAAAAGTCCATCTCCTCCCAGCGTACGCGACCTTCTCCCGATGTCCTTCCTCCAGGCATCTCCTCCGCTGCCGGAATCTTGCCCCCCTAGCTCCTTGTCTGCCCTCCCGTTCACTGCCTCTAGCCCTCTTCTGCCCTCCCGTCCGCTACCACTAGCCAAGGGCATCTGCCATCCGCTAGCCTTCATTCCAGATCTGCGTCATCTCCTCCCCTCGTTCCAGATCTTCCTCCTAGGCGCCATCTCCCCCAGCTGTTGTTATAGGCATCGTCTCCTCCAGCAGCATCTTCCTCTCAGGCGCCATCTCCCCCAGCTATTGCTACAGGCATTGTCTCCTCCAGCAGTATCTTCCTCCCAGGCGGCATCTCCTGTGAGCTTCGACGCTCTCCTCCGGATCTCTCGTTGACGGAGACATCTGTGAATCAACGAGAGTTGAGTCGACGGAGCTTCTACGCTCTTCTGGCCAAGGTCTGGCTTGCCGCCGCCGACTCTCCCACTGTTTCCTCCAATCGCCTGCGAATTTTTTCTCACTTATGTGTCAAAATTAATTTTGACCAAGATTTGACCAGCTGAAAGTTGGTTTACCCAAATAACATGAAATTTTTCCAACCAGCTCAGGTTGGACCAGCTCTGGTTCAACTAGCTCCAGCCATAAGCTCTAGCTACCCCAAACTGGCCCAGAGATAGGTGGGCTACTTTGGAAGGCGAAAAGCGTAACAATAAGGTTTTTAGTACTTTGGACCATTGGATGACTTCTACCTGCTTCATGTCCATGACACGTGGAATTGGCTAAGGAGGTGCTCGGTTACAACATAACATGTCTCAATAATTCTACTAGGGGTGTCCAAAAACTAGGTCAAACCGATAAACCGAACTGAAAATTTTGGTTCAGTTCGATTTCAAACCAATTTTGGTTCGGTTCGGTTCGATTTGAAATGATTAAAAAAATTTCGGTTCGGTTTTCAGTTTGAGCAATTTGGCTCAGTTCGATTTTCGGGTTGAACCGAACAAACCAAAATTTAAATATAATATTAATATTTGTATATAAATATATAATAATATTATTTTTAATTATATAAAATATATTATATTATTATTTTTATTAAAGATTAATAATATAATAGGATAAACAAATTAAATATATATTTATATAATTAATTTTTGGTTAATCGGTTTAAATCGAACCGAACTGAATAATTCGGTTCGGTTTTGATTCGGTTTTTACCTAATTCGGTTCAGGTTCGGTTTGTTACCATCACAAATCAGTTCGGTTCGGGTTGAACTAAAACGGTTCAGTTCGAACCGTTTGGACACCCCTAAATTCTACCACATTCATTGTGCCATCAAAACTAGTGGCCATGTATTTTTTGAGTGACAAATACAATAATAGGTAGAAAATGGGTACGGATAAGAAATTTTATAAAAACTACTTATATTAAATTTATAGAAAAATCAATCAATTCTTATTCATAAATTTAGCAACAATCACACCAGGCTCGTTTGGGGTGCGTTTTCTAGGTGCCCAGGGGAGCCTAAAACGACCCAAAAGTTGTTATGTTATAAAGCAACACGTGTCCAATCAAAGATCGGACGGGAGAGATTTTTAGCTAAAACGATTCGAAAGTTATTCTGTTATAAAGCAACACGTGTCCGATCAAAAATCGGACGGGCAAGATTTTTAGCTAAATTCTTTGCTACCCATTCTTTGCTGCCCGTTCTTTTGCCCTAACTTTGCTTCGACTCTTCGTTCTTGCTGGTTGGTAGTCTCGCGCTCGTCGTCTTGTGTGGTGGAGCCACCCTCCAAGGTGTCGCCATCTCTCGCTCTCTTTCAATTGCTCTTTTATTGACTTGAATTTTGTTGCATATCTCAAGTCTCGGTGATCTACTCGCCTTCCTACGACATCACATTTCTTGGAATCGAGAAACTATAAGCAAATTATGATTTTATGCTCCGTTATACTTTTCTGAACCATAGTGGATTTGATACTAAGATTGTCTTCTCTTAGTTCTTGTAGGATGGGAATTTGAAAAGTAGATATACATTCTTGCTCTACCTAAGTTCAGTCATTGAGAGTGAAAACGGGCTATTCTATTAAAAATAGCAAATTTTGTTGCATACCTAAGTTCACTCTCAATGACTGAACTTAGGTAGAGCGAGAATGTATATCTACTTTTAAAATTCCCATCCTAAAGAACTAAGAGAAGACAATCTTAGTATCAAATCCACTATGGTTCAGAAAAGTATAACGGAGCAGAGAATCATAATTTGCTTATAGTTTCTCGATTCCAAGAAATGCGATGCCGTAGGAAGGCGAGTAGATCACCGGGACTTGAGATATGCAACAAAATTCAAGTCAATAAAAGAGCAATTGAAAGAGAGCGAGGGATGGCGACACCTTGGAGGGTGGCTCCACCACACAAGACGACGAGCGCGAGACCACCAACCAATAAGAACGAAGAGTCGAGGCAAAGTTAGGGCAAAAGAATGGGCAGCAAAGAACGGGTAGCAAAGAATTTAGCAAAAAATCTCGCCCGTCCGATTTTTGATCGAACACGTGTTGCTTTATAACAGAATAACTTTCGAATCGTTTTAGCTAAAAATCTCTCCCGTCCGATCTTTGATTGGACACGTGTTGCTTTATAACATAACAGCTTTCGGATCGTTTTAGGCGCCCCTGGGCACCTAGAAAACGCACCCGCTTGTTTGACTAAAGGTTTTAAACCATAGTGCTGGTTGAAGAATAATTATCTAAAAGAAAAATTAAAGGTATTTATGTAAAAAAAGCTTATAGACAAATTAGCAATTTTAACTAGCTAAAAATAGAAGAGTGAGAGCTTATTAAGAAAATAATTACTTCTTGGTTCAAATCCTGAGAGCTAAATATTAAAACTTCTAAAAATATACTTTTGCGCCTAGTAGAAACAGTTAAAAAAATTACACCAAATATACCTATTATTTTCGTAGTATAAATTTAAATTAAATTAAATAATTCCTATTTGCAAATATATATTAATATAGTTATATTAATTATTAGACATTTCTTTATAGACTATTAATTTAGACTATCGTCCCATGTAATTTCATTCTCTCACATTTATATATACGATGTCATTCTTTAACTGATGAACTCTGGTCCTGGACTCCTAGTGTCACGCCCCGGTCGGACCGGTCTAAAAACAACGCTTATCCGTTGTCTCAGGGCCGTCCGGCGGAACACCGGAACGTGATCGCGCTAGGGTTTCCAGACTGTATCTCGTCCCCAAATTCAAAACCCTAGTTTCACGCTCAACTTTTATCCCCAAATTACAATTCGCACAGAAAGGATTGGAAAACCCTAACCCTAATTCGAGAAATCCGATTAAAACCAAAACCCTAAATCAAAATACCTCTTTTCTAATTTTGACCGAAGTCAAAATTATCACCAAATTAATCTGATTTTACTGTTTGAACTCGGCGCCGAATCGTTCGTGCTGACGTCACGCTGACGTCAGCCGACGATTAATTCCGTCGCCGCGAACTCGCTCTCCCGATGACGTCCCGCTGACGTCGGCACGCGAAATCGATTTCGATTTCGAATTTACGCCGCCAATTTTGACTTCTTCGTCGCTTGCGTCACGCTGACGTCGTCGTCTCGAATCGAACGCCGAAATCGTTCGATTCGCGTCGTCTTCCTCGCTCGTCGAACGCGCGCCTGCGTTCGACGCTACCGTCGCCGGAGAAGATTTACGACAAGGGGAAGACGCCGCTTGTGTCCCGCCTCGTCGCCGATCGTCGACGACCTAGCAGCCGCCTGCTGCCGAGGTTCGTCACCGCCGTACCCCGAAGAACGCCGAACTCGTACCGGAGCAGAGGAACTCGCCGGAAAACACGAAACTCGTCGGAGAAGAAGCACAGGGAATCAATGGAAGAGGAAAGCTTTTATTACTCAACTGGAAGCTACAAAACCTCTCCTTCTCACGCTCTCGTCGACGGTAATGCTCGCCGCCGGAAACAGCCGCCCTCAACCCTCTCGTTGCTCGCCGTTCACGCTTGAACGGAGCCCTTAACCTTACGGGTGGATTCCTCTCTCAAGCTTTCTGAGTTCTCTCTCTGATCTCCTTTCAACGCTCGCCTCCTTCTTTTAACGAGCGTTGCCGCTCGAGGCCGCGTCGTCGTCCGAATCTCGCGGAGACGACGAAGCCGACTGCAATCTCCGCCGCGCCAGCTCCGAACTTCTCGCCAACGTCTCTCGCGTGCGATTTCATCAGCAAGCCTCGCGTCCTCCGCGTCGAAGTCGTCGCCTGCCCGCTTCGCACGCGAAGGTGCCGCGTCCTCTGCTGAGCTTCGTCCGCGTCCATCGTTGAGCCGCGTCCGTGTGTCTCGCTGCGGACGAGGATGAAGGCGAACACGCGCAACGTCCGCTTCCGATTAGATTTCGAAATTCGAAATCTTTCACTCGGCCGTTTGCTTTGGGCTTGGGCCTGGGCCACCCCTGGGCTGAACCGGGGAGCCCAGGGCCTAACAATTCTCCCCGGCCCAATTTAGACATCGCCCTCGATGTCCGGCACGGGCGCTCAGGCCCGCCCTCGCCGTTCTCTCTTTGCTTGTTGGCGGGCAGCCGCGTACCTTTGGAACCTTGGGTCGTTTTCTATAGAGTCGTCTAAAGACCAATACATCCCATGGATCTGCTGAGGCCTATCATCCCTTTCTGTATCCGAAGAATTCGAGGACTTCGGTGGAGCCTTCTCCTCCACTACTTGCCTCCATGTTTTCTTCTCCTGTAGAGGGTCTATCTCTTCAGAGCTCGGCTTTTGCTCGACATTACCTTTGTCGATTGCGTCTTTCGGCTCTGCTTCTGCGGTTGTCGGCGATGGTCCTCCTGCGACCACTGAGGCAATGCGCACAACTCCTATGCGGGCCTCTACTGGTTCCTCGTCATGCACCTCCGTCGGTTTCTCAGCAAGCTCGCGATGCACAATCGCTGCAATTGCGTTCAATCGCTGTCGATCCGGACAGTCGCGTATCCGGTGCGGTCCTTTGCACAAAAAGCAGGCAATCGGTCTCAGTTGACCTTGCCCTCGCTCTGCAGGTCTAGTGTTCCCCTGCCACGCTGCTTGTCCTCCGTTTCGTCGGGGAGAGAGTCTCTCTCTCTCTGGTGCTCTGGGTCTGGGTGGAGATGGTCGCTTCGGGGGCGACCTTTGTGCTCTCTGGAAGGTCGTCCCTGAAGTCCTCTGGTCCACCAAGGATTCGGCTATAGCAGCAGCCGTCCTCCAGTCCTGTGGTGCATGTCTTCGTACCTCCGTTGCCGCCCAAGGTTGGAGATTCCGGAGGAAGAAGTACCTCCTATCTCCCTCTGCCATCTCAGGTAGCTCCAACATCAGCGCGGAGAACGTCCTGACATACTCCTGGATCGTCCCTGTATGATTTAGCCGATCCACCGCCTCTCGCGCTTGGTCCACCGAGTTTCCAGGAAGGAACTGTTGTCGCAGTTCCTCTCGGAATACCTCCCAAGTCCAACTGGCTGCCTCTGATGTAGAATCAACTTTAGTTCTCCACCAGAGCTTCGCATCATCTGAGAGATATGCTGTGCACACTCTCACCTTCTCCTGATCTGTGACATGGTTAGCCTCAAAATATTGTTGCATGTCCCATAGAAAATTACCCAACACTTTTGCAGATCTGGCCCCCTTGAACATTGCAGGTTCTGGGGTGCGAACCTTCCCGTTGCCGTTGGGAGCCCCATACTCTGTCCTGGTTGCTGTAGAGCCACTCCCTTGTGCCTGCGCCAGTGCCATGCGCATCACTGCGAGGTCCGCCAATATCTGTTGCTGAGTTGCCGTGGTGTTGGCTACCTGCGTTGCCAACGTCGTCACCTGTCCTTGCAAAGCCCCTACTTGTTCTTGTAGGGCTGCTATGCCTTCAGCATTCTGGGGAGCCTCCACTACTCCAGCCAAAGCCTGTTGGAGAGCAAGGATCTGCAGTCTTTGCTCCTCTATCGTGCGATGGAGGTCCTCCACCTGAGGAACCACCGCATCTCTGCTATTCCCAGTCAAACCGAGCACTTGCTCGATCCGGGCAATACGATCTCCTTGATTCACCATATTGCTGTTGGATCACTTTAGCCTCTGATACCTGTTGTCACGCCCCGGTCGGACCGGTCTAAAAACAACGCTTATCCGTTGTCTCAGGGCCGTCCGGCGGAACACCGGAACGTGATCGCGCTAGGGTTTCCAGACTGTATCTCGTCCCCAAATTCAAAACCCTAGTTTCACGCTCAACTTTTATCCCCAAATTACAATTCGCACAGAAAGGATTGGAAAACCCTAACCCTAATTCGAGAAATCCGATTAAAACCAAAACCCTAAATCAAAATACCTCTTTTCTAATTTTGACCGAAGTCAAAATTATCACCAAATTAATCTGATTTTACTGTTTGAACTCGGCGCCGAATCGTTCGTGCTGACGTCACGCTGACGTCAGCCGACGATTAATTCCGTCGCCGCGAACTCGCTCTCCCGATGACGTCACGCTGACGTCGGCACGCGAAATCGATTTCGATTTTACGCCGCCAATTTTGACTTCTTCGTCGCTTGCGTCACGCTGACGTCGTCGTCTCGAATCGAACGCCGAAATCGTTCGATTCGCGTCGTCTTCCTCGCTCGTCGAACGCGCGCCTGCGTTCGACGCTACCGTCGCCGGAGAAGATTTACGACAAGGGGAAGACGCCGCTTGTGTCCCGCCTCGTCGCCGATCGTCGACGACCTAGCAGCCGCCTGCTGCCGAGGTTCGTCACCGCCGTACCCCGAAGAACGCCGAACTCGTACCGGAGCAGAGGAACTCGCCGGAAAACACGAAACTCGTCGGAGAAGAAGCACAGGGAATCAATGGAAGAGGAAAGCTTTTATTACTCAACTGGAAGCTACAAAACCTCTCCTTCTCACGCTCTCGTCGACGGTAATGCTCGCCGCCGGAAACAGCCGCCCTCAACCCTCTCGTTGCTCGCCGTTCACGCTTGAACGGAGCCCTTAACCTTACGGGTGGATTCCTCTCTCAAGCTTTCTGAGTTCTCTCTCTGATCTCCTTTCAACGCTCGCCTCCTTCTTTTAACGAGCGTTGCCACTCGAGGCCGCGTCGTCGTCCGAATCTCGCGGAGACGACGAAGCCGACTGCAATCTCCGCCGCGCCAGCTCCGAACTTCTCGCCAACGTCTCTCGCGTGCGATTTCATCCGCAAGCCTCGCGTCCTCCGCGTCGAAGTCGTCGCCTGCCCGCTTCGCACGCGAAGGTGCCGCGTCCTCTGCTGAGCTTCGTCCGCGTCCGTCGTTGAGCCGCGTCCGTGTGTCTCGCTGCGGACGAGGATGAAGGCGAACACGCGCAACGTCCGCTTCCGATTAGATTTCGAAATTCGAAATCTTTCACTCGGCCGTTTGCTTTGGGCTTGGGCCTGGGCCACCCCTGGGCTGAACCGGGGAGCCCAGGGCCTAACACCTAGAACCACCGTCCGTAGGCCCGGCGCGAATCTTAGCACCCATCAAGATTATACGAATGCCAAAGCCTTCAGCGTTTCTTCCAAATTATGGCGTCTGCCCTCTTCGCTTGATCGTCGCACGTACTCTTCCCTCATTCCTCTCCCTCTCTCTTTTCGTTTTCTCCGGCGAACAAGCTTAGCTCGTCCGATCGATCCTCCCCTTTCATCATCCATGGCGGGGAGGTTCGGACTGGGCCCCTCTTCGACGGCTGATTCCATGACCGTAGTGAACACGCCGAACCAAGATCTCGCACTAACCAACTTCGCCTACTGTGCCTCCACAGATCTGAACAAGTTCGCCGCCTCTGGATCCAATCACGTCTTCCTCCTCGTCGGAGACACCATCGTTCTCACCCTACGATATCCTTCCCTCCTTCGTCTAGAAACTCATTTCGTCGTTATGATTGCCTCGACCGGCGGCGGTTAGGACAGTTTCGAATTCTCTTGATGTGCCATCACAGGGAGGTCGAGAACTTGTCGCGCTAGTTTGAAGGTTTTTCGTTCCTCGGCACCACAATGCTGAAAATTTTCTATTATAGTTCTTTTGGAGATGTTCTAGAATGTTAAGTTGATCTTGCATTCTTAATTTAATTCTGTTGTTGTATACAATTTTCACTTCGATGTGAACCTTAATTGAAAAATACTGCTCACCAGAGCATTCCTAGCAATCATATTGCTTTGAACGCCATCCAGCGCCGGCATACTAGAGTTTCATCTGGCGATCAAATTTCAGTTGCCAAGTATTCTTTATCCATATAATCCATCAATCTGTATGCATAATATTATTTAATAAGTTGAAATGCCATCCTTTCGCCTTAGTTATTGAAAATGCTTGTAGATTTATTCCTCCAGAGAATTTCAAGTTAGCATTGCTTACACTGGAGCTGGATTTTGTTAAAGCAAAGACTAGTAGGACTGAACAAGTAAGGTTTCTTTAGAACTTTTGTGCTAATTACATTTCATATCTGCGTGCTGCTCTGATAATTCCACTTTTTTTTTTAATTTTTTATGTTGTAGTTGGATGCAGTAGTTATAACCCAACAACTTCAGAGAAAATTTATTGACCAGGTAAAGTACCCATTCTAACATCATGAGTTGGCTTCTAGTTACTGACCAGGAAGTTCTGTACTGTTGATATATCAAATCACCATTCTATGGTGAATTTGGTAATCCCACATCTCCTTTAAACTGATTTTCTGCAACAGAATTTTATCTTCCATTCTTTTTTATTTATTGTGATCTGGTTGTCCAAGTTAAATCAAACTGTTCTTCGTATTAATTGGTTCTTTATATATATATATATATATTATGCATAGTTTGCAGGAAGAAATTCTGATATATTTTGGTCATTTTTCAATGATGTTTACATAAAATAAAAGACTACACAAAACACAACATTGATTAAAAAAATGTTTGGTTAAGGGATGTTCATATGCCTCCCTAGCTTTGAGCAGATTACTAGCTTGAATTGGTGTTTTTAGGATTAGTTTGGGAATGCTGTTGTGGATTCTCAAAGCCACCTTTGGAAAGAATCTCCTTGGTCCTAAAAATGATTTTGGGAAGGAATAGTTTCGGACTGAAGAACTTTGTACTTGTTTTTACTTTTTACCAAACCCTTTGTTTCATATTGTGGTGCTCGCAAGGTTAAAAGTCCTTTGGTCCCAATACGTTTTAGTGAGATGAGTTAATCAAAAGAGCACAGTTCTGGTGCCCACTTTAGATAGAAGGAAAATCTTTACTAAGCTTAACCTGAGTACTATAGTTTTTTTGAAACTAGGAATTCCATCTAAGTACATGAATTGAGTTGTAAGGTGCAGGAACATGTCATCCTTGAAACAGGGAATGGATAAGATGAGGGATAATGAATTAATAGGATCCATGATTTACCTATGGAACTGCAAATTTACTTCCCTTTCCTTTCCAGACTTACAACTTTCCAGACTTACAACAATGGAAGTTTAAAAATACAATTTTGTATAAGATGAAAGAGAAGGGAGAAAGTCTGCATTGTTGTTATATTGTACCATTGGAGATATGAGTACATACAGAGTGAATAGGCATAGAGTGAACAGTAATACAAAGTGAATTCTAAAGTCATTCTTTATTATTAGGGAATGTCAGAACATGCTACAATTATTTGCCTATTGTTTATTATAAAGTATAAAAGCCATCTCTCTTGATACAAAAATATTATTGAAAAGTCATATCTGAATATATAATAAAGTACTTTCTCAATGTTTTATCAGACTTCTTGTAAGTACTTTCAACATAAGGCCCCAAAATAGCAAATTGCAGTATTGAAGGCCTGAAATTGTAAATTTCCCTTATCATTGATGCAAACAAAGTAAGTCAATGACAGCACAACATCGACAACAAACAATTATACTAATTTCTGTAACACTAAAATCCACCTCAAGAAGAAATATGTCTGCTTTCAAGAAATCATCAAAAAGAAAAATGTTCAATCCTAAAAACACTTCAAAATAAGGACAATTTTCAAATAACATCCTAGTCGAATTAAATATCTCAAATGGGAAGGCTTTAAAACCTTTACTAGCTTCTCATGCCTAGTTGGAGGGGTTGATAGGGCTATGGGATTGAATATTCAAAACTATGACATATGAACTTTCTCACCCTAACTGCATGAGAATTGATGCTCCTTGGCGAGGTATTTCCCTACAATGATTAGCAAGAGGTTCTCTAAAGTTGGCTACATGAAAGTTAGTATTCTTGATACTAGTAGCCAACTCTCTATTAGTCTATAGTCTATACTCTAGGCCATGCTTTCCAAAGTAATCCAAAAAGAACACCTTATATTGAATTACCGTCAGCTACTCAGCTTAAATCAAATCGTACTAAAATATAATTTCCCAAATAACAAAAATTGCTAGGTGACAATACATTGAAATGATAAGGTACTAGTACTAATCATGTCAATATATGAATTTTATAAACTTGGAGAAAATTGATCCACCTTGTGAAAAAGCTAAGCTATTAACTTGATGTCTTAATGAGCCTTAAATAACGGTAGCAAGCTTATTAGACCTTATATATAATTATAATTCTTCTTGTGGAACTAAATTGGATTGTTACAATTCCACCGTTAAAGACATAGTGTTCTCTTTAAGCCCAAGGCATAATTCATACTCTAGAACCATTTTTAGTTGACAACATGTAGGGTAATCCAATGTGTCTCCACCATCAAGGCATTCTTTTCCTATTGAAATCCCACCATGCCTAGGACTAAATTAGGGTGTCATATCTTGATTGTGTTCACGATGGCCTTGATCAAACCATTATATATTTTTGTATAAAGTGGTACCAGCTGGCTTAGCCCTCAATGCTCAAATGAAATTGCCTAATTTTGCCAAGCATATGTTTGAAAACTCGGTCCGGTGGCCGGTACAGTACTGGTACCGTACCGGCGAACCGAGCACGTGTTCCGGCGGGTTTAGGGTTTAGGAAGAGGAGCGGCAGCGGCGGCGGAAGCTTCAAACACTGGAAGCTTGCGGCGGCAAAAGCTTCGAACGAAGCTTCCGCCTGCTCCCACTCCACCTGCTGTCGCTCCCATTCCGTTCGTGGCCGCCCGCTGTCGCCGGTCCTTCACCGGACCGGTACATACCGGAGGTACCGGCCGGTTTCGGACCAGTACCTCAAACCCTGGCATCTTCCTCTTCCCTTGTAGATTTACCTATAAAGTTATTATGAATATTAACTTAATTAGAATTATGATTTTTTATGGGATTGTTTTGCTTATTCCTTAAGTTATTTATGCGCTTGTTTTATGTATTTTAAGTTTTTAACCTAATCTATTTTCAAAATTGCCCACAGATTATGACAACTGGTCAGAAAGTATCATTTGAATTTTGTGGAACAAACTACATTTTCACTGTCAATCAAGCTCTGCTAGAGGGCCAGGATGATTCTGAAGGGTTGGTCAGAGGAATAATATCCAAAGAGACTTATTTTGTGTTTGAAGCTTCTCCAAACTCAGGCATAAAGGTTCCATTTCAAATGAATACTTATTTTTTTTCTTTTTTGCAATATTTTCTAAGAAGGAATTGAACCTTATATTTATTCTTTAAATAAACATCTACAAAATGCAAACCTGAATATATACTTTTTGTGCTTTTGCATAGATCATTAATCAGCGTGAAGCTGCTAGCAGCAAAATATTCCGTCATAAAGAGTTTAACCTTCAGAAACTAGGAATTGGAGGACTAAGTGAAGAATTCACAGAAATCTTTCGTAGAGCATTTGCTTCTCGAGTTTTTCCTCCACATGTTGTTAATAAGTAATTTCTTTTTACGAATTTTCAATTAACTATACGGCACTTAGTAAGTTTGGAATTTCTTCCTGACCAATATTTCTTGTAGATTGGGTATCAAGCATGTCAAAGGGATGCTGTTATATGGACCACCTGGTACCGGCAAGACACTAATGGCTCGGCAGATAGGAAAGCTACTGAACGGAAGGGAGCCCAAGGTTTGACTTTGGATAATACTATTTGATTACATGCTGGGTTAGTTGCATAAGCTTTTATAATTCATTTAAAGGTTTCTTCTATTTTGCATAGCTAGCATAACTTTGGTGACTTCGTGTGATTATTTAGTAAGGTACTTTTTTTCTTGTTGCATACACGTCTTAAGCAATAGCACAGATATAGACCTTTGTCTTCCTATAATTATTGATTCTATAAAGAGGGTATATTTGTTGGTATTGATATTATATTTTATGTGGTTGGGTTAATTGTATTGAACAATTTTTATGATTTAAAAATGAGTACACAGAGAGTTGAATTATCTTTTTACTGTGTTGTAAATGAGGTAACTCTTGTACATTTTATCTGCATCTGATCATGATAGAAATTCATGAGCTATGGATCTAGCCTGTTCTAACTGTACCCTCAAATAACTCTCAATAATGTGCATAAGGACTACTTGATGGCTTTTGCCTGCTATAAATGCTATTATTGAAGTCCAAAATATATCCTCGTTAGGGATATGAATTATTTAGATATTAGAAAATCTAGATTTCAACTCATATTATGTGAGATGAACACATTTGACTATTATAACTTCCCCATTATATTCATTTGCCAACTTTCCATTTCTCGTGTATGTTCATAAAAATGTTTGATATGATAATAGAACTACTGTACCTAATTCAGGAATGCATAAGTACTTTCAAATGTTTATTTTAATTGTATATCTAGTTATGCCCAAAACTTAAACTTGCAGAAAAGGTCCTATATATATATGTGTGTGTGTGTGAAAAATGGATTGAGATTGACACATGAACTCGAGCAAGAGAGCATTTAGATCTGGCTTTGAATCTTTGACAAAGTTGGATATGAAATATCAATGAGAAAAAATCAATTACAAAAATTACTAAATAATAAATAAATGAGAATTTGAAAATCACAATATTTGTCTTTTGATGCCATTTAAATATGATCAAGTAACTAATTATCTCACAAGTAAAGTCATGTAAATATGGTTAGTTTATAATTAATGGTAGTCAGTGTCATGGTTTATAAAACCGTACCATACAGACATCCGGTACGGTACCGGTCCAGTACTAGTCCGATGGCCATCCGGTCCCGGAACGGCCGTCGGAGCATAGTTTGCTGGCGGATGGAGGCAGTGAGCGGGCGCTAATATGAAATTTGTTCTATTTTATACCAATTATTTTCCTTTTTTTGGCACTATGCATTTTGTATAGGTCATGCAAACTTAGACAATTAAGAATTCCTCGAACCAACCAAGTTCCAATTATGATGCTTGAGGTTTTTATAATTTGGCTACATCTCATAGAATACTAATCGACGACATCATCTCCATTGCGATTTCGATCACTGATTGTCAATCAAGAGTTTCATTAGAGTAAGTCATTGTCTAAGAGATTTATATGATATCAGGCAGAAGATGGTTGAGGCTTTTATGAGCACCTTAATATATATATATCAATGAATGTAAACAGCGTTATTCAATTTTAGACCTTGAGGCATTTGAGATGTTATTTACTACTTACATGAATTAGTTTTGCACGTTAAATACAAGACCTTAATTCAGTCTAAAGAAGTATCAAACATGGTAGGCGGTTATAGTTTTTTCAAGAACACATTGTTTGAGGCAATGTTGTGGTACTGCTGAAAATAATTCTTCGATGGACCCATAGAGTCATTATCACATTGCATGAGATAAAATATTTCAGGTTTTAGGATTTAATAAGTAAAGGATGAACACACTTCTTATGCTTACAATTGTGTAGAGGGAAACTGATATGATTTTTCTTGACTTTGTGATTCATGTTAGATGACTATTTATGGGAACCCATTTTTGCATTCATCAAATACTTAAGAGTTTATAATTTGATAATTACATGTTATAGGTCTTTTTGGGCATTTGGTCAAAAGAGGACTAGTGCCTAGTTGTCTGATTTTGTTGGCTGACTATGAAGTGATGTATTCAAAAAAATTTCTATATTGTATTTATTAATTAGCCAAAGCTACAAAATAGACGCTAATATCCATATTGTAATGCCTATCCCACATAAGCTATTGGTAATACCTAGGGTTATCGAAAATTTCTCATGATTGATTTCATCTTAGTTACTCATGATCGAATTTCATCTTAGTTGTGGTTTATGAAATCAATATGCCTCCCAGTGGCCTGGTTAGTTGTTAAGAAAAACTATACCATTGTGTAGATTTTCATCAGCCATTTTGTCAAATTGAGATGCTACCTTATAAGCTTCCAAATCCTTTGGAATGTTTTTAGAACACACACCTTAATTATGTGAGTAGATTCAGTACTAAGCCTGGTTTACATCCAGTTATGGTTAGTCTCTTTGTCATTTGTTGACCTAATATTTCCAAATATCTCATAAGACATGAACTAGTTTAGACTTTAGACCATTGTCTAGTGTATCTGTGAGATTCATATTGATGTTGCATGAAAAAGAGTGAAAGAGTGATGATTATTGTAAATTGCAAGCTGTATATTGTAGGCAGAAAGTCTTACAATGTAGTCAATTACTTGGTTATGTTTTTAGTCACATGCGCTTTGAGTGCTCTCGCAAATAACTTATTTAATAACTTCAAACCAACCTGTACATTCGTCCATTTTGTAGGAGTGAGGATTTTAGACTTCAAGTTTTATGTCATTGATTTGCCAATAAAGTTAAATATTTTCAACAAAGTTTACTACTCCGATGGCAACACTCTCCTCATGACACTATTGTCATCATCAACAAAAGAATGCTGGATAAGTTGATGCTTCTCTCACCAAATGATGCTCCTTAGTGGTATCTTGTTTAACAGAGTGCGCGATTAGATCTAGATGATACATAAATTTCTATAATGAGCTTCACAGAACCTCAACAATAACAATAATTGTTAGCTACACTGCCAAAGTCTACTTCTCATTGTCAACGTTCAAGTCATGCACCATCTTCCAGTTAGTTCTTTTTGGTGCTGTGGAGTGATATATGTGAGGCTAGTGATTAATCAATGATAGGTAAGCTTGTTGGTGTTTAACAGAGTCACGTGTCACTGTGTAGTGACTAGTTACCATGATATGTATGTAGTTCAGTAGTTGTTTCATGTTAGTGACTTAGATGTATTAATTCGATCATCTTAATTTTGAATGCATTGTTCAAATTTCTCATTCTCCTCTATTCCCATATTACACCACAAGGTTTCTACAATGTAACAATTACAAAAAGAAAATAGATAAACTGTAAAAGTAAAGAGTGTCAACTAAAAAGAATGTTATGTTTTATATTCCATGCAATTAGAGATTAACTTAATGCTCTTTTGCCGTGTGTATTAATTAGTAATGCTTATATTAACTTATACATGATATTCTTGCAAGATGTTGAAAAGCATTGTGTATGGTTTTGGGATATACTTAAATTTGACACAATAATTTTTTCTCCATTTGAAACATGTTCTGCCTGGACTATATCATCTAGAAAATAATTGTTTTGCTCATTAAGTTTAGACCTGACTATATTTTTCACAGATAGAAGATCAAATAAATCTATGCAACTTTAGTAAAAAAAATATTATTGAATTATGAAAGACTCTTATGCTTTACTTTGTATAAAGGTGAAAAGTCATTCGAAATACCCTAAACCTGTATGATAAGAACAGTAACCTCGATTATTAGTCTTTCACATTTGTAACAACTAAAATAAACAATAGAGTTCATCTTTTACAGATTTTGGTGTATTGTTGGATGAGCTTAATGAGGCTTGAGAGCTAGTATATCTAAAAGTTAGAAAGAAAATCTTGTTTTATGAAATCTAGTTAATATTCTATGCATAATATTCAGAAAAGTTGATAAGAAATATTAAAAAATTTAACACACCATCAAATTTCTTTGCTTGAAATATACTATATCATCAAATCAATTGCATTTATTAAAAAACTGTTATTACTTGTTTGATTTACTGATATTGCTACTGACAAATATGGTACTCAAGGGAGAACTGTTAATTCTTTAAACTTTAGATTGTTAATGGGCCAGAAGTCTTAAGCAAATATGTTGGAGAAACAGAGAAAAATGTGAGAGATTTGTTTGCTGATGCTGAGAATGACCAGAGGACTAGAGGTATGCAGCTTTTCTTGGTTTTTGTTGCATGATTTTTATAAAATCGTGTATCTTTCGAAACTTCATCCATTTGGTTACTTCCAGGTGATCAGAGTGACTTACATGTTATCATATTTGATGAAATTGATGCTATCTGTAAGGTACATTCTTGTTCTTCTATTTTATCAAAATCCTCGCTTCCTGTTATCATATGTGGTTTCCTTCTTTATCTTCTTAGCATTTTTCTTTGGAGATTTGCCTGAATTTGCATATATAGTGCCATTACTGCTATATTTTGATTAATAAAATGCCATTTTTTGATCTCCATATTTTAATCTTTTGAGCAAGGGTTTCTTAAATGGATATAGATGCTTCATATGCTTATCTTAATGGGTCTAATGGTTTACTTTATTTCTTGTGAGTGTGGTTGGAAAAGATGATGTTCATTACTCTTTTGTTTCGGTTGGTATTTATTTAGTCTAAAGAGACATCTATTCCATTTAGGGATTGCAATGGGTCGGGTAGCCAAACTCGACCCCAACCTTGACTCCCAAACCCTAAACCTTAAATTCAACCCTGACCCTCAGTGTTTGGGTTCCTGCACGTCATGGTGTTTGGGTCCTTTCCGGGAAACTTGACCCACAACGATGTTGAGTGATGCATGGGCGAGTGATGACAAGTGGTGTGACTTGCGAGAGCAAGTGCCGGCAAGGGGAGGGGAGGAGAGGGGTACGGGGATGGAGAGGAGGGAGAGGTGATCTAGGAGAAAGAGGAGGAAGGAGAGTGGAGTGGGGATGAAGAGGAGAGAGAGGGGAAGCAGCAGGAAGGAGAGGGTCTAGGGTTAATTTAGGGTGGTTTAGTATTTTTTTTCTAGGCTGGGTAAGTTTAGGTTTGGGTTTAATGTGGGTATCTAAAATCCAACATCTGATCCCAACTTGACTTATAACAATTGTGTTTTACCTGCTATGAGACCTGGGCAACTCTGGTTTTCCTTGTCAAAATCAGGTTGGGTTGGGTCCGATTGGGTTTCTCTACCATCTCTAGTTCCATCTACCTTGCTCCTTTAAGGCATAGTCCTCACAGCATTGTGACCTAAGCCCTGTGATAAACTAGGATTATGTAGACTCTTGTCCCAGCATTTATAAATTTTTAGTAGTTGAAAATGTTGCTAAACTACAAATATGTTTCTGCAGTCAAGAGGTTCCACTAGGGATGGTACTGGAGTTCATGATAGCATTGTCAACCAGCTTCTCACAAAGGTGAGATTTTTCAAATGTGCAATAGAATTTCTTTACAGCTCAGCCTAAATGCTAACCAAGTGCCTTTGCATTCTAGATAGATGGCGTTGAGTGTTTAAACAATGTATTGCTTATTGGAATGACTAACCGGAAGGATTTATTGGATGAAGCTCTGCTAAGGTCGATTGCTCAAATTGTTATTCCTTCGTTTTGGAATAACTTATATGCTATGTTGCCACTACTAATTTTTTATAACTCATACGATCTATTTGTCCTCTTCATTGGATGTGCTCTTTTTGCAGACCTGGACGCTTAGAGGTTCATGTTGAAATCAACCTCCCTGATGAAAATGGTCGTCTACAAATTCTTCAAATACATACTAGTAAAATGAAAGAAAATTCATTCCTTGCCGCTGATGTGAGCCTTCAAGAGCTTGGTATGTGGTTATACTTTCTTTTTGGTTTATGCTTTGCAGCCAGCTGATACAAGGTATCCGCATGATTCAGTCATTCGTAGGAGATATAACAGACTGTTTGAGTTATATCCTATTATGAAGGCAGATATAGCAAACTATGCAATTATTTATTTCCAGAATGTTAAATTTGATTAGGTGATCAATTATTCTAAAACTTAAGCACTCAGGAAAGGAGTAATTCATACATTTATGATTTATAATGAGGTGAGTGTCTGACATTTCCATTTGTGTGCTAGTCAAATTTGCATTTGAACATACGAGCAAGGGAATAAATTTAGCCACAGACTCATTAGCCCTTTACAAGGTAAAATTAAAATAACAACATGAAGCAAAATAAATAAGCATGTGAGAATTTTGAATACCATGTCAAATTTGATTGGAAAACTATAATCCAAAATTCTTAAGCTATTAGAAAATGGCCCATTTTATATATTTATAATCTCACAACATGAGTTTGTGATCTTACACAGAAGATATTAGAAACACATCTTACAGATAAGATGCTATATTTTTTTTATTGTACTTGGTTTGGAACAGCAGTATTAATTGTTTGTCAGTTGAGACATTCAATCAAAATGATTATTCTCTATGTTTTTTTCGTTCTTTTTAGGCTAAATTTTATTTCAGTTAATGAGTAAGATTTTTAGGAATATGTGAGCAGCGTTTGAATCTTATTTGAATCTTTATTATGTCCATCTTGTTAACTATGGGACAGAATGACGAAATTGATTAATGGTGGACCCAATCCATATAAAATATGGATTTTTTACATATCCCCACATATCATATATAGTGTATATAATGACTCTATGCAAGAAAAGATTTACCTGATTCCATTTTCCAGAGTTGCAACTATTAATTGCAAATAATTTAGTTCTTATAGGTAAATCCTCAATATCCAAGCAAGGATTTGAAAACCGGTCAGAACGAATATCGGAGCATGTTTCCGAGCATGAAGGGAGGTAGTAGGTGGCGGCTGCAACAGAAGCTTCAATCGAAATTTCTAACAGCGCCAAAAGCTTCAATCGAAGCTTCCACGCTCCAGCTTTCCACTGTTGCTCGCTGCCGCCACAGCTTGCTGGTGCCATCTGGTACATACTGGTACCGTGTCGGTCTGCCGCCGGACCGAGCCACCAGACCAGTATTTCAATCCTTGTATCCAAGTAGGCTTATAAATTTGATCATGATCCAGTGCTTTTTGGATTGTCTCATGTCTTTTGATTGGTGTTTATCCCCACAACATCTCAATCTTCTTACATATTACATATAATTTACATATAAATTGCAGATAAAATATTTACTTGTTACTAAAAAAGTCTAGCCTTTATTCTTCCTTAGATTGCTTATTTCACTCCAATAGTATTATAGATCGGGATCAATGCAAAGGAAATAAATGCATTTCTACACTATTCAGAAACGGAGGACTTAGCTCTCCTTCTTGAGTAATAACATAGACAAGTTCCTGAGTATTGAGATTACTGTATGATTTGTGTCTAATCTCTTCAAAGTTTTAAGTGAAAAGTGTATTATGAAAAAGTTTGATCTAGTTTTTTCTGCATTGTTGGATAAGAGAGCACATAGATGTGAAAAAAAAGTTTCACATGATTTTTTTTATTAGCTTATATCTGCAAAACCAAATGTTATTGCGCTTCAATTTCTCTCTCTTCAAATTTTATAGATGTCATGAGAGGAAAATTGTATTGATATCTCCTAGTTTTTATTTTCTAGGTATTGGACAAAGTCGATGAGCTTGTATACTCTAGACATGGACTTCAATCTTGACTTGGTATTAAGATAGAACAATCTAGTAGCAGAAAACAGTGAACTTTGCATCACAGGCAATATAGTTGTTTATTCAAAGAATAATTGTATTTTTTTAATTTAAATGCCAATGGACAAACAGCCTACACAGGAGAGAATTTCAAATATTCAATGTAGAGACAAACTTAGACACAAGCTTTCTTTAGATTTGGACGTTCTAGAGTGCACTACTCCTTTTTGGTGCCATGATTCATCTAATGGGATAGTTTTAATAATTGAGTTTGATATGCAATTATGCATATATTTAAAATAATTGAGATTAATTAGAAATTTAGAATACATTTTTTTATCTTAGGTGTGAATTATGTCGTGATATCAAATGTTATCTTACTAAATAGATTTTTCATATTGCAGCTGCACGGACAAAAAATTATAGTGGAGCTGAACTAGAAGGTGTTGTCAAAAGTGCCGTCTCATTTGCCTTGAATCGACAAATAAGCATGGATGATTTGACCAAACCCCTAGATGAGGAGAGCATAAAAGTCACAATGGAAGATTTTTTGAATGCTCTTCATGAGATTACCCCTGCTTTTGGTGCATCCACTGATGATCTTGAACGATGCAGGTATTATGAATTTCACCAAAATGTACTCTTGGTTAAGCTGACCAACATCCTTAAAAACAATGCTAGTACAGGGTTATTAATGGCTTATAACCTTCTGCCAAATCTGATTATCCAAATTCCAACATACTCTTTTTTCTTCAAGTTTTGATACCACATGATGATTTTGTGCTTCCTACTCAGTCTTTTACTAAAATACACACGCTTAACGTGTTCTTGTCAAGATGTTGAGATGGTTGGAACTTGGGAATTACTCAGTTGTCTATGTATTGATGAAACTAAGGTCAGCTTGGACTGGTACAATATATATATATATATATATATATATATATATATATATAAAACTGTTACCCTTGGTACCATGGTATGTATCCGGATTGATCTTTTAAACCTTGGGTGAAACAAGATATAATACCTGCCTAATAAAACTCTAAACACTTTAGTGGACAGGTGTAGGACTTGTATATTTAGCTATACCATGTGATATTGATCGAAAGCTATTTAAGTGTTTATACTTTATACTAACCATGTATAAGTAATGTTGGTTGAAATCAGGTATGAGTCATTTTTTTGGATCAATACGTAGTAGCATAAATTTTAAATTCAACTAATTCAGAATCAAACCTGCTTATTGTTTGTTTGGGGCTATTGTGCTGTGAAAGAAAGCGCAGTTTCAAAAAGTGTTGTGCTTTTAAGTAGAAAACTATTTGGTAGCTCATTAATAAGAATCTCAAAATAATATTTTGCATAAAACTCTATAGTCTTATCAACCAAAAGGCAATCCGGAATAAGGCTGTCATGGTGGCACATAAGGGTTGTTTATAGTGTGTTAAACATAATATTTTTCTATAATAAAATAAGAAAAATAAATAAATTTTATAAGTAAGATAATTAAGTTTAATGAGATTATTAATGCATGATTAATTTATTTTTGCTATATTACATTATCCTATTATTGGTTATAATTATGTGTTACTATGTTTATTTTATTATATAAATATATATTTTTATAGTAGTAAAATGTTGTTGTGAAGCAAATATGAGCAAAAGCAAGGTTAACAGTGGTCTATCTTGTGGCAGAGCCAAATGAGGCCTTATATTGGGATATGCTGTTACGGACTGGGCTCTTCTAAGAACATCAAACAAATTTTTATGGAAATTATTAGAAAGCATAGAAGGTGGTAAATGAGGATTTACTAAATTATTTTGACTATTTTAAATTATAGGATTTTTCTAGGTTTTAATTAATTTTTTATTTTTATTTGTCCTTCAAGCATATATCTAGGCTTGTTAAGTATTCTAATAGGTATTGTGCATAATTATGTAAATAGTTTAATTCTACTATCTCCGCTTATTCTTATGTTCCAACATGGTGCCAGATCAAGGTTAGAGTTTCCTCCTCTATTGTTGCCTGTCTTCTTAGACGACCTTTCACAATTGTTCCAAAATTATTTCACTTTACATCTGCATGCCACAAGGAGGGCACCATTCACAAGTACGTTTGGTAACTCATTGTCATTCTTGATTTTTGTCATTGCTGCAGCAAGTATCACCACCACATTGCCACTCTAAATTTCTACTTGCTTCTATCTCAATTGTTGTGAACTTGCATGCGCTTAATTGGAAACAAAGATGTTCCTTTACACTTGATATTGCATTATTACCATTTGCACATGCAACACCCTCATCGATGCAATAGCGTTCTCGTCCTCTGGTTTATTGTGTTAGACTGATAAATACCAATCATATTAATCATTTGTGTCAATTCTCCTCTTCCTCAAACACCTCAATCGCCTCTTTTATTCTCTCCAAAGAATTGTTCTCTCTAGAGTCTAGTATTTTACACCTATTATCTTCCTATCATCTTTTTCTTTTTTCAAGAAAGAGGAGTATGCCTCTGGAGTCTTGCGACTCCCTTCTCTCTCGTCGTTTGCATCTCATCTATCTCCTTCCCATGATTGATATGCATGCTCCAACTTAATGGGGATTGGTGGAAATACATGGAAGGTAGCATATTAGGATCCACTTAATTATTATAACTATTATTAGTTATAGGATTTTACTAGGTTTTAATTAATGTTTGATTATTATTTGTCCTTTAAGCCTATATATAGGTTTAGTAAGCATTGTTATAGGTATTCTACATAATTATGGTGTAATGTACATAGTTTATTTCCTTGCTCTCTTCTTTTTCCTAAGCTCCTAACGGAAGATGATGGGAATTTGATCTGAAAAAAAAAATTACCTGGAAATTTGACAGATTAGTTGGTAGTTGGTACTTATCAAAAATCAAGCAACCAGGTTGGTTGCAGCTGATCTTGTAAAGATGGATGGTTTCAACTTTCAAGTTCATTAGTACCTTAAACCATGCGATACCTACTGAGGTACAACCCTTTCTTTGAAGAAGACTCGGTAGAAAAATCCTTTATCTAGCTAATTGTTTGAGCTGCAGTGTGCAAAAACTTTTATATACTATTTCCCAGACTAGGTTTCATGGAAGGCATATCCTTTGGATTATTTTGCGTACCAACTTGTTGGTTTTCTTTTATTTTTTTTTAGTACCTCGTAATTCTCTAAATAGAAAAACCATTTTGTATTTCATATTCAGAAGATATGAACATTGACTAATTACCTATTGTTTCCTTTCGTTGGAATTTAGGGATGTGAAAGTCCTCAGCGGACTAGACCTGTTTATGACTTTATGCTGAAATCCATTATGTATGTACACGTCACTCAGGTCCATACTTTATTAGAATGGATTGATCGAATTGGTTTTCTTGGGAAAAAATGTTTTAACTTCTGTCAACTATGCAAAGAGGACAAAAATACCTTTCCTTGAACTATTCTTGGGTTTTGTCTTTCTTATATTGAAGTTTTTTTGCAGTTCTTGTAGCATCATAATGAATTATTTCTACTTTTTCTTATGTATACTAGCTTCATCTGCAAGAAAAAATTTGGATCTTTAATGGTTATTATATTCATATTTGAATTATTTCAGGCTTAATGGGATTGTTGACTGTGGTAAGAGGCACATGCATATCCGGGAAAGAGCTATGCTTCTTGTGGAACAAGTCAAAGTAAGTAAGGGTAGCCCGATTGTCACATGCCTTCTTGAAGGTCCAAGTGGCAGGTAAGAGTATAACTTTTTTCTAAAACACAATAAACCTGTCTGTTTAGCCGATTTGATTCACAAGTATTATCTGGTCACAGTGGCAAGACCGCTATGGCAGCAACCATTGGTCTTGAAAGTGACTTCCCGTTTGTCAAGATTGTAAGCTCTCTTACTTTTGGTGGTCACACTTCCTCGGTAATTTCATTGATTAACAATTAACAATTTCGATTATATAGATCTCTGCAGAAACCATGATTGGTCTCAGTGAAGGAAGTAAATGTGCACAGATTGTTAAGGTGTGTTGGCATCAGATATTTGAACTATTTTAAGTTTTGTACATTGAATTTGTGAAAATCGTGTGAATTGTTCTCTGTATTTTGATCATTTTGATATGGAACCGATCTTTCAATAAGTGAATTATTTATTATTTATCCTTCTAATTTTGCTCAAACTTAATTTCTTTTTGCACTTGCACATTCGGCTTGCTCTTGTTTGGGGATTTTGGCCGGACCTTTCTCGCTACTTGCAGCACACATCTAATTTGTAGTGTTCCAACTAAGTCTTCTCTAAACAGGTTTTCGAGGATGCTTATAAATCTCAGCTTAGCATCATAATTCTTGACGATATTGAGAGGTAAGTTCTAATTTCTTTTGATTTTCTTTTTCCTAGATTTGTATTACAATTTGGACGTATTCTTCCATATTCCAGATCAATGTTCTGAGTGAAAATGATGATTTATAAAACAACTAAAACTATTGTTACTTGTTGACTCTTTAAGAGGTTACCTTTGACCTACTGCGTTGTTCTTGTAATGCATTGTGCATTGACAGTTCTTGACTTCTTGTAATGTTCTATGCTTTCAGGTTGTTAGAGTACGTAGCTATTGGACCACGCTTCTCAAACTTGATTTCACAGACGTTATTAGTCCTTCTGAAACGGCTTCCTCCAAAGGTTTGTAAAGTGAAAAGGAGGAAGAAGTATATGCTAGAGGACATCAGTATTTTAGCAATTTCTTGGAAATATGGCTCCATGTAACAAAAACTGGTGACCTATCCATTACTGTGGAGTATTTCTTATTGTCTCTACTGTAAAAAAAATGTAGCTCGTGTATCAAAGTTAGTATGTAATCTATCATACATGCATAGAACAACATGCAGGGGGTTTCAAGAGTCATTGGATCGAGAAGGTTGTTTCAGGCCCATCTGATTGGACACACAAAAGGACAAATTCCTGACCATGAAATTAAAGTTTATTTCGATCAGATGGCTTGAGACAAAAACAGTTTGATCGGATGGCTCCCCATATGCCCTGCATACAAAGTCCTAGGCTGGGTCCTGGCTAGGATTTTTATTCCCTTACAATCACATATAGCAAGATTTATAAAATTGATTTGAACCTGATCCATTGTCGGACCAACATGGACTGGTAGCTTTTATCAAATATATAGATTATAAAACTGATCCGTACGCAGCACTACTAGTTGGTACTGGTACATATATTTCGTGATTTCTTGAAGCTTCTGCTGATAAACCTATGCCTTGTATTACTCATGTTTGTCAAAATGAAATTACATGCTGAATAATTCACACTGTTGTATGCTTTCTCATGTCTCCATTATTTTGTATGCAGGGTAAGAGCATGCTGGTGATTGGAACTACAAGCGAGATGGGCTTCTTGGACTCTCTTGGTATAACTGATGCATTCTCTGTTACCTATCGTGTTCCAAAATTGAACAGAGAAGATGCCAAGAAGGTAAAGAACGTGCTACTTATTTCTTGTTTCAGATGGTAGCTTTGCATCCTTTTATTTGTGTGCTAACGGCTAGATTGAATTCCTACTTACCTTTTGTAAATGTGATGTTTCTGAATGTGTAGACAGACAATTGCTTAACATGAACTGAAGCGAGAAATTAACATAAGTTGGACAAGTTTCTAGATTTGTGATGTTTTTTTATTGATTTTACAAATTTTCTTGCGTAGCATCCTCAGAACCTATTTTCTTCAACAATAACCAATGATATTATGCTTCTCGAATGTTTTGTGGCTTGTTGCTAGAATAGTTATTTCCCTGAAAATACGTCATTATATGTATGGAAAAAAATAAATTTTCTTTCGAGTTACCAAATTCTTAACACTGTGTTTCCAAGGAAACATAGCCTAAATTATAAATTGTTAGAAAGAAAAATTATTACCATAATCCTTAATTTGGCTATGATCTGTTGGATAGAATCCACGGTGGAAAAGATAAAAAATACAATGAATCTAGATTCCACCGTGGATTCCATCCTAGCCTAAATGTGCCAGTGGACTAGTGGTGGTTTGATTTTGGACCTCAACTCTTGAAACCTCTTTGCAGGTGCTGCAAGGGCTTAATGTATTTGCTGAACATGATCTCGACCATGCAGTTGAGGAACTAAATGATGTAAGTTACCATAATAGAATTGAAAATGGTTCTTCACATTCTCTTTGATTTCTTTATGTAATAATTTTGCCGAGTTTCATCGTGGATTTGCTCTTCCCATTTTACCTTTCTTTTTCTCGCCGAACACATGTAGCTGACTTCTGTTTGTGGAATGTTCCAGATTCCAGTTAAGAAGTTGTATATGCTAGTGGAGATGGCTATACAAGGTCCAGATGGAAAAAGTGCTGATTCAATTCGTTCTGGAAAGGAAAAGATTGATCTTAATCATTTTTACGACATATTGCGAGACATTTCCACTGACCATTACTAACATCTGCATCAGGGCATTATTATTCTTTTAAACTCATGCTTTTCTTTCTTTTTTTCAGGTAACATTTTAATTTATATTCTACCTTTCTTATGTAACTTTCAATTTGAAATCTGATTTTTTTTTTCCTTCCATTTAACTGGCGATGTGACCAGTTTTGAGTCTTAGTATACTTTGGAAAAAAAAAAATAGGCGGGTCTGCCTAAAAATTTTAAACATTAGTTATATAACGTAGAACCTCTGTTAACTAACCTAGGTTAGGTTCTACGTTGGTAACAAGACTTGCCTAGAAATTTTATTCGTATCCTTCCGGGTTAACATCGTTAGGCAACTTTTGTACTCTTTGTTCCTTGCTGCATTTATTTGAGGCCAACGAGCTATTAGAACTTAGACGCTCTATGAGTTCCTTGTGCTAATTACTTACTGGCTATACGGTGTGTTTGTTTGGTTTCCTAATGAAATAGTTATTCAATTCGCTTAAGACCGGTTCCATTTGTAAGGAAACTTGGATGGACGAACATTTCTTATTTAGCATTGTCAAATCTGCAATAAAACATATGATTTATTATATCGTGACTCCAAATTTCTATTTTTGATGATTTCAAGCACTCATCCTTAAATAGTATCTAATTGATTAAGGCACATGGTTTTGAAGGAACCTGTAATAATGCTAAACGACTGCCCTAAACAAAACTTTTTTTTTTCCTTTCAAGCAACATTTTGATTTATATTCAACCTTTCTTATGTAACTTACAAGTAGGAATCAAACTTCTGACATTTTGTTTTTTGCTTCCATTCCACCAGTGATGTGACCAGTTTTGGGTCCAAGTATACTTTCAGGTTAACAGTAAGCTGTTGTTCTAGGCAACTTTCGTATCCTCTAATTCAGTAGTGTGCATATTTGGAATACGTAGATTCCTTGAACTTAATTTTGCAAGCTCTCCGGTTTCCTCGTGGGTAATTACTTGCTGGCTCTACAGTGTATTTGTTTGATCCCCTCATGGAAGAGTAATTCAATTATGCCAAAACCGGTCCACTTTTATAAGGAAACTGCATGGCAAACAACTTTGGTTCAGTTTGGGGTTACTTCTGCTTTTAACTTCTGCTGGTTGAGAAAGTTTACTTTTAGCTTCTGCTGGCTGAGGAAATACCTAACTATTTGGTTCAACAACTATGCTAGTAAGTAGAATAAACTGCTGTGCTGTAAAATTAAGTGGAGACAAAATTAATTTTATAAAGAGTGAATTTTTTAAGCCTCCAAATAGATGTAATTAATGTTTAAATTTATTTTAATGAGCAAATCAAATTATCTATTCTATAACGTGAATCAAATTAAATTTAAGCTATAATTATCATAAATGATTAGTGTTAGGCCCAAGATTTGGGGTCGATTTTGACCCAGGTTGTTGACCAGGTCAAAATAGGCTCAAAATTGCTGCTAGGGCTCGTTGCTCGCGTGTGCTCGGAGCCTCCGTCGTCGAAGCCTCTGTCGGTGTTCACGCGTGGCGGGCACAACTGGCTGCAACGTCGGTCGGAGAGGCGACAGCGGCATGGCTGGAGCTGGTTGGCGGCGACAGGTGGTGGAGTTTTGACTGCCAAAACTCGTGTGGACGCGAGGCGGAAGGGAGGGAGCGCAGAGGGGTTTCGCGAGCGTCCGCCTTCCCTATTCCGGATTTCCTTCTCTCTTGCCTCCGGCGATGTTCGACGACCTCCAGTGTCTCCGGCGAGGTCTGAAGGTGGCTGGAGCGGTTGGAGCAGTTGGAGCGGATGATCAGTGAAGCTGGCGGCCGAGGAGCGGTGAACGGACGAATGCACCTCGCCGAGCTGCAGCGGACGGCGGGCTCACGGCCCAGGTTGTAGCAGACGCCGGCGATAAGCTGCAGTGGTCGTGCGGCGTACGCGAGATGAGAGGCGGCTGAGGAGCAGCGAGACGGAAGAAGGAGACACGTTACGCGCAAGACAGAAGCAGCAGCTGCTAGGGAAAAGCAACATTTTCCCAGCTTCCCCAAAAAAGCAGTATTCTGCTGCCGCTAGCCTGGGAAGACGCCCCAAACCTCAAGACTTGATCTGCTTCTGCTGCTCGCGGCAACCCCAAACTGGCCCTTTATCTGGCATTGCCAAGTCTACCTTAAGACATGATTTTAGTATATTGTGCCTCTAATTTTTATTTTTTATGATTTCAAGCACTCATCCTTAATTATATCTAATTGATTAAATCTACGGCCTAGGGTTAAAGGAACCTGGAATAATAATGCTAAACATGACTCCAAATCTTATGGATTACATCTAATTGATTTCAAGCTCTATGGGTTCCTAAAAGTTATTTATTTATTTTTATTAAAGTATATTTTAATGTAATTTATTCGTATATTATTCTAAAATTTAATATTTACATGCTTTAAGTTCTTTTCTCTATAAGAGGTGGAATTTATTAAACATTGCTATATTAAGGAGATATTCTTTGTCAACTGCCTTGACTCATGGACATTTAATAAAAAGTAAATGGCGACAATTTGTTCGTTGGACTTTTTCTCTCTTTAATATCATATTCTTCGAATATAAAGTAAATAAAAAAAAACCATGATGTTCCCCGTCCATTTGGTGTTTCTCTTCTCTAATTTTTCGACGAAGCTTCTTTTTTCAGCATCGTCCACATCTCATTTACATAATAATATCTACAATATTTAATTGCCATCTTTTTGTCTGCGCGTTACTAGCATTATATAATATCTCATTATATTATACAGTATATATGTAATAGAAGGTTTAAAAATTCTAGAGGTGCTCAATTCTTGTGCAAAAAATTTAGTCATTAAATTTTCTCATATTAAATACCACAAAAATAATTGATGTTCCTTTCATGTGATGCAACTAGACATTAAAGATAAAAGAAAAATAGAAGCATAGTTTTCAAACGAGTCAAAAAAGGACGCCATTGAGAAGCATAGTTTTAAAAATTGCTTAGATTAACCCGAAGGAATATATCCTAAACTAGTCAAAGACATTCCAAAAGCAAACAATATATCTTATATGTATAATTTAAATATTTCTTAAATATAATTTAATTAATTAAAATAAGTTAATAGCTTTAAATTCCCCAAGAAATATGCTCCAAGTAAATCATTCGTAATAATTCAGCAGATAAATCTTGAGATAAAATCTTCACACGCAAAGTAGCGCAGGACACAGAAGCAACGATGAAAGGCTCCTCCCTGGGTTACGACGACCCACAACTCGCGCTCGACGACGACGCGTTTCCACCGCGGCCGGCCCACCATGACAGACAAGTTCAACAAATGCTTAAGTTTATCGGCCCAGCCCACACAAAGGAGAGTTCCGTGTCCCGGCCGTTTCGTCTAGGTCTAATCGTCTGTGGTGCGATGCGCGCATCCCCGGGCCGGATAAAAAAGCGAGACAGGTACATGAGAGGCGCACAAAAAAAAACAAAGCCATTCTAAGATTCCCCCCGGTGGCGTGTGGACAGCACAAACGAACAAGACCCGCCCCGGCGCAACTCCCCGGAACCTGCCCGCAGGGCCTATAAATGGGCTCCGATCCAAGCCCATTCTCACCACCCAACAACTCCATCCCTCGCTCGCTCGATCCCGTTCTCCGATCACCCGATCCACCATCACCATGTCGTCCTGCGACAGCTGCGACTGCGCCGACAAGAGCCAGTGCGTGTAAGTAACCCTAATCCCCTTCCCTCTCTCTCTCTCTCTCTCTCTCTCTCTCTCTCTCTCTCTCGCGGCAGATTAAAGAATTTCTCCTTCGTGTTTGCCCTCGCAGGAAAAAGGGCAACAGCTTCACCGTCGAGATCGTCGAAGCGGAGAAGAGGTATTGGGCATTTTTCGCATACCTTTTTCGTCGATTTTGTTCATCTTACTCATGGCTTTGATCTGTGATTTCCCAGCTACTACGGCGGCGGCGGCGCGGCGGACGGCGTGTCGAGCGGCGAGCACGACGGCAAGTGCCAGTGCGGATCCGCCTGCTCTTGCACGGACTGCAAGTGCGGCAAATGATCGCTCCTAGGGTTCTCGACATACGCATATACGGAAAAAGAAAAAAAAAATGAATAGTTAAAAAGTATGCTCGCCGCCTATGCTTGATTAAATAATCTGTGCAAGAATGGAGTGATTTCCAGGTACTCTACTAAATCAGCAGTGTGTCGTTAATTTTCATCGAGAGGGACTAGAGATGGCATAATATTTCGCAGAGTGTATCTGCAGTATATTATATTATTATCTACCTCTGTGTGCGAGTCGAACTGTATTGTGATTCTGATTAATCAATGATATAGTGTATATTATTATAAAGAAATCTGGGGTACTGCAGAGGTATTAGATCCTGCATACTGCTTGCTGCTGCACTTCTCTGTCTTAACTGGGCTCGAAAAGTTAGACAGCAACTGCGACCCGCTCGATCTTCATGGCCCACTCTTCTTGGGCCCATAACTCTTTCTTAACAAATCTTTTATTATCTAAATAAAATTTAGATAATTTGGCGTTTAAATAAAGAACACTATATCACATAAAAAAAATATATGTTTTTTTTTCATTCCATATATTTTTATGTAGAATTAATAAAAACATAAAAGAATTTATTCTGACCGTTAATATAAGATAAGCTACAAACTAGGAATTATAAAATCTTCTTCCATCCTAACACATTTTTTTTTATTTATTTGTGCGGTCAAGTTAGCTGTTTATAGTCTTGTACTTTATCATGATATTTTTTTTATCACACCAATTTGCTTATATAATTTATATTTAGAAAATATTTATTTTCTCTCTAATACTAGAATATTTATCTTCACCAAAAGAAGATAAATTAAAAAGGAATTATAAAAATCTTGATTCTTTGGAGCGCTGATGATGCCTGTCGTAGTCGATACCATTCGAGCATTTTTTTTTTCTCGCCACCACTCGAAAGTTTTTTAAAAAGGTAAATTATATAAAGGAAAACTAAAGAGAAAGGAAAAATAATAAATTTTTTGTTTTTTTTTGTGCGGAAGGAAAAATTTGAATGGAAAAGTGGATGAAAAATTTTATAACTTTTTTTCTGAAATTTTTTCGTTCGAATCAGACGAAAAAATTAGAGAAAACACAACATCACTTCGCCCGACATTCGAAATTAACTTTCTTTATTCTTTTTTTTTCTTCCAAAGAAATAAGATATGAATTTTTTTTTTTTTCTAAATTTTTTTTTTCTTACCGTTTTTCATTCCTTATATTTTTTTCCCTTAAAAAACACAAAGTAAATGGAGAGAGAGGCATGGCGGCAATCCATACTGCAATAGGAACTGCCCGCTGGATGTTTGCATTAATGACTGAACGGGTAAGAGCTTCTAGTTTCTGCAGCAGATTTGCCTTCAGCCGCGTGCGTAGAAGGGAATATGATTCTAGTCTTCTAGAATAAACCATCAAACAACAGAAATATCCCTCATAATTGCATCAGTACATCTAATCCAATTTTCTCAGATGTAGGATTGTTCTACAGAGTTTCTTGCTTCTTTCTACCTTTGAAGTTACAAGTCCAGCCGATTCCAGATTAGCAGAGGGTAAGAGAAGAACAAATGCTCATTGAGTTCCTCCTCAGCATCACAAGGAACGCAGTAGGTATGCATCAACATTCTTTTCTGAACTACAAAAAGATATTTAAGTTGATATGACTAAATTACAAACAAGAAAACCGTCCGAGTTTGATGTCTTTGTCCACTGCCTGGTGATATAGGCCGGGTAACTACTGGCTCAGTTTGATATCTCTGCACCACCAATCTATTAAAAATCTAATGAGGCTGTATTCACTAGAGACAATATAGACACAAAGTCAAAGAAATCTCTACCTTGAAGCAACTTATTCCAAATCCAAGACCAATCTTGTGTCTTCTAGCAAAGTATACAAGTTACCACTAATGGTGCCTAACATGGAATTATCTTAGTGATGAATTCAGAGGTGGATCTACAACCCCCCTCACTAATGTTTATGAAATATATACATCAGGTACCTATTATATATACTATAAAAATCTAACTAAGGTTATGTTTTGTTGTCATTTAGATTTATTGTATTTTTCATTCTTTTCACCATGGATTTCGTTCAATAAAACATAGCCTAAAAGATGTGTGTTTGCCTTCACTAGCATAAAAAAACATGTGTAAATTTAATTTTGCTCCCAAATCTGCCACCGGTGATGATAACATATAGAGTTAGCTCATGAAAACTAAAAGTAGCAGTATTGATAAAAAAGCATTTACCTCATCTGAAGTAGGAAGTTCATCACTCAACTGTGTTGGATTTAGGATTTACCACTGTATTAAGTCAACTTTTATCAATATGGAAGGAGAGAAATACTTAGATCCCCTATCTCCGTTGTTATGCAGGAAGGATGCTAGATTAAGAAGGTTTGGCCTTGTTGTTGATACAATTATATCAATAATTGGGATTTCATGTATGTCTTACTTGAGGACAAATAGACTGAGCTTCAGAATGATTAGGCAAAAGCTACTACAAGACAACTGACCTTCATTTCACTTAAAACACTTGTCCCAAATTTGACATCATACAATCAATCCTGCCAGTTCATTTGAAAAATTCATTTCTCTTGTGGATTCTTATCAGCACCCGCTCTTATTTGGTACTCTTGGTAGGTGCTTGTAGCCTTTCTTTACAATTGCCGACTTGCTTTGACTGCAAGGCAAAGTAGTGGAAGGGAAGGTTAGAATTCTTTTCGAGCTTGTCTTTGAAGTTTTGTTTGTGGAATTGTACTGGTTTTAAGGATGAGGTGATGATTGCTTCTGGTCAATTTTTGAAGGACACAAGCGGATAAATGTCGGAGGAGTTTGTAGACACAAGTCTCTCATCAGGATCAGCTATATAAATCCATGACTATGAACTCTATTTCCTTAGACATAATCCACGTGAAAAAGAAAGAAAAACACATTTAATCTAGTAGTATATAAATCCACGACTATGAACCTTATTTTTTTTGGACAAAATTCACGTGAAAAAGAAAGAAAAACACATTGAATCTAGCCGATTGTCAATTTTTGCTACTAGATTCAATGTGTTTTACTTTCTTTTCCCTGTAGATTCTGTACAAGAAAACAAGGTATAAAGGTCAAGATTACTTTTTTAAATTTTATTATATTTAAATTTTTTCAACTTGTAGTGTAATTAGTCTTATTGTTATTTATAATTTGCTTGCATATAGTTTAGTCATATTGTTAAATTGTTGTGCATAGTTTAGGATATAGGTTAAACATCACACCCACTCTTTTTTGGTAGCTCAATTTACTTCTCATGTTTATTTTTTAAAAAATAATTAATTAAATATTAAATTCATGATAAGAAGTTTTTTTTTATATTGACTAAATTACATAATGATATGTTTGAAATTTATTAGATATATTTATTTTAAAAATATACTTTTTAATAAATATTTATTTGAAAGTAGATAAACTTAGGAACTAAATAGTAAATATTAAAGAATATTTGGACCAAAACTATAGAAGTAGGAGCATATCTTTCCTGCTCAAGGTGCTAGTTGAAAATATATAAAATTACCATTTTTTAATGATGCGACAATTTCGTTGCCTAGTCCTCAAAACATAGGCTACTCGACGAATGAAAGTTGATTTTGTATAATTTTTTACTTGGATTACGGGAACACTACTCAACATACATGGCATGTTTGGCATGTTCATGAACATCGTGTGGAAAAGTCAAAGAAAGGAGGTTTTTTTCAACTATATAGTATGGGGTTGTTGCTTTGTCTTTTGTGGTTTTAGAAATTTCAATTTGCTTTATTCTCTCCAAATATGATGTTTTGTTTTTCTTATTTACCCTTCATAATTATAAAAATATATATTTTATGATTTATCCTTTTTAGTTTTATATTAATTTCTTTAAATTATTATCCTACAAGAACTCATAACTCTGTTAAAAACATGATGATTATTGTCATTCCTTACCTAAAAAGTACTTTCATCATTGACTTATTTTCTCCACGTTGTAATCATCTGATTGAATTTTGAAGGAAATTATAATATGAAGTTAATGGCATACTTATCATGTAGTGATTTCTTGCTGTCTTTTTTTTAATCATATATTTACAAGGGCAGAAAAGGTATAGTTTTAAGGGCAGGGATCTCCATCCTAAAAGGAACCACAAACTCAATGATAAGAAACCAAATATATGACATTGACAGCGATGCAAGTCATGGTATTTTTGACTAATTTTCTTGTCTCATTTAGCACGCAACATGTCACAACATGTGGGGCTTTGGTGTTGAAGACTTCAAAGTGCAGCAGAAGTTGACTTCTTTCCAATAATGCACTCTGTGATAATACCAGATAAAACTTTCTCCATGTACCGCGTCTCCACTCAATTGGAGCAGCTATAGATGAAACCAGAACAATCCTTTCTTTCAATTTGATCTTCATCTTCTTTATTGTTTCTTTTCTTCTTTCTTTCATCCTTCCTTTTTTTTTCCCTGAGCATCTTTCAAATTAAAGCTCCCGCAATAGCCTATGGTCAAGGTGACCACTGCAATGAATTCGCCACAAGCTCCCAAAAAGCTGTAACTTTGCTTAGCAGGAATCACATGGGTACATTTAGTACCACCTGGCTTTTCTCCGTCTTAAGTTTAGGTTGACAGCTTGGAACATGAGGACCTAATTAGGGGGAGGGGAAGACTAAGCTGGCCATTTCACATTGGACATGTACTATGTTGACACTTTGCCTCAGTGGTGGTGGCATATGTGCCCTCCACCCCTCAAAAGCAAGGCTAGCTTTTTGCACTTAACATTGAGGTTACTGGGAAACTATTAAGGAATCTCTTAATTGTATTATCACAATAAAAAGTAGTCAGTTAGTTCAAGTAGTAAAGATGAAAAAAAAAACAATGAAAAAGTATCATTTCTACAAGCTAGTTGTAGTCATGAAGAACACAAGCCAGTGATTCTCATTATGTAGAAGCAACTATAAGATTGTTTTATCGTGTTCTAAAATGTCTCCACAAGTTTTTCCTTCTTTTCTTTTCCATCGTGCGACAACTTTCTCTGTTTGGGTTGGCTGTTCTTTCAGTAGATTGGGACTTAATGTTGCTTCTTGGTGGAAAGAACAATGTCGAGGTCCACATTGCAGAACAAGTTCTTAATTGTTGGTCTTTTTTTTCTCAAAGCCTGTCCATTCAATCATCATTGCTTAGAACTTTGGCTAAAAATTTTTTCTTCTTTGATATTAAAAACCTCTAACACTGCCAGAAACGAACTACTAACTGCTCGGTTTGTATGCATGACTTGAAAAGGATTGGCACATATGTTTCCAATCATAGAGGGTTCTATCTATTTCCTAGGTGTAAGAAGCAAGATCTTCATTGTTAGACAATTCCTATGCAAGGTAAAACAACACACTCAACCTAGTTTTGATAAGACCAATTCACTTTGATTTGGTAGTAATGTAGGTGAGTTAATAAAAAATATATATATACCATATATAGTCACTCAAAACTCTGAACATAGCTAGCTGATGATGAGGCCATTTTCTTTAGTTTTTAATCTGACCAATGTGTTACTGCCACATGCTATTTGAGAACATTTGATCTAGGGGCAGTTTCAGCAGGTTTTAGTGAAGCTGCTGGACTACATCAAATGACCTGGCAGCAGTCACTTTCAACAGGAAGAAGACAATGAAGAGGTCAAACGATACCTTTGATCTATCTTAGAATTCTTGGAAATCAGTCTTCTGATTAACCTTTTGAGTTAAATGGACCAACTGATTACATAGACTCCCAACTTCACATGTTCGACCAAGAAAAACCGTCTTTAGATGTTTCTGAACTCTGAAGGCAATTTACTGAACTCCATAGAGTGAATTACAAAGGAATTTTCATTCTCATTAGATGCCAACCATTTCCAACAGTTGTCACCAATTTGTCCAAGAAGTGGGGAGCAGCACACAGCTTTTACTCCTTCAACCATGGTCACTATAGAATTCTCAAGGCATCTCCTAATATCTTCCAGTCAGTCTTTTTTACATCTTTGTCACTGTGTTATTCTCCACTTACAGACTCTTAACAAAGGTTAGGTGCATGCCAAAAGAACAGGATCACAGGTTGTCAACCACATAAAGCAGCAACTACTTTGCTAGAAGAAACAGGTTGGAAGGCACAATTGGTGTGTTGTTTATTGACTATGACCAAGTGGAAATCTGAAGTAGCCAACATGAACTTTCACTCCTGCACAAGAACAAAAGTTGAAGTGGTTCTGAAGAACAGCAATATTAGACAAATTCTGTTACAAATCACAGCAAATGTGTGAGAAAAGCAAAATCAGTCAATCCACAACTAGCTGGCCAAGAAATTTGGGAGAAAAATGAGATCTTCATGAGTAACAGGTAATACAAGGAGAGATGAATGAGGGAAACATTGCAGAGATCATTCATCCCGGATTTGATTGATCCGCTGGCATGGAAGAGCTCAAATTGTACAATTGAATCATCCTCAAGCCACAAATTGAGCGTCGTTTCAGGTAGAAGAACCGGCGGCAGCTGACGATACTCGTGGGGATGTCACCGGGAACAGTGGCAGCAGCCTCGGCGGCTCTGCATCCCTCGGCGTGGTCCTCGACGGAGGGTGCAGGTAGAACCCCTTCTCGGCGATGGCCCGGTCCTCGGCCGTCATCCCCGGAGCGGCAGATGCCGACGCCGAATTGGGCTGCGGCGGCGACCGATTGAAGGGATCCGAGATCAGAGGCGTGACAGGGCTGAGGGTCAACGAGGGCAGGTCGAGCATGCTCGGCGAGAGTATCTCCGGTTGCCGCCGCGGCGAGAAGGCAGCGGCGGCCGCGCCCATGGGAGAAATAGGGTTAGAGCCGACGAAGGCTGGGATCAGGGGGCTTATCATCTTGAGGTTCTTGAGGCTGCCGCGGCGCTCGTAGAGCTTGAAAGCCGGCTTCTTGGGGCCGGTGGCCTTCCCGGCCGGCGGGATCGCGTTCTTGGTGGGCGGCACCGCCGCGTGCTTGGTGGTGGTCTCGGAGGACCCCGTGAGCATCTGGACTACTTGCTTGAAGGAGCTAGCGTCGGCCTGGACGAAGGTGGTGGGGTAGGGATTGGCGTCGACGGATCTCGGCACGGATTTGGGGGTGAGAGGGGCAGGCGTAGGCACCGCCGCCACCGCCGCCGCCGCTGCTCCGTTGCTGCTACTGCTGCTAGTGGAGGAGGAATTGGGGGAGGTGGGATTGGGGGACTGGGTCTCCTGCAATCCTGTCTCCATTTGTGCCGGTGTCAAAGGGCAGAAAACAAAAAAAAATCCAATCTTTTGCAAGCACAAATCGAGAAGAAGAGGAGGAGGAGGAGGAGGAGAAGAAGACAGGCGTATAAAGAAGGGTGGTGTGAGTTGGAGTTGGATGGGAAGTGGAAAGGAGTGAAGGAGGTGTTGAATGGAAGCCACTCTTGCTTTATTCTGGGGAGTCAAAATGCCAAACTTTTTGTGGCATGTATGGTGGCCCATTTGGAAGAAAAGAAAAACTAATAAAGTTTGCGCCAATTGACTCACAGAATTTGCTTTCTGGCCGCACTGACTTTTACCTAATTGGGTTACTTTCAGCAGATGATCCAAAGAATGCTCATGTGGGACTTGAACTGTCAATAATGGTGGGTGGAAAAGAGATTAGGTGATCAGTAACTGTGCTCCATTCTTTTGTTGGCAAGTATCTTAGGGTTTAGAGCTAAGCAGTGAGGGAAGAATGAAAAGCAGCATTTGAACCTGATTAGTTCTAGTCTGAGGAAGACACTGAACAATTGCATGCAGGAAGCGGAGGAAGAAGATGACACCAATCCATCAGTTCATTGAGATCAATGGAGGAAGTGCAGGTGGAGAGGATAGAATGGTGTAGGCTTTGAATCAAGCCAAGGTAAAAGATAGGGTGTTATTGTACTACTATGCTCTTTGCTACGTGTTAAATCACTCGGGCATAGTTGGTTTGATCTAATCGGACTGTTAGGCCTCGAGTGAGAGTCAATTAAGCCAATAAAAAAAATCAAGTGAGGACATCTTAACAAATGAATCTAAGTTATCCACAAGCCCAATTGAACTCAAATGACAAAAGAATGAGTCCTATTATTTGGTGTTAGGAGGGTCTCTAATGTCACATAGGTAAACCCACTTAATTAATTAGATCTCTTGATGCCCTCATCACCAGTGACCGTTGGGAGGCAGTAATGCCCCTACTCTTCCCTTCCGTGGTTCTCTAGTTAATCCTCATCCAGTGGCTCATGTTTATTGGTTGTAGTCATGCTTATTCAATTTGTGGAGCCAAAACTACTAAACATACCAACTATCTTCCCCTATGATGAAACAAACATTCTACAAGAGTGGGAATCAAAGCCATGGTCAACTAGGCATCAAATACTTGGTAAGTTCAAAAAGTTGAGAATATAAGCATATAGTAACGTCGAGGGCTCAATTGAGCATGTGGATGCTATTAGACATAAATGATATTTTCAATACTTTCACATGCTTATATGATGAACATTACCTAAGGAAGCTCTTAATGATGGTTCATTCAACTAGAGGAAAAAACAACTGTGTGCTGCAAGCAAATCGATCAATCAACTTATTCATACTAAATAGAGAAAGTTCATGAGTTTTTTTTGGTACTTAACTATCAATAGATTGTGACCCAATAAGTTCTTTTAGTCACTAGTAGAAAAGATACCAACTAAGAAGTCAAACATAGGGGGGAAAAGCATGATCAATATATTTAAGCACATGTCATAGTTGTGGAAAAAGGATGAAATATTCATGAGAAGAACTAAGAACATAGGATCCATTAAGCCTAGACTCCTCAAACTAGTAGGGAAGGATGGATGAAAGTTATACAACCTACCTGCTTCGTATTTCCAATCTTAATTGCCCATGAATGAAAATTCATATTGAAATATGAACCACCATTTCTTATCTCATTGTGGCATATGCAATGGACATTCCTAGATAAAATAGCTCATCTATAATGTGAGCTCCATCATAGTCTAGAACATATCGTGAAGGATTGTTAATTTTGGGGAATTTAGTTGTGGAACTATTTTGGAATGAGTTATGCCTAATCATGCGATTATTATTTAATAAGTTGGACTCTCAAGGGCTAAAGAACCTCAACTACAAAATTATATGCATAGGGAAAGAGCCACCTAAGATAGGCATAAAGATGCTCAAGTTCAACTCAATAGATAGTCACAACTTTTGTTGACATGAAACACCTCTAATCTCAAACTATTTCCTATAAATTTACTAACATGACTTGTATAATTTTATACAAACTCAACAAGTCTATCAACCTAACCTTGAGCGCTTATTTAAGTTATCCATAGTGTATAACTAGCATATATAGGTCAAGCACATTGATTCAATCTCATCTAATACTTGGTAGAAATAATATAGAAAAATATAAGGCTTAGCTGAGTGCCACACCATTAGGGGTAAGATTCCTCACTTCTTCTACAATTTTTGAAAGTTCAAGATAGATTGCTCCCACAATAGCAACACAACTAGAGTGTCCATCAATTCACAATGGTTGTATGCATATATTGTCGCTCAAGTGATAATAGTTATATATCTAGGCTGTTACTTTACCCATAATAATTGTATGCTTAAGCACGAAAGAACCTATAAAGGCTATAACTTAATCCAAACTTGGTAAAATATAGTTGTGTTTAGGTTTAACTCAAACTACAATGGCTTAGCTAAACCCTCAATCGATCATAGTTTCACACTTAGCATATCACTCCTCTCACAATAGTTGCATGCTTCAATCATACTACAGTTAATACATGAAGTTTATTATTTATACTAAGATCTAATCAAGTGATCAAACAAAGGGCAAGCATTGGGTGCAGGAGGCCAGTATATAACAAGATTTTGCTTAAAACATAGCAACATAAAGATCAACCTTTTTTTTATATTTTTGGATAAATTTTACCTTTTTGAAGGCTTATTTGATCTTAAAACCCATCTGAAGGAAAGCATTTGAAATGTTTCCTATATCAAACTAAAATTATGTTTTAAATCTTTAGCTCTTCAAACGAGGTTCAAATTGGACTCCAAACAACCTCAAACCAGCCTAAAAAATAGACATTGAGTCACTAATCCTTCGGTGCCTAAGCCTTCAGACACATCAAACAATCAATTTTTGAAAACCAATTCTCAACTCTTCTTGACCCCCGCCAGGAAAAAGAAAAAAAAAAAGAAAACTCACAGTGGATACTTTTCCATTTTATCTATTCAGACATTTTTGTAAACTCCATAAAATATTTATTTGCATTAGTTATCATTTGAACTTATATAGTGAAATAGCAAATTCTAGTAATTATCGAGGGTAATATAAAGTACTTCCTGAAAGTAGAAGCAGTTCAGTATTCAAGTTTTACTCTGCTCAAATAGAAGTATTTAAGTTTTTCAGCTTTTCATTTTAATGTTTTACAGTTAAATTAGCTAGCTTTCTATTCAATGCATTGACTAAAATATCACAAAATGGACTAAATTATAATATTTTGTTACAATCTGACAGGAAGAAGTTTTCCTGCACTTGTTTGATTCCCTCGTACACCTCACTCTCACCAATCCACTAATGCAGGCAACTAATTAGCAAGTGGAGAATGAGGTTCTCTCTACTTTGAGAATTGATTACTGATAATGACAGAAGATAACGGACGAAAAAAATATCAATTACTAGAACAAGTGCTACTAATCCAAATTAATAATAATAAAAATCCTTGATCTGAGCATTTGTTAAGATTTCTAGAAATATCAATTGATAAATATACACAACAACATAAAATCAGTGACAACATTGTAGCTTCTCAACAAAGTTAGAACAAATGAGATTATTATACCTTCTCTGCGAATAACATCATCGATGTGCAGGCGTTTCTCCAAAATCACAAGTTAGGTGTTTGTCAAGTTAAAAGCTGGGATCCATCCCTGTCATAATTCTTTGCGTTCTATGATGGATGAAGAAACTTTCATGCTTAAGGATATAAAGAAGAGTGAAAAATCAGATCAGACTGTGGCTCATAAATTCATAGTTTCTGTACATTGCATGCTTCTCAGGAAAAGAAAAGGCAGAAACAATTAATGGCACTTGTAATGCAAAGTCATTGTCCACTACCAAAAAAACATAATCCTAGTCGGCATCAAAGCATATTTCCTCGGCATCTCTTTATTTTTTTTCACTTATGCTTCTCCATCAGATCTCCAAATCATACATTTCTACACTTAAGATGATATATTGATTAAAACAATGAAAATTCCTCCTCTATTCTAAAACCCTAATCTAAAGGCAACAGGGAGTTTTATGCTACTAGAATTTCAGCAATAACTTTGAATTAAAAGGCTGCAGTAGTTTTTGATGGTCCAAATGTAATTCATACTTAACTATCTATCTCTATGTTGAGGTTCAATAATTAACCAGTCATTTCAGAGAAGGTTGTTACAAGATATTTAGTATGGCTCTAACAATATTCTCTAAAATGATGGTTGACAATGCTCTCCACATGAAACATTGGTGCTTTGCTTTTTTAGAGGTATCTTTGTGGTTCCTTTAAATTATCATCAAGATGAAGCACCTTGTATAATTTTAAAGCAATAGTTTATCTTTTATTTGATCAAACAAATGGGGCTGACTTTTTTGTGCAACTTGTGTAGAGTGGCATAGTTAATCTCTCATATTCTTGGTTTTGTTTTACTTGGCCAAGAGAATAATTGTTCCTTATATTCTATTCCCCCAATGTCATTCCATCCAACCAAATGATGAGACGTTACTTTTCTACAAGGATAAAGGAATACTTTCCAAATTTATCTTTCGTATTGCTATTCCACTAGACAAGAATACTCATTATCTACTTTATAATATATAGGAGGAATAATACTTGGACATGGACGTTGATAAACAAGTGATTTAACTCTTATCTGAAACTCAAATCATTGTAAGTGGATTTTTAAGCTTTCACATTATTTTTTCATCCAATCTAAATGAGGTTTTGTTGTACTCTACAACATCTAGTGTGATGATGGATGCTTGATGTTCACCTCATTTGAAGAAACCATGCATCTGGAAATGGTAAGGTAAAGCTGCAAGCTGAGCATGGAAGGTGTCAAAAGCTTTCATGTAAACCGAGATAAGTTGTCCACAAAGGTTGTGAACGAAGTTCCCACAACTTAGCCAAGGTCGTAGCATCAGTTCAACTTAACAATTTTACATGTTGGAAGTGCCATTGAATGAGAATAAGAGCGGTTGTTTACATTGAAAATCATCTCCTCCCCTTAAATCCTTTATTCTTCTCATCTTCGTGCGGAAATGGCTTAGTGCAAAAACGAGAGAAATCCAGTAAAAACAACTTTGCTCTCAATTAAGTCGCCCCGCTTGGCCATCTCAACTGCAACTGTCTGAAAGTATTCGAGTTCCAAGTGAGATTTTATACTCATCTCATAAATTTTCATACAACCTAAATGAGGCTTTATCCTTCATCACTCCAGATGTAGTTCATGTCCGTGAGCAATAGGCATCAGACCATCTCAAAAGTGGAGTAACAGACAAATTTTATGTTGAAATATACTCCAGAGCCTACACTAACAATTCTGAAGGATGCAGTTTCGAAGAAGGCCATCTTTTCATTTCTCTTTAGCTGCTTTAATTCAATAGCATTGACTCTGTCTGGTTATTCATGCACACTGGGCTCATTCTTCAGCTTTACTAGGAACCCCAATGATGGGAAGAAATCCAAGTTCGATAAGGACACTGTTATAATTGCCGAACACCTGTTCCAATGAGGAACAGAGTGCTGCACTGGAGGAAAGCAGTGTTCCTCAACTCTGTAATGAATATTAATTTTGTCATCACAACCCGTGCAAGATGCATTTGACCACTGGTCTCCCATAGGTTGCCACAACCAACCTGGTTGCCTACAAAGCCAACAATGGTAAGATCAAGAGCCATTAGGCTATATAGCAGCATTATTCGTTACAATTTATGAACATTTGGTGCTTCAATACACTTGTATATCGTTGTTAATGTTTCCAGGTTTCTGCATCAAACTTGTGTTTTCTAATATAAACTGTATCTAGGAAATCGGAACTTTGAGTACAGTGGTGCTTGTCAATAATGTAGATGATACGAAGGATGTTTATACCAAAAAAAAAACCACGAACAGTTAAAATTAGACCAGAATAATTGAGATATCATATAGAAAGCATACATGTGTATCATCTGCATTGTGACTAAGCACCCCGTAGAAGAACAACAGATAAAATGGTCCTTTCATACAGCTCCACCACAATGTTACTTGGGTCACCTCAGATGATCATGTAACTTTAAAGATAAGTCAGTGGAGCCTCAAGCAGCAAACAAACAGAAACAAATTATATCCACTGTGGTGTCTACAATAGGAATAGGCTTCATTCCAAAGATTGTTTTACTTTCAATCGACCAAAAGGTTGCAACAATAATAAAACGAGTACACACCTAACGTATGAAACATATTTAAACACTAGCACTCTGTCACAATTCAAGCAAGATTTAACAGATGTATCATTCTGCAGAAGGTTGAAAATCCAAGTATTCTTTTGCATCTGCAATGTGAAAAGAAGATGTTTTAACCCAGTCAACAGCCTTATCCTTATAATCTAAATAAGGAGTCAAAAGGTGATTCTTCTTATAGCAAAATTCAAGCACTGGAATCAATTTGGAAGGAAAGAGATGACAAATTAAACAAGAATAGCTAATTATCATCTTGTACAAAAGAAGGATTCTAGTTTATGAGATCTTCAGCGTATGTGCTACAGAAGCTTGTTTCACTTAGCATAAAATGATTACAGTACTTTTGGGATGAAAATCCAGGAGGCCCTCTTCAAACACCAAATGAAACCCAAATAAAAAGATGCCAATTAAAAGATTTTCAGAGGGTGAAGATCATGAAAATAGAAACTTTGGAATGATTCAAAAAATTCAAATCTATATCAATTATAAGTAAAACAAGAAAGTTAAGGTGCCATAAACCAAGGGAATTTGGCTTCAATAATCGAGTTCGACCATCAATGAGCCTGACAACCAAATATTTGCCCTAGGTGCAATTAATATTCAACAGTAAAATACTACACAGTATGCTTAATCTTTTAGTTGGCAAATACAAAGTCATCTCACACATTATTAGGTTCATGCTTGTATGTTATGCTAAATTAAAAGGTGACGTGAAATATATAAATTATTTGGCATACAAATAGAGAAATTAAATGAAATGTCTAAGAGGATAAACATTCTGGAACTGAATCTGCTTATTGGTAATTACAATATACAAATTCTTTTATTTTCATCTCAAGCAAGACCAAGAAAGATCAATTCAATCCAATCATGGAACTGCTAGATCTCCAAAGAATCTTACCTGGTTGAACCTAGGGGGATTTTGGTTAAATTTGCAGTCTAGCCATTTATCTATGCTCCTAAACCATGCAGATCTAGGCAGACCCTGATCCCGAATTCTATAACAAGTCAAAATAAAAACAACCGGATCTTCTAAAGCTTTCCTTCCACAGTCAAGTTAGATTTTGAGCAGGTCATTCAAAATAAGAAATATGATTCTGGTATTATTAGTAGTATGAGTAAAGACAAAAATCTTTGGCACGAGAATCAAATAATGTATAAAAGAAATAAAATAGAAAGGGACCCTCACATGTTATGAAATTGGCCAAAGATCTACAAAAGAAGTAAATCAATGTGATGGAAATGGCTAAAACAAGAGAAAATGCATCAAAGTTCATGCTGCGATTGTAGAAAACAGGAGGGCTAGTCGAGCAAATTGCACTAACTTGGTCAAAATAGGTGATAGCAATTTTACAGGAGAGAATCAATACTGAGATATTAGGAAGCCATAACCCTAAGGTATACAATACAAGTAAATTGAGTGTGAGTTTTGTGTCTTGGTACTAAAATCAACGAATGGCATTGGCACTAAAAGGTGAGTCCTCTTAACCAAAAAGTTCTACAGGTCAGGAAAACAATGAAAAAATTTCAGACAGAGCAATTAGAATAGTTCAAAACTTCAAATGACAATAGACCATAGCAGTATGATGATCCTGAGTCATTTCGAGAGAAAACTATTGTCTCAAGCATATCCTTGCACTGCTATTAAAGGTGCAATGATACTGCAGACTAGGAAAAATTAATAAAGTGATGTCAAGTAGTTATAGAAGCAACAAAGAAAACTGATGTTGATGGGTAGAAATTCACAATGTACACAAGCTATCTCATTCAAGCTTTTTTCCGCTTCAAATCTCTTCCACATGGACATTGCATTAACATGTCAGAAGTTAGCTAAAATAGATAATTTGAGACAAACAAGACAGACAGGCAAGATCACCATTCATGGGAAACATAATTGGAGTAATTGATTAATGTAGCTTGAATTTTAAAACAAACCAAAATATACAATAGATTGATGGAAACAAGTTTGGAATAAACTATTATCCTAAGTCCCCAGCAGTCTCCGTGTACTATCTAAATATGAGTGTAGGCATTATAAGCAATTCACAATTGTGTTTCAATATTACTTGAGGTATCGTTCTTGAAAAGTGAAAGCCCAAGACAGTAAACCAAGATTTCATTCACAAGTTTCTGAAAAATGCAATGTCCGAAACACTAACTGTACTTTCAAAACTTGTGTATGTACACCAGAAGTATGAGACCAGAGAGAGTAACACTTGATAAGTATATTTTGCTCAGTCAAGAAATAAGTATTTTTTTTTCAATAATAAATAGGTAAAATCTTGCAAAACGTATTTAGTATCATTTTCTACAAAACCGTTGGTGTTTCTGAACAAACCTATAGTAGATTGAATACCAGAACACCCCCCTCTAATTTAATTGCAACCAAAGAAAACAACAGCAGAATGTGACTCAAGTAAACTTGAGTTTGCACAATCAATAAACAAAAGTAAAAAAAAAGGCAGTTTTCCTCATGATTACTTCGTGATTTCTTAAACATTAAGAATAACTCTCTATTTTTCTCTGTATCATGGATCATATAACCAAAGTTGTCAGATGGTATTCCTCAGTTTTTGGTTTCTTTGGCTCACCAGTCCATTTCAAAAAGTCTTCTAGCTTGATAACTACTTCATTCAGCAATCAATCCGTCATATGGATATCCAATCTCGTGCATTTTCAGATCATTTGGCAGCCAATGAACCCAAGTGAGATTCAAACCAATCGAGAATATCAACTATTGGTAGGCTTGTCATCTCATGGTATGCAAATGCAAGATTCAACTCCTCTTGAATGTGATCAAGCAATTCATATTTTTCCAACGACCTCTCCCTCTCAATGAGAGCTTGCTTCCAAGGAGTTGCTCGTCCATCATCCTTTAAATACCCTTTGTCATCAACGAATCCCTTTGCCTGAAACAGCTCAAAGAGCATACCAGAGAGAGCTTGATCCAGACCAGGGATCCTATCAGAAAAAAATGAAGGGATCAACGGGAGTTCCATGCACCCAACCTCCTTAACATGAACACCCTGCTTCCGCATTTCTGCCATGTTTACCCCTATTAGGCTCTTTATACGTTTGTCTTTAGGCATATGGACAAAGAGAGTGGGAGGATAGCCAACAGGAACACCCTTAGAACCGAACACCCCAGCCGAAATCATAAGCGCTATGCTGCTAAAATTCATCTCCTTTGCCAGTTCAGAAACAAAATACCCACCCGATGAAGCCCCTAAAGCCGTGACTGGCAGCCTTTGGAGTTTATGCTGCTGAATCCACCATTCTATTATCCATTTAGCATTACTACCATCCTTCTTCATTGACCAGCATCTCCCTAAGCTGGAAACAGCAAGTACCGCAAACTGGCGATCGAGGGCTTTGAGAACGATGAGCCTGTCCTCGGGCAGCCCAACGCAGTGCGGGCACGCAGTGGACCGATCCCAGAAGTTGGCGGCCCGGCACTTGCAGCCGTGCGCTATGAAGAGGATGGCCTTCGGGGAGTCGGGGATTTGCCAAATGACATCGGTCCCTTTTGTGAAGGTCACCGAGGGCACGGATCGAGTCGACGTAACAACAAAACGACTCCTGCTCGTCCGAGTATCCGATTGGTCAGTTGATACGCCAGAACCTGTACCATTCATGGTGATGGATACAATGATCAAGCTGACGAGAAGAAAAAATAGTAAAGCGAGAGGAATCGCCCCGCATCTCGATGGCTTATTCGTTCTATGTGCTCGATTCGGCATGAGTAGCATGTTTTCGGGAAGATCAAACCCTCATAGCCCGGCAGAGAATCTGCAAGATAACATTTATAAAAAAAAAGGTTGACGCCAATCGATCGAGAAAACGAGGAGACAAACACATCGATATTCAAGAATGAAACAATCAAGAGAGCTTAAAAGGAAAAAAATATTCACCAATTAGAACGAGGACGAATCAGCACCAGGACAGCACCAGGACAACATTTACACTCACAATTGCCGCGGCGACGACGAACAAGCAGTAGAGCTCGGAGCGATCCACTGAATCAAAATCTCAAACCTCGCCCTCCATCGCAGTGTTGCTCGGCTGTCGGCTCTGCCTGCGTGCGGAGATTTGAGGAGGCCATTCTGACGGACTTAAATGGGCCCTCTTATATGAAAGCCTCTTTTTTGTTGGGTGGGCTTTTTGTGAAGCTCGATCTACATTATCTCTCTACGTCCGTCGCCGTCCATATCAGAATAATTTGAGGTGAATTTTTATAAACTTGTTTTCGAATTATTGATTTTTAAACTCTTATTTTAACTACTTGTTTAATTTTTAAAACTCTACCTCTTTCCTATTAAAAATTTAATTATTCATTTAATATCCGAAGACTAAAATATCTATCATATTAAATTTCAACCTCTCTATATGATTACTCAAATATAATTCTAATATCTGACCCTATATAAATCTTAATAATGTTTAAATTTTGAATAGGGTAAAACGAGTATCTGCTAACTTAACTAATATATTAAAAAATATTATTTTTAATACATAAATAAAATAGCATGTACACAACTATATATGTATAACTAGATTCAAGTAGTGAGTATCTATCCTATACTACTCAAATTCGACTCGAATAGTGAACCCAAATAATAAGTACTTGATTATCTATAAATAATTATGGATTTTATTATTTTTCAGTTAGTGTTCAAATTCTTGAAAACGAAGTTACATAAAGGTTCCCCTAACAAAAATTTTATTTATGAAAAGAAAATATGATGGATGTTGAAACTTTAATATAAATAAATTTGATGGATATATTGTTAATATTATTTTTTTTTTATCACCATCGCTTTCTAGAACTCGAGTAGGAAAAAACTGCTTGATAATTGAATCAAGAACAGAAAAATTAAACTTCTTTTCTGCGAACGTGGTCAATGCTGAACAGGAGAGGCGACACGATGATCCACAACACGATATGAGCGAAGCTATGAAATTGACATCTCACCAGCATTTATTCTCTTCATTACATACAATTATACAAACGTAACCCCATGTCAACCTACTTTGGAACGCGTTCACATTATCACAATTTGACGGCAAGAATATGATTAGAGTAATTAGTATGGGTGTTTAAAAAAATTAAAAAATTAAAAAATTATGGTTAATCGATCGAATCGAATTGAACGGAACGGGCGGTTAACCGAATGGATCGATTTGGTTCACGATCGATTTTTAGCTTATAAATTTATAATTCGATTCGATTACAATTCGAGAAAAAAATTTTCACCGATTAACCGAATATATCATTTTTATCGATTCAGAATAGAATTTGAGACACAATCATAAACTACTATCTCTATTATTAAGAGAAATACCATGGGCCAGTGTTCATCAGCAGATTGGGTAGCCTCGAAACAAATAGTGTTAGATGTGCTTTGACACGGCTTGGAGCAAACTTCCAAGTTAATCGTCATCCTCAAGTCGAGGAGTTTGTTGTAGGCGAACAGGTTTTCTCCATCTCACCCGTAGTTCAAAAAGAAAGTCTGGGTTGCTTATTAAGGACTTATGTAGATGTATGACATACTGTTTGAGGTCTCGAGTGGTGCAGTGGCATACTGAATAAGACTATTGAATTAGACTAGAATGTACTATGTATTTTATATGAGTTTCTAAAATAATTCGATTATGATCACGAGGATTTAAGTCAATTGTAAATAAATTAATCGCCTCCTATTATGCAGAAAGAAGTTTGATCAAAGTATCAAAGAGATCTTAGATCATAATTTTGCGTTGAACAATGAATAAAATTTGATGAATGAAGAATGTTAAACCTTAGGCTTTGATCCAAGTGTATCATCCCCGTACCAAGCAAGATTATATTCCTATTGGAGTACTGTATACATGTCACTAAGCTTGGTTGTGTACATGCTTAGTTGCGGCCTTGAGCCAAAGTCCGCATATTTTATTTTCAGTATTTGTTTAGTATCACTAGGGTTGTGTTTAGAGAGAAGAAAAGAAAATAAAAGAAAAGAAAGGGAAATGAGAGAAAAGAAAAATGAGAGAAAAAAAATGAGTTATGTGAATTTTACATGATTTAAAAAAAATTAATGATATATGTGTCAGACGTTGAGGCGGGCATTGATGGCAGGCGGCAGGCGGCAGGTGAATGGGCATAGCGAGCAAGTGAGGCGGAGGCATGCTCATGCTTGTGGGGCGAAAGCAGGCGAGGCGGATGGTGAAGGAAATGTGTCTTCATTTGTGCATGCTTGTGCTCGTGCTCATGCTCGTGGGTGAAGGCGGGCAGGTGAGGCGGACGGAAAAGGCAGGCGTGTTCATGCTCGTGAGGCGAAGGCAGACGAGGCGGACAGTGAAGGCGGGCATGCTCATGCTCATGAGGCGAAGGTAGACGAGGCAGACGACGAAGGAGACGCGAAGGCGGACGGCATGCGAGGCAGACGACGAAGGCGGGTAGGCGATGCGGACAGTGAAGTCGGGCGTGCTCATGGGGTGGCGAGGTGTGAAGGAGGCAATGCATTTCACGCGTTTTTCTTTTTCGCTCAATTTGGGTGAATAGTGGTTGGGATGCATTTGTTTTCCTTTCTGTTTTAGTAAATTACAGAAAATTTTTATTTTTTTTCTCTAGTAAACACGGGGTTTCAATAAGAACTTTTAGATATCATTTTAAATAACTTGGTGTTTAAACTCTACAGTAATTTATCTAGAAATCCCTTGAATTAAAGAAAAATCTTTTTTTACCGCGTATCTCGTATTTAAAATTTTTAAATAGTTTTTTTTTTTTTTGCAAAATAGAGCTATCTTCGTAAACCCTAGAAACAAAGAAAAAAAAAAATTATAGGTAAGTTGTTGAAAAAAAATAATATGTTGCCAAATTCACAGTTTTACGAGGGTGGACGTGCAAAAAGACCTAATATAAATTAAACTAATCAAACAAAGAAGCGTCACTTTCGAGATAAAATTTTAGTGTCGGTGGAGTTATCCTCGATTTCAAGAATTTCCATGGGTTATTTTGGAATCTGCCTCCCACACTCTCCTCTGTGTGCGTGCGCATCCCCTCGCACCGCTCTCTCTCTCTCTCTCCAGTCTCCCCCGCGGCTCCGAACGCGGCATTTGTCGTTTTATTCTCCTCGCAATTTCCCCTACTCTCCCCATTTCCCACTCCGCTCTTTCCCCTCGCGGCCTCGTCTCTCCGAGGTAGATTTCCTTCGGCCTAGCATCCTTCCCGAGGTGTTCCATTCAATGCCGCAGAGAACAGTAGCGAGGAGGAGGACGACGATGACTATCAAGCGCAGCCCGGTTCGTTTCGTCAAGCAGTAAGGGGAATGCCGTGTCGACCCTCGCCAGAGGAGGTCAATTATGAAGTTGAAGACCTCCACTCGGCGCTTCTCTACCCGCCTGGTTGTGCCCACTCTCCTCGCTGCCGCCCTCCTCCTCCCCTTCATCTTCATCCGCGCCGCCTTCCTCGCGCTCGACGCCCGCGCTGCCGCCATCTGCCCTTCCATCAGTAATCTTTTCCGTTCCTTGCTTTTCCGGATAATGATTTGATTGCTAGTAAATTAGTAATATTAATTGTGCGAGTTTCACGGGTTTAGGCTGCTTGGGGTGGAGGATTGGGCCTCGCTTGCTTCTTGATTCATCTCAGGTGTGTAAACCCTTTGCTCGCTCGCCGCCACATTTCCTCTTCTTTCGTTCACTCTGTTCTCTGTTTTACCGCTCCCTAATCTCACTATTGCTTGCACGTGAGCTGTTTTAGGGCATTGTTGTCATTTCGCTTATTCTTATTCAGATGTTTGTTGTCCAGTCTGAAGAACAAAACTATGGTAAATGCCATTTATCATGTGGATATCGGGATATGTTTGGATCTATTGGAACGCAGGCCAGCTGCAGCCACGCGGTTTCTAACGTGGCACTGGCCGAGACAAAAAAGAAACTTTTCTATTGCATCTCTTGGGTCTTACTATTTGTATTCTTCAATTCTTTAACGTAGTAGCGTTTATGGTGTCAGAATGATGTAACATGGTGTTGGGTCTCCCACAATGCGTGTCGTCCTAGTCCTGGATCATGATTTCTTTCTTTGTTTTTCTTCCTTTATCAGTGTTTTGGTTTCCCGCATTGCATGTTAATCCTGTTCCCTCAGCATGCTGAGGATCGCAAGTCTTTCCTGTCCTTTTATTAGTTGTACCTCACTCTGCACAACGTTTTAATAGATGGAATCATTATGTTACGAGAAGTATCGAACCAGTTAAAACTTTTGGTTTTACTTTCATCCTGCTCTTTTATGTGGAGTCATGTGCTGGCACCTTTTGCAGGATTTCGGGAAGGAATTAAGGAAAGTTTATCTGGAAAAAGGGGGGCAGGAATTGGATCCAAAGTTGGTGAATGCTGCACCTGATTCACTGGAAGATCTGATATCGGAGATGAGCTCTCCCTCTTTCTATCAGCACCTTGAACTCGGGTCATTCTTGTTGAAGACTAAGGCCATGGTAACTGCACCCTTACTTATATTTTCTCCTTAACGATTGTGACAGGTTTTGACTTTTAGGAGATGAATGTATTAGAATCCTGTTTTTGAGAAATAGGGTATAAAAAAATCTATCAGAAACTGCCAAGAATTGAGGCAACTTGGACATTAGATGCTCACGCATGGGGCCCATGTGAGACAGATATATACTGGATCACAGGTTACTTTAATGAAGTGGTTAACTTTTCTTATAGTGAGAAGATGGCCAAAGCTGAAACTTAAGAAGATTACTCTCTCCCACACACTTAATCGTTGTTTGTTTGCACTCTGACGATACTCTACAGACTGCTCTCAAGGACTGTCTAAAAAAAGAAATACATTGACTTACTCCAGCAAAGATACATTCATTCAGTTATACCCTTGCTTTGCTTCTCCTGAAATAAAATTCATGACAAGATTAGAAGCGCAATTAGAAAGGAAGTACCATTTGCATCAGCATATGGGTTTGTCAGTAGGAAACATATTCTTCATTGATGTGAAAAACTTGTATAAACTGTAAAATTGTCAGTGCGATTATGCTCATCTGTACTTAACTAGCTACTTCAAACTGATTGAGGAAACTAGAATTTCCCCTTCATGTCAAAGAATAAAGGAGCATACTGTAGCCATATAAGTAGACAGCAGGCCTTCTTTTCTTTTCATGTCCACTATTAGTCATCTTGGAATTTAGATGTGAAATGGAGGAGTGTCACATCTGGAACGAGACTGAAGCGTGGCAGCTTGTTAGGTTGATGGTATTATTTGCATGTGAAATGTTGCTAGCTGCACCAGCTTTACAGCTGACTGATGTGAACCTTCAGATGCCGTTTTATAATTACGAACTGGATATGGAAATTTCATTCTCCAACCTTATATGAATTTAATTTATCAGTTTAGCCTTTTGTAGTTATGGTAAATAATCATTATTAATGAATGGAAATTGCAAAAATGTTTTAACATTTTGTTTGATGTCTAGGAAATGAGTTTGGATACTATCTTTCCCTTTCTTTTCTCATCCACCACCATCATAATACTTTTTCTTGGCTCTCTGAGATTCTCTTTACTTTTGCCCTTTGTTTCTTTAATAGAGTACGGAAAAAGAATGATGGCAATCTTTCATTAACCAATTAAGGGAGTGTAATATGATTCAAGATAAAAATGCATAGCATAAAGAAAATATCATAGAAAATGAGAAAAGAACGCATAGATAAAACCAAGATAGCTATTAGGAAATGCTAGGATTTTATTATGATTATGAATAGGATATCTTCTTTCTTGTTAATTTTTAGGAACAAACTATCTTTGATGCTGACTTAAAGTTAGTTTTCATTTATCGTGGATCCTTGAGAATTCTTGATATCTGATGAATTGTTTACAATTCTGCTATGGTAAGATTCGTTGGATATGATAAATCATCTACAATTTCACATTTCAAACTACCATTAATTATCTGAATTATGATATATGATCAGCTGCTGAAGATGGATAAAAAAGTCCAGACTGCCAGTCTTCGAGCATTACTCTTTCGGCACTTGGCTTCAGTTGGACTTCCAAAGAGCATGCATTGCCTCAACTTGAAGTTAGCAGAGCAGTACCTTGTGAATGCTGTTGCTCGATCTTCTCTGCCACCGCCTGAATATGCCTCACGGTTGACAAATAATTCGTTCCTTCACATTGCCCTCATAACTGATAATGTGCTTGCTGCTTCCGTTGTGGTGTCATCCACCATATCAAGTTGTGCTGATGCTGAAAAAATAGTGTTCCACATTATCACTGACAAGAAAACTTATAATTCAATGCACTCCTGGTTTGCACTCCACCCCATCTTTCCTGCTGTTGTGGAGATAAGGGGGCTTCACCAGTTCGACTTTCCTCCTAACGTGAGCGCTGTGATCATGGACACTGTAAAGGAACTCCATCACAGCTCTTCAGCTTATCACTCCTACAGGGGAGCAGATAAAGAATATAGAAGACTTTTAGCTTTAAAACCAAGCACGTTTTTACTCTTGAACTATATGAGGATACATCTTCCCGAGGTAAGCCAAAACTTGAAATTATATAAGCTGAAGTGAAGCAAGAGAATATGCGCACTTTAAAGTGGTAATTGGTATTTTTGCATGAGCAGCTGTTTCCGAAGTTAGAGAAGGTGATCTTCCTGGATGATGATGTTGTGGTGCAGAGTGACTTAACTCCACTCTGGCATATAGATCTACAAGGACATGTCATAGGCGCAGTTAGCTCACAAGACACTGATGCACTTACTGGTGATGGCCTTTGTGTCGCAGGGAAGACTTTCAGTGACTATATTAATTTATCTCATCCCATGCTCACATCATCGTCATTGAGATCGAATAGAGATCAATGTGCATGGTTGGAGGGCATGAACATATTTGATCTGCAAGCATGGAGAAAGAGCAACATCACCCGGACTTACCAGGACTGGCTTAGATTGGCAAGTTATTCTGGACCAAACATTCATTGATTTTGCTTTCAGCAGGTGCTAAGTTTACAAAAATATTAACCAAATTATACGTTTTGATGTGCAGAATCGTGAGTCTGGATTTGCTTTGTGGCCCATGGGAACATTACCGCCAGCTTTAATATCATTTAATGGACGAGTGCTGCCGATTGAACGTTCATGGCTTTTGCCAGGCTTAGGTTGGAAAATGCTTGATCCTGATCAGCTAGAATCTGCTGCAGTTGTTCATTTCAGTGGACCAGGAAAGCCATGGCTTGCGACAGCACATCTAGAACTTCAAAGAATTTGGCAAAGCCACTTAAACCAATCCGATGAGTTAATCAGAAGTTGCATGGTCATGGAATGATGACAAAGAGAGGTTGGTTATCAAGACTACCATCTCTCCGTCAATCCAATTCTAAGCTTGATAGATTACAACGAATATCGAATGAATTAATGTTTTTTTTTTGTTGGGAAGGGGTAAGCAGAGGGTAGTATGCTTGAGCAGAGAGAAGTAGGTGCAGCCTTCAGTCTCTGCTCCTGCTGCCTGCCTGCTTTCTTATAAAGTTTTAGATAAGTGTATATATAAGCAGGGGGAGGCTTAATGAGCTTCACATGTATACGTGAGATGGCCACTGATTCTTTGCCATAGTTTCCAGATAGCTGGAGAAGGAAGTGTATAATATATACATAGCTATCGCTCTCTTCATCATGTCCTGTTATTCTGGATTACTAAAAGTTGTTTTGCATTACTAATATGTCAATTATAATCTGGTTATATAAATTCTCTTCGGTTTTTATTTTATACTCCGAAGCTCGGCAATTATCTCACAAGCAACTTGAGAAGATGACAAATGACTTAAGAATTTGACACATGAGGTTGAGACTTTGTTCATGTTTGCACTCCAAGTAGAGCTGTAGCCGATTGATCATTGCCCCAGCAACCTAACAAGGAAAGGGACCTTGTTCACAATGATGGACTCACGGAGAAAGGGAATAAACTCATATCCCGCAGTTTAGTTTTGGATGAAGGTCTCTGCTCCATTCATTTTGACGGTTTGCATTCCTCAACTTCTTTTTATGCCCCCTTTTGAAATATGCATGATGGCATTATACTCTATTGATTTCTTCACTGTCCTTTTCTTCTTTTTATCATGCATTAATCGACGATAAGAATCGTAGGTGTACATCTACATTTCTTGTCTATCAGCGCCTACTATTCAGTCATCTTCTTGAGCAAGTTATCTAGAGCTTGTTCTTTTCTACAAGCTACTTTATGATGAAAAAGACACATTTGGCATCAGCTGGTGAAGAAGGTAAGAATTCAATTATGTAGTGGTCGACGCGGCATTATGTGTCTTCAAGAAGTATACGAAAGCTCTACTGTCATTTATTGCAAGGAAGTTGACTATTTCTTAAATATTCTCCACTAACTTTTAAATGGCACTGGCTAAATTTTATTGCATTTGTAATTTGAATTCCAAAAAGATCTGTCTATATGTGACCATGAATCAGTGCAGGTCTTTTCTCCTCTTACATTCACACCCCTCCATTATCCAACGGTATGCATCCGCCTAATAGACGAATTTTGTTTCAATAAGTTAATCTTTTACCATGCTTCTGAAATTCATACTAATCAGGGTTAGCTTTAATATTGCTTCTTTACTTTTCCCTAATTGTCATTTTTCTCTATAGAATGTATGATTTTTTTTTACATAGACCCTTGCAGTTTGCTGTGTATCAAACTGTATCGTGTATGTTCAATCAACACAGGCAGTTTAAAACCAAGCTTGGACTTACTGCAGGCTGGTTAGAAACTAGATTATAGATTGCCATATATACATGGAGCAATACTCTGCAGGTTGTAACCTGCTACTGCCAACAAGAAGAACATGAAAAAAAGAGATAAATACTGGGAAAATAATTTGTTCAGCGACGGCTGTTGGTGATTACGTGCACAAATTGAGGATCAGGAGAGTAATCTTAAAAAGGAATGTCTCATTTCTTTACAGACTCACATTTCTTTCGGCTCAACACTTTCTTATGGATTCTTGTCAATATCTACCCTTCAAGGAATCCGGTCATGCGCATCACGGAGTCGCGCACGTGGCTGAGATCCCGGCCTTTGAGCGTCCTCCCCTGGCCGATGCAGAGCGAGAAGGCCACCTTGCCTTCCTTTACGCGCCGCGTCGACGCCAGAATGTGCGGCGGCGCCCACTCCGCCGTCACATCCTCCTCGCTGCCGCTCGCCCGCCGTCGGACCTTTGGGATTTCTCTGGGCGCGGCGCGGGACGACCTACTCGGAGCTTCGGGGGCCGCGTTGACGCGGGCGTCCGCTGAGCCAATGGGGTTACCGCTGGTCGCCGTGTTGCCGGGCCATATCACGTCCGACTCATGCAGCTCCTCCATCTGCCGACGTCACAGTTTCTTGGAGCTCTTCTCAATTTGTCTGCTGCGGGCCATTCTCCGTTGCTCTGAGTTAGTATTGGAGGAAAGGAAAGGTATTTATAGGGGAGCTTCTCCACGTTGAAGCCAGACATCTCCGTTGTTCGTCCGCTGCCCCAAAGATAAAAAAGATCCCACAAAATACAAATTGGTTAATTTCGACACTGGCCCCTGGGTTTTGTATTTATCTATTCTATAGTAGATATATGGGGAGAAAGAGTCATGCACACCAAAGCATAAATCTTATTAACAGAAGATAATAGGGGTAGTGCCTTGCAACTCTATGTGCAAGACAATAATATCTTCATCATCCAATGAGTTATTCACACATTCTCTTCATAAGATTATTTAAATATTGTCCTTGCTTACAGTTTTAATTAGATAACATATACTCCCTATAGGATGTCATTTAATTGAGTTAAGGGACTCCTAACAAAATGACAGGAAAGAATGAGGCTTCGAATTATAGTTGGATTTTTATTTGAAATATCAGATAAAAACAATACAGATAAATTATTCTTTTTCTATTTTGTTAAATTTAAATAAGTTGACTTGAGTGAAAATATGTTTTATTGGATGGTTTGTTGACCCTTAATAAGGAACCCTATGACCCATGAAGGGCCACTTTTGTAGGATTTCTATCCCTCCTTGTAAACGTGTCACCTTTGTAGTGGTATAAACTTTTGACCTTATTAACAAGAATAATATTAACATTGTATTTTGTTGGAAAACTAAAAAAAGAAAGTATAATAATCTTACATTCGTTTGCTTGGAGAGAAAAGAGAGAAATAATAAAAATTATTTTGTTTCTCATTTTGGGTTATATCCGATTTAGACTAAAATTTTCCCCCATTTTAAATTTAATTAATATTTAAAATGAGCTAAATATTTTACATTGAAAGTACATGCCAATCCTCTACCATGGAGAATCATTAGTTGATCATAAATAATTTTGTTTTTTTTTAATAAAAAAAAGATTCCAAGTATTTTAATAAGTATAAAATTTCACTAAAAGTATAAAATTGAGGCATAGGCTAAATTTTATTATTTTCTTATACATTTTGTTGTTTACTAACGAGTAAAATCAACCTACATAAATGAGAACATGTGGAAATCTTTGAATAGAGAGTACACAAGAGATTTCAATGAATATGTAACATAATAAATATAATTGACATTTATTGTGGCTTCAAATATAGTCATGTACGGCTTTAACCAATGCGGATATGCATTCCATTAATAAGGAAAAAGGCAGCCATATTCACTCCATGATGCAAATCTTTGAATTCATAATCTTTTTTCTCTATTTAAAAATTCTCTGTTTCATATTATAAATTCAAAGAATTACACAATTTCACAGACGAAATGACTGATAAGGACACTACATTTGCACGTGAGTCCCCATGTGTAGAGGGCCTTCATAATAAATATTTTCCCTGTTTCTGCCCATATATATATATATATATATATACAATATAAGCAATTAAGCATCGATCGACAACTGAGATGGCGCCACCAAATTAATACCTTGCTGAGTCAACTAATTAATTGTGCGCAGTCCCGAGCTAGGGTTCTTCGTTTTCGCATCCGAAGCTTTTTATTACCATTTACTTCTCCAACCACTCAGCCCTCTTATCGATACCAACTCACTGCACCTCCTTATTTTATTATTACTATTATTATTATTATTATTATTATTCACTAATTTATCTTCTAGAACGTATGAATCTTAGAGCAATACGGAGTTAATTTCCTTTAAATTTTATATTTTTTTTTAAAAAATGAACGACCTGCCTAACATTAGGAGTCAGGGAGCTTGCTACTATTTTTTTTTTCTCGATTTCTACTAGTGGAAGCTGGTTTTTAGACTGCTTGGGACTCGACTGTTTCTTCGCCGGTGCAAATTAACACCCAGTTTAATCACAATTAGCCATGCACGTACATGCAAGAAGAGACGCAGGCAGAGGACTGAGACAGCTACGTGCGTGTGTATATTTAGTTGTCGACTTCAATGCGGAGAGAGGCACAAAAGAAAGAAAGCTTCTCTTCTTCTCTTTCCACTGAAAGCTTCTTCTCCTTTCTTTGCTTCTTCTTCTTGGCCTTTCCAGTCTTGTTCTTGCAGAATGGCCGGCCGTGTTGCGGAGGCGCAGCAGCTGCTGCTGCTGCTGCTGGTCCTGGTCGCTTCCGCCGCCGCGCCGTGGCCGGCGCGGTCGGAGCCGCAAGTGCCGGGCTACTTCATCTTCGGCGACTCGCTGGTGGACAACGGCAACAACAACAACATGGCGACGCTGGCCATCGCCAACTACCTGCCCTACGGCATCGACTTCCCCGCCGGCGCCAGCGGAAGGTTCTGCAACGGCCTCACCACCGTCGACGTCATCGGTGCGCTTCTCCTCCTCGTTTCCTCCCATGCATGCGACTGATTCGTACTTGGCCTTTGCTGGTCTGAGGGAAAATTGCTAAAGCTGCCTCGTTTGAGAATTTTTTTTTTTTTTAGTATTTTAGTTTCTTAATTATGTGTCTGTATTTCATAAAATTGGAAGCGAAACTTTGAATTCAAGTATTCCTCAAACCCTAGATCTCTTAATTGCACGGCGGTAAAATAATAGTGATATACTGATATGAAGATCTTACTGCAGGAGAGATCTTGGTTTGTACAATATTGTGGGAACAATAAATGGTGAAGGTAAATGGGCAACTACTCCTCCAGGACATTGAATAAATGAAGCTTGCATAATTAGTAATTAACATCTACCTCTGTGCATGTCTCTACCGGTCTAATTAAATACCTTTGATAGTGCTCTAATTTATAGATCAAAATAATAAAACAGCACACTATAATTTCTATTTTAAAAATAAAAAATAAAAAACACATTAAATCTAATAGCATTTTTCATTGAAATTCAATATTAGAATCGTTGACTCCTCATTAACTAAGATTTTTTGTTTAAAAAACTCACGCAGAGAAAGGTCAAATGCTTTAAGCTGCATTTAGTGCATCTCACTGTTAATTACTTCTAATATGTCTGTCTAACATTTGGTTTAATTCGATCAAATGAATGTGCAGCGGAGTTGCTGGGTTTCGACGACTTCATACCACCGTACGCGAGCACGAGAGGGCGAGCGCTTCTGAGAGGCGCTAACTTCGCCTCCGCAGCCGCCGGAATAAGGGAGGAGACAGGGCGGCAACTGGTGCGTATGTATATGTGTGGAAATATATTCTTCCGACTTGTCGGGTGTTTGTACTCTGAACAAGAAGTGCGTGCGTGCTGCGGCGAGTGCAGGGAGATAGAATCCCCTTCAGCGGCCAGCTGCAGAACTATCAGCAGGCGGTGCAGGAGCTGGTGAGCATCCTGGGCGACGAGGACACCGCCGCCAGATACCTGAGCCGGTGCATCTACACCGTGGGCATGGGCAGCAACGACTACCTGAACAACTACTTCATGCCCGCCTTCTACCCCACAGGCCAGCAGTACACCCCCGAGGAGTACGCCGAAGCCCTCGCCCAGCAGTACACCCAGCAGCTGAAAGTTTGTCCCCTTCCCTCTGCCTGCGATTGGCAATTCTAGTTTAATATGTGATTAGCTGAACGCGCCGTTTGACTCAGGTGCTGTACAACTACGGAGCGAGGAAGGTGGCTCTGATCGGCGTCGGCCAGATCGGTTGCAGCCCCAACGAGCTGGCCCGGGGCAGCCCCAACGGCGTCACCTGCATCGCCGAGATCAACAACGCCATTCGGCTGTTCAACACCAGGCTGATCAACATGGTGGACGAGTTCAACACCCTCGACGGCGCCCACTTCACCTACATCAACGGCTACGGCATCTTCGAAGACGTCCTCCGCAACTCTGCAGCATACGGTAATGTTCACTGACTGAGTTTGATCCGGTGATAATTAACTAAGTCTGGCCCCGTCGGCGATCGACTCCGCAGGGCTGGGAGTGACGAACAGGGGGTGCTGCGGAGTGGGGCGGAACAACGGGCAGATCACGTGCCTGCCGTTCCAGGCGCCGTGCCCGAATCGGAACGAGTACCTGTTCTGGGACGCTTTCCACCCGTCGGAGGCGGCGAACGTCATCATTGGGAAGAGGTCGTACGTCGCGCAGTCGCCGACCGACGCCTACCCCATGGACATCCGAACTCTCGCACGAATCTGATCGATCCATCAAGGCTACGTGGTCATCCTTCATGCGTGCTTCAGGCGGTGGCGTTGCATTAATGAAGCTAGAGTACTTGGGCAGATTAATTAATTCTTGTTTTGTGGTCAATACTCTGCTACGATCTCTGTGAGTGTGGGCTTAACTCCAGTTAATTAGCTAGTAGTTTCTTCGGGTTTGCATCGGCATCACCAATCACCATCGCATGCATTATTATTAATTACGATATCAGATAATTAATTAAGAGTCATGTTTCGTTCTGTTTTCTTTAATTTGCTCCAGGAAGTGCTGCTCGGTGTGCAATTGAAGCTCTTTTTCCTTCAGCGATAAGGAGCGACTAGGGTCTTGTTATTGTAAAACCTATATTGTTTTTTAAAGTCATTTTTGAACAAAAAAAATTATTCTTTTTTTCCATTCAATACTTTTATTTTCTCTCCTATAATACATATTCCAAATGCAAGACAATTAGTGCCCATTCATACGACTTCATTAGGTCTGATGACAGAAGGACCTTCCAATAACAGTCTTTTCATCAAGTACAATGAGCATTGCCTATTGACGTTCATGATTTTGGGATGCTATTATCATGCTAAAAAGAGTCTTGAGCAGTGCAATTGAAACTGAAGTGATTTGGGGAAAGTTCGAGAGCTAATACTATATTTTCTCTGAAATTAAAATTGTGCCCTTTAGTTGAATGATTTCGGACCTTATGCAAAGAGCACAGCGGCTGTTGCCTCGTAGTCCTGAGTCCTGAAGTGCTGATCATTTTCCATGTTAGGAGGTTAAATCATCTGAGCAGGTAATGCAGTTCAATTTCCAAGCCTAGTAGAATCATGCAGAAACAGGAAGAACGATCAAGCTTCAAGCACAGCATCAAAAAAAAAAAAAAAAAATTCAAGCACAGCGTAAAAGACTTGTACAGCACCAGCAACGAACAATAATCCAGCTTATTACACAACACAAGTTACTGAAAAGATTATTGCCGTTCCTCTGTGGCTATCCATCGAGCACGTTGGCAGCACGAAAAGGGGGATTGAGTTTGTTAGCTACAACAAAAAAGCTACAGAGAAAAGAAATTAAGCTACAACATTTGGAGTTGGAGGGAGGCTGTAGACCTCAACCTTCTCCCACGACTCCAAGCTCTTGTCCTCGGTGTCCGTCTTGCAGAGTGCGATCTCTGATACCTCGAAGCTGAGATCAGCGATTTCCTTATCCAACTCCTCGACTCTCAGACGAGCACTCTCCTTCTCCTCATCCGTAAGATCCCCGTACAAAAGGCTCACATGCGGCATATAGGCTGAGATTCAGATAAAAACGTAATGAGATCACATAGATCTGCAGTAAAGAGCAAATCTTGGCAAGGGCAGGCTTACGATTTGTGTTCTGGTATCCCAAGTGGATGCAGGAACGGGCGCTGGCTTCCACCACCTTGCCGAGAGAAGACAGAGTTAGGGTTTTTAATCGAACCTCAGGAAAGGTGGAATTCTTAAAGGGGAACGTACCTCGGGAGTGGGATCGATTAGGAGGAAAACGCACTGGTAGAAGAAGGTACCGCGGGCGACGGCGGAGACGCGAGCAGGGTATCTGGAGAGGACCGTGCAGGCGGATCGGAACCGAAGGCGAGCGTCGTCGGGGGTGAGGGAAATGGCCCCGACGAGAGTGATGTGGGGTTCGAAGGCGGGACCGCCGAACTCAGACCGGAGGGCGGCCATGAGGCGCTTGATCCGATTTCGCACGTCTTCTGATGGTAACGCCCACACCGAGAAGACCTCTTTAGCCGCCACCGCCGCCGTTGAGATTCCGGCCATCTACGCGAACGGGAACAGGACGGGAGAAGAGCAGAAGCGGCCGACAGTGCAGATGGAGACGGATTGGATCAGTGGTGAGCATACAGGTTTAGGTTTTCCGGTGGATTTGTCGTAATGCGAGCAAGGAGGGCGAATATTCCCCCTTAAATCGGAGCTTAACCATTGTCTCAAGGTCGTCCAACGGAACACGAAAGCATAAACTTCTACTCAAATTAGATTTTCCCTAGGTGCAAAATCACTCCTAATTCAAAACCCTAACCCTAGCCATCTAAAAATTATTCCCAAATCGAAAAACAAACGAAAAACCCTAATTTAAAAATACTTCCGATTTTGACTTTGGTCAAAATTGTCCGCCGCCCGAATTTCCCCGTGTTGACGTCAGCCTCCAAATCGATTTTCGCCGTTGACCAGCCTTAATTTTGACTTTTGCCTCGAAGCTCATGCCCGAGCTTCGTCTCCGCTTCGACGTCGTCTTCAACGCGCGCCGCCAACGCCACTACGTTGTCCGTCCGTCGCTCGTCGGATCAGGCAAGGAAAGGACGCCGCCTTGCCCTCGCCCTCTCGTCGTCGTCCGGCAGTCGCCCGCCGCTGGAACCCTAGCAGCCGCCGCCGCCAGAAAACTCCAGAACCGTCGGAAACAAGGAAAAGGGGAGGAGGTAGAAGAACCCTCGTTTATTCACTGACTCTCCTTACGCCGACGATCACCGTCGCCGGTGCCCCCATCCCTCCCTCGCCGGTCAATGCCGATTACAAACTCTCACTGCCCACTCACGCTCGTCGACGCCCTTTGGCGCCGGAATCTTCGCCCTCTGGCGGCATCAGAGCCTCAACTCTAGAACGGGCGACACTCTCGTCGCCCTGTGGACGTTCTCGCCCGGGAGGGCGCTCTCGCCGCTCCTCTTCTCCGTTGTGGTGTCGCCTCTGCGCACCCCTCTCTTGTTGCTCAGCCACAGCTTTATAGCCGCTTACCCTCGCCCGTTCGCGTCCTGAGATCATGCCCACGATCTCGTCTCCTTCCCAAGTTGGAAAGCCTGCCCGATTCTTCCGCTGGTTCCGTCATCCACTTCCGACAATCTCGCCGAGAAGCTCGCATCCAGCTTCCGCGTCCACGCGGCATGGAGAAGATGCACAGCAGGTCAACATCTCACGTTGACCGTTCCACTTCACTCCGCGAATGGGCTCAGCGTCCTGGTGTGCTGAGCGGGCTTGGGCCCAAGTTTGGCCCATTGGACTTTGGGCTGAATCGGGTTGAACCCAGGCTTGACACATGTGGCGAATGGTTGGGACCAACCGAGACACCCCCATCGGCCCGAACCGCACGAACGATTGGGTCGGGCAAGTAGATTGGTTCGGACCGCTTAACTGGTTTTTATTGCCGAATTGAACCTTACTGATCTGACCTAGTTGGACCAACCTGATTGCCTCGAACTATTCAATTGGATTAAATTAGGCCGAAAAGCTAGATTGAATCAAATCATCAAATGGATCGATGCTCTTGACTAGGCTAAATTGCATGGTTAGGTCGAGCCAAATTAGTGGAACACTTTCGACCTATCAACCAAACGAGGCTGATCGCCCAAGCACAACGTTGTCTCAGGCTAGGCTGGTTGATGAGCTAGTTATGTCAAGCCCATATAGCTGTCACGCCCTTGTTTACCATAATAAATTTTTAATCCAAATACATGTGAGTCAACACTTGACTCGAGTCCATACACGCCTACGCAGGGGCACCACGGTCAAACTGAGAGATTGGGCGCGATCGACGGGGACAATTCCTCGAACCATCCCCCAGCCGGACCAGGGACTCGGCGTGGATCTCTGTCGTCCCAACAGGACTCAGGTCAATGCTTCCGAACTACCGGAGACATGTGTCGTTGAGTCTGACCTGATTCGCCCAAATCTGGTGGACCCATTTAGAATCGATCACGTCGGACAGGGTCCAATACAAGCACAAACACGTCAACTGAAACATCAGCGTCGAGGACGTCAGAGACGTCCCAAAGTTGCGTATGTTACGGATAACGAGTTTGTACCCAAGTCGAAAGCAAACATGCGGTCGGACGCCCCAAACTGAGGATCTGACACACCTTCACGTTGACGGGGCGGTCGGCGACTACCATCGGTGGACCGCCCGATCATTGGCGTCACACGCCGGAACAGGAGAAGACTGAGACGGTCAACACCCGAGGGGAACTCCAAGTCACGGAAATAGAGAAGGGCGGAGCTGCCTCTATTCGCGACGCAAGAATGGACGGGAGGCGAGCTGGATGGCGGGCATCTACGCCCAGAGAGGGTGAAGGCGGGTCTATGCCCAGAGAGGCTGAAGGCGGGGGCAGGAGCCGGGTGTCGGCGGCCGATGGGAGAGGAGCTAACAGGAATTGCAGGCGGCAAATCTTCAACACTTCAAACGGACAACTCCTTCGTCCGCACGAACGGAGACGGCACCGGAAGGAGCAGGACGGAGCAGACTCCAGAGGAACGCCGGAAGGAGAGAAGAGAGGGAAGGTCCGCACACTGGCAGAAGGCGATGACCGGCGGAGTAAAGGGGAACTCGCACACAGGCGAGCCGAGCCCGGGATTTTCTGCACGCCGGCGGACCGGTACTCTCAGAGCGGAGGAAGGAAGGGCTCGCTAGGGAGCGCGGGGAACGGCCAACTCAGGCATACAGCGTAGAAGAATGGAAAAAGAAGTGTCGCCGAGAGAAGAGCGAGCTCGACCGAGACGAAGGCCAAGAGAGAGCTGTTACCGGCAGGGGAGTACCTCGGCAGTATTGCCGGTTCCTTCTAGTCGACGAAGTAGTTGCCGGCAGTGCCTTCCAAGGCGATCTGAAAGTGAGGAAATCGCCGCCGACTATGGCACCGGATGCGAGGAAGACGACGAAAAGAGAGCGGGAGCTCGTCGCGATCCAAACACCACCCACACCGCCGGATACGCGAAGAGAGCTCGGAGAGCACAGCCGACGAGGTCGGGTGTCACCGGAGTGGGCAGAGAAGGTCGCCGGAGAGAGGGGAGAGAGTGGAAGCTGTTTTTTTGTTCTTTTGAACATCGAAAACATTGTATCCCGAAAAATGAACACGCATTTTGTTTTTCTTCCTTCGTCCTCCCCTCCTCGAGCCACGTGCACTGACATAAGTTAGCTACCGACCCCATTGCTACAGTACCACTGCGTAGCCAAAAAAAATTTTTGCGGAAGGACCCCCTTCTACGACCATCGCAGAAGGGGGTCATGATCTGTCAAGCGCGAATCTTGAAGCACAATTTATATTATAATTCTATGATTTTACACTATCACGTGTTATACGATAATGTATTGATGTTATACGATAATACATATATGTTATACGATATTTTAATTATACATATTATACTATAATACAAGTGTGTTATACCATATTTATCGTATAATCTGTATATATTATAGTATAATCTGTATATATACATATTATATATTATACTATAATATAGTATAATCTATATATTATATTATTGTATAATCTATATATTATACTATAATATATACAGATTATACGATAAATATAGTATAACACACTTGTATTATAGTATAATCTGTATAATTAAAATATCGTATAACATATATGTATTATCGTATAATACTATTATTGTATAACATCAATACATTATTGTATAACATTATATCGTATAAATCTTAAACTATGGTATAATAAACACGCTTTGAGATGCATGTAAAGCAGATCGTAACCCTTCCGCAAAAATTTTTTCTGCGTAGCCGCCCACGCCGACGCGACGCTTGACATGTCAACCTTGCTAAGCACGAAACGTCTGCGCGCCTTTCGTCCGTTGGGACAAATTCAGATCCAAGGCATGCCCGATCCAATCAAAAACTCGTCCGTTGGGACATATTCACACGTGGGCTGGGCTAGGATTTGGGCCGCGCTCAAATTCGCCCAAGTGTCAGGGATCAGAGGAGTTTGGGTGTAATTGCTATGTTACCCGACCATGATGCTATCTTTTTGTGTAAGACTTGGGGGATAGGTAGATCCATGTAAAAACAGGGTTTGGCACATGTGTGCCATGTGTTTTGGTCTTTGGGGTTGTGATGCACTCGGGGGACTGTCCCGGGGCATGTACATGTGAGTGGTGGACTATGTTTTCACAAGTACTCCAGGATGGGGGACTCAAATGTGTAAAATTAGCCTACCCAACCCTTGTGAAGCCTTCTACTCACACCCCTTAGATTGTGTACTTGGTGTAGTATTGAGAAGGGTGGTAGTGCCTTAGTTAAATGCAGTCTTGTGTCTCATGCAAGTATAAAATTGCAAGATTCCACACACCTGCCCTCTCCACCAAGTAATAGGTTTAGGGTCTACTTAATGTCCACATAGTGTCTGTTTTATGTTTTGTGTCTTGTACTGTTGCCTCTATCAATAATATAACGGTGGGGTATTCAGTTGAGTCATTTCACTGAGCATTTTACTCGCCGCCTTTGTGGAAGATACTTGTGTTCCTTGTGCCTTCGATTACTTGCATTGCCTTCGGATTGTTGCCTCGGATCGGTTGAGCACTACTCCTTAGCTGGGAGAGTAGTGTATTGCACGGACATCAAGCACTAAGGGAAGTGCGTCCGTGACACAAGGGCCTAACATTAGCCTACTATGAATACATTTTCCATTTATGCGATGGCGGCACATTTCTTGACTGGCTTAGTATGAGGTTCAGAGCTTTCTTGTTCGAAGTAAAAACAGACAAATAAATGTCAACATAAAAAATTGTTAATTATATCAGAAGACACGTAAAGACACTACCATTGATTCAAACTCAGCAAGAGTCAAACGATATTGCTTGAATTAAGGATAAATACCAGCTGTAAACTACAACCCAACGATATTCAAAGATAAGAAATTTGCTAGTCAATTAAACGGTGATCACATATAAATACAACTTCCCCAAATGAAAGATCAAACATTACAGTTTCTTAAAAGAGGATGGAGACTGCAAAGAAAAGTAAAAGTATCTCTCAATCCCTCTCTCTATCAATCCAAGAAGAGACATCTATAAAGTAGAACGGTAATTTTCAGTCAGTCCGGAAACAGATCTTTGTTTTTTTGTTTCCAAGAGTTAGCTCCAGTTCATCAGATACACAATCCTCATGAATCCTTTCCCCTTCCCATGGCTTCACCGTGTCAGTTTCTTTAGGCGTTCCATTACTGCTGTTCCCAAATGCGAACTCATCCAAACCACAGTCAGATGGTTGGACATCGCCATGATTGTGTGCATATGGCACTAGAGAGCATGTCCCACTCTTTCCTGTAGTCCACATTCCGGAGCCAGTGGCTTCCTTGTATATAGCGAAAGGATGTGCTGATACAAGGCTACAGGTGGGTGAAGAAGGGACAGTAACAGATGGAGGCCGAAAGCCGGCAAGCCATGCAGCATCAGGGGTAACTTGCCGGGCCGGGCTTGGTGGCATGGAAGAGGGCATAAAGACAAAGCTGGAGCCAACCCAAGGTGGCCGGGAGCTTGCATTATCCCAATCTGTCTTGATGCGTGGTGAACGGGCAGTGGGTGAGCTCAGAGGAGGAGTTACAGGGGCACTTATGGAACCTCCATGGACATAGAGGTCGTGGAGGTTAGGTGGCTTTGAAAATGTGGTGGCTGAGGAGAGGCTATTCAACCGCGGAGCGAGAGAGTTGCCTCGATTAGTACTGGTATTCTTGGCATTAGTGATCAAGGTTGAGGATGCAGGGCTCGCCAAGGTTGATGAGGCAGGGCTTGGGTTGTAGGATATGCATGGGCTTGGCTGGTAGGATGAGCAAGGGCTTGGTGATGCTGAGAGTCCAGTAACATTTATGCATTCTGCTGGTTTGCTTCCCTGCACTCAAATATGGAAGGTTGAATTTTAGTCAGGTGGTACAAGTTACTTCTCTAACAACAACTTGTGAGAATGCATCAAATGAAGACTAATCAAAATTATATAATTATAATAGTTCGTTTTACGGCACAACTATGCTATCATACAGTTTACACCACAGGAAAGTAATATACCATAGTCACCAAGAAACTAGTCATTTCCTGATCTAGAAGAATGAGAGTATCGCACAATTATGCAAAAAAATGATAAAGTAAAACTACCCTTGTTTAGTTCTTTTCAAGATTCAATCTTGCAAATGACATAATCTGTCGACACTTAAAGCAGCAAAATTCATTGTTAACTCCAGCCTAATTTGAACTTCTAAGTATTATTTCGCACAAATTTCCTAGACGAGTAAAGTAAACTTTATAATTGAAACATTGCTGTGACATGTAGTAAATGCTGAAACGAACAATGGCACTTCGGCATGTATCAGGATTCGCCCTGCCATTCTGACAGTAACTGCCACCATTGAGCACCTACACGGTTACACCAAATTCAAATTGTTGTCGTTATCTGCTCTCGCGATTAGCTTTCTGCAGTTTCCTTGTTTTTCATCCCACTTGCAAGGATGACTAGCTGGACCATACTTTATCACTGACCTCGGTCACAGTAAGTAGCACTTAATTCAACTATTGCAGTTGAAATGAATCCCCAAAGATCCCACCTCCATCCGCCAGTTGAAGTGAAGCCCTTTTGTTAGCAGAAATCAAAGGGACTCCATAGCCCCTTGTGAAGGCTCGCCTAATAGACCTTTACAACAGAGACATACTATGCACTCAACTATAAGATTTCGGCTCTCCTTTACTCCCCTTCTAACTGATACTACGTTGCAAGCTTGCAACTTAAAAAAGACAGCTAGTTTACAGTTTTCAAGCTAAAATGGGACTCGTTATTTACCCAATAAGCCGATTTTCTAGACCTCATCAAAATTTGCACATTTCTCTTTCCTCTTAACCCAATATTCGCCCTGCAATTGCGTTCACGTGACCATCTCCCTCTTCTACGCTCCCAATGGGATGTCAACCGAGGTCAGGAAAGTGCACGCCCCTCTCTTTTTGTGCAACCCACGGCCCACACGCTGCTGCGCCACGAAGAGGAGAGGCAGGGGAATCCGACGAAAGCCATTTACCTCGGCAAGCCGGAACCGAGTCCCGTTCTGCCAGCGGCGTTTGCCCCGACACAAGCGGGGACGCGACACTCGGATGTCTTAGAACGAAAGTTTTGCTCGTCGGCAAAGAGTGCATAAATTCTCTGTAAGAATTTATAGCGACAAGCCGACAAGGGTAATTTCGGGGCAAAGAATTGAGAAACCCAGTTTCCGGTGCCAACGACGGTGCTGATAGACGGAAAGTTTATCGTGCACCGACGTTTTAGGAGACCTGAATAACCTGAACAATCAATCCTAGCCGTCGAAAAAAAAGAAAAATAACCCACCACCGGCATGGCGACATCACCTGCACAGCGCCCTTTAGCAATTGAACGAGTAAACCGCTAACGTGTACCGCTAGCACTTGCCGGCCCCGGCTAGGTCAAGAGCTCCACGTTTGCGACGCTTCTCTCTTCCCCGTAGAGCTAAAAGGCATGGAGCGAATGGAGAGAAGGAGAGCAACGGCGGATGTACCTTGCGGTAGGTGGTGCCGTCGTCTTCGACGATCCACCCGGCCTCCTCGCATAGGGCCTTGAGGACGGCGTTGTTGTCGCAGTGCTTGGGGAGCCTGTAGTTGCCATGCGTCCGGAGGCCGGCATAGATCTTGGCGGCAATCGCCCGTCGCCGCCGCTCCCTCCGCTTGTTGTTCTCCCTCTCTCTCCACGTCGGCGTCCTCGTCGCCGACATCGCCTCCGCCACCCGTTCCCTCTCCTCCCGAACTACACCAGATCGACCGATAGACAGATCCGGCTAAAGACGAGCACGAACTTGGATCGAAGGAGGAAGAACACTGCCTCTGATGGCGGACAGTGATCAAAGTCCAAAGAAGGGAGGGGAGGAGATGGGTTTACGTTGGGCGAAGAGTGGATGTTTGTGATAATGCCCACGAACTATAACGTAATTACGGCGATGCCACAACTGCGCGCGACGCCAGAAGCGTGAGCCGCGGGGACGAAGGCGTGGGGCGAGCGGGGAGAATAACCGGAATAAAGAAAGCGGGACGGTGGCCGTTTCACATGATCCCGGGATTTATATTTAATCACTTTGCGGACGCCGGACGGCGTTTATTTATTTATTTTATATAATTTAAATTGGCCAGGTTTATTTAAATGTTTTTACATGATTATTAAGTCAATTTTTAATTTAATTTATGCGAATCGTTTGTCATGCAGATACTATCAATTTTAACAACTATGGTTAGATTACCTCTGGTTAAGATTAACCTTGGTTAATCAAAAGAGTGAAAGCACGTGTGATTTCTTTCCGATTCCGTGCATATATTTGGGCCACCTATCGGCCTTAAATAGGCTATACGGCTATACCTGAAAACTTCCATTCTCAGGCCCGCTAAATGGATGCATGCGGTTGGGGCGAATCAAATTGCGGAGCTTTGAATTTGAACCAAGTTCTTTCTTGGTCAGAGCAAACCGGTTCGGATCGGATCTTTTTTAAGATGAATAATTACAATTATTTTTTTTATTTTTTAATTGTAAAAAATAGAGATATAATTCTATGAACGGAGCTCCATGCACATGCACGCAAAGTGAAAGGTTTGCACAATTAATGATAGGCACATGTTGCAACGGAGGAGAAAGATCCATGGAGAATAGGACAAAATAGTATTCAGCGCATAAAATTCTTATGCAGGGGCGTTTGCATAGATCCCCAGTTTTAGTTTGTTCCATAGAGCGAAATTAACATATTTTTAACCCAATCAAATAATTATATATATATATATATGTATATTTATTTATTTTCCAACTCTTTTGAGAGATGGTGACGGGTAGGAGAAAGATTAATTTGGACCCAATCCGCATCGGATTCCAAACTTCGACTTCCGTGGAAAGCCAGGTGTCAGTCTTATCCAATCAAATTCCTTTTCCGAGTCTTTCCGGCGACGGTGACTCGTGAGTTCGAATATTTAGGCATCACAACTTTTTTAAAATAAAAAGAATGAGATAATCGAATTAAATGCACACAGAAACTATTTTGTATTTAATTTCGATGGATTGACCGGAATTAGTAACGTGGTCAAATTACTAAGCTCAATATCCATCCAATCGTCCACATCCAGCAAACGTTGACCAAGTACAAATGTTCAGCTAACGGCATGGAAAAGTCAGAGGCCGGGCACGTGAACGCAAGAATATGCCACGTGTACTGTGCTGAAATTGCCAACGCGAATACGAAGGTGGACACGGTTGGAATTAACTGATCGCAGCTTGTTAAAGTTATATAAGTAAGTATGTGATATTGATAGAGCTGCAACGTATCGTATCTGACTTTTTTGTTACTACCTGAACCTGACCTAAATACCATTAACCGATATCCGAACCCAACCTGAACTCAGATCAAGTATCATATTGCTCAACCCGACCCCGAGTCAGGTAGTTAAATAGGTACCCGCGGGTACCCGTATACACACAAAACAAGAATAAATTTATAAATTTAAACAGGTACCGCATTTAACTTGTGGCTTGCGGGTACCCAACCTACAGGAATGGGTACTGTTTGAGTTAAATCTTAGTTAAATGGCTGGGTTTGGGTTAAGATATTAGATAAGTGGACAAAGTTAGAATATTAGTACAAATAATTTATTTTAATTAAAATATAATATTATAAATTATTTAAAATTAAAATTAATATATAATCGGATTTGGGTTTCAGGTACCTAAAGGGTTAAACCCAAACCTAACACGGGTTACATAGGCTAAACCCATACCCGCCCCGTTTACGTAACTGGGTACTTGAACCCGGTGTAAACGGGTCGGGTACCTGAACCCGACTACCCAGATTGCCACCCCTAGATACTAAAAATTTAACTAGTTTTCGGGAATAGGAATAGGCATAATTCTGGATAAAAAATGGCTTTATAGTTAGCGCTTTATTTATTTGGGGGGAAAGTTAGAAGGAAAGGAGAAAAAATAGTAAGGAAAAGAGAAAAAATAGTAAGGAAAGAAGTATAAACATGTTTACTTAGCTAGATGGATAGTTGAGGTGGAAAAGTTAAGCATTAATCCCTTCATTCGCTTTCTGAAACTATGTCTTAACTTTACTAACTTCACACCTCGCTTTTTACCACATCGTTGCTCGTCCTTACTTACTATGAGCTTTTCAAGATTACTCGTTTTAGCGTTCGTTACTTAAGCTGTCGCTACTACTCGAGCTCACTGTCACTTCTCATTTGTTTTACTGCTACTTGTCCTCTCGTCGTTGCTTATATTTAATAATTTTATGATATTATTAATATATATATATATATATATAATATGAGTAAAAAAAATAAAAATTAATATATATATATATATATTAATCCTTCAAACCTACAGCATATTCTATCTTACTTAATTTTTTTATATATTTTTCATCCATCTACATAAATACAGTATTAGAGAGCGCCTACGCACTTAGGGTGATGGGACCCAATCAAAGTAGGTTTGGTCTAACCTGAATACCTGATCTAATGAGGCCGAAATGTCGCACCCGTTACGTATTTGCCGTACCCGTTATCACCGGCCAGCCGAACGTGGACCCCATAATCTGGTCAAATTATTATTGACCGGCGACCGCCAGGCGCCAGCCAGATCGTGGTTCAGAATTGACGTTGTATGACATAAACAGGTACAAAATTAGACCGGGTTGGGGAGCAGGACGAAATTGGGTGGTCGAGCCGGCAACATCCGCCGGGCATTGTTTTAGTCAAAACGTCGGTGGGGCTTAAACGAGCGGCGTTGACCGCGTGTTTTCTAGCTGGCACGAGGCAGGTGAGTCGGCTAGGCGACCTTATCCGTCTCCGCGCCCCTCTCTAATAATTTTCCTTCCTAAATTCCACTGTATATTCCTCCAGTCTACCCACAACTGCGCCTTTTTCTTTTTCTTTTTATTTTATTTTCTTTTTCTGTTGTACAATAACCCTATTACAGCTAAGATCCCACGCAGTGGCAGTGATAAATAAAATAATTATTTGCAATGCAAATAAAAAGAGATGGTACGCGGAGCAGAACAGCTCGAGATATTTGTTTTTAATTTTCTCGCCTGTTTCTTCCTCGTTTCTTCCATTGATTGCTTCAGCTTTCTTGATCTAGAAATCCTTCCTCTCCCTTGTGAACAACAATAAATTTGTAAGCTAACCATTTTTTTCCTCGTCATTACCTAAATCCTCTCCCCTCATCGAATCCATCTGTCACGGCTATCCGTGGCGGACTTGATGCATTCCGTTCTCTTCTAGGGTTTCGCTTCTGATCGGAGGGGAAAGGAGGAAGGAAGAGGAAAGATGATGTCCAGATCGTATACCAACCTTCTCGATCTAGCGTCGGGGAACTTCTCGGCGCTGAGCATGGGCGGCGGCGGCGGCGGCGGCGGAGGAGGGCGGGGGTTGAGGCGGATGCCGCGAGTGCTGACGGTGCCGGGGACGCTGGCCGAGCTGCAGGAGGAGGAGGAGCGGGCTAACAGCGTGGCGTCAGACGTGCAGTCGTCGCAGGCGCAGGAGCGCGTCATCATAGTTTCCAACCAGCTGCCGGTGCGCGCCCGCCGCCGGCCCGACGGTCGGGGATGGAGCTTCGCCTGGGACGAGGACTCGCTCATCCTCCAGCTCAAGGACGGCCTCACTGACGACATGGAGGTGCTCTACGTCGGCTCGCTCCACGTCGACGTCGAGCCCTGCGAGCAGGACGACGTTGCGCAGACTCTGCTCGAGCGCTTCACGTGCGTGCCCACCTTCCTCCCGCCGGACCTCCACGATCGCTTTTATCACGGGTTCTGCAAGCGCCGCCTCTGGCCCCTTTTCCACTACATGCTCCCTTTCTCCGCCTCCTCATCCTCCGGCGGCGGCCGGTACGACCGCTCCTTGTGGGAGGCCTACGTCCTCGCCAACAAGCTCTTCTCCGAGAAGGTCACTGAGGTGATCAATCCGGAGGAAGACTACGTGTGGATCCAGGACTACCACCTCATGGCGCTGCCCACCTTCCTCCGCCGCCGCTTCAACCGCCTTCGCATGGGCTTCTTCCTCCATGTCCCCTTTCCGTCCTCCGAGATTTACCGCACCCTCCCCTTCCGCGACGAGATCCTCAAGACCCTCCTCAACTGCGATCTCATCGGCTTTCACACTTTCGACTACGCTCGCCACTTCCTTTCCTGCTGCAGCCGCATGCTCGGCCTCGAGTACCAGTCCAAGCGCGGGTACATCGGCCTCGAGTATTTCGGTCGCACCATCGGAATCAAGATCATGCCCGTCGGTATCCACATGGGCCAGCTCCAATCGGTGCTCCGACTTCCTGATAGGGAGTGGCGGGTCAACGAGCTACGCCAGCAGTTCGACGGAAAGACCATACTTTTGGGCGTTGATGACATGGACATCTTCAAGGGGATCAATCTGAAGCTGCTTGCCTTCGAGCATATGCTGAAACTTCACCCCAAGTGGCAGGGAAGGGCGGTCCTCGTTCAGATCGCCAATCCAGCGAGGGCCCAGGGGAAGGACCTGAAGGAGATCCAGGACGAGATTGAAGAGAGCTGCGAAAGGATCAATAAGGAATTTGGTCGCGAGGGATACAACCCTGTGGTTCTCATCGAACGCCCCATGTCGGCTGTTGAGAGGATTGCTTACTATACAATTGCAGAATGTGTGGTAGTCACTGCCGTCAGAGATGGAATGAACCTAACACCTTACGAATATATCGTCTGCCGAGAGGGGATCTCTGATTCAAAGGGTTCAGAGGCTAATTCCCCACGAAAGAGCATGCTGGTGGTCTCAGAGTTCATTGGTTGCTCGCCGTCTCTCAGCGGTGCAATTCGGATCAACCCATGGAATATAGAGACTACAGGGGAAGCCATGAATGAGGCAATCTCTCTTTCTGATGCAGAGAAACAACTTCGGCATGAGAAACACTACCGATATGTGAGCACTCATGATGTTGCTTATTGGTCGAAGAGCTTCATGCAGGACATGGAAAGGACTTGCAAGGATCATTTCAGGAGAAACTGTTGGGGCATTGGTCTTGGGTTTGGATTTAGAGTGGTTGCTATGGATCCTAATTTCAGGAAGCTTCAGATCGATGGAATTGTCTCAGCTTATGCAAAAGCTGAGAGAAGGGTCATCTTGCTGGATTATGATGGAACGTTGGTGCCTCAGACATCCATCGATAGGAAGCCCAGTGCACAAGTTATTAGGATAATCAATGATCTCTGTGAAGATGAGAAGAATGTAGTTTTTATTGTCAGCGGAAGGGATCGGCAAAAGTTAGAGGAATGGTTTTTGCCATGCGTGAAGCTTGGAATTGCTGCTGAACATGGATATTTCATTAGGTACATCTTTCTCTTTTGCTGTTTAAATTCCAATTAGAGAGTTAACTAATGCCAATTGAATAATTAGCTCTTTGAGTTTGTGAGATATTATCAAATCTCTAGAACCAATAGTTTAATGATCTGGTCATGTCTTTCATAGTGGTTATTTGCTGCTGCAAGATTTAGGAGTATCATAAACTTTCCTGCTGATCATTGACCTTGAAAATACTCTCATTGGTTCAAAATGAGGTAACCTCATCATCAAAAAGTTGAATAGTCTCATGTCTTACACTGAATGCAATTATATGTGATCATCAAATGTTTTCTGTTGCATGCTTTGAATTTGGAGCTTTTTTAAACGTTAGTAATTGTGTAAAGGTGTCTTTCACATTTATGGAAGATGCTTCGTAGTAGAGGAACTGAGAATTGCGAATGAAATGCATTCCTTCTAAATATTCCATTTTGCTTGTGGTTATGCTGTTGAATCAGGTGAAGTAGAAAGGCTGGCTGAGTTGCTGGTATTAACATTTTCTTGTCGTCTCAATATTGCAGGTGGCCTGAGGGCGAAGAATGGAAAACCTATAGTCAGAACACTGATTTTACATGGAAGCAGATTGCTGAACCAGTGATGAATCTTTATACAGAGTCCACAGATGGGTCTTCTATTGAATCCAAAGAAAGCGCTTTAGTTTGGCACCACAGGGATGCGGATCCTGGCTTTGGGTCTGCTCAAGCAAAGGAAATGCTTGACCAACTAGAAAGTGTACTCGCAAATGAACCAGTCTCAGTGAAGAGTGGCCAGTTCATTGTTGAAGTGAAACCACAGGTATGCATTTCTATGATGTATTGTTGACTTCTTAAACATGGCTAATCTCAAAACATGTCATTCTCTACGCCATTTTGCCTTTGATGAACAGATTGCACCGTGCTTAGTAGCTGTAGATGTAACTAGCTAATGAACAGTTTCCAATCGCAGAACTTCTACTTACATGCAAACTGCCACATCATACGCATGATCCTGCCTTAGACTTTATGATGCTTCAATTCATGATGTAGGAAACCTTGCTTAATTAGCATTCATGAACGATGCATTTCCTTGTGCCTTCTGTTGTTTTTACAGGGAGTTACGAAAGGCCTAGTAGCAGAGAAGATACTATCATCAATGGCCGAGAATGGGAGAGCAGCTGATTTTGTGTTGTGCATTGGTGATGACCGGTCCGATGAGGACATGTTTGAAGACATTGCTGGTGCAGTGGCAAAGAAATTGGTTGCTCCTTCTTCATTGCTTTTTGGCTGCACTGTTGGCCAAAAACCAAGCAAGGCACGGTATTACCTGGACGATACAACTGATGTCTTAAACACACTTGCAGCACTTGCAGATGCTTCTTAATCGTCTTCACTCGAGTATGGATCTGAACCACCTCATTTGCTTGGATCAAACTTGATAAATCATAATGAGTATGCTTCCAAGAACTTCCTAGTGTTCCATCTGAGCATGGTGAATCAAACTTTTCTGCCGTGGTACTTGAGTTTGATATTGATTTGGGAAAATTATTCAGAGATTTAGTGGGTGGTGAAGGCATTTCCAAGTGTAAACTAAGCTGACGAAGGAACTTCTGAGGTAGAAGTTCTGCTATTGGATTGATTTGAAACCAGTTGAGAAAGAAGACCTTTATTGTTTCTCATTTTGGCATTGAAAATTTGCTGTAGGAGGTTCATAGTTTCTGATAATTCAATAGACCAGGTGAATATTACTGATAGAATAGGTTCGTCAACTAAAGGGTGATTTTTCATAACAAACAATCTTTTTGGGTTACAAATTTCTGCTGTTACTGCATTTGTGCGACTGGCTCGTCATCTATTCTTCTCAATTGTAGAAAGCAAGGGCCCTGAAGTTCAACAAGGTGTTTGTTAGTTGTTATTTCAATGAGATTATTTGAATTTATTCTAACTTGGTTTGTAGGAGCCATTATCAATCTTTGACAGCGGTTGCATTACGTAATTTCTTATATTATGATGAACTTGAAGAATTATTGCATTGTTCTTCTGTTTGGTAATAGCATCTTTGCTAAAATGCTGGCTCATATTCATTTGCTTTATCTCAGTGCAATGTCTTCAGTGGTGCTGATAGATTGCTTGGTTTCTTGTACATGGCATGAAGATAATGAACTTCTTTTCTCTCCTTTCTTTCACTTTCTTTTTGTCCAGGAAAATGAAAGAATTTTTTTTTCTTTTCCTCCTGTTTTCCTTCGCATGAAACAATGGAAACCTTTTCCTCCTGTTTTCCTTCGCATGAAACAATGTAAACCTCTGCTGATAACAGAAATCGCATTTCTGTTCAAGTAAATTTCTCATGTGCAACTGATACGCATGAGTCAGAAATATGACCTTTGAGTATTGAGCAGGAAATGGCACGAGAAATTTCCTCTTTCAGTTCCTGCCTTTATGTCACTTTCCGTCCTTGGTATCAATCGTTGAACACGATTTACAGATGAGAACAGAATCATTTGTCGGGGTAAATCATAAATGATGTGCTTTGCTGCTCATTTACGAAAATTGACTCTTTTCTGACACATGCTTTCAATCAAAATCATATGCTTGAATATGACTCGATAAATGCGTAGAGGACAAAGAGCAAAGAGGTTCTTATGGTTTCAAACTCATGCTAAATTGTGAGATTATCTAATCAACTGAGCATTATGACTTGAGTGTTGGACACAATTAAATCTTAATTTATTTCACTTGCCTCTTCTTAAGAATTGCTCTGACACTTTCACTTTGTGTTCTATTGTTTTGTACAGTTTCATAATTTACTTCTACTGTCTTATTGTTTTGTACATTTTCACTTGCTGTGTAGCTAAGTTGACAAGTTGTCAACCTATTAGCCTCTTAACTCATTGTGACTTTTGAACAAAAGAGGACAATTGTAACAACTAACAAATGCTATCTCAATTATTGTAACAACTAACAAATGCCTGGCTAAAATATAAATACACTAGAAAACCCACTAAGTGTGTCAAGTACTGCTACTGAGTTCATTCACTTGTACTATTTCTTGACTGTGTTACTTCTAGAAGTAACATTTTAGTTCGTTTCCTCATAGAGGGAGAAAATTTTTTATGCAAGGTCAGAGAAGGGGATAATCACGGAGAAAATTTTTTATGCAGACTCACTCGTAAAAAAAATTAGAAAAAGGGTGCTATTATTACCCGTTGTGATATTTATGTAGTATGTGAATTTTACACTCTGTTTTCTTGTAAGGAAAGAAAAACAAAAAGAAGAAAAAAAATAAGAAAGAAGATAAAAGTAGAGAGAACAGGTCAAAAAACACGTGCAACGCACGTGATAAGCTTCAATCAAAAGAGGCATCAAAAGGAGCTGCTCGCCCTAGCAAGACGCAAGCAACGTCCATCGTCGCTAGCCCGAGAAGGCGTCGAATGAAGCCAACAGGAATCACTCGCCCTAGCAAGACGCGAGAAAGAGAAAGGGGGATCAAACTCGGCGTCGGTGTCATGAGCATGGGAGACAGGGTGTCGGCGTTGGCGAGCGGCCTCCTCGCTACTTGCCTTTTGCCCTCAGCCTCGCCCCAATAGACATGGGTAGGGATTGAACTTAGTGGCAACATCGTGAGCATGGGAGAAAGGGAAAAAGGTCAAGCGGCGTCGGCGAGCAGCATCGACATCATTAGCACAGGAGATAGGGTGTCACTGTCGTGAGCACGGGAGAAAGGGCAAAAGGTCGAGTGGCGTCAGCAAGCGGCGCTAGCTGCATTAGCTCACGGCGTTGGCACTGTGAGCATGGGAGAAAGGGCAAGCAGCATCAGCTAGTGGCATCAGCATCGGTGAGTGACGTGAAGGTTGAAAAACATCGTTCCCAGCTTATTCGCCCGATTTGGGAGGATCAGATAGGGAGGAAAAAAGTAAATCTTTTCATCTATTTTTCCTTCTAAAGTTTTTCGTCTGCCTAAGAAAATAGCGAAAATTTACTAAATCTGTATATTATCTCTACACAGTGTTAAAGTTGATTCTAAATAGTACAAATCTGTGAAGGATGAAGATAATTCTACTAGAAAATTTTTATAGAAGAGGTTCTTATGATCACATTTCTCCCGTGGCAAGCGGCATCAGCTTGTGGCATCAGCATCAGTGAGTGGCGTGAAGGTTGAAAAACATCGTTCCCACCTTTTTTGCCCGATTTGGGAGGACTAGATAGGGAGGAAAAAAGTAAATTTTTTTCATCTATTTTTCCTTCTAGTTTTTCGTCCGCCAGCGAAAATTTACTAAATCTGCCTATTATCTCTAGACAGTGTTAAAGTTGATTCTAAATAGTATATATATATATATAGTTAATTATTCTAAAACACTATTTAAATATAATATTACCTTCTTTTTGTTCAATCTATACAACATTTATAAGCGCATAAATAATTGAATAAATTTTGTACCTATTGGTATACGATGATCTTTTGACAATTTATGTCTAAATCACATCAAGTTAGATTGTTGTTGATGAAGAGTACGAACAAAAATTATTAAAAATTATCCGTAGGTGGGTTTTGTGCTAAATATTTTAAATAAATGCAGCTCCTCGGGCTTACTTGATAAATTTATTTGCTTAATACATACTCATTGACTTGGGAATCGCTAATTAATCCAATCGGCTAAATTTAAACAAAAACTAAAACTCTAAAATTAAAATACATAATTATAATGTATTGTAAAGCTTCAACTAATCATAATTTTAATAAAGAATATTGAGAGTCAACGATGATAGATGAAAAATGTCACTCTAAAAAAAAAAATTCTAAAAGGGCATTTTGTGTGGCCCATATCAAAGACAAGACAAATAACTCTTGAGATAGAAGAGATACTTAAAAGTGAGAGCTCTTAGGAGATCGTTTTCAGATCACTCTTTGACACCATGTTTACTAACGAGAAAAACGAGAGAAGGAATAGAAAAAAAAAAAAAGTTTTTCATGGTTAATCTTGGACGGACGGAAAAGTTAAAAAAAAATTGAAGGAAAATATAATATTTTTTTCTCATTTCGTAATTCACCCAATTCGAATGGAAAATGAACGGAGAAAAAAACAACGCATTGTCTCTCGCCTCTCGCACTCTTCTCAAGCATACTTTGACGAACACCGTTGCGTCTACTCGCTCGCTATGTTCATCGTCGGGAAGAAGATGACTGCTATCGGATTGGAGACAAAGCCTACTTGCCTGCCTTGCCTGCGTTCGCGTAGAACCCATCGACGAAGACAGAGATGATGCCTACCTGCCTCGCCTACTCGCCTTGCTTGCCACGCCAAAGCCTGCTTGCCTCGCCTTTGTGTAGAACCCGTCGACGGAGATGAAGTCGAACCTGTCGACGGAGACGAAGCTTGCCTGCCCGCCTCTTCTGCGTTCGCTTCTGCCTACATTTGCATAGAACTCGTCGACGGAGACGGAGACAAAGCTTGCTTGCCGATGGAGACGAAGCCTGCCTGCCTCGTCGCTGGAGATGAAGCCTACCTTCCTCGCCTGCATGTAGAACCCATCGACGGAGACAAAGCCTGCCTGCCTGCCTGGCTTGCGTTCAAGTCGGCCTCACCTGCCTTGCCTATATTCGTGTAGAACCCATCGACAAGACGAAGGCAATGCCTACCTGCCTCGCTTGCCCCCTTGCCTACCTGCCTCGCCGACAGAGACAAAGCCTAACTACCTCACCTCATTGTCCTACCTCGTCGTTCGCCTCCTTGCCCACCACTTGCCGCTGCCGTCCACACTCGCACAGACCTTTTTTTTTCCTTTTCTAAATCACATGATTCACACTTATCCCTTTTTTTTTTTTTTTCTCCCTCTCATTTCCGTCATATCCGGTAAACACAGCCTGAGAGAAAAGGCACCCGAGAGATAACTTTATAGAAAGACCTTCTAAGATAGCTCTTTAGTAAGACTAATTAATATTTAATTGCACTTGTATGTATAATTCTCTTGCCTAATATTTTGGTCCTATTTAAGGGGCTTAAACGACCCAAAGCTACATTGCTTATCATTCACTCCCTTAAATCAAATATCCTCCATATCATATAAATAGTTTAAAAGACCGACAAGGGTTAGATACACAACTCATTAACAAAAATCCTATTGTATTTTTTAGATATATTGTGACTTGAGTGTAGAAGGCTAAGTAAACAAAAATCAAGTATATATTCATAAAAAAATATGATAAAATATGTTTTACAATAACCTTACAAACATACAATTCAAGCACTAATATTAATAACAAGCGGTAGTAAAGAATTTTCTATTTTAATTATAATGCATAATATATGAGGCGAACAAAATCCCTCCAAAATGCTAAAGTGTTATAGTAATGAATAAACTTGTTAGAATTAAATTTAGGTCTAAATGTGATTGAACCGGATAGAACCAAATCAATTTTGCATTAAGGTTAAATCAAGATGAACCAAACCCAATTAAATTTACATTACTCTCTGCGGAAGAACAGAGAATTTGTTCCGGGTAGGTTTTCTTCGTGCAAACGTGTCGGTGGTCTCTCTGTGCAGATCAAAAATTGGCGGCGGAACAGGCGATCAAAGTAAATTCGAATGGTCGGGAGCCGTATGAAGGGCGGATCGGTCCGTCGGGAACAGGGTGGTGGGTTCGGCGGAGATCAAGCGGAGCCGAAAAGGGGCAGACGTGACGCTGTAGATGAGGTCGGTTGGCCGAGCGGGGAAGCGGGTATCGCGGCGGCGGAGCGAGAAGGCTTTACCGAGGCACGGGCGGGGCGCCGATGGGAGGTTGGAGGGATGCTCGGAGGCGGCGGCGAACGCGCTCGATTTTTGGCAGCGGCGGTTATAGTTTACATATTGAGAAAGGATGTGTATTGATTTTTAGTTTTAAACGTTGTAAAATAAAAATTCACTAAAATTATTACCCAGATTAAATAGAGAAGCCAACCTTCCTGCTATCTCATTCTCGACAATACAATAATGATACAAGTACTGCAACGCCCCCGAGATGTGAAAGCGCCACTACCACCTACAGTGACGAAGCAGAGCCGGGCACGGGCTTGGCGCCGCCGCCTCCGCCGACTTCGCCTCGTCTCCTGGTCCCTGTATGTCGGCGCGGTTTTCCTGTGATGCCCCCGCGGGGGCGGAACCGAAACGGTTGAGATCCATGCCGCTTTTTAGTTGAAACATTCAATCCTTTCACGTGCTCCAGCTATTGTTCTTACCCCCTTCGTCCCGCTGCTTCTCCGTATCGGTGGCATCTGGCAGGCTCAAGTTGGACCGTTTGATGTTGCTGGTGTTACCGTATCCCGTTCCGCCGGTCGATGAGGAACCTCGACTTGCTCCCGGTACGTGCTCCGTCTCGATAATTGTTGTTCTCACCGATGATGTTGAATGTTTTTAGGTTATGTGTGATTCTTCTTTCTGTGTTGTCTGTTCCATTTCTGCTATTCGACTTCGTTTAGCTAAGCCCGTCGCTGTTTTATGAAAAAGTTCTTCTGTTTTTTTGGTTGAATACTTACACAATTACCTTTCGTTTGATCAAATTTGCTATTGGCTTTTGTTTGAAGAAACTTTTTGCTCAATTAGGATCTGTTCCGTTCCCTATAACTCAGGGTTGGAACAGGATGATGTGTCCTGTTTCTAGTATGGAAATTTGAGGGCTCTGAGCATTTATTCTTGTCCTAATTGGCGTACGTTCAAGAGTTAGTTGGCTTCTTACCATGACGAAGAGCGTCAATAGGAATTCTTATAAAGTGGGAACGTACAGCAGTTTAATCGGTCATGTCAGGGATGACTATGGCGCCATTGGAGATCACCTTTGCAGCCATGTACATCTCACCAACTTCATACATTTGAAGAACCACATGCATCGTCTGAGCACCAACTTCCCTGAGAGATACCTTACGGAGGATCTTATTATGCTTCAGAAGTTGAGGACGCTGAGAGACCCCTCAGCTAGCCCTGGTTCGAGGGTCTCCCCTAAAATCGTGGGAAGCTTTGTTATGAAATCTCCGAAGCATCGTTCAACCAATGGCAAGAGGAGATCTAGAGGAGTTCATCGAGTGAGGAAATCCAAAAGTTTGCCACTTGCTGGTAGTGTTGCAACAGCAAAGGTCGCTGCTGTGGAAGAGGCTGGTCCCTATGATATCAAAGAAAGTGGCAGGGATGCAGACATAACCAAAGGGGAAATGACTGGCACAAGAAGTTGGAAGTGTGATTCCCTGTCTGAAAGCCAGGTTACTTTTAAGGATGAAGCCTCAAACGTGGCAGGGCTGGAGAAAAGGGCGTTCCATAACGGTGCAAATGATCAGATTCTTCATCCCAAGGCACTCTCAGAGCAACTGCAAAAAGTCGCATCTCCGACAGGCAAGTTAATCAAGAAAGATATTGACTTGGTTCAGAATGGTAGGCATGAGAGTATTGGGAGAACCAGTGATGATCCAGGGATCATGCATGACTATTGTGGCTGGTCGAACAAAGAGAGGAAGTTCAAACTAAAAGTTGCAAGGCAAGAACATCGATCTATTTTTCCAGGAGGTGTTGATGCTCGTTGTAAATCCATGGTTGCCCCAGTCCCAGGAGCCCAAGATTCCAAGAACCACAATGATTGTCTGGAAAATGAGCTAGAGGCCGCACAAGTACAGGGGAATGTATGTGGTATTCCTTGGAATTGGTCTAGGATCCATCATCAAGGTAAGACATTTCTTGATATAGCTGGGAGGAGTTTGTCCTGTGGGCTATCTGATTCTAGAATAAAGAATTGCGAAGGCTTAGTTCCACAAAAAGGACATAGTTTGAAACTTGCCACTGTGTCTGATCATACTACTATATCAAAAAGTTCGGAAGTGCTACCATTACTATCTGAGGCACAGGAATCTCAGGGTAGTACTTCTAATGATTTTCTATCCAGGGATCATTCAGTTGATCTAGAAGTATTCTCTAATCATAGATTCAGGCATGATAGGAACTCTGATGTTGCCTCTGAATCGACATCCAGTTGGGAAATATTAAGACGATATAGCCATAGCAGATACAGAAGTTTGACACAGAAGTACACGCCAAAAACCTTCAAAGACCTCGTTGGACAAAGCTTGATTGTTCAAGCTCTTTCGAATGCAATTTTGCGTAGAAAATTTGGGCTAATTTATGCCTTTTTTGGACTCCATGGGACAGGGAAGACATCTTGTGCCCGAGTATTTGCTAAAGCTCTGAATTGTCGGTCCGTGGATCAACCAAAACCTTGTGATGTTTGTAGCTCCTGCATCTCAAATAATCTAGGTAGGAGCAAAGATGTGCTGGAAGTGGGGCCCGTTGGTAGCTTTGATTTTGGAAGCATCAATAATGTATTTAATAATATGATGTTGTCGCCAAGATCATCACGTTATAGGGTGTTTATTTTTGATGATTGTGACAGCTTGTCCCCAAATTTATGGAGTGCCATCTCAAAGGTCATTGCACTAGCACCAAGACATGTGATTTTGGTTCTTATCTGTTCAAGTCTTGACCGGTTGCCTCATCTTATCAAATCCAGATGCCAGAAGTTCTTTTTTCCAAAAGTGAAAGACTCTGAAATTATCTCTACTTTGCAATGGATTGCAACCAGTGAAGGCATAGAAATTGACAAGGATGCTTTGAAAGTAATAGCGTCACAATCATATGGTTCTCTGAGAGATGCTTTAATGATACTTGATCAACTAAGCTTGCTAGGGAAGAAAATTTCTCTTCCACTTGTCCAGGAGCTTGTAAGTCCATCATTCTACCATCTCATTGCCTTAATATCAACCCAGTACTCCAGTAGTAGTATTTTACATTTTTTTTTGTAAATTAGTGTAGGACTATCACTGTTGCACCTTCTTCTTCTGCCATTTTAACTGAACTTCTATGCTGAACATATTCACATTTTTAATGTTGCCTACTCCCGTACCAGATTTTAAGGACTTGTTCCACACTGAGCAGGATGCCCAAAATGTATACACGAGGTTGAACTACGGCTAGCCAGGCAGTTGGTAAACAATGGATACAAATACAATATATATAATTAATTTTACGATTTATTACAATATATAATGGGCATGAAACTCATACCGTACAATATGTATTCGTCCGATAGAAAATTGGCACGGATACCAACTCTAAGATTTTATACCCTGTTTCTATGGTTTCTGAAGTTGTATTTTATAGCATCTCAGTTGCATTTTTGCATTCTGCACTACAGGGATTATAATTTTAGATTTAATCCTTTCATTTTCTTTGGGTAAAAGAAATGAAGTCATCGGACGGTTTTATTTTTGTTTACTCATTATAATGTAGGTAAAATGTGAAAGCATTAGATATATATTGAACTAAAAGCTGCGCTTTCCTGTTATAGGTTACTGAAATAACTAAGTTCAAAATCTTCCATTTAAATTTTATCTCTTTTGTGATTTATATGGACATCAATTTTTGAAATACGGATGCATAAGTTATTATTTGTCATTTTGTTATTCATATATACTCTAATGTTAATTGCATAATTAAATTTTGTTAGTCATATATGTGACATAGTTGTAGAGTTGATTGTCATCTTCCTTCCAGATATTTGTCAGTTTTGAAGCCTTCATTTCCTTTCATTATTAATTGTGTTACATGGTAGATGTTATTAATTGTGTTACATGGTAGATGAACTGACCACTTTGAAATATAGTTTGGAAGCCTTGGAATATGTTTTCTGTCAAACTTGTATAATTTTATATTGAATGATCTATGTTTGAGTGCAACTTTATTAGAACAATAAATTTTCATGTCACTAATTATGTAAGCATGACACCGTAGTAAAATTTGGAAATATTTATGTCTGCTAAGAAGTTATTGGAACATGCTTAGTGAAAGCCTAATATTTATGTTTTATCCAGGTTGGTTTAGTGTCTGATGAGGAACTGGTGGACTTGCTTGATATGGCATTATCTGCAGACACTGTCAACACCGTGAACAAATTAAGAGAGATTAGGGAATTTGGAATAGATCCTGTTGTATTAATGTCACAGCTTGCAACTATGATAACAGATATTCTTGCTGGTAGAAGTGTCTTCACACAAGATAGACTACAAAGAAAGTTTTTCTGTCGGCCAACTTGTGAGTTCACTATTGGGGTCGAACTATTTACATTCTCTTCATCTTCGCATGCTGCTTCTTACTTATGAAGACCTCCTAGTTCTGATTGGTTCTTGCATGATACGTGAGTTTACTCATCTTGGTTTTGCTAAATGAATCGGCCAATACTAATATTATCTATTTATTTTGTTGGTTTCAGTATCCAAGGAGGATATGGAGAGATTGCGACAGGCTCTCAAGAAGTTGTGTGGGGCTGAAAAACAGTTGAGGGCTTCCAATGAAAAACTTACTTGGCTAACGGCTGCCCTTCTTCAGCTTGATCCAGATCAGCAATTTATACTACCCACTTCATCCACAGATGGAAATCTCAATCACAATCCAAATATCGTGAGAGAAGTGCCTAGGAGCTCTTTTAACAAACAGGATAAGATGCAACATGCGAACAAGAGCTTTCCAAGAGGAGCTGGCCTGGGGAACAGCAGAAGTGAAGGTGCTAATGGCATAAATAATTGTGTTACAATTGGTAGTGGCATTGTGCATAATGAACAGACTTCACACCATCAAATATTTTCTGGTCAAGCTATTGAAGAAAGTAACGCTCATTACACTGGAAATAGATACTGTAATACTGAAAAGATATGGCAAGCAGTACTAGAGCATATCCCATCAGATACATTAAGACAGTTCTTGTATCACGAAGGAAATTTGAGTTCAGTTAGATTAGCTGCTGGTATGTTCTTCAATACCATATTTAACATAAGTGAAGTTTTTAATTCTTTTTCTATTCTAACACATGTTCTTTTATTGAACTAAATCTTATTCAGTTATGATCTGTCATTCAAACCTGACAGTTCAGTTATGATATGTGGACCTAATGGCCCTAACTAGTATAGACTTTTAGATTTGTGGTAAAATGTGCTCACTAAGAGATGTGTTTTCTAAATATTGATGAATAAACTCTTAATTGATTTTCTTTTAGCGATCGTGTCATGTGATTCCTCAATCTGTAATGGTCGTTAAATATGACTTAGAATCAACGTTCAAAACGCACTAAATTCTCATGATTAACTACCACATATAAATGATAATGTCACACTTCAACATATTATACAACCACATGACATAATAACTTGACATAGATAACATAACTTACACATTCTATTATCCAACTCATAATTATTCTATACAACATTCATTTTATTCAATTGAAAATTAAACCAAATTTAATTAGTTAACAAAAATTTAAGTCAACAATTTCAATTACTATAGTTCATAGTTTAATAGTTTTATAATAATTCACAAACCAACACAATAATCTTTGCATACTATTGAGCTAAAACTTATACCATATTAAAATCTCTGGTTGACAATGACTACTATCTACCACTCTCTAGAAGATGCTAGATCAGAACCTAAACTAAATAAAGGGTGTTGGCAAAACATATCCAAGTAACATAGTTAAAATATTGAACTAACTGGCCAAAGTTGTCCATTTGATTCACTCTTGGATAGAGTTCTAGCGCTAGCTCAAACTAATGGAACGTCTATCCAACACCTAGCCCCCTAGCATTACCCAACTGTCAACCTGGTAATGACTCTATATGGTCAACCATAGTCAATGTGGCTCATCGGACTATGCATATGAAGTGGCCTGCTAGTATCATCTACTAAACAAATCAAATCAAAAATCATAACCATTCTTATTCATACAACACATATCCAATTTCCAAATCTATGAACATATCATAAATTAGATATGCAAATAAGCTCTACTCAATATATAAATAAAAAAGCTTATCCAATCTATCTGTTTACATCATCACAATAACATAATCACAATATGTCAATCTACTAGCATTATTCAAAGGACGCAAGGTAGAGGGCAAAGGTAGCAGAACCAAAGCAAGCAACAAATAAAAGATGCACGTGTCTTTACTTGTTACTATCTCGACAAAAAATGTGTTTTAACTAAGCAACATTTCACAAATGACACCATATGAGAAACCGAGTAGGGTAGATCCCTACCTTGCAGTTGTTATTCCTTTGTCCGTAGTTCTATTCAAATTCTCCTCCTACCTCCAAATACCTTCGTTTCTTTACAATTTTGTATAGAAAAACTTGTTATTCCCCAACTAATTGATAATCACTACACCTAAGTCTCTCTATCTATTTATTATCCATGCATATATTACACAATTATGAATATGGAAAACATGAAAATCATAGCATATATGCATGTAGCCTCATTAATTTAATTACAATTATAGCACTGCATTAACTAAGTGGGGCTGGAGTTGCACATACTGACAAGATTATATACAGCCTTGTAACACATTTTTTTACTTTATTCATTTGCTATAGATTTTATACAATACTAGACCCTAATGTGAAAAATACTATGACATGCTTATGGAATGTGTATTTCCTTCTATTAAGGTTATTATGTATGCATGTGACAATCTGAAGCTAAAACTATTATCTAAGTATTATGCACTATTATCTAATTACTATGCATATAATAACAATGATACCTTTTAAATGTGAATATAATAAAATATATGCTAAACATATTATTCAATGATTAGTATCTAAGGCATACATCAACAGATCATTGTTGTCCAACTTTAGGAAGAAGATGGAGGTAGACATGCCAAGATCCACACTGAGGAGAAGGGAGAGGAACGGTTGCTGGAGGCTCACCAGAAGATGTGGAGGAAGACATGTGGACGAAGAAAGGGAAAAACATAGTTTCAATCAAAAATACACCAGAGGTGTTAGCAACATTGTTTCAATCGAAAGTGACATGTGGAGGAGGAAAAGGGAAAAAAAATGAAATTGTGAGAAAAGGGTTTTTGCGGTTGACAATATATGGTTTTGGTAATTTTTGTAAAAAAGTTCATAAATTTAGGTAACTTGCATCTAATTCCTCTTGGGCATATAAACCAGCTCCTATAGAAAATAAAAAATCAATTATAATAAATAACCCTATTATTCTTTTTATTACGTTAACATTTACATTGTGTATCTCAAAAGAAAAGTGAAAAGGGACAAAAGTATTATGGATTATAATATAAGAGGATAGAAAAACATTAAAAAATTTCCGAAGTATATTTCCTTTAAGAAAAATAAATAAGAAAAGAGTTGAGCAAAAGCGAGGATATGTGCACTAGTAGAGGTGAGAATTCAGTGAACATGAGCTTGAATTCACTAGTTTTTGTCTAAATTAGATGGAGCCCAATGGAGAAAAAAAAATTCCATCTAATTTCCTTTTATCATATCCCTTTCTATCTTGTGCAACTCTTCTTGTTTGTTGTTATGCTCCATTTTCTTTTTGTTAAGATTGCTTAACTAGGTAGAGACCAAGGCTTATAATATCGGTCTATATTACGTGGTAGGCTTGGTACATGGTTCACACTAACCAGCTATATGTCAAGTTATGCTATCGTTATTATAATATAATATTTTATTATATAATGTAGTGTATTGTCTGTCAGTGTGCTTGGTTTATACTAGTTGGTAGATTTATATGTATCAGTTTGAATTGATATTTTAAACTATGGTTGAGACTATTCAATGCTTTATAAAACAGTAGCAATGGTGAATCATTGATGGTCTGAGAAAGTAGGTGAGTTTCTAAAAGTTTCCTCAACTAATATTATCGTATGATAAGAAATTTACTTGAACAATTGTGAAGCATATACTGCTTTCTGTTCTGAAAATTAAATGACAAGTGATATTGCTTCCACTGCAGCTGCTACTGTATATTTGATGTTCAGCTCAAACGCAGCTAAATATAGAGCGGAAAAGTTCAGAGGGCAGATTTTACATGCATTTGAGTTTGTACTAGCTTCTCCAGTATTACTTAAAATCCAATGTAAACCAAGGATTGGTGCTACATCTGATGTCCAGGTTGCTCCAACCTTCTCTAGCTCCGAGAGTGGTTCTTCTATAATGAGAAGAAAGAAAAACCCTTTGAAGAAGAAAAGGCCACTTTATTCGAGCTCTGCAGATCTTGCAGGGACGCTTGTAGAAAAAAACACTCTTGGAAAGATTCACTCTATGCATGCTGGTCCTCATGTGATAACCGAAGATGAAATCATTGAGGTTGGATTTCATGGTCATGAACTAACAAATAAGACCCGGGGTTCAAAGGAAAAGGTTAACGTAAGGGAAGAAGCATCAACTTCGCAACACCACGTTAATTTTGTTTCTTCCTCAGAAAGGAAGGAAAATAGCCACAGTCAAAGAAAAAGCATAATCAGAGGTAAAGTGTCCCTTGCACACATCATTCAATGGGCAGATGGTTGTTCGTACAACAGTGGGGGGTCAAGGCATAAAACCATGTCAGGAGAAAAGCTCGAAAAGGAGAATATGTGAGTAAATCACTCTGCTCATAGCCCTTTTACCAATCAGCTACTCTTTCATGGTCTAGTGCAAAAGGATGTTTGAGAATCTTCAGCATTCTTTCAAATTAATAAGCATTTTTGTTAAAAAAAAATGTCGATGTATAGTTTTTGTAAATTTGTAAAGGTGGTTTAAATTTTATGTACGGCTCATTTGATATTGTTGTTCTTGTTATCTTTTTTGATGATATTTACTAGTAGTGACAACAAAAAACATCATTTAAAAAATAATTGAGAAGAAAATTGCAATTAAAGATCTTGGAAAACTTAGATATTTCCTCAGAATTGAATTTATCTTCAAGATAGTGGGATATCTTCTTCCTAAGAAAAAAGTATTCTTGCAGTATTGTACTATAATAAGAATGAAATTTCCTAGTTCCATAATAATCTAGTAATAGCCAGATAGGTTAATTAATATTCTCTTTCTCCATTTTATAGTTGGAACCTGTTACAAAAGGCATTAAACTCGGTAGCATAATAGTTACCCTGCCTATCTTTTTCTTTTCCATACAATCATACTAATATATGCACTCCTTAATTAGTTTTAAAAAGGAGCATATAATCTAGTTAAATAGAGCTTAGGAATATTTGGAAATCTAGTCATTAACTATACCTCACCATTGTCACTTGTTTGTAACTCAATGTCTTTAAGTGTTATGACTCTCAAGTCTCAACTTTTGACTTAGTATCACAGTACCTTACCTAGTCTTCTACAATAACCAAATTAATTTTCAATATTTTCTAAGAGCTTATCTTATAGAAAAATTAAATGTTATTTTGAATATCCATAAAGTATGAGAAGTGTGACAATAGACGTTCGTTATCTATGATCCATCAAATTTAGTGTTTTTCTTAATTTTTGATTCACTAATGGTTGAAATTATGTTTTCTTATTTCTATTTGTTTTATTACTTTTGGCTGCAAAATTGTTGGTTTTCATTGATCTCTTATAAATTTATTATAACTTGATAGTAGCAAAATATATAACTTGATTGGTTGCAAAAGAGTTGAATGCCTTCCTAGTTGCTAATTGATAGATATTTATTATTTTTGTTTGTGGTTGGTTGCATATGATGCTTTGCTAGTTGATAGTTGATAGATATTTGTTATTTTTTTATTACTTATTACTTGTTTGAATGCTCATAATACTCTTAATATGTGATTATATTTAAACTAGGCACGATCTCGATCTTGATAACCTTGTATGCACTTTATGTGAGTGGAAATGTAGTAAGCTGACTAAGAAATGAAGCATAGTGGCTCAATTTAGTGCTAAAGTTGAGCACGAAAAGCTATGAGCCATTCTGCATGTGTGATGATATGGCTCTATACCGTTAACATGAGTTTGATTTTCGCATAGAGTATGTTATGACGATGCCATTTGCAATGTAGTAATGTCAAAAGCGGATTTGAACCTCATTTATTTCTTCTAAAAAACAAATTAATCACATATTCACTAAACCTCTCATAATAGAAGAAACTTTAATCTATGTAACTGCAGCTGAGGGAGGATACTAGATAATTCACATTCTGCATTAGTTGTTTAGATGTATTAATTTCACTGTGGTTGTAACATAGCTTATTTCCATTGAAATGGTCTACATAAGACCACTGCACACTTTTACACAATTCTCTTAACTGAAAAGGAGTTGTTTCCCTATTTCTTTTATTTAGAATTTGATTTTATTGACTTCAAATTTCTAATAACACTGGATAGGTTTTCCAATATTCGCCACCATTCTTATTTCTTATTAATAGGATGCTTCAAGAGTTCCTTCTAACATTTATTGCTTTTGATTGTGTATGACAACAATTTTCATCAATTTAGTCAAGCAAATGTATATGTAACTGTATCTTCTGATCCCTGAATTCTGCAGGAGGTTGGAGCCTAGACCAAGAAGCTTGTTTCGCTGGAGAGCTTTGACGACCGCTCGAGTGAAGGTACTACCCCTCATCAAGAACAGAAAACACATTAGTTAACATAATATTTTCTATGTGAACCACTTAGTTCTTGGAAAGCTTTCATGACGAACTTGTTTATTACTAGTAATTGAGATTGGATGTCTACCAAACAATTTTGTAATTGTTAAGATTAATGTTTTAGAAACATGTTTGAACTGATTAATTTTTTCGATACATACCGGTTCGAGAAGAATCTAAACCGATACTCGGTATTGTATCGTACCAGTTCGAGATTGAACTGGTATACCGGTGCATACCAAAATTCAAAACCTTGGTTAAGATTATTGAAAATACTAAAGATAAACAAAGTCAGACTAGGATATAAATAGGAAATAATTATAACAGTTGAAACCGTTATTGGAGTACCAATCATGATGTTACGGTTTGAGAGTACTAATTGAAAATTTCTTTGTTAACCTTAATCTAAATATGTTTTTCCCTTTATCTTATCCAATATGCATGTTAAGAAAGCTCGTCCTTCTTTGTAATCATTGAAATATTGTATTATATTTTGTTACTCGAAGTCCAATTTTATGTTTTTTCTTCAAATTAAACTTTAATGAAGCCTTGAATATACTATAGAGAACCTGCTCCACAAAATTTGCAGTGCTCGATTTTGGTATGAAAGATAAAATCAGATTCTAAATTTATCTCGATATGAATTGCTGTCATTTACTATTCACCATCAATTGTATGTTCTACAAGTTTTTTGTAATGCTATTAGATATGAGTTCCATGGTATAAAATGAAATAAAGATTATATTATAAGTGACAAAGCGTTGACTACAATAAATATTGTATTACTAGTTGGAAAATAAGTATTGCTTAATGATAAATAATTGATTAAGCTATTAATTTAGGCTAAGAAATCGGAATATTGGGAGCAATTTTACGATGAAACATCAATTTTGGAAGCTAGAATCTGCACATTGCTAATTCTAGTTGAGGTATCTGTGATTTTGGTTGATGAAATTCTTTTTATCAGTATTGTCTTATGCAGCTAATGACATGATAATGAAATTGTTTTTGTATATTTAGGAACTATCAATTATCCTTGTCTGTGATTAGAAACTTGACTTTTCACATTTCTGTGTATAGGCATGGATGATTTAAGTGATTATATGTTTGTAGTACAAATATAATGCCTTCATCTCCATGTTTTACTGCAATGGCAACATTGTTCTTCATCTCGTTCACCTGCATATCGGTTCCTTAGCTTCAATTCATACATCTTATCATAATGGCTTCATTACAGCCCTCAGCACCAAGGATCAGGACACGGAAGCCACGCCCAATGTTGAAGTTCCTAGCATGTGGAAGATGTCTGCGTACCAGAACCCCCAAGTAGATTCTTGTCCACTGTATCCAAAGATTGTCTTTACATGTATTATTGTATTTTTTTTCTCATTTTTAGATCATCTTGTACGTTCAATTGGAAAATTGAAAAAAAATATAAAACTTAATTATATTCATGCATGTAAACTTAATTATATTTTTGTTCCAATTGTTTTGGTCGAAGACCAGGTAAAAAATCGGCTCTTTCATGATTATTTTTTGCTCCTTAATTGTGGAAACTTAGCTAAATTCCATTAAAATTTAAATATATACTTGTTATGTGTTTTGCCAGTAGAAAGTACTTTACATGAAACACTTTTATTTGCCCTTTATTTATGACCATTTCACTAAAATATCTTCAGAAACTATAAATGTACCTTGCAAAACATTTTAATTGACTTTTTAATATAAACCCCTAAATCATCTCAATTTTTCCTTCCTCCTCCACTGATAATGAAAGTAATTTTCTTTTTCTTTCTCTGTTTCTCAATTACATTGGATGAAAATAAAATAATGAAAAAATAATTATTATAAAATATATTTCTTTATTTTATAAGGATAGAACCCTTTATGGAGTCTCATTAATATAAGAGCAATCAAGAATACAAGACGGGTATTTTGGAGAAAATTTTCTATGGAAGGACGAAGCTTATGGTGGGTTTTTCGTTTTTATACTTAAAATATTTTTTTTTAAAAAAAATTATAAAGAAATGATCTATATATTCTAAGCTTTTTAATGATATCAATATTGTTTTATAAAGAAATGATCTATATTATCGTAGAAATCTTATGATGATGATTTTTTTCTAAAACAATATTGTTTTATAAAGCTTAGAATGTGTAGATCATTTCTTTATAATTTTTTTTTAAAAAAATATTTTTAATATCAAAATGAAGGACCATACATAGGGAACTATGTTGGGTCCTTTACTAAAAATTTTCTCGGTATTTTGGCCGCTGACTTTGAGCGGCGTTGCTTAATTTTTCTTGAAAAAGACACATGGTTCACAGTTCATCCATTTCCACGCGCAACCAAAAGTACTACTAAAAGTGTCAGACCTGGGTCAGGCCGGTTCGGCCCAAGGCCCATAGGCCCTGTTCTAAGCCTAAATTCCAGCCCAAATCCATGCGGTGGATAGGAGGGCAAAGTCCAAAGCCTCATGATGATGGTGCGGTCAACAAGTGGAGCTGACCAGACACGAGCCACGTCGGCATCGTCTCCTCCACGGGATTCGGGCGCTGGTTCGAACATGGACGACGACGTTGTCTGCGGCAGCAAAGGAGCGAGGGCTTCGGTGGCTTTCTCGGACCCGGGCGATGGCAGCATCAAAGGGAGATGCGGACGCGCGTGGTGAACGCGTTCGCAGGCGGCGGACGCGAACCCGCGAAGCTCGGGCACGGATGAAGCGAACTTGAGGGAAGAAAGGTGGCGGATCTCTTCTTTAAAAGCCGCGGACAAGAGATGGAGGAGAGCTACCTTCACCAGGATCTTCTGCGGCGGGCGAATCCATCAGCGAGCGTGCGAGGGACGTGCGCAAAGTGCGAGCGAACTTGAGAGAGTTGTAGCCGGTCGGCGAGTGGCTGTCGGCAAAGGAGGGGAAGAGGGGTCGGCAGCCAGGGGGCCGACGACGAGAGGCAAGAGCTTTGTATCTTCTTTAGGGAATAAAAGAAACGAGCTTTCTTCTTCTTCCTTCTTCCTCTGTTCCGGGTTCTTCTGCGGCAATCGGTGACTTCCCGGTGAGCGACGGCAGAAGGCGACTGCTAGACAACGCGTGGAAAGAGAAGCGCCGGGGGCGTGCCTTTTCTCTGGCCATGCGAGACGCAGGCGGCGTCGAGCGCGTTCGATGGAGGACGACGCAGGAGGCGTCGAGGCGAAGCGGACGAGCGAATCGCGAGGTGTTCGAAACGAGGCTGCGAATTCGATTTTGACTCGGTCAAAATCGAATTCCGAAATCTGCATCGCTCGGCGGAGACAAATTGGTGAGTGACGTCAGCAGGCGAGCAGTGACGTAATCAAGGGCGTGATTTTGACTTCGGGTCAAAATCAGAAAGAAGGTATAATTTAAATTAGGGTTTTCTGTGCAATCTTGTAATTTGGGGATAAAAATTATTCGGGGAGTTAGAGTTTTGAATTTTGGGTCAGAAATCCTAGAGAGTGTTGCGTTCCGGTGTTCCGCTGGATAGTCTTGAGACAGTGGATAAGGACTGTTTTTAGGCTGATCCGACCGGAGCGTGACAAAAAGTGTCAAAAACACTTTCGCGGGTATAGCTTTTCATAAGTTGTTGGGGATAGTGGACACCGGACACACTTTACAGCTGACGGTAATAAATATAAAACAAACAAGAAACACTTTCGAAGGACGGCTTTTCGACAAGCATAACCGAAATAAAGGTGAAAAGCTTGATTACTGTTTCAAATTTGTACCCAACTCAGTCAAAGCTGGTCTAAAATAATGGTCAAAATTGGTCAAATCATATCTGAACTACACACGGGTACGTTCTACCCTGGCTCCTACTTGCCCACCGGTGCGGTGGGCAGCAGGTCCAGTGCGGGTCGCTGAAAAACTCGTAATCAAAGTGCAGCTGTTCGTGATTATCAGATACCTCTCTCTCTCTCTCTTGCTGTAATTACCCACCTTCTTTGCTCCCAGCCCTCTCGCGTGCCGACCTGATCGATCCGTAGAGATGGCGGGGTATCGGGCGGAGGACGACTACGACTACTTGTTCAAGCTGGTGCTGATCGGGGACTCTGGGGTGGGCAAGTCCAACCTGCTCTCCCGCTTCACCCGCAACGAGTTCAACCTCGAGTCCAAGTCCACCATCGGCGTCGAGTTCGCCACCCGCAGCATCACCGTCGACGGAAAGGTCCTCAAGGCCCAGATTTGGGACACCGCCGGCCAAGAAAGGTATTTTTCTGTTCTCCAACACTAGGTTCCCCCTTTCTCGTTGCTGACTACGGTCGGGTTCCGATCTGTTTCTTAGCCTTCGTAAAGGGGTCTCTTAGGTCTTCACAGATGTAGGATCTTTCAGTCTGGAGAAGAATCCGCTGGTATCTCACTTTGCAGTTGAGGGTTTCACCTGATATGAATTTGAGGTACCTAGTATCAACGCTAGCAAAACTGCTAGCCGCATTAAGATGATAAGGCCGCATGTACTTGCATATGAGTAAATCACTGCAACATAATACTAAAACTAAAGTAAAGTTGATTACTAATTCTATGAAAGAGTGTGGGGCGTAATGGGGCTGAACTGTTTTTATTGCCCTAGACTTCATCTTAATTGTCATTAATAGTTCTCTTTCTGATCCATGGATAATAGCCGAAGTCGCAATGCTTCAGTGTTAACTGCTAAGTGCTCTGTGGCGTCATGGTCATATTGACTGACGCTAGGCACTCTGCCGAGCAGAGAAAGACGTAATTCCTGCATGTATGTAGTAAATTCAGCATTCGAATCTTAGTCTTAGCTCAAATAAATGCTTCAACATCACAGTGAATCAAACTTCAATGGCAAGTAAAAACATTAGCATTATTGGATTTTAAATTACAACACATCAGAGTTTGTTACCATAATATTATAACACCATTCATCATTTAGGCATGTTACATAATATCAAACTATAAGATTGATTGCCTTAGGGAACTGATTGGGTCTAAGTAATTTCCAATATGACTTTGGATCATCCAACTCCGTAGTTCATATGCTGTATTGTATTTTGGAGTTCCAACACTCAATCCATCTATATTCTACTAAACTTTGCCCAGATGCTTGCTCGGCTCATCTGACACCTCATTTAGCTAAGCGAGAGACCTCACCTTGCTCACCTTGAGCACTTTGAGACTTTGAATAACATTATGTTTAATAATTGATACAAGGTTAGAGCCACTTGACCTGCCCTAGAAAAATATATGTATGCAAGAGCATTAACAATCATATTACAAGTATAGGGAGAAAAAAAAGGGAAAAGAAAGAAATACTGTGATTTTTTTTTTTTTCATTTTTTGACCATGAATAGGGACTTTGAACCTAGGCGTTTCACCCAGTGTCTTATTTAGACAAGCACTTAATAGGTGCAAATTCAGAATTTGAGGCACAATTGTGTCATGGTCTCGTCTTGCATGCCTTCAGTTCTTTCAAGAATATTGATTGTGGTATCTTGAACGCCTAAAGTAGTTTACACCAACTATTTTCCCAAATATCATTATTCTCATTCATATGGTGTCTAGGTAAGTTCATTGTATCCTTGACTGATATCTTGATTACGTAGTAAAAAAGTAGAAAGTAGCAGCCTTCTTTTGTTGCCAAAGATTTCCCTAGTCAATAAGTTTGAAAAAGATGCAAAATCATGCTTAGATAAGATTGTATGAGGACGATATTCCAATAGCACAATACATTGATAATTGGGAACTTTAGAGTTCATGTATTGCAAGTTGTGAGAGAAGATACAGGAATATGGATTATGAGTGCTAGATGGAACCTGCCTCTGATTACTCTGTAGCATTCATTACTTCGTGTAGTGGTATTAAGTTATCATGCACCCTGTAGCGTTCATTATTAACTGATTCAATATCACCTCTAACAGTGAAAACTAAAAGAATTGAGCTATTGGCCTTTATATCTCGAAGAAAATTATGTTCTTCGGTTTGATGGTTAAAAAATTATGTAACATAGCTAATTGTGGCATGCGTATGCACAGTATGTGGCATATCTAAAAAATTACGAAGCATAACTAATCGTACATGCATGCAAAAGGCATAAGACATGTGCATCTGGACATTATGCATCACCAGCATACCTCTCACAATATACTATGATTTTGTTTTTTTGTATGAATTTAATGAATTCTAGGAATCTGTTGCATGGTTTTTCATGTGACGCATTTTAAGTGTATATTTCATGAATCTATGCAGATTACTAGTATTGGACTTTTAGATGTAATTATTTTACTACTTATTTCTTTGAAATGATCTACTATTATTTTGCTGCTCATTGAATAATACTGTTGCACGAGCATGGTCTATTGTTTCAATAGTATTTTGTTAATTGGTTCCATTGTTGCTAGGCTACAGTTCTCAAATGTCTTACATGTGAGCATAAAAAACTTTCTAGCCTAGTACACTTAAGATTATTGAATTCAGGAATTGACCCAATTTGTATTGGTATTAAAAATTAGATTTTGGTTGATTCCTTAGACCCCCCCATAAATTGATTGACGTCACTCAAAACAGATCAAAACTGTAGTTGTGTCTATAGCAAATTCTAGGTGATTTAACACCCACAAGAAAGAGGGGAGTTGAATGAAGAGAGAAATATTGTGAAGCAAAGGCAAAAAGAGCAGAAAGAAATGAGTTATATTATTGTCAACGTGAAACTCCACCAGATAGGATCATAATTGAAATCTGCCTCCATATAATATCTGCTATTCACTGTATATATATGAAATGAAAAGGCACGAAATGAAAGGAAAACAAAAGCTGTGTTCCTTAACCACTATACACTTGACAATCAATTTTGTTGAGAATAAGCATTTAGCATGTCAACCTTAATCTTCTTGGTAGACTTTCACGGAAGATCTGCAGATCCAACACTGTTCAGAGCTAAGATAAACATATGCATGCAGAAAGTCTGGAATCAGATTGAGTACAACATGAAAGTCATATCAAGTATTAATCAGCACAGTTCTGTCTGAAATCATGTTTTAATTTATATAGTATTGATTTGACCTGCAAATGCAGGTATCGTGCCATAACAAGTGCTTATTATCGGGGAGCAGTAGGTGCGTTGCTCGTGTACGATGTTACTAGACATTCTACATTTGAGAATGTTGCACGTTGGCTGAAGGAGTTGAGGGATCACACAGATCCTAACATGGTAGTGATGCTCATTGGGAATAAGTGTGACCTTCGGCATCTTGTTGCTGTTCCTACTGAAGAAGGCAAGAGTTATGCTGAGAGGGAATCTTTATATTTTATGGAAACATCTGCGCTAGATGCAACAAATGTGGACATTGCGTTCCAAGAGGTCTTGACTCAAATTTACCGCCTTGTCAGCAGGAAGGCAGTTGAGGGAGGTGATGATGCACCATCTTCTGCACTTAGTAAAGGTGAAACAATAAATGTGAAAGATGACTCTTCTACAATGAAGAAACTTGGTTGCTGTTCGAGCTAGGTAATTCTGATGCCACCCTCAGTTAGTGTTCTCTTTTTGATGTATTTTAGTTACTGTGCGATATTTGAGTCCTTATTTTCTTTTGAAATCAAAAAATTCTGGATTTCGACAAAAAAATACACTTAGGCTTTGTTATTGAAATACCAAAAATTTGCAAGTGTAATCCGATATTCCATTTGTTTGGACTGGGACTCTATTATGTTAGTCAGAATGAACCAGATAAGGAAATTGGTGCTTTCTATTGCAAGGATGAGATGTATAGCTGTTATTTGATTGTTGGATTCCCTTTTTATGTCTATACAATCCTTGTTTTATTACTGCAAAATTTCACTGACTTGGTTTGATATTGTAGTTTTGTAGTTTTATTTCAGTTACTTGGTTTGATATTGTACTTTTATTATCAATTTGTTGGCAGTTTTATAGTTTTATTTCCTTGACTTGGTTAGGTATTGTAGTTTTATTATCAAGTTGAACACTTGATAATAGAACTACAAATACTGATACACATCCCATAACCGAGCGGCCTTAGATCTTGATCAATCCCAAAAAATAAAACCAAGTCCAACAAGTAGCCTGCCAGCCCAATATGTAGAACCTCCCTTTTAGCATGCTTATGAAATTTGGATGCTTCAAACTAATGCTATAATATCCAAGCCAATCAAAGGAGATTTGGGAGATCAAACCCTACTTCTAACAAATGGAACATGCTTTTCTAGACTAGACCTTTGACTTTGCATCGCAGGACATTTGAAAGGATATATTCAAGTTTACATCAATAAACAATCTATATTAATCCTTAATAATTTAAGACTAAAGCCACCATTGTACCATCAGCATGTCAAAGGTTTCGTTTTTCTTCAGCGGTTCATCTGTTAAATATTTAGTGATCTATGTTGGTCGCCTGTATTCTAAATTAGCAATTTTAGATATATTTGCCTGGACAATTCTTCTAGAATTATATATATATATAGCTACATTTTTAATTCTGCGATTTGAACTCCTAAATTTGAAGCCCGTCAAATTGCTATTTGAATATGTTATCTTAGTAGTGTGGTTCTAACCCCGCCTATTTGGACGAGGCTATGTTTGTGCTTATCCGCTTATGTTCACAAATATAAAGGCCATTATAATTTATATGAAATTAAGATAAGATTATGCTCATATTCCTTGGTCATTCTATCTTAAAAGTTCTAAAGCTAGGCCTTAAGGTCACTCATTCTTACGTGTAAGTTGGGTTAAAGTTCTAAAAGTTGACCACCTCAAAAGTCATTTTCCAGTAGGTTTGTTAACCTTACGTCGATGCTAAAGTTTGGGCATTCTATTTGATTTACCTAGAGTAGTCTGAGCTACATATTTTGGTAGCTTAACATTGATAACTCGGCAACATTAGTCAAATTACATTGGACATTTCTAAATGATCAAACCTTTCAGCACTCTCAGCCTACCAAAACTCCACACTTGAATCTTTGAACTTAGGTCACTTCACCACTAAGACATGTAGCCACGTGTTATTACAATAAATTATCATCGAGTTTCCTCTTCTAATGAGCCAAATCATAGTCATCAAGCTCTTAACGCACAAGCTCAAGAGATGAGCAAAGTAGTTTTCACATAGCACTCATTTTGGCATCAAAGTGTGTTAAAATAAATTCACGTTATCTTCTCACTTCTTTATTGAATAAATTTTATTTATCTTCAACAAATTTAACTCATTAGACCTGAGTGAAAGTATCTTTTTAAATATTTCTTTATATTAGTAAAGGTAACAATATATATGTTTTATTCAAATTTTTTATGATACTTGTAGTAAAAAAAAGAATTGAGGACAATTGTCTATTTGAAAAAAATGCTATTATATTTGTTATATAAATAAAAATAACGATTTTATTTAAATTACCGTGAATTATGCGTAAATAGATTAATACGATGCAGAGATCATCTCCGCCAATCCAACGGCTCAGATTTGTTCCTCTGGCAACATCACACCCACTACACTAACCAGCCCGTCAATGGTAAAAGCCACAATTCTTAGTCGATCCTAGCCGTCCATTTTCTCGATGGCTTGGCCAACCTCTAGAGTCTAGGCTCTAGTGGCATGCAGGCCCACAATTCGTAATTTTTTTTACTGTGCGGATGCTTTGTGTTGCCGTCGAGCATACGGTTTCCAATTTCCTATTTCCTTTCACCCATCGGGAAAGTCGAGGCAGGCGAGCTGCGCGATGGGCGACGAGAGATCGACGAGCCCGATGGGCAATCGGGAGAGGGATCGAGAGCTGCTCATGCCTGCTGTTGTCAATGACCCCGACTCCAAGGTCTCCTCGTCCTCGTCCCCAGCCCACCACCATCAGAACCACGCCGGTAGAGAGGTTAACCACCTGCCCTTGTTACCGAACAAATGTAGTTTTGGATCTGATCTATTCCTGTTTCGATCGTGCTTTGCGATCTTCCCCCGCATTTTCCTTTTGGTTTAATGTTCATTGTGGAACGTTCCACTTTTGTTTTACTTGGAAGTTTTTGATTTAGGTCTAGTCCGATTTCTTGACTGATCGATCTAACCTGATCTCGAAAAGGACATTCACATCGGCGTGTTACTTTGTCTCTTAATCACAATTGGGCTTCAATTATTTTGCTTCTGTTAATGGTAGTTTATAAGGTTTAGATTGCTACAATCAAGTCCAAGTCTTGGATGTTGGCAAAGCGGGTACATGCCTAGTTATCTGGCAAGTATGTTGATTATACAGTTTGTAGTAGCCGAAGTTTAGCTGCATGACATAGACCGCAAATCAGCTTTAACTTTGATACAAATTAATAAATTGATGACTTGAAATCAAGATAACTTAAACCTGGTGTGCCTGAATCCTGAATCCCTAGGGTTTCCTTTTGGTATATCTTTGTTATGAATATATCTCTTACGACTTACTACATACAATATAAGTCTTCATTTACAGAGCTCATAACTTAACATTTGGACACAATTTTCCTGCTAGTTTATGCAATTTTGCTACTTACAAATTACAAGTACTAGAAAAAGGATTTGAGGTTTTCCTTCAATATCTTACTCTTCTTATTTTGAAAATCATGTCATGTGTGTCCACGATATGTGAAAATTTATGTGCTGCTTTTCAAACAATTTTTCTTGTTGTCTTATTCAGTTCTCCAACTGCAGGCATTCTACAAAGTCATACGCAGTTGGGCTTCTAAAAAATTCATGACCGGATGGTAAGGGTTATCTCAACAGTATCCAACTTTTTGCTTTCTCATTTTTTTTATTTTGGTGTTTGATGGAAATATAAGATCGTTTGTTGAGTTTTGCTTTCAGATATCTACTACTAATTTTAATTTTTATCGGAATTTTCTGATTATGAATGCTAGATATACAACATTAGGATCTCTGGTTATTGTTCTGCTGCTCTTGGAGAATCAAAGGGATGAAATAGTTCTACATTAATTTTTTTTTCTTTAAACCATTTTGCACCACCAATTTCTTGCATTTGGGTTAATTGATCACCAAACTCACATCTAATAGGCAGCATAGCAGGTCATCAGTTTGAATATTGCTTGACTGTTACCGCCTTAGAATACCACCCATTGCTGGTCTATACATGCAAAACATGTAGCATAATCTTTTGGGATAATAGTTTTACAGCTCTCATGGTTTCTCTCATCAACATGTCCTTGCAGCCTGTGTATAAGGCTGCTCTTGATCAAAGCTGTTCTGGAATCACAAAATCTTTTAAACCCTTTTGGTGATTCTAGGCCTTGAGATAGAAAAGAAAAGTAAACAAGACTTAAAAATAAGGCATTAAAACAAGGCAATCTAAGTTCTTGTAGTTGTGTTGTTTAAAGAATGTATGAATTGTTATGTACACATAACCTTTAATTACACACAATAGACGGTTTCATAATCCAAATATCTTTAACTAAATTTTCTAAATGATATGAACAAGCATTTCCTATTAATTTTATTTTATACTTACAAAGTGGTTTGATTTCAAGAGCAAAGAAAAAGAACTAGGTTATGGAATTCAAAATTTAAATTATATGTCAAACGTTTTGTAGTTTCTGGTCTACTTAAATTGTATTCTCTTGTTTATCAGTAATTTTAATAACTTGAGCTGTTATGTCGTATCCTATATCTTGTTAACTATTAACATTTTTTTCCTTTCCTGCAATATGCAGTGTGATCCTCTTTCCAATTGCTATTACCTTCTATTTTACCTGGTGGTTTATACACTTTGTTGACGGATTTTTTTCTCCTATCTATGCTCAACTTGGGATTAATATATTTGGTATGTACCATACATTAATATTCTCATATCTTTTTTCCATTTTCATTTGTCGTTCAAATTTGCACTGTAAAGCATTAGATTTACTGTATTGGAAGCATTTTACAGCTATTATTATTAGGCTTTATTTTTACCAATGTAGTTGTTTTCTGTTATAGATTTGTGTGTACAAATTTATGCTTTAAGATGGTAAAAGATGATTTTCCTTATTGTTTTCATATTGAATCTGTCTGTTTCAAATATTCCTAGAAATTTATCTTTTTGATAAATCATTTCAAGATTATTAATACTCTTTTGGCCTCTCAGATTAGAACCATTTATCATTGCTTTTCCTCCTTTCATTGTTTAAGCTGAAAAATATCATTAGAGTCCTTTTGGTCTATAATGTTAACATTGTTTCTTTTTCTTTTTTACTTCTCATTCTTAAACTGTTAAACCAATGTGGCTGTATCATGGTTCACCTATAGTAGCGATCATCTAAGTCTCATTGGAAATCTGATAACTGAGGTTTCAACTATGAGTTGGTCAAGAAAAATCTATGTTCTTCACTGACTGGCATTTGATTATAGTCATAAATTGTGTAATTCAATATGCCATTTTAGAGTCTAGCCATTTATATATGAATATGTATATGCACATTCATACACACACACATATAGGGTATTAGGCTTAGTCCTTTTCTATTAAGTACCTCTTAACAAAAATAGAATACAATATTACCTTGATTAATGATGATCACAATAATTTATAATTATACTAATTTATTACACACCACTAACTACTAATAATTGCCATCATTCTTTTCCACAAAGAGAACTCTTATTTTATGAGTTAAACTTGAGTTTAATTGGCGCAAAGATGCACATGCATTAAGTTGCTTGTTCTAAAGCAAATACATTTGGAAATAGAGGAACTATTATGGGAGCTCTGTTTTTCTCATTGCTTGTTATGGTTTTGCTTCAAGGCTTCAAGCTAGTTGGTCAAAATCTTCTTTGACCCATCCAAGAAATGTGTTTTATCTTCTTGTTTCATAACTTTCCACTTCCTTCTGTTATTTTTTATTGGTAAGAGAATTGTTTTTGGTGTTCATGTGCTTGTTCTATTTGTATAGCATGCTTCAAATGTGTAGTTGTGTGAAGAAGAGTTTCCTTTTGTGGAGATCTGTTTCATCTGCATTTAGAAAATTTTTCATTCGAGTTTGGTCGTTGGTCTCCTTAGTGAACCAAGCAATTAGTGTGTTTTCTTCTCTTTTGTTATGCTTTATTATTTCTGTTTCTGTATGTATCATATGTCTTTAGGTGCTGTGAGTGTTCATCTATATGTCTGGGACCACATGCACTTTCACATGCATGATTCCGTGCCAAAAAATTTCCTGCACACTACTTGTATGAGAGTTAATTGTTTTGCCCTCTGTACTGATTAGGTTGGATAACATTGTTTATGCTTATGCTTGTTTTTTTTTTTTCTATTTTTTTGATCAAATTGAGGTATAAGAAACTCAATTCTTAAGAAAAGTTGCACTTGATTTTTGTTTGTTGGTCATTTTTTTTCAATGTTTGTATGTTGATCACTTGAATGCATTCCCAGGACTTGGTTTTGTGACTTCCATAACGTTCATCTTCTTGGTTGGAGTGTTTATGTCATCATGGCTAGGGGCTTCTGTTCTTAGTCTTGGTGAATGGTTTATCAAGCGGATGCCATTTGTTCGTCATATCTACAATGCATCTAAGCAGATTAGCTCTGCCGTCTCACCCGGTGAATATTCTCTGCTAGATTCATTGTTGATCTAATTATACATGACTGATTTTTTGCTACTAAATTCAGATCAGAATAAGCAAGCCTTCAAGGAAGTTGCGATTATTAGGCACCCTCGGATTGGTGAATATGCATTTGGATTCATCACTTCCACTGTTGTTCTTCAGGTCTGTGAAGTATATTTATTTGTTGGTGATATTTTTCATACTAATTCTTGCTTCCTTCTATGGCCACATAGACATGTTTATGTTCTCAAACATTAATGTTTCATGCACAGAACTAAATACTTAAATTTCCCAGTTGATCTCAAATTTTCACTATAGAAGCTATTATTTGTAGCATGCTTTGCAGTTCTTACAAGTGGCACAATTCGATTCATATACACACAGGGCTATTGCAGTACTGTTTGTTTGCAATATCGAGCTAATTGTGCATGCTTTGATTGTTGTTCTTTGGGTATCACAATTTTCATTATTTTTCACCCCTCTCCCAACCACTTTTTATTAACAATAGCATACCAAGCACTCCCATTTTAGTTCCTAGGTGAATAACAATACTTTTACATGAAGTCATGGACAATACCCAAAAGTTTCAAAACGATACATGTTTTTTTTGTTCTATTTTAATCCTTGTGTGACTAATGGCAATAGCAGAATCATGGACTCCGCTCCTATTTTTAGAAATCCCCCAAGCTTACCAAGTCATCATAGTGGCCATATGCTACCACTGGCTTGCTTACCTTAATTGACTTCCAAGTTATCATAGTGGCCCTACGCCATTGACTGCTTGCCTACAGTTTGTTGACTTTTGCAGCTGGTTGTGCCCAAGCTCGTCCAACCCCATTTACCTTGTAGGTTGGTTGCCTCTGTGGGCCAGGAAGAGTCTCATGAACTGGACATCTTCCCAGCATCATGTTGGCCACCAGCTATATGGTGTTTGTTTATGAGAAGTCCTAATTTTGAATATAGTGATACCTAAGCATAATCAAGGGATTGTTCATTGATCCATGCCACCACTACTAGTGAATGTAGAGGAAAGTAAAGTGTCGGCATATGGAGATAGTGGGTTCCTTAAATATATAAGAGCTTATGGAGATTTCATATGTCAATGATAGCTTGATGTTGGCAATTTCCAGCAAGGAATAGAAAGGGTAGAATTGTTGGGTGAAAACAAAGTTAAGTTTTTCAGTTTATGTTTATATATGGTAATTTCTATGTATATATGCATCTTGTTAAACAAAATTTGTTGACGAACTTTATTGAAACACATTCAATAGTTTGTATATTTGAATGAAATAAAAATTTTATGTACTAATTTGAAAGTTCAAATATAACCCAGAATGACAAATAAACCCAAAGAGTTTTGAGTATTTGGGTTTGGGTTAGGTATGAATCTGAGTTCAAGTTTAAGGGTATAGAAGCCTGATACCTTATTAAAAATAAAATTTTAATTTTATCCTTAAGTCATAAATTAACTAACACTAAAAATAATTATTATATAAAATAAAAATATTTTAATCTCAAATAAAGCTTTGATTCGGTCAAGGCAGGTGCCTGTTTATATAACTGGATCTAGTTCGGAATAGGGCACCCAAGTTGGGTAATTAGTCATTTTGGTATTTGGTTGGGTTTGGGTTAGGATTTGTGATGAAAAGTTGGGTATTTAATCCATTGTAATTCTTTAAGTATAATTCAAGTACTATTTATGTAACTAATAATAATTCAAATTTCTATGTTTTGGAGGGTGCAGGACAATTCTCTCTTCATCAATCTTAGCCACCTTTTCCTCTTACCTTATGATATCTTTTTATGATTACTATTTTGGTCCTCAATTTAACAAGTTAACTCGTATTGTTTATTGTATCTTTTTTGGATACTTGATAAACTCAAAAGTGTTGTTAATGCTAGATCCATTTTACCCATCACTACCTTGTCAAGGTTGATGCCATATTTTATAACTCAACACTATAATTCTTATATTCTAGAGATGTTATTAATGATACACATATCTCATGTTGACACTTGTTTCTGTTATCCTTTCAATTGTGATTCTGCTACTACTACATCTCCACCCACAGGATTTATTACATCTAACAATGTGCTATTTATTATAGCACACATTTCTTCTACAAGTTCACCATCATCTTCTTCTGAAGGTCTTCCCTTAAATGATCTAGATTTGTTTATTGCTTTTTGTTGAGGTAAATAGACTACAACTTGTACAATTTCTTATTTTGTCTTTGACCACTTAATCCGTAAATGTCATACTTTTATTATCTCAGTTTTATTTGTATTCTATCCCAAAAGATTATCATGAGGCTATGCTAGGGAATTGTTGGTTAGTTTCTGCCCTATTAGGGTTTGTTTTGTTTTATGTGTGTATGTAGTTGTAAAGGGATTCACAAAATTGGGTCGACTATTTTGAAACAGTAGTTGGTTGAACTATGAACGAGTAATTTTCTCCTTGGCTAGTGCGGATGGCAAAAAACCCCATCCCCGACCCGACCCGACCCGACCCGAAGTCAACGGGGAAAACCCGAGTTGACCGGGGGTCGGGTCGGGTTCGGGGAAAACCCGACGGCGGTATAGTCGGGTTGGGGTCGGGTATGGGAATTTAGGTACCCGCCCCGAACCCGACTCCGAACCGGCCCCGACTATTAAAATAACAAATTTACCTCTTATAAGTTATAACCTAGTTACTAAATTTTAATAATTTATGTAGAAATGATGATATAATTTATGTAAAACATTTTTTTATTTATATATTATGAATAAAGAATGCAAATTAATTTTAAAATATTATTTATAATATGTATTTATTTTTTAAGTCGGGCGGGGTCGAGTTTCCCCGCGGGGTCGGGTGTGGGGTAGGGTTTTCTAAACCCGTCGGGTTCGGGGTCGGGTTCGGAAATGGGTTCGGGGAAGTCGGGGTCGGGTCGGGGCTGGCAAAACCCGACCCCGACCCGCCTCATTGCCATCCCTATTGGCTAGTTGATTGGCAACTACATTCAATGGATGTTAATAATGTCTATCTTTATATGGTATGAAGAAATGAAGTAACCTCCTAGATTTGTTGATGTTGATATGACACTAAAAACTTTATGGACTTCAACAAAGTCTTAGAGCATGGTTCCATAAATTCTCTCACATCGTTATGCCGGCTAAGTTTCATTATAGTAAAGCCAATCATTCCATTTTCATATGTAAGTCAAGCTCTGATAATGGAAGTGATATTTAGGGATTCATTGATATAAAGAAACACTTTCATTTCCACTTTAGCCTCATATCTTGAAAGATTGAAATTGTTACGCCCCCGAGCGTCACCCTGGACCCACGTCGGGAATCTTGACCTCGGGACGCAACAACACTGTACTGACAAGTCAACACGAAACCCAAGAGGTACAAAACATATATAATAACATAAACACAAGGTCAACCCGGCCACGGATAATCCAAAATACAATACCGACAGACAATAGACTGGCGCATTGGTCAATAGAAACAACAATACCACGATCGATGCAGCGTCAACAAAACTCAACTGACAACATGACCGGCGCAGCGGTTAGTAAGTCCAACAACAATATAATATAATAAACAACAAATCGAACAGATGCAGCTCAAACCCACCCAGACTGGTGGTCACCCAACTATCTATCTAAGGTGCTCTAGATGGAGTTGCGCCTGAACCTAGAGGTAAGTCAAAGGGGGTTAGCCGGTGGCTGAGTAGCGATATAACAAGTTATATGGTGCATACTCAGAATAGAAGAATTTTACTAGAAATATCGCCATAACTCTACATGTCCTATATAACATACAATCAAACTAAAATACGCATCAACATAGTATGATCACACACAAATAAAATTGGGAGATGATACAGCATGGTCCGAGACCTGCAACTTTGTGATAGAGTGGTCTCTATTGATGGCTCCCCAAATAGTAGAGACGACTGTCCATCGACAGCCCGCTAGTGTAGCATCCTACAGTCATTACAACCCATCTTGCCCAGGCGATCATCGGGTTGATAATAGATCCGAGACCTCAAGCTTATATATCCAATGGCTCTCTCGGTCTAGCACTGGCACATGAAGACGATCACACGTCTCAAAATATATCAGGCAATAAACTGAGGTACACTGAAATGTCTATCGCTAGACATTTATCCCTCAATGTATGTATACATAAACACATACCGACTACCAACTACCGACTAGCATGCAATACTGATACTCATACCATGTTTCATACAAGCATGCCATGTCAACAGGATAATGACATGAGCAGAACGGAATCAGAATGATAATAAATAGTAATAACAACAATAAGGAGGTGTCGCTAACTACACATACGGTTGGCACCGTTGGCACCGAATCAAAAGAAGCAGATAGAATCCCTACCTCAAAAGCAGATACAGTAAATAGATCCAACTGATAATCACGTAATCAGTCAACATGTACTTGCAGGTTAATCAAGGTGTAAGTCACAATATCCCATTTTAATCCATTTTATAATAAGTATCATTTAACATACTAATCTGAGTTCATTAAGTGATTATGTCCAGATCTAGGTTATTTAATCAAGTCTGTTTAATACATGTGTCCAAAGTCTATTCGCATATGCTCGTATATACGTACGGAGTAAGGGTCGGGTACTAACCTAGTCCGCAGCTATGTGCGAACGTAAAACACCGCATGATGTCGTAATCCAAAGAACCAGCCCGGAATACGCAAGTCGAGGCCCCGGCATGAAACTCGAAGTTCGTCGGAACTATAACGTCGGAGTTCGTAACTCGCCGGAAACACAGGGGACGCCGGAGACCAAAGACGAGCACAGAAGGTTGCCGGAGATGAAGTAGTGTTGCCGAAATCACGTTTGGCGCGCTGCTCGTCCAAACCCTAGTTCACCGTACGCAGTAGCTAGAGGAGGCAAGGGTTGACGCTAGAAGACACAGCCGTTGCCGGAAGAGGAAAGGGAAAACGTCGTCGGCGCAAGGAGGGAAACACGCCCACACTTCACCAAACGAGATCCACGAGCGGAAGAAAAGGGCAACGCCGGATCGTTCACGGGATGTTGGAGCTCGAACGAAGGAGGACCGGGTGAAGATTGAAGAAAGGAGAGCGACGTTCATTCATGAAGATGAGAGCACGACGACAGGGGAGAAATAGGGAGAGAAGGGCTGAATGCGGACGACAACGAAGGATGGCTCGGTCACGCGTGCACAGTAACGAGGCAGAGATGATGGACGTGACAACACCATCACGTCAAATCAGGATTTAAATATAATATTTTAAATTTTCTTTTGTCCACGTTTGTTACGGATGTAATAGAAATATTTTTTAGGAATCGAGATTGCTTATAAATAGCAAAATATATCTGCTTTAGAACAAATATTTTCTCAAGTTACTTGAAGATGCTAGCCTTGTGCCTGACACTACGCCTAAGTTTCTAAGTCAAAGATACTATACTATGGATATGAGTGTATAGATCTAAAAACTAATACACCTCAATGTTACGGGTCAATATCTCCTATATTGTCCTGATTGCCAACAATGTTGTTAAATAGCGGCAATAGCGGTGCTATAGCGTTTTTTTCATAGCGGGTTTTGACCAATCCGCTATTAAACATTGTAGCGCTGCTATAGCATATAGGACCTTTTGCTATTCGCAGTTCCTATAAAAGGAGAAGAGAGGTTGTTGCTATAGCATTTTTTCATAGCGGGTTTTAACCTTTTGCTACTCGCAGTTCCTATAAAAGGAGAAGAGAGGTTGTTGCTTTCTTACCTGTGCATCATGAGCTTCACCTAACCCACGTCAAATCATTGTTGCTACCATACTTGTTGGACCTCCCTTCAACCTGTTTGCCAATGAAGATGATAAAGAGGAGGTGGAAGTTGACCAAAAATAACCTCGAGCATTGTCTTCTCGGTCAGTATGTGACTATCTGAAGTCCTTATGCTAGCCTTGCTGCTGCTTCATACCATCCTCCACTCCTATCTCGCTACTAAGAGTAAGGAAATAAGACCTTCCTAGCCTACTATTGATGACTTAAGTTTCGTTAGTGGAAAACCCTTCATTGGAGACTGCATGCCGACAATCTTTTTGTCACTTAATCACAAACTTTTGCTAGAGTAATTACTTGAATACGTGGAGGTGGAGTTTGGCCCCAATTAACCCCCAGCAGTGTGTTCTCCATTATCAACCGGCCACATTAAGCCTTCCTGTTGGTATCCTTGCTGTTGATTCGTGCCACCTTCTATGCTATTTGTCTACTATGAGGAAGGAAACAAAAGGAAGAGCAACTCTCTGCTCCAACAATTGATACCATAAGATTTATTGGAGCAAACCCTTATTAGAGACCACTTGTCAGTCACCTTGTCATTGCTCGAGCACAAACATCTGCATGAACAATAACATAAATGCATTGAGAGAGTATATAAATGGAAAAAAGGAGAGCGAAAAGTGCACTTACAAGAAATAAATTGACAATAAAATTATATAAATGGATAGCAGTGATCAGTCTTAGAAGTTAGAAGTGGTTTCAGGGCTGGAATTCGAGACAAAGTGCAAGCAAAGACTGGAGTAAGATTGGAGCAAGCGTGGGAGAGGAGAAGAGGATGGATGTAAAAAATAATAATAATTCTCTCCACAACATTTTATGATCAGAATTAAGGAGGTAGGTTTCTACTCGTGCCGGGGCTACGTAGATGAATCTTAAAACTAATGTGAGAAGTAGCATTGGAGACAAAGTGGGAGCAAAAACTAGAGTAAGAGTTGCGCAAGAGAGGGAGACGAGAAGAGGAAGAGGATGGATGTAAAATCAAAATAATATTTCTCCTTGCAACATTTTATGAGCAGGATTATGGAGGTAGGTTTCTGTTTTTGTGGGTGACACAAATAATAGCTAATCAGTTTGACGACAGAACAATGTGTTGACTAGTAACATCTTAATTAAGGAAGAAGAGGATTGGTAGTGAGAGTGGAGATTGAAGTTGTAGATGAAGTGGAAGCTAAAGCTTGGAGCGTGGTCGTGTATATGGGAGAGAGGAGGAGGAAAGAGGTAGCAAAGGAGGGAGCATATAAGAGTCAGTGGGTGTTGGTGTAAGGTACAAAAGAAAAAATAAAAATTAATAGTTTATCATATATATATATATAATTTGTAAATAAAAGTACAATTAAATTAGTTGAAACAAATTAGTTACAACTACACAATATTGTTCTGGTGAACTATTGAAACTAGGATCAAATTGAAATACTGATCCAATGATTAGGGTCTCTCTATTGTAATAATACCATAGAAGCATAGTAACTATAGTATCAAAGATGGTTGCTATTGGTTTTGGTATCCAACAATAACATAGGTGACGACATTTTGAAGGACAGAGAGAAGGTGAAGTGGTAGCCATATGCTTGTAATAGGTTGAATCCCTCACTAAGGTGAGGAGATGAATAATTGAAGTTGGCCAAAGGGGCAGTGGTGAATTCGAATATAGACTAATGGTAGCATTAGGCATTGTTGATTGACAATGGCCATAAGAAATGACAAGTAAACAAAAGAAAATTTTGTGTTGCCTTAATGATTCAAGCAACTTAGGCACCCAGTTAACAGTTAAAATGGATCATTATCCTATAGATCCTATGGTTAGGTCATAGATCTTATTGTTCCTATTCTTTGAATTCCATGTTGTTTTGATTTGCTTAGCTTAATGGTCAAAGGATCTTAAGATCTTGGTGATAAAGTACGACTTTACAACTCATCTTTCTTTGTTTTGTTGGAATAAATAATATGAATATACGTATACATATGCTAGAAACATTACATTTCGAAAATTTGTTTGATTTTGATATTTTAGTGTTTGATGATTGTAATGATTATTTTTATAATAATAGTAATAATAATAATGAATATTAATATTCATAATTCACTTACTTTACCAAAGCGAGTGCCTAAGATATTTCAAGACTTCAGTGCTTGCGTAGTGCATTTTATGAGCTTGAGCCCATTACTGATGATTAACTTTTAGAACCCTCTTCTTGTTTGGTTTAGAACCTCACATGCAAAGGTCAAACCCTAATTTACAGCATTAAATCAAAATTGAAAATGAAAGTGAAAGGACGATGTGAGCAAAAGAGAGAGATGCATATTTAATGTACGCTAGAGGTAAATCCCTGTTTAAACCTTATAAGTTGAAAGCAAAATTATCATCTTTGACATGTGTGTGAGCTTTCATGTTTTACACATTTATATTGTGTTTCCTTGGGAAAATACATTGAATCTAGTAGCAAAATTTACTAGATTCGTTTTACACTCCCTTCTTTCCTTCCGCCTTGAATTCAATCCAAGGAAACACAACATTAGAGTTCTATTAATCAGATTGTTCCAGAGATTATTAATTAGCAAGGCTTACGTTAGTCAAAAGTTTTGAACTCATGAATATATACCACTTTCAAGAATGGCGAATTTTTGTGTGATTTTAAGAACTTGTAAATTTTGTGAGTTGTAAGTATGCTTTTCTTTCTCCCTAGGTGGGCGTGATTTTTTGACATAAAAGGGATAAGCATTTATGAAATTTTATAATGCAGGTTTTTTGTGTGCTGTGTTCTTGCTTGTTTTATGCTAAAGTAATTGAACCAAACGTTTGTCTAGTTATATTAAGTTCCTTTCGTAGTCCTCATGTAGTTATTCTTTTAGGCTTCCACCAACAACCGTAGGTTATGTAAATGACTTTTATGTGTGCATACAAACATCAAACTTGTAAGTCCTTGGATCACTTTTGGGTGTGTTGCATACAAACATCAAACTTATATATCCATGAATCGCATTTGGATGTGCTGCATACAAACATCAAAATTATATATCCATGAATCGCTTATTGTAGTAGTCTATCCCGAAAGTAGCTTATTGAGGAGCTCATCTCTCATGTCACTTGATCGTATAACAGAGCTATTCTGGTGAGGAGGAACTCTGCTGCGTCTATGTTCCAACCAACCATCTTTACATTGGTGATATCTTTCTGATCCACTCAAATGATGTTATTAGACCAAATCTTTCTGTCCGCGAAGGAATTGGTAGGACTGCTAACCTCTTCTATTATTTCGGTGCAGCTTGCCTGTGTTCTACTATGATAGGCTAAAATTTATTTTTCGTTGCATTATTCCAAAGCTTTACTCTTGTTTTAAATGCAGAGATTGTTGTTTCTGGGGGTATGTCAATGCCTCAAATTCTCTCAACACTTGATCCACATGCGGCTCTTGACCGAGCTAGAAGTAGCAGGCTTTACGCTTAATTGCAGGAATCCAAGGTTCTGCTTCACTGTGGAAGGCTTATTCCCAATTTTTCTTCTAATCCCTTGCGTTTTTTTGCTGGGTTTTAATATTCTTCATCTAATTTCATTTGTTTGTTGTAAATAGCTTATTCTACGGGCTGATGTTTTGTTTCACCTCGACCACCCAGGGCGCCCTAGTTTAGCACTTTAGTTCATCACATTGCAATGGTTAGTTATAGTATGGATTGATCATTTTGTTATAAATATATTGTCTTTAATTAGGCATGCCTTTTTGTCATTTTAGATTTTTGACTGATCTTTGATGTTTAAGAATAGTTACTAGTTTGTCAAAAAAAAATCCTTGCGCGTTGTGCAATGCTATATTCTGATCTTTACTCGTTGGGAACCATCTAGTTTGGTTTATTATTCTGTTGTTTAGTTGTTTTCAAGTGTAATATCTGTTCTTTGGTTTAACCTATTGAAATCTGGTCAGAGATGTAGACTAGGAGAAATAATGCGTAGATACTAAACCTACTGTAGATGGAGAACTGAGCATGGTTTTGGGATACTTGGATGGACCTATATTCAATCGCAACATATTTATGTAAATCAATTCATAAGATGAACACCGTCATGTTTATATATATACTATGGCAAATCAAGTGGTGAGTTAGATAACAAACGCTGTTAGGACGATAGTATACCTTGTGCGACGATCGGCCAACTCCTTCCAGGCTATCTTTGCCTGAACTTTGTTGAGCTTTGTGTAGGATGTACTCCCATCTAGTTAAAGCTAACAAAAGTTGATTCGATGTGTTTATGTGATACCATTAGAATAAAGTTTAAATATATTTGTATCTACGACATGTCTACTATAATTGGATTAATTCAGTCAGGACTCCTGAATATTTGAATTAACATGCATAACATATATATAATAAATATATAGTTTAATAAATATAGTTTAATTTAATATGTTGTATTATATATATATTCAATCATACATATTGATTTGTAAATGAATACTTCTGAAACTCAAGTCTACATTACAAAAGATGAGTCGTAAAATATATCTACAAACCTAACTTTACACTATCTTAATGTTAGTTTTTTTATAAAAAAAAATCAGTATAAACACTCTTTTCAAAATTGTATCCCATTAGAATTTGAAGACGTCGACAGGCAGATTTCATTCGTCATCAACATTCTTATCAACTCTGTTTCGGCAAATGTTTGACGCGCAGATATAACCAGAATTTGGAGGGGCTGCAAATGTAGAAATTGTATTCCGAAATGCCAATTAATACGATGCTCCATTCGCCTCACACGTCGCATCACTTGGGCCTGAAGAATTGGTACCTGGCAGGTCCAAGGAAACGAATATGCTTAAGCACAATTACGAGAAACAAACTAAACCTCAAAGGAAAATCAACATTGAGCAAAACAGATAATAAAGAATAACATTTATCTCATTTATGATACATATTACAGCTTGTAACATAGCTCTCATAGAAGTCATTTGATGTATAAGTAGTATAAACACGTTCTATTAACTCCAGACCACGAGAATGGGGTAGAAATGGCAAGGTTGTGATTTTACTAAACACAATGCATTTTTATCCAACAGCTCAATTAGGGTATACTGATTTGTACAGTAATGCATCTAAAGAACATGTCAAATTGTTTATTGTAGCAAGATTTGTACAAGTTCCCTTACGAATCGTATCCTGGCATCGCAAATTGTGAAGCAAATGACTCAACACGATTGCGAAGCTCAGTCACATCCCTACTGCTCTCAAGGCCCTTCAGAAACTCCTTTTGTATCTTCCCATGTTCCTTCTGAATACCGCTTGATATTTGTGCAGCCCTTAAAAGGAACTCCGCAATCATTTCAAAATCTCCCTCCAAGCATCCTCTCGTCGTCATTGCAGGAGTACCTAATATGAAAACCAATGTCCAATGGTTAATTCAACATTCACAACCTGCAATTTTTTACATTGAAAAACATTAGGCATGAAAGAGCTCACCTATTCTAACACCACCTGGAGAGATAGCACCATTGTCACCAAATATTGTGGTTTTATTCAGAGAAATACGGCACGCCTCACAAACCTTTTCAAAATTTTTACCTATTACAATGCAAAAACATTTCTCTAATAAGATAGCCTGTAGCAGTTAACAGAAAACATACTGCAGATAAAACAAACTTCGCAAGTTGGAAAATGCTCTCAAAACTTACGGCCTTTGCGAACTGGCCTTTTGAAGAGGGTCAAGTCAAATTATGTATTTTAAAAGGGTGTTGTACCTGTACTTCTGTTTAATGTTTAATTTTTTGTTGAAAAACTGCCATACAGAGACACTTGGCATACGTAGTAGCTTGCTGAATTAACAAAACTCTGATGATTGGAACTCAAATATATTCTCCAAATGACAATATTAGAGAATCTTGGTTCAGATAATTCTTTGCAGAAGTTATGAACTGAAGTCACGATAGTGACAAGGTGACTAAATAAAAGGAAACAAAAAATGTGTCTTACAAAATTCAAAGACCAAAATTCTATTTTATGAGCATTAACATATTTTTCTTCGTATATGTGTGATACTTGGTTTATTTTACGCAGGATATCTTGATTTAGTCTCATATGAGAAATGACAAAAAAGATATCATTGTATATAATGCTTAATGAACTTTACTACTATTAACTTGGGTTTAACCATTTTAAAAAAAATCATATTGTCATTTCAACTCATCAAATTAATGAATTAGTTTGCTCATTAAGTAGATTGTAATTATTGGTATACAATAGGAAAGGGCTATAGATGGTGGAGATTATAATACCTTAGTTTTGTCCCGCATGGAAAGTGAAAGAAAATAAATAATGGTATATAAGACTGGGTGAACTTGGTATCACTAGCTAGTCTTAAGCATTTTAAATTGGGCATGTTATCATTTAGCTCACTAAGATAATAGGTCATTTTACTCATTAAGCATTTTGTAACAATATGTTTCTATAAAGGCATATATTATGTACTTGGGCACACCCGTCTTGGGCAGCTACCGCTCAGCAAAGAGAAGAAAAAAAGAAAGGGAAGAAAAGAAAGAGAAGAAGGAAACAAAAAGAGAAAGGGCAAACATGACTAGGGCCGCTACCACTCAGCGCACTCACCCAGTACATGCTGGTCCAAGCGTGAACCAGGACATGCTTGGACCGAATTTTAAACCTTGGTTGTACTAACTTGAAATTTTAAAATATTTACATATAATTTAGATGACAGTAAACATACTTCAGTGTGACATGTGGTGTTAAGCTATGTAATGTGATGCAACTATAAAAGTAGGTTATGCCTGGTTTGAATTGTGTGCAACTAGGCATGACACTTCTTACTTCAAGGAAGAAGCGCCACTAGAGAAACTATCAATTTGATTGGAAATGGGAAAACAAATCAACATCTAGTTAAGATAGCATTCCACCTTATTTACCATGGGCATATCAAGGAATCATTTTCTTACAAGAAGCATATCATGACTACACACTATCAAACAATTGTACATAACTTGCATCATTCTCTTCAAGTACATATCAATCAAATACCAAACACAATTTCTAATTAGTGTCAAATGATCCCTTGAAGGCTCAAAGTCACCCATTTTCACACGCATGATAAAAAGAGAATACATGTATATTTCTGAAATAACTTTTTTCTACTATATTTCTAACTGTACAGACAATTGAATGATTAGAATATATACATGCTTGGATGATAAATGATTATTGAAACTAATAAATCGATCATCATTTATCCTATTTTTAAAATTTCTTCAATTTTACTCTATGTTTTCTAAGATGTTTCCAAGACAATTTTTTTATAGTGAGCATGCTAAAATTCATGAAGAGTATTTTTTTTTTTAGCATTAATTATGAAGTATAACTACTTGTTCTTGTGCAAAAAAAAAAATAAGGACCATGAGTTGCCAACTTGTCATGAATTATTTATGAACTCCGTTGCAACATTCAAATTAGCAACGTGATTTATATTTGAGAAATTGAAGCCTCATTTTAGGTGGCATGCACTACCCAATACCTGTAATAACGAAAAAGTTATTAGCTAGTAGCAAGATGATCATGGGAGCACTAAGACCTGACACAAGAGAATTTAAATTGTTAAACCGGCAGTTAGCATCCACTGATCTCTACTATCAGCAGCATTGCATTTAAAAAGATGCATTCAAGGCGGTATATGATAACTAGAAGTCTAGAAATTAACAACTAAGGAATTGCTTCCTTCTGAACAATAGGAGCAAGAACACTATTTTTATATAATTTGAGAAGCCAAAGGCCATTTTATAAAATAAATAATATTTATATCTACTTCTCTTTTCTGCACATATCTAAGAGCATTTGCAAAACCCAAGATGATTGCAAGTACCTGTTAGACCTAATGTTCTGAGGTCCCAAAGTACCAAATGGTTATCTGTGCCGCCAGTAACCAGCCTGCAATTTCTTCTTAGCAAAGCAGATGCCAATGCTTGGGCGTTTCTCTTGACCTGCTGTATATATGCTTTGTATTCAGGTGTAGCTACTTGCTTTAGCGCTATTGCCAAAGCAGCTATATGATTGTTATGAGGACCCCCTTGAAGAGATGGGAAAACAGCAAAGTTAATCCTCTCTTCAAAATCATATATGTCATTTTCATCCGTTTGACTTGAGAAGAAACCTTGTTTTCTCTGTTTTTTCCCTTTCCTGAAAAAGATTATACCACCCCTAGGACCTCTAAGGCTCTTATGAGTTGTAGAGGTGACGATATCACAATAATCAAAGGGGCTCCGGCATTCCTGCAAACAGTAAAACTTGAATCAAGTTAACTTATCTATACAACAGAAAAGTAGCGAGTCTGTCTAAATAAACAAACTTGATTTGTAATAACCTAATAAAAAACATATAATAATTAATATAATTGCATTTGCATAGCTAACTAGAAACAACCCATAAGTAGTTCTCTACTTATTGCATGCATTATGTCATAAGAAATACACCTAAAAGAAGATGCATACTTTTAGCATCATAAGCACTTAGTGTCACGCCCCGGTCGGATCGGCTTAAAAACAGCGCTTATCCGTTGTCTTAGGGCCGTCCGGCCGAATACCGGATGCGCGAACTCCCTAGGGTTTCCGGCCAATTTCTTTCCCTAAATCAGGAAAGTCCGGAAAACCCTAATTTCAAACTACCCCATTGAATTTTGACCCACTGGTCAAAATCATGCCTTTGCTGACGTCAGCGTGACGTCAGCCCTCGAAATCGTCCGTCGCGCGCATAATGGCGTAAATCCCCTTCCGCTTCTGGCTGACGTCAACTTCCGAATTACCCTGCGCGCGATTTCGCTTGTTGACTAAACTCGTCCGTTGACTTGCCTCGTTTCGAACGAAGCGTTCGAACTCGTCTTCAAGCTCCCGTTCACGACGCCACCACGTCGTCTCCGTCGAGCCTCTGCGCATCACCTCGTGTCGCCGGAGAAGGATGGCCAGATAGGAGAAGCCGCCCGCTTCCCTCGGTCCTTCCCGTCGTCGTCCGGCAGCTGCGTATTACCGGAATTACTTCGCCGAAGCTAGAAACAGGGAAGGGAACATATGAAAGGAAGAAGCTTTATTCCCTCTGCAAAGCTTACAACGTCTCTCAAAGCCGACGACCTCCGTCGGTGCCCTCTTCCCCTCCCTCACCGGTGATTCCGGTTACAGTTCACTCGACCTCCCTGTCATCGACGTTGCCCTGAACGTCGGCATCGACGCCCGCCGGCATCGGCATCAGTTCCCTCCTGGAACCGGCATCAGAGCCCTGCTCTGGAAGGGCGACGGCGCCGTCGCCGGTGGAGTCGCTCCCCAGCCTCTCCGTTGTGGTGTGGTGACGCCTCTGCGCCCGCTCTCTGGGGTGACGCCTCCGCGCGTGCCCCATCTCGTTCGCTTCGTCGGACGTATATAGGAAGAGCCGCCACGCTTTTCTCATACGCGTGGACCACGCCCTTGCGTCGAAGCCCACTGATGCTGCCGAGTCCGCCGTCCGCGCCCGGTCTCTTTGTCGCCCGAGTCTTCCGCTCGTGCCGACGTTCGCCAGATCCGGTCTCTCGCGCTGCGACCTCTTCGCATCCGAGATTTCCTCGCGTGCGGACGAATCCGCCTGCTCCGACAACATCGGAGCTCGATGCCGCCCCAAGGTCCGAAGAGCTCGCTGATGCTGCTGGAGACAGCGTCCGCCACGAATATCGCCGCCCCACATCTCCGCTTTCAGCGGGGAAGACGACGCCCGCGTCCGATTTGATTCCCCCAATCGGGTGTTGACCCGATTTTGACCCAGAATTGGGTCTCCTGTGTGGGCTTGGGCTTGGGTTGGGCCGAACCGGCCTGACCCAGGCCTGACACTTAGGCTAGTAACCTTTCAAATCTACTACTTCAAATGTGACATGAGAAACAAATAACAATCATAAAATGACTGTCCATAAGGAAACAGATGACAAATGATGTACACGGATTTTAGTAAAGTAGAATTCATCTTAAAAGACAGCATCTCAGGAATGCATTGCGCTCAACCATCATGTTGGGATATGATCGTTGAGACAAGGTAGTTACAATTTTACTCTTAAGTTCAAAAATTTCACATATATTAATTAATATATAATGGGTTAAAAGAAAGAGTTTTAATAAATGAAGGAGAGATTTTGAACCTTCGCAGCGACAAGACCGCTAATGTGAGCCATATCACACATCAGAACTGCTCCACACTTATCAGCAATCTGCCTAAATCGACCATAATCCCACTCTCGAGGGTATGAGCTCCCCCCACATATCAGTATCTTTGGACGATAATCCATAGCCTTCTCTTCAAGTTTGTCATAATCTATGTACCCTGTAAGTGGATTCACCTTATAAGACAAACTCTCAAAGAATATCGAAGCCCCTGATATCTTCTTCCCGTTAGGCGTGTAGTATCCATGGCTAACATGTCCACCCGAAGGTGAGTCAAGCCCCATAATTCGATCCTTTGGGAGCAATAACCCAGTGTAGACAGCAAAATTGGCAGAGGTACACGAGTAAGGCTGTACATTAACACCCCAGCACTCAGGATCGAGATTAAATGCCGCAAGGGCACGATCTTGGCATAGCCGCTCGATCTGATCAATGTACTGGTTTCCGCCATAATACCGGCCCCCTGGAAAGCCCTCGGAATACTTATTCGTCAAATGGCTGCCAAGGGCATCGAGCACCCCACGGCAGACAAAGTTCTCCGACGCAATGAGCTCAATCCCCAGAACCTGCCGCTGCTTCTCCTTCTCCATGATATCAAAGATATCAGGGTCAGCCACTGATAAGGGCTGGTTTCCCCACGCCCGCACGGAAGCCCTCCGCGTCTCGAGATCCGGCTGTGACCGGGCCCTCTTGGGGGGAAGCGCGGACGACGACGAGCAAGAAGAGGAAGACTCTCCTCTCCTATGTTTCCTGATGAACATGGAGTAGCCCAAAATCTTAAACTGTTCCTCCTTTTGCTCCTCATCGGACTCCTCCCCATCCTCCGCCCCCATGGATCCTTCGCGGGTGCTCTCCGGCTGCTGGTCGAGCAGCTGCAGAGGAATTGGTCGAGGGTTGTGCTGCGGGTCACGGAGGCCGGGATCGAGTTGGAGAGAGACAGGATCGTCCGCGATCAGGGCAACCGGGGGCGTCGAAGGAGGAGGAGCAGCGTGGAAACCCAAGGAAAGGTTAGATTGGGGGCTGGTGAGATCCATGACAAAGCTTCCACACAAATTTTCAAAGAATCAAACGTAAACTGGCAAACTAGAAAGCGGAGGAGCAGAAGCAACAGCTACAACAAGAGCAAGAAGGACAACGCCACCGTCGGAGCGAGGCTAAAAGGCGGCGACCTTCCATAGAGAGAGAGGAGGAGGAGCGGAGAAAATGAGGGCGGTGAAGCAGCGGAGCGGGGCTGAACCTGGACGTGTTGTGAGCCGGAGATGCGTTTGGCGTCACCGGGAACCTCAGCCCTTTGCGACAAAATTGTTCGCATAGGTGCTAATCGTGCGTTTCGCGTGTCGGGGTCGGTCCGTTCACTCGACTTTGGACGGTGGATTGTGCTTCCCTCATTCTAGGTTGCTATGCGGGTGCCCTCTTTTTGTGAAGTGGTCAATGGTCAGACAAAATGAAGCGGGATCCGCTGCAAGAGCCATAGTGGAGCTTGTTGGGGAAGGCGTATGGTAAAGGAACGCGTGTCCTGACTCGGTCCATCGATCGTAATTTATCAGAGGGCGGGGTGCAGAAAATTTTCCTACGAATCCTTAAGCACACTACCCTAAATTCATCGAAAGTTTTTTTTTTATAAATAGACATATTTACGATAATCTACACATTCTAAATTATCTAATATATTAATATTATTATAAATAAATATATTTATGATAAAAAAAAGTAGATTTTAGAATCGTAGATGGATAGTATGTTATTGTTGTATCATCCATCCATAATCAAAAAATTTATATTTTCTTATTATATATATATTTTTAGAATAATATTAATATCATTGGATAACTTAGAATATATACATTAAATATACTATCAACAAAAAAAAAATTTATAAAGTTATTAGAGGGAATGCCTCCGCGGCCCGCGCGTAGACTTGGCATTGACTAGTGAAAACGGGACATGAAACCTGAGGTTCCTCTAAATTTCATTAGCATTTCTAAACATAATATTTTAATTTTTATGTCTTAATATGATGCGCTATGCCGCCATGTGTTGCCTTCGTGGTTTAGTGTGATGCATCTACGTTAAAGATAAAATAGAGAAAAAAAAAACTACAATTTAACATCTTAAAATTATTAGCGAGCCAATGGGATTAGACAGTGGCATTGGCTCCGTTATTGCTTATTCTGATAGAAACAGTTATTTCTGTGGTAGATTGAAAATTTGAAAATTAGAGATGAATTATTATTCATGATGGAACTTTACGGATGCCGAGATATTCCATTCCTTGTTTTGAGGCCACACCTATTGCCTCAAATACTGCTTTCGAATTTGTCTTCCATTCCTTGTTATTCACAGTAGCATGTGCATTCTTTACTTTTCCTTTCACTGCAGCTTATTTTTAAAATAACTTATATACATTTGGTGTTAAATTACAATATTATATTTGTACTTGTTCAATTAAATAAATTAACACAGCATAACAATCATTTAAAAGTTTCTTTCGTTAGGGTTTCATATCTTTTCTTTATTCTTGCTGCATTAATTTTAGTAAATTCCTTTTGACCAAATACTGATACACGGTATTTCTACTCTATTCATACATGCAAGATGAAGATATTTATTTCACATTTTCTTCTCAACTTATCCATATTCTATATCTATTTTATTTCTTCCAGCGAAAGACCATTGATCAATGTGGAAAATGAGACATTCGATCAACAAATATATATAGATAATTAAATTCATTGTTATTTCTTTTTATCTCGATCCAGCATTCATATGGTATTGGAAGAGTTACATATAGATTGGAACCTAGAGCTTACCCTTTCTAGAAAAGGGTCCAACGAATTGCCGGGATCATCTTAAATCACTTAAATACAACATCTATTAATTCCATAAGCGAAATTCCAATATTTGACATTGTACAGTATCGCATTGACTAAAATCTAAGGCTTGTTGTACATGTCTTTGTATCTATCTACATTACAACTTGTACATCAGCCTCTTCTTTTCCTGCCAATGGCTTACTGGATGATCTACTCAACATGGGAGAAATGCAACCAAAACCGATGAACAATGTTGTATTGAAGTGGATATCAACAGCCAGGCATTGATCTGTAGGATCATTGATGCATCAAATTTTTATCACAAATGCTTTAGCTCAGAAATGGTGATTATTCTGTTGAATTTCTTCAACAAGCAAATATTATTTGCTACTCAATGTGTGAAAACAAACACGTCTTCTATCACAACTACGATAAAAGCTGAACGGCAGCAATGGCAGGTATCTTTTCACGCAGCTTCTGAGTTACTGCCACTCGAACAGTCATAACGCCTGCTGCTTGGCCTGTCAGTCGAACTTTCACAATAGGCTCCTCAATTTTGACAAGCTCAAGCTCACCCCCACCAGTTCCCGCAAGGTATGGCCTTATCTCATCAAGTGCCTTACAATTGAACAAGAGAAAAGCATCAGGGTTTTCTCTTGTATAACACAAAGAAACAATTTTTACCTACGGTGACAAAGGGTTCAGTAAAGTATTATCAATCTGAGGGATCAATCTTATTACCATCGATTCCCCAGTTTCAGGAAGAAATGCAGATAAATGAATTTCACAAGAACCACAAATGAATACCAAATCAGTTAAATGAATTTCAGTAATGCTAATATTTACACAAGGCCAAGAAATTAGCCCACAAGTGTTGTAAAAAACTAGCACTTTATGCCCCGTACTAATCCAACCCTGCATATATATATATATATATATATATATATATGTACATATGTACTAGCTAGCACCATGTATGTGTATCCAAAATATTCTGGTATGAGCAAATGCCAATACACTACAAACTAATATTTATAACCTTATCAAAAACAAAAAAATGTAACCTAACAAACGTATCTCCCATTACGGGATTGGTTTATTGAATTCATTGCATGAATATTATTGAGAAAGCAATTCTTCATGATCAATTAATCTTATCAAGAATAAGCAGCTAATCTGTAGCCACAACAGGGTTCAATTCCTTTTATAGCTTTAAAGAAGCATATTGGTCTATCCAACATCAAATTTGGGTTCCAACTATCTAGTCATCCAAACATTATTTTGTTATTTGTAACTAAGTTGTTTTAGGTCTCCCTAAGCATCCGTCTTCTTTGAACATGTTTATAGCACATATGATTTTACCTTGTTTTGCCTCATTCTTTTTAAGGAGGGTAATCCCTAAATGATTAAAAAGAGTAACATTCCTATTTTCAGTTTCCACATTCGTCGTAGTATCTTCTTTTATGTTACACTAACTTTTATTACATGCCAGTTACTTAACAGTCAACAACCAGATCCATTCTTCCGTACCAATCAAAGTTTACCATTCTGATATCTTGAAGGTAGCACATTGACAAGAAGGAACAAGAAAAAAAAAAATATAGATGCTTAAGTCTTAATTCTGTTAGTTCGTCTGCACATTATAGGACCATGCATAAGCAGAGACAAGCAGCATCAAATATTCATTTATCAGAATCCTGGATCATGCAAGATCAAAATGGACCTAAATAACCAATCTTGTTCATGAAAAGGGATACAACTAGAACTAGACCATATACGTGCCTTAAATAATACCATAAGTTATGAAGATCCTATTTTGTTATTTTACATTAATCAATATTTATAGGTATGATATTTTCCTTTTACAATACTGAACCTCTTCTATTTGACAATATTATTATATTGCATAAATCAGATTATATTGTTTGACAATTTGATACTTGAAATACTTAATATAAGAATTTAGAATATTAAACAGAAGATTACAAGCTTTTGGAGAAAAAGGAAACGAATTGATTGATATTTAAAAATTAATATTACAAAGTTTTATATACCAGTTCATACTATGTCCACGTCCTCTTTCGGACTAGCACATATGTATGTATTTATGTCTGTCTATATATATATATATAGATAGATAGATAGATATATATATCTAAAGTATCACCTGGGCAGCATGGATCAAGGATTATAGTTTTAAAACTCAGTTCGAGACATCTCGGTCAGATGTCTTCATGCTCAAATTGGTATGTACGGACAAAACTGGACAAAATGGGTGCAAACACATCCACCTATGCTCACCGCGAGTGGAGAGAAACATAAGCACAATGCCCACTTCCTTCCTCTTCTCCTCCTCCACTCCATTGCAGGTCCTCATGCGGGTCCTACTCGAACAGGTACAAATTGGTCGTACCACCTTTCAAATACTAGTATGGATAGGTTTTTAGTGCCATGCAACATTGATTTCTTAAATGGTTTACATAGTGCTTATTAATATTTCGGACAAAAGAATCAAAGTCAGTGTATATATCCCTTAACATGTTTGGTTCTTTAGTAATGAATAGCTCAGACCATGGTTTGAAAAACCAGTGTACCGGTCTAGTCTCGGACCAGTTGCTACAGTGAAACCAACCGTACCAACAATGTGCTACAATGAAACCTGTTCGATCTCGGACTGGTATAAACTAGAAAGTTCCAACTGAAATTTCAAACCTTGGCATGGACCAATGTTTCAAATGTCGGTATGGATAGGTTTTTAATACTATGCAATATTGATTTCTCAAATGTTATACATAGTGCTTATTAATATTTCAGACAAAAGAATCAAAATCAATGTATGCATTCCTTAACATATTTGGTTCTTTACACCCTGTTTCTTTAAAGGGAAAGATAGTAGGAAAGGGAAGAAAATACCCTTTTTCTTCATTTCCATGGAGAGAAAGAAAGAAGTAAAGAAATAAAACCAGGTAGTTTTCCTTTGAATTGGCTTCGTCCCCCGCCCCGCCACTGCCCCCACCCCCACCCGGGAAGAAAATACCCTTTTTCTTCATTTCCATGGAGAAAAAGAAAGAAGTAAAAAAATAAGACCGGGTAGTTTTCCTTTGAATTGGCTTCGTCCCCGAGTTTGAATTGAAACTGAAGTGGCGATATGAATGCAATATAGTCTAGATTCTAGAATATGAAGTATTTATTACATGAAGCATTAAAAGGTACTTTGTTGTTTTGAAAGGTTCTTACGGAGTGCGTAGGAGTTGGGAATGAAATCCCATCCTAATGAGTAATGAGTTAGAAACATTCCACAGGGGCAAGTTAGAGTAACTAATATAGGTAGGTTTCAACAAAACCATAAAAAATAAGTGTTTCCAATATAGGTAGGTTTCAACAAAACAGTAACTTTTAAGCTTCGCGTTTGTTGGACACTGGGGATTTGTTTTGTAATTCACCATTTAACAAATATGCTGATGGCATACGCCATTGTTTTATTTTTTTTTCCTCTTCTCTTTGAAATGTTTGAGCTTTTAGAAATCTAAAGATAATCTTGTGTTTCAAAATTAATTAACAAGACAATTAATTCTAGACCTTGTACCACCATAAAATCCTACTCTCAAAATGTCAAACCATCTGACCTATTGATTTATTTTACAGTATAAGAAACGTGATGCATGACACAATCAAGGAGAAGAGAGAAGACTAGAGAGAAGACTGGAAGAGAGCGTTAGAAGGGAACCAAGATAGCATGGGGAGAGATCATCAATCAATATTTCACTAATCAAAAGCTGTGTTATAAAACTTAAGGCCATATGGGATTTTAAACATAAACATAGAGAAATACAATCCACAAATTAAAAACTTGACTTTGACAAGACAAACCGACTTACGAGATTTAATGCCTAAAAATGTGCATGCTATCTTCATATTTTCCTTTTTTTTTTTTCATTTTTTCTTCTTTCTAGAAATTTTTTGCTACTTTTTATTTATTTATTTTGTTTTCCTATCATGTGCGTTCCACATGGCATGAACATTGTTTCTTGTGTGTCCTTTACGCTTGTGCGGTTAAGTGACTTGACCATGCCTCCTCTTCCTAAAGCTTTGCTCCACAATCTAGGTCGCCGAGCTGGTGGGGGAATTCCCAATGTCAATTCGTCTACAACAATGATCTTTAGCAGTAAAATGTGCTAAAGATGGCACAATCATCAGCGATAAATGTCTGATGAAGGTGGGAGGCAATGAGGCAACGGAGCCGGTGGGAATTCCTAATGTCAATTTGTCTACAATAATGATCTGTTAATGGTAGAATCTGTCAAAGAGAGCACAGCACAATCATCAGTGGTAAATGTCCGCCGAGGGTGGGAGGCAATGAGGCAACATTGTGGATGTGGTCTTCTCTCGGCATCTTGCCAAGGGGAAAGAGGTGGTGACGTCCAGCAGCATGTATAAGGTTTTCTAGCGGCACAAAATTAGGTTAATGATCTATAAGTGATAGTGATGAAGTCCATGTGGAGGGACAATCTCATTATTGACAGCTATGATGAAGACAAGGCTGATGTCAAGCTGGATTGCATATCCAAGGAGCGGATGGAAAGATAAATGCCTTAAACCCCTCCTACTAAAAGTGGCCAACAGGAGTTGAGGACACACTTGTGCATCAATTTGATGTGGTGCTATAATGTTAAACTGGTCTCCATTTGAGTATGGTTCATAGAAGATCATTTACATTATGAACAGAAAGGAAAGCCGCTATTACATTTTCATTCTTGGGGTTGAAGATAGAGATCATGTGCTCAAGTGGCAACTGATCTACTTATTTCATTTGTTTGTGTTAATCGGAAACAAATTCCTTCAGCATGTAGAAAAGATATTACTGAACATTAGTTGGAAAACCAAACATATACCCTAACTTGACAGACAAACTAGCTATGATCAGAGAGTTCTCCTAAGCATCCAAAAATTAGTTTTACTGATACTTTTAAGCTAATGTTACGACAAGTAAGCAAGTAAAATGAACAAATGAAGAACATAGTGTCATTTAATAGAATTGAAGATAGGACTTTCTACCATTTTTATTTTAAGATAAACTCGAAATGAATTTGCTTTAACACACAGTGAAGCAGTGAAAGTGCATCCTTGTGGATTCCACATCACATAACTAAACACATATATAGAGCAATAAGGAAATGTAGTACAGATGTTTGGTATGTATCTCATCCAATCTTATCCTTACGATCATCAACTATGTGCAATATGTACCAATTGAAAATCAAGAAACTAACAATGGTTAAGTTTCAGAAACCAGAAAAGAAAAAAAGTTTTCAAATTGAAAATAACTTAAGAGAACGCACAAGGGGAATGAAGAGTGTGTACTTTGACAAAACATGTTTCAAACTGAGGTAAAAGAAGAGGAATATTAAGTCTAAATATTTTCTGAAATTTACAACCACACAGAAAGGCTTCTCAATTGTCAAGTTAACTTGAGAGTAAAATTTTTATAGAGGGCAATTTAATGTTGTATAATATTAATATGCTATTACCTTCTCAATATTTTCTTCATTCAAAGGAAGTCCTGTCTCCTCATCAGTGATTGGTTCAACTGCAACAATTTCAGGGATTTTTTCCATTAGGCGGCGCTCAATACCCATCTTCATTGTCATTACAGAACTTGGACAAGATCCACATGCTCCTTGTAGCTTTAGTCTAACAACATTTCCATCTATCTCATGAAGTGCTACATTTCCTCCATCAGCGATAAGATATGGTCGCACTTCATCCAATACTAACTCAACATTTTCAGCAGTTAGGGGCAACTCCAACAATGGATTTGGTGTAGCAACTGATTTAACCACTATAGGAAAGAGTGAAATAATGGTGAATAAAGCATTGAGAAAGAGGGATAAAATTAAGAGCAACTTCGGATTTGGATTTGCAAGATATGTAAAGTGCAAAAAAGTAATAGCATAATGGAATTGCGATTACATGTGCATAATAATGCATTCACAGAAGACCCTTGTAGAAAACTTTAGCAACTTCAAAGACAGTAAACTGTCACTGCAGTAATTTCAAGAAATTATAATCATGAACTAGAAACATTCGCTCTGAAAATCTATGCTCTTATTTCTCATAGGTGGTGTGAGTATTTGGATTTCAGAATATAAATATATATATATACACTTCCTTCTGTTCATGTCCAATTTATTACTTTTAAATCAATCTGATTTATTGTTTACTACTTCACTCATCAGGTATATATATTATTTTGATTCATTTATTCTAGTGTTCTGCTAGCTTTTCTTTATTATTTTAAAATATAATTGTTTCTGCATCAACTTTTTCTTCACTGTTATAATTTGCTGCCTGATTCATCGCCATATGTTTACTGAATCTCCAGTCCTTAGCCAAGGAACAAAACATCATTTGGTGATAATGATAAGAAGTAACTTACTTTATATATAGCATCCACTTTGATTGTAAGGAACCATATGAAATTAGACTTGCTATGTTGTTAGATGCATATTCTTCTAGTTGCATACTGTTTAGACCGTATATAATTATTAAAAATGTGCCTTCCGAATTTTACACAATCAAAGAGGTGGGGGTGGGGAATTGTAGTAAAATGTAGCCCAAGCACACAGGTGGTTTCAGTTGTGTTGTACAGTGAGGCAACTAGAAACAAAAAAGGAAAAATGAGTATGTTGGTTCTCCTCTCCCCTAAGTTGAAATTTTCCAGGTGCAAAAATCATCTTTGGATTAATGGCTTGAAGTCTTATGATACTGCTGTTGGATAAGTGTTCTACATATTCAAGTATCATATTGTGATTTTGTATACATTAGCTATGATTTAATTCATTCAGCATGCTTGGGAGACGGTTGATTCTCTTTGCTCCTACGGTTGAAATCCTCTAGGTGCAGAAGTTAACTGTGAGTCACATGACATGGAATCTTATGAGAATCCTAGAGGAGTAGTGTTCTACATATTCAATGATAATATTGTGATCATGTATCTCTTAGCTAATGATTTAATTCATCTAGGGCTTTTTGGGAGAGATGATATCTTAGATTTGCAATAAGGCTCATGCAAATTACATGGTCCAAGAAAGGAGATTTGTTAGATTAATCATGTTCCTATGCAGGTACTATCTGGAGTTAAGTTAAACTCCAAAGTTGATTTTTGTAAATGGCTAGAACTGCAATAAATTGTAGTCCATGTACACAAATGAAATGTTGAGGCGTCTACAGTTTATGTGGTATAGTGAGGCGGTGATTAAAAAAAGAAAAAAAAGAAAAACAGTGAGTGAATTGGTCCTCCTGCCTCTTAGGGTTGAAATCCCACCAGTGGCTCGATTGGCAAGAGACTACTGATGAAGCAGTATTCTATGAATCCAATGATTAGATTGTGATTTTGTGTCTCTAAGATTATGATTTAATTCAGTTAGTGATTTTACAAGAGACTCTACATCTTAATTCAGCTTTTGTTTGTTCAGTCTCTTTGTTGAGGAGTTGATTCTTGTAGTTTTAAGTTTTCTTCATTTGCATCTGTGGCTCTTGGTTGATTCTGATTTGTATATTTGTTCGTACAAAATCTTTCGGCTAACAATAGAATTTCGAACCAGAATCAATAAATCATATAGAAGGAAATATCAAAGAAGTAGATCATCTCACCAGGCGGCCCCCTAGATCTGGAAACTGACAGACAAGAGGAACCCCTTCGCAGCGGAAACCCACCTGTCGCGACCGATATTCCGGTTCCTCGAAGGCCCGAATCCTGCCACCAAAACCAAGTAAATCCCAGAGAATTGGAAACCCCAATTAGAGCTCAATATCCACAAGAAAAAAAAACAAAGTATGTAAAGACCTTCAAACAGAGAGGGCGGAAGGGAAAGAAGACAGCAGCGGCGGCCGCAGAAGAGGAGGCGGCCTCGCAGCAAGGAAAAGGATTCGGCAACACCGTAGGTTGCATCATGTCGGAGTGGGAATCGCACGGCCGCCTAAGCTCTCTTCTTCTTGATCGTTTCCTTGGTCTTTCTCTTCTAGTAACCGCCTTCTCCTGGGCGTCGCCGGTCTGCGGTTCCGTGCGTCGTTTTGCGGAGAGTCAGCGAAAGATTTCGCCAGGAAGTAATAATGAGCCGCTTCGCTCACCACAGCCAAACGTTGGTTTGTATAGCTTCGATTTAGCAAGCTGGGCTGAGCCACATAAAGCTCAGTGGAGGTAATTCTTTGCGGAAAAGGTTACAACGCTGATTTGTCTAGCTTGATTTGAACAAGGTAGGCTGAAGCTAATTTGGAGTGATTAGTTGCTCCAACTATATATCAAAAACTTAATAATAGATACACGTATGCAAATGAGATTAATAACGTGGTTATTTAAACTAAAAGAATGTTTAACTAAAATTATTTTCAATGTAAAACCGTAATAAATTATCAATAGATGTTTAACTAAAAGAATGAGTATTTAGTTCTTAAATAACACAAAATAAATAGTGTAATAAATTCATAAGAAGTAGAAATAAAAATATTCAATTAAAAGAAGCTGATAGACTAATTATAGGATACTTGTAACATTCAGACTTTAATATGTTATTAAGTGATTTTGGCTATCATAAAACAAATTTCTTGTCAGATTTTATTAATAGTTTACATAGTACAACTTTTATGCAATGCAACTTGAAACAGGCATTTCATGTGAAGGTACCTTTTCATATTGAAAATGCTAAATTAAAAAATGTCAAATTCATCTCAATACATGTGAAGTGCAGCCATTCTATACATGAAATAAGCGACTCGTACATCCAGCAAAGAATTTGCAGTCGTTAGAAATGATATTAGAAGAGATGGCAACATTATCATCCAAAAAATAGAATATTCTCTTGAACATGACTGATATTATTATCACTTTCGACGGGCGCACAAGAACAATTACAGAAGGTTGCATTCCTTGAATATGCTACGAGTAGAAAGGAAAGCGTCAGCTAAACATTCACCATAATGCATATTACTTAAACTTTAAAGCAGAAGAGGAAGTAGTGTGTTGCCGCGACGGTCGCTCAAGCGGCGACTTGTCTACTCAGATATCCGATGTAAGCGATCGAATAAGAACAGAGAAACAATTCCACCGATAATCTATTTCCAGGCTCACCGGGGAAAACGGATTGAAATGGGAATCTGGGTGAATCTAAAGAATTACTTGGGTTGTTGTTTGCAATCCATCTGCTTCAGTTAGAGATGTGTTTTACTCCCCCTTTGCTCGTCCGAGGTATCAGCAACAAGATCTTCCAAGGTGACTGCAGATGAGCACCGAGACAAGGTGCCCGATCCAATTGTATTTGTCTCATCAGTCTCGTCTATGGTTGATCCCAGTGAGCAGGTTGAAGTTGTAGTTCCGAGTCTAGAAAGGACTGGATCACGTTTAGATTTCTCTTTCACTCTCCTACACCAACTATGAAGTGACTCCCTCACACCAATTGTATTTGTCTCATCAGTCTCGTCTATGGTTGATCCCAATGAGCAGGTTGAAGTAGTAGTTCCGAGTCTAGAAAGGACTGGATCACGTTTAGATTTCTCTTTCACTCTCCTACACCAACTGTGAAGTGACTCCCTCACACTTTCAGCAATCAGAGATTTCTTGAATTTGGATCCCATCTACATTTGTAGAAAAATATTGACATATATTAGTAAATTTAAATCATAAATCTAAACTATAGAGGCAATTTCCAGCTCCTGTATTTGGAGCATTACTTGCAGGTCAACATGATAGTATATATTTAAAGAAATTATGGATATTGATTTAAATTAAGCATCAATATCTCATATACAAGTTTAGAAGTTGAAGCAAATGTCATTGTTTGACAATTCTCTAAACTATATTGATAGTAAAAATAGGAGTGCTAGTATGAAGAAAAGAATTAACGGATACGTTTATATATAAAATCATACGATTCTCTTCAAAATGCTAATGTATGTCAATGCTGATTACAAGGAAAAAAACACATGGTTCAAAATTTGAAGTTAAACTAACCTGAGAAACTATCACATTCAGAGGTAATGTGCTGTAGCTGCACCAAAACTGAACTAGCAGCCTGCAATATGCAATTAACAAACTCATGAGAGTGACATTTTGTGAAGTGTTGTGGATGAAATTTGCAACAGAATAGAAACATAAGATTCAAAAAGAACATAAGATTGATTGTACATATGTTCAAGAGCTACTGGATGCATTTGACTTGTCCATTTTAAAGCAACATATCTTTTGTTGAAATTTCTTCATTAACTTACTATTATGTATGTATAAATTGTAAAATCAACAAAGTGATTGTGTCTTAAAATCAAATAGCGTACAAATTGGCGATACAATTACAGAATGTTCACATAGCTGCACAGTGCTGTATCTTCGGCGTCATGAAATGGAATTCCAATCCCCGGTTGTAATCAGTAATTACTCTCCTAAATCAAGTCACCATATTCCAAAGCTACTAGCATGTCTTCTGAAAAGACCATTTATTTGAATCTCCATATGTTTTACATAGTCCTTTTTTTATAAATTTAATTTTTAAGTAATTATCAAAATTAATGTCAGTTAATAGTTGGTAATAATTGCTACTAGCATGTCTTCTGAAAAGACCATTTATTTGAATCTCCATATGTTTTACATAGTCCTTTTTTTATAAATTTAATTTTTAAGTAATTATCAAAATTAATGTCAGTTAATAGTTGGTAATAATTGCTTCACGTATTGCATTGTTGTAGTGAAGATTAAAACGTATGTTGTATCAATACCCATAATTACTAACAGAAGGATGAATATATGATAGCATGGACGGCCGCATGAGAAGTTGAGATTTGAGAATGTGGGTATTAAGTCGTGACAATAATAGACGTTATAATAATTAATAAGGAGTTTTCGTATCTACATCCCCATAAACCTAAGGCAGCGATTTGATGCAATCTCCAAATTAACTCATAGGTACATCAGGAAAAGATTGGAAAAGATGGCAAGAAACTGATGAGAGAACAACAATAAGAAGTGCAAAATGGATGCAGATGATGGCTAACAAATTATACAAGGCATTCTTCTCCTGGGCTTAATATTCTTGTTTTGTATATTGATGCTATTCTTCTACTCGAAATGATTATAAACGTATTACTAAAATCAAATTTCACCTTGACACCCTTTTTTTATAAGCATCCAGGTCAAAGACATTTTTTAGAGATTGAAATTGCCAACTAGACTAAAATCATCATTCTTATGCAAAGGAAATGCACTACTATTTTGCTTGAAGTTGATTTCCTAGGGTATAAACTAGCAACAATCCTAAATGAATCTAAATTACCATTTTAACTTAGATGATAGTGTTTAAGACATCGAAGGATGCTCATAATATCTACTTATAAGGATGTCAATTTATCTCACAAATACATGCCCTAGAATTTTCTCTGTTGGAACTGTAAATACATGCAAAAGCTTAAAATGTAATTGTAACATTGTTTTGGGAATTATAATATTCTATGAAGAAAGGTGTCTCCTATGCAAAATAATAATAATAATAATAATCTTTCAATACATAACAGTTATAATGCTAACCATCCAAGATTAATAAGGTGATAGGCGACCTACTTCGAGTTATAATTGCACATTTGTCAGGGCAACTTAGTTACACAGAAAAGTTTTAAAAAAATATATCAAAATAGTGTTCCTACATCAAGTTAAGAAGTTGAATACCATCATATGACTCTCAATATATATTAGATAATCTGGATCAAAATATTACTTAAAGAATCTTATTTTTTTTCTTCTAAACCAATGGAGGTGTGTTGTAATAATTAATCAGCAATAAACAACGTAAATAGTCTACTTTCACGTGAGAACTGAGAACTAAGCATGGTGGGTGTTCACGAAGTGGATCTTTCCAAAAAGCCATTACTCTTAACATCACTTCAAGGAATCAAATTAACAACATCTTTATCAAAGCCCTTGGGCTAGCTTAAGGAGTGATAGATTTTGTTAGATTGTTTATTTTTCTTCTTCTAAACCAATGAAGGTGTGTTATAATAATTAATCAGCAATGTACAATGTAAATAGTCTACTTTCACGTGAGAACTGACAACTAAACATGATGGGGTGTTCATGAAGTGGCTCTTTCCAAAAAGCCATTACTCTTAACATCACTTCATGGAATCAAATTAACATCTTCATCAAAGCCCTTGGGCTAGCTTAAGGAGTGATAGATCTTGTTAGTTTGGATTGTTTTTTTTTTAATTAGATATAGCTGTCATTTTATTTTGTTTACCATCCGACCTCTTTCAAGTTTCATCTATTTATATATTGGAGAGATTAAATTAGTACAATTTAAATTTTTATTTGCTTCTGACAAGTTATATAAAGCATTTGTTAAATTACAAGCCCAATGGAATTCCTAAAACTCTAGAAGCTCTAGAATTCACTTTCAATGAATGATGGTTTCATATAGTAAGACGAAATATTGACAGAAAAGAGCTCCATTCAAAACCCAATTACCAATTAGACATTGTGCGTCACTTGGAGTATTTTGCAAACATACCCTGAAATTAAGCGAATGACAACCATAAAATGGTTCTTCATGAAACATGATTGTGCACTTAAATCCCACTGAAAAATCAGATTGCTAGTTAGAAATATAATCAAGAAAGACAATTTACATAAATCTAGACATATGTGCGCATAAAACATAACTAATATGTATTCATAAGTCTTCCCTTGCGAACTATAAAGCCTATTTGAGAACTCAATCCGTTCATGCCATTTGTTAACCATTTTCACCTTAAACAAGTTGGTTGAATTAGTGAACGAGATCTTTATTCTAGAAATTGATATCAGTAATACCAGTTTTGTTTGGAAATTGTATCCATGCAAGTTTTATGATATAAAGTTTTCTTCTTTTATTACATACCTTTTTTTTTTTTTGGCGTAAAGGACCCCTAACTATAAAAATATAGAGACTTAGCTGATAAAATTAAAATTGTGAACTGAAACTAAATGTGTCAATATGACATCTAAACAAAAATATAAAACTGAGGGGAACAAGGTTTGATCTTTCATTTGATATTATTTTAGCTAATGTATGATATATTTACACTTAGAAAAAAAGGTGATTAGAAGGAGAAAATAATTACCTCCACCCTTTTGGGTGGTTCAGGCTTTCAGCTCTTAGTGTAGAGGAACGGAAATCATAAAATAGAGACTTTTTTTCTGATTGGAATATTTCCTGCAAGATTTTCAGCGAGGAAAGAAAGGAGGACCAGGAGAACATGAGTCCATAACTCTTTAAAATGGTAAGGAATTTCTAGTCCAAAACATAAGCTTTTATGGTCAATTAATTATGCTTTAAGAAGGGTTTCTATAGGGATAGTTTACTTATAATGTTAAATGATTTTTTTTTCATGAATTTTCATGCCTACATAAGTAAATGTTTATGCATGAACATGTGCTAACAATGTATAGCAAACAAGCGTTATTTTATGCCAAATTAAAAGGGAAAATACTGACGAATTTTTCAGAGCAGCATGTATATTAGTTTATGTCGCTATAATAGAAGAGAACTTAAATACAGTAGTTTTCCATGCTCTCTCAGAATAGGATAATGAGTAAATGATTGAGGGTTTTGCAATTATTGAGGATATATGACCATTAAAAGATACGTGCAAGTAGAATAGACATGATATTTCTTGCTATGGTATTGCAATTTCTTATGCAAAAATGTTACATAAATTGGTTGTGATATGATATAATCATTTATATTGAGAGATGAGATGTCAATGAGGGCATGGTCACTGACATTGAGATGGTATATCAATGAGAACATTATTATTCACACTAGAATAAATAATTGTCAAGTAGGCCTTAGACTCTTAGTGTCAGGGCCCGGTCTACCCGGTCCGGCCCAAGCCCAACGGAGATATGAAATGGGCAGTGGCCCATGGAGAGCACCGCTCTCCCGAACGCGTACGCGCGGAAATCACGTGCGACGCGGACGACGTCTCCGCACGCGTCACGAGCAGAGGAGTTCGGGCGGCTTTGACGACGCCGGACGACGCGGACGCGGCGACAACCAGGGACGTGGGCGACGGCGTCTTCGGCAAATCCGGACGCGAGGAAAGATCGGGCGCTGAGCGAGCGAAGTGGACGCGGTCGCAGGCGGCGAACGCGGACAAGGGAGGCGGCGGCGCTTTCCTATAAAAGATATTCGCCAGCGAGCTTCGAGGGAACTCGATCTTCATCCGCCATTGACGACCACCTGGGAGAAGTTGAGGAAAACTTGAGTGGAGGGTTTCCGACGTCGTAGGAGACGTCGACGAGAGGCTTTCGAGCGAACTGTAACCGCGACCGGTGGGTCGACGGTGAGGGAGGGAACGAGGGCGTCGTTCGACGGAGGTCGAAGACGAGTAGAGGAGTTTTGTAGCTTGAACGAGTGGAATAAAACTTTCTCCTTATCATAAGTTCTCTCCCCGCTTCTGTAGTTCCGGCGACGAACTTCGGCGATCTCTCGGCTGTTCCGGACGTGCGGCGGCGCTCGACGGAAGAGAAAGAGAAAAACGCAGGCACGCTCGGCTTCGGACGAACGAAGAAGACAAACAGTAGCATTCGAACGCGGCGGCGTTCGAAACGAGGCAAAAAGTCAACATCGACGCGGTCAACGAACGAATTCGATTCCAAAATCGAATTCTGGACGCTGACGTCAGGCGGACGTCAGCGTGTGAATTCGGCGCGGCAGAAGCGATTTCGGAGGCTGACGTAGGCTTACGTCAGCGACGGTGGTTACGCGCGGCGGCGAAATAAAACCGAGGGCTGACGTCACGCTGACGCCAGCAAGGCTTTGATTTTGACTTTCGGTCAAAATCAGAGGAGGTAATTTTGATTTAGAGATTGATTTCGGATTTCTAAATTAGGGTTAGGGTTTTCTTTCGTGCGAATTGTATTTTGGGGATAAAAATTATCCGGGGAGATTAGGGTTTCTAATTTTGGGGCCGGAAACCCTAGCGAGAGTTACGTTCTGGTATTCCGCCGGACGGCTCTAGGAAGCGGATAAGCGCTAATTCTAGGCCGATCCGACCGGGGCGTGACAACAGGTATCAGAGCTAAAGATTCAGCCATGAAGGTGAATCAGAAGGATCCGAGAGGCATCACTATCACTACGGGCGACAAGGAGTGTCGTTCTTCCAGGGCAGGGGTCCTGATGCCAACACCAGGGTGTGTTGATGCCAATGTCTAAGAGCATTGATGCCGATGTCAGGGACGTCGATGCCGATGTCAGGGGACATCGAAGGAGACTCTATAAGAGCTCAGTGATTGCCAGATCACTTCCCGGAGCAGGGGCTCCGATGCCATCACCAGGAGGGTGATGAAGAGGGGTCAGCAGATCCTTTTTCCAAAGCAGGGGGCTTTGATGCCAACACCAGGGCGTGTTGATGCCAACACCAGGGCGTGTTGATGCCAATGCATAGCATTGATGCCAACACCAGGGGGCGTTGATGCCGGCGCCAGGGGCGTCGATGCCGGTTGATGCAGGTTGTTGATGCAGGTTGCTATAAGCATGATGCAGCAAACATTCATCATCAGAGGATGGAGGACTTTGAACATTGGAGGGCTAGTGTTCAACTTGCATGGAACATCGAGGGCGATGTTCAAATCAGGTGGGAGAGAATTGTCAGGCCCGGGTTCACCCGGTTCGACCCAACCCAAGCCCAGGCCCACAATTAGACCAAGCCCACGCGGAGAGCCCAAAACTCAGCGGCTGAATTTGGGAAAATCGTTCGGTCAACGAACGAAACGCGTGATGTTGACCGAGGCAAGCGAGCCCCGTTCGAAGCGGAGACATCGTCTTCTCCGCGAGCTTCGCCGCGGCGTTCGGATGCGGTCTCTAGCGGGTTGCTCGGACGAGCTCGACGACGGCGGTCGCGAGCGAAGCGGAAGACGCGGGCTGCCTTCCCGATTTGGAGGAACGTACGCGAGGGACGCGGAGCTGGAGACGAAGCAGCCGAAGAAGCGGACGCGGCTTCCTTCTCTATAAAAGCTCGACGAGGCGGTCGAGTTCGGGGTGCGAGGAAGCGCCACCACAGAGGGCGCCGGGGAGCGACTCCACCGGCGACGGCGAGGGCGCCGTCGCCCTTCCAGAGCTGGGCTCTGATGCCGCCAAGGGGCGAAGGTCGGCGCGGCGGCGTCGACGAGAGAGAGCAGGAAAAACAGAGCTTGTAACCGGCGATGACCGGCGAGGGAGGGATGGGGGCACCGGCGACGGTGATCGTCGGCAAAAAGAGGAGTTTTGTAACGTTTTAAGATGAATAAAACGAAGCTTTCCCTCTCCCTACTTCTTCCCCTGTTTCGGTGTTTCCGGCGAGAGCTCTAAGCAGCAGGCGGCTGCTAGGTCACCGGCGACGAGGCGAGACGCAGGCGGCGTCCTCCCCTTGTCGTCAGCCTTCTCCGGCGTCGGCTCGAACGCAGGCGGCGTTCGAGCGCTGCGAACGCTCGCGGCGTCGCGAGGTTGAAGATGACCCGCGTTTCGAGGCGAGTCAACGAAACGGGTGGTCAAAGTGATTTCGGAACGAAATCGAAATCGGATTTCGATTTCGACGGCTGACACGATCTTACGTCAGCAAGGTGCAAATTCGGCGCGGCGAAGGAAATTCAGGCGGCTAACGCGAAGGTGACTTCAGCGACGGAGATTTACGCGCGGCGGCGAAATCCGATAAGGGCTGACGTCACGCTGACGCCAGCAAGGCTTTAATTTTGACTTGGGTCAAAATCAGAGAGGGAAAAGGTATTTCCAAATTAGGGTTAGGGTTTTATCCGTGCGAATTGTATTTTGGGGATAAAAATTATCCGGGGAGATTAGGGTTTCTAATTTTGAGGCCGGAAACCCTAGCGAGAGTTACGTTCTGGTATTCCGCCGGACGGCTCTAGGAAGCGGAAAGGGCCAATTCTAGGCCGATCCGACCGGGGCGTGACACTTAGTATTGACATTGAGATGAGGATAGGTTGATGAGAAATAGTCCTTGGTATGAAATAAATGGAATCCATGGGGGATTATGATTGAGATAAAATGGTCTCAATGACGACATTATCATGCTGATAGAAATAAAGAATATATCCGAGAAGGCATGGCAGAGTGATTAAAAATTGACTTAATAAAATAGAGCATGGTTGTTAAAGTGTAATCAAATAACTAGTTAGTAAAGAAATGGTATTGTTATAAAAACAATAACATGAAAAAAATGACAAGTTGGCAAATGAGATATTAAGCATGTCAATGAGGATAATAACCCTATGTGGAGTGTGTCTGGTTGGTTTAAAAGATAATAATGTTCAATAAGGAAATAAGAAATTATAAGTCGAGAGTCATAGTGTTACGGCTAAAGAAGTTCAAAAAAGGGATAAATTATTTGTTGGCATTTTCATACATAGATAATTAGATCTTGGAAATTATTTAATTAAATGGCACAAATGTGTCAACAGGACCCTACTTATTTTCATTTTTCAAGATCACTATACTATAGATAGATAATGATTTGCTAAGCTTTACAAGTCGTCATCAATATATGTTCTACTTTCTAGTCTTCATAGTATTATTTAGTATTAGAATTGGATATCACGCATGTTGAACTAGTTGTACTCTCAAAAAAGTTATCTTTGCTAATACTATATATCATACTTGCATAGATATGAGAGGAATTCATCCAGTCATACAAGATAAGCACCACAAGACTGTTTACCAAACACCACCCTTTCATTGTTGATTTATTGGAGATAAATTTTATCCTAATACCATAAGGGTTTGGTCTATGTAATTATTGGGCTCTTAGAAGCCACATGTAAATATTGCATATTCTTTCGCTTTATATAACTTTTTATTTGCACTTTGCCAAAAGAACTTGTTATAACCACGGTTTTAATACCGATCCATACTATGGTATTGACGGTCTCAGTGCGCACAGCCTGTATTGGGTGGTATAGATCAATTTTAAATATTTGGTTGTAACTATGGTTTAAATAATAGTTCATTCAAGTGTATTAGTCCACTAATAGATGGATAACAGTTTGTATTGATTAGTTTTAGTTAAATATGTATATTATATATATACATATATATGTATACATATGTATACATATGTATATGTATACATATGTATATACATATATATGTATACATATGTATATACATATATATATATACATACATATATATACATATACATACATATATATACATATATATATACATATGTATATACATATGTATATATACATATATGTATATATATGTATATACATACATATATGTATATATACATATGTATATATACATATATGTATATATATGTATATACATACATATATATACATATATATACATATATGTATATACATATGTATATATACATATGTATATATATATGTATATATATATATATATATATATACCAATACTAGTACATGTTCAGATCAACTTTTTGAAACTATAATTGTAACTTTTTTTATCATGACTATATTGCAGCTTTAGTATTGTTATCTTCAATTAGATGGTTTTCTTAAAAAAAAAAACTAAATTCATGTGCAACTAATGCTATGGTAATAATGACTTGGCCAATGGCGTTCTTATCAAAGTTACCATATAGGGATAACACCAAATCTATGATCTAAATTTATCATACTTGAAGATAAGGAACAGTGCACATAAACTTTGTTGAGGATTTTATAGTCAAAAACAATCTGGTTAGAAAGCAATATGACATGGAAAAACTTACTGATTTTACTTTGTGCATAATTATGATTTCAAAACCCACAAGGAGTTTTCAACAATACTATAAACACAAAGAACCTACTTGAGAAAAAAATAACTTCAAGAGATACAAAACGAAGAAAGTTCCACAGTAAAAAAATCAATCATTTCTACAAAAGTATCATGAATCCCATCTTACCAGGGACCAAATGAATGTTGCCATCTCAAAAGCATTCTGCAAATAGAAAAAGATAATGAGAATTCAGAAACTCAACAACAAATTACATGGAAGGAACGGTGAAAGACGTAAAATTTATATGAAAGGATTAATATCTTCCTGACCTGAAAAGAAATAAATTGTATTAACCACAAGAGGATTTCAGGTTTTCCAAACCAAAACAAGTCATCACGTGGCTTGAGCTGCGTCCCAACACATGGGCCTGTTGCCCCAACGACATCAAGTGCCAACTGCGCAACTACATGTTCAAGCTTGGTGCCCACCAGCATTGCCAACTTTGTGCAAGAAAATTCAACATGGAAGTTACAAAACATGCATTTAAGGGAACGAAGGCTTATTTTTAGCTAACAATGTCATGGATAGGCCAACTGCTTACAATGGCTGGGACAAATGATAACCAGAAATAGATATTAAGCCCTGCAGAATGGCACGTAGTATAATTGAAAATTTAAGAACTGATTTATATGATAAATACAAAAAAGAAAAAAAATATATTGAGAAAGATAACTTGCCATGAATATTTACAAAAATACACATTATTGCATACACCCAAAGTGGCCAGCTGCAGCATTAAAAAATCATACTGATTAAAGGAGCAAATTGTGATAAGTTAAATATCATCAAAAGGGAAATGCTAATGGTATTCATAAGATTGTTAAATATGAACAGAAGAATATAATATCAAGAAATCTCAAAGTTGAAAGGAACAGAATTAGAAGATGCAATTTAATCGATATGGTGCATAAAAGCAAAAAGATGATGTGAGAGAATATGATGACCCATTGCAAACCAAATATCAAATATGTTTATTTGTAATACTGAAGGGAAATGTAAGAGCAGGTAGAAAGCAGTATTTGGATTTCTTAATAGAGTTATTGCTCATTCCCTACTACTAGAACCAAATGTATAGAGCAACACTTTGTGTTGGCACTTCTTGTAAAGAGGAATTATTGCTGCAGAACATGACAGTTTTAAATGCGGGATCCTAATATAAATGACAATATTCACGCTCTGTGAAGTAAAAAAGAATAGTACTACATCACGATACTCATTTTATATAGGCATCATCTTTTTTATCTTTGACTCTGAAAGAGCAACTGAACCCACAACACTTGCAGAACAACCATATTACAAACTTTACTGAAGAGCGTCAAGCTTTAAAATAGAAATCATGGAGGACGAGCTAGAAAATAACCTATCCAGATAACTAATACCTATGCTCAGAAGCAGAGAAACAATGAATTGATAACACTGTTTGTAACCCTTTATACTTCCCAAAAAAGAATAAAGAAAATCATACTCTAACAATTCTATCAGTGTATCAGGAACTAGCATATTGAAAAGATATTGAGATAAGCAATGCCAGGAATTAATGAGGCTGGGTCTAGCAATAACCAAGAATTTACATTAGAAGAACAATCACAAAGTTATCATCTCTAAGCATTGAAGTTTCAATCTCGTGTGTACCTTATGCCAACACTTCCATGAAATTCATCCTCCATACTCCGCACCATATATTTGTGAAAATTATAAGAAAGAGGTAACTTGTGATTCTGAAATGAAATATAAGCATGTATGTAAAACAACTATAGCACGACACACTAATGCAGTGAACAATGACACTTTGCTTTTAGTAGTGGGTGGCTAAAGTGATGACTTCAGGTAAAATAATGGGGAAACTCATAGTTATCCATAATGAGACTGGTGTAAAAACAAGTACATAACTGTTCAAATTATAATACTCACAGTGATGAAGCCTAATCGCAATGCCATGTAGTCTGACTTTGCTATGGAACCCTTAAATTGACGGATGAAACAAAGCTACAAAAATTCAAGGCACAATGTCAGATGCAAGTTGATGCATAGTGAGATCAGCATCACTGACTAGTTGGCTCACTACACAGCTTCATGGCCGATTGGTGTTATAAAAGTAAAAGAAATATGTTACACATGTTCCTAGCGGCATCAGTATATTTGGTTTATAATTTCACAGAATGACCATGGATATAGCTATTTTGCTACTTGAGCAGCAAGAATTTCAATCATCTACGGCATATCTACTTAATAACTAAAGAATGTATATTTGCCTGCATTTACCCTCGACAAATCCTGGACTAGTGAGAGCCTCATGCAGTAGGGTAACCTTAAGTTCTCCATGGATTGAAGGATAAATATCTTTGCCAAATGACAAGGTTTTGGTATTGATTATACAGCAAAGGCCTACACTTTTAATGTTTATAACTCTATTCTATCCATACATAATAGTAAGCCTCAGCCTGATACATACATGTCCAGTTTGGTACAGTTAGTGGGTCAAAGTGGAACCAAACCAGTACTTCAGAAACATGGTTTAAAAAAAAGTCCATACCACCTGACCACAAATCCAAGCATAGACCAGTATACAAAACATATTAAAACCGCTTTTCTATTGTTTTTGAGGTGTACTGTTTGGTACCAACTAGTACAGACATCTACTGGACCAGTTTCAAGCTCCAACAAATTGTACATGTGGTGCCATGCAATACCGAGTCCAACAGCTAGGGAATCTAGTAGCTGAGTGCTTTTTTATTCTTCTAATGGAAAAAAAATAATTCTAGCCGTTTGTTAAACCCTCATTCCATAATACACTCAATCTCTCTAAACACCCAAAGCTTTGTCAAACTCTCTCTTTTTCACCCTATTTTTTCTAATTAACATTCTATGGCACTTAAAAGCCAGAATTTTAAGTTTGTGTAGTATGTAAAAAATATTAAAGAATCACCATCATTAACAATGCATTTATTACAACATTTTCAAATGTGAAGGCATCACCCAAGTTAGGCAATATTTCACTCACGACTTTCATAACATCTTCAAATGCCAAAAGGCGTTGAAGGAGAACCATATGCAAAATCTAAATTCTTATTGCATCTAGAAATAATGGAGGCTAGAATAGAAAGCGTGAACGCTTCAATCTATGTGTATCAGTTACTAAATACATCATACTGAAGACAGTTATTTTGGCTTCGATGGCTCAATACACCTTCCACCTTCGAAAAAGACATTCAATCATCTATACAATTCATTGCTCGACCTAGTAAAAATATTCAACTAAACTCTACCAAAGCTATTAATCAAATAGCAAGACCAATTGGAAAACAAAAATTTTCCAACCATCTACACAGCCCTTTTATCTTGTTACACAATCTCAATTTAAGAATTAAGGAAAAGCCTCAGTACCCCAATAAGTCTTGGATAGAACGCTTATGTATATATTGCTGCATCTTCTCAGGGACCAAAATGTTACTGTTTGCAAGTATTCTTGTTTCTCAAACAATTGTCAAACTGAAGTTATGGATTCGTAGTTTGAAACTTTGAATAACCTCCTTTGATGTGTCATTGGCAAAGAATGACTACCACTTACATTTAATAGTGTTAATCACATACTAACACACATAGTTTGTATAATAGGATTAGGTTGCATGAATTAATTTCTTCTCCCTAAATTTCTCTTTCAAATTTCTTCTCGCTTCCCAAATCTCACTCTCAATATTAACACCTCTCTCCTCTCCTTTACATCACCAAACCAGTTAAGTTGCAATCTCTAACTCTCAACAATATTTACCTTCAATTTATAGTGTATATGGAAGAGTTTGCAGATGAAGGAGATAGCATCACAAATGTGATGTACTATCAACCTTTCTGCAAAAAAATTATTATTATACCTTTGGACAAGCCATAGAATATTGAAATTATATTCAAGGTGATTCCCGTGTTACCAATAGTTTCTTATGCTAAACTAAGTGTTATCAATTGTTTCTTATGAGAAAATAATACTACAGAAGCCAACTGTTAACAAGAACCATCATTAAAAATATGCAAAGTTCTTGAATAGATCATAAACATTTAAATTCTGGATCTTGCTTAAAAACTTAGATCCAATTGTGCATATTGGTTAAAGAATTTGGTAGAATAGAGAGCAAGAATCTTCGACCTCTGTTGGCAAATCTGGTATATCTCAAGGCTTCAGAAAAAAAAAAGATCATACTAGAGCACTTTTCTTGCAAGACTGTCATTAACTAATATACTAGGAACTTACATAATCTGGACTGTCACTTAAAACCAAACTGTAAAATGGACTATTTCAAAATAAATAAGATAGGAAGTGAGAATCGCATAAAAATTCATAAAATTTGTCACATTTACATGATTACATAATCTGTATTACAACTTAGTTCATTTGAGCACATCAACTTAGTAAATATATATGGCTGCATTTACCATCCTATGTTATCGAAGCAAAAGTATGAAGCACAATGATAATTAACTTATCTCACCATCCATATAAGTATCTTATTCTTGCTCCATGGATGTGATGCATGATGAAAAACAAAGGTAGACTGCCTCTTCATCATTTTATTCCTTCTTGCTTCAACGAAAAAAAGGATGAGACCAAGTCATTCAGACGAATCATATAACTGTATCAACTATCAACTGAGGCGCGATAACTAAATGCTGTAATCATAGATCATTCTTATATCCATTTGAATCTCAAGTCTTCTTAGAAGTCCCTCTTTGTGAAGGAATTCACAAAAAGGCCCAAATGTTTAATTTTATATTGATTAGCTTTATCGCCCATCTTTCCTTTTCCTGTGGATGACTTTACTTAAGCAGAAATGAAGGCGGATGGCAAGGTAAGAATGGAAATCAATAAGGAACAAAAAATTTCCCTAATTTACTTGAGAAGAAAGTGGAAAGAAAGAGAAGAATTTCTAAAATTTATTGAAACAACTATAACCTTTTAAATGTAGAAAACTACATTTAGCACTTTTCCTTTGTTATTGGTTGGGATCATTCACACAAGTTGGTTCAAGAAGACTGAATTGAACCACGCAATTAAAAGAAAATCTCATGTGTGGCTAGACTACACAATCACATTAGTTTATCCCGGCAAGTAAAGTAAGATTGTCTTACCCATTGGCTACCCACCAATGCAAGACAACTTTGCTCAATTAGGTTGAACCACTCAGACTAGCTGAAAGCACCCAATTCAATGAAGAAATAGTCAATAAATTAAAATTAATCCTTCAGGACAACGACCCAACCAAGTAATATCACTTAAGTGGGTGAATCTACATGATTAAGTCTAACTATTTAACTGCTAGACCACATGGCCGTCATGGGCTATCAGATTAGGATGGACCATCTGAATTAATCCAATTGCCAGCCAAGTTAGAACGCCAGAATCACCAGAATCTGAATGCCTGACTAGTCAACGACCATCTAACTAAGCTTAATTACCCAAGCAAGCTGCATAATCTATTGGTTATAACTCCTGATTACTAGATAAACCAGTCTAGCCAAATTACTTGATTAGGCTGAAGTATCAAATCATCCAATTTGAATTAACCACCTATTCAAGCTAAATTGCCAACAAGGCTTAACTAAATCAGATCGACTAAGTTGTACTGTCTATCTCTTCTGGACAACTTGATTACGTTGGGAAGACAATGGTTAGTTCGCTCAAATTGCTCAATTTGATCAAACTACCTAACCTAGTCAAACTAACCAAAGGGGTTGAACCACCTAACTCGTCATATTTCTTAATTGATCCAAATCGCCACATTCCCTGCCACATAATTTGTCATAATTCTTATCTTCATTTCCCTTTGCTTATTCACCTCTTCAAGTAAACATACATTAACATATCTTTTTTGATGTCATCATCATCAAATGTTTTGGGTGATTGACACAGTAAAGTAGCTCAAGAAAAGTGCTATTATATTTCAAAGAAAAACAGTTGATTCAAATTGATTTGAAATCTAACAAAGCAACTACAAGCAAGAGCTTCAAATGAATTCAACCCCCTCCAAAAAAAAGCCTCTAATAGTTGGTTGTGGTTCCATCTGAGGATAATCATTCTATTAGTTGAGGTGTATATAATTTACCTTAGGGAGAAAGAGGCTTGTGGAACAAAGAGATGAAAATAATGAAATACATATAGATTACCTTGCAAGTCCTCGCTAGATAATGGATACGCTTGGCTCTCCCATTTCCTCCAGCTGTAGATCTTTTCACAACTATGAAAACAATTTTAGAACCAATGGATGGAAATTACCCACGAATGCCTGATCGTTTCCGAAGCTACAGTACCTTAAGCATGGACAAAACAACAGTGACGAAGGTGTACAGAACATGAGTGATTCCAAGAATGAATAGGAAGCGGTGGAGTTGCTCCAATCCTTCAAACGAGACGAATGGTTCATAACCCTGAATACGGAGACCCATAAAGCAAATTCCTCAGCAACAGAGCAAATGAGCTGCAGCCTCAATCAGGAAAACCTCACCTCATCACAATGATTTGCAGTCACTCCAAGCAGAGGGTTCCTCATCTCTGCGGCCACCGAAAAGTTCTGATCCGAACCACCAGGAGCAGCGAACAGATCATCGAAGTCGGTCACGGAGCATATATAGAAGCGGCTGCTGAAGAGGGAGGAAGGAACGCAGATCTCGGAGATCCACCTCGCTGTCTGGCTCAACATCAGTGAGATGAGCCCCAGCAACATAAGCTCTTGAATTTAAAAAAAAAAAAAGAAAAGAAAAGAAAACACCAGCAAGAAAACGGCATCAAGATCTGCCATAGCTTGCCAAAGCCATAAGCTGGAGAGTGGAGAGAAATGGAGCAAGCGCGCGACGTTTTGTGGTTGGTTACCTTCACGGATCTTCTCGAGGGCCGCAAGCATTGCCTTGCGCTTCGTCTTCTTCAACCACTGCCGCATCCAGAGGAGAGGGTTTCATCACTCATTTCGATGGACAAAACAGGAAGAGCCTTTACCTTTGCGAAGCGGTAGATGGAGCGCTCCACGAGGAAGCAAACGGCGACCATGACGGTGGTGACGGTGGCGACGAACCACGTCGGCGTCTCCGCGAGAGACCTCCCTTCCCCCATCTCTCCTCCCCTGCTCTTTCCCGTTCCCTTTGAACGTTAATAACGAACAGATTGGGAGGGAGCGTGCCATGTTTTTGAGACGGCGAGAGATGCGAGGTGGAAAGGATTTCTTTTATAAAAAAAAACTTTTCCAATTTTTTTATTACCGGCGTCGGCGCAGGCTCCGACATGCCCACGGCGAGGGAGTCGAAGGAATGAAATGCCACTCACTTTTCACGTCCCGAAACAACCTTACCCCTGCCCGAGAAGTTTGGGGGCCCACTTGACCTGGCCCGTGGTGAGAGTGAGAACAGAGGAGATTCGTTGCGGAAGGAGTTGGGAGGGAATCATGGAGTAGGCGAAAATTTTGCAGGCGAAAATCAGGGAATCATGGAGTAACTGCAGATACTTCGCGCTGCATCTGGCAACGTAACACGAATAGACTAGTGGACGGAAAGCAGACGATTCGACAGCACGTGCTTGCGCGTGGAGTGGGTGGCGATCTCATTTCTCTTTTTTGTTTTTATTTTCGACAATTAAGATTTTATTGTCTTTGACCAACGGAAGGAAACATGAGATAATGATGTGTCCAGTCTCTCACGGTCTCACCTGGGCGACAAATGAGACATGGGGCATTAATTGTCACGTGCGTAGGACCATGGTCGGACCAGCTTCATAGTGGTCAAAGTTCAAACCCTGATCTATCGTCTTCCTGCAGCTTCGTTGGTCTGCAAGGACAGAGAGGTAGATATGGTGGGTCATGGTTGTTTGACTTCAGCTTATAGCGGGTCAACGTAGGTCACGCTGACGTTCAAATGTTGGCCCTGACTCATTTGGCTTCTATTTCTAATTTTGATAGTAAAAAAATAGAAAAAATATTAGCCGAAGAAGTTAATGCATAGCTTATAGTTAAATTATTATATTTATAATAAATAATTTTTTATTAAAAATATTACTAAGATAAAAATTATATGATTAAATTTATAGTAAATTATGATTAAAATATTTATTAAAAATATTATGAGTTATACTATTAAAAAATTATTATTATATATAAGGGTTATTGAGCATAAGCATGTGGGAGGTTAAAGAAGCAACTTCACCCCTGCTTCTTAGAGAAGCAATTAATTTGTGAGTTGGAACAGAGAAACTGAAGGGCCAAACGCCTAGGCTTCTTGATTTCTGCTAGCCACAAAGCTATAAAGCAGACCCAGAAACTAGGCCAAATAGAGCCTAAAAAACTTATACTTGTTACAAAATGAAACAAAGTAATGAAGAAATAGAATAATTGAGGTAAGAGGAAATCTTATTTCACTTTCGTTTTCGGTGTTTCAATACAAAAAAAAGATGCTCTATTTACAACATCCCAAATGATAAATAACTTAAGAATCATAATTACATAAGTTAATTACTTTACATATGTTTCAAGATTATAACCAAAGAATATAAAAACCGAACGATGATGAATAGACATCCAAATAATATTATTCATAACACTCTCCCTTGGATGTCCATTAAAAAATATGTGCCTCGTTTAAACCTTTACTAGGAAAAACCCTGTGGGATAAAAACCTAATAAAGGAAAAAGAGTACACTATATTTATAAATGTTAATTGATATCTTTGAGTCTACGAATCCCAATATTATATACAAGCTTTTCAAATATTGAAATAGGAAGTGCCTTGGTAAATAGATCCGCTAGATTATCGCATGAACGGACTTGTTGAATACTTATATTAATATTCTTTTGAAGATCATGAGTGAAAAAGAATTTTGGTGAAATATGTTTTGTTCTATCTCCTTTAATATACCCTTCCTTTAACTGAGCAATACATGCAGTATTATCCTCACATATGATTATCGGAATTATTTTCTCTGAAAATAAGCCACAAGTGTCACATATGTGTTAAATCATAGATCTCAACCAAACACATTCTCGACTTGCCTCATGTAGAGCTAAAATTTCTGCATGATTAGAAGATGTGGATGTTATGGTCTGTTTCATAGACCGCCATGATATAGCTGTTCCACCGCAAGTAAATAAATAACCTGTTTGCGATCGACCATTATGAGGATCTGACAAATAACCTGCATCTACATAACCAATTAAGTCTGACTTGGGCACTTTTGAGTAAAACAAACTCATGTCTATTGTTCCTCTAAGATAGCGAAGTATATGTTTAACTTCATTCCAATGCCTTCGCGTAGGTGAAGAACTATATCTTGCTAATAAATTAACAACAAATGATATATCATGTCATGTATAATTAGCAAGATATATTAATGCTCCAATTGCACTAAGATATGGTACTTCAGGACCAAGTAGTTCTTCACCCTTTTCTTAAGGTCTAAAGGGATCTTTATTCACATCTAATGATCTTACAACCATTGGAGTGCATAACGGATGTGACATGTCCATATAAAATCGTTTTAGCACCTTTACTAAATAAACATTTTGATGTATAAAAATTTCATTTCTTAAGTATTCAATTTGTAATCCAAGACAAAATTTTGTCCTTCCTAGATCTTTCATCTCGAATCCTTTCTTTAAACAAGATATAGCTTTTAGAAGCCCTTCAAGAGTTCCAATAATATTTAAGTCATCAACATAAATAGCAATTATAGCAAATCCATTTTCAAATTTTTTAATAAAAATACATGGACAAATGAGATTATTTTTATATCCTTCTTTTAGCAAATATTCACTAAGGCGATTATACCACATACGTCCAAATTGTTTTAAACCATAAAGAGATTTATTTAATTTGATTGAATAATCTTCTCGTGAACATGAATTATGTGCTTCAGGAAGATTAAAACCTTCATGTAGCTTCATATAAATATCATTATCTAGAGATCTATATAAATAGGCTATAACAACATTCATTAAATGTAAATCAAGCCCTTCTTGTGCTACTAGACTAATTAAGTACCGAAACATACTTGCATCAACCACAGGTGAATATGTTTCTTCAAAATCAATGTCGGGTCTTTGTGAAAAACCTCGAGCAACAAGTCGTGTTTTATATCTTACAATTTCACCATTCTCATTTCGTTTTCGTACAAAAACTCATTTATATTTGATAGGCTTTACACCTTTAGGTGTACGATCTACAGGTCGAAAAACTTTTCGTTTAGTAAGAGAATTTAATTCCGCTTCAATTGCATTTTTCCATTTTGGCCAATCATTTCTTTGTTTGCAATCTGAAATAAACTTTGGTTCATGATCCTCATTATCATTTATTATATCAAGCGCTATATTATATGCAAAAACATCGTCAACGTTGACTTTATGTCAATTCCATTGTATTCTATTCATGACATAATTTATTTAGATCTCTTTATTTTCACAAATTTTAATTTCTTGTGTTTTTTCTGGAACTGAAATATTGATTATGTCAGAGGAATCTTTTTAAGTTATTACATCCTCGATTCGGCCATCTTGATTTTTAGCTCCTTTTCTTATTTGAGGATTTTTTATCTTTGGAACCGATAGGTCTGCCACGCTTCATGCATGCTTAGACTCATTTGCGATATTTGATTTTCCAATAGGAATATCAATTTTTATTGGAGCATTAGCAGCTGGTATATATGACTTAGTTACTCTTTTTGGGTCAGCAAATGCATCTGGTAATTGGTTGACTAAGCCTTGTAAATAAATTATCCTTTGAACTTCTAATTCGCATTGTTTTGTACAAGGATCAAGATGAGATAATGATAATTCATTCCAACTAATATCTTTTTCCAACTGCTTCTTTTCTCCCCCTAATGTCGGGAAATTTGATTCATCAAAATGACAATTGGCAAATCGAGCCATGAATAAATCTCCTATTAATGGTTCAAGATACTTTATTATAGATGAAGACTCATATTCAATATATATTTCCAACCTTCTTTGAGGACCCATCTTAGTGCGTTGTGATGGAGCAATTGGAACATATACAGCACATCCAAAAATTCTTAGATGGGAAATATTAGGTTCCGGACCAAAAACCATTGTAAAGGGGAGAACTTATAATAGCTTATTAGCCTGATGCGAATCAATACTGCAGCATGCAAGATTGCATGTCCCCAAGTTCCCAAGTAGAATTTGGAAGCTTTGATCTCATAAGCAATGGTCTTGCAATTAGTTGTAAGCACTTAACGAATGACTCTGCAAGTCCATTTTGTGTATGAACATGTGCTACAAGATGTTCAATATCAATTCCAATAGACATACAATATTTATTAAAAGCTTGAGATGTAAATTCACTAGCATTATCAAGGCGTATTTTCTTAATTGGATAATCAGGAAAATGAGCTTTTAGTCGAATTATTTGTGCAAGCAATCTCGCAAATGCCTGGTTGCGGGTTGATAATAAACAAACAAGTGACCATCTAGTTGAAGCATCAATTAAAACCATAAAATATCTAAATGGTCCACATAGTGGGTGTATTGGTCCATAAATACCACCTTGTATACATTCTAAAAATGCGAGAGTTTCAGTTTTAACTTTGACTGGTGATGGTCGAATTATCAACTTTCCTTGGGAACAAGCAACACATGAGAAATTATTAGATTGAAGAATCTCCTCGCTCTTCAATAGGTGTCCACATGAATTTTTAATTATTTTTCGCATCATAATAGATCCGGGATGCCTCGATCGGTCATGCCAAATAATGAATTTATTATTATCTGTAAACGTCTAGTTTACAATATTATATGTTTCAATTGTTTTAATATAAGTGTAATACAATCCAGAGGAAAATGTAGGTAATGTTTCTAATATATATTTTTTACCTGATATAAGTCTCGTGATATAAAGGAATTCAATATTCCCTTCATTTGTTATTTCGATATGATATTCATTTCGGCGGATATCTTTAAAGCTTAATAAATTTCTTTGAGACTTTGTAGAATATAGTGCATTATCAATGCGCAATTTGGTTCCTTCATGTAATAATATATTAGCTCTTCCAAAGCCTTCAATAATTTTTATACTACCAGATATAGTATTAACATTAGCTTCTTGCATTGTTAAATGAGAGAAGTATTTTTTATCGTTGAGAATTGTGTGAGTAGTTACACTATCAGCGAGACATATCTTCAGTATTGATGTTGGTGCCAACCAAAGGAATACTCATTCTTCATTGAAAAATAAAAGTCCATACTGTTAGAAAAAATGCTAATAAAGAAAAAAAAATAATGTATTTTAAAAGATAACAAAATTTATTATTTTATTAAATGAAAAAAAACATATTAAGATAAGACATAGATAAATAAAAAATTATTTTTGAACACTACAATCTCCAATTAAATAATTATTTTTCTTTTCTTCTGGATCAGCAAAGAAATCAGCAATGTCCAGATGAGTAATGTCCATATGGTCATAATTAAAACTACCATCTTCACAAGCAAAATTTGTCTTTATCTTTTTCTCTTTGTTTTTCAATGATTCTTGATAAAAGTCAACGAGATGTTTTGGTGTACGGCAAATACGTGACCAATGACCTTTTCCACCACAGTGATAGCATATGTTTTCAATATGTTTGCTATTCTTCGTACTCTTTTCTTTATTATTATTTTCATTTTTTTTCTACTTTCAGTGAAAAATAATGTTCTTGGAATATTTACCACGACCATATCCATATCCACGACCACGATCATTAGCACGACCATAACCACGACCACGAGTTTGCCCAACAGAATGTTGGTTATGAGTTGCTACATTCACTTCTAGGAATGGAGCAATGCCAGTTGGACGGGACTCATAATTTTTCATCAAAAGCTCATTATTTTGTTCAGCCATAAGAAGGCAAGAAATCAACTCAGAATATTTCTTAAAACCTTTTTCTCGATATTGCTGCTGCAGGAACACATTACATGCATGGAAAGTGGAGAATGTTTTCTCTAACATGTCATCATCAGTGACCCTTTTTCCACATAATTTCAATTGAGAAGTAATTCTAAATATTGCAGAATTATACTCGCTTACTGTTTTAAAATCTTGTAAACGTAAATGCATCCAATCATAACGAGCTTTTGGAAGAATTACCGTTTTCTGGTGGTCATATCTTTCTTTTAAATTATTCCAAAGAACAAGTGGGTCTTTTACCATGAGGTACTCAGCTTTTAATCCTTCATGGAGATGATGACGAAGGAAAATCATAGCTTTGGCTTTATTTTGATTAGATGTTTCATTTCTTTCTTTAATAGTATCTCCAAGGCCATTTGCATCTAAATGAATTTCTGCATCTAGCACCCAAGATAAATAATTTTTTCCCGTAATGTCAAGAGCCACAAACTCAAGTTTTGTAAGATTTGACATATTTAGCACTGATAGATATAGCCTCGTGCTGATAACGTGTTACAAAATGAAACAAAGTAATGAAGAAATAGAATAATTGAGGTAAGAGAATCTTATTTCACTTTCGTTTTCGGTGTTTCAATACAAAAAAAAAAGATGCTCTATTTATAGCATCTCAAATGATAAATAACTTAAAAATCATAATTACATAAGTTAATTACTTTACATAGGTTTCAAGATTATAACCAAAGAATATAAAAACCGAAGGATGATAAATGAATATCCAAATAATATTATTCATAACAATACTCGCATAATAAACCCAAATGAGCTAAAACTTGACAACATTAAAACCAAATATAATTCTCATTCTCTTGGTTTCTTTGAAAACTATAAACAAGAATCCTAAGTACGCCTAATCTCGAGCGTATTTATGAAAATAATTCTTTGGGTTCTAAGTTTTTAAAAATTAAAAACTTATGACCAAGCAAAAGGTTCCCTTCTATCAAAACACTGCTTATTACCATAGTTCTTTCTTCTTTTGTTCACTAGCCATCACACTTATTTCACCTCGCCTTCCCTCCTCAACGGTTGATGTCTCCACTTTGGCGTCTGCAATTGAGTTCAGCACCTCCTCTCACTATTCGGACTTTTTTTGCCTAACTGTCTGACTACACATTCATAAAAAGTGGCAAAAATTAGATCACTTTCAATGCTAAAAGCATTTATGCAACTCGTATTAGGTTTTATTGGGCAGCCACGTTCACCACAGCAACTAAGGGAGCAATTCATTGGTCCCTTAGAATCAACACTATAAGCAATAGATCACTATTATCAACCGACATGGATGCACTATCTTTAGAAGCCAAGTTCATTCATCAGGGAAAGCAAGCTGCAAATAACTCTAAGGTAGTAATTCATTGGACCATAAAAATCAGTAACAGAAATGACAATTTCAGAGAAATTGTGGGTGTGTTTGGTATAGCTGGAGCTTTTAGCTTCTACTAGTTGAGAAAGTACTGATTAAAAAATAGCTGACTGGAAAAGCTAAGTAATGTGTTAAATTAGTGCAGAAGTTGATAGCCAAATAGGTAAGCTTCTAAAAATAACTTTTGCAGCCAGCAAAAGCAGCCTAAAGCTATGCCAAATACACCCTATATAAACTGATGGTGGTTGTTGACTCTCACATTACCAGTCAACCAAAAAAATACCATTTCCTCTTATAAAATAGTGTCAGAGAGATTGTATCGAAGTGAAATGCCGGTTGGAAGACCACATTGCTAAAGCATTAGAACTAAAACTGTGCCTGTCGTATTGAGCTTGGGCTTGCATTTGTTTGATGGTAACATTTAGTTGCTCGATCTTAATTTCCTGAGCACACACAAGTTCAACTCTCTGATCATTCATTATGTCAATGGAGTTCTTTTTATGTACTCCTTGACCCCGTGATGTTCCATAAAAGTAGATGAAATTAGTTGTTCAGAGCAAGGCAGTAAATAGAGATGACATGGAGAATCATGTTTCTGGATCTATGTTTCTGGACCTGTTGCATGTCAGCAGTTTCAAATTCCTCATCTTGATCAAATATGACTTACTATTTCCTTTAAAAACTCAAATTGAGTTTCAAGATAAATGAAAGCCACATGTATGAGCAGTCTTAATTATTTGACTATTGTGATTAGAATTATCAACTTTGGCTTTACCTCTGTTATCAATGTTTGTAGAAGTTCAGTTTAGCGGAAGAGTAGCTTCTGAGTTGAACTTCTATAGGCAGATGGTTGTGAGCAAGAATCTTTTATTTTGTGCTCTTTCAAGCATACAACCATTCTTATGTAACGTACATGTGCAATGGCTTCTAACAAAACAGGTAAGCCAATTCAGAGCTTGATTTTTCTTTCTAGGTACAAAACACAAACTGAAGCATGATTCATCTTAGAAGAAATCTAATATCTCTAAGAATATTAACATCATTTGTAAGAGGTAACCCTTTAGGATATATTTGCGGCTTTCAGACCTGTAATTCATACCCAAACAATTATTATAAAATTAAACATATCGCAGTTCACAAAAAAGAGCTGATTGTGCAGTGCTAAATGCAACCACCAACAATGGTAACTAAGCATGATCCTTTTTTATCTTTGATTAGTTATTCAGTTCATCCTTCCTCCAAAAGATGCATCTAACAAATATAAATGTTAAATTTGATCCACCTAGTTGGCGACCTTCTCCAATGAATCCATTGGCGGCATATAACTGATTTAGCATCACTTCTCTTAGATTTAGCACAAGAGATCTCACCACAGAAATCATAAAGCACAAGACGAGCGACGTGCTCAGGGTGATATTATTGTTAATGAGTGTGGCCTTTACCTTAGCCTTTGATATCCAATGTCGAAATATCCTTGGATATAACATTAACAGAACCAAGTTGTTCTCAAAATGTATTCTAACTATGCCGTCATAATTCTGAGTGATAAGAATGGAAAAGGCTCAATAGCTAAAAAGAAGCAGTATATTTATTGGGCTTAACTTGAAATTCCTAGTCAAAGAGATTCCCGATGGTGTAGCTTTGAGAAAGGACTAACATCTATTTGGACACGAAAGGGCGTTCAACGGAAACTTGAAATAGGAGATAGAGTAGAAATTTTGTTAGAAGGAGATGGATGAAGATGAAAGGCAGCGACGACTCATGATAGCTGCCTTTCAAGGTATTCGGCTGGTTAATAGTGGCCAGTTGGAAACTCTGTGCTTTGGCTGGGAACACTGTAGCTACTCATCAATTATATATCTTCAGCTTGTACCTATTACTCATCAATTATATATCTTTGTTTATCATTTCTAAAAGAACCAATTGGACAGAGTGACCTGTCGCTAAACGTGACACACCATGAAAGGACAAATGATGCTCAATTATTTAGCCTTCAAAATTGCGCGGATTAGTAATTGCCATAAAGAAAACAGAACGATTGATACTTTAGGTTTCTGTCAGCAAGGAACCCGGAATTATTCAAATCCATCGTCTTCGAGGTCGTGGCTTCATCATCAATCTCTATTTTTACTGACAACATGAGTCAAGCGTGTAGGTCTTTATTGGCAGCACCAACTGACATCTTCCAGAGGGCAACTCCGCAGTGAGTGGTAGTGTCAGCGAGTCCAGCTCGCAGCAGGCAGAGTTTCCATCAAGATTCAGATCCACTAACTCGAAGATCCCTTTCGAAGAATACTACTGATCTACAATATTAGCTGGTTGGCAGATTTACTTGAAAAATATAAAGATGATCAATTCTCATTACCTTTATGATATCTACACTATCTGACCATGCTAAATAACACAGGAATCAAGGATCAAGGTTCCTTACAAAGAGAAAGATCGGCCCTTGATATTTTCAAGTCTACAACTTCGATGGCTTCATGCACGAATTGTCTCTTGCTCAAGATTAGAGCTAGTCTCTTTATGACAGACATTTCACTTCCAAACTAATCGTGGTACGATGAGGTTAACATTCCCTGGTTAGGGTACTTGAAGCTACCTTCCACATTGGTAGACTAAATCCAATTCTAACTAGCTACAGATGGCAGAGCACATGAAGCAAAAGGAATCGGAAGGACTTGGTGACTAAGCTGCAAGAGTGAGGCTCCTTATGCCAAAGTGAATAACCAGTTGCAATATTCAATCAGAGCAAAAACCTTATGATAACAGGCGTCCTTGCCTACTTATACAAGAATGATAATATAATTATGCAACGATGCCTTCCCGGCAGCAATGCAAGTTTTTCTGAAAGAGATGGAAGTTTGTACAGCTCACTGGAAAGAGAGGTCAGCTTATAGGACAATAACTATATATAAAACAAACAGGTATTACAATGTTCAAGATACATATCTACGAAGAGAAGTCATTCTATATGTTATCTTGGCATTACATGACTTTACTAAACCAACACCACAAACTACAACAATCATCCAAAGATTTTGATAATGCTTAGTGAAAGCTTCCTTGATCTCCTCTAAGTTGCTACAGGTGTTACCATTAGGGGTATGAATACTGTGAATATGGTTGTTATGAGTTTTCCTGTTCATGATTTTATGAAAATATTTAGTGTTTGCATCCCCATAGTTAATCCACTTGCATTTGGCAAGAGTCCACCACTTGTAGTGAATCAATCGACCGAGTGCCTTGGCTCTATTAATATGATTGTTTATCATAATCTCATCATTGGTATTGAAGGTATCAAGCCTTTCATTTTGTTGCATATTATTTATTTCTTGAAGGGTTTCAGTGAGGAGATTTTCAAGATTAGGTTTGAATTTCTTATTCCAAGCAGTGAGATTACTTTGAATGAGTTTGAGCCGATGGTAGAGAGTGTGATCATTAAGATTGTGAGAATTCCAAAGGTGCAAAATAAGAGTCTTGATTTCATTGAAGGATCCCCAAGAGTTCCTATATCTAAACATCTTCGTTTTCTTAAGAAGTGTGTAATGAAAGGTAATTAGGATGGGGGAATGGTCAGATATTCCTCTAGTTAGATGAGAAATTTGATAGCTTCTAAAAGAGTCAGTCCATTCAGGAGAAGCAAAAACTCTATCTAATCTACTTAAAATTTTGTTATTCCCAGTTCGATTGTTGGACCAGGTATAAGGGATTCCAGAGAAGCCTAAGTCCAGTAAGCCTAAAGTGTCAATGAAATTCCTAAACATCTTGATAGAGTGGGTAATTTCAAATTTTCTGCCTCCCCATTTGTCATTTTCATTAAGGATACAATTAAAATCACCAACTATGAGCCATGGAAAATCAGTGAGATTACTTTCAGAAAAATCTTTCCACATGCAATTTCTAACATTAGGGTTAGTACTGGCATAGATAATAGTTAAGATCCAATTTTTGTTATTATTGTCAAGAACAATAGCATTTATGTGCTGGGCAGAAGTTGAAATAATTTGGAGTTTGATTTGAGGTTCATACCAGGCTAAGTAGATTCCTCCTGATGCTCCCTTAGATAGAAATTGTATACTTCTCCAATTCCTGCCTAGCTCTCTTGTAAGCATAGTTGCCTCATGTTCCCCTAAGTGTGTTTCCTGTAGAGCCACAATTGTAGGAAGGTGAGATTTAAGAAGGTATTTTAGGTGATCACGGGCATTCCAATAATTTTCATTGGAAACAAAATTAAGAATAAGAGGAGGAAGCCCATTCAGACTAGAGGTAGCCAACGGGCCGGGCAGGCCCGCACGGCCCTGCACGACACAGGCCGGGCATGGCACGGCCCGTGGCCCGGCTCGGGTCGTGCTGGGCTGAGGGTTCGTGGCCCGTGGGTCGGGCCGGGCACGGCCCGCAAGCGTGCCGGGCCAGGCACGACACGCGGGCCGGGCCAGGCACGGCACGGACCCGGGCCAGGCACGGCATGCGGGCCGGGCCAGGCACGGCACGACATGAACATGCATTTTTACCTAAATGCCCTCATAATAGTTATAAAAATTTTAAAAGTTAGAGATATAATTGTCTTTATGGTATAAAATTATCATTTTAGCCCTTTTTAATAATTAAAAATAGGGTATAAATATGTAATTATACACCCAATTCATTCCTATAAATTGACCCCCCCCCCAACCCTCTCATTTCTTCACACAAGTTTCCAACTATCTTTGGAATAATTTCTCATTCTCTCTTAATACTCTCTTAATCTCTTTTCTAAGTCTTGAGTTATAATTAGTTTCTTAATTGAACTCAAACTTAAGCTTCTTTTTAGCCATCAAGAATTCAATGCTCTCTCGGTCTAGACTAGTCATTTTTTTCTATGCCTCGTGCTCACCACGTGACTAGACGTGGAGAAGATCAAGTAAGTATTAAATTAATTTACTTTTATAATATAATTATCACGTGGTGAGCACGAGCACGAGACATAGAGAAAAATGACAAATAATAGAAGAGTGAAAATAATTATCATTATGCCAAATTCTCAACGTTCAATCTTCCTTACATCTACCTTAAATTTCTTCAATGCTGATCAATGGAGAATCACTATTTTAAGTATTATCGAACGTGTTAGTCCACTTATACGAATTGATGTATTCAGGTTTGAAGAACACTTTATCCACTTATCTGATCATGCAAGACAAGAATTTTTGGCTTCTCCCTCTCCTTCTGGGGTTGAGATTGAGATAGAGGTTGATGACTTTGAAATAAGTGATAGTGAGGAGGATAGTGATAATATCAACGATGAGCCGGAGCAATATATCGAAACAAACCAAGCACAAGAGTCACTTGAGTTTTTTATTATTGAAGAAGGAGGTAGAGCTGAAAACATGGAGTGCGCAATATGCATAGAGAAGATGGAGCACGGAGTGCAAGTATGCTTAACACAATGCTCGCATATCTTCCATAGTAGCTGCTTGCGTAGTTGGCTACGGATCAATTGTGTATGCCCATTATGTCGGCAATTGATTTAAGCTTAAATGTATAATTTATGAATATGAAATTTAATCGAATTGGTTTTAACTTTAATCATGTGTTGTTAGTATTGTTAATAAATAAATTAATATTAATTTAATAAAATATATTAAAATTAAAATTATATATATTTAAAATAAAATAATTAATTAAATAATGATTAAATATTTTTTTTAAAAAAAAATTATGCAAAATACATAATTCTCAATTTTTTATTTTATTAATATTTTATTTAATTTAATGAAGCGGGCCAAAGTCGGCCCGTGGGCCACATTCGGGCCGTGCCTGGCACGGCCCGCTGGGCCGACCATAGCCCGCGGGCCAGTTTCAGCCCGCGTGCCGAATTTGGCCCGCGTGCTGGATTCGGCCCGCATGCCGGATCCGGGCTCGGCCAGAAGCTGAATCGTGCCTGGGCCGGCAGGCCTAAACGTGCCGCGGGTCATGCCGGGCCCAGGTATTTTTCTGTCATGCCCGGCACGGTTACAATTGGGAGAAGTCGGGTCGAGGCGGGCCCGGGCCGGCCGCCCATGGCCACTTCTAATTCAGACGGCTTCGGCCTTTCTTATTTTTTTCCCTCCGGCCCTAAAGCCGAAGCAGTGATGAGGAGGATTTCTGAATGATTGTTCTGGGCGCGCTTGGCTCAAATGTTGGGTGAGATTTGGTGGCTTCCAGATCTTCTAGACGTCCTCCGAAGATCCCTTGGAATTTGTCTTTGACCATCATCATAAGTGAGTCATCTTTCTTGTGATCTGGTGCAACAGAGTAGGGTTGAATCTCCATGTTAGTTGATTCAGATGTCTCTGTTGACCTCTGTTTAGGGTCGTTTCTAATCACCAAAGCGAGCTGGTTATTCAACTCTGATGGAACCTCAGCTTTGTTTCCACGTTTTTCTCTTGCTACATCATGAGTTTGCAGAGTGTCAGGCTGTGTATGTTTTGTCTGCTTCTCTTGCCTTCCAGAATCGCCCATTTGATTTTCCGGACGGTTTTTATTTTGTTGCCTCCCTGTCCGGTTGTCTTTTTGGACCGTTCTGCTAGTGTTTTTGTTTTGTTGTGTTGTCCTCCGAGCTCTAATCTTGTCAGGTGTTACTGCAGCATTAAATGAGAATTGATTTGCCCTTGTTCCATGGATGAGATTTGGGTTTTGGTGTGGGGGTGCATCATTATCCAGCCAAAGGTTTGGATCATTGTTGGATCCATTAGCATATTTCCTACCCGAATCCGTCCCATCCTTAGGGGTTCCAACTTTCGTCTTCTCATTTTTCCTCCGCCTTCTTTGGACATGTATCCAATCTCCACATTTTTCCTCCTGTACAGCATGAGAAAGTTCCGAAGGAATCATTTTTTCTGTTTCTTTCTCATCTGATTTTTGTATTGGATCTTCCAAGCAGTCCTCTCTTCTATGTCCCAGCTTGCCGCAGCCAGTGCAGGGTTTCGGAAGGAATCATTTTTGTAAGGCATGGACCGTTGGTGTTCGTGCCAGAAATTTTCCAATCAGGCAATTTTTCCAATCCTCCCTCCACTCTTGCAAGCACTCTTTGTCGAATACCACTTTGTCGGGGCATCTATTCAGTACAGCATCCAGGATATTCTTGGATCGTTGTTGTGCCTTCGAGGGTGCTCCCATTGCTGGACGGAAGAGGGAAGCCCAAGATGTGTGTACGGTGTACCTTATTGTTGTTGCCTTGCTGAAATTTACTTCCTTCTTTCTGTGATCCAAGCAACGCTTCCACATTGGCTCTAGAGGAAGGAGCAGCAGGTGGTCCTCTATCGGAGGGTTCAGTTTTAGACGGTGGCTGGCCGCAAGGGGGCTGTGCTTCAACGTCGTTCGCCATTCTGCTACTTACTCACGTGATGGGTGTGGCTTGATTGGTGTCACACCCACATTTACGGTAATATTTTTTTAATTAATTTATCAGTGAGTCAGCGCTTGACTTGAGTCCAAATGCGTCAATGCAAAGATCCCAATGGTCGAAACCGCTGGATTGGGCACGACCGGCGGAGTCGATTCCCTGAACCGACTCCCAGCTCGACTGTGGACTCATGCGGAAGCTCGCTGCCGTTCCAACCTGACTCAGGTCAACGTAGACGATTCACCGAAGACCGGTGTGGTCAAGTCGAACCGGGGCCATCCGAACTCATTCGTCAACACGTCTATGGATCTAGCCGGCGCCCGGCGATCACAGATAGACTTCTACACTGCGTCGCACGCCAATGATGGAGAACACCCGGTCGGTATCTCACTCACACGCCGGCGAGGAGAAGGATCCCACCGAAGAACCGCTACTCAAAGTCTCACGTACTCGCACATGGATCACGGACCGACGAACCCGTCCCAACACGCTTCCGCTGCGTGAGCTGACAGGCCGAAAGGCCGGCTGTCCACCACCCACTCGAAGGTGAGTCCGGCGACGGAGGAGGAATCGCCCTCCAGTGACCAGCAGCTGAGAAGCCGTCTGGCAGTTGAAGAGAAGGAGACGGACGGTGGCTGGCAAAGAGCAGACTCCGACGACGAAGAAACGGAGAGGGCGGCACCTGACCGAACTCGACCCACTCTACTTCCGGGCTGGGAGGAAGCCGACACAGAGACGAGAGAGGAGACTCCGCACGCAGGCGGAGGGAAGAACCGACCAGCAAGCTCAAACGCAGACGAACCGGGGTCCGGAATTTCTCGCACGCAGGCGAACCGGAACCCTCGATGATGAGAGAAGGAGGGGCTCGCCGGAAGGAGCTCGAAGACGCGGCCAACGCACGCATGCAGCGTAGATCACTGGAAACAAAGGCGTCGCCGGGGAAGAGCGTACCCCGGGACGGAGACCAAGAGGGAGAGGGAGTACCTCGGCGATCAACATAGCCACCGGCTCCTTCTTTTCGGTGAAGCTGCTGCGGTCGCCGCCTTCCGAGGCGATCTGAATCTCCGCCGCCGCTGCCGGAGACGACGACGATGGCGCCGCGCTCGAGGAGGATAGGAAGAGGACGAGGCAGTCCTACGCGTTCCGTCCACCCACCCGCACCACCGGAACACGTGGGGAGCTTGCCGACAATGACGTCTGACGGAGTTCCGACTTGCTGGAGAGGAAGAGCCGTCGATCGACGGAGAGGGGAGCAGGTGACCGAGAAACCCGAAAATCTCGTTGAAGCTGAAGACACCCCGTGCCCGTTCGCCTCCACCTCTTTTTCTCCACTTCGCGCAGCCGTCCCACACCGCACACCAACCGAGGCTATCCCACTCGCGTCGATTGCACGCCATCGCGTGCACGACTTTCGGCCGTTACAGCTTAACGGGTTCGGGCGGCTACCCGATCCGCCCCGCTACCCAATTGTCTGAAAACCTAGGAACGGGCTGGCTGGGTTGGGAATTGGGCCACGCCCAAATTCAGGCCCAATGGCCTAACAATTGGAGACCCTTACAAAATTACCAAAATAACTTCTTAAACACTAAACCAACTTTGGATCAAAGTGCTAAAAATCATCTTTGCAAGAATTTCACTCTTGAGGAAATCACTGAAGTTATAAAAAGTATGGGTCTTGGTAAAAGCCCGGGACCTGATGGGTTCACTCTTGAATTTTTTAAGCAATTTTGGGAAAGCATTGGCCCTGATTTTTTGAAATTCATGACCAAATTTCACTCAAACCCCTACCTTCCTTCTAATTGGAATTGTACTCATCTTATTTTCATTCCTAAGAATCCTAGCCCTAGGGAAATCACTGATTTTAGGCCTATTGCTCTTTGCAATGTCACCTACATAATCCTTGCTAAGGTTATTGCAAATCGGCTCAAAAGTTATCTCCCGGAGATCATTAATCATGAGCAAACTGCTTTCATTAAAGGTAGGACTATTCAGGACAATATACTCATTGTTAGTGAGTTAGCCCACACCATATATAAATCGAAAAGCAAAAACTCTATTGTGCTTTACGAAATTGACCTTGCCAAAGCCTTTGATACCATTCATTGGGAAGCCATCTTCCATAGCATGAGAGCCCTTGATATTCCAAATCAATTCATTTCCTGGATACAAGCTTGCATACAAACCCCATCTTTTTCTTGTATTATAAATGGCTCTCAATCCACTTATTTTAATCGCCATAGGGGTATTCGGCAAGGGGACCCCTCTCACCATATCTCTATGTAATCATTGCTAATATGCTTAGTAACCTTATCCATGCTGAGGTCACTGCTAAAAAGCTCTCCCCGATTAAATACAAGGGTTGCTCCTATTCTCACCTCATGTTTGCCGATGATCTTATCTTATGTTTTAGAGCTAATGAAAAATCTTGCAACTCCATTAGTAAAATCTTAGATTTTTATTATGAGTTTGCTGGACAATCTATCAACCAGACTAAATCAAGGATTTTCTTCCCCAAGAGAACGCACCAGTGCACCAAAGAAAGGATCCTAAAGCACTTTCATGTGAATCAGGGCTACTTTCCCTTTAAATACCTTGGGGCAATCATCAACCCTACCCCTGATCACTCTAGTACCTTGAAAGAAAGTCTCCATTCAATTCAAAACAAGGTGGCTTCTTGGAAAGCCCCTTACCTCACTCAAGCTGGTAGAATTACATTGGCAAATACTGTTCTCACTGCCATGCCATCTCATTCTATTCTCTCTTCTGGGCATACTAAGAATCAGATTGAGAAGCTCAACACCCCTATTAGAGACTTTATCCGGAAGAATTCAAATCACTCCAAAAGCCTCCACCTAATTAATTGGAACACCGCTATTCTCCCTAAATCTTTTGGTGGGATCTCTATTAAGGACTTCACCATTATGAGGCCTACTCTTAATAGCACTAGGATCCTTGACTTGCTTAATCATAAAAACACTTTATGGACTCAATTGGTCAAGGCCAAATACGAAATGCCTGACCCTTGGCACCCCAAGAAAAACATAAGAGGGGTCAGTAAAGTTTGGCGTAGCATTCTGGCTGATCTAACAATTTTGAGATTGGGTTTTATTAGACATGTTGGTAATGGGCAGTCCACTAGTATCATGGACCACCCTTGGTGTTTTGAGGTTCCCATAAGTAGGAAACCTACCTTTATCAATATAGAACAAACCTACTTGCACATGGTCTCTTCTCTCTTGCAGGACCAAAGATGGAATGACGAGGCCATCCTCCAAATTGGGAATAGAAGCATTCTACGAGAAATTCAGAAAATTCAACCGTCAATTGTTCCCCATGATGACCTTTGGGTATGGAAAAAGGGTTCCAATGGCCTTCCTTTAACTAAAAGTGTGTATAGGTTCTTGCTTTTAAATAGATACCATATGGATATGCCTTGGCCAGGCTGGAAATGTCTATGGCGGTTGTATGTTGCCCCAAAAGTAAAAAACTTTTGGCTGGAAATTGCTTCACAAAAGACTACCAACCTCGGACAGGTTGTCCAAAATTGGTATTAATCAAGCTATTGCCTGCCCTCTATGCCATAATGACATGGACTCTACTGATCATCTATTTTTCAATTGCAATTTTATGGAGAAAGTTAGAAGCACCTTGAAAGATAAATTCCATATTATATTTGATTTTTGCGAATCTTGGATTCATGGCAACTGGATTTTTGAAACAAGAACCTCAACCTTTCTCCCAGCTTTTATTCTTACTATCTTTTGGAACATTTGGAAAATGAGGAACAATTGCATCTTTAAAGGAGTTGTGCCAGATTCTAATCATTGCTGTTGGGAGGCCATTCGAGAATTCAGTGATTATGTCAGGCACCTAAGATCTGAAGGAAATGGAATCAATGCAAAAACTAGAAATTCAAAGAAAGAAAAATGGTTACCCCCACCGGAAGGAGCTTTAAAGATAAATACAGATGGAGCTTGGTGTAATACTACAGGAGAAGCGGGAGTTAGATATTTGATTAGGGACCACAAGTGTCACGCCCCGGTCGGATCGGCCTGAAAACAGCGCTTATCCGCTGTCTCAGGGCAATCCGGCGGAACACCGGAACGTAACTCGCCCTAGGGTTTCCGACCCAAAATCGAAACCCTAATCTCCCCGAAGAATTTTTATCCCCAAAATACAATTCGCACGGAAAACCCTAATCCTAATTTAGAGAAATCCGATCGAAACCCTAAATCAATTACCTCCTCTGATTTTGACCAAAGTCAAAATCACCACCGTGCTGACGTCGGCGTGACGTCAGCCCTCGATGAGAATCTCGCCGCCCGCGTAAATCACCGTCGCTGACGTAAGCCTACGTCAGCCGCCCGAATTCGCTTTCGCCGTTCGATTTTGCACGCCGCCCTACGTCAGCGTCGCCTCGCTGACGTCAGCCTGAAATCGAAATCCAATTCGATTCCGTTCGATTCGAGCGTTGACTGCTCGTTTCGTTGACTTTCACCTCGAACGCCGAGTCGTCGTCTTCCTCGCGACGCCGCGAGCGTTCGACGCCGAGCGCCGCCTGCGCTCGTGATTCTCCTCCGTCCGAAGCCGATCGACAGCCGCCTGCTGTCGTCCCCGAATCACCACAGAGAACACGAACCAGAGGAAGAAGGGAGACGAAAGTTCGTTTCTTTTATTCTCTGAAGAAGATACAAGCTTCGTCGGCGACCCTCGCCGCCTGACCTCCCTCTTCCCTCCCTCACCGGCGAACCAATCGCCGATTACAATCTCTCGGTTCACTCTCGTCGAAGCTTCCCCAAGCTTCTTCAGTGGTCGTCAATGGCGGATGGCGTATCCCTTCCGATCCTCGTCCGCTCCCTTTTATAGAGGACGGCCGCCGCCGCCTCTCCTCGATTTAGGGCTTCCAACGCCCGTTTCTTCCGCCGAATCCGCCGGAGTCGTCGACGCACGCGGCTTCGTTCGCGTTCGCGTCCGATGCGCGCGGAGCTGACGAAGCGAAAGCTTCGTGTGCGTTGCTCGCGGTCAAACCCTGATTTGACCAGAATCTTCCTTGATTTGGGCTGATGCTTGGGCTTGGGCTGGACCGGGTAGACCGGGCCCTGACAATACTCCCCCGCCCAATTTGGACATCGCCCTCGATGTCTCTAGTGGACGGATCCTGCAGAACCATCGCTCCGATCCTCAAAGCACCAATCCGCGGTTGCTCGATTTCCTCAGCCTCCACGGCTGGTTCCTGTGCCACCATTGCCATGAGTTTCTGTTTGTTGGGGCAGTCGTTCACCCAGTGAGGTCCCCCGCACCAGAAACAACCCTGTGGCTTCTGCTCCCATCGTCCCGGAGAACCCTTGTTCTGCCGGTAGAATGGTCTACCTCTCTCTGGAACTCTGGCTCCCGGCGGTGTGCGTGGGGAGCCGCGCTGAGGTCCGCGCTTTGGTGGTGTCTTGGATTTCTTTGGTAGTGCTGGTTTGAAGTTTCTGTTATCCACCAAAGATTCAGCCACTGCCGCCGCCGCCCTCCAGTCAACCGGCTCGCGACGTCGGACCTCCGTTTCTGCCCATGGCTGAAGGCCCCGGAGGAAGAAGTATCGCCTATCGTCCTCCGCCATCCCTGGAAGCTCCAGCATCAACGTAGAGAAAGCCCTGACGTACTCCTGGATCGGGCCATTATGCCTCAGCCGATCCAGTTTGCCACGCGCCTGATCCGCCGAGTTTCCGGGAAGAAACTGCCGCCGCAGTTCCTCACGGAAAGTCTCCCATGTCCAACTAGTAGTCCCCGAGGTAGAGCCGACTTTGGTTCGCCACCAAAGTTTCGCGTCGCCTGTAAGATAGGCGATGCACACCTGTACCCGATCTCCTGCAGAAATATGGTTAGCTGAAAACAGTTGCTCCATATCCCAGATAAAATTCTCGACCTCTCTGGACGATCGAGCCCCCCCGAACGTCGCTGGGTCTGGCACACGTATCCTCGGTTTGGGAGCCTCCTGCTCCACCGGTGCTGATGATACTTGCGCTAGGGCTAGGCGCAGTACCTTTACTTCTGCGTGCATGTCCTCCTTCAAGCGAGTCATCTCTCCTGGTAGATGGATCAGACCCTCCACGGTCTGTTGCATGACCTCAAGCTGCAACCTTTGTTGCTCAATCTGCAACCTCTGTTGCTCGATTTGCAGCCTCTGCTGCTCGATCAGTAATTCCTGATCCCCCACAGTCTTCTGAAGATTTTCCACCTGTGGAATCATCCCATTATCTCCACCACTGGCCATACCGAGTATCTGCTCGATGTGGGCAATGCGATCACCCTGGTTCACCATCTCCTCAGGATCAGCCGTCTCCTTGGCTTTTCCTTTATCCTGCCTAGGTCGGACGTCCTCTGACGCTCCTCTAGCAATATGGGTGATTTTCTGGAATTTCAGGCCTTTCTTCACCTTCGAGGGTGAAGTTGAACGAGCCGTGTTTGCTGGAACACGTTAGCCCGCTCTGATACCTGTTGTCACGCCCCGGTCGGATCGGCCTGAAAACAGCGCTTATCCGCTGTCTCAGGGCAATCCGGCGGAACACCGGAACGTAACTCGCCCTAGGGTTTCCGACCCAAAATCGAAACCCTAATCTCCCCGAAGAATTTTTATCCCCAAAATACAATTCGCACGGATAACCCTAATCCTAATTTAGAGAAATCCGATCGAAACCCTAAATCAATTACCTCCTCTGATTTTGACCAAAGTCAAAATCACCACCGTGCTGACGTCGGCGTGACGTCAGCCCTCGATGAGAATCTCGCCGCACGCGTAAATCACCGTCGCTGACGTAAGCCTACGTCAGCCGCCCGAATTCGCTTTCGCCGTTCGATTTTGCACGCCGCCTCGCTGACGTCAGCCTGAAATCGAAATCCAATTCGATTTCGTTCGATTCGAGCGTTGACTGCTCGTTTCGTTGACTTTCACCTCGAACGCCGAGTCGTCGTCTTCCTCGCGACGCCGCGAGCGTTCGACGCCGAGCGCCGCCTGCGCTCGTGATTCTCCTCCGTCCGAAGCCGATCGACAGCCGCCTGCTGTCGTCGCCGAATCACCACAGAGAACACGAACCAGAGGAAGAAGGGAGACGAAAGTTCGTTTCTTTTATTCTCTGAAGAAGATACAAGCTTCGTCGGCGACCCTCGCCGCCTGACCTCCCTCTTCCCTCCCTCACCGGCGAACCAATCGCCGATTACAATCTCTCGGTTCACTCTCGTCGAAGCTTCCCCAAGCTTCTTCAGTGGTCGTCAATGGCGGATGGCGTATCCCTTCCGATCCTCGTCCGCTCCCTTTTATAGAGGACGGCCGCCGCCGCCTCTCCTCGATTTAGGGCTTCCAACGCCCGTTTCTTCCGCCGAATCCGCCGGAGTCGTCGACGCACGCGGCTTCGTTCGCGTTCGCGTCCGATGCGCGCGGAGCTGACGAAGCGAAAGCTTCGTGTGCGTTGCTCGCGGTCAAACCCTGATTTGACCAGAATCTTCCTTGATTTGGGCTGATGCTTGGGCTTGGGCCGGACCGGGTAGACCGGGCCCTGACGCCTTTTTTGTTAGGGCCACCCCACCCGTAACAGGTCCAGGCCCAGCGGGCTAGGTCCCTCCGACCTCACGAATCCCGGTTTGGATCCCCGTTACCCCAAACAATTCACGTCTGCAGCGGGATTCGACCCCTGTCCATGACTCTCACGAGTCATGACCCCTTAACCATCTGAGCTGCAGCTCAATGGTTAAGGGGTCATGACTCGTGAGAGTCATGGACAGGGGTCGAATCCCGCTGCAGACGTGAATTGTTTGGGGTAACGGGGATCCAAACCGGGATTCGTGAGGTCGGAGGGACCTAGCCCGCTGGGCCTGGACCTGTTACGGGTGGGGTGGCCCTCGCGTCTTCCTCTGAAGACGTCGCCGAAGCCGTCGTCCGCTTTGTCGTCTCCGCGCAACGCTCGCGGAGGAAGGCGTCCGCGTCGTCCGCCTTTGCCAACGTCCGCTTCGTGCGGAGAAGAGGATGCTGCCGAGTGTGCCTCGCGTGATTTGCTCGGGTCAACTTCCTCAGTTGACCGGGCTTCTCCCGTCCGGAAGTGTGCTTCTGCCATTTGTGGGCTTGGGCTTGGGTTGGGCCGAACCGGCCGAACCCGGGCCTGCATTATTGCTGTAGCAGCCTACACTTTCGGCCCATCAGCGCTTTACACAGAATTTTTATCTATTAGGGAAGCTTTAAAGTTTGTCATCTCAAGCTATACCATGGATCGACACATGGTTTTTGGAAACTGACTCAAAGGAAGCTTGTGAATGGATCCAAGGGAAGAAACAACATCCTCCTTTTGAAATCTATCAACTGTTGCAGGAAATTAAATTTCTTGAAAGAAACATTAAGGTGGAGTATATGTATGTGAAAAGGGAACTTAATATTCCTGCTTTTCCTTTTTTTAAAGATCATCAGTTTAAACCCATTTCTCGTATGATCACAATTCATTTGAGCGAATTTGGTCTCAAGATTTGGAGGCTCCTTGGTATTCACAAATATACGATGCAAGTACTTATCAAATTTCCATTGATGGACTTCCACCGTCTTATTTTGGCATATGGAGTTCTACATACGATCAGGTATTGGATTTACCTTTTTTGCAGGTATGGGCAAGAAACGACAACGACAGGTTATCCCCCTCTATCTATGGCTATGACTCAGATAACATTAATGAAGACTTTTGAGTCTGTTCCGTACACGCACTGTCAGCAAGCACTACTGATTGTTTAGCTGTAAAGAGAAAAGTAGATTCTAAGGACGAAAGCTTTATTCGTGGAGAAGCTTTATTCTTTGAAAACGATGCTTTATTCTCTGGAGACGCAACGTTAATGGAAGACAGCTCAGAAAGAATCAAGAAGGACAAAGTTCAACATGCACTGGCAGATTTGGCAGATTCGGATTTCAAACTTGTGTGAAATATAGTTCTTTGTGAGTTATATATATAGTGTTGTAATGTGTGTGAGATGGCATAAGAAGGTGATAAGAGTGTCTCTTCTCGCAAGCGTTCCCAGTGTAGTAACACTTGCTTTGATACTAATTTTTTCAAACAAGACACGAGACAAGAAGAGAAGAGACACTCTTATCACCTTCTTATGCCATCTCACACACATTACAACACTATTTATAGAACTCACAAAGAACTATATTTCACACAAGTTTGAAATCCGAATCTGCCAAATCTGCCAGTGCATGTTGGAAAACAAAAGGCTATTATTGGAACATCATCAGTATCTGTTAAACCACCAGCTAGAAAGTTTTTGGTGAAAACTGATCCTCATAATCAAGTGAAAAATTATAAAGAACATCATGGCCACAAGTAGTTCCAGAGCCATTGAACAAGAAACTGTATCTACATCAACTGATGTGATCAGACGGTATAATACTATAACTACTTTGCCAGCCAAGCTACAAAGTAAGAAGTTAATGGTTTTAGAAAGACTTGTAGATCCAGACCATCAGTTACAAGTTAGCAGATTTAAGAAGGCTGATTTGGTCCCTGCTGAGACTTTATATGAACACCGATTGTTGGAAAACAAACAAAAGGTTTACCAACATTATTCAGAGTCTATGATTACTTGTGCCGGCCAAACTCAAGTTCAAGTTTCGTTCATTTCTGACGAATCTAAACATAAACTGTTGGCACAACAGTATAAGACAATCCATTTGGGACTTTGTTTAATTGGGATCCATGCACTTCATAGATCACACTTAGGATGTAAGTGTTTGATCACTTTGGTCGATACTAGATTTACGGATCTAGAAAAGGCTATTATTGGAACGATATAAGTTGACATGACATCCAACAAGGAACTGATTTACTTTGTACCCGATTTCTTGATTTCCATTAAAGACTTTACTCAACATATCAAGTTGTTAATACAGACAAAAGGATATGAAAATTTCACAGCTGGACATAACTTGTTAATCACCAAAGGTTTGGTTGCTCGGATTAGCAATCAAGCGAATTGCAATTTTAAGTTGCAAATTTCAGATGTTTTAGAACATCTCAGTACACATGGCATACAGGCCATGCAAGGTCGAAAAATTGCTCCTACAGATCTGGAAGAAGCCGAATGGAAGATCACCATGCCTGAATCTACCTCTCGAGTCCCTTCTCGTCTTTCTTTCTGGAGGTCTAATTCTACCTCTGTTCTTGCTACCTTTCATAATTATTCTGATTGCCCTGAACTTGAAGACGATCGTGATGTTGTTATAGTTCTTCGTTCTGATTCGGATTCTGATGAATCCTTTTTCAATCCGTGGGGGGAGGATGAAGATGATTTCCAAACCCAAACAGATGATTTCCAAACCCAAACAGATGAGGCTAAATTCAAACTTCAAGACCAAAATTATGAAGATGTCATACCATTGAAAGAGCATCCTGGCTATCTTGAAATGATAGAATCAGGTTGGTATGATGAAGATGATTTTGTGTGTCCTGCAGTAGTATATGATGAAGACCCTGTCGAGTTAACAGAACATCCCATGTATCAAGACTTTTTAGAAAACACTCTGTTAACAGATCAATCGTTCAGATTAGAAACTGTTGCTATGGCAGATGATGAAGGTAGTAGCGTGATGATAACACAACACACTACCACATCACAACCAGGATTTGGTCCAATAGTGACTCCTGACACATCTTTACAACAAAGGATAAAAGAGGTGTTTCCAGAAGCTGGAACTTCTCAACCTAGATATCCCAGGCCTTTCCAAATTGATAGTCTTCCAACTTTACCTTCTGCAAACGTAAACTCATGATCTATGTTACAGTTGGGTGAAGATATAAGTCAATGGGAAGATATAATTAGTAGATGGAAGTCTAACACAATAACCCACAGTGCTCATAAGAATTTTGTAGATAACACCGACAAAGTTATTTACATAGAAAACTTGCTGGGTGAAACACTGAAAGTATATTTCCAAAATTGGAGAATGGCTTTTCCCCAAGAGTATCAGCAGCTTACAATGACTGCAGATGATACTTCAACTGTTACCACACAGATAAGACAAATGATTCTTGGGTATGATGAATACCGGGGTTATACCACCATGCAAAATCAGGCTATCCTAGATTTGGAAGCATTAGTCATCACCTCAATGAAAGATATTGTACCTTTTTCCAATCAATTCCTATCTCTAGCAGGGAAAACAGGAGCTACATTTTTATCCACAGAAATGTCTGAGAGATATTTTAGAAAATTGCCTGCACCATAGAACACTAAGATAGCTGAATTGTGGAAAGAAAAATATCCTAGGATGATAGTTGGTATTTTACCACGGATCATGTTTACTTATTCAGTCTTACAAGAGATTTGTAAGACAAATGAAATGAATAGACAAGCAAAAGATTTTTCTTTTTGCCAATCAATTGCAGTTCCGGGAGTTTACTTATCAAATTCTAGACCCAGGAAATTTTTGAGAAGAGCTACGACCTATAAGACTCATCCGCACAAAAACCACGTCAGAAAATTAAAAACGAAAAAACCTGGTAAAACAAAGTGCAAGTGCTTTGTTTGCTGAGAGGTGGATCATTTTGCAAACGAATGTCATAGTAAGAAAGTCAACAGAGAACGCCTAGCCGTCTACCAACAGTTAGAACTACTACCAGAATGGGATGTAGTTAGTGTAGGAGAAGATGAGGATCCAGATGATTCGGATCTTTGTTCTTTCTCGGATGATGAACAAGACAATAAGGATAGACAAAATATTGTCTTGATGATGACAGACAAAATTTTAGATTGGAATTCTCAAAGAGAAAAATTTCAGTTGACAAAAGAACAGGAAGGGTGTTTACACAATTGGATAATGCACCCAGGCTTACTGCCACACTCGAACAAATGTTTGTTTTGCCCAATTAAGACTGTGAAATGGGCCCGAATGCTATGTGTTGTTTGCGGCATAATTGTTTGTTCAGTATGTAGTAAGCTTAAATTCAACACAGAGATACCTTTGGGTGATTTACCCCCAAAATATGTGAAAGTCGATTACAGAAAATTGACTGAAGAACAGGCTAGTCATATAGTCAACTTAGAAGAAGAAATAAGAAAATTCGCATCAAGAAAAGGAAAAGGTATTATGATAGAAGAAGAAGTAATTTTGAAGGCAGAAGAACGCAAGCCAACCCGCTTTGCTAGTATCAGTAATAACTTACTGAATTTGACAGCAACATTAGAGATAGATGGTGAAAAGTACAAAGTACAAGCAATCTTAGACACAGCTGCGTCTAAATGCTGCATAACACCTACAGCACTACCAGAAAAGTGTTATGAAAATACAGGAGAGTACACCATCTATGGAGTTAACAGTGTTCAGGTAACCACGAAGAAGTTAAAGAATGAGTTCTTAATTCTGAACAAAGAGAAATATTTGATGTCTTTCACATATGCTCTGCCCTTGTCAATTGGCGACAAAACTCAACTCATCATCGGGATGAATTTTGTCCATAGTTTTCGAGGAGGTTTAAGAATAGAACAAGGAACACTGACTTTCTATAAGAAAGTAGAAGTTATACAGACAACTCCAATCAGTTCTCGAATCTCTTTAAATATTTTCCATGAAGAAGAAAACTTAGATTACATCAGCAGAGATGAAGTTTGTGAATTATGTTCATATGATTTAGGCAAGCTGTCTGATTATGAACTACAAATACTTCCGACTTTGAAAGATTTAGAAGCTTCACAAAATATTGGCTTAGATCCAAAAGCACATTGGGAAGCTGACTCTGTAAAATGCTTCACCGAAATCATAAATGAGGATCTAGTTATCCAGGAAAAGCCCATAGTTCCAAATCTAGATATGAACATGGAGTTCAAGAAGCACATTCAGGAACTACTTGACATGAAGCTTATCAGACCAGCCAAATCTAAACACAGAACGGCAGCTTTTATAGTCAATAAACATTCGGAGATCTTAAGGGGTAAGACAAGAATGGTCTGTAATTATAAGCGTCTGAATGATAACACTTATAAAGACCCCTATACATTACCAAATATTTACTTGTTGGTTGCAAAAGTCAAAGATAAGAAAGTGTTCAGCAAATTTGACTTAAAATCTGGTTTCCATCAGGTAGCAATGGCTGAAGAAAGCATTAAATGGACTGCTTTCGTTTGTCCACAAGGACATTTTGAATGGTTAGTGATGCCTTTTGGACTGAAAAATGCTCCTTCTATATTTCAGAGGAAAATGGATCAGATATTTGGAGAGTATGATGAATTTATGTGTTTATATTGATGATATTCTGATTTTCTCTGATAACATCACCCAACATCTCAGTCATTTGTCAAAGTTTTTGCAAAGGTCAAAGAAAAAGGACTGATTTTGAGTCGGACAAAGATGAAATTAGGAGTTTCAATTATTGAATTTCTAGGATTGGAAATTGGTGAAGGCCAAATAAAATTGCAGCCACACATAATCAAGAAGCTACTGGAATTTCCAAATGATACCCTAGAAACTTTGAAAGGACTTCAGAGATTTTTAGGAATCTTGAATTATGCAAGGAACTATATTCCTAATCTCAGTAAGTATACAGGGCCGCTCTACAATAAATGTTCGAAAACAGGAGAAAGAAAGTTTAACAAATATGATTGGACTTCTATACAGCATATTCGGCAAATTGTACAGAAATTGCCGCCGCTACAGATGCCACCGTCGAATGCTTATTTAATTGTAGAGACAGATGGTTGTTTGTCAGGATGTGGAGGAATCTTAAAATGGAGACCCAATAAGGGAGATTCACAGAAGAAAGAACAAGTTGCTAGATATTGTTCCGGAAAATACAAAACGGCAATCTCTACGATAGATGCAGAGATAATGGCATGCATCTATGCACTTGATAAGTTCAAAATATTCCTCTTAGCGAAGACTGAATTTACGCTAAGGACAGATTGTCATGCGATAGTCTCTTTCTTCCAAACCGTCACTGCTAGCAAGCTCGCTAAGAATCGCTGGGTCAACTTTATTGATTACGTAACAGCCACTGGAGTAGACGTTAAAGTTGAGCACATTAAAGGTGTAGATAATGTTGGTGCAGATAAACTTTCACGGATTATAGCAACAAATTCTATTTATGTGCTGCTTGATAGTCCAAGTTTTGAAGTTTTTTCGGCAAAAATGACATTAAGTTCAAGTTATAGACGGCATATGTTGCAAAAACTACCTGACGCTGTTAGTAGTTACATTCAGAATTTAGCCGAAAAGAAGACATTAGAGGCTTTAATTTCTTTACAAGAAATATTAAAGCATCAGATTGAATCTCTACCAGGGATATATATCAAGCAACAAGCGGGAAGACTGTATTATACAACTCTAATCCAGTTTGATGAAGTTGAAGAAAAATATTATCTGTTTGTCCAACGATTATATGAGCATGGCATGATTCGGCAGTTAGAATTTGAGTTCATAACTCCAACATTTCTTAATCCTGCATTATTGGAAAAGGTTACTGATGATGTTTTCAGAGTATTGACTATCCATTCTGATTTTCCGCTTTTTAAAGATCATCAGTTTAAACCCATTTCTCGTATGATCACAATTCATTATGAGCGAATTTGGTCTCAAGATTTGGAGGCTCCTTGGTATTCACAAATATACGATGCAAGTACTTATCAAATTTCCATTGATGGACTTTCACCGTCTTATTTTGGCATATGGAGTTCTACATACGATCAGGTATTGGATTTACCACTTTTGCAGGTATGGGCAAGAAACGACAACGACAGGTTATCCCCCTCTATCTATGGCTATGACTCAGATAACATTAATGAAGACTTTTGAGTCCGTTCCGTACACGCACTGTCAGCAAGCACTACTGATTGTTTAGCTGTAAAGAGAAAAGTAGATTCTAAGGATGAAAGCTTTATTCGTGGAGAAGCTTTATTCTTTGAAAACGATGCTTTATTCTCTGGAGACGCAACGTTAATGGAAGACAGCTCAGAAAGAATCAAGAAGGACAAAGTTCAACATGCACTGGCAGATTTGGCAGATTCGGATTGCAAACTTGTGTGAAATATAGTTATTTGTGAGCTTTGTGAGTTTTATATATAGTGTTGTAATGTGTGTGAGATGGCGTAGGAAGGTGATAAGAGTGTCTCTTCTCTTCTTGTCTCGTGTGAGATTAGGAATATAGCTCCTTGCATAATTCAGGATTCCTAAAAATCTCTGAAGTCCTTTCAAAGTTTCTAGGGTATCATTTGGAAATTCCAGTAGCTTCTTGATTATATGTGGCTGCAATTTTATTTGGCCTTCACCAATTTCCAATCCTAAAAATTCAATAATTGAAACTCCTAATTTAATCTTTGTCCGACTCAAAATCAGTCCTTTTTCTTTGACCTTTACAAAAAACTTTGACAAATGACTGAGATGTTGGGTGATGTTATCAGAGAAAATCAGAATATCATCAATATAAACACATATAAATTCATCATACTCTCTAAATATCTGATCCATTTTCCTCTGAAATATAGAAGGAGCATTTTTCAGTCCAAAAGTCATCACTAACCATTCAAAATGTCCTTGTGGACAAACGAAAGCAGTCCATTTAATGCTTTCTTCAGCCATTGTTGTTGGGAAACCCCGGGGACATTTTACAATTTTTCAGAGTCATAGACATACATACATACATTGCACAGCGGAAGAATGTCCCCGAAACAGGCTGGTCCCAAAAACCCAGTGAAGATCGCAAGCAAGAGAGTCGACACGATGAGTTAGGAAATACCTTAAGAGCGGTTTGGAGTGATGCCGATGTAGGCGCCCAAGTGTGCACCCTCTGCAGTCTCACACACACGGATCTCTTGAGTCCTCTTCTTCCACGCCCAGTGCTAGCCTCGGGAAGAAGATCCAAGCCTTAGGGAGATGTTCCACTTCACTTGCGCCACCAAGAGGAAAGGATGCGCCAAGAGAAGAAGGAAACAAGTCAAGCCGCCAAGCACCAAAGCTCCTTGCGCCAAGAGGAAAGGAGGGAGAAGCTTGCGGCTATGGAAGAAGGAAGATGCGCCCTTGCTCCTAGCTCTCGCCCCTCTTCTTGTGTTCACGCCTCCAAGGATTAATCATCAGAAGAGGGGGCGGCTAGGGTCACATATATATAGGGCAAGAGGCGGTTAAGGGAAGGGTCATGATCATGACAAGTGTAGGGCTAGGATGAGGAGGTTCGAGACAAGGAAAGTCTCCAAGACTTTACCATAAACTCCATTCAACCTATCCATAATTGCCCAAGTACCATATCAGCCCAAGACATGCCTTAGAAGCATTCATACCATCAAGGGAGAAGGGCTAGGCGCCAATTGCTTCCTTAATGAAGCAATTTTGCCACCCAAACCCCATTATACCCCTTAGGCGCCAATGAGGTTGGGCTTCTCCCCATTATACCCTTTTAGCCTCTTATCTCTTCATGAGAACTCGTTATTGGGCCTCATTGGATAATGAGCTAGCCCAAACTCCATTACATGGGTTGATTAAGCACTTGGATCCAATCCAATGCAACTCTAATCCAAATGTGACCAACCATGGTCAAATATGGGTCAACCTGCCAAAAATGAATTTGGCTCCAATAACATTCTTCCATCTCATCAGGCCCATTGGCGCTGATGAAATCTCCCAATTAGATCCGAGTTATCCAATAACTCGATCATAAGGCTTCCCGATCAATACGAGAACTCAAGTATCAAGGTGTGCGACCCTGTAGGTTCCTCTGACGCTGGCAGTGCTGACCAAAGGTCATCACAAGCAGTGAGTGGCACCTAGCAGTGCATCGCTACTACCCAGGTCATTGGAATGGATATCGACATCGACATCCCCATCATCGCAACTAGGTACAGATGCATTACAGTCTCTTTACTGAACTGATATCCGATTGGACAAGTGTGTCACCACTTGTTTTCACCCAATCACATGGCTATGACTAAAACAGGTTATCACCTGGGTATGGCCATACACTCTCAGTCATAGAACCATAGAGGAGCTCCATGGATATCATACTTCCCTAAGGAAGGGGCAAATCCTTTGTCTGTCCATTGACCTTCTCATATGGGTCGTGAGATGCTCAATGACAACCGTTATGACCTTCCAACTACGGCGAGGTGTTAGGTTGTATCAAAGCAAGTCCCTAACCATATAGAATGATCAATGACCTCAAGTCAAGGGATCAATGCATCTCCTGTCACTTGTAAGGATAACTCATGACACCAAGTCATAGCCTCACAGCGGGTCTATCCAGTATATCCTCCAATGATATACCCATGTGTCTGCGTCCTAACCAGCCCACATACCAGTCTCACAAGTACCATAGCTGTCCCATATCCACTAAAGTACATCGACTGGGGACTATAGTTCGAGCACAGATCCAATCTGTCTCCAGGGACATTATTATGTTAGTACATATGCGCAGATGTAAACAAACATAGATAACGACAATGCCAGAATGATATATAAATATCAAAGTCAAGTAGTACATAAGTGGACCAAAACTAGGTCCTAGGGCATATACACCAACAATCTCCCACTTGCACTAAGACCTAGAAGTTGAGGGATCTCAACCCCATATCTCTAGCGTGACCATCATGCTTCTGCTGCGCCAAAGCCTTGGTCAATGGGTCTGCCAGATTGTTCTTTGTGTCAATTCTGCTAATCATGACATCACCTCTGTCAATGATCTCTCTGATCAGGTGAAATCTTCTGAGTATGTGTTTGGATCTTTGATGAGACCGTGGTTCCTTTGCTTGTGCAATTGCTCCATTGTTGTCACAGTAGAGTTCAATAGGATCCATTGCACTAGGGACCACCTGAAGATCACATAAGAACTTCCTTATCCAAATGGCTTCCTTGGCTGCCTCAGAAGCGGCCACATACTCAGCCTCGGTTGTAGAATCTGCTATGGTGGATTGCTTGAAGCTCTTCCAGCATACAGCGCCTCCATTTATCTTGAACACATAGCCGGCCTGCGATCTAAAGTCGTCAGGGTCAGACTGGAACGATGCATCAGTATAGCCCTGCATACTGAGCTCTTCCTGTCCCCCATAGACCAAGAACAAATCCTTAGTTCTTCTCAGATACTTTAGGATGTTCTTTACAGCCACCCAGTGCTGCAGACCTAGATCGGATTGGTATCGGCTGGTTATGCTTATAGCATATGCCACATCTGGTCTAGTACACAACATTGCATACATGATCGATCCTACTGCCGAAGCATAAGGAATTCGACTCATGTCATCCCTCTCAGCCTGTGTTGTAGGACACTAGCTCTTTGAGAGAGTAAGGCCATGTCTTACTGGAAGGTATCCTTTATTGGATTGCTCCAAGTTGAACCTCTCCAGGACCTTATCAATGTAGGCACTCTGACTAAGGGCCAGGAGCCTCTTGGATCTATCCCGGTAGATCCTTACGCCTAGAATATAGGCGGCCTCCCCTAAGTCTTTCATCTCGAAACACTCCCCCAACCATGTCTTCACAGCTTGAAGACTAGGGATGTCGTTTCCGATGAGCAGTATGTCATCAACATACAAGACCAGAAAAATCACCAAGCTCCCACTGAATTTTCTGTATACACAGGCGTCATCTTCACTTTTTATAAAGCCATAATCTCTCACAGCTTCATCAAATCGAAGATTCCAACTTTGAGATGCTTGCTTTAATCCATAAATGGATCTCTTTAGCCTGCAGACCTTATTAGCCTCTGCAGGATGGATGAAGCCATCAGGTTGTGACATATACACATCCTCAGTCAGCTTCCCGTTAAGAAACGCTGTCTTCACATCCATCTGCCATATCTCATAGTCATGATATGCAGCTATAGCAAGCAGAATCCGAATGGATTTGATCATGGCAACTGGCGAGAATGTTTCATCATAGTCCACCCCGTGGATTTGTTTAAATCCTTTAGCCACTAGTCTACCCTTATAGGTAACTATATTGCCATCCATGTCTGTCTTCCTTTTGAAGACCCATTTACACCCTATGGGTTTTACCCCATCAGGCAGCTCAACCAAATCCCAGACTTGGTTAGCCGACATAGAATCCATCTCGGATCGCATGGCGTCAAGCCATCTCTCGGAGTCCGGTCCACTGACCGCCTCATCATAGGTTCTGGGTTCATCCTCAATGATGAAGATCCCATCGTGTTGGGTCGGCAGCGACCCGTACCTTTCAGGTGCACGACGAATTCTCCCAGACCTACGCGGGACCTATGTCTGAGCCTCATGTTGGCTAGCAACCGGTGCAGGTGGCTCAGATTCCATCTCTTTGTCTTGTGCTTGCACTTGGACCTCATCCAAGTCAAACTTCCTCCCACTAACTTCTTTCATGAGAAATTCTTTCTCTAGAAAGACAGCACCCCGAGCAACAAAAACTTTGTTCTCGGTTGGGACATAGAAGTAGTATCTTTTAGTTTCCTTAGGATACCCCACAAATACACATTTATCAGATCTAGGTTCTAGCTTGCTAGAATCCTGACGTTTGACACAAGCCTCACATCCCCAGATCTTGATAAAAGTGAGATTAGGGCGTCTCCCATTCCACATCTCGTATGGTATTTTGGAGACACTCTTAGATGGAATATTATTCAGTATCAGAGAAGCTGTTTCTAGTGCATGCCCCCAGAATGATGGAGGTAGAGTTGCATGACTTATCATAGATCGAACCATATCCAATAAAGTTCGATTTCTCCTTTCAGACACACCATTCCATTGAGGTGTTCCAGGAGGAGTGAGTTGGGATATGATCCCACACTCTCTCAGATAGTCAAAGAACTCACCGCTCAGGTACTCTCCACCTCGGTTTGATCGAAGAGCTTTAATGGATCTTCCAAGCTGGTTCTCTACTTCATTCTTGAACTCCTTGAATTTCTCAAAGGACTCAGATTTATGTCTCATTAAGTAGACATAGCCATACCTACTGAAGTCATCAGTGAAGGTAATGAAGTAGTTGTACCCTCCTCTGGCTTGTTTATTGAAAGGCCCACACACATTAGTATGTATGAGATCTAATAAACCTTCTGCCCTCTCACCAATCTTGGTGAAGGGCGCCTTTGTCATTTTCCCTAATAAACAAGGTTCACAAGTATCAAATTCCTCCAAGGAACTTGAATCTAACAATCCATTTGCATGGAGTTGTTGGATGCGATTCTTGTTTATATGGGCTAATCGACAGTGCCATAGGAAAGCACCAACTGAACCACTCAGTTTGGTCCTTTTATTACTTATGTTACAAATAGAACTTTCCATATCCAAGATATATAGACCATTGCACAAAGTACCCTTCCCATAGAACATATTTGCAAATGAAAAAGAACAAGAGTTCTTATTTATTTCAAATTTAAATCATTTCTTTGCTAAGCAAGGAATAGATACAATGTTCTTAGTAAGTGAAGGTATACAAAAGCAATTATCTAGTTCTAATTGAAGTCCAGAAGGCAAGGAGAGAGTCAAAACGCCTACAGCAACAGCAGCAACCTGTGCCCCGTTTCCAACGCGTAGGTTAATCTCTCCAGGCCGCACCGATCTACTTTTCTTGAGCCCCTGCATATTTGTACAAATATGAGCTCCACATGCGGTATCCAATACCCATGACATAGAAGTAGAAAGATTGACTTCTGTAACATAGATACCTGAGCTAGAAGTTAAGGCTAAGCCTTTCTTCTCCTCATTCTGAAGCTGCTTGCAGTCCCTTCTCCAGTGACCCTGCTCGCCACAGTGAAAACACCTCTGGTCCTTTGACTTCTTCGCCTTTTTCTTCAGTGCTTTGGTAGGACCTCTGGCACTGCTCTTAGCACGTGCCTTACCCTTCTTCTTTATCTTCTTGGTCGCAGGGACCAAAAGAACAGAATTGGGTTTGGTCTTACCCATCTCTCGCTCGGCTGTTTGGAGCATATTCATCAATTCCTCCCATGTGCACTCAATCTGGTTCATGTTGAAATTAATAATAAACGGACTGAAGCTAGGGGGCAGGGAATGCAGAATAAGATCCACAACCAGCTCGTTGTCTATGGCATGTCCCAGTCTCCTGAGATGATCCACATTCCCAATGAGTTTGAGAACATGGGATCTCACTGATGCACCCTCAGACAACTTACATCGAAAGACTGCTTTAGCGTTGTCAAATCTCTCAGTTCTAGCCTGAGCCTCGAACATCTGTTTCAGATGAGTGATCATCTGAAAAGCATTATGCTACTCATATTGCACCTGCAATTCAGATGCCATGCTGGCTAGCATAAGACATGCAACCTCCAAAGAGTCATCCTGATGCTTTCTGTAAGCATCTTTGTCTGCCGTTCGGGCATTAGGCGGAGGAGCCGCAGGAAGAGCCTGTTCAAGGACATACAGCTTATTCTCGAGCTTGAGGACTATCCTCAAGTTCCGATGCCAGTCCATAATGTTAGTTCCAACTAACTTATCCTTATCAAGGAGTGATCGCAGTGATAATCCGCCAGTGTTCGTAGCCATTGTTCTACAACACCCAAGAAAAACAGATTAGTACTACTTCGAATCATTTAAACAGGACTTGTTTTAAATAATTACTGCTCCCACTATTTTAAATTCGAATTGACAACCCACAAAGTCAATCGGGAAGTTTAAGACTTCCTAGTGAGATGGGATCCTTATTTCACATGAGGCTTCGCGTCCGACGAGGGTGGGATGAGATGCACAAAGTAACCCATGTTTCCTAAGGTGGGCGCGCCGGCCGGTTGCTCCAAGCAACTCCCCTTGTTGAGACAGTCTGGGCATTTCATGTCCAGCGAGGGCTGGATACAACATGAAACCCTTACCTCTCAACGATGCCTCTAGACTTTTACCATGTGCCCAGCACATGTGAACTTCTAGTCAAGTCCATTCCTAACCGTTATGCCCAGGGCCAACGAGTTTCCTTGCGAAGGCACGCCCAGGTTAAAACTGGACTGGGGAAACCATTGTCACCACACACTTCCTAAAGATAAGTGAGTGTGTCCCACGAGGGTGGGAACCAGTTCACAACTCCACTGATCGATAGCTTAGTGAGGGCTACGCGTTAGAAGGCTACTAGACTTGATATTTTATTATGAGGATTTTTAAGGTCTCATCAGTTTTATCTTATGTCTAACAATACAGGCATGCAATCCTATAGTGATAACATAACGATAAAACATTACAGACATGTTTTTAGCAGATAAGGAAAGCAGTAAAAGATGATGTGATCAAAGCTCTTTCAAGACATTGAACCAACCCATGCCAAAAGGAGGTTCAACTCTTGACATAGGACTCAAGCCCCTAAGATAGACCTATCCTAGCCGCCCTCTATCTTGGTCTTCAAGGTTGGCTCCAAGGTCCTTCTCACATGGTTTAGCTCTCAAACCTTAAGGGTGGACCCCAAGGGTTCGGCCAATGCCATGGTCTTCCTCCAATGAGGATGCGCCACAATGCAAGAAGCCAAGTAAGCTAGCTCTCAAACCCAAGGGTTCGGCCATGCCTAACTTGCGCCACTAAGCAGGCTTGCGCCTCTTTCTTTGATGCTTGTTGCGCCACCATCCAAGGTATGCATGCGGCAAGTTCCAAGTACATGCGCCACCCTAATCTTCTTCTTAGTTAAAAGCAAAAAGAAAAGCGGCACGCAGGCCTCACGAGGATACATCAGAGGCATGCAAAGGAGGGCTTGACTAATGATCACAACATCATGTACAATCAAGGTATTTGCTCATGCAATTCTACATGCTCATGAAAAACATAAAATCTGAAATTTTACTTTTTCATAAAACTAGTCTCCTTTTCTCATCTTCTTCTCACAAATCTTTTGGTTAATTGCGATTTATTTTTCATGATGATTTCAGAGATCCTTTCGGCTGGCAATTTTGTCAGATCAAGAGACTTGGCCAGTCCGAAGACACAATGCCCGTCCTACTTAACAAAATTACGTGCGCCTTTAATCTTTAAATCAAACAAGAAAAATAGTCCAAAAATCCAAAAGAGATTGAGAGGATGATAGAAACAAGAAACCCTAATTTTTCCTACTTGGAAAAATCGTTTGCCATGCATCATGCTATTTACGAAAATAGAGATATGGCATGTGAGCATGAAAGAAAAGCATAAAACATCGTTCGAGTCTTGCAAGCCGCTCTGATACCACTGTTGGGAAACCCCAGGGACATTTTACAATTTTTCAGAGTCATAGACATACATACATACATTGCACAGCGGAAGAATGTCCCCGAAACAGGCTGGTCCCAAAAACCCAGTGAAGATCGCAAGCAAGAGAGTCGACACGATAAGTTAGGAAATACCTTAAGAGCGGTTTGGAGTGATGCCGATGTAGGCGCCCAAGTGTACACCCTCTGCAGTCTCACACACACGGATCTCTTGAGTCCTCTTCTTCCACGCCCAGTACTAGCCTCGGGAAGAAAATCCAAGCCTTAGGGAGATGTTCCACTTCACTTGCGCCACCAAGAGGAAAGGATGCACCAAGAGAAGAAGGAAACAAGTCAAGCCGCCAAGCACCAAAGCTCCTTGCGCCAAGAGGAAAGGAGGGAGAAGCTTGCGGCTATGGAAGAAGGAAGATGCGCCCTTGCTCCTAGCTCTCGCCCTTCTTCTTGTGTTCACGCCTCCAAGGATTAATCATCATAAGAGGGGGCGGCTAGGGTCACATATATATAGGGCAAGAGGCGGTTAAGGGAAGGGCCATGATCATGATAAGTGTAGGGCTAGGATGAGGAGGTTCGAGACAAGGAAAGTCTCCAAGACTTTACCATAAACTCCATTCAACCTATCCATAATTGCCCAAGTACCATATCAGCCCAAGACATGCCTTAGAGGCATTCATACCATCAAGGGAGAAGGGCTAGGCGCCAATTGCTTCCTTAATGAAGCAATTTTGCCACCCAAACCTCATTATACCCCTTAGGCGCCAATGAGGTTGGGCTTCTCCCCATTATACCCTTTTAGCCTCTTATCTCTTCATGAGAACTCGTTATTGGGCCTCATTGGATAATGAGCTAGCCCAAACTCCATTACATGGGTTGATTAAGCACTTGGATCCAATCTAATGCAACCCTAATCCAAATGTGACCAACCATGGTCAAATACGGGTCAACCTGCCAAAAATGAAGTTTGGCTCCAATAATATTCTTCCATCTCATCAGGCCCATTGGCGCTGATGAAATCTCCCAATTAGATCCGAGTTATCCAATAACTCAATCATAAGGCTTCCCGATATCATACTTCCCTAAGGAAGGGGCAAATCCTTTGTCTGTCCATTGACCTTCTCATATGGGTCGTGACACGCTCAATGACAACCGTTATAACCTTCCAACTACGGCGAGGTATTAGGTTATATCAAAGCAAGTCCCTAACCATATAGAATGATCAATGACCTCAAGTCAAGGGATCAATGCATCTCCTGTCACTTGTGAGGATAACTCATGACACCAAGTCATAGCCTCACAGCGGGTCTATCCAGTATATCCTTCAATGATATACCCATGTGTCTGCGTCCTAACTGTTAGGGAATATCGGGTGTAATTTAAAATTTTGCAGTCCCAGGACGCAGCGGAAGAATCATTACACCCGAAACATATTCCAGTCCCAAGGATCCATGCGAGAGAGAAGACACAAGGTTGTGTTAGAGATGTACCTCTTTTGCTTGTCTAGTTGCCGAAGCCATGTTGAAGGCGCCCAAGTGTTCGCCCTCTACAAGTATCCACGCGTCGACCGTCTCAACGTTGCTCCCTTCCACGCTCGGTGCTAGCCTCGGGAAGAGAATCAAGCCATATCACTCTCTTCAAATCTTGCGCCACCTCCAAGGTAGAAGCGCTAAGAAGAGATGAGGAAGAGGCTGATGCGCCAAGTACTTCCTTCCTCTTCTTTACATGCGCCACCTTCAAGCAAGATGCGCCTATGGCCAAGGAACGAAGAGGTCTTGTGGCAAGGAGAACCACCAAGCACTAAGAGTCCTTGCGCCAAGAAGAGAGGGAGAAGATGAAGAACTTGCGGTTCCAAGGAAGAAGGAGATTGCGCTCCTTAATGAAGAAGGAGAGCTCCAAGCTCTCAAGTTGTCGCCACCCTAAGCTTCCAATTCTCTCCAAGAGATGTCACCACCAAGCCCTTCTCCAAGTTACGTCAAGAGGTGAAGAAGGAGAAGAAGGCTTGTGGCTTCAAGGAGGAAGAAGGGTTGTGCCACCTTCAAGTTGTCACCCTTTGCCCTTGCTCACGCCTCTCCATATGTGTTCACGCCTCCAAGGAGTTAACCTCTTTTGAGTGGGTGACTAGGGTCTTATTTATAAGGGCAAGAGGCGGTTTAGGGAGGGCTAAGATTATGCCAAGTGGGCGGCTAGGATGAAGGAGGTTTGTGGCAAGGAAAGTCCCCAAGACTTTTCCATAAACCTCATTCAATCTATCCTTATTTGCCCTATAGCCATATCAGCCCAAGAGATGCCTTAAAGGCATGCATTCCATCCTAGGAAGAAGGGCTAGGCGCCCTTTACTTCCATAATGAAGCAAAGGCGCCTCCCTCACCCCATTATGCCCTTTTAGCCTTTAATCTCTTCATGACAACTTATTATTGAGCCTCATTGGATAATGAGCTAGCCCAAACTTCATGGTATGGGTTGATTAAGCCATTGGATCCACTCCAATGCAACCCTAATCCAAATGTGACCAATTTAGGTCAATTTCGGGTCAACCTGCCAAAAATGAAGTTTGGCTCCAATAACTTTCTTCCAACTCATCAGGCCCATTGGCGCTGATGAAATCTTCCAAATTGATCCAAGTTATCCAATAACTTGATCCTAAGGCTTCTGATTAAAGCAACGTCAAGAGTCTATTGCGTGTGACCCCGTAGGATCCATATGACGATGGCAATGATGTAAACATCATAAGTAGTGAGGGGTATCTAGCAACACATCACTACTACCCATATCATAGGACTTAAGTCATTATGGCAACAACTCCTAACAAGCAACGAGGATTCCCATTGTATTATAGATCCCTTTGCCTAAGCTGATATCCTGTCATTGGATTAGTCTCAAGTTTATCAATCCAATGCATTGGTCATGACTCATCAAGTGTGGCCACACATTCCTGTCATGCACCAATAAGGTGGGGCGCCCCGAGTGGATATCATGCTTCCTCTGAAGGAAGGGGCAAATCCTACTATTGGTCATTCATGTCTTTACGTGACTTATGACATGCCCAATGACAGTCGTTTTGGTCTCCCAATTACGGAGAGATGGAAGACTGTATCAAAGCATACCCATCATCAAATCTAGACATGAATACCTCAAGTCTAAGGATCAATGCAAACCTCTTGCATGTGAGATTGACTTGTTGACTAGACAAGTCAATCCTCACGGTGGATCACTCCAGTGCATCCAATGCACCTGCATGTCTGTGTTACTGTGCCCCGCACTTAACCAGCCCATACACCAGTCTCACATGTACCAAAGCTGTCCCATATCTGCTAAGGTACCTTGTCTGGGGATAGCTTATGAGAATGGATCCAATCCAAACTCCTGGGACATTATTTATGCAACTCAATACATCAACGCAGGTAGAGAAGTCTGCATAATAACGACCATGCCTCTATATATAGAATAATAATTCTATCAAAGTACATTCAAACAATGCCGGACCATGTCCATATATTGGTCTTCAGGGCATATACACCAACACTAACCAGCCCACATACCAGTCTCACAAGTACCATAGCTGTCCCATATCCACTAAAGTACATCGACTGGGGACTATAGTTCGAGCACATATCCAATCTGTCTCCAGGGACATTATTATGTTAGTACATATGCGCAGATATAAACAAACATAGATAACGACAATGCCAGAATGATATATAAATATCAAAGTCAAGTAGTACATAAGTGGACCAAAACTAGGTCCTAGGGCATATACACCAACAATTGCTACCTGATGGAAACCAGATTTTAAGTCAAATTTGCTGAACACTTTCTTATCTTTGACTTTTGTAACCAACAAGTCAATATTTGGTAATGTATTGGGGTCTTTATAAGTGTTATCATTTAGACGCTTATAATTACAGACCATTCTTGTCTTACCCCTTAAGATCTCCGAATGTTTATTGACTATAAAAGCTGCCGTTCTGTGTTTAGATTTGGCTGGTCTGATAAGCTTCATGTCAAGTAGTTCCTGAATGTGCTTCTTGAACTCCATGTTCATTTCTAGATTTGGAACTATGGGCTTGTCCTAGATAACCAGATCTTCATTTATGATTTCGATGAAGCATTTTACAGAGTCAGCTTCCCAATGTGCTTTTGGATCTAAGCCAATATTTTGTGAAGCTTCTAAATCTTTCAAAGTCGGAAGTATTTGTAGTTCATAATCAGACAGCTTGCCTAAATCATATGAACATAATTCAGAAACTTCATCTCTGCTGATGTAATCTAAGTTTTCTTCTTCATGGAAAATATTTAAAGAGACTCGAGAACTGATTGGAGTTGTCTGTATAACTTCTACTTTCTTATAGAAAGTCAGTGTTCCTTGTTCTATTCTTAAACCTCCTCGAAAACTATGGACAAAATTCATCCCGATGATGAGTTGAGTTTTGTCGCCAATTGACAAGGGCAGAGCATATGTAAAAGGCATTAAATATTTCTCTTTGTTCAGAATTAAGAACCCATTCTTTAACTCCTTCGTGGTTACCTGAACAATGTTAACTCCATAGATGGTGTACTCTCCTGTATTTTCATAACACTTTTCTGGTAATGCTGTAGGTGTTATGCAGCATTTAGACGCACCTGTGTCTAAGATTGCTTGTACATTGTACTTTTTACCATCTATCTCTAATGTTGCTGTCAAATTCAGTAAGTTATTACTGATACTAGCAAAGTGGGTTGGCTTGCGCTCTTCTGCCTTCAAAATTACTTCTATCATAATACCTTTTCCTTTTCTTGATGCTAATTTTCTTATTTCTTCTTCTAAGTTGACTATATGACTAGTCTGTTCTTCAGTCAACTTTCTGTAATCGACTTTCACATATTTTGGTGGTAAATCACCCAAAGGTATCTCTGTGTTGAATTTAAGCTTACTACATACTGAACAAACAATTATGCCGCAAACAGCACATTGCATTCGGGCCCATTTCACAGTCTTAATTGGGCAAAACAAACATTTGTTCGAGTGTGACAGTAAGTCTGGGTGCATTATCCAATTGTGTAAACACCCTTCCTGTTCTTTTGTCAACTCATAATTTTCTCTTTGAGAATTCCAATCTAAAATTTGTCTGTCATCATCAAGACAATATTTTGTCTATCCTTATTGTCTTGTTCATCATCTGAGAAAGAACAAAGATCCGAATCATCTGGATCCTCATCTTCTCCTACACTAACTCATCCCATTCTGGTAGTAGTTCTAACTGTTGGTAGACGGCTTGGCGTTCTCTGTTGACTTTCTTACTACGACATTTGTTTGCAAAATGACCCACCTCTCCGCAAACAAAGCACTTGCACTTTGTTTTACCAGGTTTTTTCGTTTTTAATTTTCTGACGTGGTTTTTGTGCGGATGAGTCTTATTGGTCGTAGCTCTTCTCAAAAATTTCCTGGGTCTAGAATTTGATGAGTAAACTCCCGGAACTGCAATTGATTGGCAAAAAGAAAAATCTTTTGCTTGTCTATTCATTTCATTTGTCTTACAAATCTCTTGTAAGACTGAATAAGTAAACATGATCCGTGGTAAAATACCAACTGTCATCCTTGGATATTTTTCTTTCCACAATTCAGCTATCTTAGTGTTGTATGGTGCAGGCAATATTCTAAAATATCTCTCACACATTTCTGTGGATAAAAATGCAGCTCTTGTTTTCCCTGCTAGAGATAGGAATTGATTGGAAAAAGGTACAATATCTTTCATTGAGGTGATGACTAATGCTTCCAAATCTAGGATAGCCTGATTTTGCATGGTGGTATAACCCCGGTATTCATCATACCCAAGAATCATTTGTCTTATCTGTGTGGTAACATTTGAAGTATCATCTGCAGTCATTGTAAGCTGCTGATACTCTTGGGGAAAAGTCATTCTCCAATTTTGGAAATATACTTTCAGTGTTTCACCCAGCAAGTTTTCTATGTAAATAACTTTGTCGGTGTTATCTACAAAATTCTTATGAGCACAGTGGGTTATTGTGTTAGACTCCCATCCTCTAATTATATCTTCCCATTGACTTATATCTTCACCCAACTGTAACATAGATCCTGAGTTTACGTTTGCAGAAGGTAAAGTTGGAAGACTATCAATTTTTAAAGGCCTGGGATATCTAGGTTGAGAAGTTCCAGCTTCTGGAAACACTTCTTTTATCCTTTGTTGTAAAGATGTGTCAGGAGTCACTACTGGACCAAATCCTGGTTGTGATGTGGTAGTGTATTGTGGTATCATCACGCTACTACCTTCATCATCTGCCATAGCAACAGTTTCTAATCTGAACGATTGATCTGTTAACAGAGTGTTTTCTAAAAAGTCTTGATACATGGGATGTTCTGTTAACTCGACAGGGTCTTCATCATATACTACTGCAGGACACACAAAATCATCTTCATCATACCAACCTGATTCTATCATTTCAAGATAGCCAGGATGCTCTTTCAATGGTATGACATCTTCATAATTTTGGTCTTGAAGTTTGAATTCAGCCTCATCTGTTTGGGTTTGGAAATCATCTGATTGGGTTTGGAAATCATCTTCATCCTCCCCCCACGGATTGAAAAAGGATTCATCAGAATCCGAATCAGAACGAAGAACTAAAACAACATCACGATCGTCTTCAGGTTCAAGGCGATCAGAATAATTATGAAAGGTAGCAAGAACAGAGGTAGAATTAGACCTCCAGAAAGAAAGACGAGAAGGGACTCGAGAGGTAGATTCAGGCATGGTGATCTTCCATTCGGCTTCTTCCAGATCTGTAGGAGCAATTTTTCGACCTTGCATGGCCTGTATGCCATGTGTACTGAGATGTTCTAAAACATCTGAAATTTGTAACTTAAAATTGCAATTCGCTTGATTGCTAATCCGAGCAACCAAACCTTTGGTGATTAACAAGTTATGTCCAGCTATGAAATTTTCATATCCTTTTGTCTGTATTAACAACTTGATATGTTGAGTAAAGTCTTTAATGGACATCTAGAAATCGGGTACAAAGTAAATCAGTTCCTTGTTGGATGCCATGTCAACTTCTATGGTTCCAATAATAGCCTTTTCTAGATCCGTAAATCTAGTATCGACCAAAGTGATCAAACACTTACATCCTAAGTGTGATCTATGAAGTGCATGGATCCCAATTAAACAAAGCCCCAAATGGATTGTCTTATACTGTTGTGCTAACAGTTTATGTTTAGATTCGTCAGAAATGAACGAAACTTGAACTTGAGTTTGGCCGGCACAAGTAATCATAGACTCTGAATAATGTTGGTAAACCTTTTGTTTGTTTTCCAACAATCGGTGTTCATATAAAGTCTCAGCAGGGACCAAATCAGCCTTCTTAAATCTGCTAACTTGTAACTGATGGTCTGGATCTACAAGTCTTTCTAAAACCATTAACTTCTTACTTTGTAGCTTGGCTAGCAAAGTAGTTATAGTATTATACTGTCTGATCACATCAGTTGATGTAGATACAGTTTCTTGTTCAATGGCTCTGGAACTACTTGTGGCCATGATGTTCTTTATAATTTTTCACTTGATTATGAGGATCAGTTTTCACCAAAAACTTTCTAGCTGGTGGTTTAACAGATACTGATGATGATGCAGCAGTTAATTGCAAAGTCTGTAAACTTGTTTGCAAACTCTCTAAAACAGCAGTGTTTATTGAAGGATTACTGGAGTTTGACACAGAATTTAACAATAAATTCTGGATTTGTATCAAGAGTTCTATGATCAAGTTATTCTGAGCAATAATAACTTTATCAGCTGAAGTACCGTTCGTACTTTCTGGATCAACAAAACCTTTAGCAGGAGGATAGGTATTCGCAACTGTGTCTAAACCTTTCAAATACCTAACATCTTTATCAGTCATAATAAAGTCTGGAGTTTTGCATTTATTTGATCAAGAGAATTCTCCAATCTGTGAAGGTGTAGATCTAACCTCTGTACTAAGAGAATAAGTTGTTCAGACAGAGTACTAAACTTCTTCAACTGTGTAATATCTCTTGAATTTTTCAAATATTCTAACTTCTCACTAATATCTCGTAGTCCTCTATTAGATACTGAAGAACTCGTAACTTCTCGATTAACTGACTGATTATGATAAATCAAAAGCAACATATCACTTAGGAAATTCAATTGTGGATTAGTATCAAAATGACACAAGTGTTGAACTGGAGTCTTGAAGAAACAAGGAAAGTTGAGTTGATCACAACTGAGCTTATGATGCTGTTTTATCTCCAAATCAAGATAATCAAGCTTTCTATAAGCATCTACCATGAGCAATAACCGTCATGTAATCTTCACCTTATCGACGTTTTCTAGGATCACACTCCTAATGTTACGTCTTACGTCTTTTAGATTACACGAAGTTAAAACCAAAGAACCAAGATTCAAGAATTAAGCAACACAACAAACTTCGAAGTAGATATAAGATATAAGAAATACAACTACAACACAACTTACAAGTCTCTCGCAAGCGTTCCCAGTGTAGTAACACTTGCTCTGATACCAATTTTTTCAAACAAGACACGAGACAAGAAGGTGATAAGAGTGTCTCTTCTCTTCTTATCTCCGGCGCTGGCCACTCTTTTGTACTCTGATATGTCATAAATAAAATCTTCATATTTTGGGAAAAAAATAAAATAAAATAAAAAAAACTACAACAATCAAGAAACAAATCTAAATGAAGTCAAGAACAGTGGCCAGGATTCTCGATAGTAGTAACAGAAGACTTCACATTAACACATGTGGGAACTAATGCACATATTAATTGCCTGAATTAAATAAATTGTCACGGGTAGACAGGCAGTAGCTAGCTCCAATTGAAAACCATAAAACTTCATGGCTAGATGAATGCTCTATAATATTAAGGGGGAGTAAAGAGGTGGTCTTTCAAGATCTTCCAGATCAAACAGAAAAGTCAAGAGGAGACGACAGGATAGATTAACTTTTTCTCATCAAGGACTCATCTCTGAAAAGTCAGAACTTTCACTTTAATCCGGTCACTTGGAAAGCGTCACTGGGATCAATGACACATTTTGACCTCAATCCTCCAACTTGTACCACTTTACAAGCATGACACTGTTCAAGGCACTAAAGAAACATGTGGATCCTACCACTTCCTACTGCCACATCACAGCTAAAGATGACAATTTTTAGCCTTTTCTATTAGGGAGAAAAAAAAGATACTGGGCCAAACCAGACACTCTTGCTTTCTTTCCATTTCTTTTTCAAACTCTCAATCATACAGCAACAGAACCCTTGCACAGCAGCCCTAATTATTAAACCATGTGTACATGTAGTTTGGCTTTATCAATTTAATGAATAACATATGGCGATAGTACTAGATTAATACAACAGAAACTGCGTAATTAAGTAATTTTGACTCAATTATTTAACATGTAATTATAGCATAGTTTATGTACTTATCATGGGCCGGACCAGCGCCGAATCAGATACTGTCCGAGCCGTCCCGGCGGCCGAGCAGACCAGTTGAACCGGGCCGAGGGAGGCGGATAGTGGCGTCCACGACGGCGCACGTCGCCTTGCAAGAACCGTAGAGATCGAAGAGCCGGAGCCGGTGGGCGATGGGAATCGGCGACCGTCGCGGCGCGGCGACGTCAGGCATCCCCCAGAACTCCTCGACCTCATCGCCGGCATCAGGAAGACCCTTGGCGCACAGGACGAGCGCGGCAGCGAAGGGGTCAGCGGAGGCCGCGCCGGCAGATCGCTTCTTGCGCGGGATTGAGAGGTCTGAGTGGGAGCGGACGGGAGGCGGGAGCGGGAGGAGGGGGTGTGCGATGGAGTTCTCGGAGGCTGCGGGACACGGGGAGATCGATTTGGGGATTCCGGGGCTTTGCTCCCAGGAGAATGGGACGGCGGATGAGCGAGGAGAAGGAGAGGTGGAGCTGGACACAGATCGGGATCGGGATCGGGTGCGGGTGCGGGCGCGGTGGTGGGAGGCGCGGGGTGTTTCCAGGGATTCGGGGGAACGGTCAGCGGGGCTCTTGGGGGACAGCGGCGCTTCCTCCATTGGCGTTCTCTCACACTCCACGGAAGCAAGCAAGAGAAGACGAGAGGCAAAACGCAGGAGTTGAGCACTTGAGCGTAAGAAAAGAGAGAGAGGCAAGATTTGTTAACGTACTCTTTTGTTGCGAAGCGGCATGAAAAAAGTGTTCCTCTTTAGCTCTACTTTCTTTTTCCCACCATATTTTTTAGCTGTGTATGCGGAAAAAGTTAACACCCTTTTTTTTAAAAGGGGGAAGTACCGAAGTAAGGAAAAAAACATATTATCGTTTTATTGGAGAGAGTAGGTGTGACGCCGAGCGTCCCTAGGCCGGGCCGTGAGATATCTAGGCTTGGGCGGGCGCCCAGGGCCTCGGTGATGGAGGAGATTGGGAGCTGAGGCGGCCTGTTGGAGTTGTCGGATCCGGGCAAGGGTGCGTGGCGGACCCGCTCCGTCCCACTTCGGTCGATGAGCGCGCAAAGGTGCGGAACGGCGTTGACTTCCCGAGGCAGGGCGGCTGATGCAGATGGGAGCAGCATGCGCAGCAGGTGGTGCAGACGCGTGCACGGCGGGCAGCGTCCTTTCCTGGCAGGCGGCCATTGATGAGCGACAGTGGGCGCAGCGTTAGAAAAGGAGGAAGAAACGGCTGAGAGAAGAAGGAGCTGGGAGCGGAGGCATCGACGACACTTCGACAGGGGCGTCTCCCCTATGAGACGGGGGACGTGAGCTCGTCGTCTCCACGAGGCGGAGACGACGGTGGCGGACGACGACGGAGGCGGGGGCGCTTCATCCTCCTCTTCCCCGGGCGACGGTCGACGACGAAGGAAGGCGACGAAGGCGTCGCCTCCCCCACGAGCAGCAGCGAGAGGACGCCGCGCTCTCCCCTCGAACGGTGTTCTCTGAAGGTGTGTCCGGTGAGCATTCCGGCACCGGCAAGATCAGACGGAGAGGGATATACAGAGAGTGTATAGAGAGGAAAACAGGAAGAAGGAAACGAGCAGGAGCTCCGATGAGAGGCGGAGCTTCGTGAGGTTGTATAGAGAGGAAAAGAGGAGAGGAGGGGTTTTATGTAACCAGATTTTGAGGAATAAACCGGCGAAACTTTCCCCTGTGATTGTGTTTTCTGGCGACTGGTTTCGGTGTCCAGGGGGATGCCGGCGAGGCTGAGGGCGGAGGGTGCGAGCGGCCCTTCCCCTGCTGCAGGCCCCAGTCTGGCGACGTCCACAGCCATGGCGGCGGCGCACGAGGGCATCGGCTGCGTCGCGCATTCGACGCTCACGAGGAAGACGAACGAACGCAAGGGGTATTCGGTTCGAGGTATTGGCGCGAGTCAAAGTCAATGCGGCTGCTGAAATTTTGAATTCGACCGTGGGATTGCTGACGTGGGCGTTTATTCAGCATGATTAGCTAATTAATCCTACTTAGCGTAATCTTGGACCTGACAGTGGTATCAGAGGAGTAGAAGGTTCGGAGGTGGTTCCGGCGATCCTGCCGGCAAGAAGGAGAGGCGAGCGTTCGGAAGTGATCCGACGAAGGCGTTGGCGAAGTCGTCGCGTCTTTCCTCCGCGGTGCTGCAGCGGCGGAGGCCGCCTTCTCCTCCCGCAGAGGCGGACGAGTGACGAGGAAGCGGAGGCATCTTCCTCGTAAAACCAGCATCGGCGGTGTCGTTTCTCGGAGCAGCGGTGACGACGTAGGGGGTGCTGGGCGCCGAGTGAAGAGGAGGCATAGGGGGTGCTGGGCGCTCGAAGGTGACGAGTGTCTTCTCCTTCCAGACGAGAGGAGGCAAGTAGAGGTCATACGAAGGCTAGAGAAGCAAAAGCTTGAAGAAAAACGCAAGGTCAGCGCGAAATCGGGCGAAGAAGCCCTAAGAACAGTGCGCCAAACCCTAAATACGGCATGTGAACAAGTGGGGTCGGACGAAAATATGGTACCGTATGGCGAATACGGTAGTGCCGTAGAATGGCTACATGTTATGTGCAGGAAAACGCGACAAATACGGCACCGTGTATTCTCCCACGGTGTTGTCGTATAATGCAAAAACTCTCTGTTCAAATCTTCCCAAAAACACGATACCATGCAAACGTCCACGGTACTGCTGTGAAATCACAAAAACTTTCTGTTCCAAAACGGCAAAAAATACGGTACCGTGTAATATCGCTCAAAAGTACGGTGGTGCCGTATTCTGGTAAAAATCTTCTATAAAGAAACAACTAAATATACGGTACCGTGCAAATGTCCACGGTACTGCCGTGAAATCCCAAAAATTTTCTGTTCAAAAACGGCTAAAAATATAGTACCGTGAGAATTTGTATCAGAAATACGGTACTGCCGTATTTTGTAAATGAAGATGCAAAAATTCGCTAAAAATTTTCTAAAAATTTCTAAAAACGAGAAAAAGAATAATTAACCCTAAATAAAGCAAATTGAAGCAAAAACAAACCAAAATCAAAGGGAATAAAAATGAAAAGAGAAGAAAAAGAAGAAAGAAAAGAAAAAAAACGCTTGGGTTGCCTCCCAAGAAGCGTTAATTTAATGGTCATTAGCTTGACCCTTTTCACATTTGGATTTGCTTGTATTTCATCAAGTAGATAGTTCTCCCCTTCTTCAATCTGTTCTCCGTGAAAGTAGTGTTTCAATCTCTGTCCATTTACCTTGAATTCTCCTTTCTCTTCACTCCATATATCGACGGCTCCGTATGGATAAGTCTTCTTCACCTTCTTCCAGCAAAGTCAGAGGACAAGCGGAGACGAGGGGTCGATCCGCGAGTCTCCTCCACTAGTTGGAGGAGACAACAGAGGAAGAGGAAGAGGGGAGCGAGGAAGAGCTCCGACGAGAGGTGGAGCTCTATGGGAGTCTACGCAGCATGAACGGAGCCGGCCTTCTTCCCCGAGAGCGGCGACAAGAACGGAGGCACCAGGCGGACGAGCGGTTTCTCCCCACGAGTTGGGGATGACGACGGAGGTGCGACAGCAGAGGAGGCTGTCTTTCTCGAGGACAACGACAGCCGGACGAGGGTTCCGCCTTCCCCAAGCAGCGGACGATGGGAGACGACGAGCATTGTCTCCCCACGAGAGGCGACGCAAGGAGTGGCGTCGCACGGATTGGGTTTGGCGAGGAAGATGAAGGCGATGGAAGGGGGCTTCCGCCAACCACCCGCACCGATGAGATGAGTCGGACAGAGAGTGCAGGCGGCGCTCCGACGGAGGAAGCTGGCTTGGATGAATCCAAGTCAAGGGAAACGGGGAAGACAGAGGTTCCTCCCCCTCAACGACTTTGACGACGAGCGTCCACTCCACACGACTCTTTCCCCATGAGCTGCGGCACAGACGAGAGGCGCCTGCTTCGGCACGAGTCGGCAACAAGGAACAGGCATAGGTGCCAGGGGGCATTTGCAGCTCCGGCCAAGGTGGTGGCAGAGAAGAGCCGGACGCCGAGGGCAGCGTCCGCTTTAGCCGGGGGAGAGTGTGACGCCCGAGTGTCCCTAGGCCGAACCGTGAGGTATCTGGGCTTGGGCGGACGCCCAAGGCCTCGGTGATAGAGGAGATTGGGAGCTAAGGCGGCCCGTTGGAGCTTACGGATCCGGGCAAGCGTGAGCGGCGGACCCGCTCCGTCCCAGTTCAGTCGATGAGCACGCGAAGGCGCAGAACGGCGTCGACTTCTCGAGGTGGGGCGGTTGATGCAGATAGGAGCAGCATGCACGGCAGGTGGTGTAGAGGCGTGCGCGGCAGGCGGCATCCTTTCCTGGCAGGCGGCCATTGATGAGCGACAGTGGGCACAACGTTAGAAAAGGAGGAAGAAACGGCTGAGAGAAGAAGGAGCTTGGAGCGGAGGCTTCGACGACACATCGACGGGGGCGTCTCCCCTATGAGACAGGGGATGTGAGCTCGTCGTCTCCACGAGCCGGAGACGACGGTGGCAGACGACGACGGAGGCGGGGGCGCTTCGTCCTCCTCTTCCCCGGGCGACGGTCGACGACGAAGGAAGGCGACGGAGGCGTCGCCTCCCCCACGAGCAGCAGCGAGAGGACGCCGCGCTCTCCCCTCAAACGGTGTTCTCTGAAGGTGTGTCCGGCGAGCATTCCGGCACCGGCGAGATCAAACGGAGAGGGATGTACAAAGAGTGTATAGAGAGGAAAAGAGGAAGAAGGAAATGAGGAGGAGCTCCGACGAGAGGTGGAGCTTCGTGAGGTTGTATAGAGAAGAAAAGAGGAGAGGAGGGGTTTTATATAACCGGATTTTGAGGAATAAACCGACGAAACTTTCCCCTATGATCGTGTTTTCCGGATACTGGTTTTGGTGTCCAGGGGGATGCCGGCGAGGCTGAGGGCGGAGGGTGCGAGAGGCCCTTCCCCTTCCGTAGGCCCCAGTCCGGCGACGTCCACAGCCATGGTGGTGGCGCACGAGGGCGTCGACTGCGTCGCGCAGTCAACGCTCGCAAGGAAGACGAACGAACGCGAGGGACGTTTGATCCGAGGTACTAGTGCAAGTCAAAGTCAATGCAGCTACCGAAAATTTTGAATTTGGCCGTGGGATTGTTGACGTGGGCGTTTATTCGGCACGATTAGCTAATTAATCCTGCTTAGCATAATCTTGGGCCTGACAGTAGGCCTCTCAAAATCTGACTCGACTCACTAATCCGATCCGACTCGATACGAAGTTAGGCGGGTTCAGATCAGTCATAATCATGTTTGGGTCATAAACAGATCAACCCATTTATGAGCCAAAAATAATCGAGTCGTGCCGAGTTGTAAACGGGTTGACCCACTTAACCCGATTACAATATATATTTATATATATAAAATTTAAATATAAGTTCACCTAACTCTCATTGGTAGCCCATAAGCCCAAATATCTCCTAACTATCTTTTAACCCAGAATTTGGCCCATACATAAGCTCAAATTTTTATTATTTTTAATAGAATTATTTATTAATTTTTATTTATATTTAAAATATAAATGATAAATGGGTTATTCGAGTCGTATCGAGTTGACTTGATTATATTTGGGTCATGTTTGTGTTAGACAGTTTGACTCAATTAATTAAACGGGTCGTGTTCGGGTTGGCTTAATCGGGTCATGGGTCATAGCTGACACGACTCGTTTATGACTCGCTAACCCGAATTGTCATATCTAGGAGGGACTGATTTGAAGGGGAAAAAAATAAAGAGAAAAAAGGGAGTTTTTCTCTCGTTTTGTGTTCTCTCCAAATTGGGGAGAGAACTTTTCCAATCGCTCACGCTGCAGAGCTCCCTCTCGCGATTGTCGCCCGAGCCTCACTCTTTTGATCATCATCCTCGCCTCGCCAGAGCTCTTCCAGTCGCCCCCCTCCCATCGCCATCGCCCCTTCCTCCCCTCCTCTCGCTAGAGCTCTTCCAATCGCCCTCCTCCCCTCGCTAGAGCTCTTTCGGTCACCGTACATCCCTGCCGCTCCGCCCACATCCTCGCCTCCCCAACCAACTACGCATCGCCTCCCAGCTTTCGTGTCTCTACCGCCGCACGTCCCTACCATTGCCTCCTCTAGTCACTGCTACCGTGAGCTCGCCTGCTGCTCACACCGTCGCCTCTCTTTCCTTGTCATTCCTCCCCATCTGTGCATCTCATTTCTCCTCTATTTCCTATGTCAACTACAACTCACGTGCCTTCATTTCTTTCCCTTTATTTTTCTTTCTTTTTTTCTTTCTTTCTTATTTCTTTTCCTCTATTTTTCTTCCCCTCCAATGCAACACAGCATAAATGACACTGCATTTGGCGTCGTAGTTGTGCTCTACTAGAAATGCTATATAAAAAATATTTTGAAGATAAAAGCTAAATCATTTGTGCAGATTAATACGATGTGTTATAAAAAAATATCATATATTATATTTAAAATTTAGTGAATATATAAATTTTAATATGATAAATTATTTCATTTATAACTCATTTTACATTTTATACATATATAAATAAATATATATATATATATATACTAACTTTTTAATTTTATCAATCTTAGTGCAATTTAGTAACGAATATAATCTATACTATTTCATTTCTTCATTTAAATAATATAATATTTTTATTTATAATGTACCTAAATTAACATTTTCCATTCTAATATTTATATTGCCAAATAATTTCATTTTTATTTATATATTTATTTTTTATAATTTATTTATTTTTATAAGATAATTATATTTAGTTATATATTTACTAAAATAATTTACATTTTTAGTAAAAATGCAATATTAAACTCAATTAATTTTTTCTTAAAATAATATGATTTTTTTTGCACAATCACAACTATAGGTATATTTGGGAGTGCTGGGTGGTTGCAAAACTCACACCCACACAATAAATCCATTTGTTTTTCACGTGCTTTGAGTTTGGTGATTCGTCAACCCATGCGGCACGTAGTGCCATAAAAATTAGGGGCCTGTGTGAGATATATAAACTTAATTATTCGCAACCGTATTATTGTTGACCTTATAACTAAAACCATTGTAGGGTCCACACATGATAGAAGCGTCTGTAAGACATATTGAATAGATTTACTGTACTCTTAAAATTTATAATAATAAATATATATATTATTTTAAATAATATTTTTATTATTATTAAAATTTTAAATTATATTTTTTTTATTATTTTTCATTTTCAATATTAAATATTTTTTTAGTTTCTTTTTGTTTAAGAGCAGTTTAGAAGTGATGCTAAGAAAAAGCTGAGACATGAATAGAAATGAACCAGAGACGAGGAGTGGAGATTGGCAGTGTGTCATTTTCTGTGTTGAGAGCAGCATGATCCACTCATCTCCGAATGCTGCAAGAGATCCTTTCAGAGTTCCATCAGCGAACATGTCATATCCATCAATTCCGACCACACAGATGTTGGGTTCGCCTAATTAATCATGTCGGCGTGCTTCTGTTTTATTGTTACTACCTTGCGAATTGCAGGGGTGTAACCAAACCGTGCAATAATTTTTCATCTCGAACCGAACTGAACGATTCAGGAAATTTAAAAATCATTTCTGAACCGTTGACCCGGTTAATCGATTTTTCAGTTCGGTTAACCAAAAACCGACGGTTAACCGTATTATTTATTTTTTAAAAAAAATATTTAAAATTATATAATAATTTAAGATAAAAAAATATAAATATTCTCGGTTAACCGTTAGTTTACGACGGTTAACCGTTGATTTTCTGCGGTTAAGTGTTAGTTTTCGACGGTTAACCGTTGGTATCGATGGTTAACTGGTTTGATTTTTATATAAAATATTTATTTATATATATAAATAAATATTATATATATAAATATTATATGTACGGTTCGGTTCGGTTAATCGCGGTTCGGCGAAGTCCCGAACCGTGAACCGTTATATCTGGGAAAAAACCGATCGATCAAAGAACCGTCGGTTCGGTTAACCGTCAGATCGGTTCGGTTTGACCGGTTAACCGCGGTTCAACGGTTCGATCGGTTTTTTTACACACCCCTAGCGAATTGCTAGTAAGAAAACGACAACAATAAGCACGCTGATGATCAATACAGTGATTTTTTGGATGGCTATATATATTTCAGTGTGCCAGTCATACACAGCAAAAACCAGAGAGCTCCTCGTGGCACTCATGAGCTCCGCTTGCATGCGCGGTTGTTTGAGAGCAGAAAGGTCCACCGACCACCAACAGAGCAATTATTAAGAGCAGTGGAGCAATTGATATGCCTTGTGCTAAACCTGCAGGTCCAGTGGATTTATTTTATTTTAGATTTTTTTTTATTCTAATTTTTTTTATATTTTAAAAAATTCAATTTTTAATTGGATCAAAACAGTAAATAGAAAAATTAAAAATTTAGAATGATGAAACCTGGAAGCTGATTGATGTTTGTCTTTACCTAAACATCTGGAATTAAATTTGAACTCAATGCCTAGAATATAACTAAGACTTTTCTCTCGAATAAAACGTGGAGAAGTTGATCGCACGTCTTTTAAATAAGTAATAAAATTAAAAAATTAATAATAAAAAAAGTTAGGGATACAATCTAGCTGATGGGTGGTTACTTTCATCAATTCTATTGGTCAAAAATAAATTTAAAATAGCTAAAAATTAAGACTTATAGTTGATGACAACACGTTAATGTACGACAGCTCATAATAATTGCATGTTAATATTGACACGTCTAGTTACACTAATAATTAAAATAAATTAGAGATTTTTTAAAATTTTCTCTGACAAATTTATCTCTAATATTATATGCTCTTTGTTATTTTTTTTTTTTTACTGTAAATTAGTTTCCTATATTTTAATTGCTGTGAATTTTCGACTCTTCAGATCCAGCTCATATAACCCAATCCAGCCTAACCCACGGATCAGGCCCACATCTAACGGATTGACCCGGTGATCTGAACCGCCCTGTTATTCTGCGATCATGGCGGCTGCGGCGTCACGGCTCTCGCCTTCTAGGTCAATGGTTATTTGTTTCCAAATAAAAAAGATTAAGAAAGTTCGCTCATAGTAATTTGGGGAAGTCTCATCTCAAGGTTAAGGCGATCGGAAATCGATCTAAATTACGGTACCTCGAAGGCAGCCATGGCGTCCAGTCGCGGGATCCGATCTGCGGTCAAGCTTATCTCCCACGCCGATGCGGGCATTTCTAGACCAGGCAAGTTCCTGTGCCCACTGTTGAATCTGCACGCAGATGTGTACTTCCTACCTTGCGATTGGATGCCCTATTTAGGGGTTCCAGAACCGCTGATCCGGCTCTGCAACGCGCCGTAGGGATGCGGCATGTTGATAAGTGAGTTGTTTGTGTGATGTCATGATTTAACGTACGTACCGGATGGTAGTTTCGGTACATACCAATACAACGATGACTTGATACATCGAGTCCATGAATTCCGGGCCAAGTGGTATTGATCTGGATGCATATAGCATGCCGGATGTATACTCGCGAGTAGAAAACTAGTCGTTTGGTCTTTGTTTCAAACGACTACTTTTTGTTCGCAATTGATGTAGATGATCATAAGAATCACAGATAAGAACTATACCCCCATCGATACACTTCTACTTTGTGAGGTATGAAATTATTTAACTGATGTAGATAGCAAGCCCAAATAATAGAGACGGAGAAGATAAAGCTAGTGATAGACCTGGAGGACATATCACATACCAATAATATACGAGAGACAAGAGATCAATTATAGCAAAACAAAATAAATAAATGCCTTTGTTGACCACAAGAAAATGATATCTACCACCATAGCTAAGAGCAGATCATATAGTTGCAATCACGCTACAAATGATATGACACAAACACTTACTATGGAAGTTCTTACCTTTAAACCTTATCTAATTCCAATATGTGTGTTCGTCCTAGTGGTAGTACTAGTCCCACAAAATAACAAGCATATCAACTTCAATATACTAATATTATATATAATGGGATACATTTGAATTTTTTTACAAAATTTTAAGACATGTGGGATCAAAGCAAAGGGGTGGTGCAATTCAAAATCAAGCCTGAGATCGTGCTTGATTTGGTCTGACCTTACCAAGTGTTTGACAATTAGTCTATCAATATGTATTAGTCCGTGTCATGACTGATATTGGTACCTTAAACCATGCATGCTATTGTAGATCCTTAATTGTTGCTTTTCTTGATTTGGTGAGCTGCCTTAGCTAACCTTACCTATTGTCAAGCTATAGTTGGGAGGACTGAATTTAGATACTTGGGTTCATCTTTTTCATGTGAACTTTGGTGTATATTCTGTTATGAGAAATTATTTGACAGTTCAGAAAGATAAATATGTTCTTGGTGATTTTGGACTCGTTCTCTCTTAGGAAATGGCCATTTCTATCTTCCTTATCCATTGTAGTAGAAAAATAAAAAGAACGATACTATGCTGTCTTCCTGATTATTTCTCCAGTCTTCATGGGTTATCTATCATGCTTGGGCTTGGTTGTCTTGGCATTTAATATGTTCCTACAAATGGCAGCGAACTACTATGTGTATTGAGCTCATCTATGACCGGTCCTTTCTTCTCATTTTAGTTAATGAGCACAGTTTTGGGCAGTGCAAATAAACCAATATGATAATATTTCAATCTGAAAAATGGGAAGCTCTTTTCACTTCCAACTTCAGATGAGTATGATGACTCATCAAGTATAATGTGTAACTAGAAGCCACTATTAATCTTTCTAGAAATAATTTCTTAGCTCCGAAATTTTTGCTGCCCAATGTGGTACAATATGGAGTCCTTTTCTATCTCTCTCTGTCTCTCTCGTTTCCAAATGAAGAAAGTGCAAGAGAAAACACACTTGGTCTCTTTTAGATTGTTGAGTCACACCTTACAGACCGGTCCTTTTGAGCTTCATGTCGTAGTTATTACATATTGATGCTTGCAACTATAAGATGAGACGGGTCATTCCTAATCGAAGTTATTGCAAGCCTTAAATAATCCTTCTGTCGATGCTATCATATTCAACTCCTGACATCTACCACTATTTCAAATAACCTCTCTATCTTCACGGTTGAACAGTGTATTCTAACTGTTTCTTTTATGCGTTGGACTAACCGTAAGAAACATGCACATTGGTTTTTCTTTTTGCTTTGTCACAAGCAAGAGTACAGGATACGTACAACTGTTTGCAATGTGGAAAGGTTTATTGTAACAATCGTGCAGGACATCAATATCATTCTCATATGGTCAACCTTTTCCTATTTCAAACTTAGAATTAATATGTTCTGGAGATCGATTAGAAATGTCTATCGTGCCTTTATTTCTTTTTTCTGTCTGTACTTTTTGTCGGTAGTTCTTCCTATCATTGTACAAGAAATATTGATAAATTTATAATGAATATAATCATTTTGGGAATATTGGTTGAACAATGATTTAAAAAGTATAAATAGCCTCGTCGTACCTTTTCTTTGAATCTAGATTACTCTGCCACTTGTTATCTCTATCCCCACTTTTCCGGGATTGGTGCTTTTTGCCTGCTTTAAACAAAAACAAAAAAAATGCTTTTCTTATGATTTTTATTGAAGTTGTAGTTTGCATTGTCTTTTAAAAAAAGTCGGTTGATGCTCAATTCTTTAGATCAAAAAATTTTGTTTGAGTTATTCTTCTATTGTTAATTACTTCATTGTTTGACTCTCTGGCAGTGAGTCGTCAATTTCATGCGACAAGTGCGAAGCGAATGGGAGGACACGGTCATGATGGGCCCTTCTATGAGCATGCTAAACACATGTATAACCTAGACCGCATGAAGCATCAGGAATTGAAGATGTCTCTTGGTGTGCTAACTTGTTTCAGCCTTGGAGTGGGCATCCCAATTTATGCAGTTGTGTTTCAGCAAAAGAAGACAGCCTCTGCGTGAGACTACACACAAAAGTGAGAAATAATAATGACTTTTTCGTGATTGCCTGATCCTCTGGTATTTGTTTGCTGGAGACAATTTTTTCATGAATTTCTCAAATTCTGCTGGAAAACAGAATTTCACTGTTCATTGTGTTTTGCATACAAAAAGGCAAAAGGCTTAGCTTTCCTTTTCTGTTCGATGCATTCATATGTCTATTACCTTTAAGCTTTTCATGATATGCTTTAGCTATGTTTCCTTGAATGGAGATATGCTTTAGCTATGTTTCCTTGAATGGAATCTAACGTGGAAAGAAGAAAAAATACATTGAATCTAAATGGAAAGAGTTTGATTTACAAATTTGGGCACAGCATCGTATTTCATCGTGAGTCATTTGAATTGATTGAATAATTTTAATGCTTGTTCATGCTCAAGTGACTCATGCTTTTAGATGGCTCATAGCTTTTTGAACACCCTTACTAAAGCAGTCGACAATCCACCCTTCGCTCTTGCTACAAGTAGGAGCCAAGAACTCAACATCCACCTAATTTGAATAGAAATTACGACTATTTCAATTATCAGAATAGAGAAAACAGATGGCATGAAACGTAAATATGTTCTAAAATGACAGGAGCCGGACAATTCAAGGCTTCGATAGAGGCACTTCAAACTATCTGGCATGTATTTAACCACAAAAGGTTATTGAGAATCAATGTGCAACAGGTAAAACCATTAATTCTAATTCCTTTAGTTGGCGAAACAAATCAACAATCAAGGAAAGTGAAAACGAAGTACAGATTTTTTTTAAAAAAAAGAAATCATAAACAAACTCGATTAAAAGTGTCCATTTAAAACGCATAGACCTGTTAATTTTACAAGTATACTGACCTGAAGGACACTACAGGACTAATGTGAGGCCCCGGCCCGCCGAGTGGTCAAAATGTGGTCAATGACCGCACCACGTCAGCTCCCCGTTATTTTTCTTCGTCATCATCGCACGCGTCCACCGCGCTTACGCTCCGTCTGCTCGTCCGCCGAGCTCGCGCGACTGCCGCGCCGGACCGGAGGGTCTCCGGCAGGGAAGGGCCGCCCGCCCTTCCCCTCAGCCTCATCGGCGTCCACGCCTGGACGCCGGCCTCCGACGAAGTCCCGCCATCCTCTCTTCCTCAGCTCTGTCCGCCCTCGTCGTCCCAGCAGCCGCCGCTGGATCCTCAAACGGTGGGAACTGCCGCCAGAGGGGGAGGAGGGAGAGGCGGACCGCTGGGCGCCTCCTCGCTGCAGCCCGAGCCCCCGTTCAAGAGCTCTCCGAGAATGGATGGGAACCCAGAGGAGGAGCTATGCTCCTCACGCTTCCTCTTAAGCTGCTCCGCTGCCGACAGGTTCTGCAGGGAAGGACGCCGCCCACGTGGTCGTTCCATCACCCCGGATCGGCGCCAAATCCCGCTGCTCTCGTCAGTCGACGTCGCGTCGCCTCGGAACCGTGTGGATCTTCCTCCGCAGCTACCACGATGCCGCCGAGCTTGTGGGCCTCACTGCTCTCGGCCCGGACCGAAGTCACTTGGGCGTGACAATCTCCCCCGGCCGACTTGGACGCCGCCCCCGACGTCCAGCTGCTTCGACCTCATCGGCGTCCCGTCGGACGCTGGAACCTCCGCCGGGCTCGCTGGTGCTCGGGCGCCCTTCGAAGCTTGCACACCCGTCGACTCCAGCCTCTTCATCCCAGCCACCTGCGCCGCGCTCTCGAGTAGGATACAGGGCGCCCGCCGGGCCCTTCCCTGATCGCCCCCCACGACGCAGCCGCCGCCCGAGGAAGGAGGAGAGGCGGCGGACCTCCGTCCGCCGCGGAGCACCTGCTCACTGTGCCGCTTCCGCTCCGAGAGCTTTCCAGTGAGCTTCCCCGAGCACCTGCTCCAAGGGGATACCTTCGTCTGCGTACCGGCAGGATCGCCGGAGTCGTCCCAACGCCTTCTCACCGGCTCTGATACCTTTGTGAGGCCCCGGCCCGCCGAGTGGTCAAAATGCGGTCAATGACCGCACCACGTCAGCGCCCAATTATTTTTCTTCGTCATCATCGCATGCGTCCACCGCGCTTCCGCTCCGTCCGCTCGTCCGTCGAGCTCGCGCGACTGTCGCGCCGGACCGGAGGGCCTCCGGCAGGGAAGGGCCGCCCGCCATTCCCCTCAGCCTCATCGGCGTCCACGCCTAGACGCCGGCCTCCGACAAAGTCCCGCCATCCTCTCTTCCTCAGCTCCGTCTGCCCTCGTCGTCCCAGTAGCCACCGCCGGATCCTCAAACGGTGGGAACTGCCGCCAGAGGGGGAGGAGGGAGAGGCGGACCGCCTTCCGCCGGGCGCCTCCTCGCTGCCGCCCGAGCCCCCGCTCAAGAGCTCTCCGAGAATGGACGGGAACCCAGAGGAGGAGCTCTGCTCCTCACGCTTCCTCTTAGGCTGCTCCGCTGCCAACAGGTTCTGCGGGGAAGGACGCCGCCCATGCGGCCATCCCATCACCCCGGATCCGCGCCGGATCCCGCCGCTCCCGTCAGTCGACGTCGCGTCGCCTCGGAACCGCGCGGATCTTCCTCCGCAGCTACCACGATGCCGCTGAGTTTGTGGGCATCACTGCTCTCGGCCCGGCCCGAAGTCACTTGGGCGTGACAATCTCCCCAGGCTGACCTGGACGCCGCCCCCGGCATCCGGCTGCTTCGACCTCATCGGCGTCCCGTCGGACGCTGGAACCTCCGCCGGGCTCGCTGGTGCTCGGGCGCCCTCCGAAGCTTGCGCACCCGTCGACTCCAGCCTCTTCGTCCCAGCCACCTGCGCCGCGCTCTCGAGTAGGATACAGGGCGCCCGCCGGGCCCTTCCCTGATCGCCCCCCACGACGCAGCCACCGCCCGAGGAAGGAGGAGAGGCGGCAGACCTCCGTCCGCCGCGGAGCACCTGCTCATTGCGCCGCTTCCGCTCCGAGAGCTTTCCAGCGAGCTTCCCCGAGCTCCTGCTCCAAGGGGATACCTTCGTCTGCGTACCGGCAGGATCGCCGGAGTCGTCCCAACGCCGTCTCACCTAGGGATGTCAACGGGTCGGGTACCCGCCTCTTTTGGCTAAACCCGAACCCGACTCGCCCCAAACCCGAACCCGGTTAAACCTGAGTCGGATATTTAAACGGGTACCCGCGGGTACCCGTTTAAATTAAAATATTTATTTTTAAATTATTTTTATAAAATATAACTATAAAATAATAATAATAATAAATATATTTATAAAAAATCACTTTATTATATAAATATATATATATATATATTTTATTATATATAATCGAGTATCGGGTACCCGCGGGTACCCATGGGTGTAAACCCGAACCCGACTCGATTAGCTAATCGGGTACCCGAACCTGCCATAAACGGGTCGGGTCGGGTCGGGTCGAATACCCACGAAGTCGGGTACCCATTAACACCCCTAGTGTTAGGGCCCGGTTCAGGCGGTTCGGCCCAACCCAAGCCCAGGCCCACAAAAAGGAAGCCCACCCCGATTTGACGAAAACGGATGGTCAAAATCGGGAGTTGACCAACCTAAACGAAGCTTCCGCTTCGTCTCGTCCGCGTGTTCACAGAGCTCGGGCGTAAGCTCTCCACCAGAAGCGGACACGAGCAGTGGCGTTTTCGGCAAAACCGGACGACGGCTTCGACGACTTCGGAGGCGTGGACGACGTAGTCCACGAGAGCGACGGATTCGGCAGACACGGACGCTGGCTCACCGAGAAAGGCGGACGCGGCGTCGTCAACGCGGACGATGGCGGCTGGAGAGCGGAAGACTCGGACGTACGAGGACGCGAAGAAGTTGCAGCGCGAGAGACCGGATCTGGAGATCAGGCGCGAGCGGCGGCTCGTCTATAAAGAGGAGGAAAGCTTCCGAGATCGGGGTGCGCGAGGGCGTCACCACACCACCACAGAGCCAAAGATTGAGGGAGAATTGTCAGGCCCGGGTTCACCCGGTTCAGCCCAAAGTCCATTGGGCCTGACCCAAACACAAACCCACAGGGAAAAGCCCGGTCAACATGCGATTTTGACCGAGATTTGGGGGCCGAAAGACGGGACGAAGCTTTCGTCCGCGTGCAGCTCGGGCAACGGGAAAGGCGGAAGCGGCGTCCTCTCCACCAGACTCCAGCGAAGCAACGAGCGGCTCCTTCGGACGCCGGCTCGGCTCTCGGACACGGCGAGTTCGGCGGACGGACGCTGGCGGCGCGACGTCTCCGCGAGACTCGGACGGCTGGCGGACGACTCGGCTGAAGGATGCGGACGCGATCTCCTCCGACCTTCACGCACGCGGACGACAGCAGCATCAAACGCGAAGGACGCGGAGCTGGAGACGACGCGAGCGGATCGCGCGGACAGGCGGAGCGAAGGAGGAAAACTCGGACGCGGAGCTCGCGGAGGCGAGATCTGCGGGCGACGTGGTCCACGCGGCGAAGCTTCTCTATAAGAAGCTTGACGACGACGAGCTCGGGGTGCGCGAGGGCGTCACCACACAGAGCGCCGGGGAGCGACTCCACCGGCGACGGCGAGGCGCCGTCGCCCTTCCAGAGCAGGGCTCTGATGCCGGTTCCAGGAGGGAACCGATGCCGACGCCGGCGGGCGTCGATGCCGACGTTTAGGGCAACGTCGGTGACGAGAAGAGATTGAGAGAGTTGTAACCGGCGTCTAGAGAGACGACCGGCGTGAGGAGCAAGTGGGAGAGGGGCGGGCGACGGAGGCCGTCGGCCCGGAGAGCTTGTAAACCGTTCGAAGGAATAAAGCTCCGTTTTTCTACGCACTCCTCTTCCCTATTTCGGAGATCCAACAGCGGCGGTTTCCGGCGAGTTCGCAGACGCGGCGGCGACTGGCGGCTGAAGCAACGACGCGGCGGCGTCGTGCGTCGAGAGGAAGAAGACGACGCGATACTCGAGGTGCGAGTCAACGAAACGAGCAGTCAACGCTCGAATCGAACGAAATCGAATTGGATTTCGATTTCAGGCTGACGTCAGCGGGGCGACGCTGACGTAAGACGGTGATTACGCGCGGCGGCGAAATAAAATCGAGGGCTGACGTCACGCTGACGCCAGCAAGGTGATGATTTTGACTTTGGTCAAAATCAGAAGAGGTAAATAAATTTAGGGTTAGGGATTTTCTCCGTGCGATCTTATATTTGGGGATAAAAATTCTTCGGGGAGATTAGGGTTTCTAATTTAAGGCCGGAAACCCTAGGGCGAGTTACGTTCCGGTATTCCGCCGGACGGCTCTAGGAAGCGGATAAGCGCTCATTCTAGGCCGATCCGACCGGGGCGTGACAACAGGTATCAGAGCCAAAGATTCAACCATGAAGGTGAATCAGAAGGATCCGAGAGGCACCACTATCACTACGGGCGACAAGGAGTGTCGTTCTTCCAGGGCAGGGGTCCTGATGCCAACACCAGGGTGTGTTGATGCCAATGTCTAAGAGCATTGATGCCGATGTCAGGGACGTTGATGCCGATGTCAGGGGACATCGAAGGAGACTCTATAAGAGCTCAGTGATTGCCAGATCACTTCCCGGAGCAGGGGCTCTGATGCCATCACCAGGAGGGTGATGAAGAGGGGTCAACAGATCCTTTTCCAAAGTAGGGGGCTTTGATGCCAACACCAGGGCGTGTTGATGCCAACACCAGGGGGCGTTGATGCCGGCGCCAGGGGCGTCGATGCCGGTGTCAGGGACATCGAGGTTCAGCTGAGTTCAGCAAATATGGTGAAGCAAGATTATCCTTGACAAGTTTGTTGATGCAGGTTGCTATAAGCATGGTGCAGCAAACATTCATCATTAGAGGATGGAGGATTTTGAACATTGGAGGGCCAGTGTTCAACTTGCATGGAACATCGAGGGCGATGTTCAAATCAGGTAGGGGAGAATTGTCTGGCCCGGGTTCACCCGGTTCAGCCCAAAGTCCATTGGGCCTGACCCAAACACAAACCCACAGGGAAAAGCCCGGTCAACATGCGATTTTGACCGAGATTTGGGGGCCGAAAGACGGGACGAAGCTTTCGTCCGCGTGCAGCTCGGGCAACGGGAAAGGCGGAAGCGGCGTCCTCTCCACCAGACTTCAGCGAAGCAACGAGCGGCTCCTTCGGACGCCGGCTCGGCTCTCGGACACGGCGAGTTCGGCGGACGGACGCTGGCGGCGCGACGTCTCCGCGAGACTCGGACGGCTGGCGGACGACTCGGCTGAAGGATGCGGACGCGATCTCCTCCGACCTTCACGCACGCGGACGACAGCAGCATCAGACGCGAAGGACGCGGAGCTGGAGACGACGCGAGCGGATTGCGCGGACAGGCGGAGCGAAGGAGGAAAACTCGGACGCGGAGCTCGCGGAGGCGAGATCTGCGGGTGACGTGGTCCACGCGGCGAAGCTTCTCTATAAGAAGCTTGACGACGACGAGCTCGGGGTGCGCGAGGGCGTCACCACACAGAGCGCCGGGGAGCGACTCCACCGGCGACGGCGAGGCGCCGTCGCCCTTCCAGAGCAGGGCTCTGATGCCGGTTCCAGGAGGGAACCGATGCCGACGCCGGCGGGCGTCGATGGCGACGTTTAGGGCAACATCGGTGACGAGAAGAGATTGAGAGAGTTGTAACCGGCGTCTAGAGAGACGACCGGCGAGAGGAGCAAGTGGGAGAGGGGCGGGCGACGGAGGCCGTCGGCCCGGAGAGCTTGTAAACCGTTCGAAGGAATAAAGCTCCGTTTTTCTACGCACTCCTCTTCCCTATTTCGGAGCTCCAACAGCGGCGGTTTCCTGCGAGTTCGCAGACGCGGCGGCGACTGGCGGCTGAAGCAACGACGCGGCGGCGTCGTGCGTCGAGAGGAAGAAGACGACGCGATACTCGAGGTGCGAGTCAACGAAACGAGCAGTCAACGCTCGAATCGAACGAAATCGAATTGGATTTCGATTTCAGGCTGACGTCAGCGGGGCGACGCTGACGTAAGACGGTGATTACGCGCGGCGGCGAAATAAAATCGAGGGCTGACGTCACGCTGACGCCAGCAAGGTGATGATTTTGACTTTGGTCAAAATCAGAAGAGGTAAATAAATTTAGGGTTAGGGATTTTCTCCGTGCGATCTTGTATTTGGGGATAAAAATTCTTCGGGGAGATTAGGGTTTCTAATTTAAGGCCGGAAACCCTATGGCGAGTTACGTTCCGGTATTTCGCCGGACGGCTCTAGGAAGCGGATAAGCGCTCATTCTAGGCCGATCCGACCGGGGCGTGACAACAGGTATCAGAGCTTAAAATGATCCAGCAAGGTGAATCAGAAGGATCCGAGAGGCAACACCATTACCACCGGCGACAAGGAGTGTCGTTCTTCCAGGGCAGGGGTCCTGATGCCAACACCAGGGAGTGTTGATGCCAATGTCTAAGGGCATTGATGCCGATGTCAGGGACGTCGATGCCGATGTCAGGGGATATCGAAGGAGACTCTATAAGAGCTCAGTGATTGCAAGATCACTTCCCGGAGCAGGGGCTCTGATGCCAATGCATAGCATTGATGCCAATACTAAGGCGTGTTGATGCCAACACCAGGGGGCGTTGATGCCAACACGAGGGCGTGTTGATGCCAATGCATAGCATTGATGCCAACACCAGGGGGCGTTGATGCCGGCGCCAGGGGCGTCGATGCCGATGTCAGGGACATCGAGGTTCAGCTGAGTTCAGCAAATATGGTGAAGCAAGATTGTGGGCCCATGACCCACAGGTCCGAAATTATCCTTGACAAATTTGTTGATGCAGGTTGCTATAAGCATGGTGCAGCAAAACACTCATCAGCAGAGGATGGAGGACTTTGAACATTGGAGGGCCAGTGTTCAACTTGCATGGAACATCGAGGGCGATGTTCAAATCAGGTGGGGGAGTATTGTTAGGGCCCGGTTCAGGCGGTTCGGCCCAACCCAAGCCCAGGCCCACAAAAAGAAAGCCCACCCCGATTTGACGAAAACGGATGGTCAAAATCGGGAGTTGACCAACCTAAACGAAGCTTCCGCTTCGTCTCGTCCGCGTGTTCACAGAGCTCGGGCGTGAGCTCTCCACCAGAAGCGGACACGAGCAGTGGCGTTTTTGGCAAAACCGGACGACGGCTTCGGCGACTTCGGAGGCGTGGACGACGTAGTCCACGAGAGCGACGGATTCGGCAGACGCGGACGCTGGCTCGCCGAGAAAGGCGGACGCGGCGTCGTCAACGCGGACGATGGCGGCTGGAGAGCGGAAGACTCGGACGTACGAGGACGCGAAGAAGTTGCAGCGCGAGAGACCGGATCTGGAGATCAGGCGCGAGCGGCGGCTCGTCTATAAAGAGGAGGAAAGCTTCCGAGATCGGGGTGCGCGAGGGCGTCACCACACCACCACAGAGAGCGCGGGGAGCGACTCCACCGGCGACGGCGAGGCGCCGTCGCCTTCCAGAGCAGGGCTCTGATGCCGGTTCCAGGAGGGAACTGATGCCGACGTTCGGGGTAACGTCGAAGACTGGAAGGTTGAGTGAATTGTAACCGGAATCACCGGTGAGGGAGGGGAAGAGGGCACCGACGGAGGTCGTCGGCTTTTGTAAGCTTCAACCGACGAATAAAGCTTCGATTTCTCTCAAAGCTCCTTTCCTCTGTTTCGGTGTTTCCGACGACAACTTCTGGCAGCAGGCGGCTGCCGACGGCGAGGTCGCAGGCGCGGCGGCGCCCGGCGGCTGAGGCGACGCAGGCGGCGTCGAAAGCTTCGTCCGAGGCGAAACGGAGAAGACGAACGCGCGGGGCGTTCGTTTCGAGACGGACACTGTAGCGATTTTGACTGGGTCAAAATCGCAACGGCGAAATTCGATTTCGGCGAGCGAAATCGGGCGGACGACGTCATCCTGACGTCAGCAACGGAAATTTCGGCGCGGCATGATTTTGATCGGAGGGCTGACGTCACGCCGACGTCAGCAAGGGCATGATTTTGACTTCGGTCAAAATCAGAGAGAAGAGGTATTTCCAAATTAGGGTTCGATTTCGGAGTTCTCTAAATTAAGGTTAGGGTTTTTCGTGCGAATTTTATTTTGGGGATAAAAATTATCCGGGGAGATTAGGGTTTCTAATTTCAGGTCGGAAACCCTAGGGCGAGTTACGTTCCGGTATTCCGCCGGATGGCTCTGAGACAGCGTTTAAGGGCTGTTTTCAAGCCGATCCGACCGGGGCGTGACACCTAGTCTCACCGGCTTTGATACCTTTGTGAGGCCCCGGCCCGCTGAGTGGTCAAAATGCAGTGAACGACCGCATCACGTCAGCGCCCCATTATTTTTCTTCGTCATCATCGCGCGCGTCCACCACGGTTCCGCTCGTCCGCCAAGCTCGCACGACTGCCGCACCGGACTGGAGGGCCTCCGGCAGGGAAGGGCCGCCCGCCCTTCCCCTCAGCCTCATCGGCGTCCACGCCTGGATGCCGGCCTCCGACGAAGTCCTGCCATCCTCTCTTCCTCAGCTCCGTCCGCCCTCGTCGTCCCAGCAGCCGCCGCCGGATCCTCAAACGGTGGGAACTGCCGCCAGAGGGGGAGGAGGGAGAGGCGGACCGCCGTCCGCCGGGCGCCTCCTCGCTGCCGCCCGAGCCCCCGCTCAAGAGCTCTCCGAGAATGGACGGGAACCCAGAGGAGGAGCTATGCTCCTCACGCTTCCTCTTAAGCTGCTCCGCTGCCGACAGGTTCTGCAAGGAAGGACGCCGCCCACGCGGCTGTCCCATCACCCCGGATCCGCGCCGGATCCCGCCGCTCCCGTCAGTCGACATCGCGTCGCCTCAGAACCGCGCGGATCTTCCTCCGCAGCTACCATGATGCCGCCGAGCTTGTGGGCCTCGCTGCTCTCGGCCCGGCCCGAAGTCACTTGAGCGTGACAACTAACTTCCTCACATATCTGAATAAGGGGCGCGTTTTCTAAGGAATCCACGGATTCCTAAAATTTTCGAAAGCTCGCAGGATAATCGTTGATCAGCATTGGTGCAAATTTTGATGCAAGGAAAAGACTTTAATCTAACTCCACCAACCAATATTAACGTTAATGTTAATATTAATATTAATATTAAATATTAATATTAATACTAATATTAAATATTAATATTAATTTTAATTTTAATTTTAATATTAATATACTAATACTAATTCTGACCGAAGCCAGAGACAAACGTTCAAGTTTTTTCCGGAAATGTTGTTACAGACCACAGTTGAGCCTTCGAGGTGGTCATTCGGTTCGGGAACCACTTCCCGCACGGGCACGGATGTATGCGTAGAGGCGCATTCGCAGGTCTGCACGTGTCAATTCTAAGACCACAAATCCACAATGCATTTCTATACGCCAACGGACAATGGCACATAAGCTTTTTAGTACGACAACTCCTTCCCAAATCCGTATGATTTTGAAGGGTTTTTATCTTAAAAGCACTCGAAGCATAAATCTCACTGCAACTTATTGGTTGATCGACAACGAAATGGTTCGTGCCTTCATGGCTTATGTGCTCATCCTTTTGAGAGCACGATAAAGTTGAATAGAATGCATTCATTAGTCAATGCCATGAGTTTTGATCATACTTGATTAGTCTATGACATATGTCACAAAGGACCCGATTATTATATGATCAAATATTATTTATAATGAATAAATGAAACTCGATACAACTATATCACGATTTTTTTTCATGTTTAACAAATTCTTCGGTTAAGATGTAACATAGTTTAAAATTTATATTATTATTAGCCATTCTTATTGTATTTCTACTAATTACTTCAACAAAGATCCACAACCAAGAACAATACGTCGTAAGACTTAAACAATGATAATGTATTACGGGTCAAAAGTTCTTGGTAGATATCATACATTTTACAATGTGAAACATCAAATCCTGTTTTCAACCCATCTGATGAACTATTGGAAGCAAACCACGAGAAGATTCCTCTGAAAGTTATTCCCCACACTTCCAAGATCATGTATAAATGCAACCGTTCAAATGTGCAACTGGCAGAAATTGAAGTTTACATGCATTGTCGCAAGCATACCATTTTGTAGTTCATTACTAACTTGGCAAATCTAAGTTGCCCAGCTTTTCTTTCGAAATAATTGAGAATTAGGCAAAATATAACTCTTATCGTAATAAAAATGATAGCAATGTGCTTGTTGCATTGTCTTTACTCCTGCAAACCATGACGTGGCCAAAGAACTTGCAGTCTCCTTTTTTTTTTGAGAGAGAGAGAGATGAATCCATGACTAACTTTTGAATGTGCAAACAACAAATCGAAAATACAACAAATATCAACAAGAAAAATCTGAACAAAAGGGCACAAACAGAAGATGCAAAGAACAAAAACTAAATTACGCTGTTGAATGAAGAGCCAAAATTTGAAAAAGTCAAAGATCACTGAACTTTAATGGCTTTTTCTTTGCATAAGGCATGCCACTCTTGTAAAACTGCTGACTGAAGAGCACGATGTTCCACTTCCTCCGCTGTAAGACTTGATAAAGTTGAAGGTTCTTTTGGATTTCCATTCTCATCAACATCCTCTTGCTCTTTGCCTTTTTCATCTTCCTCTTCTTCCTTGTCTTCTTCAGCCTTTGGGCGAGGTTTCGATGCTTTAAACAGGGCTATCTTTTCCATGGAGATTCGTAACCTCTCTGCAGCTGCAGTCTTAACCTCTTCTTCCGGCATGTACTCCACACCACCATCCGTGATATCATCTAACCAGGCTTGTAGATCTGATCCTATTTCTTTTGTGATTGAAGCATCAGATGCACGAATGACAAACTTGCACATCATTGTTGTCGTCTCATCTCCCAAATCCACGTTTCTGCTCACCTCGCTAGCACCGAAGATCATCATGCCCACAAACCCACCAAACCAAGTTTTTGCCGCATAGCATAGCTGTCAAGAAATTAAGAAAAAAATGTCAGCTGAGTGCAAAGTCAGAAGAAAAGTCCAAGCATCCAATCAGCATCCATGAGAAATTAGGAAATGACTGCTGGAAAAACAGGAAATATGGTTCAATTGTAAGTTTCAAGAATTAGCTGAAAGTTATTTTCTTTATTAAGGGAATTATAAGACTAGCAATTTCTTAGGCTCAGAAGAGTGGAATAACAACTAAGAAAATATTGTTAGAACAAACGTCTGGGTTTATTAAGAAATGGTAATAAAATAGATGTCTATAATCATAAATGATTGAGAATAACTTGAACAGAAAAGCAAATTGCAGAATATGGATAAGCATCCCCCAAGGAGAACTAAAGATGCCACAGCTAAATAGTGCGAGTCCATTACAATTTTTGGTTTAAGGAACCATTGAGGTAGACCTTGGGAATTATTGTTACAAAAAACGGATCAGTTCACTTTCTTATGATATTAACCTGACTCTAGAGCTAAACAATTCGATGCGATTGAGCGTTACCCAATGCCAATATCCAATAGTTGGTCCACTATGGCATATTTAGCTTATCATATTTCCATGATTTCTTTAGGGGCTCAAAGAAAATAATCAGAATGTAGTTTGAAGAGAAAGAGTACTCCAAATCATTACAATTAGTTTACATAAAAATATAAGACTTACTTGAAAACCTGCCACTGTGCGTATGAAATGAGAGCAGACTTGATGGAAAGGCTTAGATGAGAGTGATTTGAGACCAATGAGAAATGGGGAGGCTTCATATTGCTGAGCAGCAGTGGCTTTGAAACCACTTCCTTCATATGTATAGGCACCTGTATACTCCAATATAGCGGGCAAACTTGGCCACAAGCGGAAATATTCAACAGGCGAACATTTATGTGGCAAAAGAAGCTCAGTTAGTGGGATCTTGTAGGGCTGACATCTCAAAATCACAGGCTCTCCAAGTTCGGGTTTCAAGGAACGCTTTTGTCTCATAATCTGAGGGTCCTCTTCTGTATAGTCTCCTTCATAATCTCCGGTAATACCAGTTCCGTAGAAAGGGTAATACAAAACTTGAACGCAAAGGGCACATCTCTCGAAGTGTGAAACACCGACCGTAACACTGCTATGCACTGGATCCTGGAAAAAAAATATTTACAGAGAAGATGTCAAAATAATACAGATACGATCCTGAACACTTAAATAGGAATTGCCGTACATATACCAAAAAAAATGTCATAGTTAAAATATTCCAGTCAGTCAGTTCGAGATTGAGAAAGAGACAAAAAGTACACCAAATGTCCAAAACCACACGATGTGTGTTATTGTACACGACAATGGAAAGTTAACAACAGATATATTCATATAAGCTCCTCCAATTTGATGATACATATAAATGAAGAGTTGATTTTCAATGAGCAATTTCATGTTTTCCTAAATTGAAAGGATTTTTTGTGGAAATCTTCAAATTCAAATATTCATTTAGTAATGATAAATTTGAATATCACATACTTACTTACAGTAGAAAAAAGCAGTAATGAAACAAGGTATCCTTTGTATAGCATGTACAACAAGTGAATAGCGGCCACCATTGGTATTACATGACCAAAAATATCCTAGCCAATGAATACTTGATGCTGCCAAAAAAACAGATTCTATAAGAAATAAGATGAAACATTCAGGACAGACCTGAACACAAAATGAATTGTAAGGTAGAAACAACTTGATGAGTCAAAGAAACTCAATAAGTCAATAGGCTAGGATTTTGATAGCTTCTGTATGATGAAGCCAGATGTAGAGAGGATATTGAGAATGAACATCATCAATAACCACCGTTCAAGCTTAAAAGAGAGCTTTATAGCTATATGCTTGAGAAGCACGTGAGAGAAAAATCATAGCCATAGCAAAACCAACAGTCGTAGAAGAATGGCATCAATAGTATTGAATAGATTTTTGCTATGGTCAGGTCGTTGCAGATACTGCTTTGTAGGAGCGCGAGTATTCATACTTCATATCAACACCGGTGATGCTTCTCTAAGACCACTAGAAAGCATTCGAGCATGGTACAGCTGTAAGTGGAGCCTGAAAAGCTGACACATGCTCTTTTTTTTCAGCCTAGTAGTCTAGTAAATCAGAGAGAACCAAAAAGAGGATCCTCACATACTTGAGAAAAACTCCACAAGAAGATTTGTTTTGGCATGAAACGCACGCCATCCATATGAACCGCAAAGTGGCATCCAAAGCCTTCTCCCTACCCAAGACAAGAGGTTACTCATTATGTCTCAACCGATAGGAGAATTCTCTCTTTGGTAAGAACATAATGTACGCAGAGGAGAAAAGCCTACAATTGGGAAAAAGATGTAAAGTGGTTCCAATTCATTCAAATTCCTACAAATGCAGCCATGGAAAACTACTACAGCAACAGCAGGACAATGTTGCCTACTAAACAGTAGCATATTAGCATCACACCACATACAACCTAATAGGCCTAAGGCAAATATCTGTTAGGAGAGGTGGAAAATGGTGCTTTCCTGATTAGAGGAAGATTTCAACCGGTTGAGGCCATTGGACACTTTTAAGCTTATCCATATTGGAATCATTTTGGGGGAAATAGTGGGGATTTTACCCAGTAGAATTGTAGGAATTATTGTGAACAAAAGAAAAAAAAAGTAAACTTGAGGATAATTTGATACTCTTACCATATTAGCCTTGTTCTTTTATTTGAAATGATAAGCCTTATGTTACATAATGATGAAGTTCACAAATGATAGTCTTTCATATGATTATTATGAAATGCCCACAAGTGCTAACATGGAAAAGTTGGTTTTATGAATTGTGCACATACACATACACATAAACATACATATATAAATATATATATATATATATACATGTACACATGTACATGTACGTGTACGTGTACGTGTACGTGTACGTGTACGTGTACGTGTACGTGTACGTGTACGTGTACGTGTACGTGTACGTGTACGTGTACGTGTACGTGTACGTGTACGTGTACGTGTACGTGTACGTGTACGTGTACGTGTACGTGTACGTGTACGTGTACGTGTACGTGTACGTGTACGTGTACGTGTACGTGTACGTGTACGTGTACGTGTACGTGTACGTGTACGTGTACGTGTACGTGTACGTGTACGTGTACGTGTACGTGTACGTGTACGTGTACGTGTACGTGTACGTGTACGTGTACGTGTACGTGTACGTGTACGTGTACGTGTACGTGTACGTGTACGTGTACGTGTACGTGTACGTGTACGTGTACGTGTACACGTACATATGTACATGTACACGTACACGTACACGTACACGTACACGTACATATGTACATGTACACGTACACGTACACGTACATATGTACACGTACACGTACACGTACACGTACATATGTACACGTACACGTACACGTACACGTACATATGTACACGTACATATGTACACGTACACGTACACGTACATATGTACATGTACACGTACACGTACACGTACATATGTACATGTACACGTACATATGTACATGTACACGTACACGTACATATGTACATGTACACGTACACGTACACGTACATATGTACACGTACACGTACACGTACATATGTACACGTACATATGTACATGTACACGTACATATGTACATGTACACGTACATATGTACATGTACACGTACATATGTACATGTACACGTACATGTACATATACATATACATATATATACATACACATACATACACATACACATACACATACATATATACAGATATATATATATATATATATATATATATACATGTATATATACATGTATATATATATACATGTATATATACATGTATGTATATATACATATACACACACACACACACACACACACACACACACACACATTTATATACATGTATATATACATGTATATATACATGTATATATACATACACGCACGCACGCACGGACGGACGGACGGACGGACGGACGGACGGACGGACGGACGGACGGACGGACGGACGGACGGACGGACGGACGGACGGACGGACGGACGCACGGACGCACGGACGCACGGACGCACGGACGCACGGACGCACGGACGCACGGACGCACGGACGCACGGACGCACGGACGCACGGACGCACGGACGCACGGACGCACGGACGCACGGACGCACGGACGCACGGACGCACGGACGCACGGACGCACGGACGCACGGACGCACGGACGCACGCACGCACGCACGCACGCACGCACGCACGCACGCACGCACGCACGCACGCACGCACGCACGCACGCACGCACGCACGCACGCACGCACGCACGCACGCACGCACGCACGCACGCACGCACGCACGCACGCACGCACGCACGCACGCACGCACGCACGCACGCACGCACGCACGCACGCACGCACGCACGCACGCACGCACGCACGCACGCACGCACGCACGCACGCACGCACGCACGCACGCACGCACGCACGCACGCACGCACGCACGCACGCACGCACGCACGCACGCACGCACGCACGCACGCACGCACGCACGCACGCACGCACGCACGCACGCACGCACGCACGCACGCACGCACGCACGCACGCACGCACGCACGCACGCACGCACGCACGCACGCACGCACGCACGCACGCACGCACGCACGCACGCACGCACGCACGCACGCACGCACGCACGCACGCACGCACGCACGCACGCATACACATATATATATATATATATATATATATATATATATGTATGTAGATGTTTATAAACATAAATAATATACATACACACATGTATATGCATTATTACATACCTACAGACACACACGTACACATACATGCTACACGTGTTGTAAGAGATTTAATACCTAAAGAAGGTGCCAGATACCAAGTGAGAACCAAGGTAGTCTACTTGTAGAAAACCATTGGGATAGTATGTAGAGTGTATGTTAGGGTATCATTTAGCATGTCAATGAGAACACAATCAAATTCACTATTGTCTTAGATGTAACATTAACAAGGCTCCAAGGCTAACATGTTTGTAGGATATAGAATAATATATCAAATGCATTTAAGAGTGACTTGATGTGGATATAATATTTATGAAATAAGAAGGGGAATTATTGTTAGGACATGAAATGAGAAAGGCCAAGGCCATAAACAATATGGCCAAGAAGTGAAAGAAATTGCTCAACCTGTGGGAGTGTTATAACAGGATGTTTTAAATCAAATTTTGTTATAATTGGATGGAAGAGGGTAGAATATTGTATTGCTTATGAAATTATCACATGATGGCTATTATATAGAAGATGGATTAGTGGAAAAATATAATATGAAACTCATATTATTAAAATAACAAATATGGTGGTAAATAAGAGAGTTAATTAGGGAATGCAAGAATACTATGATAAAAAGATTTGATAATGTTAGTGGAGCTGTCATGCTAGTATTTGGTCATATACAACCTACCATTTTTTCTTACGTCTATATCTTCTAAGACTCAAACTCATGATGGTGAAATTATAGTAATCTTGAGTTTAAGACATAAGTTGCATATGAAACGTATCAGCTAATTATGTTTATAGATGCATGTAAAAGAGAACAGAGAAAGCAAGCATAAAAAATGTTGTAAATCCGTGATCATGCAAGATAATTTGTGTTAATTTATATGTGCGGATAAGATGGCAATAAGATTATAAGAGTGCTATTTTGTTCATTAATATGAGAAAAAAAAAAAGAATGCAATCATGAACTGTTCATTAATATGAGAAAAAAAAAAAGAATGCAATCATGAACTGTTGCTTGGTGTACTAAAGTATCCATTAGAGAAAGAGAGTGCTAAAATAGACAAGAAGCTTGTCAGCATTGCAAGAGAAGACTTATAACAAGGTTTGCAGACATGCAGTTAGAGAGGAAGCCTAAGGGTTATGGCACCATCATGCTTTGGTCATGCCTATGAGCAAGATGATGACAAAGAAAGAAAAGGTCCATGCCACTAGTGCTTTAAGAATTAAAGAGAAGCCAAAAGGGCTAGAGGAGACTGACGGGTCATGCAGACCATGGCCCTCACCGGCCTGACACATCATGGGTTGGCCCATCAATAGGCTACAGGTAGCCCCCATATACGGGACAAGTTAGTATACTTTAAATAGTTGAGTCATGCTGTTCGTGCAACATCCCCTCCTGAGCATTGAACACCTCAAATAAGGGCATGCAAACCATGTGAGATGGTGCTGAGCATACCAAAAGTGGAGGAGACAAGGTTTTTACAACTAGTCATATTGATTCATCTGGGAGTACAGAAACTAGTACAACATAACTTACTGCAATCAATACTAATTCAATTTAGTGTTGATCAAGGAACGTAAAACCGTTCCGTACCGGACTGAACTGGCCCGGCGACTCACCGGACCCGGAACAGCCGTCAGAGCACGGGTTCGGGTGGAACGGCGGAGGGAGGCAGTAGGCGGGCCGGAAGCTTCGTTCGAAGCTTTTGCTGCCGCCGGAAGCTTTGTTCGAAACTTTCGAAACTTCCGGCGCCACTCAAATGTTCGAAGCTTCAAGCAGCGACAGAACAGCATAAGCTTCTCTGCCGTTGCCACCGGTTCACCGGTACTATACCAGTCCGGCGATCCTTAGTGTTGATATACCCAAAAGGTACTAATCCGAGATTAGACTAGTACCAAGATTAAAAATCATGAGAGGAGATAACACCGCAAAGAGGAGTGATACATAGAGTCTAGGAGATGGGAAGCATGTAATAATGGTAGAATTTTGTAGCCTAGGAGAAAGGAGGCAACAATTTAAGCATGGAAGAGAGAAAGCAAAAGAGATGGGTTACCATTACCAAAGACTTAACCAATGATGACATGGGAACTCTTTAGAGTTGCACTTTACTATGATACCAAGTTGGATGGAGCCTTCCATAAGGGATGGCAATTTAACCTGACCAAGACAGGTATCCGACTTGACACAACCCATTTAGGGTAGGTTCGAATATCCGATTAGCTAAATTGGATGGGTTCGAATTTGATGGATTGGCTTTCAATCGAGTTCAAATGGGATACAGGTATATAAGTGTCGATACCCAATTTCAAAAATAAATATAAATATAATTTTATTATTAAAAATATAAAATAATAATTATATAAGTATATTATTATTATTTTAATTTATTAAATTATATTTTATAAAATATTTAAAATAAAAATAAAAAATTATTCTTTTATTTAATCGAGTACCTTTTAAATACCCAACTTGAGCTCGGGTAGCGTGTTTTCATAATCAAGCACGGGTTTGGACCGTTGCCATTCTAGTTCCATTTACTCGTAGTATTCAACATTCCATTTGGTCCAACTCAGCATATATGTATACACATTTCCATGTGTATTCAAATAAATGTGTACATATATAGATATATGAACCCCTACATTTCTGTTTTTTCTTTTCTTTTCAGGTTCCTACATTGCAGGTCTAATCTGTTTGAGCATAATTTCATAGTAGAATCTCAACATAGTTCAGCTCTATATCTATGCTCTGTCAACAATCAGGGTCACTTAATTTGCACAATTATGCTAGGTTTATGTTTTGGAATCTGTAGTACCTGCCTACCTGGTTTGCATTCCTCTGTAACATACTCAGTTGTAGTGGGCACTACGTTAGTAGTAGTGCTTCTACAAATCTGAAAGGGTTTATATATTCTTGTTCAGCTATACCTTAACAGCTTGTTCCCTTCTAGGGAAGGAAAAATAGAAACAATGAAAAAATAAAAGGGAAAGATAATTGAGGATAGAAAAAAATAAAAGGGGTGACACGGGGAGCATGAAGCGGCAAACTGGAGGCTGCTCTTTTCCCTCCTCATTTGGACGAAATTGATTTCAAGGGAAAAGTGGATCCCTTTTTTTTCTTTCCCTCAAAGAAAACAAAGGTTTGCATATTTTTCCTTCTTTCCTTCCTCATTTCCATCCAAGGAAATAGGGCCTAAATAAATATTTACGGTTTAGATCATAGATATACCTCCTTGGTGATTAACAAAATTTAACAGCTACATGCCACAATCACATATCAAGTGGAATCATAAGAAAATGACTAGAAATTCCAAAGACAAATGAAACTGACAGATTATATAATCAAACAACAGTCCTGAAAAAAACCTGTGAGACAAGATTTCTTAGCTGCCAAACAGCCTGAAGTGATCCATCCATATAATACAATGCTCCTGACAGACCAACACGAATATCCACTCTGTTAAGCTCTAGTTCAGTCAAGTTTAGTATCTGCAGGTATTGATTTGATCAGAATGGTATATTTATCTAAAGGGTTGGTGCAAACCATATTCAAAACCAGATTAAATAAGTTATATTGCGTCACGAAATATGATAGTAAAAAAAATAAAAAGATATATTATGCATGAAAGAGAGAAGAAAACATGAAATACATAAGTTGGAAGTAGTCCTAAGGATGGTTTAAACTTTGAAGTACCAGTTCAGACCGGTGCAATGATCAGAGCTTGGACTGACACCATACTAACTTATGGTACAGTAGGATTGATATCATAGATTATTTTTTTCATATTATGTGAGCTATATAATTCACGATATCCTCCTGGGTTATCATCAGACTGTAACATACCAAGCTACCACTAGGTACAAACCAAATATTTTAATCCTTGGTCCTAACCAGCATTATATGGAATCCTATTTCCAGACTAACCTGGTCAAAGTATATACGTTGCTGATAAGCCTGGCCCCTTAGCACATAAAAAATACTAAATTTCAGGATCGTATGTTATAGCAATTTAAGAAATTAATACATAGGTGCTAATTTCGAAATACTAAGGTGACATTTGGTAGCATAAAAATATTCAGTTTTCAATTTTTGGGAAGATGAGTTTTCAAGTTACTGGTTTTGTATAAAGGCATTTGGTTGTACCGCCAAAGTAAAAATATGTCATTTAACATGAAAAGAACCTTAGGCAAGGATTCTTAGGCAGGGTCATATCTCTGCCGTCCATGGCCCACGATATGCGAATCATAAAGCAATACTCATATGACCTTTGCTTTAAGATTCATATTTTTGAACAGGAATACAACTCTGTCTAAGAATTCTAGGATCCTCAGAAAGGGAATAACCTAGGAATTTTTTTCATTTAATACACTTGAGTTCTTTTACCAAAATTGAAAATAAAAAATTGAAAAAATGTCTTTATGTTGTTTTCAGCTACCTTCGTAAATCCTTGTCAATTTTCTATTACTGAAAGATGACCTTTAACTCTAAAATTAATTAAGAAAAGCACCATCTCAAGCCCCCAAACAATATAGATCGGCAGCTATGTTGGGGACCGGAGAGTAAGGAAAATTGATCCATGACACCATTGGAGCTGCAGGTAAATAGAGGCCTCTTACAAGAAATCTTTTTATAACTAAAATCGATTCAAATACAAACAAAAAATAATTGCAATCTTCTTCCATTCCTTGATTTTTTTTCCACTCAAAAGACTATTATTCAACCCACATCTTCATATCTAGAATACTAACATTTCATGCAAGTGTTTTCCTAATTGCACATATTACCATGAACAATTTCTTTCCATTTCTTTCTTAGTCAAATATGCCTCCTTTACGCCAATAAACTAAATGAGCTATATACCATGGTTTAAAATTGAGTCTTTACCAAATACTATAGTATGGCTAGTTTGTTCAGTATTCTAGGTAATCATTAAAATATACTGGGTTACATGGTTTGAAATATTTATAAGGTTTTACGCATTGGTTAAGGTTTTAGACCTGAAGCTGTACAAGTATACTGGCACAATCTTGAACCAATACATATCAGTGTACCAACCCTAATATATACCAGTACCATTTGTACCAACATATGATATACCGGTACCGATTTTGCATTGCACTAGTATATATGGGGTGGTATGGATCAATTTTTGAAACCTTTGTATTAGTCCATGATTCATACCAAGGTTTGAAATTTTGGTATGAACCAACCAAAATTTTTAGTTTATACTAGTCCAAGATGGGTCCGGTTTTGTTGTAACATTGTGTGATTTCACTGTAGTATACCGGTTCGAGACTAAACCGGTACACTAATTCCAACCGATTTTTCAAACCTTAATTCATACCATTATACCAGTCTTTGTCGGTATAGGTATATACTAGTTAGCACTACCGCATAGTATACATATATATACTGTCGCTCGTACTAGATAATATGGACTAGTTTCTAAAAACCCTAAATGTAAGTATAGAAAACAAATGGAAATGCTAATTCTCCATACTGTTTGCAAACAAGAACAAATATCTAATGTTAAAAAAAAAAACCTAAACAAGCCAATGTTGTGAAATCCTAAACAAATCGATGATGTTGACAAGTGAAATACCTTCAAGTGAAGGGTGACCCTCCCATCCGTAGAATCTGCCAGGTGATAGGCTTCAATATAGCAAGGATCGCTGCTACCTGTCAAAGTGTAGGCTTTTGGAGGCACTTTATGCTTAGTGGAATCAATGCCTTTTGTTAACAAAAGTCTCAATTCACTTGGATCAGGTCTCCATAACTCTTGAATGGCCTTGTGAACCAGTCCCTCCAATTTTCTGTCCTGTGCCGCAGATGTCTCAAAAAACTGAACAGTGAGTTTGTGGTGACTAAAAGGATAATCTCCCGTAGTGTTGCTAAGCCCCACCCACCTGTAAATTGTTGATGCCATGTCATTCTTCAAGGATATTAAAGGCATATGTAGCTACAGATACAAATTCATAGTTTGGAAAGGCTAGAGGTACAGCTAAATTACAAAGATTTACACTGAGTAAAGTCGTATAACGCACAGATGAGAAATATAGCTTGAAGCACAGATATACTAGGATATTACATGCTGTGGGAGTTTATAAACCAATAATAAGGAAGACAAACTAAAAAGTGATGGAACATGGAGGGAGTTATAAGAATATAAGAAGTGCAGGGGCATAGTGGTGAACATTAAGTTTCGATGTGAAGAAGATTAGTGGTGTGGCATTGAACATGATGGTAATTAATAACGACGATGCAGAAAACTATAAAATTGTAACCATATTGTCACTTAATCCTCTACAGAAACATAAGACACAATGATCGATCTTCTTGCATTGGTTACCCACTAGCAAAATTGATCAGGTCGAGGCAGTCAAACAATAATTTAAGTGGGTTGGGTGAGGTCAAGTAGGGCTTCAAAATATCCTAAACATGAAACCATTATAAGAAAATTCAAACTAAAACAGAATGCACCTCACACATGTTTAATCTGTCCTAACCCATTTTACTAGCTTGAACATGTCCACACGAATATGATAAATAAATGATGAGAACTCCTAAGAGGATTTGACCAACTTATATGACCCAGACTGGTATAGTAAAATCCAAACAACTCATTGAATCGCATGATTAGATCAGTTAACAGACCCAGATCCATACACTGATAAAAATGCTAGCAAAGAATGGCAGGTTCAATTTATTTGACATACTGACTGGGTTGATCAGGTCAACTAGCCCAACTTCCCAAGACTTGATCATATATGGTGAAACAAGTAAATCTATGTATGAAGCAAAGATGCATACTCAGCTAATGCCCGGTTGTTGATCACAAATTGTAATCAAGCAAAGATGCATACCACGCAACAAAGTCAATATATATTGTCGGTCCAACAAGGTACCAATGGTTTAGTACACAGATCGTGTTGATACTAGACCAATATTATTATATTATTATATACAATAATATATATAGATATATATATATATACACACCAACCGGTATACCCATGCCAATATATCCAGTTTGAACCAGTCTAGCTCAGACTGTAGATAGGTACAGGCTAGCATTCAAAACCTTCCATACAACTAAAACTAACTCTTGTTCTACAGAAAAGAAGAATAATCTACAAAGTATACCAATTACCAAAAAAATAGTATGTTGATGCAGGGAATGTAAGAACCCATGAGGAGGTTTAATTGATGGTTGATATGATCACGTTACAGTTTCTGGAAGAAGCTATGCAGTGTTAGACGTACGAGGTTTACTTTGGTGTACTATGGGGGAATTTCATATATACAAACTTCCCTGGACAAAATCTTAATCTGATCACACCTGGCTCCTGTTCATTAACCATTCTAACACATTATAGACAACAAAAATCAATCGCTGTTACTATTGGATGAAAGGCAATAATAAGAACCATATCCATTACTATCCAAGTAGTATATCTATATACTGCTAATCTATAAGATTCCATAATGATCTTTGATCCATAATCTATATGGCATTGTGCTTCCTGAAGATATTGGGTTGCCTTACAACACAATACAGACTCCTATATGATAATTTCTAGCTCATATAAGATGAGAGGACTGAGGACTGAACACTCCCTAATCATGAGTATTTACTTTCTGGAGTCATAACATTGTCGCCCTCATGTCAAAGTACCCATAAACATCACTAAAGAAAATAAGTATTAGTTAACAAAGACCCTTGTTTTCAGCTGACTATAGTGATAACAGTATCAACAGTGTTGTTTTCCCTCACAACAGAACAACTTTCATATCAACAAACAAAAATGACAGAGGAAATAATTAATTTGACCTAAAACTAAAATATTTTCATGTTTTGGTAAATGCTAATCAAAAACTGAAATGGATATCTTAGCTTCCACATCTAACTGATTAAAGTCAATATATAGTTAAATAATTGCAGAAATAAACAAACTCTTTTGACAGACAACATCCACTTTGCTGATATTGTTAAAACGTATAAAGAATGACCTGCTTTCCGGATGATTAGAGACAAACTTTAGTATCTGTATTATATAACGGCTTTGATGCTTGGTCACAGAGTCAGCTGAGGTACTACCTCTAAAATCTTCAAGTTCTTTACTCAACAACAAACCTGCTCTAGCATTCCGTATACCTAAACGCTGTGCACAAATAAGGACAGCCTGCACATCTTGGAGTCTGTTTGAAGTTGTTGCAGAGGAGTCTGTATTGAACAACACATTGTGTATATTGGATATGATTATGTTTAGTGGATCTTCTGGGTCATCAGCTAGAAGTGGATCGAGACCCTCCATATCAAAATGTTCAGCAATAGCCCAAATCAAACGTGCAGATATTCTTGGTGTGTGCACCTAGTAAAGGGGAAAATACAAATATGAGTAGACAAAGAAGGAAACGTGATTTTGGTGGTTGAAACAAAATAGAACAGAGAATGCAAGACCGAGGAATGAGTTTAATGAACAATGTCAAATTGCTACTTCTGTACTAGAATCGGTACCGGCCTTTAAAAAATACAAAATAAAAAAATGTTTGGTTATTTCACCAACAAAGTTACTCTGAAAACTTCAATTGCTTCAAAAGGGACCAAATCAGTAACCATCATTACATGTTCATGCTGAACAAAGCAAACAAATTCCATGGAGCAGAGCTTATTTCACTGCTATTTTGTTTCATCCATTCTAGTTAAATTAATTAAAATGCAACTGTATACAAATAGAGACAACAACACGATAGTTTTTGTAAACAGGGGCGGTCTCATTTTGCTAATGTACTTCAACTTAGTGTCATGCTTGTTTATTATGAAACAGTAAGTTCCAGCATGCGTGCTTACGTAAATTGCTGCAACATTTCTTTCCAATAATTTCAACAATTGAAGGTAATATCATTTTTTTTTCAAAAAGGCAAGTGGTTCTTAGCAGTGAAGACAGGATTCGAAACCAGAGCTTTGTTATCACCAACTAAGATCTTTACCAGCCAAAATAACTAGCACTTTCACTATACCAGATGTCGCTGATAAATACTTACCTCACGAAGATCTTTGATAAGCTGCAATTGCAAGTTGCGTAACCTAGTCTCATACAAAATCTGCTCCTGAGAAGCACCATCCTTGATCCTTTTTACACCTCCTCTTGTATCATAAATGTGGCACAACCTAACAAGCAATTTCAAGTAACAATCTACGGCATAAGTTCGTCCATCACAGTCCCACAAAACACAGGGCCTACAAACTTCAACAACTTCTAAAGCTGATTCTGTCCAATTCAGTGCACCATAACCAGTACCATAGGCTAAAGCACCAATGACCCTGCTTTCTGTTCCAGTGTTCTTCTGTTCTGGCAGAGGAAGAGACAACTGAAAGCAGCTTTCCACTAGTGAAGCAACTAATTCTTCCCTGAAAAGGCTTTTACTTATCACACTGTGTAGGTCATCCTTAATCCTTCCATCCTCAAAAAGTGAAGTAATATCTGTTCCAGGAAGGGGTTTTTGACCTCTTCGTACACTTTCTTTAGCGAAAAGATCAACACAAAGTGCAGTACGGGAAATACATGCCAGTGCATGCATCCGATCTGACTCTGCCCTAAGGTTTCTCACCATCAAAAGCAACCTCTTAAATAAGGAAACCTGAATCAGGGGAATGAGAGAAAAATCAGTCGTATTTAACGCTCCAGGTACAGTAAAATACCGCTAGGTAAAGAAAACTTGTGCCTGCCGTTTTGCACAATTAAAAAGATAGAATCATTCTTGAATATTGGAAGTGTAATATAGATTGCATTAAGAGCAATTGTCTCACTTAAAATGGGTAATTAGCTCATTAAGGAATATTTAATTGGGTGGTCATTAGCCTAATTTAGAATTCATGATATTAGATATATAATACAATCAAGAGTTGGCACTTAGAACTTGTAACGTTGGATCTCGAAATCCAACTTTTTTTTTTCACACCAAAGAGATTTATCACTTGGTCATCAAGTGTTGTGTCCCTTGATGACACATTTTTCTTGTCTGTAAGAAAGAATTTGCATTCTTTTTGGTTGTCAAAGATTAAATTTTTTTTGAGCTTTCAAGAGGCTTTATTATATCTTATAGAAGACTTAGTTCTAGCTTTATACAATAGAGCTCATATCTTCTTAAATAAAGTAATCCAAAGCCTTTGTTTTTCCACCAGAGAGCGCAATATTTTTAATTTTTTATACTATTACACAACTGGTGGTGGCGTTACGGTAGACAGATTAATCCAAGATTATTCTCTTCCATGCACTAAGTAAATGCTACTGAGTTTGCAAATAGAAACAACAAAGAAGAAATTAATGAACAGAAAAAATTCACCTGCATGCTAAGATCGAGAAGGTGCAGATTCGTCACAACAGCTCTCACAATGCTTTCCCTGGCAGAAGAGAACTCCTGTCTATCCCAGAGCGTCAGAATGGCAATGATGGCTGCTGAAGCCCACTCAGGCTTCCCTCCTGGAACATCGGACAGCGAGAGCATATTAATCCCGACCTCAAAGATCAGAGGCGGATCCAACGCGCTCAAGAATGGCAAGAGATGGGAGACCAAATCTGAGACCCCTACGTGCTTCTCGGCGCTTGAAGTGGAGTCCACAGTGGCGGAAGAACTCCCACTGTTGCTGGTCCCTCCTTGCCTAGAGAGCTTCCGTAAAACCTCCACTGCGTCAGACGCCACGGCCTTGGCAGCGTACACGAGCGGGAACACAGTGGCGAGGAAACTCTCGGTTGGGAGGACGAGGGAGCGTGACATGAGAGTGTTGCGTTTCTTCCAGACAAGGTCGATGGCATCGACGACCCAATTTGAGCGGATAGCGAGGGAGTTCTCTCCGTCAATGAGCTTGTCCCCTGCGAGCCGGCTCATCCGCTTGGTCTCGAATTCCTCGAAGAGGCGGCCGACGGCCTCGAAGGCAGCGCGCGATACGAGGTCGGATCGGTCGAGCATGCCCTCCGCAATGCGGGTCCACCATGCGGAGGCGCGCTCGAGGAGGCCAGGGGAGGTGTGACAAAGCAGAACAACGTCGTCGCGAGCAAGGATGCAACCGAGGGTCTCGGTGGCAGCGAGGCGGAGGGTTTCGCTGGGGGAGTCGAAGCAGGCAGCGATCTCTCGATGGGCGTCAGCGACGAGGCGCGGGAGGCGGTGGGAAGGGAGGGCGGAGAGGATGGAGACCGCCGCGGCCGCGACGTCCGGATCGGGAAAGTCGAGATCGAGGCGGACGGACGAGCAGACAATGTCCCAGAGATCGGGGGTGAGGCGGGTGGAGCGGATGAGGTTAAAGGCGAGCTTCTTGGAGAGGGCGGATGCTGGGGATGCAAGGATCTCCTCGCAAGTGGAGCGAGCGACGGCGGAGACGTCCCGCCCAGCCGCCAACTGCTGTAGCGCCTGCAGGAGCGCCCCCGACTGCCGCAGCGCGTCATTCGACCGCAGGTCCGCCTGGATCTGGGCAATCAAGATGTCCATTTCTGCTTTAATTCCCCTCTTTCTTCTCGAGAGCAAGTAGATGTATGAGCAGATCGAGTGGATCAATTCTCTATTCTACTTCCGCCTGGCCATGGCAGTTGGGATCAAGCAGAAAAGTCGAGCACGACAAATTTTTTCCTTCGCCATCGAGGATCCGCAGCTTGATCCTTTTCTCCGATGAGATGCAACTATGCAAGTATGCAACACTCAACAACCCCTCGTGCCCGACCCGGCCAAACCGGCCAGGCTTATGGGCCATTGGGCCGCCCTTCGAACTGCCCATTGATTGACAAAGGACCAAAAATGTCTGAATATGATTACGCAGGCACAAGCAAAATTGGGCCTGCCCAATGCAACATCACATGCTAGCCATATAATTTACTAATTTATTTACAAGTCATTTCAACATGGGCCAAAACTATGCTGCTTTTGGGCCCGGAACTGAAAGATTTGGAAGGTTAACATTAGAGCCCATTAAACCTAGGTCTACTATAGAGAATAGCCTCATAGTTCTGTAGTAGGATATAGCAAACATACTTTATCTCCCTATTGGAGCAAGAGCATAATCAAACACCTTATTTGCTGGAAGAAAAACTAATAGGGAGAGACATCACTAAAACCCCCATTTTCTTGGACGGACCAATGGAATGATGAATCTCTTAAAATCAATCCCTCCAAAAATGAGAGAAAAGGTTGACTGACCCTCGTTCTGCTCGCCAAAATCACTCGTCTCTCCCTTCGCATCAAGTCATCTCTATTCCAAAATCGCTCGTTCCTCTCCTCCTCTCCCTCTCTCCCTACATCTCACGTGATCAGCCCTTTCTCCCCCTTGTCTCTTACATGCTACTTAAAGCCATCCACTGTTTGGTGATCAGCTACCGTCACCATCGTTGTCTCCGTCCAGCCCATCACCCTCCAGTCTACAGTCGTATCGCCCATCCAGCTCATGTCCTCAACCCGTCGCCCTCTAGCCCATTGTCGAGTCGCCCTCAGCCCGTTGCATCGCCCTTAACCAGTCCAACTGCCAGCCGTCTAGCTCACTCTCATCCTTAGTGTCACACCCTAATTTTGTCCCAAATTATGGCACACTTAATTGGTCTCTAATGGCACGGCTTTTACACCGTCAGCCTATACTCTCACCCCAAGTATGCTCTGCAGAACGTGCTCTCTACTCAAATGACGTGCCCCCGCGCAACCCCGTCACCAAAATCAAGCCACACCCTGTGCCAAGTAAACCTGAGCGTCCCCAAGCTTCAAACACTGATGCCCTAGCCTGATTTTGCTTGCGCCCTCAAGACACTCTCACTTGCGCTTAGTTCTCTCCTTGTGCCAAGTCAAATGCAATACCGCCAACGTGCCCTCCTGAACCCGGCTAAAATCCATCGTCCCGCGAACCCTGGAGCACACAAAACCTTCAATCTGGGTCTTGGCCGAATATCACAAAGATTCCTTAGTGGTGGGTTGAGTTAGGCGCATGCCCCCAACCACTTTGCACACTAAGGATGGTGCCCTGAGCGATATCATAAGCCAACACACTAGACATATGTGTGGCGCATGCACAAGTTACACAATCTAGGTCCACTACACATATGGACAAACCCTAGACAAATATAACTCTAACGATGGCACGACATGGCCAAAACACATTAACAACAAGAACAAACGAACAACACCACAATGAGGAAAAACCTTATCCACTACTCGATATAAAAGTTGATAGTCAAGCTACAAAAACCTCAACAATGGCCACACGCCATTACACATCAAGATGCGCATAAGTACATACTCAATAAGGAAGTACCTAAGGAGTTTAGAGGTAAACTCCAATACACCAAAATCCCTAATCCAAATGGAGAAGATGACCCTGTTGGTGATGCGCCAAGCCCCCGCCTCTTGATGCTTGTCTTCACCAATGGTGACCAACCCCTTGGTCACGCCTCCCCTTGCCTCTCAAGGGTTGTCCGATGAAGATGGGAACCTCGCCGAATAATGGAGAAGAAGTGGTGTGCTCTCGCTAGAGCTCTCGGCAACAATGGTGATCACGCAAGATGTTCAAGTCACCAAGAGACCTTTCCGCCAAGAGCAATGTTCGAATGCCCCCTTTGTCCAAGCCGCAAACTCCTTTTGCAGTGAGTGGTAACCGCCAGCAACCGCCATGCCACTAGTGATGGGGCGCCATGCTCCATGGGAGCCATAACAAGGGTGCGCCCCCTCTACTGAATAGCATTGCCCACATGCTGGGTCGGCCCTCGCCTCTTGCTTGAACTTTGGCACGCCCCTGAGTCTCGGGTTCGAACCTCGCCTGTGCCCCAGTCTTACCATCTGCGCCCATGTGATTAAGCCTCTGCTATGCTCCAGTAGGCATCCAAGGTCAAGCCATGCTCCCCTGGATCAACTTCACCCCGCTGATGAATCTGACTCACCTAAATTTCTGCCAACAACTCAGGATTTCTGTGAATGCGAGTCTATGCCTTGAAGCAACACTTCACCACAATGTGCCATGGTGCATCTTTGGGATCAGCGCCACCTGTCCCTAACACCACCTCTATCGAATGTTGAACCTGCGAGCCCTACATCTACCTCATGATGCTCCTCTGCTCTCGGTTCCACCTGAAAATCCTAACCCACCATCAGATTTTCCTCCTCATTCAATCGGTAGGCACTCTCATTCATCCACAAATTTGCTACACCACCAGTCTCAATGTACTCTTAGCAGGACATTGCACCACGCAATACCCTCCAGCCCATTGTTGTAATCTATTTCCACTTAAAATTTCACCATTCAAGTCTTCATCCGCCTGCACTTCTATCAATATTCCTCCAAAAAATACAATCAAAAGCATGCCAAGCCAAAAGAAATTCCACTTCCTCCCCATAAAAGAAGTCTTCTTCCCTCCTCTTGGCTCCTTGTCGCCGCTTGCTCCACCAATCTCCTCTGATTCTGAAGCACCAGCCAACAAACACCTCTCCTCGTATGATTTCTCAACCCAATTTCCCTTGTTCTGGATCTCACTTACTGAGTCTTCCACCTCAGAACCTGCAACTTGCCTCTTGCCGAGACAGACATCAGAAGAAATCTTGCCAGAATTCTGCATCCACACTGATGACTTTGGGCTAATGCTAGTGAACCTGGGCTCTGATACCAACTGTCACACCCCAATTTTGTCCCAAATTATGGCACACTTAATTGGTCTGTGATGGCATGACTTTTTACACCGTCAGCCTATACTCTCACCCAAGTATGCTCTACAGAACGTGCTCTCTACTCAAATGACGTGCTCCTGCGCAACCCCGTCACCAAAATCAAGCCATACCCTGTGCCAAGTAAACCTGATCGTCCCCAAGCTTCAAACAATGATGCCCTCGCCTGATTTTGCTTCCGCCCTCAAGACACTCTCACTTGCGCTTAGTTTTCTCCTTGTGCCAAGTCAAATGCAATGCCGCCAACGTGCCCTCCTGAACCTAGCTGAAATCCACCGTCCCCCGAACCCTGGAGCACACAAAACCTTCAATCTGGGTCTTGGCCGAATATCACAAAGATTCCTTAGTGGCGGGTTGAGTTAGGCGCATGCCCCCAACCACTTTGCACACTAAGGATGGTGCCCTGAGCAATATCACAATCCAACACACTAGACATATGTGTGGCGCATGCACAAGTTACACAATCTAGGTCCACTACACATATGTACAAACCCTAGACAAATATAACTCTAACGATGGCACGACATGGCCAAAACACATCAACAATGAGAACAAACGAACAACACCACAATGAGGAAAAGCCCTATCCACTATTCAATATAAAAGTCGATAGTCAAGCAACAAAAACCTCAACAATGGCCACACGCCATTACACATCAAGATGCGCATAAGTACATACTCAATAAGGAAGTACCTAAGGAGTTTAGAGGTAAACTCCAATACACCAAAATCCCTAATCCAAATGGAGAAGATGACCCCGTTGGTGATGCGCCAAGCCCCCGCCTCTTGATGCTTGTCTTTGCCAATGGTGACCAACCCCTTGGTCACGCCTCCCCATGCCTCTCAAGGGTTGTCCGGTGAAGATGGGAACCTCGCCGAATAATGGAGAAGAAGTGGTGTGCTCTCGCTAGTGCTCTCGGCAACAATGGTGATAACGCAAGATGTTCAAGTCATTTCACCGTGCATTTTACTTACCTCTTGTGAAAGCTGCTTGTGCCTTCAATTGCTTGTGTTGCCTTCGTATTGTTGCCTTCGGATTGTTGCCTCAGATCGGTTGAGCATTACTCCTTGGAGAGTAGTGCACCGCACGGACAGGAAGCACTAAAGAAAGTGCGTCCGTGACAAGTGGTATCAGAGCCAGGTTTCTGATCAGACGCTATGGCAGCTTATGGTAAAGGCGATGTGGGGTCAAGCATGCTACATCCTCACACCTCAGGAGAAGGGGTGGAACAACATAGAGGGCGACGAGACCACCCCTCTAGTTTGGAGGAACGGGTTGGCATCATAGAGGAAAAATTGGAGACACTACAGTTGGATGAGATACGTATGGCCGGGGCTGAGCTAAGCAAGCGGAGCTAGCTTCCATTGTGGATCGTTTGGAAGATGACACGCAAGAGGCCTTTACTCATTTGAAAGACCAAGTTGAAGACTTGATGGCGAGAGTGTCAGTGCTTACACGAGCGGTTCATGCCAATGAAGGGGACCCCCGACCACAGCGTGCACCCACTAAAGTTCTTGAACCACGACCTTATGAGGGTACTCGTGATGCAAAGGACCTTGAGAATTTTTTATTTGATATGGACCAGTATTTCTTAGTCACTCGGCCCGACACAGAAGACATAAAAGTGACCACTGCAACATGGTACCTAGCGGGCGATGCTAAGTTATGGTGGTGTACCAGAGTTCAAGGAGGATCAGATAATATGAGAACTTGGGATGATCTAAAGCGTGAATTGAAGGTTCAATTCCTCCCCGAAAACACGAGTCGAATCGCTCGTAAGAAGTTGCAAGGACTTCGCCATACGGATTCAATTGAAACTATGTAAAAAGATTTTCAGTCTTGTCCCTTGATGTTAAAAACATGTCAGAGGATGACAAGTTATTCTACTTCATGGATGGCCTAAAACTGTGGGCTCAACAGGAGCAAGATCGACAAAATATTCGAGATTTTGCATCGGCTCAAACAGCAGCAGAACGACTTACAGACTATAACTCATTTGAGAGAGAGAGCCAAGAAAACCCCCTCAACCCTCTAGACCCTATCAATTTAGAGGAAAGGAGTCTAGGAGGGAAAATCAAAGAAGCCCAAATAGGGGGAGGCCACAAAAGTCAACCCCGAGATCAGGGGGATGTTTTCTTTGTGGGGGCAACCATTGGGTTAAAGATTACCCCCAAAAGCAGGCGCTACATGCTTTGGTAGCAGAGACGACCTTGGCCTTTGATCAGAAGAAAAAGAAAACTCCCATGGCAGAAAAAAGTGATAGCGACTCTGACGATAGCTACCAGAGTGGCAAGAGTCCTTCTTCAAGGAAACCCAATATGGGCGCCGTGCGGTTGATCAATGCCATAAAAACCCAAGTGGGGGAGCAAAAACCAAGGAAGCAGGCCTCCAACCTAAATGAACTAATGTACGTGGACATCCAAGTCAATGATCAATGTGCGAAAGCTATGATCGACTCAGGTGCAAGCCACAATTTCATTTCAAAAGAATAGGCAAACAAACTTGGCCTCAAGAATGAGAAAAGCTACAGCCAGGTGAAGGCCGTAAATTCAGAAGCCCAACGAATCAATGGTGTGGCGAAAAATGTCTCTATGAAAATTGGAGATTGGCGTAGACAAACCACGTTCATGGTCGTGCCCTTGGATGACTTCCAAATCATCCTTGGGATGGAGTTCCTTCGTTCGGCTCTAGCGATACCGATGCCCTTTATGAATGCCTTATGTGTAATGGCAGAAGAGAACTCTTGCATTGTGTCTACCATACACAATGAACCCAAGCGAAAAGGGAAGTTGTTATCTGCGATGCAGCTCAAGAAAGGCATCCGCCGTAATGAGTTGACGCTACTTGCTGCAATCAAGATGGAAGATATGGCGTCAGGAGTGAGGCCACACTCGAAGGCCATCAATGCAGTCATCAAGGAGTTCGGGGATGTGATGCCACCCGAGTTGCCAAAGAAGTTACCACCACGAAGGGACGTGGACCATAGGATTGAAGTGGAACCAGGGGTAAAACCACCAGCCCGAGCTCCCTATCGGCTAACTCCACCAGAATTAGTGGAGCTAAGGAAGTAATTAAAGGAATTGCTTGATGAGGGTCTGATCTGCAGCTCTAAGTCCCCATATGGGGCACCCATCCTATTCCAAAAGAAACAGGATGGGAGTCTCCGCCTTTGTGTCGACTACCGGGCTTTAAACAAGGTGACTGTGAAGAATAGGTACCTAATCCCCTTGGTCGCGGACCTATTTGATCAACTGGGAAAGGCAAAGTTTTTTCTCAAAATTGGATCTTCGCTCAGGGTACTGGCAGGTACGAATTGCCGAAGAAGATATAGAGAAAACTGCTTGTGTAACTCGGTATGGCTCCTTTGAATTCTTAGTTATGCCGTTTGGGCTGACAAACGCGCCAGCCACATTTTGCACTATGATGAACCAACTCTTTCAAGAATATCTAGACAAATTTGTGGTGGTATATCTTGACGACATTGTGGTATATAGTCAGTCATTGGACGAGCACATTGAACATCTTCGTACTGTCTTAGATATTCTGCGAAGGAATGAACTCTATGTGAAAGAGGAAAAGTGCTACTTTGCTCAAGAGGAAATCTTATTCTTGGGACACCGAGTCGGTAGGGGCAAGATTCAGATGGACAAAGCTAAGATTGAAGCAGTAGCGAGCTGCACTACCCCAACAAAAATCACGGAGCTAAGGTCCTTCCTAGGCTTCGTGAACTACTATCGACGATTTATCGAGGGCTACTCGCGGAGAGCAGCCCCCTTAACCGATTTACTCAAAAAGGGCCAAAGCTGGAGTTGGTCCTCGAGATGTCAAGATGCTTTCGAAGACTTGAAGATAGCGGTGATCAGTGAACCGGTATTGGGGCTTCCGGACTACGAGAAGCCCTTCGAAGTACACACAGACGCATCTGATTTTGCTATTGGGGGTGTACTTATGCAGGGTCAACACCCAGTAGCCTATGAGAGCCGAAAACTCAATGAAACCGAAAGAAAGTATCGAACTCATGAGAAAGAAATGACGGCCGTAGTGCACTACCTAAGGACATGGCGACACTACTTGCTCGGAACTAAGTTCACCCTTCGAACAGACAATATTGCATTAAGCTACTTTCAAACACAAAAGAAACTATCACCAAAACAAGCTCGTTGGCAAGATTTTCTTGCAGAATTTGATATGGCTTGGGAGTATAAGCTCGGCAAGACGAATGTGGTTGCAGACGCCTTGAGCAGAAAGACTGAGCTGGCTAGCCTCCAATCCTCAAGTCACAAAATTATACAAGTTCAGTCGAATCTACATTATAGAATTAGGACTGGAATGTCCAAAAACCCACAAGTAATAACCCTGCGGAAGTTGATCAATGAAGGTAAGACACGGCGATTATGGGAAGAAGGCGGTCTTATTCTTACAAAAGGGAACCGCGTGTACGTTCCACGAGCCGACAACCTACGCAAAGAAGTCTTAAAGGAATGTCATAACACATTATGGGCGGGACACCCGGGCACTCATCGGACACTTGCTCTTGCGGAAAGGGCATTTTACAGGCCAGATATGGCAACGGATGTGAACGATTATGTGCGGACATGTCTCATATGCCAACAAGACAAAGTGGAACGGAAAAAGCCCTTGGGACTTCTAGAGCCCTTACCTATACCGGAACGACCATCATGGGAAAGCATTTCTTTGGATTTCCTCTCAGCGCTACCAAAAGTGGGGGAGTTTGGCTCAGTCCTGGTGGTGGTCGATCGATTTTCAAAATATGCAACCTTTATTCCAGCCCCACTTCATTGTTCGTTAGAGCAAGCAGCCAAACTTTTTCTGAAGCACATTTTGAAGTATTGAGGAATCCCTCAAAATATCATCAGTGATCGAGATGGAAAATTTTTAGGAAGATTTTGGACAGAGTTATTCAAGCTGCTGGGGACAAAGCTACATTTCTCCACGAGTGCTCACCCCCAGACCGACGGCCAAACCGAAAGAATTAATGCACTCCTTAAACAGTACTTGAGGCACTTTGTAAGTGCAAACCAACAGGACTGGATATATCTTCTTGATATTACGCAATTCTCTTACAATCTTCAAAAGAGTTCAGCAACAAATAAGAGCCCCTTTGAAATCCTTTTGGGCCGGCAACCATCAACCCCAGATTCAATTGCTATTGGATACACTGACACTAGCCCTTCTGCATATCATGTGGCCAAGGAGTGGCATCGAAATGCAGAAATTGCAAAGGCGTACCTTGAAAAGACGGCCAAGAAAATGAAGAAGTGGGCAGACATCGGAAGACGACCCCAAGACTTCAAGAAGGGGGACATGGTCCTTGTCAAACTCCAAAAGGACAATCTTGCAGTCATTCGAAAACCTATTCATAAAGGATTAGTGCGTAAATATGAGGGCCCTTTTCCAATACTGGAGCAAGTTGGCAATGTTTCTTATCGAGTACAACTTCCATCATGGCTAAAGATCCACCCAGTTTTCCATTCCAGTTGTTTGAAGGCATACCATGCAGACCAGGATGATCTAGTCAGAAACCTTCCCACCCGTGCACCTCCGACCATTGCAGCTGTGGACAAGCAAGTGCAAACTATTCTCTCAAGGCGCAAGAAGACTCTTGATACGGGAGAGAAGACGATTGAGTACCTCGTATCATGGAAAGGACTTCCAATGTCCAATTGTAGTTGGGAAGCAGAAGACAAGCTGCGACATGCTCAAGACAAGATTGAACAGTTTAAAATGTCGATGATGGCATCGACATCTTAAGTGGGGGAGAATGTCAGGGTTCGAAGGATGTTCCGTGTAAAACTACGTTACCCGACCCTGACAATGTGTCTTTTGTAATGTCTCTGGGTATTTGGGGTAGACCCATGTAAAAATAGGGTTTGGCACTTGGGTGCCATGCGTTTTGGTCATTGGGGGTAGCGATGCACTTGGGGGACTGTCCCGAGGCATGTACACGCACGTGGGGGACTGTGTTTTCACAAGTACTCCAGGATGGGGGGCTCAAATGTGTAAAATTAGCCTACCCAACCCTTGTGAAGTCTTCTACTCACAACCCTTAGTATGTATGTATGAGATAGTATTGAGAGGGGTGGTAGTGCCTTGGTTAAATGTAGTCTTGTGATCCCATGCAAGTATAAAATTGCAAGGTTCCACACACCTGCCCTCTCCATCAAGTCTCTAGGTGTCACGCCCCAATTTTTCGCTGTGTAAATTAGGGGTGATGGCACAATTTACACAGTGTGTGTGAACCGATCAGCCTCACCCAATGCCACGCGCTAATACGGAATCCTAAGAATAGCAACGTCCCCGCGCCGAACCAAATGTCTGCGCTCTCAACCCAAAAGGCACGACCTCGGATGGGTAAATCACGCACTCTACCTGAATGCACCTATGCTCTGTGGATCATTGTTCTGAACTCTGATGGTACTGAGCTCCAAGGCTGATCTCAGGATGGTGATGATCCTAGCCTTCTCCTAGCCCTAGACCTACGTCAATGAGTGACGGGTGGGCAGCACATGTTGCTCCTCAACCCAATATGCACACACAAGGACCGTCCTTATACTTAGAGCGCACTGTGAATGACACACACTCAATCACAGGCAATCACAGTAGTCGGGCACTAGACATATGCCCCAGATCCTAAGTGTCACGCCCCAGATTTCTGTGCTAAATTTTTGCCTTAAATCCTAGAGCGTGATGGCGCAATTTACACACCCTCTGTGTAAATTGCCAGCCAACACTCTATCTGCGGAAGCTATCCAAGACCGTCTCCCAAGCAAGATCAGTACTCCTCTGGTCCTCTGCGCTCTCAGGGCTGGCTCTGATGGAACTGAGTCCTAGCCTTCTCCTAGCCCTAGACCTAGGTCAATAAGGGGCGGGTGGCAAGCACATGTTGCTTCTCAACCCCATATGCACCCTTAATGACAGTCTTAAACCTAAGCGCCCTGCAAATGATAATCCACACAATCGCTGGCAGTTCACAGAATACGGGCACTAGACATATGCCCAAACCCTAATACAAGTATCGACAACTACACAGCGATAATCACACCGATCGATAAAAGCAAAGACCCTATCAACTACTCAAGATAGCATAGAGTTCATACAAGGGTTCTACACAAGTTCTTACACAATACTAGTGCAATGTAAATAACACAAAGAAGGAATGTATACCACTCCTACGCAATGCTGGATGTGGATGAAGATCAACCTCCGACTCCTCTAAGGTGGCCGGTCTTCTCTCCAAGCTCCAAGAATACTCCTCAAGTGCAAGCACTTGAGGCACCACCCTAGAGTCGCCCCTCTAGGTGGTTTAGATGATGAACAGCGCCCTTGCCTCCCAAAGACGCCAAGCTCCTCCAATGGACAGCAGGTAGGCTGCCCCCAAATGGTGGAAGGAAGTGGTGGCCGGTCAGCCCCCTTCTCCTCCAATCAGTCCCCTTTTCCTCCAAAGGGGTAATACCACAAACACTAGGGCTGCACTCGCCCCAAATGCTAATGAACAGCAAGATAACCTTCGGCTTCAGCTGAAAGGGGCTTGAGCTCACTCTCAAACAGCCCCAAAACAAGCTCCAAGTAGGTAAGACTCTCGGCTGTGGTGGAGGGCTGAGCTCTCCTCACTCAATCCGCCACCAACAAGTGTGAAGAACTCCTCCAACAAGTCGCCACCAAGATAGAATGAAGGGCCGTGAGCTTCCCCAAGCTCACGCCAACAACAATGGAGAACTCCTCTCTCGGCCAAGGCAAGATGTGTGGAAGAACGCTTGAGCTCCTCTCTCAAGCAAGCCGGATGGGAAGGAGGAAGATGGCGTGAGCTCACCTCAAGCCAATCGCCACCAAGATGCAAGGATGAAGAAGAATCGCCCTCTCCAAGCTTCGGTTCCTCTCTCCCAATCCTCCAAAGCCGAATGTTCTTTCTTCCAATCGAGATCCCCAAATCGTCTTGCCTTTTGTCAAAAATACCCTTATGCATTTAGAAGACCTTAAGTGGAATGCGCCTCCTCTTCTTTCAGCAAATGACCCACGCTTGGGTTGGTTCCCTCATGCAACATAAGTATTGGCTCTCCCATGGGTCTTGGGTTCAAACCCCACCCATGACATATTTTTTTGTATATGCTTGTACACCTCTATACAAGCTCAAATTATGCACTAAGGTTCATGTATCCTCCTCCAATGAACCTTACCTTTTTGCATGTGTATGCTCCATCAATTTTACCCCCTTAATCCCTACTCATAACCTCTATGAGTCCATGGGAAAGGCGGGGTAGTACCCCATAGTACCCAGGGCATCACAACTCTCCCCCACCTGAGATGGCACTCGCCCTCGAGTCCATGTGTGCCTGGTACGCTCTAGCTAGCTCCTCAAAGTGAGCTATATCCTCAGTCTTCTCCCATGTCGCATCCTCCTCAGTTTCATCAGCCCACTGAATAAGAAACTCAGAACGTCGACCTCCAGGTGAACCCGAACCATAGACCCTGTGGTCTAGAATCTTCACGGGTCTCTTTCCATAATCAACTCTGCCCCTCGCAGGTTGTCTCCTCACCTGTCCACGGTCGGGATGCCTGTCATCACCATGGTATTTCTTCAGAAGGCTAGTGTGGAAAGTAGGATAGAACTGTAGCCATGCTGGTAAATCTAGCCTGTAAGACACTGGACCAACTCTCTTGATAATCTTGAAAGGACCTTCATATCTCCTTACAAGGCCTCTATGATATGTCCTGGCTTCAGTCTTCCTCCACATCTGAGGTGTGAGTTTGAGAAGGACCCACTCTCCTACCTCAAACTCCACATGCCTCCTGTCTCTGTCGGCATAGAGCTTCATCCTATCTCTAGCCTCCCTCAGAGAATCCTGAGCTTCCTCCCATAGCTCGGATCTGTCATGCACAAAGTCTATAGCTGCTTGGCATTTTCCCCCTGCGCCCCTATTCAATGTATCCATAGGTGTCAGTGGTTGCCACCCCAACACCAACTCAAAAGGGCTTTTTCCAGTAGCAGATGACTTTTGAATATTATAGGCAAACTGTGTAGTATCTAGTAGCCTAATCCAATTTTTCTGTGTGGCAGAGACATAATGCCTAAGATATTCCTCCAGTAGGGCATTAACTCTCTCTGTCTGTCCATCTGTCTGTGGATGGTATGCTGTACTCATCTTTAGGTCTGTACCCAGCTTCTGAAACAAAGAAGACCAGAATTTTCTAGTAAATCTCGGGTCTCTATCACTGATTATCTCTCTGGGTAAGCCAAAGTGCTTCACCACATGAGTCATAAACAAGCTAGCAGTGGTCTCAGCAGTGCACACCTCTGGTGCTGCAACAAAAGTAGCATACTTTGAGTATCGGTCTACCACCACGAATACCGATCCCATCCCATCCACTCTGGGAAAATGGGTAATGAAGTCCATGGATAACGAAACAAAAGGTCTCTCAGGAACAGGTAAAGGCTGTAGAAGCCCTGCTTCCTTCTTCCTTTCTACCTTATCCTGCTGGCATACAAGACATGTCTTCGTATAGTGCTCTATATCTTCCTTCATTCCCGGCCAGTACCAAGCACTGCAAATAAGTGCATACATGCGCCTACCACCCGGGTGTCCTGCCCACACCGTATCGTGGTACTCACGCATCAGACCAAATCTAATGTTCCCAGCAGATGGAACATAGGGTCTGTCTCCTCGTGCCATAATTAACCCATCATCGCTAAGATAGTATCTCCTCGCTACTCCCATGCGAATCTGAGATACAAGCTTCTCGTAGGCACGATCTCCCATGGCAGAATCTCTGATCAATCCAACTATCTTACTCTCAGAGTAAGACATAGCACAACAATGAGTGATCTCCGCGATCCTACTCAATGCATCAGGGACCTGATGAATCCTCCCTGGTTTGTGCTCCCAAGTAAAATCGAACTCGGCCAGCTGCTCCTGCCATCTGGCCTGTCTAGCAGATAGCTTCTTCTGGGTCTGGAAGAAGGTATTTGCTACATTGTCTGTCTTCACAGTGAACTTGCTCCCCAGCAAGTACACTCTCCATAGCTTAAGACAATGCACAACTGCTAACATCTCTTTTTCATGAGCAGAATAATTCACCTCAGCATTCTTCAGTTTTCTGCTCTCGTAGGCAATCGGCCTACCTTCCTGAATAAGAACCCCACCCAAGGCTCTATCACTAGCATCAGTGTGCACCTCAAACGGTACTGTGAAATCAGGAAGTCTGAGAATGGGTTCTGAAGTAACCCTCTTCTTCAAATCATCAAATGCCATCTGGTGCCTGCCCTCCCAGCACCAGGAAACATCTTTCCTCAGCAAGTCTGTAAGTGGCGCTACTACCCTGGAGTAGGCCTGGATGAACCTTCTATAGAAGTTAGCCAACCCTAGGAAAGACCTCAAGGTGCTAACAGATGTAGGGGCCGGCCAATCCCTGATTGCCTCCACCTTTCTTTCATCCATTCTGACTTGACCTGACCCAACAATATGTCCAAGAAACTCCACTTCTGATTTGGCAAAATCACATTTTTCAAGCTTCAGATATAGCTGGTTCTCCCTCAGAACCCTCAATACCTGCCTCAAGTGCTCTCTGTGCTCCTCTAAACTGCCAGAGTATATGACGATGTCATCCAAATAAACTACAACAAACTTATCCAGAAATGGATGAAGTATGTTGTTCATTAGATTGCAGAAAGTGGCTGGAGCATTGGTTAGCCCAAATGGCATAACCAAAAATTCATAAGACCCATAACGCAGGTTGTCTTGGGCTCATCTCCCTCTGCAATTCTCACCTGCCAGTATCCAGATCTCAAATCCAATTTGCTGAACACCTTGGCATGCACAAGGCGGTCAATCAAGTCTTGAAGACGATAGCTATGATTTTCCAGACAAAACAGGTCTAGAAAACACTTCTTCTAAGACTTGTGCTGGAATCCCTTGTCCATCAAAAATTCTATTAAGAATATTTGGGATGGGATTACTAATTGATAACCGTTCACTTTGGTTATTTTCTCGAACTGTTGTAGTTCCAGTTAGAGTATTAGAACTCCCTGTAAAAGGCCTTGTACTCATTTCCAAAGAAATTGAGTACTTCTAGGTTGCCTTCTAGATGTTTGGGTAGTTGTTTGAGATGTTCCAGGTTTTTCTGAAGACATCTGTAAAACTTGACCTAACCGGTTAGTTAGTTCGTGGATTGAGGTTTGGTATTGTTGAGTCTGTGCGACCAACAAACTGTCTAACCTTTGTATTATTTCCTGCTGTCTTAGGGTAAGCTCAGCAGTGGTTCTCATACTTTCTTGTTGAGTATGTAGTAAGCCTGCATTCAGCATTACGTTTGACAGTATTAAATCTAATTTTTTATTTAATTGCATTAAATATGCAATTATAAAATTATTTTGTCTTACGAATTTCTTATCAGATGCTCCCTGAGGATCATCAGATATTATTCCTATAGGATTATCTAAATAATTACTAGTTTCTCCTAGTGCCTTTTGATAATCCTGATCCATATCTATAAGTCTAGACATCCTAGGTTCTTCCTGAGAAGTCTCGTATGGGGTTAAGTTAACCATTCCTGTTTTTGGGTTTACCATTCTTCAGAATTTTTCTGTAATTTTTCCAACAGGGCAGCTGTTTTGGTTGTTTGATAGTCAAATATTTTTGACTGTCTGTGTAAATTATCTAAAATTTCTTTAAGCTCTGCTGTGAGCTTTTGTTGTAATAATAAAGATCTTTCGATCTCTTTTACCATAGTAACCAAATATGTATATTGGTTTTTAATATATTCTTGATGTTCATAACAAAATATTTTTTGTTAACATTTCAGTGTGTACTGTTTTCCATAACTCAGTACAAACATGATTAAATTCTCTAAGGCTTTCGGCCTGAGAGATTTGTAAATCAATTATAGTATTTAACTGAGCATTCTCAGTATGTAATTGATGCATATATCTACCATTTTCTTTTGGAAAATAGCATTTGTGTTTTGTTGCCTGGGAAGTAGCTTGTATTTCCCAGTAATTTTGTGGTAATTTTAAAGATAGATAGTTAATATCCATCTTTAGTTTGGTTATATCCTAACATAGTTAGTGTTGTTAACCGCCAGATATATTTTGACGGTTGTTTTATGCTTAACAGCATTGTTTATGTTAAAGCCTTTCGGCTTTGGTGGGTTTAATTGTTTCATAGAAACTGTGTGTAAAACACAATAAATGAGCACTTATGCAGGTACAAAAGATCTACTAGGTACTAACGTAACAAGATATGGAACTTTGTTGTAATGTATAAAGAAGAGTACCTAAGGAGTAAGAATATTTGTTAACTATAGATTCCTGCCCATTCTTATGCTTCTGTTTTCCTTTAGTATCAACCGCTTTATTATGGCGAAATTACGTCATGACTAAAGAAAGCAGAATAATGTATCCTTCTTATCTGCTTACCGAAGACAAAGCACTCAAGATTTACGTTGAAGATGAAAATGAAGTCACTTTTGTACCTTTTTCATCTCACTATATTGCCCATCCTGGACAACACGAACACCTCAAAAATATTAAAGACGAAGCGTCTTTAATAAAAGAATATAAAAATTATGGGAGGCAGGACCAACCCATGGACGACGCAGATGCTGATATTCTGGCAGAAATCCAAGAGGATGACTAAGGAAGTGGTCCCTAGTCACATGGGAAAGACTCATTGAAGGGTCAGACTCTATCCTGAAGAGTCACATCAACTTTATATCAACTCAACTTTATGTACATGTCCTGAGTCATGTAGCCCTTACTTTCTGGAAGGGGCAAGTAGAGTCACATGTAGCCCTTACTTTCTTGAAAGGGCAAAGTATCTTTTATCTTTTATTCTGAAGGGTCAAGTGGCATCAATTAATGTAGATAATCTAATCAGGCTTCTTGAGAAAGACCAGATCTTTGGGTCCAACCCCCAACAACATTGGGAGAAAAACAAACTTATTTGTAGACTAAAAATCAAGGATCCTGGTTTTAGAATAGCATTTCCTAAGGAGAAGGAAAGCTTATGTTTGGCTAATATGTATTCATATAAGAATAATTGGCCATCCATTTGTTCTGCATGGAATTTATCCGCGGGGTCTAGTTTGACATGATATTTTTGGGGGACCAAATCCATGTCTAAAATAGTATTGCTACAGGGCAGCTGTTTTGGTTGTTTGATAGTCAAATATTTTTGACTGTCTGTGTAAATTATCTAAAATTTCTTTAAGCTCTGCTGTGAGCTTTTGTTGTAATAATAAAGATCTTTCGATCTCTTTTACCATAGTAACCAAATATGTATATTGGTTTTTAATATATTCTTGATTTTCATGAATATTTCTTAACAAAATATTTTTTGTTAACATTTCAGTGTGTACTGTTTTCCATAACTCAGTACAGACATGATCTAGATAACTGGGCTTCTATGGTTTCTATGAAAGTGACAAAAATGGAAGGAAGTTTCTCGGCAGAAGAAATGTAACAGCTAAAGCCATGTGGGAATCCTATAAGCTAAACTGTCCCATAGACTTTCAGCAAGATATTTCATTAGGCGTAAATCCTTATAATTTTACGAACCGAATGAAAATTATGATATTAGGATCTAATCCTAATATGGGATTTAATGCCCAACAGAAAGAAGCAATAAGAAAGCTTGAAATAATCCAAATTAAAAATTGGAAGTATATTAAGCCTTTTTTACAAGACTTTTTATATTATGCCTGCAAAGCAGGAGGATATCATGATCAAGCCTTGGGAGAAAGGTTATTTTTAAAATTACCAGCCCCAATAGGTCATGAAATATCAGCATCTGCGTCGTCCATGGGTTGGTCCTGCCTCCCATAATTTTTATATTCTTTTATTAAAGACGCTTCGTCTTTAATATTTTTGAGGTGTTCGTGTTGTCCAGGATGGGCAATATAGTGAGATGAAAAAGGTACAAAAGTGACTTCATTTTCATCTTCAACGTAAATCTTGAGTGCTTTGTCTTCGGTAAGCAGATAAGAAGGATACATTATTCTGCTTTCTTTAGTCATAACGTAATTTCGCCATAACATGATCTGCTGTTCGACCGGTTGATCTTGAACCTGAAGAACCTCCCTTTGGAAAGACTGGGTCTAGAAATCTGGCATATAGTCTTGTTGGATTTTTAACAGTATTTGGTGTTTTGCATCACTGGGGTATCCCAAATACCATGGAGGACAAGAACTGATGTTGATGTCCAAATAACCTTGAAACATATGATACTGGTACATATGTTTTATGCAGTGCTTTAATTTCCAAGGGAATGAAGCAATCTTTTCTAAATGGAGTGAATGGATAACTATACGATCCAATAACCCGTATTGAAAAAGGTCTAGCAGAGTAACCTTTGTTCCCATAATAAGGCAGTCCTGCCACTGTGTAAGGTCAATGGCTGCCTTGATGATAGTGAAGCCTTTGTTGCAGGAGCAATGTGGCTCATCTTGATGTCTTGTTTCTCGGTATAGATAAATCATTGTCATATGCAGTCCCGCAGGCTTTGTTACTTTGTTTAAAGCCATTTGTTGTAACAAACTGACTATGGTGACAAAGTGCTGGTGTTGTCTCTGTTTAACAAGCTCATAGACCTGTTGTTGTGCTGGATAGAGTTGTGGTGGAATCTTGGCTCTCGCGTTATTCCACTGGCTGTCCATCTCATTTTTCCAAGTTTCACTAAGTAACTCGATTTTTTGTTCAAGAAGACTTTTGTCTTCTTGAAGTTGTGTGATCGTATTTTGCAAAGTCTTGAGCTCTTTCTCGAGGGAAGAGATCTTAAATTCTTTTGCGATGTAGGCCTCCAGTGTCTGAGGCTCTAATTTTGTTTGTGAAGCTGCTGTTGTTGGCGGTAATGTCTTCATATATCTAAGGGCTTGAAGATGCCCAGCCAATGTGTTCATAGCAGTCAAAAATCCTGCATTGTGGTGATCTTTCCAGAGAAGATCTAGTATAGTACGATCATGACCCGTAAGGGCTGTATAGTGTTTTGGGACCCGGAACAAAAACATAGGAGTTTTGTCGGGTTCTTCTTTAAGGACCTGGGAATATGTCACATTGTCTGTGACCATGGGCTGAGGGCCTTGAGCCTTTTTCTTAGCATTTAGCTTTTGAGGGGTTGAGCTGGAAGCACTTGCCATTTACTGCATATCATTAGGAGTTGTCATAGACAATTCACATAATTAGTCAAAAGACTATTATTCTGCATAACCTTGTAGGTTATCATATAAGTTTAATCTGGTCTTTGTAAAAGACGTGAGAGAATGTCAGAAATGACATTATCTTTTCCTCTGATATGTTCAAAGGTAATTCTATATGCATTGTTTATACAATGATCTGTGAATGAGAGCCATCTCCTTTGTGAGATTCGTTTCTCATTTTTGGTGTGGAAAAACTTAACGATTGCTTCGCAATCAGTTCTTACCAATATTTCTTTTTTGTTTAATAAAAAGAGTCTAAAAGCATCTAGGCCATAACAAATGGCCAGTAGCTCTTGATCAATACTACTTGTGACATTTTTCTCTCGAAATTTGCCAGAAGCATATCTACAGACTGTTTCCATGTCGGTAGAATATTTATGAGGTTTTCGGAGCAGAATTGCTCCCCAACCATATTCACTTCCATCTGTTTGAACAATGAGGTAACCACTATCCAAAGGTAATTTAAGCAAAGGTAATGTTTCTACCAATTGCCTAATTTTATCAATTTGTTTGAAGTCTTCCGTGTTAAATTTCTTTACACCGGTAAGACTTAATTTGGAGTAGAGAGGCCCACTCAATTTGTGCAGATCTTTTAGAAAAGGTCTAGCATAATTTATGAGTCCCAAAAACTGTTGTAGGCTTTTGGTATCTATGACTTCAAGAGTTTTTATTTTTGAAGCGATATGAGGTTGGAGTTTTATGACTCCTTGACCTATTTCAACTCCCAAGTAATCAATGTTTTTTCTATAAAATTGTGATTTTTGTCCTGAGACAATAATCCCATTTGTATAGAATTTTTGTAATACAAGTTTTAGATGACTTGTATGTTCTTTTTCTGTTTTGCTGTGTACAAGAATATCATCTATGTATACGCAAACAAATTCTTGGTAAGGTTTAAAAACCTCATCCATTTTTCTTTGGAATACTGCAGGTGCAGTTTTTAGCCCGAATGGCATAACAAGCCACTCAAAGCTTCCTAATGGACACGTAAAGGCTGTCCATGGTATTGATTCTTCTGGCATTCTGATTTGCCAAAAACCAGATTTACAGTCGAATTTTGAGAAGAAAACACTTCTTTGTATAGAATTAATTAATTCTGTTTTGTCTGGAATATCATAGCTATCGTCTTCAATGTTATCATTTAATCGACGATAATCTATAACCATTCGAGATTTACCCCGAACTTGTTCACTGTGTTTGTATACAATGAATGCAGGAGATCTGTGAGGAGACACACTCCTTCTTATGACATTGAGTTTTAATAACTCATCAATATGCATTTTAAAGTCAGCAATATTTTCATTAGTTGCTGAAATTTTCTTATTTGTTATTCTAAAACCAGGATCCTTGATTTTTAGTCTACAAATAAGTTTGTTTTTCTCCCAATGTTGTTGGGGGTTGGACCCAAAGATCTGGTCTTTCTCAAGAAGCCTGATTAGATTATCTACATCAGGGTTTCCGGATTCAATTTTTTCAAGATGTATGGGCACATCTTCATATTCCTCCTGTATTTTATTTAGAGGATTCTTGAGGCATTCCGCCATCCGCTCTCAAGTGTGCCAGTCTAGTGTTCCTCCCTCTTTTCCTTTGTAAGTTTTCTTTCTATGTATTAATAAAATAGTAGCACCTCTTGATCACTTATAAAAGTCAAAGGACATTTCTCTCCCTACAATCATGACTCCTAAACTGATGCCTATACATGAGCATCAATGGAGTTCTAGAAGAGGAAGCCAAGATCATCCTTGTGCATATTGCTATAAATATCCAAGTATGGCATTACGCTTCCAATGCATTATTTGCTCAACTGAAGCTTGTCGCTATTGTCTAGAAAAACAACAAGTTTCGTTACCCAATTCTAGCCAACCAGAGCTAGTGAATAAACCAACTCGGACAGAGATGGTGCTTGGCCGGCCGGTGCTTGTGTGTGATTAGGGGCGGGCGCACCTAACAGATAGGGCGTTCCCTCCTTGCTGTGTAGTGGTGGATATCTTGCTTAGGATCTGGGGCATATGTCTAGTGCCCGACTACTGTGATTGCCTGTGATTGAGTGTGTGTCATTCACAGTGCGCTCTAAGTATAAGGACGGTCCTTGAGTGTGCATATTGGGTTGAGGAGCAACATGTGCTGCCCATCCGCCACTCATTGAAGTAGGTCTAGGGCTAGGAGAAGGCTAAGATCATCATCATCCTGAGATCAGCCTTGGAGCTTAGTACCATCAGAGTTCAGCACAGTGATCCACAGAGCATAGGTGCATTCAGGCAGAGCGCATGATTTACCCATCCGGGGTCGTGCCTTTTGGGTTGAGAGGGCAGACATTTGGTTCGGCGCGGGGACGTTGCTATTCTTAGGATTCCGTATTAGCGCGTGGCATTGGGTGAGGCTAATCGGTTTACACACACTGTGTAAATCGTGTCATCACCCCTAATTTACACAGCGAAAAATTGGGGCGTGACAGAGTGGTATCAGAGCCCACGCGCAACAACAACAACTCAACCATCAACCTGACAAGCAGTGATTGTTTGTGACACCGAGATATAGACGTGAGTTTGTTGTGCTGTTTGAGAGTTGCGTACGTCGGTGCTTAGCGCTGGGGCATAATTCCTTGGTTACATAACTCATCGCTCAGTTTCGGTTCCATTCAATCGTCAGCACAGTTCATTCATCACAGCACCAGATGGCAGAGTCAGACTTGCCAGATTTGGATGAGAGGTTCACCAGACTGGAGTTATCAGTTGGATTAGACGAGGGTGAGTGGCAGGGAGATCCACTGGCTGAGCGCATGCAGGCACTCAGGGAGCTCTATCAGCATTATCAGCACACAAATGATGCCAGAGTTAGTGTGCTGGAGTCTACTGTGGAGACTTTGACAGTTGAGATTGCTATGTTGAAGCTTGCTTTGGCACAAGTAGCTTCAAACCCGCCTACACCTGTATCTGGGATCATGCCTTCACATCCAGCAGTGAAGCGCAATATACCTGATCCATCTACCTTTGGAGGAGCCAGGGTAGCGAAAGAGTTAGAGAACTTTCTGTTCGACATGGAGCACTACTTTAAAGCAGCTCGGGTGCCAGAAGATGACAAGATTGAGGTTTGTGCATCATTCCTCACTAGAGATGCCAAAGTGTGGTGGCGCACTTCTGTAGCACCGAGGATCGAGGGAGATCATCCTGAGGTTGTGTCTTGGGAGGATTTGAAACTAGAGATGAGAGCTCAGTTTCGGCCTGCAAATACCTTGTTTACAGCTCGCATGCAGTTCAGAAATCTCAAGCAGACCGGCACTGAAAGGGAGTATGTCAAGCAATTTGCCACATTGCGTTTGGAGATCCCTAATATGAACGAAGAGGAGAAGTTTATCTCATTCTTAGGAGGTCTTCAGGACTGGGCGCTTCTAGAGCTCAGGAGACAAGGGGTGACTACTTACAGAGATGTCGTAGTAGCTGCGGATGCACTGTTAGACATGAGAGGTACCAGGTCTCATGCTGGGGGAATACCTTCTTCTACATCTTCTCATACCCGTGTGTCAGACATGGGTAAGAAGAAGTACGTCCCAAAACAAAAAGCCAAAGGAAAAACACCAGTTCCTCAGACTCATCAGAAGCCACCTGTGCACAAGAAGAAGAATGAGTCTAGTCCTAAGAGGAAGCTGGCGTGCTTTGTCTGCAATGACCCTCACATGATGAGGGATTGTCCTACAAAAAGAGCAGTAGCAGCGGTCCTTGCAGAGAAGGGGGACGCAGGGAAAGAAGATCAGCAGGGTTTTGCATCTGTCAACCCTTTAGTCATTGCAAATGTGTCAGTGAGATCTTCCCGGGTGGTAGGACACCCGGGTGGTAGGACCTGTATCTGTCAACCCTATGTTCCATCTACTGGGAACATTAGATTTGGTCTGATGCGTGAGTACCACGATACGGTGTGGGCAGGACACCCGGGTGGTAGGCGCATGTATGCACTTATTTGCAGTGCTTGGTACTGGCCGGGAATGAAGGAAGATATAGAGCACTATACGAAGACATGTCTTGTATGCCAGCAGGATAAGGTAGAAAGGAAGAAGGAAGCAGGGCTTCTACAGCCTTTACCTGTTCCTGAGAGACCTTTTGTTTCGTTATCCATGGACTTCATTACCCATTTTCCCAGAGTGGATGGGATGGGATCGGTATTCGTGGTGGTAGACCGATACTCAAAGTATGCTACTTTTGTTGCAGCACCAGAGGTGTGCACTGCTGAGACCACTGCTAGCTTGTTTATGACTCATGTGGTGAAGCACTTTGGCTTACCCAGAGAGATAATCAGTGATAGAGACCCGAGATTTACTAGAAAATTCTGGTCTTCTTTGTTTCAGAAGCTGGGTACAGACCTAAAGATGAGTACAGCATACCATCCACAGACAGATGGACAGACAGAGAGAGTTAATGCCCTACTGGAGGAATATCTTAGGCATTATGTCTCTGCCACACAGAAAAATTGGATTAGGCTACTAGATACTACACAGTTTGCCTATAATATTCAAAAGTCATCTGCTACTGGAAAAAGCCCTTTTGAGTTGGTGTTGGGGTGGCAACCACTGACACCTATGGATACATTGAATAGGGGCGCAGGGGGAAAATGCCAAGCAGCTATAGACTTTGTGCATGACAGATCCGAGCTATGGGAGGAAGCTCAGGATTCTCTGAGGGAGGCTAGAGATAGGATGAAGCTCTATGCCGACAGAGACAGGAGGCATGTGGAGTTTGAGGTAGGAGAGTGGGTCCTTCTCAAACTCACACCTCAGATGTGGAGGAAGACTGAAGCCAGGACATATCATAGAGGCCTTGTAAGGAGATATGAAGGTCCTTTCAAGATTATCAAGAGAGTTGGTCCAGTGTCTTACAGGCTAGATTTACCAGCATGGCTACAGTTCTATCCTACTTTCCACACTAGCCTTCTGAAGAAATACCATGGTGATGACAGGCATCCCGACCGTGGACAGGTGAGGAGACAACCTGCGAGGGGCAGAGTTGATTATGGAAAGAGACCCGTGAAGATTCTAGACCACAGGGTCTATGGTTCGGGTTCACCTGGAGGTCGACGTTCTGAGTTTCTTATTCAGTGGGCTGATGAAACTGAGGAGGATGCGACATGGGAGAAGACTGAGGATATAGCTCACTTTGAGGAGCTAGCTAGAGCGTACCAGGCACACATGGACTCGAGGGCGAGTGCCATCTCAGGTGGGGGAGAGTTGTGATGCCCTGGGTACTATGGGGTACTACCCCGCCTTTCCCATGGACTCATAGAGGTTATGAGTAGGGATTAAGGGGGTAAAATTGATGGAGCATACACATGCAAAAAGGTAAGGTTCATTGGAGGAGGATACATGAACCTTAGTGCATAATTTGAGCTTGTATAGAGGTGTACAAGCATATACAAAAAAATATGTCATGGGTGGGGTTTGAACCCAAGACCCATGGGAGAGCCAATACTTATGTTGCATGAGGGAACCAACCCAAGCGTGGGTCATTTGCTGAAAGAAGAGGAGGCGCATTCCACTTAAGGTCTTCTAAATGCATAAGGGTATTTTTGACAAAAGGCAAGACGATTTGGGGATCTCGATTGGAAGAAAGAACATTCGGCTTTGGAGGATTGGGAGAGAGGAACCGAAGCTTGGAGAGGGCGATTCTTCTTCATCCTTGCATCTTGGTGGCGATTGGCTTGAGGTGAGCTCACGCCATCTTCCTCCTTCCCATCCGGCTTGCTTGAGAGAGGAGCTCAAGCGTTCTTCCACACATCTTGCCTTGGCCGAGAGAGGAGTTCTCCATTGTTGTTGGCGTGAGCTTGGGGAAGCTCACGGCCCTTCATTCTATCTTGGTGGCGACTTGTTGGAGGAGTTCTTCACACTTGTTGGTGGCGGATTGAGTGAGGAGAGCTCAGCCCTCCACCACAGCCGAGAGTCTTACCTACTTGGAGCTTGTTTTGGGGCTGTTTGAGAGTGAGCTCAAGCCCCTTTCAGCTGAAGCCGAAGGTTATCTTGCTGTTCATTAGCATTTGGGGCGAGTGCAGCCCTAGTGTTTGTGGTATTACCCCTTTGGAGGAAAAGGGGACTGATTGGAGGAGAAGGGGGCTGACCGGCCACCACTTCCTTCCACCATTTGGGGGCAGCCTACCTGCTGTCCATTGGAGGAGCTTGGCGTCTTTGGGAGGCAAGGGCGCTGTTCATCATCTAAACCACCTAGAGGGGCGACTCTAGGGTGGTGCCTCAAGTGCTTGCACTTGAGGAGTATTCTTGGAGCTTGGAGAGAAGACCGGCCACCTTAGAGGAGTCGGAGGTTGATCTTCATCCACATCCAGCATTGCGTAGGAGTGGTATACATTCCTTCTTTGTGTTATTTACATTGCACTAGTATTGTGTAAGAACTTGTGTAGAACCCTTGTATGAACTCTATGCTATCTTGAGTAGTTGATAGGGTCTTTGCTTTTATCGATCGGTGTGATTATCGCTGTGTAGTTGTCGATACTTGTATTAGGGTTTGGGCATATGTCTAGTGCCCGTATTCTGTGAACTGCCAGCGATTGTGTGGATTATCATTTGCAGGGCGCTTAGGTTTAAGACTGTCATTAAGGGTGCATATGGGGTTGAGAAGCAACATGTGCTTGCCACCCGCCCCTTATTGACCTAGGTCTAGGGCTAGGAGAAGGCTAGGACTCAGTTCCATCAGAGCCAGCCCTGAGAGCGCAGAGGACCAGAGGAGTACTGATCTTGCTTGGGAGACGGTCTTGGATAGCTTCCGCAGATAGAGTGTTGGCTGGCAATTTACACAGAGGGTGTGTAAATTGCGCCATCACGCTCTGATACCACTCTGTCACGCCCCAATTTTTCGCTGTGTAAATTAGGGGTGATGACACGATTTACACAGTGTGTGTAAACCGATTAGCCTCACCCAATGCCACGCACTAATACGGAATCCTAAGAATAGCAACGTCCCCGCGCCGAACAAAATGTCTGCCCTCTCAACCCAAAAGGCACGACCCCGGATGGGTAAATCATGCGCTCTGCCTGAATGCACCTATGCTCTGTGGATCACTGTGCTGAACTCTGATGGTACTAAGCTCCAAGGCTGATCTCAGGATGATGATGATCTTAGCCTTCTCCTAGCCCTAGACCTACTTCAATGAGTGGCGGATGGGCAGCACATGTTGCTCCTCAACCCAATATGCACACTCAAGGACCGTCCTTATACTTAGAGCGCACTGTGAATGACACACACTCAATCACAGGCAATCACAGTAGTCGGGCACTAGACATATGCCCCAGATCCTAAGCAAGATATCCACCACTACACAGCAAGGAGGGAACGCCCTATCAGTTAGGTGCGCCCGCCCCTAATCACACACAAGCACCGGCCGGCCAAGCACCAAGACACAAGATATATCAATGTGAGGAAAATCCCTTCACAACCCAATTTGGGCTAAGGGATCAAAAACCTCACCCTACTCTACTCATCAGCATGTCTTATACAAACGTTTACAAGCCCTAACTAGAAAGCATGTAAATATACCTCCAAGGATCGACAAGACCTTTTTGGCCCAATTTGTGAAAGCCCAATTTGTGAAAGCTGCTTGTGCCTTCAATTGCTTGTGTTGCCTTCGGATTGTTGCCTCGGATCGGTTGAGCATTACTCCTTAGCTGGGAGAGTAGTGCACCGCACGGACACGAAGCACTAAAGAAAGTGCGTCCGTGACACCTGGGTCTCGGGTTCGAACCTCGCCTATGCCCCAGTGCATGAGTCCTTGTTATGCTCCCCTGGATCAGATGTGAGCTGTGCCACGAACACACACCTCATGTGCGCGCCTAGTGTCCTTTTTGGCAAGGCACCGCTTGTGCACTGTGTACTGTGTCGCGCTATGTTCCTGCATATCCCCCAGGCCATGCCCAAGGAAGACACCATGCGCCAATGGTCCATGTATCATAATAGAAACCTGCAAAGACATCCTAACACATGGTTAGTAATTTTTTCCTATCTCCTCTAAATAGACCCTCTTCTACCTCAGGCCTCACCCCAGTGAGTCTTTGCACCCTGCTTATAACCTCCGTGAGTCTGTAGAAGAGTATCAGGAACTTAAGCTAATTTCCTGATTTTAAAGGGATCAAAAATCGCTAATTTATACAAAGCCATCGATTTAAGATTTTAAAACAAGATAAATTGATTTAAGATTAGTATTTTTTATATATTCAATAGCAGGCAAGTGCACGGTGCCTGAGATTCCCAAGGGTCCTGCCCGGAAATTTTTGTCTGGAAAAAGCACCTCGCGAAGACTTATACGTCTCAAGAAGTCAAATCAGCGAGACAAGGGACGCCGACTCGCCGTAGCCTTTTTTCCTCCACTCGATTATTCACACTCCTTCACACTGAGGCAATTATTTAATCATTAATTGGCCCCACCTAATATTCCTTAAGAAATAAGAGCGAGAGAAGGAATCAAATTGTGAAGGTTTAATAATCATTGGCAGCGGAAAGTGTGTGCACCGGAGACTAACGTACACGGCGACTTTGCAATTATTCAGTTGACAAAGCGATTCGATCCAATCGAATCGAAATGGATCGATTATTTTATGTGGTGGGTTAGGTCAGCCTTCACCAATCCGGTTCATTGCTCCTCTCGACCCATTAGGTTCAGCCGATCCATTGACCATCAGATTTATTATATTTTTTTTATCCTTTTTACTATGAATTCTATTCAATAAAACGTAGCATGATTTGTATTTACTAAAGAGGATAAAAAACTAATGGTAAAAAAAGAAAGAAAAATTGGTGGAAAAAAATTTGTGTTTATCTATAAAAAAAAAAGAAAAAAAATAGATTGATTTACCATATATAATTAAAAAGGTATTATCATATATAATTAAAAATATAAAACACATACTAATATAAAACACAAATACAAATATTTCAACAAAATCATGTTTCACAATTAATAAAATGGAATCAATATGAAAAATAAGTTTGACTTACCACAGCAACACATATCCATAACAATTTGGTGATGTGTGTGGATTTATATCTAGAAAAAGATTAATGGTGTATAAAAAAATATTAATAGCATCTTCAATTTAGTCCGTCTTTGTTATTTATTCAAGTAAAATAAATTTTAAAAATTGATAATAAAAAAGGACTATGGCAGTAAAAGAGTGAAAAAAAAAAAGCTTTGAAGGGTGACGAAGGCTGCGTTGGCCTTTACAGGTCGCACGGGCCGTGGGTCAAAAAAGGACACGTGGGAACGCCCCACGCCACAAATTATTTTTCAGTCTGCCCCACGTGCCCCGTAATGTGAGAGCGCAAGTTGCATGGGTGCAGCCTGCCCTGCATGCCCTGTAAAGCCAAATACACCCGAAAAGGGTAGCTCAATGATAAAAGAGGCTTGACGACAAAAGGGAAGGCTCGACCAATAGCAACGACGATGAAACAGTGACAACGGTAAAAGAGAAAGCATGCATGGTAAAGCACATTTAACAAGTAAAACCTCTCTTAGTAAACAGAAAATATCTTAATTATATATATATATATTTTTTTTTTTTTATCTGTCCAGATAAATAACAAAAAAATTTACTTTTTTATCCTTTCTTTTATGTTTTTTTCTCACCTAGTAAATAGGTTAAGAAAACCTTTCTGGATGAGTCTATTTAATAAAAAAAATGCACGGGCGCTGGAATCTGCCCAGAAGGGAAAGAAAACACCTGCAAAACGATCGCCTGATTTTGACGCGCACTGTGAAAGGCATTATATATAGCGCGCTCTTTTTCTAAGATCTATGCCTTATTGGAACTTCACACATGAGAAAGTTTCCTCTAATTTAACAGCACTGCATGCACAGTATCCTTCCCAGCAAGGTCCCGCTGCATGCTTTGAATTGACACGGAGGTCCTTTTATTTTCTATTTCCCTTTTTTTCTTATAAAAAAGGTCACATCGGAGACCTTCAATTATATCAATTTTATTACTTGCTCGAGTATGAAATTGGGTTAATTTAGCCGCTTCTACCATTGTAGTAAAAATTATAAGAAATCAAAATAATTACTTGCATAGCTATTAAAAATCTACCAATTATATCGATTTCGTGACGGATTCCTATCATTAATACTTTGCCTTTTAGCAAAAGGCTACGTAAAATTTTTTTTTACTTGCTAATGAATGCTCTGAATTGGGTGGAAGACTTTTGGGTGGCTAAGTAAAAATTTGAAATCATAATGGCAATTATATTTAAAAGAAAATTATATGAAAAATATTAAAAATAAATCAATAAGAACAAAAGTTAAATATAGAAAATGAAATTTTAAAAACCAGTAAAAGTTGAAAAAATTCATCAAATTTATTTTTTTTTAAAAAAAATAAAATTAATAAAATTTGAAATAGTTGACTTAATTATCTAAATTTTAAACATAACATAGGCTTGTACAATTTTTAAATACATAAATGTATAATAATTAAATTTTAGAAATTTGGTTTGGATATATTTTAAAAATATACCTGTTATTATACATGAATATTCGTGTTGATACAGTATACATTATTACTTTAGATGAAATATTTTTAAATTATAAATTCTATGTGCAAATTTTATGGCGTGTAATATTATACTTTGGAAAAAACTACATGATTTTCACCATAATCAGATTACGGACCCCGTTTTCATAACTTGCCTCAGGAGTCAGGCCTGCCTGAATACCTGATTGGTTCTCTCTCTTCCTATCCCTTTTTTTTTCCTCATATACTTCTATTTCGAATAATATTCATACTGTTACGGGAAAAATAAAAAAAAAATAAAGGGAAAAACGAAGCTAAGAATTGGAGAGTCAATTTATTAGAGAGATTAAGAGAGTAGGTCATGGGGCATAGCGAGAGAAGCAGACATGGAGGAGGAGGTAGAGGGGGACGAGTTCCACCGAGTAGCCTCAACAGCAGTGGCGCCAACAGCAGTTGAAGCAGCTCCGGGTACAGACACTTCGGCGGCGGCGTCCACCGCCACCCATAACACAAACATAAGCAGCTACGGCAGGGGAACAACAGCGGGCCGACGCCGTTCGACCTGGTCCCCTAGCTTCCAGAGCCACGCGGGCCCCCCTGGCCCCGGAGGCCCCTTCATGGGCTCCATCCTCTCCGGCAGCGGCGTCTGTCTTGACTCCGCCCTCGGCATCTCCATCTCGGCCTCCAAGTCCGAGCAATCAGCCTCCGTTCCTGCTCCTGCTCCTGCCGCAGCCGGCCCTTCTTCCTTCCCCGCCGACGCCTCCAAGAAGCTGGCCGCCCCGGGCAAGCGCTCCTCCAAGGACCGCCACACCAAGGTCGACGGCCGCGGGCGCCGGATCCGCATGCCAGCCATGTGTGCCGCGCGCGTCTTCCAGCTCACACGCGAGCTCGGACACAAGACCGACGGGGAGACCATCGAGTGGCTGCTGCAGCAGGCCGAACCAGCCATCATCGCCGCCACTGGAACCGGTACCATCCCTGCCAACTTTTCCTCACTCAACATCTCGCTTCGAAGCAGCGGATCCTCGCTCTCCGCCCCAGCCTCCAAGTCCAGCCCGCTTTCCTTCCAAACCCTCGCCGTCGCGCAGCACCGCGCCGACTACGAGCAGCTCCCTGACCCCGGAATCTCCCACGCCGCCGCAATGCTTGGGTTTCACCAGCTGCACCACCAGTACGAACTCTCAGCCGATCAGATCGGCGAAGGGTTACAATCCGCAGCAGGCGGTGGCGGAGGCGAAGGCGGGGGCGATCTGACCGACACCTATTTCAGGAAACGCTACAGGGAGGACCTCTTCAAAGACGAGCAGCACAACCCGTCACATCAGCAGCAGCAAGAGGGCAGAGGCGGCGTGGGCCCGTCCTCCCCTTCCTCCGCCTCTAAGTCCATAAGGTCTGGCGGCAGGCTCCAATTGGAGCAACGGGAAGGACTGACAAGGCCCCCGAGCATCCTCCCCGCGGCGGCAATGTGGGCGGTCGCGCCCAACAGCAGTGCCGGCGGAACGTTCTGGATGCTTCCCGTCACTGCAGGGTCGGCTCCACCTGCCGTGGCAGCGGCCACCGCGCCATCGGAGCCATCCATCTGGACCTTCCCTGCCGTGGCCGGGCAGTTCCGCGCAGGGTTCGGCGGCGGGAGCACCCTCCAAGCGCCGCTCCAGTTCGTGTCCCGGCTAAACGTAGCGGGCGGCGCCGAGCTCCAAGGCGGCCGCGCTCTGCCGCTGGGGTCGATGGTCCTGCAGCAGCCAGGGCTGGGGGCCACGGCGGAGACTAATCTGGGGATGCTCGCGGCGCTTAATGCCTATAACAGAGGGGCCGCTGGTTTGAGCGTGGGTTCTGAGCAGCACGCTCGTGGAGGAATGGATCGGCATCACCATGCCCATACTCAATCTGCAGACAGCGGAGAGGACGAGCAAACCAATTCAAAGTAGCAGGATCGAAGAGGAGTCAGCAGTGTGCTTAAAGATAAAAACTTTCCTCTATTCTCTGTTCAGTGAAATTGGATATCTTTAGCATCCATCCAATTCGAGTGGGAGCTCTGAATTAGTGGACAGTGTTCTTTGAGCTGGTGAAGGAGAGTACTCGATCCGCCATCGATTGCTTCTTTTTCTTTTCTTTTTTCTTTTCCTTCATTTCTTCTCTATCACTTCTGCTTGATTGTTGAGAGGTGAAGAATCATGAAGCTTTACTTGTGGGTCCAAATGGCCAGCTAAGGGTGGGGGGACAAAGATTTGTATAGCTAGGGATCCAATTCGTCTGCCTAGTGATAATTCTTTGTTATTTGTTTAATGAGAAAGAGAGAGAATGGCTTCTCTACCTCCTCAAATCCTGCCGCGATATAATGGTGCCTGTTTTCCATTTTCACGTAGAATGGGGTCTCCATCCCCCATTGTTACGCTTTTTGCTCACAGCAGTATGGAATTGATTTGCGTTGCTGCTCGGCGATAAAAAAAAATGACGGGCTTTCGCTGTCATATGGCTAAAAGGAGGCAAACATCCTTTATCTCCATGGGCAGCGATCAACGCAGACTAATCCTAAACGACCAAGTCCTAAATTGTCATTTACTATAAGGAACTTACGTTGGCGCTGGTACTGTGCCCGCCACTGGCGCATTACGGCCTCGGAGTCCGTGTTTGCCGTCGCCTTCGTGATCTGTGCATTCCAGCGAAAAGTGCTTAGCGTCTTGAGTTTTGCTGGAGGGACATGTCCTGCGCAAGCAATAAGGGCTCGGGGAAAGGAGTGATGGAGAAACAGCAGCCAATAGGATGGCAGGGATGCGCTGCGCTTGCGACAACACGGATGCGGAGAAGTCAGCCGAGGATGATGCGCGTGCAGGCTGGTTGTATTGCAAATTTGCAATAGCCCCAAAAAATCATAAAATTATTTTTAATTTGCTTGTTTTGTGTTTATGATGTTTAGGATTTTTTATATATATATAATAAATTATAAATGGCTTTCATCGTTGGGAGCGTGGTCACGGAGGCAACAGAACATGCATGCGGAAGATTTGAACCGAAATGTAACAGAGGACGGTAGAAGAATGCCTTTCGCGTCCCTGCAGCTTTGCTCGCCCATCAAAGCTATCATCAGTGGCCGTACATCTTCGATCAGGATCGTACGCAGGAGGACACGTGGGGCGGGACAGTGCTCCTCCGACACCTCTCATCATGTTGTCACCGCCCAACCCAGGAGAGATTCCTCTCTCTCTCTCTCTGCCTTTATTGCTGCAACGTGGCTCGCGCGTACGTGCCACTGTGCGAGCTCGAACTCGAAGAGGGGTGGTGGAGGAGAAACTGGCTCTGCCAAATCTGGATTGCGATTTCAAAGTGGTGGAGCGTGGGGACTCTACGCGCGTTCAAGATTTGGTGGGCTCTGCTCTGCAGGGAACATACACTGCTGTCCCTTGAATGATGGCCCAAGAGAAAAAAAATCCGTTGTTTTATTAATTCGGCTAAAAAGTCAATCCATTTCAAACATTCAAGTATGGGTTATTTTGAGATATATATACTGGAGAATAAGAATATTGTATAGTTAAGAGATCTGTCCCATTCATAAGCTCATGATGTGTGAGTGACCACTTCTCTTTAATCAAATTGGGATAAAAGCATATTGTGTGCTAATTTGAGATTATCAGCCGTGGATGGGAAAAAAATTTTAAGCACGACGCTGATGTTATGCAGAAAAAAAAATTTTAAAGTAGCAATCAAATTAAAATATATTTTTATTTTCATATTCATAAAAAGTATATGAGTGAACTCACTTAAAAAAGTTACTCCATTGTTTGAGAGAAGCGTATAAACTTTCAATCCTAACCAAGTGTTCCTGATTTAGATCAGCTGAGGAAAAAACAATAAACATGGCCTTTGTCTCATGATAGTGTTGTGGGGTCATGCAGTATCACTGTTACTGATGTCACTAGCTACATTATTACAGATAAAGCATTCCTGACAGCGGCTCACCAGATAGCTATCAGCGCAGATGCTCCGAATCTACTTCATCAACAAAATGACATATTATATTGTCACGATACGAACATCAAACACCATCTTTTAGTTAGCTGCGCTGTCACTATTAGCAGACAATATAATATGTCATAATAGTGACAGAGGTATTTTTAATTATTAAAGTAAAATGACATATTATATTGTCACGATACGAACATCAAACACCATCTTTTTAATTATTAAAGTAAAAGGAGCCTCACAATAGTCCAGAATAATTTGCGGTTGCAACAATTGTTGCACTAGTCAGGAACCTACTCTGACCTAAGAATTGGACTGCAACTGGCGGCCTCAGGAAGATATACTGACCTTTTTTTTTTCTGTCTTCTCTATTGCTTTTTGTAACGTAGATAGAGACGCCAATGCACTTATCATCCCCATATGCATCTCCTGGAACTAGGGCAACCTGAAAAACCATAACTAAAATTAGAAAAAAAATATAAACTTATAAATTCATCCTTGATTAAGAGGCAAATTGGATCCATCTCAAATGGCCCTTCTCCGATAAGAACCTGCACTAGAGATTCTGAATTATGAATGTTGCCAAAGCCTTAAACCACATAGCTGAAGTCAACTAGAAAGCACCCGGCAAATGCAGTAACATCCTTGCTTAAATGAAAAAACAGTTGGCAGGACAAGAAAAACAAGGCCACAAGATTTCTGCTTCCTGAAGTTCTTATATCTTACGCCCTTGATTCCCGTAGAACTATTGATCAAGAAATTTCGGCTCTCTTGGAATGCTTTCGTCATTGTGGCTATTGCTTCACCACCAGCATAGCCAAGTTTCAAGCCAAGTCCAGCTTTCTGGGGCATGCTACTAGCCTCTGATGTTAGAGTGGAGTGAACATAGTAAGGCGTCAGTAATTAGGAAATAAACCTTGACATTTTATGCTTAGCGCAAAACATAAGACATACATTTACAGCACATCAGCATTTTCTACCCATCCATTGTAAACATCAGATTAGTGTTTTGAGTATGTACTAGCCAGAGCAAATAAAAGGAAACAGCAGATAGAACAGTAGCAGAGCGGGCATGGCAAATGGACCCAGCGGGAAATGCCAAACAACTACATTAATAAACTATTCCCAATAAACTTATGTTGATTAGGGCACTTTGACAGGTGTTATAGTTTATTTTCTATTTGCAGCAAACTAGATAATCAGATTTCTGAAATTTTCAAGCAGGTAACCACAGATAGAACATCACATACAGCTCGTATCCTTCTTAAAAGTTACAGTTTAAATTTAGAATAATTCTAAATGCCTCAGACCAGCCCATTTTAACAAAACACAATGTTCTTGTGCCCTTACCGTGCTACTTCACCACCATACTGAGACAACCTGAACAAGCAACCAATGAAATTTTCATAAATAACACCAAGAACCTGTTCCCCAAGCTGATTTTGTATATCTTTTGGACCCCAATCAGCACCAGTTTGAGGAGCTGAATAAAGCATAACCATAGTATAGATTGGACTATGCTTGCTTTGTGTTAAACAATAATCATGAAAATCTATCATATCAGGCCATCCCCTGAGAAACAACCCTGTCAATTCTCAAAGATGGACTTTTATGTTCAGACCAGAGCCATTGTTTACTAAAACATAGTGTGTCCTTAGCTAACTTGTTTATACAGTAGTCATGTGATGGCTGTTTGTCGCATGGTCACCTTTGTGTCAAATGAATGCAGAATATAGACAAAATAAACAGTCATATGTCAACATAATTAATTAATGCATATTTGTGCGGTGATGATAACCCTAATAAGTAAACACTTTGAAACTTCTATCACGGGAATATTATCCACATAAAGCAGATATCTATTGAATGTTATAAATGCACAACTTGATTATGGCGCATGAAGTGCCCAGGTATCATTTTTCTTTATTGCTAATAAATTAACGCGATATAACAAGGAATTTGAAAGGACAGTTAATCTGACTCTGGATCATTCCTCGATCTGAGAGGAACTGTTTACGACATGTGCAAGCCAATACACCAACCATTGATTGCAAAAAGCCTGTCAAAGGAGAAAAAGAAAAATAATCTGTTGCTGATCAATTTAATGTAAAATCTTCATACAGTGCAATCATGTATACTCCGAAAATTTCCAGAGAAGAATCCTAATAATTCTTGTTATTCATAAAACGTATTACAACCCTATAGATTAAGGACACTGGGGACAAGAATCCCATAAAATTAGGAAACTAATCAAAACCAACTATGGAAACTAAAAACCTGGAAAATAACTCCAAAGAAAATCAAAAATTAGTTCTGATTGTCTATTCCTAAATTACAAAACATAGCATAAATTAAGGTTTATAAAACTGATGCATACCAAGTGGTACGAACGTCCGACTAGGTCAATACCATATATATATATATATAGGTATATGTATGTGTATATGTATATGTGTACATATATAAATTTAAAACTAGTTGGCCCGGATTGAATTTTTAAACCTTGATATAAATGATTCCTAAACATAAAACTCAAATAATTCAACATTCCCCTCAAGCTAGGCAAGATGTTAATCGTGCTAAGAGTAGTAGAACTCAATTCATCATAGTTCTTCCTTGGTAAAGCCTTAGTGAAGATGTCCACAGTTTACTGGCTGGTAAGCATGTCAATAATGTTGATAATCTTATTCTCTATTTTCCCTTTAATTAACTGGCAATCTATCTCAATATGCCTCATGATGGGATGGAATTTTTTGGCAGTAGCAACTTGATTGTTACAAAATACCTTTACTGGAGTTGAGTTCCCTATTTTTAATTCATCCATAAGAGGCATTAACCACATTTCTTCACAAACGCCAAGTGTCATAGCCATGAACTCTCCCTCCACACTGCTACTAGACACAAAAGTTTGTTTTTTTACTTCTTCAGATTACGAAATTCCACGATTATCAGTAACAGAACCAGCTCAATTTGCATTCTAGGATACTTAATATCCCTTGTGTGGCCTTTCCAAAGTATAGCCCACTTCCAAGAGTCATTTTCAAGTATCTCAAGATATGCTTCACAGCCCCTAGATGTCCCTCAGTTAGTTCATTCATAAACTGACCACACTCAGCAAAACCAATATTAGGTCTGGCGTGTGTAAGTAAGAACAGTTTCCCATAAGTCTCTGATCTTGTCCCTAATCCACAAGACGACTGTTTCTTCCTGCTCCAAATATGATACTCGAGTCCATATGAGTGTCAGCTGATTTGTGCCCAAGCATATCTAGTCTCCAAAAGTAGATCCATGAAACGATTTACAAAGTCTACAAATTTTGTTCATATTCGATTCTATCTCAAAGCCTAGTGGTGTATGTGTATCCATGTGCCTTTCATCTCTATTTAGAAAAGCATTTTTTACATCTAGTTGATAAAGGGGCCAATTCAGATTAGACGCCAAAGAAGTGCACGAATGGTAGTTAACTTGGAAACAGGGGCAAAATTTTCTTGATAATCAACACTGTAGAACTGAGTAAACCCTCAAGCAACTAATTGAGCCTTAAACCTATCGACATTTATATCAGCTTTGTACTTAACAGTAAAGATTCACCTACACGCCACTGATATTTCTTCCCTTGTAGTGGTTCAGAAAATTCCCAAATTCCAGTATTTTTTTGTTGTAATGCTCTCAACTCTCAAGTTTCATCTCCTCCAACACAGCCATTCTCCATTCTGGAAATCTCATTGCTTCTTAAATTGAGTTAGAAACATGACTTCTTCCGTACAAGCAACAAATGCTTGGAATTTGGTGACAGCCCCATGTGTGAGAAAATTACATAAAAGGTGACTAATGCACGATCGGATTCCTTTCCTCAATGCAATAGGACGCTCATCAACCAAGGGATCATGCAAAAAATCAAAATATCTTCAGAGATTATTATGTTATCTAGAAGAGAATGAGAAACTTCATTCAGATTAGATTCAGGGCTCCACTCTAATACTGCACGATGCCTCTATATCCTCTTCGATTATTTTTCTTCCTTGAAGAGACAATAAACTCACCATTCTTAGCAAGTTTTGGGCATTGAACAGGGGCAGAATCCAGTGTACCAAACTCTGGAATACATGAACAGGAATAGTGTTGAACTGTGGCAGTTTTCCTAGGGGAATATGACTTGAGAAATGGACATTGATAGGATCACAGGCGTTTGTATGACTTGTGGAAGGATAAGTAGTAATGGGCTACGGTGTGGTGACACTAGAATCACAAATTTGATCCCAAAACCGTTATTATCTCCCATTCTCCCTCTCAATGCCAGTTTTGGAGTAGAAGGGCAATTTTCAAAGAATGTGACATCCACAGAGGTAACGTTTTGCTGTAGGAGAATAGGACTTGTAACCTTCCTGGCTCGGAAGCCTAATATCAGATTTATTGTAGCAGATCGGTCTAAGACTAGACCGGTATATTGATTCGAACTAATTTCTCAAACCATGGTATGGATCAAGGTTTGAAAATTTCGGTCTCAACCAGACAAAAATTTTGATTTGTACTGGTCTGAGATCAGACCGGTTTTACTAAAGCACTATATTAGTATAGTCAATATCCAACACTGGCAGCAAACATGTCCGAGACAAAACCGGTACACCAGTTTGTATCGATTTTTCAAACATTGGTGTGGATGATATGGTCCAATTGTGAGGAAAGGAAAGGGTTTTCGGATTGGCTTCCCCCGAGTGTATGGGATACATTTGTAGAGAACATGAGTGAACAAGCAACTTCAAGCATATGTAAAATTTTCCTTTGCATAACTATGTTGTGGAGGAACATAGACTTTGGTGAATTATGCTTTGATTGTTTCCCAAGATAATGTTTGAAATATTCTCTAGCATTATTAGTTATAAGCCCTTGGATTTTGGTATAAGATTGAATTTGATTTATGTTGTGTAACTTGTGAAAAAAATCCCCAAGTTTTGTTTTTTTTTTTCATGGGCCCATGTAATTATAGTGTGGTCATCTACAAACAACACAAACCATGGAGTTCACAAAATATGTTTGAGTAGTGACGACCCTCAAACAACTATGAAAAACAGAAAATGGATCTATTATCTGTAAGGCTAAACAGTATAAGAATTATGAGTACACGCTCTTTAAGATAGCTAAAATAATTGTACTGTAATCATTGGAAAATAAACTAAAAAATAGGGCTTTTAGACTTTGGATTTGGTTGGATACACGATGTCATATGACGTTTTCTGTAATATCTTCACCTTAAAGGATATAGAATCCCAAGCACATCTTAGCATTACCAATCGCCTTCCCCAAGCTCAATTACTGAAATGAACCGTATTGGAATAAAATTTAGTAACACAACTAAGCTCATGGGTAATTTTACTAACTGACAGTAAATTACAGTCCAAATTAGGGACATGGAGCACAAAAGTTCAAGATAATATCCTTATACAAGAATACTGAGCCTTCTCCAATCACTCTTGAGAAGAACCATCCGCACTTCTAACGAAGACATTTTTATGGCAAGGGCTATAATTTGGAATACCTTAGAGTCTCCAATCATATGATCTGAGACTCCCAAGTCAATGATCCAAGCACAGTTTATTCCCCGAGTGGCTGAAAGGTGTATCAGAAATTACCTTATGAGCCATAGTTCCAGTCATGGCTCTATCTGATCGCTGGCAGTCCCTCGTAAGGATATTGACATATTGTCCCTACATATCTCCTTGTTGCAGATCATGTAGAAAACTTTCCGTTACAATAACTCAGATGAATTGTTAAATTTGGAGTAGGTTTGCTCGATTTAATCCCAGGTTTGTTCTGCTGTGTTTACAATAGAGTTCTTAACGTAGACGCAGAGAGGTTGGTGAATATTGGGCAGATGATGCAGAAAACGGAAACGACGATGGCATGGAAGAGAAGAAGAGGAGAAGAAGAGGGGGAGGAGACGATGAAAAAAATTACATAACAGAATCTGCTATGAAAATCGATCCTGAAATCACGACAAAAACATCGAGCAGGAATTTGATTTGAGCAACGGTGATAAAGCACAGAGAATTAGCAAACTACATAAATTACATAAATGATTCGCACAAATCCTCAGATTGAATGGAAAACTCACCAGGGAGGAGAAGCCAATTCTTATTCCACGCTTGAGCAGGACCCATTACCTCGTGCAGACCATCAACAACTCCGCATATTTGTCTTATTACAATCAAGGAGCGAGACATCCCCTCCAAATTTCCTTCAAGATTACAACAAGAAACAAATGAAATAAAAGGTAGGACGCTGCCAAGACTAAATTCCACAGTGCAGGAATCCAGCTTGCAATTGAAGAAGGAGATGCTGCCTAGCGATGAACACTAGCAACAACTATGCTCGAACCGAAAATCTTTTATGGAAGAGAAGATCTCATAGAGGAAACTGAGCAGTGAGGAGGGACGATTCACCTCCAGCCAAGAGACCAAGCTGGGACAATTCACCAGCACAAAGAAAATGCAAAAAAGCTGAAAGAAACTAGAAAAAAACATCAGGAACTTCATCCAGAATGATTGTTTGCATTTCCAGCATTGAAGGCTCTTATTTATAAAGCAAAACGGGAATCTTGATTAGTTACAGGGAGAAACAAATTAAGAATTAAAGAAATGATTTAAAAGAAAACAAGGTCGAGTAGTTACAATTACTTATTCGATTTAACCCGAGCTGGCGAAAGTGCTTGGGCTGGTGGAGGAGCCTAGGCTGGAGGCCATGCATGGGCTTGCAAATGGACATGGGCTGGGCAGAGCTTCTGGCCGGGCTGAAGAGAACAGAGATACCGCTTGGGGCATCGTCAATGTCGCTTGGATCGCCGGAGGTTAGTGCCAGGTGGTGGGTCTCCGTCAACCCTCCCTTGGTGGGAGGAATTCTCTTCTGGAGAAGAGAATTGTTGGTAGTCATTTAGCTGCTTTGGGGCAATCATTTGTGCTTCGTCTTCGGTCAACTAGGTGTCTTCGATTACATGTTGATCGTTCCATCGGGCTAAGTAGCGTTGCTTAGGGCCCTCTTTTGGATTTGTTCCAGCTAAGAGTTGAGAGGTGATTCTCCATCAAGTATGGGTTGATAATAAGGTAGTAGATCTTGAATGTTAAAAGTGGTACCGATCCCCATGGTGACAGGAATATCCAAAGTATATGCGTTGTCTCTAATTTTTTGCATGATGGTATAAGACCCCATACTCTTGGCGTGTAATTTCGAATTGGCTCCCATCCCAAACCTTTCAGGCCTGAGTCTCACCGTTACTTTCTCTCCCTCACTATAAATATGTGGCCTATGATGCAAGTTAGCTGCATCTTAGTATCTACTGTTGCTCAGATAGATCTTTCGATGAATTTCGTTATGCAATTCAGCAAGGTGTTGTGCAAAAGAGAGAGCAGACTCAGAAGGACGAGGTATGGCAGAGATCGGGTGTAAGCCAATTGGTTTTCTAGGTTGGTGACCTATTACTACTTGGAAAGGACTGAGCCCTGTAGATCTGTTGATAGCACTGTTATAAACAAATTCAGCGATAGGTAAGACAGCATCCCAGCTAATTCGATGTTCAGCCATGAGACAACGTAAGAGATTCCCTAGGCTTTGATGCCTTGCATTTTAGTAGTAATTTTCATAGTTATTTCATGCTAATTCTAGGCTTATTTTAATACTTTCATACCCTTTTTAGGCTAAATTACTTGATATCTTCGGAATCTTCACTTTTTGGCACTTTTATGGAATTCCAGGTAAAAACGTCCTTTTTCGACATATTTTGAAGATTCTAAGGCCATAGAACGATTCCTTATATGAAGACAAGGTCACACGTCAAATTTGGGCTTAAACGGAGTTAGCATGAAAAATACGGCCAGGTGAACCCTCCAGATTCTTCGCCAGGCTGCAGGAAACTTACAGAGAGAATCACGGCCGGGTGAACCCCATCCGGTCGCCAGCCAACAGAATTCGCAGAAAGCTTCACAGCCAGGTGAACCCCACCAGGTTCACCGGATTTCTTGAAAACTTCAACCAGAATCACTCCAGAGAAAAGCACGACCGAGTGAACCCCACGGGGTGCACCGCGCTTCTATTCGCCAAAATTTACAGGAAGAATCACGGGCAGGTGAACCCGGCGGGGTTCACCCGTGATTCTAACCCAGTCACGCGCGAGTCCGACCTTGACTCAGTTTTCCCTTGATTTCTCACTCGTTTGGAGTCCAAATTTAGCAAGTGAGGTGTCTATGGAAAGCTCTTTCAGAGGCGAACAGATGGAATATAAAAGCCCCAATTTTTATGCCCTAAGAAGAGAGTATTCATGCGAAGAAGCGGCGCGGGAGGAAGAACACGACAACAGAGGCGACTTTTGGAGATATTCGAAGATTGAGACACACGATCATCAGGATTCCTTCGGTTCATCGTCTCCTTCCCTCAACTTCGTTTTCTTATACTTTTCATTTCATTAAAAGAGAGATTTTGAGCGTTTCAATGACGATTGTAGCGTAAACCCTATTCCAGGGCTTGGTGGAAACCCTTTAATGATTGTAATTGCAAACTTTGTATCTATTTATGTTGTTTGGTATGAATTGTGAGCATATTTTACTTTGACGTATTTATTTCGTGGTTTTACCTTGGACGAGTGATTTCGCGTGTTAGCCGTTACGATTCATATCGAGAGAAGGATCGTAAGGGTCGAACCTCTGAGTAAAACTTGGGAGACCTCGACACGAGAGTGCTTGGTCTTCGCTCGAGGATTTCATAGTCTACCATAGAACTCATTGGGTTCGTCTTAGAACGATCCACCGCGAGAGTAGGAGGTCAGTCTAAAACGAACACCGGGGTGTATCACTCGAGAGATGGCACCTCGTACCCTAGGGTTAGACTCCTTGTGCAAAACCAATAAACCAAATAACTAATATCTTTCTTGTGCGATTAAGATTATCATCGTGGTGGAAGCCGTAGCCCTGAATTCTCTCTTATATCTTTTCTCTACCGAAGTAGTTGAACTTGTTTGTTTTCGATTTCCGTCTTCAAAAACCCACGTTTCGATTCGCCTAGTTATTAGGACTCGGACTTTCTAGTACTCAACCTTGTTCCCTGTGGGATTCGACATCTTTTATATTACTTCGACATATCCGTGCACTTGCGGACCGTGTCAAGTTTTTGGCGCCGTTGCCGGGGAATCAACGGTTGATATTAGTATACTTCCGAGAATTGGTAGAGTAGGCCTTAGGTTAGATTTTTCTTACTGCACTGTTATTTTCTTTTTCCTTTTATTTACTTGCCGTCTTAGAACTTTATATTTCTGACTGACCATTTTATGCGAAGAAGTTCTAGGGCAGGTACATTCTTTGACATTGATCCAGAGATCAAGCGCACATTCAAGACAAGAAGGAAGCAAAATCAAATTTTGAAGAAAGAAATCATGAACCATCCAGGGGGGACAATCAGATGAAACACATTCAACTTGATGTGAACAATGACCGAGTACAACAACCAATGGGCAACAACTATAACAACAGGACATTGAAAGATTACTCGACACCTTACACTTACGATTTTCAATCAGGAATTGCTAGGCCCGTTGTTGAGGCCAACAACTTCGAAATAAAACTTGTTCTTCTTTCTATGGTGCAACAAAACCAATTTGGTGGTTCTCCTCTTGAGGACCCCAACATGCACCTCTTTATTTTTCTAGAATATTGAGACATGTTGAAAATTAATGGAGTGTCTGCTGATGCTATCAGGTTGCGACTATTTCCCTTCTCTCTGAGGGATAGGGCGAGAGTTTGGCTGCACACACTACCTGCTGCTTCGATAAGAACATGAGCAGAGCTTTCACAAGCCTTTTTCTATAAGTACTTCCCTCCATCAAAGACAATCCAATTGTGAAATCAGATAACTAGCTTCATGCAAAAGGATGGAGAGTCTCTATATAAAGCTTGGGAGAGGTTTAAGGAGCTCCAAAGGATGTGTCCACATCACGGTGTTGAGACTTGGGTTTTAATTCAAACGTTATACAGCGGTTTGGATTACAACATGAGACTTACAGTGGACGCTGCAGTAGGAGGCGCTTTGATGAATAAGAGAGTTGAATATGCAATGAACCTTCTCGAGGATATGGCGATTAACCATCACCAATGGACATCTGAGAGAGGTACTTCTACCAAGAAGTCAGGTAAGTATGACCTAGACTCTCTTACTGCACTCACGGCTAAGGTTGATAATCTGACTAGAAAGCTTGATTCTTAGTCTGTTAATTCTATGGATGTTAACGCTATTTCTTGTGAGGTCTGTGGAGTTGTAGGTCATGCAGGGGCAGATTGTTAGGCGGGAGATGGACAGATGGCTGCGGCTCATTCTGAGCAATTGAATGCAGTTGAAAATTTCAACCAAAACAATAACTCTTATTCCAACTACTACAATCCAGGATGGCGCAACCACCCAAATTTCTCTTACCGGACAACTCAGCCAATTCAGCCTGGACAAGTTCCACCACAGCAGACCCAGCCCCCACAAGGAAACTTTAGGCAACCCCAACAGAACAATTTTAGACCACCAGGATTCCAGGCCATAAACTATAATGCACCGCCACCACCACAACAACAGCCAAGGCCGAACAATGATTCAAATCTGGGCAAGCAACTTGAAGGACTCACAGACATGATGAAGATGATGATGACAAGGATGGACTCCCTGGAAACACACAATAAGATGCTAGAAAGTCAGTTAGCCCAGCAAGCTAGCTCATCTTCGAGAGTAGCAGGGAAGCTACCATCCCAACCAGAAGTAAACCCGAGGGAGCATTGCAATACAATCTCCACTCATAGCGGCAAGCAACTGGAAGATCCAAAGATGCCGACCGATGATAGAAGAGATGAAGTGATACCGGAACTAGTGGAACCGCATTCAGACGTAACACCGGTAGCACCTGAGCCAGTTGAAGAGGAGCGGCCCTATGTGGGACCGCCTGCATATAAACCACCGATTCCCTTTCCACAGAGGCTTGTCAAGGCTAAATTGGACAAGCAGTTTGGTAAGTTTCTAGAGGTTTTAAAGAAACTTTATATTAACATCCCTTTCGCTGATACTCTTTTACAGATGCCGACTTATGCAAAATTTCTGAAAGATATCTTATCAAACAAGAGGAAGCTAGAAGATCAAGGGACCGTTGCACTTACTGAGGAGTGTAGCGCCATCATCCAGAACAAGCTCCCTCAGAAGCTGAAAGACCCAGGCAGTTTTTCCATACCATGCCAGATTGGGGAGATGTCTTTTCAGAGAGCTTTGTGCGATCTAAGAGCAAGCGTTAGCCTCATGTCACTATCACTCTGTAAAAGGCTAGATTTAGGAGATTTGCAACCAACTAATATTTCCATACAGCTTGCAGACAGATCTGTACGCCACCCAGTTGGTATTTTAGAGGAAGTACCTGTTAAAGTAGGAGATTACTTTATTCCTGCTGATTTTATTGTCTTAGAAATTGACGAGGATGACAGACTCCCTATCATTTTGGGGAGACCTTTTCTTGCCACTGCAGGCGCTGTCATGGATGTCAAGAATGGGAAACTATCTTTAAACATTTGTGGCAACGTTATTCAATTTGATTTAACTGATACCTTGAAAAAACCTTCTCTTGCAAGTACATGCTGCAGTATTGACGTTGTGGAGGAAGTTATACAAAATGATGAGCCGCCCGGGACAAAAGTGGACAAAATTGGCAATGGAGTATATAGACCTGTGTTTGGCTTACGAGTCTTAACCATTTGACAAATCCCACAATGTCGTACAATGCGCGCGATATCTTTCCTAAGGTTAGGCCAAAAAAAATGTTCTTCAGCTAAGGCAAAAGTTTTGTCACGGCCATGGTGTCCAGCAGTACCTCCGGCGTGGACTTCTAAGAGAAGGTGTTCTCTTAAAGAAGTCTGCAGAATACATAAGCGCAAGCCAAAAAAGAGGTATCCGTCCTTAACTGTGAAAGGGTTTCCAATGAGTGGTCCGCTAGCAAGCTGGTTATATATTGTTGAAAAGTCGGGGCATGCGTGGTAATCTTCTTTAATGTGATCAAAAGTGGTGATCTGGGATTGAAGGATGCTTAACAAATGTCGAACTCGGCTAAGGGCGTTAGCAACTTTGTTTTCTCGACTGGTTTTGTGTTTCAGTACAAAAGTGTACTGTTGTCGTGTCGAGCGCTAAGCTTTTTTTGGGTGTTGAGAAAGGAAAGGGCTTGATGATCGCTAAATAAAATAAACTCAGCATGCAAAAGGTAATACCTCCAATGACGGAGGGCCTGGATAAGGGCATAGAATTCCTTATCATAGGTCGAGTACCTTTGTCTAGCTTTGTTAAGTTTTTCACTATAGAAAGCCATCGGATGACCCTATTGGCTCAAGATTCCTCATATTCCTACTTCAGCATTGCATGTGACTTCAAAGACTTTTGCAAAGTCTAGAAGTCAAAGGACAGGGGCACAGGCCAACTTGTCTTTGATTTCTCGAAAAACGCGACTAAGAGCAGTGGTCCAACTAAATTCGTTTTTGCGAATATAGTTAGTGAGTGGGGCAGCAATGGTACTAAACCCCTGGATGAAGCGACGATAGAATATGGCTAGGCCATGAAAGCTCCTAACCTCTATAAGCATTTGAGGTTCAGGCCAATCGACAATGGCCTGGACCTTAGTGAGGTCAGCGGTGAGTCCTTATGCGGACACGATAAAGCCAAGAAAAGCTATTTGAGATGCTAGGAAGGAACACTTGTTAAGGTTGAGATATAACTTTTCTTGCCTTAGTAGTTCTAGAGTGAGTCGCAAATGATCAAGATACTCAGATTTGTTGCGACTGTAGGTGAGGATGTCGTCAAAATAAACAACTAAGAATTTCCCTAAATAGGGCTTTTAAGACTTGGTCATCACACGCATGAAGGTGGAGGGGGCATTAGTGAGCCCGAATGGCATGACTAATCATTCATATAATCCTTCCTTAGATTTGAATGCAGTTTTCCTTTCGTCACCTTCACGAATGCGAATCTGGTGATACCTACTACGAAGGTCCAACTTAGAAAAATATTGGGATCCAGCGATGAGATCTAGCATGTTGTCTAAGCAGGGTATAGAGAACCTATACTTAACGGTGATTTTATTGACTGCTCGGCAGTCAATGCACATTCGCCAAGATCCATCTTTTCTGCGGGTGAGAAGTGCCGAAACAGCACACGGGCTTAGGCTTTCACGAATGAAGTCTTTAGCAAAAAGGTCATCTATTAGCCTTTGGAGCTCTAAATGTTCGCTAGGGTTGAGTCGATGGTGAGGCAAATTTGGTATGGACGATCCAGGAAAGAAATCAATTGCGTGCTGAATACTACGTATGGGAGGCAGGCCTTCGGGGAGGTCACTTGGGGCTATGTCTCGAAACTCAGCTATTAAGTCATTAACAACTTTGGGGGGGGTCTTGGTCCAAATCTTCCCTTCCCTCATGAGCTTCCTTAACGAGAAGAGCAAAAAGGGTACAAGTTTCTTGGGATTCGGAGAGGAAGGCTTGTGGCCGGAGGATGCTCAACAGTCAAGGGGAAGGTGTAGCTTTTATAGTTCCCTTTGGATTGGAAACTCGCAGCTCTTTTGGGGGAGCTGGGTTAAGCCGAATTCATTTTCCTTCAAACTCAAAAGGTATGTGTTAGACCTTCCATAGTGTGTGACGTTAAGGTCATACAACCATGGGCGACCTAATAAGACATGTGATACATCCATTGAGATAACATCACATCAAATGCGATCTTGGTAATCTCCTAAATTGAGAGGCACAAGGTTGCGATGAGTAACCGTAAGGCTAGAGGTGTATACCGAAGCTATAGAGTAGGGACTTAAATGTAAGTCTAAGGTTAGTCCGAACTTAGTCACAGTTGATCGAGAAACAACGTTAAGACTACTTCCACTATAGATAACGATTTTGCATGCATGCCCATTGCACTTAGTGTAGGTATAGAAGATACTGGTGCGTTTCCAGTCTTCTGTTGGCTTAGGGTGTACTAATGTACGATACTGTTGGCTTAGGGTGTACTAATGTGCATCACACAACAGCTAGGGCTGGGTCGACTCTTCTTCTTCACTAGAGTAGTGTTCGGGGTCAACCTCGTTGACATTTGGATCACTCTTAATGGGTTCGGGCTCATAGGACTCGGGTTGGGGCTCGTCTACATGTAAAAGGGATGTTCCCTCACCAACATGTAGCGTACGATGGGGACAGTTTCAAATCGTATGTCCGGGTTGGTGACAATGATGGGTTGGTGACAATGATGGCAAGTAGGCCGGTTGGCTCCGGTGTGGGCTGGCGACTTTCCTTTGTCTAGGAGGGGTTGGTGAACTCTCATCTCATGGGCAGCGGTCCTGTTGGCGGTTCTAAGGTAAGCATCATTCCTATGGTGTGCTAAGGGATGGTCGGCCGGCTTGGGAGCATACGAGGGACGTGTGTAGGTTTTTTTGAGATCATGTTCGATCTCATAAGCACGTTGAAACACAAGGTCCAAATAGTCATTAATTCCGATCGTTAGTGCATGATGAATTTCAAGACGCAACCCATTTTTAAAATGAGCCAAGGTAAAGCTAGGATCTTCATTAAGTCACATCGGATCAATAATTTGTCAAACCGAGCCATGTACTCAGCGACAAAGTTGGTCCCTTAGGAGAGACTGCTTAATTGGTCAAGTAGTCGTTGGCGATAATATGGGGGAATGTATTTGTCTCTCAGGCGTGCTTTTATGTCTTCCCAACTAGCTATGGGGGGAAGATAGTTCCGTTCACGTTGGCGCTCAATATTGAGCCAATGAAGCTTCGCAGGTCTTAACAATAGAAGACGTGCGAAGTTCACATGCAGATTTTCTGGCATATGACTCCAATCAAAGTACTGATTAGTAGCTGTTGTCAGTCTAAGAACACTCGAGGATATAAGCTACCATCGAAATGTGGTGGAGAAACTTTCACGAGTCATCGAACATCATCGTCCTCTCATGAACGAGTGTGTGCAGCACGAGGCTGTAGGTGGCCTTGATCCTAGTCTACTTCCTCCCCACGGAAATCAACATGCCTATCACGCCAAGCAGGATGCCAACGATAAGGTTCTCTATGGGTCTGGTTTGGATAAAACCGAGGTTGTTCCTCAGTTGCCAGCCTCAACGGCGGCATAGGAGAAGTATCATGAAGCCCAGGTTGGCTCTCTAACTATTCTAGACGAGCATCAGTTCGCTGAACTGCTGCTTCTAACACTTCTATTCGCTCTATAAACCTTGCGATCAACACATTTGAGAGCTCAGTGGTTTCTTCCTTTTGGTTCTGTTCGGTAGGATTAGAAAGCTGGTAATTTACCCCTAATCTAGTCGTCATTGGGACAGTGAGATTTCACAGAAAAAGAGTACAAATTCCGATGAAACAATACAGTGTGTGTGGTTTATCCTAAAGGATCAGACTCCAATGATACCAGGTTGACAAACTAATGTGCAGTTATAGTCCTTCGGTGCCTAGACAAACTAATGTGCAGTAGCTTTAGTCTAAATGCTACAGTAATATGGTTTATAATTTTATAATTAAATTTGAGAAAGACATATAACATATATTTTATAAGCAGTGTTGCAAGTATAGTTAAGTTTTAGAAATGACATGTTATGCATAAATTTTTGTAAAAAATAAAGTTTAATGGCATACATAAGTAACAAATATAATGTGAGCGACAACATTAAACTATGGCCAAATTGCAAGGCCTCTCCATAAACATATCATATACAATATAATTTATATAAAATTATTAATCAAATGTTAAATTAAAGTTTAATTTTTTATATTAATAAATTTATAATCAACCATGCAATCATTGAATTGTTATACTCTCCAATAATATTTGTTTGCTTTAATATAATTGCAAATTTTTTATAGCATGTAAAAGTTTGTCACACATATATGTTATAATTAAATAAATAAAATTTTATTTTTTAAAAAATAATAACTAATCAAAAATTAAACTATAACTTAATTTATTCTATTAATAAATTTATTACTATAAATATTTAATATTATATATATATATATATATATATATATATATATATACTTACTCGCCTGCTTGCCCTCCTCTCATGCTTGCCGCCCTCTTTATGGCCTATACTATGTGAATAGTGCTCACGACATGGGCCGGGCACTGCATAGCTTGTTGACCAAGTCAATGGACCGCTAGCGGCCTGTGACACAACTTGGGCTGGGCTGGAGGTTTGAGGCCCATGGGTCGCGACACGTGATCAGGCCGAGCACAGCATGCGGGCAAGCCCAGGCACGGCCCGCAATTAACCTTTTTTTTATTTAGCGCCCAAATTCAAATTTTTACCTATGTTATTTTACCTTTATACCCCCTTAAAGTATCTAAAAACTTTAAATTTATGAGTATAATTATCTTTTAGTTATAAAATTATTATTTTATTCTCTTTTAATAATATAAAATAAAGGAAATTTATACTCATTTCATCCCTATAAATTCTATGATAGTTCCCTACATTTTCACATACAAAATTTTAGTTTCAATTATTTTTTTATTACATTCCTCTTAATCACGTGAGTTTCAATTACTTTGTTAATTGTGTTTGCAGTCTTGCAAGTGAGCACGAGGCATAAAGAAAAATGGCAGATAATAGAAGAGTAAAGATAATTATCATTCTGCTAAATTCTCAACGTTTGATCTTCCTTACGTCTACCTTAAATTTCTTCGATGTTGAACAATGGAGAATCACTGTTTTAAGTATTATCGAGCGTGTTAATCAAATCATACGAATTAATGTATTTATGTTCGATTTATCCACTTATCTGAACATGCAAGACATGAATTTTTAGCTTCTCCCTCCTCTTTTGGGGTTGAGATCGAGATAGAGGTTGAGGACTTTCAAATCATAGTAACAATATCAACGATGAGCTAGAGCAACATACTGAAATAAACGAAGCTCAAGAGTCACTTGAGTTTTTTATTGTTGAAGAATGAGGTAGCGCTGCAAGCATAGAGTACGCAATATACATAGAGAAGATGGAGTACGGAGAGCAAGTATGTTTAACACAATGCTCGCACATCTTCCATAGTAGCTGCTTGCGTCGTTGGCTACTGGTCAACTGCTTGTGCCCATTATACCGGCAATTGATTTAAACTAAAATGTACAATTTATGAATATGAAATTTAATTTAGTTGGTTTTAACTTTAGTCATGTGTCCGCAATTAATAATTTACTTATTTTCTTTTTTATTTTTTTAAAATTTGTATATTATTTTTTTATATTGGTCGGGTTAAACTCGGAACGCGAGCTAGCTCCGGCCCGTGGGCTGAGTTTTTTAGTTGGGTCAAGCCAGCGTGCCGAATCCAGCTCGCGTGCCGGATCTGGGCCGAGACAATTTTGAGTCGTGCCACGACTCAATCGGACCATGGGCCGTGCCGGGCTTGGAGAATTTTCCGTCGTGCCGAGCCAAGGCACGACACGATTAGAAACAGGTCGGGCACGGCCCGCCGGGGAACGGGCCGAAGTGGGCCCGTGCCCGAGCCGGCGTTGGCCACCTCTAATACCATGTGAATAGTGCTTATCTTCCTCTATGTGGCCTACACCATGTGAATAGTGCTCCACTGTGAATAATAGCAAAAACGATTTCCTAGCATCACAGCAAGGCCAAACGCAATGCCGCTACTAGGAGTGTTCAAAAAACCTATTGCATTGTTGGTTAACCAACCAAACTAACCCGGTTTAATGGTTTAATCGAACCGCACAATTCACTTAATGGTTAGTTTTTTACCTATTGACGATTTTCGATTCAGGTTTGGGAATTGGTTAAACCGGTGATTATCTAACTGAACTAGTGATGTTATTAAAATTTATATAAAATATTTAATTTTATTATTATTCTACTCAGCTCTAACCTAAATCCGATTGAGTTATCGGAAGCTGAGGCTCGGCTCAAGTGGCAACTAGCTAGTTGCCAAATTGGATGGGTCCTCCCCAGGAGCAGGTTTAGGTTACATCTTCACTGCACAGAGATCTGGTGTTGTTTCTTCTCCGTCCTAAGGAAATTTGTGCCTTCCAAAATACTATGAGCTCAACAAGTTGGTTCTTTGATCAACAACGCTTGGTAATCTTCTTCATTGATCTTTTCATTCAATTTCAAGGCAATCGTAGTGCTACCCTAAAGATTATTTGGCATCTTTTTAAGCTCTACTTATGGAGACCTTCTTGATTTTGCAATTTGCACTCTGAAAATACTGATCTACAGCTTCTTTTCAGTTGCGCAGGCTAAAATCAATCAAAATTTTGGCAAAGAGTTCTATCGCATTATTTTGTACTAGTTAGGTCTTGCATATTTGTGCTTCTTGAAATTGCCTTTTGATCAAATCCATCTAGCAGCTTGTGAAATTACATGATACTGATAAGATCACATACTTACATCATACTTCTTAGAACTTGTTTCTTAAAGTTATCCTAAAGAAAATCTCTTTAAACTTTTGTGATTTAAAAGGAGGCTAAAACTTACGGCTTTACAATTGTTATTAGGATATATAATTATATAATTATATAAACAACACGGTTAACTAAAATCCGATGATAAATTATACCGAAAACTGATTAACTGATTCGAGGGACTGATTTTAGGTTTTCCCAAGACCGATAAATTTGGTTCGAAAATTTTGTTCTAAACCATACCCCTAGCCGTTGTTGCGCTGTTGTGCACCCTGCGCAGCAAAACAAGGACTAAATCTACTGGAAACCATAAACTAATTATGATTCTCTCTCGTTCCTAAAATACAATAACATAAGTAACTCCTAAACATTGAACTCGGATAATTCAATAATCATTACTCTATTGGAACATCTTATCATGCTACACTTGAGCTAGCCCACTTGGAGCAATTTCATAGTATTAAGTTCAATATATCTGTCAGTATTCAAATTTTCATAAGCTTCCAAACAACTGGTTATTATTGAGACATGAGCCAAATTAGGATTTAGGAGAGTGATAATCAGTCAGTGAGTTTACTCTTTGACCAATTCTTACCAAAAATAATATGTATTTTTTACCTTAAGCTATTGAAAGTTAGGTTCTATCCCACACCCTAGGCATTGAAGCGAAGCTTGTATTTCTTGCTCGTGAGAATGCAATATGCTTATATAACCCCTCAGATAAAACCTGAAGGATATATGTCAACTATGAGCATGCTTTTATTTTAACTAATGCTGTTAAAGGGATGGGCTTTGTGATTCTGAGCACTTAACTAGAAGCTTGAATGTGCCTCGTTATTTCAACAATTTCTTCAAGCAGCTTCTCGGGGTAAACAGAACCAGAAGGATTGGATGAGGACACAGGATTAGCAATCTTGATTTCTCAGGCCTCAATAGAAAATTGTTAAGGAGTTATCACCAGAGTTGCATCAGCTAATCTAGGCTATCGAACCATGTCAGTATACCTCCCCCAATATGTTGCTGAAGGATGCAGTCAAGTGAAATCAAAAGTTCTGTTAGGAGTATGTTTGGTAGCTTCCTGTCTTATGTGGGCGATTACAAGCATCGCAGAGAAACAAACTATACAAAATTTTCTGTTCATTAGAAAACACTTGTTATGTAGATAAAGTTGAGATTATCCTTTTTTTGTAACAAAGAGAGTATCCTGTCTGGATAATTAATGGCTAGTTAAAAGCACGAAGAACCTCACCTCATCGCCCAATCAGCAAACAGACACCACCACCTGCCGCTCCATGAAAGACCGCTTCGCACCATTGCTGACCAAAATTTGATCTGATGTTTAGGTCAATCCTTTCTCCTCTGGGATCACAATCAAATAGGTCAAGTTCAGTCGACACTGCATCAAATCACATAAACGATCGTCCCAGAAAGGAAAACAATCTAGCGACAGAGCTTAGCCGAAATTCCAGGGTTCCAGCATTAGGCGTGCACCTTGCTTATCCATCGCTAATCACATTGATGCCCGCCTAAATCTAACCTCATTGATCAAGCATATGATGACTATTGAAGAAGAAACTTTGTGTTTTAGGGGACGACCTCAGGGCACGGCAATCGGAGATGTTGATGTCAGGCTCACCGGTCGCGAGGCGTATGACAGAGGCACCACCTACACGAGGACGGTGCTGCACCCTGGCGCTCCTCCTCGCTTACACAGCCACCGACAACACCTCCACTGGCAACATCTCCTCGCCGGCCAGGGAAGTCACATGACGATGGTCGTCCTCCGAAGACCAACACCTTGATGGAAATTTTTTCGAGAGAGAAGGGGCCGAGGAGATTTTGGGGATGCAGGAACGTCGAGCGCGTACACACTCTGGGCGTGTTTCGCCCGGTTGTTAATTGTGTTATAATTTTAAAATTTTTAACTGTGCTTTATAAATAATTTTTTGATTACGATTAAAATTTAAAATAACAAATAAATATATTATTTTAAATTATTTATGTTTATAATTTTTTTATCATTACAAATTTAAATTATTTAAAACAATAATACCTATATTTTTTAAATAAAATCCGGTGAGTTGTTTTTTTGAAAAAAAAAATAGAATTATCAAAAACATTGAAAATGTAGATTTTTTTAACTTCTACTTAAAAAAAAATTAAAAACATTTTTAAAATTATTTTCTAGCTAAAAGCTACTTAAAAATAGTTGAAATTGGGTCAAAGTGTCCTAAACCCAATTCCACGATCATGCAATCTGTCGTAATTGTGCACAGTACTGCATGTAATTTTTATTTGGGAGGGAATATAATTATACAATTTTTTTACTTAACAATTACTTCATCACATAATGTTTTAAATGATGCAACAGCAACACTGCAATTAGAAAAGTGATGTTTAGTCTATTTTGGGTTTAGACTACCGATTTATTCATGAACTTAACTTACTCTTACGTAGACTCAAATACTATAATTATGTTTGGCACGGTTAAATCTTTTTATTTTTTATTGATTGAAAAAGTGATGACTAAAAAATAGTCAATTATAAAAATATAAAAGATGTTTAGGTAAATTATTATGCTAATTAATTTTTTAAAAAAATTAATTAAAATATTTTTTAAAATATTTTTTAAAAAAATAAAATAATAGTAATAAATAATTTAAATATTAAATTTAATGACAAACTTTCCAAATTGTTATTAAAATCATATTAATTTTTTCAAATAAATTTGTAAAAAATAAATTAAATAGTAATCAAAATTAATTTTAAATTTAATACTTTTTAATTAATAATTTTTTTGAAAAAATTTGCCATGATCGCACAAATGTAAGTATATACATGAGATGAAAAAAATATATATTAATATAACTAAAAGGCAGCAAAAAGCAAGTATCTAGAAGTTTTTGTAAGGGTATGTTTGGCCTCGCTTCGAAGCTGACTTTAATCAGTTTTTAAGTAGAAAGTAATTAGAAAATTATTTAGTAATTGAAAGCAAAAGTAGAAAAAAATAGTAAAAAGCAGAAATTGTGAAAGCAACAATTTGATGCTTTTACAGCTTTCTCTAAAAAAATAATTTACATAATTTTGTTTAAAATTTTAGGTATTATTATTTTAAATTATTTAAAATTCTATGTATTATTATTTTAAATAATTTAAATTTTTAACACTAAAGAAAAATAAAATATATTATTATTTTAAATAATTTTTTTAAAAAATATTTATTTTATATTTTAAATTTTGACAGTAGTTAAAAAGTTATTAACCAAACATCTTATAAATTTTAGCATTGCAGCACAATACAGTACCGCGCAGTTTAGCACAGTTATAAAACTATTAATATTGAGGTCAAACAAGTCCTTATATTGCTTTTACGTTTAGAACTAAGTAGTGGCTTATAAATATCTTAACTTTTTAAAAATTTATTTATTGACTAGCAATAGCAGCTAACTAGTTATTCTAAATAGGATCTATATTTTAGATCGTATAGATTGGGCAACCACGCTAAAAAGAATGGTTAATATACTATTTGCCAATCTAACTCACGGAATTAATTTATATTGTGGACTCTATTCTTAAGTTATCTTTTAATCAACTAATTATTCTTTAAAAAATGACTTATTTTTATTTTTATTAGCAAAACATTGTAAATGGCAATATTCACACAGAGATAACCAAGTGCTTTATAAAATATTATAATTAATAATTTAAATTGGGATTACTAAGTTTATGATGGGTATCAAATAGGCACAATAATTTTGACGAGGTATAATAAATACGTAATATGATACATTGAATTACGATGACAACAAATATAAATATTATATTATAGTTTTTTTAATTAGTATTGTTTTAGGGCACTAATAATGTATTTACACCAAATATAATGACAATATGCTGATGAATATAATTTTTTTTAAAATCTTCTCACCTCATGTGAAGTAGGTTTACCATGAATCAATATCAATGTCACTATCAAGAGGCAAAGTTGTAAAATCCATAATAGTATCACCTTAGTACATTCAGAATTATAGGCAAACTTTATAGCGACAGAATATACTCAACAAGTCGTTAATCACTTACAACCACTAACAAGAAGAAATTAAGTATTCATTTTTTTTATGATTCTCATAAATTAGATTTGGCCAACAAAACTTAAGGACTCTTCAGCCACAACTCTAAGCTGTATCAAAACTCTAGCTAAAAGATATAACATTCCATCTTTTTTATCGATCTAATAAAAAAGAAGATCAACTCCTTCAATTTCCTCTTTATCTAAGCAATTTGCTTGGCATTTACCCACTAAGATTAGCTTGAGTCTTCGTTGATAAAGCTTTTCCTAAAATCACACCGCATTTGATCTTAGAAAGCTTAACAATGATCTCCCAAAACCTCCTTTTTAGCTATGTAGACATACTCACAAGGAAGACACCCCTTTAAGTTGATTTGGAAATGGACATTGACTGACTTGGATTACGACCTGATTCATCATTTCAACAAGTTTTAGTTCAACCCCAATAGATCAAATTAAGTGGCATCATCATGATTTGCCCAACAACAACATCCAATTTGGGTCGAGCCTAAATGCCAAGCCTAATCAAACAACTAACTAAACCAAACGTGATAGTATTCTTTAAACCCAAATTTATATCTCAACAATCCATATCTCTATCTTATTGATGTTGCCTAATCAATTCTTAGTATGTGCTATGTCTCATATCGAAATATTCATATCAATATGCGTCTTGATCGGGCTGTTCCCACTCCGTATTCATAACTTCTTTTATGAAGGAACTGTCTTTTATAATTTTAGTGATCAAATAATTGGATTTAACACTTTATCTAAAATACAAAATATCCAGACGACTGAAATATTATGCCTTTTAGTTTTTGCGGGGTAAGTAAGCAATTGGGTTTTTTTTTTTTTCTTACGTGATGCCTCCACGGAAGAAGCCGGCGAGCCATAAGGCTCTGTCCAAAGCCAAGGCGCATCCGGCCGATGGCAAACCCGCTGCCAAGCTTCAGATCTCCGCCGAAAATGAGCGCCGTCTCCGTCGCTTGCTCTTGAACACAGAGAGGCCGGCGGCAGCGGAGGAGCCGACCAAAGCCATCCCTGATGGCGCTACGAGGGCTCAGAAGGCGAAGAGACTTCGCGGCATCTACGATAAGCTCTCCATCGAGGGTTTCTCCGCCGATCAAATCGAACAGGCTCTCTCTGCCCTCGGAGTTCGTTTCTGTCTCTTCCTTTCGTTTTCATTTTCATCTTTTTGAATAGGGCCGATGAACGTTGTCATACCTGAGGTTATCATATTTAATCGCTGGATTATTTCTGCTAATACCTAGTAACGTTTTATAGAAAAAATAGTTAAATAATATTAGGTTGTGATAGTTCAATTAGATGTTTCTACCCGGTGAATAGTAACTCAAATGATATATACTAATCAACTTGCGTTTTCAAGAAGTTGATAACCTTTATTTACATTGTTGGGTTGTATCACTTTGTCTTTCAAATTTTGTCTATAGTTCGTGTATTTGGATCATGTCAGTTTCAGGTTCATAATGACAAATATTTCCAACCTTACTCTTAAATGCAGCTAGGGTTTAGTGTTAAAGTCTACGGAAGAGAGAATGGCAAATATTTCCAACCTTACTCTTAAATGCAGCTAGGGTTTAGTGTTAAAGTCTACGGAAGAGAGAATATCAACATTCACCGGACTTCCTAGTCCCTTCTAAATTCATATCAGATAAAAAAACTAGCTAGGAGATTAACTTAGGTTTAGAAACTGCTGCAATATCTTTAGTTTTTAGTTCATAATAATGCCAGTGCATATTCCTTCAAATAGGTTAAGAAACATTGTTTTAGTTACATACTTGGTGCGTAAACTATAATTGCAGTTTTATTTAATGCAATAGAATAATTTTATTCTAATTTGTTATATGATTTATTTATTTGTGTTTCAAATACCTTTGCTAGTTTGCACTAACAGAATTCCTCTTGGCAACCACTAAGGAGAGTCTGGCATAATTTCTATGTGGATTGTCAATTTTCATATGGCATCCCTTGCAGATTTCCGTTTGTGACATAGGGTGGGAACACAAGCAACAACACAAAGACGCGTTTTGGAAAATAGTTTTGTCCGGCTAAGATAAAATCCGAAGTTACTTCCAATGCGATTTGAAAATAAATTTTTGTATTTTTAGTAATAGGATAACCGAGACACAAACACAAGATTAATCTAAGAAAACTATAAATGCTTGAAAATAACTACTCATCATGCGCCTCTTGAGAATTGAAATGGTGCCCACCACGTTCTTCACCGGGCCAATAGTGGATAAGCAGCTTCATAGAGCTTAAGCTTTTCAAGCACTCACAATCACCAAAACCCGCACAAGAGTAGCTGAGGGGGCAGGCTAGGCCTCCAAATTCCTTACTAGTAAAGTAGGCTATGAATCTAGAGGAAGAGAGGGGAGAAAGAGGAGATCTTGTGCAAATAGGGATTAGCCTCAATATGCGCCATCTTCCTTCAAATTTAGCATTATGCTAAGTTCCTAGAAAGTATAAAGGGGTGAGTGCAATGAAAGATTAAGGAACAAAGCTAACTTAAATTAAAGACAAAGAGGACTTAGCATGTTTCATGCATTGAAGTTGGGCCATGGAGAAGTTTTTTAAGGTTTGCGCCAATGATGATGTAGATGCTCCAATGATGATGTAGATGCGCCAATGTTTGAAGAAGCTTTGGAAGCTAACTTTCGGTGGAGGTGAAGAGCTGGACTTAGCTAATAGAAGTTGATAAGAGAAGAGGAGAGGGAAGAAGGGCTTGGCCCTTAGAGAAGAGCGGGATAGGATGGCAACACAAGCACCATAATTTTCATTAGGCAACTACTCAACATGTTATTGATGCATATATGGGTACCATATTTAGGTAAGCGGCTAGGCATGGGTAAGAGGGACATTGTTCTCTTCCGCAATTTACAATATGGATAAAATCAGCATTCAATTTGAGGTCTTATATCCTTGTGTAGGCACAACTTTGAATTTGAAATCCTTCCTTGTGTGCTTGGCGAGATCCCTTGAATGGTGTGAATGACCCTTGATTGCTTGATTCTTGCTTTGAGTGGCCAAAGATACTCGAAGGATTTTCTTGGATTAGTGACGAAGCTTCCTTCTTTAGGTGTGAACGGTTGAGTGAGGGGGGAGTTTGAATTTTGAATTCTCTCCATCTTTGCTTAGGTGGCTAGAATAGATGGTCATTAATGCTTCCATGATTGGTGGATCTTGATGAGGTCTTGATTGGTTTCCTTTGATGTTGGTGCATGGATCTTTGATTGATTTGTTGAGGTGGCCAAATATTGATGGGTGAGTGAGTAGCCATCTCTTTTGGAAGTTGAGCTTGAAGGTCTTCCACCTTCAGTCTTCAGTCGAACTAAGTTTGAAGCCGTCTTGCCTTTTTGGGAGCTAATTTAGTGAATTGAGCTAGCTAGTTAGTTTTGAGCATTTGAAGGGCTTGCCTAATACATTGTAGTGCAATATAGAATGCTATGAACTAATACTACCATGAATGCATGAGATACATTTTTAAGATTGTGGGGTAGGTGCATGCATGATTTATAGTGCACAATCTACCATATATGGACTACATGAGTGCATGCTCAACTTTATGCAAACTATCCTACTATGATGTATGAAATGCAGGAGGAATCTAGGGAGGGAACCCAACCTTGCTGCCTCTGATTCTTGGTGGATCTTCTAAAGACATGTCTCGGCCCCATTAGTGTGGCAATTTTTTCCTATTATCATTAGCTTAGTTTTTCACTAAGGAAAAATCCCTTTTTCCAAGGAATCTGTGCAACTTACTATCCAATGTCTAAGATCCTAGCTTGGTAGATCCCAAATATTACCTCTACCAAATACTACCCTACTCCATGATGACATGATAACAGGCTTCTTTCTATGCCTCGAATGAATTTTTAGGTAGCACAAGTAATATGCTCATGCGCATGAAATGCCACACAAACACCCCATATTTCATGACGTAGTAGAGAGTAGTAAGATAATCACTATATTACATGGAACATTACAATGGACATCGACTGATGCTTGCAATGCGTATATAGAGGGTGTGGTGAAAGAGTAGAAAGGGCATAACCTTCAGTTTTAAACTCAAAAATTATCTTGAGGTTCAGTTTTAAACTTAGAAATTATCTCTGATTTAAACAAGCACTTTCACCCTTTAATACTATACTAGAGACTCAAAGTCTCTTATGTGTTGTGTGTGTTAAAGGCTTCACTTGGCTTTGGTGGGTTGATTTTACATATTCCACTTGCCGCCTCATGATGTCGAAGCCCCCACAAGAATTTTCAAGTCTCGGACAGTGCATTGCACGTCCACCTATATGCAAGCTTATAATACAATATGTACACTTATGGTGTCATGTTCGATTATATGAAAATACGCCAAACCCACTTGACCTGTGACGCTATGACATAGGAAAAATAAGCATATCATGAAGTAGATTACATGGGGGCCCATGCGATAATGTTTTCTTAGTGGTCATCAGCATTGCAAGTTGTCCCAATCTTGGGGATCCATTTTGTGGTTTTTTTTGCATGACTGCTAGTTCACATGGTGGTTTGACACTTGTGTGACTTTCCATGTGGTGCCTTAGTGCATATGTAGCTGCCCGGTGGATCACCATTTTGGCAGAAGTACCTCATAGATCGCCACCGAGCAATTTTCTCTTGAGGAGAAGGGGCAAAATGCAATGTGACAACACACATTGGTTGCGCCTGGCAGTTATATAATCATCTTCATATTGTGTTGCAACATGGCATCTGCCATGTGTTATTTCGTTTGTTAGAGTTAATGGACGTATAAAACATTAAACTGCAGAAAACAGTTTGACTTTATGTGCCATTTTATTAATTTACCTAGAAACATTCTATTGCTTCTGGACTTTGATTTTCATTCATTATAAAGCCAACAGGCTTGGTTCAATGCAAATCTACTAGTAATGACATGTAAAATAGTTAGTTTTTTTACAATTAAAAATATTTCTTGAATGTTATATATAACGTACCTTTTGATTTCCAGGAGTTTTCTCTCTATTTATAACTAGACTTAAAAATTGAAGCTAGTCTGTATTTGTATCCTTTAATTTTAGATCAGTTTGTAACATACTCAGAGAGGTATATTCAAATGAATTTGAGATCCAATGGAATGAGTTTCGTGATAAGTTTCAAAAATCTAGGGAAGTTTTAAACATTTTGAGGTATGATATTTGAAAACTCTTTAAAAATGCATGGTAAGTTTAAAAAAATTTATGGCATTATTCAAATGAATTTGAGATCCAACGAAATGCTTTTACTTGGTTTAGGCGAATAAGGTAGATTTGGTTGCCAAAAAAATTGACATGATGTGATACAATTTTAATGTAGTAACTATAATTTTTAGAAATTATGTAAATAACTAAGTTAGATAAATAGATACGGCCCTTTTATGTTTCCAATAGGATAATTAGTCTAGGCATGGGGGATTTATTGAGATTTGATTAAATTGAAAACCATGCTGGTACAATAAATTTATCTTGGAAAATTCAATGAGGTTTGAGATGGCATATTTTTTTGAATTGTAGGAGGAGGCGACATTTGAGAATGCTCTGGACTGGTTATGTTTTAATATTCCTGGAGATGAACTTCCAATAAAGTTCGCTAGTGGTGCCTCTACATCTATTGTTGAAGGTAAAGTCTTTTCCTATGATTTAATACTCTGAATTATTAATTAAAATCAATTCTATTACGTACTTGTGATTCCAATTTCCTCAAAAAAAAAAAAAAAGGGGGGAAATGATGGCTTCCTGTTGAGCTCCTTAAGGTTTGAATATATTTTTATGCTTTACCATATGATATATTAGATTATATGCCGTGAATTTTCCAGTATGATTTTAATGTGATTATGGTATTATTATCTTTTAAAGGAACGGAAAACTCAGTTAAAATCTTATCAAAAGCTCATGAAGACTGGGTACCACACCAACGTCAGCAAGAAAATATACCTAACACTTTGCTCGAGATTAAAGTGAAGAAGGATAAGTTGTCTTTGGACATAGGAAAATCTTCACAGAAGGAATGGATACAACAATATTTGGAGCGAGAGGAAGAGGTACGTGGGGCGTATGGATTATTGAAATGGGTCTCTACACTTGCTGTAAAACTAATATATTGCCGTTCATGCAATTCCATTTGTGCTTTAAAGTATTGTTTATTCTGTACCAACATATGCTATCAACCGGTGCTGTTGGTTATAAATATATAAAATTAGTACATAATCGAACTGGTACAAACACACCTTAATGTTTGGTACAAATCAATTTTTAATTCGTAATCTTGCTTTGTGCTCCACTCTATGTTAGACCTTGGGCTTTATTGGACACTCTTCTGGTGATAAGGTCACCCATATCTAGCCTTATCCCCGGCACCTCTCGGATCTTTTATGGGAAAGGTTTTAAATCTTGTCTTAGTGTACAATCTTGGCTTAGACTTGTATGGTTTGGTATGTATCGACACATTGTTTGACTTGTCTAGTTTCACTAAGATATAATTATGCAATGCTATCTACAAGGTTCATGTTTTGTGTACTTTGTCTTCTTTTATTTTATGTATTAGTTTAGGGGTGGATCAACATGTATCCGAGCTTGCATGCTAAGGATCAATTTCTAAAACTTGGTATATGTGCCGGACTGCCGATAGAACTTAAATTTTAGAAGCCTTGAGGCAAGGTTGCTCCCTTAAGTAGCTAGAATAATGCAATGCAAGACTAGATAGTCCCTTCATCTACCCCTCTTGTCCATAACATTTGTGGAGATGTTTAGCATAAGATCAACATCTTTTGAGAGAGTATACAAAGGAGAAAAATAATATATATATTTTTAATACATTAATATAAACTAGTATTTAAAATCTTAATATATAATATTGGTTGATAAGGTTTGAAATTTCGGCATATACTGGTGTATTTGTATGTATTTGTATTTGCTTCAATTGGTCCAACTTAATATGTATGGATATAGTTAAAGAAAGGCAACCAAAAGATACATGATTTATTAGGGTTACGAGTATTAAACATAATGATAACGGGTAGGGTCATGGAATGGATCCATGACCCAAACCCGTTAATAGATTAAATATAAAAAACACTCTAACATTCCCCCTCAAGCTGGAGCAAAAATATTAATCAGACCCAGCTTGTTACAAAGTTGATTAAGTCTTGCTAGTCCCAAGGACTTTATGAAGATATCTGCAATCTGGTTTTCGGACCTCAGATATGGAGTGCTAATGGGGTTATTATTGATAACCTCTTTGATGAAATGACAATCCACCTCAATATGCTTGGTACGTTCAGGAAACACTGGATTGTTGGCAATGAAAATGACAGCTTGGTTATCACAGAACATGTTCATTGGGCAGGGGCATTCTATCCCACATTCATGTAGAAAATTCCTGAGCCACAACATCTCGCAAACTGTATGTGCCATAATTCTATATTCAGCTTCACAGTTTGACCTAGCCACAACAATTTATTTTTTACTTCGCCACGTGACTAGATTACCACCAAGATACGTACAAAAACCGGAGACTGATTTTCTATCATCGACATTGCCAGCGTAGTTAGCATCCGAATATGCCTCAATTCGAGTATATTCATTTTTGTAATATTTTAACCCTTGACCAAGAGACCCTTTTATATATTGGACTATTCAGATAGCGGCATCCTAGTGGCATTATTTGGGTTGCTGCATAAACTGGATAACAATGCCAATGACATGAGAGATATTCGGTCTAGTGACAGTGAGGTAATTAAGTTTGCCTATTAAACGTAGGTACTGTGTTGCATCGACAGGCTTAGAGTCCACATTTGCCCTGTACTTCTGATTTGAAACTAAAGCGGAGTCAGCTGCTTGCAATTATTCATATCAATTTCTTCTAGAAGATCCATAACATATTTCCTTTGTGACATAAATAGACAATTTCGTTTATAAGCTATCTCGATCCCCAGAAAATACCTTGGTGTTCCCAGAAGTTTGATAGAAAAATGAAGCTGTAAGTGAAGCTTAGTTTTCTCATTACCCTGTGTGTCATCACCGGTAAGTAGCATATCGTTGACATAAACGGCTAATATGAGGATGCTACACGCTGAACGGTGAATAAATATAGAATGATCAGCTTGACTGTGATAAAAACCAGCCGATGTCATGATCTGTGAAAGTTTGTGGAACCAAGCATGTGGCCTTTGCTTGAGGCTATAAATCAACTTATGTAATCTACACACCATCTCCCCCTAAGTAACATAGCCCGGTAGTTGCTCCATGTAGACCTCCTCGGAGAGATCACCATATAGAAAGACATTGGTAACATCCATCTGATGAAGAGACCAAAAACAATTGTGGGCTAGGGAAAGTAAGGTCCGAATCGAGTTAAGACGAGCCATCGGAGAGAAGGTATCATGATAATCGAGCCCATAAATTTGAGAAAACCCTTTAGCGACCAAGCGAGCCTTGTAGCGAGCAATAGAACTATCGGAATGATACTTATAGTGAAAACCCATCGACACGGGACAACACGAGCCCCGGGTGGGCGAGACACTAGGGTCCAAGTCCGGCGAGCCTGTAAGATGGCCATTTCCGTGTCCATAGCGTCCTTCCACACAAGGACGAGCATAGCCTGCAAGGGAGATGTTGGTAGGGGACACAACGACAAGGCAACCGAAAAAGCATGGTAGAAAGGAGATAAATGATCAAAGGAAACATAATGAAAAATAGGAAAACGATAAGTAGTACGCTTGCCTTTGCGTAGGGCGATGGGAAGATCGTCTGTAGGAGCCACCGGCGAAGAAGCCACAGCAGGGAGAGGCCAAGGGCGACGGTTATAAACCTGTAAGGGGACAACTGAAGGAGCCAAAGCAGCCGGAGGGGAGGAGGTGGGGGAAGGAGGAAGAACAATGAGAACCTGAAGTAGATTCGAAGAAGAGGATGAGGCCCGGTCGGACGAAAAAAAGGCTGAGACTCATGAAAAGTGACATCAACACTGATAAAGGTCCGACCACGAGAGAGATGCAAACAACGATAGCCTTTATGAGTTCGAGAATACCCAATGAACACACACCGAGTGGCTCGAGGATTGAGCTTGTCAACGCCCGGGCCTAAAATGTGAATGTAACAAAGGCATCCAAACACGCGAGGAGGAAGAGAGGAGAAGGGTATCTTAGACGGAAAAATAATAGTGAAGGGTGAGCGACCGCACAAAACCGGAGTAGGAACCGATTAATAAGAAATGAGGCGGTGAGAACGGCGTTAGGCCAAAAGGAACGAGGAACCTGCATGTGAAACAACAAAGTACGGGTCACGTCAAGAAGGTGACGATTCTTACGCTCAGTCACCCCATTCTGCGAGGCGGTGTAGGCACAAGTCGTCTCATGCAAAATGCCACGATCAGTACAGAAGGAATTGAAAGAAGCACTAGTATACTTCGAAGCATTGTCAGAACCCAAAACTTGGATAGAAACTCTAAACTGGTTTTGAATTTCAGCATTAAAAGTGCGAAATACATCAAAAAGTTCAGACCGCTTAACCAAAACATAACACCAACATAGATGAGAGAAATCATCGGTAAAAGTTACAAAGTACTTGTGACCCTCATGACCACGTACAGGACTAGGACCTCAAATGTCAGAGTGGATGAGGTGGAAGGGCTGTAAGTGGCGGGTGGTACTCGCTGAGGGCAAGGAAGCACAATGATGTTGACCTAGCTCGCAAGTTTCACAAGGAAGGATGCGACGACAGAGACAAGAATTGTTGGAGACGAGCCGGAGATGGATGACCAAGTCTGTGGTGCCATTGAAGGTGGGAAACAACGGTGGAAGAGAGGGCCCGAGGAAACGTGGAGGTAGTGAGAGTGTAGACACCCCGTCTAGGCCCCCCACCAATCGTCTTCTTCATCCGGAGGTCCTGAAAGAGACAGAAGCCGACTGGAGTAAGCGTTCATATTCAGCTGCCGAAGTAGTAATCGCGTCAGACGCAGCAGGAGTAAGGGAAGGCCTAGATAAACTAATATCAGTGAGAACAGCCGCCCGAGCAGACGAGAGTCCAAGTCTTTGCCAACATCGGTCCGGAGTGTGGTTGGTGCGACCACAATGAGAGCACAGGGGAAGCCACGGCCATGACCGTGTCCGCGACCAGAAATACGCCCACGACCCAAGGGAGAGGGAGCAGGTGGAACAACCAAAGCACTAGGAGATTCCCTGGGTTGGGTGGAGGCGGTAACGCGGAACAGACGGGAGAAGGCTCCCTGAAGTGTAGTGATAGTGGAATCCACCAACAGTTGTAACTCAGAGCTGAATATTGAGGATTCAGACAGGATAAGTATTTGGCCACCAGGAATTCCTGCCGCTGCTGGAGAGTGACCTTAATATCAGAAAAGGCTGGATGATATTGACAGAGTTCGTCCCATTTTCCTTGCAATAGAGCATAAGTCTCCGGGAAAGAACGATCCCCTTGCTGTAAATTAATTATCTCCTCGTAAAGTCGAAGCACATAACTTAGATTCTGCTGAGACGCATAAGTGCTAGTAAGGAATTCCCAGGCGGATTTGGTGGTCTGTTGATACATAATGGTCGAGGCGACCTTGTTATCCATACTGTGAAGTAGTAAATTCAGCACAGCCATATGAGAACGACGCCAAGTCTCATAAGTGGGGTCAGTAATAGGAGGAGCAGACTATGTAAGGTGATTTTTTCTTGCCATGAGACCCTAAGAAGAGGCGAACCGACTGAGACTATAACGAAAAGTTTGTGCCATCAAACTTAACAATATTCGCACCAAAAGTATTACCGGGCTTGATGTCCGAAGTTGATGAAAATGGATCCATCCTGATATGCAAAAGATTGAAAATTGAGAAACATATATGCGAAAGACACTATTCGACCTAGATAGAATGCACATGAGCCGGGTAGCAATAGCGCATCACGTATTCAGCGAGAAGTAAGGGGCAGCAATATAGGCATAAATCGAAACCGAAAGTAGCCAGGCTAAGAGAAAGCATATAACTTAGTTGTCCCGAGATACATCAATGGAGAGACCGAATTAGAGCAAGTGTTGCTTTGAAGTGCGCAGAGAAGAAATGTCTCGCATCTGCCAGGATGAAAGCACAACTCGCTTGCATCGTCACAAAGAAGCAGCAGACTCCGAAGAGGAAGGCGGAAGACAAGGGAGCAGTGGACCCTTACATCAAGCCGGAGAAGCACCCGCGGAGAAGGAGGCGCACCTTACGTGGAGCATGGCAGAAGAGAAGGCGGCGGGCGTCTACAACAGCGTCAGGAGATGTAGCAGCGAAAGAAAGGAGGGCAAAGCTAGGCGCTTTCCGTGGCCATGCCCAGGACCAACGGCTCACGACGCCAAGTGCATGAGACGCACGAAGCGCTCCGCCTGGGCCGCACGCGCACGAAATCCTGGACAGCAGCACAGGGAAACAATGCGAAGGATTTGGGTGGTGGCGGTGACGAGCAGAGGTGCCGACGGGCAAGAACGACGAGTAGTCGCTCTGATACCAAGTTAAAGAAAGGCAACCAAAAGATACATGATTCATTAGGGTTACGAGTATTAAACACAATGTTAACGGGTAGAGTCATGGAATGGATCCATGACCCAAACCCGTTAATAGATTAAACATAAAAAACACTCTAACAGATATATTATACTGGTAGATATCGATCTTCTTTGTTATGTGTGTTGATCATCTATGTTATGTGTACAAGGTTAGATCGACTCTTACGGCCTATACAAGGCGATAGGGGATGGTTTTCAAAACCTTGATTGGAGTTACTTCTTGTTAGCCATAGGTGTTGGATCTTTGTCCTATTGCACTATTTATATATATGTGTGTGTATGTATATATATATATATATATATGTGTGTGAAGTTTTTAATCTTGGTCCATAAACATGTATCAACATTGGGCATACTGACACAAATGTACTCGATTACAAATGTTGAATATTATGACCCTTTGCATTTTGCAAAAAAGTTCTTCAAAACCTTGAAATACACTACAATTTCTACAGTTGAATTGTTATTATTATTTTTCTATAAAATGACCGTCCATGAGATTCTTTGTGCTTTACATTTCAACAATCAGCATATGCATATGGGATTTATCTCAGGTTTTGGGATCCACCAGAGTGATTTGATTATATCCATGAACCCAACTTGTCCATAACATGTTCAGATAATATCTAAGTGCCTATTACTTGCAACCTGCCAAAATATACTAGATAAAGCAAAATACACCTTAAGGGAGTGAAAGACATAAAGAGAATGTTACAATTTAAAATCTGCACATGCGAGATCTGTTTGTAGACTAAGAAGAGTATCCTAATACTCTAGTGGAAGCTTGGTATTCACAAGATTAACATCATAGTGGAAAGACTATCTTTTTAATCTTGGTAGATTTCAAGCTTACTAATTGGTCAAAAGATTGGACTAAGTGTATGAATGCATTGCTACTGTAGGTACACTAGGGATCATGTTTTATTATGCTTGCTATGCAGTGGACTGAGACATGCTTATAGATCCAAATCATATATCGTATTTAATACTTCTAAGCTACTAAAATCTAGCTTGTTCACATCATTGCTAAATAGGGAAATTTAAATTGCTTCATGTCATGGTTTAAAGTATTAGTTCGAGCCGAGGTTTAAAAAACTTGGTTTGGTCTCGGATGCTATAGTGAAATCGACACTGCATAGCAACAATTGCAACAGTAAAATCAAATCCATCTTGGACTAGTTGTTAGGCCTGCACATTAATCGGTTCAATCTGAGATAAACTGATAAACTGAACCGAAATAGTCGGTTCAGTTTGGTTTTAATTATTATGAGTCGGTTTCAGTTCGGTTTTATAGAAGTTAAAAATAAATTGGTTCGATTTCGGTTTTAATTTTAAAAAATTAAAAAAACAGAATCGAACTGATTGTCAAACAACTGATTATCGGTTAGAAGGTAGATTCATTTGGATTATTATTTATATTCACTCTTCGGCGGCGAGTCTTCTTACTTCTCCTCTCGAAGGCAATAAATTGATGGCATTGGGCAAAAGATACGGTAACAAGTACAACCAGGATACGTTGCTGCGGCAGCAGCCGATAAGACCTCTGCCATCATACTATGCTGTGGCAGTAGCTGATAAGACCTATGCGAATAGCTTATTAAATTAGTAAATTAGACATCAGATCACTAATTAAGTGAGGAAATCAGACACGAATTACATGCCAATTCCTCGTACTTAACTCCTCTCCTTTCCAAAATTCAAATCTAGTTTCTGCAGAGATATTAATGCCGCTGACACCATTGTTTAACATATTCACATGCATGCCATAAAGTTTTGCTGCCATTACAAATACATGCGTCCGTCGTAGCTTTAAAGGCTTTTGGTGAAGCTTGTAACTCTATAAATTTATGGCAACATAAATTACGGTTATTCAATCATTAACCGATTCAGTTTTAATCTGTTTAAATCGAACCGAACGGTTCGGTTTTTATTTAATTTTCCTAAAAATCAGTTTGGGTTTGGTTTATTACTATTGATGAAAAATTGGTTAGGTTGAACCGAATAGACACCCCTACTAGTTGTACCGAAAACTTCGGTGGGTTCAGATCGAAATTTCAAACCTTGGTTCGAGCAAGTGTATTTGTTGTAACTCTGATTGGTATGATACAAGCTAGCGCATGGATCAGTCAAAAATGTACAAAACTAATATATAGAGATAGATGATGCACTTGCACTATTATCAATAATTATTTTTTATATTTTTCATAAGGATTAAGATTCTAGTATCCCTAAGTTTCACATAGCCTATATACCAATATATGATCGGAGCAATATATACCATACTTTTAAAATATATGAATTTTACTTAAGGTTGGCAACAAAGTGGTTTAGGGGCAGGTTTTGCCACACTAAGCCCAACCCCACCTCCCTATAACCACCCTGAATTCTATCCTGAACATGATGGGTTTCTAAAAATATGTACCAAAACGGGATAGGGCGTTGGGTACCCGTAGGATACCCAACTCCGCCATGGTGCAGCACTAACAGCAGGTTAGGTTATAGCAGCAGTGGGCAACAACAAACAACGACTATCCGGTACTCACCCTCTCCTTCCTCCTCTTACTCCTCTTTCTTTCCCTTCCTACCTCCACCCTCTTCTCCTCCCTTTCTCTACCATTATCATCTCCTAAACTCTGCCTCCGCCCCACATTACTATCGATACCATGCCCTATATTGCCATCCTGGCAATGGCTTCCTTTGTGGCCTCACCCTCCTTACTGACCAATGCATCAACTCCATTGGTGGTGGAAGTGGACCTTCCTCGACCATGACTCCGAGCTGTATGAGAAGTGGATCTACTTGCATTGCACTCACCTTTGTGGACACACATTTGCAGCTTGATTATCATCAAGTGCATATGGCACGGCGGGAGTTGAGGAGCGATTTAGGTGGGCAATTGGTTGGATTTCCACCAGGGTTTTTAGAGTAACTTACGAAGGGTTAGTTTTATAAATTTACTATAGAGGGGCAGGTTTTGAAAATCCCTACCCAATTATAACAATTGGGTTTTATCAAAAGATTTGAAAACCGATCCTAGTATATTTGGTGCAAGATGGTATATGTTTTGGTACGTGTAGTATTGGTATATGTTCAATATCAGTACCATTTAATATAGTTTGAGACTTTAAATTTTGGTTTTACTTGAACCCGACCTCAAATCCTATTATGTATTGGTCTATTGGTTAGGTATGTATTGATGGATAGTACCATTTGGTACTACCTGGAATATATTATATATATACATATATGATTGCATTTATATGGTATCGGATGTTATAGACTGTTTTTTAAATTGATAATATATACTAAGATTAGACCAGTATTCTGATTCTTGCTTCAGCCTTGTGCTATATTGATGGTATTGCCAACGTAATTTCGTCAAAGTTACTGGATTTAAACCTCAATTTATTATGCCTTATTTCTCTCCTAGTTGAAGCTTAGCCAAAGAAATATGTATTTTAATTACGTGGGCATGTTTTATGCATAAGAAATTAAAGCATGGCTTTCTTTGAAGTGTATACTAAATAGCTTTTACACAAACTTACTTTTGATGCCAGGAGGATGATCCAAACTCTCCTGCTGCTTCTATTACTGAACAATATCGTCAGGCAAGATTGGGAGCTATTGAAGCAAAGCAGAAGGGGGACAAAAAAAGTCAGGATCATTTTGGCAATGTTATAAGCAAACTCAAGCACGAGCTACCTAAACTAGGTTTTGTACCATAATCTCTCCATCTAGAACATCTGGACAAGTTTCTGTACTTTCGTGCTAATGATATTACTTCTTATAGGCTTGTCCAATGAGATTTTATCATGTGAATTGCAAGATGAAATTTCAATTAAAACTGAGGGGACTTCTCGGGAGTCTGCGTTTTCCATAACCTCAGAGTCAAAAGCATCAGATACTGAAAGTAAAGTGGATCAGTCTGCTGCGTCTGATAGCAAACTAGTAATTGATTCAGAAGCAGAAGAAGGCAATACTTTGAAAGAGGTTGCTTCAACTGTTGGTATCTCGGATAACAAAATAAATGAGGAAAATGGGGAAACAGAGGAATTAGAACTTGATAATCTTTTTTCTGAAGACTCTTGTTCTGGCATTACACTACCGATAGGAATAGTCAAACACGAAAGGAAAATAAATTTGTCAGAATTTACACAGAGATATAATCTAGGAAACATTGATGACATCTGGATGAAGGTAAACGAATCTGACATTCTTCGGATGGTTCATTATTTTTAATATTTTGTCTCAATTAACATAAAGCTTAGCTCTTTCTCAAAATAATTATCCTGATCTATGGATGTTGGTATTCGTTTGAATTTGCATATACTTCCAGTTGTAGGAACAGGAAGTAAGAATAGTTAAATGATATCTTTTAGATAACATTAAGTACAATGTACTTTTCTTCTCATGTTGGTGCTTACATTCTATGCTTCATTCCCATGATCACAGGGAACTTCTGGAAGAATTCCTAAGGCTGTTCTACAAAAACTATGCCAGAAACTAGGTTGGGAGCCACCTAAATACACCAGATTATCTGGAAAAGATGATAAGTTCCTATATGTTGTGAGTATCTTGCGTACGACAAGTGGCCGAGGTAAGAGCCGGAAGGCTGGTGGCTTAATTTCTATTCAGTTGCCTGATGGTGAGGAATCTTCCAAAACTGTTGAGGTGCAAATTCAAAATCTGAATTGACAGTTTACTTTGATGTTATATCTAAGTTCATGCTTAGTATGCTGGAGTGGAAAGTAATTCTTCAAATCAGCATCCGTAGATCTCTGGAGTATTCCATTCTTCTTTTGTTTTGTTCATAGTTTATGATTGTAACTAGCATATCTTGACATAATGCTGATGTGCCATGTCATATAAAAATGGATATGAGGTTTTGACCTTATTAATATTTTGACCATGAACTCGTACATATTTTTGCCCGTGTTTACCTCTACACTACCGTTTTCTATGTTCTCATAATTAGTTAACCTTTTCTCCTTATTAGCATCTAATATGTTTATGTTAGTAACTCTATGTGAGGTAACTGGTTCCATTTCTCAACTTGGTACTGAAGCAAGAGTATTCTTAACGACCTAGACAAATGTGTTACCTATACTTATGATTGAATTACGATATTGCCTACCCTTTGCGCTCATCCTCACTTCACCTGATGAAGACCTATTCATCACAAATGAGTCTTTAAGTTGCATACGTCTCTCTTGCTCATTCGCTCATGCACTATTGCTATTGGTTTCATGCATATAGATTTCCTTCTCCGTCATTAGAAGAACTTCTCCTTTCCTATCTGCAAACTTTCTTGCACATGGACAATACTTTTCCCGCTTGCATTCTAATTGATGAGATATTACAAAGACCCTTTTATCCCATGCGTGCATGGATTGATGACACTACCTACATGCTATTGCTCTACTGTTGCAAAAACAATCCTTTCTCTTTCTTTTGTATGCACGAACGAGTGATATATATATCTCAGTTGATGCCCTCTCCATTTGTTAGTAGCTGATGATAATAATAATTTTTTGTTTTTGAGTACTACTCTGAGGCAATAATCTATGCATATGCTAATTATGTCTTAAGTTCAAAGTTGCTCCACTTGACATCTTGACTTTATAAGGAATATCTCTAGATGACATGCTCATTATTGGTTTATGGGTTGCCTATGGTTCAAGTTGGAAGAATAAGTTTCTCTTTTGTGGATAAATTGAACTTATTTGCTCCGTCTTTCATGACAGCTCTCTTTTTCAATGTTCCAACTTCACCCTTCAAAAGTTGACTATTTGTCGATTAGATTAGTTGTTTTCTTAGTTTGGACCGGTATTCTAGCCCAAACTCAGATTGGTATGTACCGATTCATACCGGATGGAACTGATAGGTGCTTCATGCTCCGTTAGTTAATTTCTCTGATGCTTTAGAGTCTCCTCTGTAGCTTTGTCAACCTCAACTGATGCGGAACTCCATTCACCTTTGCAGTAGCACAGCTTTGTCTATATTGATGTACCTATCTAGTTTCAGACCAGTACATACTTGACGGATCAACACTAAATGATATCAATACTAGATGTATCAACGCAGGTACCAGGATCATCTCGGACCATTATGTACTAGGTGTTATGGGACAATTTTAAAACCTTGGAAGGTACTTCATTTAGATGCCATGTATGCCTTATAGGGTGTCTTGGTGCCTCGAAACATATTTGTAGGTACATGCTCTGGTTGTAGGTATTATTAAGCTCTCCTATCATGATGGGAAGGAAACCTATATTTGGCTCACTCCTTGGCACCTAAAGTATTCTTTATGGGCTAGTAAAGAATTTTAAATATGAGAAACCTTTAGTCATGCTTGAGACTTTGAACCAACTTATCCAGAAAGGAAAATGGCGTATTCCTACTCGCTTCACTCAGTTTGCACCACCATGCAAAGCATCTAAATTCAGTACCCCATGGAGGATAAACACATTGCTTCATTACTTGAAGCCTCAAGTAGATTTTTGATTCCCATAGCTTATGAGATAATGAAACTTGGGCCATCGTGGGAGATTGTTTCGAGGTGGTCTAGTTCAAGGAGCAATATTGCACTTCTCATTTACTGGTTTGCTTCTTTTCCATGATAAGCTTTCTACTCCCAATGGGGTTAGGAGCTAGGGGATTATTCTTGAGAACGAGTCTTATTTGTCTAGCAGGAAGAGAGTAATAAGCCACCTCTTATCTTGCCATTTCATAGGATCCACTTGGGAATCAATCTCTTGTAGCAGTGGCTTTATCAAGAGCAGAATCATGGAGCTCAATGTGCACTTGGGGGCTCCAAGTTATGTAAGATTGGCGGCAGACTTTTTACTACTATCATATACTGTTCTTGGCAACTAGGAATATAGGGTCTCAAGCAACTAGGAATATAGCATGTGAGACCCGATCATCCCTCTGACTGTTTCTATTGTCCACCTCATTTGAGGATATGTTTGGCTCAATATCAGTGTTTGCCAAGGAGAAAAATACCATCCTTTGCTTTTTGAGTAACTAGAGGTAGATTTTGTTAGCTATCCTGACTCCTGAGGGTTGAGTTTGTGTTGTTGCGTTGGGCTCGTGAGGAGCCACGGCTTGTTTTTATTGTACAATTCTCTTTCTAACACGACCTCTTGCATTTTTGAGAAAAAAGAGTTTACAAGGAGAGTTTTTTTATATTATATTGGCTATGAGTTGCCACTATGTTCATTACTGCACCACTGCTTTTTTCCATGCTCTTGTAGCTCCCTCCCTTTATGTTCTCTTGGTTATTTTTTCTTCACATTTGCAACTATGTGATTTAAGGTTTTATTTTTCAACTGTTAGAAACTTTTACAATATAGATCTTATGACAACTGATTGTGGTATTTGACATCAAATCTCCGATGATCAGACTTATAAGGAATGCCAGCTTTTCCTAACTTCCACTAGTTGCAATTCTTGTAGGATGCACAAAATAAAGTAGCATCATTTGCACTTTGTCAACTTTTCCCTGATCTTCCACTTTGCCAAATGCTCACTGAACCATACTCTTCCTTTGTTTCCATGTGGCTCGATGGTGAGGAGATGCCTTGCAATTCTTTTAATTCTTGACGTTTCCAATTATTTTTCTGCTCTAACATTCTTTTGAGTTTGAATTTGTAGGGGAGCTACTAACCAACATTGATGATAGCGAGGATACACGTCGAACAGGTTTTGTGGATTCGTTGTTGAATTCAAAATCTTCACTGCCAGGGATATCCATAGATACCACAAGAATTTCTGGCAGTGAAATCTTTGAAGAACCACAAAATTTAGGGATAGTAACTGACTTTCCTACTGCAACCTCTAAAGCAGTGCCAGTTAATACAGGTAGAGTTATTCAAGAAAGTCATGTTTTGTTTTCCAACAGGTCTCACAAAGTAAAGATAATGCAATTTAATGATTTGACTGAGTGCTTTTGCACAGTATGAAATATTGTTTATATAGATGCCTATTATTATCTTTGTATTTGTTGTCTTGGAAGCTGTGTTAGAGATTTAACCGCATTGTGTTTTAGCTCGTTTTGCTGGTAGCCATTTTTGGTTCTTTTAGATTCTTGACTTGTTCATTATTGCCTCTTTTCAGAATCCATCCATGAAAGTAGATGCATCTTTGTTGTAAATGCAAATAAAGCTATCATTAATGATTTTAGTCCCGTTATTTGTTGCCGAGTTTAATTTCATGTTGCCAAGATCAAGATGAAATTAAAATTTTTCGTATGGTATTGAAGCGCATGTAAGGTATAGAAAGATAGGATATATAGTCCACTTTTAGGAACACAAACTATAGACTTCCGAGTGGAAAACGTACACAATTGACTAATTCCCCAATCAGTGTGAAATATTGGTTCAAACTGAAGAGCTGAATTGAACTGAATTTAAAATTTTGGTTTGATTTGATTCAGGTTCTATTGTATATATCAAAATTTGGTTTGATTTTGAGTTCATTATTCCAAACTAAACCAATCTTCAAAAAACAAAATTTTTATTAGTTCACATTAATTTAAATTTTAGTAATACCATGTTGTATTTTACCTTCAAAATAATACCAAATATAAAGAGTTAATCCACATTTAATCATTTGTTTTCTTTACTATTTCGGATGCTGTTTTACATTAAAAAATAACTTTAATCCTTTAAAAACAAACATTAGAAGTTCGGTTTAAATTGAACTAAACCAAATGAAACCAACGGACATGGCTCAGTTTGGTTTCAAAATTTTTAAGAAAATGAGTTTGTTTTGTGTAATTTACAGCAGTTGAAAAAATTATGTTACCATAATGCAAGGTTTATAAAATTGGTATTTAACGGTCTGGTCAGTACCAGTTGACACCGACGGTACATGGTACCAACTGGTTTTATATGTATATATATACACACAGGAACATATATACATACATATACAATATTTTCTAGTCATTTACTTTTCTTTTGTGTAGAAGTTGGAGAGGGAAATTTAGGTAAATATAGGAGGGTAGAGCAGGAATTGATAACATGATATGTTGTTACTCCCTAAAAAAGCGGCTAAAAAATTCTATAAGGAAACTATCTATCCTTGCTAAGGAGTAGGTGGAACGACTGGCTTGCAGTGAAGGAGGGGGTTTCCCACATAGAGGGCAACAACAGCTGCTGATGGAGCAAGTTTTTTCCATAAAATAAGGCAAGTTCGTGTTATGTGCTGGAGCATGAGAAACTGAACATTGTAAAAGGAAAGCTAGTTTTCGAGGCCTAAAAGGAGTTAAGAGGGAGAAGAGTTGTAGAAGCACTCTCTAATAGGTTTTTTAGTTGGTGCTCTACCCACATATACCATCATTAGAGAAAGGGCTATGACTTTATGGTAACCGATAGAACAGATGGATGTTTATTCCTTCTATCATCTTATTCAATTTTTGCACAGGAAGAGGATAAGATTGGCGTATTTGTAGGATGCCCTTAGTTTATTGCAAATAGACTTATGGTTGTCAAACCTTGGTACCATGGGATACAGCAAAAGAAAAATCAACTTTTGGCTATTTTTGTCTCGGGAAAAAATATTGATTTAAACCATTGTACTGGTGGATGCGGAAGCTCATTGGGAGGATAGCCATTGCTTACGAGAAACACTTAGATATGGATAAAGCTACGACCTTTAAGGCAAGGATCGATTATGCTTGGTTATTTATTGAGATGGATGTCAGTTGGGAGTTTCCTTCTGAGCTACATGTATCCTTGAATGGTAATTCCAAGGATGTTACATTCGCTTCAAATATGATTGGAAACTTGATGCTTCCTCTACGTCATTGAAGTACCACCTAAAAGGTACCTACATATGAGAGGATGTAGAGAATAATAAATTTGTAGTTGTCAATGCCAAGCTAGAGTGAAGTACTTTTCCAACAAAAAGAGGCAAAGTTTAATAGATGAAGGAATAAGAGGGCACATGTGGATAGTTAAATGCCCATCGAGAGTCCGAGGGATCAATGCCAAATTGCCAACAACCAATTAAGGAGCTAATTGGCATCCTATACATTGTTACTCGAGATCCTCTCTAATAGTGAAATTGCCAAATATGTTTGACATACTCTCAAATGTTGAAGGATTTGAGACCAATGATGTAACGGGTCCTAAGAGGGAAGATCCATCCAATAATGTTGTAGAATAATGCAAAACTTGTCGTGTTAGAAATTAATGGGATTAAACTCCTAGAGCAAGGAGTGGCCATCAAAAGCTTTCGATGTAAGGATTTAATTCATGCTAATTTTCTTTTGGATACTAGAGGTTGGGTGGAGATTGCAAACAATATCCTAAATATTATTATTCCCGAGTTGGAGTTAGTTTTATGATACTCAAACAGTCATGTAGGGAACATTTAATGTATATGGTACCAAACTTTCTGAGTTCTAGGTGCAACATAGTTTGTCATAACTCATAACTCATAACTCATAAGTAATAGTTTGACAAATTGAGTATGTTTCTTTCATCAAATTGTTGGTATGCTATGGTCCTGGTAGAATTGACTTGTGAGTCTTCTTAGTTTTTCCTTAAGACCTTAACTATTCCTTTTCTGTGGATACTATCAGGGAATTGCTATATGTTTTGTTAGATTAGACAACTGTGATGGTTAAGTGGTTTCTAGTAGTATACTACTATACTAACAAAAGACAATGATCTCTTACCTCTTTTAGTTGTATCTGAGTTAAAGTGGAAGGGGCACTAAGCATTTGGTCTAACTCTTTGTGGATGCTAGGCGTATATGGATAAATTTCTTGTAATAACAAGAGGAATGCATACTATATACACGTTGAAGCCTTATTTCCCTACCAAAAGGGGTTCAGATCACTCTGATGCCCTAATCAACCTAGGTAGCTATGTAAATAAATGTAAAAGATCCATGCTTTTTTTTTCTTTTTTGCAAAAAAAGTAGTATGATCAATGAAATAAGTCATTTGCTATCTTTCACACGCATATATAGTTGGGGACAAATATTTGAATTACTCAAGGGGTCGATTTCAAGAGTGTATATATCATGTAGGTATGGAGATCCTAACGAGAAACTAAAGCTAGTAACATAACTAAATGATGTCTAACACAAGAGACATAACAAAGTAGGTAAAAGAAGCTTAACAAAGAGATTTGGACGTTGATTTTTAGGATTTGTAAATGTGTGATTTGTTTTAAAATGATAATCAACTTGAGCAATTTGTTCTCTTATGAAGACAAGATTATTGTCACTGTAGATAGCATACTGCTTATTACAATACAAAACATCGTCATTGTCATAGGATGCACCAAATCAAAATCCTTCATTTGGATGCATGACAGCATAATTTCATAGATATTATATGCCATAAAATGTAGACATGTAGTCACAAACTCACAATTGGATTGTGCTATCACATCTTATTTTGTGCTTTTCGGAGTCAAGATTCCTTCAACGTAAGTAAAACCCTCATCTAGTTGCCTCTTGAATGTAATTTAAAATTTTAAGAACTAGTTCTGCGTGGTACAACGTACTGATTCACAACACTCCAATAAATGGGATATCAGGTTCATTAGTAGTGAGATTGATGACTTTTCTTAGCGAGTGATGATATCTAGGAGGATTAGGCTCCTTGTAATCATAATCCCATTAAAATTTATAGTCGCCTGTGAGTGGTTTCAATAGTTTTGTGGTTACATAACCTTGTTTTCTCCAAAAGATCTATGAAAAACTTCTATTGAGGGTGATAGAGATCTTGAGCTTAGTAATTCTTTGGCGATCAACTGTACTTTGTAGTGATCTATTGAACTGTCAGATGATGCTTAATATGTATGCCTAATGATAATTAATTCATCGAACACCAGATGAAGGCTCAAGTACTTTTGTGTTACGAGAATGCAGATATACTATTTTTCTATTCATTGCTTATTTTCACTAAGAAACTAGTATAGCTTCATTGGAATTACAAGAGCAAAAAGTGATGCAAAAGGCATAAGAGGTGATGGATTAACAATTATAAAATGCATAATGGAGTTAGAGATGATTGGTTCTGAATCAAGCATGCTGTGGAGATGGAGAAGATGATTTAGTGGCAGTGGTAGTTCAAGTGGGGGTTAGTCGAGTGGAGAAGATGATGTAGAGATTAGAGGTGGATAAGTGGTGACTAATTGAATGGACAAGGTATTGCAGGATGTAGGGTGGATCAAGTGAGAGTAAGTTGAGTGGAGAGAGTGTTATAGGGAGTATAGGCGTGTAAGTGAAGATGGATGCAAGGAAGAGAAAACGACAAAAGTTAAGTGGTGATGATGATCGGTTAGGTTTGGTGAAATAGCCGCATTGCAACATAGGCACTATGATAGAATAGCACGAGACAAAGATGACTTAATGAACTAGGAAGGAAACTGAAAAAGTGACATCGTAGATACATGGGTACTATTTATAGTAGACATAAGTTGGCAGGTAGTTTTGAAGGTAAGAATATGATTATAAATTGCAGTTGTTCATCATTTGGAGGAAGTTCTTGAATTTAAGATCTAGAGAGTCCCTAATGAGGCTTAAAAGATATACTAGATGTAGGGTGAGTCTAAGCAACAAATGATGAAGTAGGAGTGGACCTGTGGATTTTAACCTAAAGGGTGCCTCAGACTCTCAGGTGGTAATGTAGACCTATAATCAGAGATGGAGGAGCGCTAATTTGAACATATGGACAGTGGTAAAATTTATACTATCTGCATTATGAATGATTGGACTAAGCACAATAAATACAAAGAGGATTGGACTAAGCACAATAAATACAAAGAGGATTGGACTTGCAATCCTAACCACAACCACAACTAGAAGTTCAATTTCTATGTAGGGTCAATTTCCATGACCACCCTACATAGAAAAGATGGCAATATAGTAGCCTAAGTGGGTTTTAATGCTGTTATAGTGATTGTAGCTGGAGCAAAAAGGAGCAACATGGGAAAAGCATCATGAAGGTTTCAAATAATGGTTTCAACAAGTAATTGGGTGCGATCAATGAAATAAGTGTTATGAAGCCAAAAAGGAAACTTATCCACCATGGCATCTTAACCTACCTTTAGGAGATTAGAAATCTTGCTAGGTGGGTGATCACCGATTGAGGAATCGGTCCGGTACTAGCCGATTCCTCTAGTTTGTAGCGGTTCGGGTGGAGCGGCTGAACCTGGAGGAAGCTTTGAACTCCTCCGCCAGTGGAAACTTTGTTCAATGGCGGTACTATATTGGCCGGTACAAACCGGTCCGAATTGCTAGACCGAAACTTTAAACCATGTGGGTGATACTATCAATTCATCCTATTTGCCCAACCATTATGCTTTAGGTTAAAAATGTCTTCATGAAGCTTATAAGCAAAACACTATGAATAGGAGAACAAGTAATGGAAGGATCCAATATCTCCTTGGAAATCTTGGGAAAAATTATGGTGGAAACATTGAAAGGCAAGTAATGATAATATAGCTTAAGCATTTGTATAACATAAGTAGCATCCTAAGAATTAGGTGGAGATAAGATGAGATATTCCCTTTTCCCATATGAACTAAAAAAGTATCTTAATGATTAGCTCAAAGGAGATAATAAGTGCCATTAAATTTGATAGTGGCACCAAGGTAGTAGTGGGTTTGAGTTCATGGCGAGAACTAACAAGATCCATTAGGTTAATGAGTTGAGAAGAATAACTAGAGACCTAGATTATGAAGAAAAAAAGAATCAATAACCCCTGTGTATGTGAGAGTGAAGAATCCAATTAAGATTGGAAGACTTGGGTGGAGGAGAGAGAAGAAAGGGGAGGTGGTGGGGTGGCAAGAAAGAAGAGAGTGAAGGAAGTGAAGGAAAAGATAGTTTAATAGAGGAAGCGGTGGAAGTAAAGAGAGGGATGAGTGAAGTTGGCAGCAGGGAAGGAGGAAGGATACAGTTCATAATCAACAGTAGTATAATGGCCATACTAAACTCTCAATTCAATTAGTCTTACAAACAAGTAATTCTTGATTATCACACATGCTATACACATCAATAATATCATCTACGCCCTCCTAGGGTTTAATAAAACAAATTCCGATCTAAAAAATCAGTTACTTATCTGACCTTATTCATCTCTACTTTTGTAACAAATGGAAAGAGGTAGGGTTGGCAATGAAATAGGTTAGAGATGGCGAAGCCCCCCTGCCCCCGCCCTTGCTCCCTGAAATCTCCCTGACCGTTAGCCCCAGACTCAACAAGCATAAAAGAATCCATCCCAAACCTGTCTTATCATGAATCAAGTACCTGGAGGGTTACCCAACCTTGCCTCGCCCTATTGTTTAGTTAAAAATAAAAACTTAAAACAAATATATGTTTAACTAAAATAAAATAGTTACTTTGATGGGAACAAGGAAAGAGTGAGGATTATTAATATAGGAGAATAAGTAATAGAATTTATGTTAGGGCGGGTTTTGGAATTCCCATAGTTGACTTTGCCCCACTAAATACAATTTTGGGTTCTCCGTAAACTTGATCGGAAACCCAACCAAATTAGGTTTTAACTATCAAAATTGGGTCAGGTCAGGTCAGATTTGTGTATTTTTGCCAACCCCTGAAAGAGGAAAAGAGATCCACAGTCGCCTTTCCCTTGATAAATCTTACACTTCATTAGCTAAATATCATCATTAGTTTTAAGACTATTCCTCGTACTTACAATAGACTAAATTTTAAGATCCAAAACCATAACAAATTTATAGGTTCGTCCATGGTTGGACCCTATGTTCCAATTCTAATTTATGATTTATGATCTCTATTGAATTCTAGAGTATTTAGACTCTTACCATTCTCTCTCTAAGAAATCAAACATCTCAATCTAGAGTTAAATCAAAAGAAATTCAAATATGGGTTCTAGTCTCCATAAACCTTATATCATCTAGTATGGTCTAGCCAAATCCTAAATTCTTAAATGACAAAAATGATCCATCAACTCAACCCAAACCGAAAGGAATCATATGGAGCTTTAGATTCAGGCCAAACTGAAAGCTTTTATCTCATAGTGAAAAAGAAGGGAAAAAGAATGTTGAATTTCAGCCACATTTTTATGACTCTGGACTCGGTCCCAGTGTTCGAAAAGTTGGTCGGAAACCAGTCAGTACAGCCGTTTTGTACCAGTCCGGCAAGGGACCGGCACCGGATCTGGCTTCGGAGCTCGGACGGCAGCGAGGCGACAGCAGGCGGAGCTAGTGGTAGCTGCAGCTGGCGACGAGCTTCAGTGGTGGCGGAAGCTTCGCTCTTCTTCTGCTGCCATCTTCCGCTCTTGCTCCTGCCTACTGCCACCGGTTCTCCCATGGTTCGCCGGTACTGTACTGGTACCGCACCGGTCCGGTGGGCCCGGATCCTCAAACCTTGCTCAGTCCAAACTCCAAACTATGGACTTTACGTAACTTAGTCTGTATATATGCACATTACACATATACCTTGAAAGTATGAAATAAAATTTGGGTTATTTTACATGGTATCAGCATGACTTATTTTATATGGTGCAACTAATAGGCTTTATTTCTAAGGGGAGCATATAAACTAAAAAAAACATATACGGACTAAAACAAAGCCAAAGATCATGGTTTGAAAAATTCTTTTGTGGACAAAAATTGGTATGAAAAAGTTGTAAGGTAGATTGCTCATTATTTATTCAAAATACCCCTTTAGGAAGTGTTATATTTGCAGTATTTGACATTCTTACGAGGCAATTGACCTATAAGGTGTAATTTATATTAACAAATAGTTGGAAGATAGATTTGTGCTTAAAGATCTTGGCAAAACACGATGTTTTCTGAGAATAGAGTTTTCCTATAAAACTGATTGCTTATTTCTTTCCCAAAGAAAATATATAGATCTACTACAGGAGATTAATTATTAGATGTAAACCCGCTAAAAATCCTATTTTATATGGACAAAAGCTATGCAATGACGATGAGTCTGAATGTGTAGATCCCGCTAAATACTGATGGCTTGTAGGAAAACTTATTTATTTAACCGTCACTACGCCAGATATTTCCTATGTAGTGGGAGTTATAACTTGAAAGCTAGTTTATGTAAAAATTCAACGATTGGGAGGCTCTCATCAGAATTCAAGCATAGTAAAAGGAATCTTATACAAAAAAAAAGGACATTTAAAGATTGAATCATATACTTATGCAGATAATGCAGAAGATAGAGGGTCTACAATTGGAGATCCCACAAATGTGGGAGGAAACCTAGTTACATTGAAGAGTAAAAAACAAAAGCTGAGTTGATACAATCATTACTTGTGAAATGATGTTGATACAATCATTACTAATAGAACTAGGTATTTCCTATGCCAGTAAGATGTGATAACCAAGCGACTATCTATATTGCTAACTGCTTAGTTTTTTCTTGGAAGGTCCGATCATATAGAAGTAGACTGTTACTTCACAAGAGATGCAATTCTATCCAAGAAAATTTGCATTGTTTCCACCACATCAACGAATAGTAGGAAATAGATTCTTTATCCTAAGCAATAAGTTGGGCATGATTAATATTTGTGTTCCAACTTGAGGGGAGTGATAAATATGAGCCATATAATGATTATGGACTCAATCCAAACCATAGTATTACAAACCGGCCTGTAATGTCTGTACTAGGTGGTATATATCAGTCTACCATGTGTATATATATATATATATATATATATATATATGCAATACAGGCATACCTTTAAAGTATGAAATAAAATTGAAGTTTATTTTATATAAAGAAAACATCCTACCCTTTTATGGATATGAAATATTCTCTCCCTTCTTACAAGAAATTTTGCTACAACTGTTGCTGCCAATCAACCACTCTTTGTTTCAACTTCCAATTAGACAGTAACTAGAAGAGAAAAACGAGAATTTTTCAGCCATAAGATGAAAAAAGGACAAGCGGGTTGGTGGTTGTCTACCCTCTTCTACATGCTTTAATCAAATTAATTTTGACTTTGTCCAACCCTCAATTAGATCAAAAGCATCAATTTCAAACCCCGTCGATCTTCATTTGTGAGTTCCAGAATGCCATTAGCCTATAGCTCTCTAAAGTTTCTTGTTTGCAGATAAAATAGGTCCTTATGATTTCTTAATATTATAAACACTAAAACCTAAATCATAAAATCTATATATTTCATCAGGTGTTCAAAAGCTTGCTTGGAATCTCTAAGAGTGTATTTAATGCTTTTAATCTTAAACACTTCCTGAGATCAATGACTAATAGAATATTGAGAAAGCAATGTTAATGTCTGTAAAGTCACAACACTATCCTTTAATTCTGTATCTTGTAGAAACATGGTGGTAAACCTCGTCATAAATGTGATTGATTATGGTTCTCTACATTTTATGGTGTTTTGTTTTAGTATTCTGATCAAATCTGATTAGTCTTCACCAATAGGTCTAGGCTTATACGAGCTGCGGACCTGCAGTCTACCACTATCTCATGACTTTTTGTTGATTTAGCCAATGTGGTATGTTGTGAGCCTTATTCTTGTAGTAGCAGGTTATGAGGATTGTATGTGCTTATTTGCTTGTAAATTTTGATTTATTCATAGCTTTTGCTTGTATGTTCATCGGAAATGCACTCGTTAAATCATTGCACATAATACTTGATTGTCTTGGATTTCATTGTAGTGCCAGACAACTGATTGCCTGAAAAATGTATGTATAACAGGGAATTACTTATAAAGTCGTGTCAACTGGCAATTGTTTAGCTATCTTCTTTCTTCTTTACTATTTGAACGTTATTATCGACAAATCCAATAGTAAGTAAGTAACCATTTTGTAATAATTTGGTAATTTTTTGGACAGTAAAAGTGAAATTTTTACAGTGGATTATGTAAAATTTATAATTCAAACTTTGCATTTGATCGTCATTGAATTTAGGTAGCTGCATGACAAAAATGAAAACATGAACAACTGGGAACCAGATAATTCAATTTGGGGTGCAGATGCTATAAAAATTTTCGCTGTTTTTTTAAGTTTTTGTTTGCTCATGTTACTGAAAATGACACCTGGTAGGTGTGGAATTTGTTCGATACTTAACAATTCTGATGCTATTTTTTATTCCCTGATTCTTTTTTGTTATAGAAGTTAGCTGTCCTGAACAGTTGGAAAGCATCTTTTTGAAGAAGGAACATGAGAACAAAATGCAGCATCATGAGTATACGGTATCTGCTTTCTCCAAAAATTTGTATAGTTATCTTGTCCAAGGTTTTAGTAACTGGACAAAATTAGTACAAATATACCATATGTTGATATGACATATATCTAGTGCCGCTACCACCGGTATGGAGGTCGGATTGGTACATGAGTATGAACAGAGTTCTAAAATCTTGATCTCGACTACCTTTTCTGGAGTAAGAAAACTTCTCTCTAACAAATATTGGCATTTCATATTAATAAAATGATAACAAACTTCAATTTGATTACAGTCTCTGTACATTCTGACATCTTAAGTATATGTTATTTGCTTTTCTTTCAGTTATGGTTATCCTATGGCATCTCTCACTACTCGAAATGAACATATAATTTGTTTATTCTTGTGGCTAATGCTGACGTTTAAACTAACAATAGCACATCATTCGTGAACTTTTGTATTGAGAACTTCATGGAGCAATTTCTATATATTATATTTTCCGCATCAATGATTTATACGTTGCAGTAGTAGATTCAAGTTCATTATTAACCTGATATTTTTGAATATAGTTGGTAGAATTTTACATTTTCTTTTTAATGCAGAAAATGCTGGAAACTAGAGCTTCTTTACCTATATTTAAGCTTAAGAATAACGTTCTACAGTTGCTAGTCGAGAATGATGTGATTGTTGTTTGTGGAGAAACAGGTTGTGGAAAAACTACACAGGTATTTTTGTAACTTGTATGCTTATATTTAAGAATGCTGATAGCCTGATACAACTTTGTTATCTTTCGATTTGTAAGACAACACAGTGTTATCCCCTGATGAAGGTTGATTATCTCAATAATACATCCCTCTCAAGATATAAGAATTTCTTTGTCTCTATCGTCACATTTAACACCTGACTCATCAGACAGTAATAACAAAATATAATATTCATAAGTTGAACATTTTAAATCAGTGGACTGAATATTATGATTATTTCAACAGAACATGTATTATAAACAGCTAATCATGAACTGCAATTTTTGTAATCTGTTGTTAATTTGAAACTGATCGGTACCATCGGTTCTATGTGTTAGTACCAATCGTGTGTTAGTACCAACCAGTACTGATCACCAGTCCAACCTTGGAACAGTATGTTGGACCGGTACACTGGTATTTAAAACCTTGGTTAAAACATAAATCTACAACTAAACAACTACTTGAATGTTGAAACATTGAAATTACTCATGACATGTCTGAGTTGACTTACTTCACCACTCTATACCGACTACAATATAGCGTTTCTTCACCTTGAACTATGTCAGATTCTAAAAAGAAAATAAAGAAGTGATACAAATGTGAACAACATAAATTCAATCAAATAAGATCTTTTAACATGGATAATTCAAATACATATTGACAGAGTTAGATGTTGATTTAGCCCACTCCATGGTTATTCTCCTTTTCTTGTCTTACAAGACAACTCCTCATTTACTTTATAAAATCATATCCATCTTTAGATTATTCAAGTTGCATGCTAAATCTTCAATAGCCAAAGCTCTAGCAGTCCATACCGTCCTTTGGTTTAACAACTATTCTAACATTATAACAAAACCGTAATAACACATCAAGGCTTGAACAAAACTATAGGTTCTTAGTTAACTTTGAAGATGTGGTTAGGTGCAATGCTCATAACTTGCCATGTGGGATAGTAGACTTAGTTTGACAAGGTTTTGTAGCTTTGAAAGGTGACTTTGATGAACGTGGGGCGACTTCAAAAGACTACTTCAGAGGTGGCTTTAACTAACATGGGGAAGGTGACCAACCTCGACAAACACAATGTAGTTTGTGAGTCATCAGGTGTGGGCTGCTTAACTCTCACTTCACACTCGCTCTTTGCTTTTGTGTAGGTTGTGAGGCATCCTACATTTGTGCCATTTTGGCTTCTAGTCTAGGAGGCATTTGTGTTAGCATCGTGTAGTGATGTTTTGCTTTTGCATGATAGGAAGGGCATCCCATGTCCTTCACCATTGAACTCCTAGCTTGAGTGTTGAAGCTTCTTGTCATCTTTGCACTAAGGATACAAGTATCTGAGCCATTAGGTGCCCCTCATGCTATAGGGGAAATAGAGGACAAATGAAGTAGAAGAGGCCAAGCAACACTGTCCTTTCCCATAAGGAGAGGAAACTGATGGTGGGTGCTGTGGCAAATGATCCAACACCTAAAGTGGAGAGGTAAGTAGAAAATTGGAGTAAGGTGTGAGGGCTTGCACACCTGGTTTGGTAGTTGTTGGCGTAGAAAAATTAGGGAGACCCTGCTGTGACTACTTACCTATTCAAGCGCCTGTGCAACACTAAAGGGGAACACAAAATCTCATGTGAAGGTAAATACAGAAGGCCTCTCAAGTGTCAACATCTTCTAACCAACCGACTAAGCATGGAAGGACAAAATCTGGACTAAATGAGATGAGCTTAATTGCATGTGTGTGTGTCTTGGGGGGTATGTTTCCATTGCCAATTATCTTTGGGAAAATGTTAGAGTATCTAGTGGTATATCTAAGGACTGTGCGTTAACACACAAGGAGCCAAAGGGAAGCTAATTATCTAAGCATTAAAAGAGGAGGAACTAAGGGAGGGATAAGAACCATGGAAACTCTCCCTTTTTTTGTTGCATGACTCACATACTTAGCCATCAAAGAGAAGGTGAAGTATTTGTTGAACCGAGACAATTGAATGTGGTTTCACTACTTTGTGAGTTTATTTTATTTTAATTTTTCACTAGAAGAGATAAAATTTGTCCTACAAGGAGCCCTTGGTTCATTAACAATTAACTAATGATCATCAAGATGTGGAGCTGGGGGCATGCAACTCCCAAAAGTAAAATTTTTAGTAATTCTACTATTGGTGAAAATTTTTGATCTACCACTACCTTGGTGGACACCTAAGCTTATCAAAATAATAATTACTCCATTAAGATTTGGAAAGCTATTGTATTTGGATCAAACAACCACAACCAAGACTAGAATTAAATATTTGTGTTTGGAAGCGGATGCCTTTGCGAACCTTCTATATGTTCTAATTTCCTTGAATGGGTGGATGCCATTGCATTTTGACTCAAATATGATTGGAATCTGGAAGTGTGCACTCTATTCTATCTTTTTTCATGTTGATAGGAATTATCCTAAGAATCAAATGTAAACTACAACCATTTGGGTTTGAAGAAAGATCAAGTTGTGGTGCATACATTGGATGAGATATTAAAGGCATGACATGGACAATATTGGTGTGTCGAGTGATGGCATGAAGGATAGATAGCACACCACCACCAAAGGAAAGTAATTATGTGACAATAACACAATAATAATTAGATTTTTTAAAAGCCAGTTTTTCTGGTTTGGAGCGGTCCGGTGAAGGTTCAAACCGGACTATAAGAGTGGAGCAGCGGATTGAACTGGAGAAGGGGAAGAAGGAAGGAGGAGGAGGAGAGAAAGAAAGAGAGCGAGGAGAGGGAGAAGGATGTCCGGCGAGCAGTGGGCATGAGCGGACGAGCGGCGGATGTGAGGTTCTCCTTCTTCTTCTTTTTCTTCCTCTTTTTCTTTCTCTTCCTCCTCTTCTCCTTCATTTTCTATTTTTTTGCTCCGCCCCCACTGCGCTGCCCCGATTCCACTAGGTTTTCATCCGGTATGACCAGTATGTATCGGATTGACTTGCGACCGGTGCAACTGGCCAGACTAGATCTTCAAACCTTGTTTAGCACTCCATTCATGTATTCTAGAGGTACTTATTCTAGGAAAACATTTAAAAATTTACAATTTCCGATGATGCGTACAATCTACAAGTTAGCAAAAATAAGGGAATCCAAGACATTAGATCCTTTTTGATGATCTACTGAATGGTAGACTTTGACATACAAGAATACAAGCGACAATAAAAAGTTCATTATGTGTAGTCTACATTCATATTCATTTCCTTTTTGAGATTAGAGTCCATGTGGATAACATGGTTGGTGTTATTAATTCATTGTTCCCAAGATGGAATTACTTTCATGACTATCTATAGCTCATGGGGAGTAATTTGAACCCAATTTACTTTAGGCTGTGTTTCCTTGGACGGAGTCCACAACGGACGGAATGGAACACGTTGTTTGCCCTCGTTTCTTTGGACAGAAAGAAAATGAGGAGAGGAAAATAACGTCGATTTTTCTGTCAAAATCCGTCAAAAACGTTTCCACCCAAATCGGGCGGAAACCAAAACTCGCGTCAAACGTGATCCTTCTCTCCTTCTTCCTTGCCCCATCCTCCTTCCCTCTCCCTCCGGCGCCGCCTACCTCCTTCCCCTCCTCGTCGGTGCCGCCCTCATTTTTCCCTCTCCCTCCTTCCTCCTCCCTCCTCCCGTCGCCGAACATCCCGCATCTCCCACGCGCTGTCCCTGTTGTCCGCATCACCAGCCTCCCGTCGCCGAACCTCCTGTCGCCAGCCGCCCCGCCCGCTCGCTGAACCTCCTGTAGCCAGGCTCTCTCGCGGAGAGCTCGTCAACGGGCGAGAAACGCGTCGCCTCCCGTTGCCTGGCTGAAGCTCCCGTCGCCGAACCTCACCAGCCTCCCGCCGCCAGCTTGTCTCTCGGTGAACACGCCAACGCGTCACCTTCCGTCGCCTGGCTGAAGCTCCAGTCGCCAAACCTCACCAGCCTCCTGTTGCTAGTCGTCCGCTCGCCGAACCTCCCATCGCCAAACCTCCCATCACCAAGCTCTCTTGCGGAGAGCTCACCAATGGGCGAGAACGTGTCGCCTTCTGTCGCCTGGCTGAAGCTCCCGTCGCCGAACCTCACCAGCCTCCCATTGCTAGCCTCCCGTCGCCCGCTTTTCTCTCGGCGAGCTCGCCAATGAGTTGCCTTCCGTCGCTTGGCTGAAGCTCCTGTCGGCTGTCGCCGAACCTCACCAGCCTCCCGCTCGCTGAACCTCCCATCGCCAGCCTCTCTCTCGGGGAGCGAGCGAGCGAGCGTCGTCTTCTGTCTGGACGGGCGTTGGCGAGCTTGTGTCGCCTTTCGTTGCCTGGCTCAAATCACATGCAAAAGCACGTGATAACATTTTTCCCTCTTTTCAGATTCCCCTCCGTTGTGTTTTCTCATCCCCTGATTTTCCTTCCGTTGTAGGAAACAAAGCCTTAATGTTCAAATGCTAAGTTCTTTAGGCTAAGTGATTTAGGGGTTATCTTAGATACTATTCTTAAAGTTTCATCCTTTCGATTTTCTACATGCCATATTTCTACCTTGATTTAGATTGTATCGATATGTAAATGTTGGATATTATGTTGGATTTCCCTTACCCATGGATGAAACTTGGTGACTCTATATGATTTTTTAAATTTTGATAAATATGGTTGTAGACAAGTATCACCACACATTTTATTTAGGAATTTTGATCCCTTGCACAATGCACCACTTATCCGTATGTTGCCTAAAGTGGAAGGGTGCTCAATTTTCGGGTCAACTTCATCACATGACAAAAAGCACATTTGTGTAAATTGGATTGCATGCTTAAGAAACATGAGTGGATTATGGATCATATTAATAACAAGGTTATAATTTACCCTGGGTGTTTTTGATCACTCTTTAGCTTTAATCAACTTAAGAGGCCATGGTAATAAAAGTTCATGGTTCAAGTTCTTTAGTTAGAAGACCAATTATTGGCATTTATATGTTCATCTATGGGTGAAAAATTAAAGAGACTCAAGTAGGATCTTCAAGCTTGGTTTAAGGAGCTTTTTAAGTGATAATCAGAGGCGAGAGAAGGTCACCAATGAATTAGAGGTAATGCAGAGACAAATTGTTAAACAACCCCATAATGAAGATAAGCTTAGAACTTTGCTCTTTTTTAAACTTGATAAGGAATCAACCCCTTGACAAAAGTCAGGAGATTCAAAAAGTACACTGGTATTCTGACTCATAATATTTATTCAATTCAATTACGCATGGAGAAGCAAGAATTCAATTTCATGTATATTAAATGATCAGGTTGATTATATTTGTGTATGATATTGAAAAATAATGACATTCTTTTAAAGACTCATCATTCCTTTATTCGTCAGGAATCTACCTGCTTAAGATGCATGAGAACCTTGTGAAGCTTCCATTAGTCTACAATGATGTTGCTTAGTAACGAGATCAGGGATGTGATCCCTGAGGGAGAATTATGTTAAAGCCTTTGGTGTCAATGGTTTCATTCCATATTTCCTCAATTCATATTGCTATATCATCAATAAAGAGGTTAAACTTCTTTAGAAATGACAAGTTATTTAAGTATGGCAACATTATATTGATTACTCTTGTAGCAAAGAAATATTACATGAGCATTTTTGGTGATTATAGATTGATCTCGGTATGAATGAAGATATACTGCTCCATCTCAAAGATTATTGCTACTAAAAATTAATGTGTCTTACTAGATACTCTAGATCTATGATAACATACTTTTATAAGTTGATATCATATCCATGAGAATATTATTTTATGTCATGAAATTATGTAGTAGTCCATGGAGGTCATTTGTAGTTTTGTACTCTTATCACTATCCTTCTCATTGATCATGCCATTTTTACAGATTGTGCACCATCATCCCTAGAATCAAATACCAGTCCATGGAGGCCATCCACTTTAGATTCAGGCCACTCACCCCTTGTCTTTAGACAACTCATCCACTTGATCATCTTCCTCTTGTGCTCTAAGCAAGGGTAAATATTGCTCCACTGCTCATTAAATTTGTAGCCATTTGCCTTTATCTTTTTGCTCTCTCCTTTTTTGTTTGCCATTTCCATTTTAAGAATTTTCAGGAAGCTATTATGATTTATAAATGAAAAGTTAATGGATGAAGAAATCTCATATATCATAGTAATTAGAGGTATATTATTCCTTCGTTCATGTCTTGCGATCTTTTACTCATAAATAGTTAAATCCTCCTTTACATATTACCATATTTAATTGGCATCTTTCCAAACTCATTAGCCACCGTTGCATTCAACACCTTGGTAAGTCTTCACTTATTATCAATTGGAGATTGTAGGTATATTATGAGTTAAGAGGACACTAATTGGAGATTGTAGGTATGTCATCAAGGATATGGCTTGTAATATGGTTGTGTTGTGAGAACACTAATTGCATAATATATATATATCTCCTGGAGGATTATAACCTTATGATATGGTGGTATTGAGAGGATATCAATTGGATATTAGGTGTATGTCCTAGAGGGAATGATCCTGTGATAGAGTGGAGAGAGAATGCCAAATTAATTATTGTAGGCACATTGTAGAGAACATAACCTAGTGTTATAGTGGTGTCATAGCAACACCAAAATTGTGCAAGAATTGGGAGGCTTTAACATTGCTGCAGTCCATTAGATTTAGCTTATTTCATTTTGACATGATGTCATTTGAAGAATATCATCCCATAAAGATGTTGTAGGATAAAAAGTCACATTCTGACACCATTATGGTGAAAAAATTTAGAGGCTTTTTCTTGATCTATGTTTATAATCTTCTTTAGTCTTCTTCATTCATGTATTAGTATCCGTTGCTGCTGTTATTACCCTTCTTGAATTTAACAACTATTTCTGACTATCCAACATTTGTAGGTTCCTCAGTTCATTTTGGATGACATGATTCAATCAGGATTGGGTGGATACTGTAACATAGTTTGCACACAACCTCGAAGAATAGCGGTATGGATATTTATAATTTGTTTACTATGTTGCATTGGATACCTTGAGATGAGACCGTGCCATGTTACATGAAATATATCATACAATGATCTATTGAAAAAATCGTGTATCAACTATCTTCAGTTTTGAACAAGGAGAACAATTAATGCTTTTAAACGAGTTGGGCAGGGAAGCAGTAATGAAACTCTGACACTGAAACCAGGTAAATCCATGTGAAAAAAGTACTCATGGTTGATGAAACCAAATAACCTGTGTAGCTGAACAACTAAAGAAGCACTGTACTGCATTTCTCATCTCATTGCCACATGTGCTTCTTGTTGGCAGAATCATCACATAACCTTTGCCTTACCATTGCACTGACTTCAGAAAAAAAGATCCTAATGCCTTTTCCCCTACAGGCATAAACGATTGTTTAAAAAAGTTTCACATTGTTTGCATTTATTTCTAATTTTTATGTTTGATGCTTTACTTTGCAGTTATTCATGTATGATTTAAACATGATTCTAGTTAACTTTGTCATTATTATAGTACCGATAGGTTTCTAAAGTGTTTTATTGCCTACTTTCCACTAATACCACTGCTAAAATCTTGGGTAGATTTTCTTGCAACGTTTGCCATGGTTTATACTTTGGAGCACTACTTAGATTGTGTTTTTTTGTTGTTGGGTGCAAGTATCATTTTGAAGAGATTGGCTTAGTGTTGTTTCGTATACCATTATTTGTCTGTTATAATTCAATATCATGCTACCGAACATTAAAGTTTGTTGGTTTTCATGGATTGCTTGGGTCTGATATGTTACTAAAATGGTATATAACGATCATTTAGAATCTTTTTGCGAAACACCCTAGGATTTTTCAAATATAGGTGTAAAAGCAAACTTGTATGCTCTAGGAATTTAATGAAATCTCATGAAGATTTGACAGACCCATGAGGTATGGCTTGGTTAGAGAATGTCTGTAGCCTAGATCAAGTATGAGAGAAGCATAAAAACGTAAACTGCCAAGGTCAATTACCTATCTAATTGTCGATGCATAAATACCAACGTTTATGGTGGAGTACAATGATTCACTCTTGACAGCTGAGCCTGTATGGTTCCTTGTACCAGAATAATATGATTTTGTTATTTTTTTTGTTTAACTCAAGATTTTAAATCTCGATTGGGCAGTCTCAGACCGGTAGTAACTCTAAAGCGTACCAGTTTCTAAAACCATGATTTGAATTGCAGTCAAATCGTAAATCTCGTCTGTGTAGTGGAAAAATGAATCTATATTCAAAAGAAAGATATTCATTTATTACAAAATTAAAGACATGAAATATTATGAGACCAAAAAATAGATCATAAACTAAACTGAAGATTGAACCTCTTTCTCTTATAACCCAAATTGAACCAAAGCTATCAATAGGTACGTTGTGAATTAAATGTTCTGCAGTGCCTCCGTTATAATCAAAGCATGTTACGCATATATGCCTTGTTTCCCTAGGGAATTTGCTGTCCGTGATAGATTCTGAAATGCTCAACCTGTCAATCATTAACAAGAAGCATTCAGTGACTTGCCTCTATTTATTGGACCAACTTCAACATACTTCTTCCAGATAATAATTAATAAGTATTGTCATACCTCCTGTTTGTAAACGGTATGAGGATCATTGAATTTAGTCATCATATATTGTGTGTAAGCCAAGCCTGTGAGTTTAATGGATAAAAAGTTTGATCATGTCTTGTTAGACTGAATGGTTGGTCTATTTCTGGTTTGTATAGTTGGAGAATGTTGAGATCTTACCTGGTTTCACCATATATTTGAAATTAATTTTTATAAATATATATTATCAGTTTATGTGTTATGAAAATTTACTCTGTTGGTTTTATCATTTATGCGTTATATAATCTTAGTTTTCTAAGATTTCAGGAGAAGTGTGTTTCGAATTTTGTCAAATGCGTGAGTTGACTAGAATTGTTAAGAAGGAATTGTTTCTTTGTCTAACTGGACGTGGACTTCTTATACTTGTAAAGAGGATAGTATTTTAGCTTGTATTATATATTTATATCTCATCTTTTAAGGATAATATATTAATCATGTGCCTGTGTAGGCACCAGCATCTTGCTTCAGCTAGTCTTTTGAAGAAAATGTTACTGCTAATTAACATTTGTCTACGAGTTCATATATTTTTTCCTATGGTATCTCATTGAATTAGAGTAAAGAACGTGGCTTATGCTCTGCAGGCTATCTCTGTGGCAGAAAGAGTGTCTGATGAACGATGTGAACCATCACCTGGTTGTGACGGTTCATTGGTCGGTTATCAAGTTCGTCTTGACAGTGCAAGGTGCCATACTTTCTGAATCATTGTCGTTCTGGTCTATAATCCACATTGTACTAAAAAATGATTAAATATTTTCAATTTTCTCATTAGACCTTTGCTCTAATGCTGGCTGGCCTGGATCCTGAATCGTACTGATTATATGTACATTTTGTTTGTGCAAAAAAGACATTAACTTCAGCTTTGCTTAATCTGAATTAATTCATTAGTATAGTTGCCATTTTTTTTTACCCTCATTCTTTATTTACCTTAAGCCTTTGCTAATATTTACTAAGTAGTTGTACAACTTAGACCATATGCCAAATTTCCTATCAATAAACTTTAAATATTCTACATTTTACCAGTTTCTCAAGCAACAACTACCTCAAATTTTCTACTGCATGTGCTAAGCATTCCATTGGTACATCAATTGACTGTTACTGACTAAGTACATCATTCATATAGTGAAGTGGATATGAGGTCTCTATTCAATAATGTGCATGAATTTTATTTAAGCGGATCCTAGTAAACAAAAGTGAACTTGCGATGATTTGAAAAAGCAATTGGTGTGATTAGAGACATGCATATACTTCAATAAATTAGTTTTATTTGATAATTTAACTGAATCTGATATCTGGAATAACAGTGGTTGTTCTCATTTCTGGAGCATCTGACAGCAATGAAATTGTCTCATGGACTTTGGATCAAAAAGCCATGGGCAAAATCGTCTAATTTTATTAAGAATTGAACTGATTGTGAGTGACATCAATAAACAAATTAAATATATCTGACAATCTGATATTAATAAGCCAGCTTATTTTACTCGCCCCTAAACTTTATTTTCTATGGAAGTGTGCTCTAAAATTTTATTTTTTAGTGGGGAAGCCTTGCTGGTTAAAGATACTAAAATAATGATAATGCATAGTACATTGGTGGTTTCGTCATGTAGAATAAATTGAATGTATGAAATTTTTGTTTTTATGAAAATGTACAAAAGCCGAGGTACAAAAGCTGACGGATGCTCAGCACTCGGTTGATGCATTTTTTGACTTGGATTATAACTTTCTCGGTGTAGTAAATAAGAATTAATTATACTCATATTGGTGAGCCCTATTCAAGCATCACACATAGTGATGCCATTGCCCTGTACTTTTGATCCAAGTGTGGCATCCTTTCACTTTATCGAGATATGACTCAATCTCATATAGGTGGGCGATTGAATTCATAAGCATTATTCTTGAACCTTGGAAACCATAGAGCGATAATAAGTGTTGTTTGCTACCATTTTGAAATAGCATGATCAATGTTACGCTTTTTTTATTGTGCAAGTTTCATTATTCGAGTCTGTGTACTTGTTTGCAATGGAAATGCCCTGAGACAATATCGAAAGTGTTGGGACTGCCAGTTCATCATTCTAGTCTAAAGAAGCTAATGATCCCACATTGACTTGTAGAGGTAGTGTGGCTTCAACTACCTTGATGCAAGCTTGTCCTTCAGCTCATTTGATGTGCAGCACTGTCGTAGCTACTTTCATTGTCAGCCTCAAATTGAGGTCAATCTGTGAACCTCATAGAAGTCGATCGAACATCCTTCTCGAAGGCCTATTAAGCCCTTAAAACTTGAATAACAACCTCATAACTTCATCTCTATGCCTTTGGTATGGATCAAATAATGAGGAACCGGTTATACGCAGGTTGAATTCCTCATGTTTCTCGATTATACATTGCTTTTTAGTACAAATCGATTCGAGATCCTCAAGAATTACTTTGTGGATCTTGGCCAACACCTTCGGGCATTTAGAAATATCAGTATACGGGATGGCAAGATGTTAATTAATGTGGGTTTCACCTTCACCTTTGCAGATGTTGCAATTCATTTCAAATGGTTATGATTTTCTGGCTTTTTTTGCTTATGATGCTAGATGAGAACAACATTATAACTTTTTGGAGCCCTTAATGTTAATCACAATTATTTGAGTAAGAAAAGAGAGTTTGAAGTTTGAAGAATTTAAGAGAATAAAAGAGAGTTGTAGAGGTATTGAGAGAAGTGTATGAGTAAAATAGAAGGGGAATGAGAGCTTGTATTGAACTGATTTTTATTTTTTTTAATGTATTGGAGTGGTTAGGGTAGTTCTGTGTATTGGCCCAAGCTCTGGTACGTATTGATTTTATATATCTTGGTTTCAATTACTGCTATATTGGTGATTAACTGACTTTTGCCAATAATATATTTGGCTAATTATTTCATTTTGTACATTCAAAAGCATTTGTTTCTAATATGCAAAACAGAAGGGAAAGAGTCCTATTTTACGTAATAGAGTAAGATGCACTTGTCTATAACTTTTTATTATAAAAGTTGGAAATGCAATAATCTATTTACTAATAGCAGGAAAATATAATTTTCATTGCTAGATCAATACCTTAGATTAAATTTAATTAATTTGATGATGTGATTATCCTATTACAAATGTGTTTAATATTCACTTTTTTTCGTGTCCATATTGCTAAATTTAGTGTATGTAATTTTCCAGGAATGACAAGACAAAACTTTTGTTTTGTACTACAGGAATCCTTCTCAGGAAACTATCTGTAAGCTTTTCTCTTTTGACTAAGACTCTGATTTCATCTATCACAGATACATCTTAATGTTTGCAATATAATTGTTGGTTCTTTTTCTTATAATTGTTGGTTCTTTTTCTACACCTCTTGCCCTCTAAATGACCTTCAGTCTCGTTCATGGTTGATCATTCTCTTAGTTACTCTCTTAATCTGTTACTTAATTTATCTCTGATTCTACTTAAATTTGTGCTAGAACTCAAGGTGACAACAAAGGATATTAGAAGCAAGTTGGAGATCAATTCCAATTTTAAGTCACTGCATGTGGTTGAAGACACTATGAGTCTCAATGATATTTCTATTTCTCTCTTCCCCAAGGCTATGATGGTGATCTTCTTGTCCCTAAGTTAGGCTGCAAGAGGATGGGTCTCATCAATTTTGATAGGGCTACACGAAAACAACAAAGTAGACAAAACTAGGCAAAACAAAGATTATAGGCAGTCAAGGTAATTGATTTCATATGAAGCTAACATGCAACTATCAAAGGTTGGATAGCTCTAATACCAAATTGAATAAAAAAAATGCTACATTTATAAAAGAATCAATATATGATCTTATAGACTAGCAAAGAGGGTAAGTCATGGGATAACCATATTGAATTTTTAATTATCTAATAGTGTCCAATATTTCCCCTATCGTTGATAAAATCCCACAATTGGCACATGCGTATGGAATTCCACATGCTTTAGATGTAGTTCTTTTTCTTTTGAGGTAAGTTTTGGATTTGATGGTCGACAACAAAAATTGAAAATGATTGGAATTGTTTATAGGGTTGGATATCTCAATAGCTCAAAGTTGTTCGACTTTATTATAGAATAAGGATGTTTATGAATTTTTATTAAGGCACTGAGAATATTGAATTTGTGTTGTCAATATTGGTGTATATGCCCTAAGGACCAATCATGTGGTCCTACCTTGTATCATGCCTACATAATATATTTTATAGATTATTGCATTACCATTGTCATACTTTTGTTATATCTGCGTTTATGCGTAAGATTGCATATTGATGTCTTGATGTTTGTCCCCATTGAGTGCTTTATTGGCTAAGGAACAGCTTTGGTGAGGAGACTTGTATGTTGGCTGGTTGTTATGACACTAATGCATATACATGGTTGTATCTTAGTGGGTTGATGTACTAGATTGACCCGTCGTGAGATTTGATTTAAGTATCACAAGTCAAATTCATAAGTGACATGAAGTGCATTTGTACTTTGACTTGAGGTTATCTATGTTATGAGTGATATAGCCTAATGTTACTCTGTAGCTGGGTGATCATAATTGTTGTTATTGAGTATATCATAGGTCATTTGAGAAGTATGAGTGATCACTAGGAGGATTTGCCAATGTAAGCATGATATCCATGGGCCCACTTGTGAGAGCATGAGAGTGTATGATCGCACCTAGGTATTTATCTGGACTAGTAATGCCCACCTGATTGGGTTAAATAAAGTGACACACTTTATCCAATATGAATATTAGCAGGTAAAAGGATTATATAGCACATAAGCATGGACACTTGTTAGAGATGTCATTGACGACACTCTATGACAGCTACTGTTTGTGATGATCTATCTGGTGATCATCTCTGCCAATGGTATGAGGGACCTTCAAGGTCGCATACTTAGGCTGATTGGGTTAAATAAAGTGACACACTTTATCCAATATGAATATTAGCAGGTAAAAGGATTATATAGCACATAAGCATGGACACTTGTTAGAGATGTCATTGACGACACTCTATGACAGCTACTGTTTGTGATGATCTATCTGGTGATCATCTCTGCCAATGGTATGAGGGACCTTCAAGGTCGCATACTTAGGCAGGTGATCATCTCTGCCAATGGTATGAGGGACCTTCAAGGTCGCATACTTAGGCAGGTGAGATCTCTTATTGATCAGATAGTCTTGGATCAAATTATATATTAATTCAAGTTCATTTAGTAGTTTTTGGGTTCTAGATCAGATCAAGACCGTGATTAATTGAAATGAGGGTTCATATCAATTGATCAAGAACAGGGCTAGGCACTTAGTCTAGGCCTTCTGGGTCGGATAAATGAACTTTAGGCCTAATTAGGGCAAAGGGCAAAGAAGCAAGGGGTGCCCCATTATGGTAGAGGCGCCTGGTGGGCCTATCTGGTAGGAGGCGCCAAACTCTAGCTCTTGCTCTAATGCTAGATGGTTTAACATGGCAAGGGCCCCTATATAGGTGCCAACTCTTGAAAGGCTTTACTCTATATGGAAAGGCACCAACCTTGGCGCCAATTCCTTGAGTGACCCGTTCACCCTACTAAGAGGAGCTTAAACTAAATTAAGCCTAGTTCACTATTTATTGTAAATAAATGACCAGGGCTTTGACGTTGGAATATGCATATTACTGCACTCTAGCTGCCCAAGTCTTATTATTGCCACCCCCCACTTCCATCTTCTTGTAGTGGCAAGCTTCAAGGAAGACGAATTTCATCCAAGGCATGTGGATACTTGTATAGGATGCACACTTCGGTGCCTACTCTAATGTTTTCCTAAGCACGATTCAAAGATATAATATCTAGCAGACAAAGCCTTTTTTTTTTTCACAAGCTATTGTTCTCATCATTCTTATTAGCTTTACTTGTCTGCTTCTCGTTAGTTTCTTATATGTTTTTCCACTGTCATTGTTGTATGGCTTTCTCATACCCAAAGAATTTACTTGTATTGTTTGTTAATTCATTCATTCTATGCCGTAAGTTCCATTTTGAGATTGGAATAATATGAAATATATGAAGAAACGGAATATATTCACCTAACTTTTCAATTCCACTTTCGTTTTATAGTTCATTGTATCCATGAAGGTGGATTTTGAGTAATATTTGTTATTACCTACGTGGGTTCTTACAGGTAAATAAAGATTTGTCTGGTATCACGCATGTGATCGTTGATGAAGTTCATGAACGATCACTTTTGGTAAGCTCTAATCGTTATGGTTTTATATGTTACTGTATTGCGGGTCCTAACCTATTCTGTTTATATGTTCTTTCATTTTCTGCTCTTCAATTTGATTTGCTTGCTAATGATAAATAAAGACTAAGAAGTAAGATTTTAAATGTGGACATTTCTGGAGATTTTATCAACTGGATAAAGAAGTAAAAGCATTAATCATCCAGATGTGCGAGCTATAAAACAGGAGGTTACATAGTAGATTGTTGTCTTAAATTATAAATACATAAATTGGATCCTCTCCTAACAACCTAAGATTTTAGCCTAAGTCGAAACCTAATTTGTCTCAACTGTTGGTGCATCAAACCTTAGACCATTTTGTTAACGACTTAATTGAGTATTTTATCTATCTGTCTATCTATCTATTAATGTCTTTGATCTTGTTCATGTTGCTTATGTTTCCTACATTATCAATCTTCTACGTGAATTATTTTTGCACCGTTTTTTTGCATCTTTTTTATATTAAAATATGTTTCCAACCAATTCATGTTATTTAAATGGATTAAGAAGCTTGAGTGAGTCTCCCGTAATTACTTCCTGCTTATTTCTTTCAGGGTGACTTTTTACTCATTGTTCTGAAAAACCTTGTTAAGAAACGAACTGGTCCAGGCATGCAAAAGCTAAAAGTGGTTCTCATGTATGCTCTATTTGATTACGTTGATTGTTATTCTATTACCTATGCTCTGGGAACTAAATATGATTCCCTGATGCTGACTTATTGACCATATATCCAGGTCTGCAACAGTTGATTCAAGCTTGTTCTCAAGGTACTTTGGAAACTGCCCTGTGATTAGTGCAGAAGGGAGAACACAGCCAGTATCAAGTTACTTTCTTGAGGATGTTTATGAAAATCTCAACTATTGTCTCGCTTCTGATTCTACAGCATCGGGAAGATTCATGACAAAATGTAGAGACAAGGTTGGTACTTGTTCTTTCCCAATAGAGGACATTAATATAATTAATCTTATTATCTAATGGGATGTATCTATACTATATTGTCTCTGTAATAAATATCTTCTTTGTTCTATACATTTTTACATTTCTCAGACTTTCTTCTTGTTGCTTCTGCATTTTCTTGTTTAACTTTCCATATAAGAAGTCGTTCATTTAAATTTGTCAACCATTGTAGAATACCTATCCGTATTTAACATTGTGATTCTTAAAAATTATTAATAATTAACATTTCTAACCTAGTCTCCATGAAAATATTATCCATATCCCATAGTATTTCAGTATATTTAGAATGTGCAGTTGGTCACAAGAAGTTATTATTTAATGAAACAAGATTTTTTGTCTTATTAACATTTAAGCAAAATCACTTATTTATCCTTCTTAATTTAAAAATAATTTTCAAGGAAATAAAAGTTTCTCTAAAGGTAGCACGAATTTAAAGTTTGATAGGCTCGTATCGGTGTTTCTATCCAAGCTCAAAACTATATATACGGTATGGACTAAACTGACTGTATCGAGGCAAAATTGTGTCTCTTTGTCTTCATGGCATCCCTTCATCTTCGTAGACCACAAAGACTGTAACTTTGCAGTCCACCTCTATAGTCTGTTGGACGAATCCGAGTGAGCGATAAAGGCGAGTGCATCGATGTAAGCTTCTGCCTAGGCAAGCATTGTGACTAATGGCGGATAGAGCCTTGTGGCAAAAAAGCTTCTGCCGAGTATGTGCTCGCTGTGAGCTCTCTTCTTCTCCTCTTCTTTCTCTCCGTTGGATCGTGTGAGCATCAAGTGGTCTACGAAGATGAAGAGACGCCATTCCTCTTCTTTCTTCTTCTCCTCCTTTCTTCCCTCCACTCCACTCAATTTTATCCCATTCCAAGTATCGGTCCCTGCGTAGACCGGTTTTTAAAACCTTGCATGAATCTATCTTGTGCTGGTATTGAAGAAAGCCCTTTCTTCCTAAAGCATTTACTTATTTAGGAAGTTGCTATCCACTTGAAAAAAGTTGATCTTAGTTTGGCCTCATGTGGCAAAAATTTTTGGGCCTTAGTTGTCAATTGATTGTGTTACTATTGCCAAGCCCAAGCGTGTCAGGATCGACATCCTACCTAGGATCGGTAGAGGCTTTGTAGGATTGTAAGATCCTATCGAAAGTATAAAAAAATATCTTGTATTTATTTTATAAGAGCAATATTATTATAAATATGACTTGTAAATGAGGAAGAAGACTAACATGCTTGTATGCTAACTTGCTAAACATGCATTGTCAAGGATGAAATCATGAAATATTACAATTGACAAGATCATATTCCATGAAGTCATAACTTATAATAAGAGTATAAGACTCGAAAGACGAAGGTGACAATTAACTATTATAAGTTTACAATAATTCAATAATAGCCTAAAGTGATAACTCACAAATTACAACTTACAATTGCAAATCCATATTCCCAACCAATGTCTAATTTACTTTGTGGTGCATTCTTCCTCTTAGATGATTTATTAGTGTCAGCCATTGTAAATTCCCTAATGTTTAGTCTAACAAATAGAAAGGTCATTTGTCTACTCGCTACAGAATTTATGTAGCATGATAGGTTTCATAATCCAAATTTTCTACAGGTTGAAGGGGAAAAATGGAATTATTTACTAGCATGCATTGTGCAATTTTTTTTTTTAAAAACATATATATTCATGGTTTAGCTTATTACGAAGATTCACTTGGCTGTAGCAAAGGAGAACAAATCAACAAAACTCGGCACTTTGTCAACAAAGGAGAATTGGGCACATTCTCGGTAGCAAAGGAGATGATCTCAGTGGCGTCGCAACTTAGGAGAATGCTCACATTAGAGAAGAACTTGTTGCATGCGAAGAGTTGACTTCGGCGGTGGCATTAAGAAGAGCTGACATCGGGTAGCATTGCGGCAAAAGCCGATGTCATCACGGCAAAGATGAAGAGCTCACGCTTGTGTCGGCAACGTCACAGCATAGAAGAGGAGAGAGCCGAGGGCGTTGCTGTGAAGCAGGAGAAATAGGAGCCTAATCGGGTTTAGTGGCTAAGCTTAGCAGGTTTAAGAATTGGGTTATGAGTAAGCTGCCCGTTAACTAGTGAATTCAGTGGAGAGGTGGACTGTTTTGATAGGCCCCGCAAGTGTATGGTTTCTATCGCAGTAGTAAAATATCGTCCCAAGGAAGCGAGGTGTCAAGTACCAACTTCTAGTGTCATTGATAGCTAGACAATCCAAAGTAAGAATTGAAAGATCTAAATTAAGCTGGACGACTAAAGGAATCAACGACTAAGTGGGAAAATTACAGTTTTACAAAGATTCGGGACCACAGGTTTCACCATGTTGAATGAATTATGTAAACAATGAATCATAATTTAGGAAATAGAAAACAGATTACCTTCTCTCGAAGCATAATTTTACAGTAAATCACTTAAGGCGATCAATCCTAATGTACGGATTACCTTCTCTCGAAGCATAATCCGGTGTATACTTAAGCTAATTTCCTACTCTCGTAGCAAAACTAACTTAAGAAAGACCCAATGAGCTCTATGATAATCGTAAGTCCTCGAGTGACTTTGAACAACTCTCGTAATTCATGTCACAAGTTCAAATAGGCAATCGAGTGTTACGATTCACCTCTCGGCTCTTCTCGTAACACTTAACACATATCAATGTTTGGCCAAAACATAAATACGCAATAAGCACACCACATTTAAATAAGTCAATTTACTAAACAGTATCACTGAAATTCATAAAAGATGTTTACATGCGAAAATTTGTCCAACGGGCTACGCCCAAGTCCCGAACTTTACGCTAAGAAATACATCGTTTATCAACTAAAACCCAAGAAAATGTATTCGAAAGGAGGAAAAATTACAATCCAAGGTTAGGAGACGTTAGATCTTCGGTCTTCTCTCGATAGCTCTGAAGAAACTCAATCAAATAAGCCTTCAATCGTAAAAATTGCCCCTTTCTTCGCCCTAGTCACCTCTCTCCAAAGTTTGACCCCTATAATTGCCCAAAAAATGTTTTTTTATGGCTCAATCTCTTCTTTAGGTAGTTAGGAAGTTTTCCCTAAAATTTCAGCAAATTCCGACTTCAGAATCATCCAAATCGGGCGAAAAACCGTCGAAGGGTCGAATTTGGCGGAAGTTGTCACGGCCGTGATCATGAACACGGCATGACCGTGATCATCTCTTCGTACAGATTTTTACCTCTTCACGGCCGTGAACATGATCACACCCTGGCCGTGACTGTCTCGTTAATGCTCTTCACGGCCGTGAGCATGATTACACCTTGGCCGTGACTGCCTCGCAGAATGTTGCAGAGTTTTGCCGAGATGATCATGGCCTGCTTGTGTTCTCTGCAAAAAGGTCTGATTTGCCTCAAATTTGACATGTGACCTCCTAGCACTGTGAGGAATCTTCTCATGACTTCAAATCTTTAAATTCTTCATGAAAAATGAGAAAAATACCATGTATTTCACAAACAATCAAAAATAGTAAAGATTCTATACTTTAAAGGAAAATAATCTAAAATAAGGCAGAAAATAAGAATTAAGCCTGAATAAGTCATAAGACTTTAAATCCAATAAAAATAAGGCTCATCACGTTCCCACATTCCGGAATGGCAATCCTGTCATTCCCATACCATTTGCAATCTTGGTTATGATCCGGACTGCGATTTTAAACAACATTAGCCAAGCTTGTGTTATAAAGAACTTAGATGGAAACATTATTTTGAGATCTTAGATGGAAAATTTTGCCAAACCTGCATGGCTTGTTACTTCTTTATTTCGCTTATTGAAAGTTGTGATAATAAATCTCTATTTTCTTGGCTGTTTAGAACTTAAAATTCATGATTATGTATATTTGCTAATTTCGAAATCACTTCTTTTGCTAGGCTTTGGTGTTTGGTCTAGTTATGTTCTCTTTGTTGTTCACCTTAATTTGTTGGATGCAACATGATATACTTTCAGATGGTCGGACATTTATCCAGAAAATTTTGATTCATTTTACTCCAGATTTTGTCTAAATTATTTTATTTGACAGCTAAAAAACACTCTTGTGGATAATCACAGAGGAAACCGAAATATAGTTTTATCTTCATGGGGTGATGACTCACTACTTTCTGAAGACTATGTTAATCCCTATTATTTGCCAGATCAATACAGATCTTACAGTGAGAGAACACGTCAAAATCTGGTAGGTACTGTTATAGTGATTGCAAAACCAGAGACTCTTTTGATTACTAATTGCAGCTGTGATATTTCTTCTACACAGAAGCGTTTAAATGAGGATGTGATTGACTTTGACCTTCTTGAAGATTTGATATGCTTTATTGATGAAAATTATCCACCGGGAGCTATTCTTGTCTTTCTTCCTGTAGGTTCTTTGGAGTATCCTTTATCTGCTACATTAACTATGTATTCTTTAACAATTTCTTTCTCTCTCTTGTTAACTGATCACCACTGAGTGCTATAGGGTGTTGCAGAAATTGACTTGCTAGTAGATAGGTTAACTGCCACTTTCCAGTTTGGTGGAATGTCATCGGATTGGATTCTTCCTCTGCATTCATTTCTTTCAGCTTTTGAACAGAGAAAGGTGTTTTCGACTCCACCTCAAAATATTCGAAAGGTATCAGTTACAAAGCCAATATATCAATTGTAGTTTTCTATTTAATTTCATTTTCTTTGCAGTTCTTTGTGGTGGTCAGCAATTCATTATGTTATTGACATTACTAATTATTTGTTTCCTTGCCTCTGTATATAGAAAAATAAATAAGCTTAGAGAAAAATTGGGACTAATGATTTTTTTATTTATTAATTTGACGATCATACTTTTTTTTTTTACATTTCAACATTGATAATGACCTACCAAATGGAAACTTCTTAAATTGGTTTTTGTTTCAAATGTGAAAAGATGGTCCAATGATTTCTCATTTCCTTGTAGTTTTTATAGCATGGAGGGGTCATATTGCATTGTCATTTAATATTCTCTAATCAACAAAAGAATGGGCATTCCCTAGATGGAGATTTGAAATTTATGCCTCTGAGATTTGAGAAGAGTAGTATTGCATCACTCATCACGTTACATTTATATTCGCCATATTGTTATAATCGTTACCACATAGAACACTTAATACAATTTTAAACAAATAACACAAACTAAAAATAAGGTTGAATATACCACCACTAAGTTCATGATTATATGAAATCTAATATGAAAGTGCCACGTATTAGTCACACACATACATAAACACATATGTAATGTTAGCATAATCTAACTCATTGTGTCATAATATTCTAAGTTTCTAACTATGATGACACAAAAAGTCGGACTTATCTCTATTTATTTTGGGTCTACTAATTTTGTTCTCCATCCTTTGAGGTGTTAAAAATATAAAAGAGACATGGGCCACTATACTTCCAAACAATAACTAATATATAAACCATGGTTTAAGGTTTTATTTGTTACCACTTGTATTAGCAGTACAGACCGGTCCAACTCTATACAAATACACACAAGGTTGGTACTTGTTGATACCAACCATCTACTATGTTGATATGCAAATATTGGTACACTAGTATGGACTAAGAGTAAAAACTTTTATGTAAACTATTAAATAATATCACATAGAAGCATTTAAGAATTTCATTTACTATCTAGAATTTGTTGCGAGGGGGATCGGGGCTGCCCTTCTGATTTGGAGGATTTATTCTTACCGAATCTAGTCTAGTTCGTGAAATAGACCGGTTTGAAATAGGGAAAGGAGAGGGGGCTTTTTAGGGTTGGGAGAGAGGTTTTGGGGCGGCTTCTATTTTTCTCAATCCCAATGAGCTATGTTCTCGCTAGAGACCTGGATGAGTTTTTGCATCTTTGGTTGTAACATTTGGATCAACCTATCTGGTGCTCGCATTCTCCAACGCAGTGGAGGCTTCCCTTGTTTCCAAACCAGCTTGAGCCATGCTCTCAATACGATGAGTGAAGATCGCCGTGTGGCTAAGGAGACAACATTGTGATGAACTTGCTGAAATCAGCTAGAAGCAGGCTGTCACGCCCCGACGCGAGACGCGAGCTCATGCCCCAAGAGTCAAACGTCAAGGCGCGACATGGGTCAACCTGTGTGATGAGTCAGCAACAAAACCCCAATGCAGCAAAATAACATAATAAAATCCAATAATACAACTCCGAAAATACAAATACATAATACAATCTCCTCCGGTCCACGACCGGGAAATACTCAAATACAAGTCTGAAATACAATACAGTCTCAAATACATACTCCGAATGAAATACATAACAGATATATAAATGCACCTCCCCGTGGTAGTCACTAATCTAGTCTATCTAAACCTACCCCAGGAGGAGCCACGTCGGAATCTGAAAGAGAAGGGGGAGATAGGGAGTTAGCCAGAAGGGCTAAGTAGGGATATGCAAGATATGGTGCATGTACAATAACAAGGTTTATTAACAAGCTCTACCAAAATCCTACATATGTATGTAACAGTAATCATGTAAATATCTCAGAAATCAACATGATAACGAAATATACCACAACACACAACAGTAAAACCGAGCTATAGCCACGTTGTCCCGCAAGACCGCACTCCGTAGGAGTGGTTCCCAATGTTAGCTCAAACAGAGGGAACGACTGCCCGTCGGCAGCCTGCCGGTGTAGCGTCCAACACTGATCATCCCGAAGTCGCCGAACGACAAGTCGGGCTATCTACTGTCGACACCGTATAGTACCAATGGTCTAAGTACCACGAGTATACAAATAGTGGCTGATCAAAACCTAGTGGCGTACCCCCACCCCCCCACACCACACACAGCATTCAACATCGGTCGACCGGCTACCCCTGCCTCGGTTACGACCGGTATCAACATAATCTCAACCGGATCATATCAGCCCAATCACAGGGCTCAACAACGTTCATATAGAGCCACAAATAATACTCATATCATACTACCAAGATAAATAACAACATAAAAACAGATATCATGAAGTCACATGTATGCTCAACGAAACAGGTTAAGATCACAATGAACTATCAGATACAAATCAACGGATAGAACTTAAGATAAGGTGCCACTAATCTAAGCATGCATATGCACCATAGACAAAGGCAGGTAAGGACCCTACCTCGAAATGCAGGGTTGCGCTAAGAACCAACCGGATATACGTATATGATCAGTGTCCGTGCGTCTATACTCGTTGGACCTTAAACATATAGAAATCGGTGTCATAACATGCTGGTGTTATCATAGGTGTTATTTAACCCTAAGCCGCATGCAGTTCTACAGCGTAAGTATACGCGGGGGTTAGGGTACTAACCTAGTTCGCAGTCACGTGCGAACGTTAATCACCGAAAGTCGCCGGAATACGTCAGAACCAACCAAATACATGTCGGCATGAATCCCAGAGTTTGCCGGAGAACTCACCGGAATAGTACTTTCTGAGCACTCCTGTGAGGTCAGCAACTCAGAAAATCAAGAAGAGGTTGTCGGTCGATTTCTGGGCGTTGTCGGAGGTTCGCCAGAGTAGTAGTTCCGTCACCGGAACAGTGCTCGCTGGCGCAGATCGGAGCTCGCCGGAGCACAGAAGGATGCTGACGCCGAGAGGAGTCCGGTCGTACAGCCCTTTTTGCGAATGACTACCACAATCGCCGAGAATCGGTGAATGAACCCGGCGCCGCCGCCAACGTTGTTCGCCGGAGCCGGGGGAGATGACACGCCGGAAATGCGTCGGTGGGCAGCGGACATTTCCGCTGGAGGCGAAGAAGGGTGGCCGGAGGCGCCGGAGATGAGTTGACGTTGGATTCTGAGATTTTGCTTGACACCATCGCCGCTCGCGTGGAAGGACGGGGAATGTCCGTCCGCCGGATCTGGCCGCCTGAGCCGAGGAAGAAGATGAGGAAAGGCTCGACAACGGCCGTTGGCTGAAGATTAGAGGAGGCAGGCGTCGTTTGTCGATCGAGTGAGAGGGCGGAGGCATTGACAATGCCGAGCTAGCGTCAAACAAGACGTGTGAAGGGAGAAAGATTAGATGTGTGCAGGGAGGGGATTAGAGCGAGGGGATGACGTGCATGAGAGAACGGGCAGGCGGCGGGAGCAGGCTTAGGGAGAGAGAGGGAGATGGGACAACACATCCCATCCCATCAAAATAATAAATGTATTTTTTTATTATTATTTTATTTTAAATTTGAACGGGGCATAACACAAGTGGCGATGGATTGCCATCTTGAGTCCATCGCCATCTTGACACGCTCGATGAGATACAGAATATGTTGGCGGAGATGGCGAAAAACAAGAGATCGGATCTCCTACTAGTTCGTTCGGTTGCAGGGGGATTGGTTTGAGGTGCGACTGACACCCTGAGCATTTTAGAACCTTACAATGAGTCATATCGTCCTCCACCCGCATGCGGGGAACAATGGTCCCTGGAGTCGGTTGGGGGGCACATGCCGCTACTAATGCCGATGGTCGGAGGGGGGTGGCTTTCGTGCAGGAGGGGATGCCGATAGGGAACCTTCGGGGGTGATGACAGACGGTGGTTTCATTGACGGATCAAACTCCCTTGCTTTGATAGGGCTCCCTCGTTAGTGTGGATTGCTGGAGTGGAATAATACTTTGACATTGAAGGCACAACGAAAGACTATAAAATTCCCATGGTGTTCTTTAGCATGGACGGTTAGACCAACTACTAGTTCAGATGGTTGAAGAGGAGAATTCCCATTCTCACGTGGGATGTGCCGAAGGAAGAGATAATTCAATGATATAGCAAGTACATGCCACCTTTGCTTATGAACGATTGGCAGCCATAGAATAGGGCCCTCGACAGTGATGGACTATATGACAGTTTACTTTCCGAAGCAGCTATATGTAGGGTTCTTTTTAAAGGGATTAAGAGCAGACATCAGGGAAAGAGTACGGGCCTCTTTCCCATAGATGTTAAGCTAGCAATGACCCTTGTTTGTATCATTGAGAAGGAAGTCATGGGCGGAGTGGAGATGAAAGGGGGTAATTGTACAAACGAGTTAGCTAATAGGGGCGTATTTTAGGCCCGAGTAACTATTCTAGGGGGAGAGGTTCCTTTGTGCTGACCATAGTGTTTGGTACTTTCTCGGTGGCAGCACCTACATATAGTACACCACGGCTCGGAGGTAGTTCTCAACCCATGGTGCAAGGAGAGGCTAGAGGAGGCTACACATCTCGTCTTGGCAGCGGAGAGAGGATTAAGTTGCGTGCCTTATCGGGAGGCCCTAACTTAGGCAAGCGTATAAGAGGAGGGAGGTCCATGTTTTCCTAGGATTACATTAATAAAAGAGAAAAATGGTTGCTTCTGGTGTGATCAACCATATCACCCCATGCACTAATGTGGCAACAAGAGTTTCCGCCTGTTGCTCCTCACAGAAGGGGACTGTATTGAAGGAGGGGAAGAAGAGACGACCCACCATGCTGAGGAAGGGGATGGTGATTGGTGACAAGTGCTGAATATGGTGAATCTATTTGCGTGACGATGGAGTTATCTTCTTACTCAGTAGGCGGTATCGTTGGACCATGTACTATGAAATAAGGTTCATAAAATTGGTTTGGCAACTCGGTCCAGTGAGCTGCCAGATCGGTATGGTACCAGTACCATACCGGACAGTAGCAGGCGACAGCGGCGGCAGTATGCGAGCAGCGGGCGACAACGGTGGCAGCAGGCAAGCTTTGATTGAAGCTTCCAACTGCCGCCAACTGCCGTTAGCCTCCCTCTGCCGTTGTCGCTGCCATCCGCCGTAGTTCCGCCCGGAGTCGTGCTCTGATGCTTGTGCCGGAATAGCTTGCTCGTCAAACCGGTTTGGAATAGTTTTCAATTCCTTGCTATGAAACTAAGAGGCCTACTCAATGGGTTTTCGGTAGGAACGGTTTTCAATTCCTTGCTATGAAACTAAAAGGCCTACTCAATGGGGATTCGGTAATTATCTTAATAGATGGTAGAGCTAGTCATAATTTTGTTTCAACACAACTGATCTCGGAGTAAGGATGACACATCTCACGAAGACCCATGTACAAAGTCAGCTTAGGGGACAGGGGACATGCGACGGGGGTTAGGTGGAGGCTCAAGGGAATGTGAGGATATGGTTGCTATGCTCTACACTATAGTGCTTGATGGATATTTGTTTAGCTTGGGAGGAGTTGATCTTGTCTTGGGTATGGAGTGGCCGGAGATGATGGGGGAGATACGCGTGGACTAGGGTCAAAAATATATAAAGATTTGGCAAGAAGGGAGAGAGCTTACCATTGTAGGTGACCCATCCGTGGTACTTTCCTCGATGTCCATGAGGAGTTTGGGAAGAGAAGTGGATAAAGAGTTCAACGGTGTGCTATGGGCCATGGATGCACTTGTAATCGAGAGGGATGAACATCACTAGCTGTCTGAGTTACAGAACTGGGAACTGCAGACTCTTTTGCAGGCTTACGAATATGTATTTTCAGAAAAGATCATTCTACCTCCAAAGAGAGAAAGTGACCATGCCATTGTCGCTCAACCCGACGAAGGACTAGTGAGGGTGAGGCCCTATTGCTATGCCTACCACCAAAAGGATGAGATAGAAAGACTGGTGTAAGAGATATTAGTAGCAGGAGTGATACAACTGAGCTCAAGCCCATACTCGAGCTTGGTCATTTTTGTAAGAAAGAAAGATGGCGGCTTGAGGTTTTGCGTAGATTACATAGTACTCAATTGCATAACTATACTAAGTACCCCCCTATTCCAGTCATTGAAGAGTTAATTAATGAGCTACATGAGGCTAAATATTTTTTGAAGATCGATTTGTGCTCGGGACCATTCGATTAGGGTACATCTAGTGGATGTACATAACAGTGCCTTTTGAAGCCATATAGGACACTATGAGTTTCGAGTTATGCCATTTGGCCTTAGGAATGCCCTTGCAATGTTCCAAGTAGTAATGAATGAAGCCTTTCAACAACATTTGGAGAAGTTCATTTTGGTATTTCTTGATGATATTTTGGTCCATAATCCTTGGGAATCACACTTAGAGCATTTGAGGCAAGCCTTAGAGGTCCTAAAGAATGAGCATTTAATGGCCAATTGAGCAAACTGTAGCATTGGACGAAGGAGAGTGGAGTATCTTGGCCATATTATCCAACCCAAGAGGAGCGGCCATGGACCCAAGGAAGGTGAACACGATTCGCCAGTGGCCCATGCCAAGGAAAATCTAGGAGGTATGAGGGTTTTTAGGTCGCACTGGTTACTATATAAAAGACTACGGCAAGATAGCTCAGCTGTTAACCAACCTTCTCAAGAAAGAGGATTTTTACTGGACTACTACCTGATCGAAGGGAGTGGATGCCATTCTTATAGTGGTGGACCGGCTATCCAAGTACAAACATTTTCTTGCACTCAAACACACTTTTTCGGCTAAGTGGCAGAACTATTTGTGAAGGAGGTAATCAGGCTTCATGGAGTGATCTCGTTTTTATTAGCCATTTTTGGTATGATTTTTCGGCTAAGTGGCAGAACTATTTGTGAAGGAGGTAATCAGGCTTCATGGAGTGATCTTATTTTTATTAGCCATTTTTGGTATGAGATTTTCCAGCTCTAGGGCATGATTTTATGAATGAGCTTCTCCTATCACCCGTAGATAAATGGATAGTCAGAAGCATTGAACATATGTCTCGAAACATACCTCCGGTGTTTCGCCTCTGAGCAACCTTATGAGTGGCTAGCATGGATACATTGGGTTGAGTATTGGTATAATACTAGCTTTTAATCAGCTACGGAAAAACACTTTTCAAAGTAGTATATGGGCGTCATCCTTCGACTCTACATCGTTACATACTCGGGGAGTCAGTAGTTGAAGCAGTGGAGCGCGATCTGTTGGACTGAAACGAGATTCTTCGGCAATTGAAGTACAATATGTGTAGGGTGCAATAACGAATGATTAAATCTTCCACACGTCGGATGTCACCTTTGAGGTAAGGGATCTCGTGTATGTCAAGTTGTGGCCACATAGCTTGCAGCCCGTTACTATGGTCCTTTTTATATTTCTTAGCTTATAGGTACTATGATACCGCCTAGACTTGCCGACTTACTCGAGGATCCACCCTGTATTCCACGCATCTCAATTAAAGAAGACCGTTGGAGTCTTGGAAGTAGAGTTTGAGCTCCCTAGTGATCTTGAGATGGAACTTCTGGTGCAACATATTCCAAAATCCATCTTAGCCACCAAGAGCATTTTACGCGGAGGAGAAACTGTTGAACAATTGCTCATCCATTGGACTCCCATGACAGAAGAGAAGGCTACGAAGGAGGATGTTGATACATCTTAGCCACCAAGAGCATTTTACGCGGAGGAGAGAAACTGTTGAACAATTGCTCATCCATTGGACTCCCGTGACAGAAGAGAAGGCTACGAAGGAGGATGTTGATACTATATGAGGACAATTTCCGGAACTCTTGAATAACCTTGAGAACAAGACAGGTCCTCAAGAGGGGGGTATTGTTACGAGCGTAGAAGGGGGCCAAGATCGCTCTTCGATTTGGAGGATTTGTTCTTGTCGAACCGGATCTGGTTCGGCAAAATAGACCGGTTCGAAATAGAGAAAGGAGAGGGGGGTTTTAGGGTTGGGAGAGGTTTTGGGGCAGCTTATTTTTTTTCTTGATCTCGATCTCAATTCCATATGTGAGGTTTTGCGTCCGTGGCTATAACAGAATCTAGCACTGATCAAGTATTTCAACAGTACTTGGATACACATGTGGTATTGCTTTCACACTACTATAACCCTAGATGATGCCTCTATGACATACTTATAACATCTAACTTGTTTTCTTTGAACACTATTGAATCATTGGTCATGTCCTCTATAACGTACCTCTAGTATCCATATCTCTCTATGATATACCTTAAATGTCAAATGTAGGGCTCCCATCACCATAAGACATTCCTATGATCATGTTATAAGAAACTGGTTTATACCACTAACGCCGATATATATTGGCCTAACCTTGTACCAATACATTGGTACTTTGTTGGTATCATATATATATAATGTTTATTATTAATATGAGCCAGTACCATGTGTCAGGACTGACTAGTATGTACTGGTTGGGTTGGTACAGAATGATATCTTGAACCTTGCCTATGATACATTTCATGAGTAGACTACATGATATCTACTTGGTATCTACTAGGTTGTATTAAACCTCCTCTTTGTTGATTAAATTGCCACAAGATGGCATAACAGGACAATAGTTTGAGCTTGATAAAAACTCGGGCAGTGATATTTAGTTTTCCATTAACTTTCTCTGAATAGCATCCCCCATATCTACCGTTGTCCATTTTGGTGCAGCAAATTCTAGCCCGTAACACTGTCCAATGTTGAACAGAATCTTAGCGGTCCAATTTTTGGACAGCATGTATAGTCAATTTGTAGACCTATTGTCATGCTAGTTTGGGCATAAAGCCCATCTGTATAATCAATAATGCCTAATTTTTGGACAGTCTCGCAGCTTATTCCTTGCTAACCAAAATTTGGCAGCAATCTCTCACTTCTTTGCTGTCCAAAAGAGGATAACACAGCACACTTCTTTTACATTTAAATCCTCATTGCCAAAAATATCACATTTTAGGTTATAAATTTCAGATCATTACAGTACAACCAGATTTGTATCAGGCTCCATGCTGCCCATAGCTTCTTGAATCCATATTTATATACATATATATTCACAAAACAAAGTTCTTTAACTATATTGCCATAAGCTCATGCATAAGCATTATCTCCTTGAATAAGTTCTCATACGCCAACAGCTGACATAGATGCTTCATAACATCTCTCATTACAAAACTTTGTCTTCAAATATCAACTCTAATGGAATAAAAAACTAACCCGGTGCCACTGGAGCATAGTATCGGTATGTAACGATCTGAGATGGTAAAGACCAAGACTTTAATTTTGTCATAACCTTCCCATTCTTAGTTGATGTACCATGAATATGGTCTGCAAAAGAAGAAATCTTAGAGGATAACAATGTCAACATTAGTTTCTGAGAATATTGGATAACACCAGTGTCATGATATTGGTTGCTGCAATAAGCAAATCCTCGTATACTAGTAATTAAATAGTTACAGTGAGTTACTTAAATAAGCATGGAAGAATAGAAATATGTACATGGGTGATTGGCGTGGAGGTCATATATACATATTGCCATTGAGGTGGATTCCAAGAAATGCTTTTATTTGCATCCTTTGCATGATACTGAAGTTCTTTTAAACAAATGGATTTATAATAGTTTCTAAAATCTCATTTCTTGGTTATTTAAAGAAGCATCTCTTCTTTACAACGCATTGCATGAAGAGATTTGATTGGCTCATTCCATCTTATGGGTTATTCCCCAATATCAGAATGTTGCAGCTTAGAAGCCCGTAGTTGTAATAGGATATATCCCAATTATTTTACCTATTAATACATGTTTATTTGATCCTACCAGGAATTTATCATTATCATTAATAAATTCCAATTCATGTGGTGAAGGATGCCTAGGCATTTTCTAGCGTCAAAACTATCAATAATTATTCATTTGTTCATTCTTTACTTTAGGATGAATTGCATGAAGAGATTTGATTGGCTTATTCTATCTTATGGGTTGTTCAATAATGATTCATTTTCTAGTGTCAAAACATATGTTGAAGTATTTGTACTTTAAAATGAATTGCATGAAGAGATAGGATCGGCTTATTCCATCTTATGGGTTATTCCTTGATATCAGAATGTTGCAGCTTAGAAGCCCTTGTTTGTAATAGGACATATCCCAATTATTTTACCTATTAATACATTCTCATTTGGTGCTGCTATGAATGCATCACTATCATTAATAAATTCCAATTCATGTGTTGAAGGATTTCTAGGCATTTTCTAGTGTCAAAACTGTCAATAATAGTTCATTTGTTCATACTTCATGAGCAATGTCTTGAATCTTATGATCTTTTTAATGATAATTTATTTATTAGTTTTGAAAGTTTATATTGTAGTGGGGTTGGATGTTTGCCTTTTTATGTACATGTAAATGAATTACAAGTTCAAGCTAATATGCATTTTTGGTTTCCATTTGCATGTTTAGGCTGCTTTTACATTAGTTCATGAGGGAACGGTTTGATAGTATTCCTTCGTCTCCTGATTTTTTTTTAATTTCCAGGTTATTGTTGCAACAGATATTGCTGAAACCAGTATAACAATTGATGATGTGATTTATGTGGTTGATGCTGGAAAGCATAAAGAGAAACGTTACAATGCCCAAAAGGTTTGTAGATTATTCTTTGATGGTATCGAAAGAAGGCTTTAAATCATGGTGGTTAGTGATAGGCTATATTTATTCAGAACCAAAAGCAATCATGAAAAGTTAAAAGAAGGTTGATGAACTAAAAGTTATGACATTGCTAGTGCGATTGCAGCTCTCATAAGTCTCATTCCTAGTTTTATATTACGTGAATTTTGGTGACACAACTTGTAGTCTCCTAGAAATTGATTAAAACCTTGTGCCTATTGTTCAATAATTTATGTTACGATTTATTTGAAGAAAGTTTTCTAGTATTCTGGCGAGATTCAACCTGAAACAACATAAAAGACAAGCATGAAAAGAAAACCTCCTCTCTGTAGCCCTAAAATTTGTTATGCTTCCCCCTTTTTGCAAACTGTTCTAGCATGCGCTAAACTAGACCTAGTTAAGTGTGTATAAACCCTCCAAATTGGAGGCCGATCTAGTTCAGCCTCCCCTATGAATAACAACCTTGTCCTCAAGGCTGTCCAACAACTTCAAATTACTCCTAAATGATTGTGATGTTCTCCCAAGTGGCCTCCTCTGCCTTTATAGCCCAATGGATTAGCCATTGTTCTACATACTCATATCCTTGCAGAATGCTCCTGGAAGCTAGAACCAACTCTGGAACGTAGTGCATTGGTAATTCAACCTCTAAATAGAGAAATGAGACTCTGCCTCCTTGTACCCCACAACTCTCTTTAGTAGGGATGAATGAGAAACGGGGTGGAGCCGAGAGCACATTTCCCATTCATGTTTCTCACTTTGGTTAGTGTGATAAGCTCTATAGTAATGAGATGTGAGTTTCTAGTTGACCCTTCTTGTCAATAGGGAAAGAGTTTCACATACACACATTTCTTGCAGAGATGTGAGTTTCTAGTTGACCCTTGTTGTCAATAGGGACAGTTTCACATGCACATATTTCGAGAAAGATATGTCTTTGCGATGTGCATTAGCTGACTTGGTCATCCTCTATCGTGCTTTTATTGTGCTCTCTATAAATTATGCTTGTGCTGCCATAAGATCTCATATTTATCAAGATCATACACCATTGCTTTCTCAGTGGTCTCACCCAAAATGTAGCATTGTAGTGTAGAAGGTTGGCGATCATAGACTACCTCAAACAGTATTTTGCTTGCGGCTCTACTCAATGAAGCCATGTAGCCCATCCCTGAGATTGTTGTAATGTGAAGCGAACAAAGATATGTTTCCAAACATCTATTCAATATTTCAAACCAAGGTTTGAAGATTTAGTCCGCTGGTTGTATTGATCATCGGTCGGATTGGTACATACTTGTTGTATCATATGAAAATCCTATGCAACCGGGTGGAGCAGCAGAAGAAAAAAAAAAGAAAGAAGAAGAGAAGAAGAGGAAGAGAAAGAAGGAACCTCACGTCCGCCGCTCTCTCGCGATCGCCGCTTGCTTGCTAGCTGGATGTCCTACCTCTCCTTCCTCTCTTTCTGTCTCTCATTTCTCTCCTCTTCTCCTCCTCCTTCTCCTTCTTCCGCTGATCTGCTCTTAAGTCCGGACCTTTGTTGGACTGGTTGGAACAAAAATTGGCCAGTTCAGACTTGTTTTAAAAGCCTTGCTTCAAACTATCCATTTGTCTCTAATTGATGAGAAGAACTCATCTTGAGCATTGTGTCTTGTAGTACAAAAACTTTCGACCAAAAATGGCTAATAAAAACCTGGTTGTGTCATTGATAATTGATTTTGGAATCCTATATAAGTCTCACCATTTCCTTCACGAACAATTCTGCCATTGATATAGTCGACAATGGGTGTTTGAGTGCAAGGAAATAAGGTTGGCAAGATCAAGATCCTTTCTAGGAATGATGGAGGCTTTGTAGGATTGAAAGGTAGGATTGGCAATTTGGAATGAAGGATTATAAGATCCTGCCAAATCACTTAAAATATATATTTTTTAAAAATATATTCATCAAATTAGACTTAAGAGTAATATAAATATTTAAATAAATAATAAATAATAATAAAAATAATATATATCTATAATATATATCTTACATTCATTCCTGAATGGTTTACCAACTCATTTTTGACAACCTTGCAAAGAAATGTTCATATTTGGACAATTGATCTATCACTACAAGTATAGTTTCCACTCCTTTTGATTTTTTAGGTAATCTTATAATGAAATCCTTAGCTATGTCTTAGTAGGTAATGGAAGAGGATGTAATAGGCCTGTAGGTGAGGTCGTTTAATACTTCCGCCTTTTACTTGATATTTTGCTATCAAGCAACACATATCTCTCTTCATCCCCATCTAGCAATACTTTTGCCTTTTACTTGATATTTTGCTATCATCCCAATACGTATCAGTAAGAGTGATAGGCCCTAGTATGAGCATGAAAACATTCCTGAAGTAGTGCCGTAACCTAATTAGATTTCGTTGGTATCGGTTTTTTATGGAGCAATCGACCTTTTATTACTTCAAATGGAGTTGGTTTAGTTGGATGTCAAGTTAGGTTCTTAAGTATTTTATGTAAAGTAGGGTTCTTTTGCACCTCCACTTGAATTTCTTGTGTCTAACTAGATTAGTCTAAAAATTGCTATGAATTTAGCATGCTCTAGTAGTCTAGATAATAGCTGCCTTGTTTTCATGTCCTGGCTTCCATAACACTTTCATATCATGCCCTGAGAGTGGCACACCAATTTTGTTGATCTAGTGTGGTGATGCACGTTCGAATAGGTGTCTTAGAGCCTTTTGATCGGTAAGCACTTTGAAATCATGTGCTGGCAAATAGGGTTACCAATGTTGAACTGCTAGTGGTTTTTCTTTTTGCATGAGTACCACCCAATCCCCCTTCGCATCATATTCAATAGTAATTTCTTTATTAAAGTCAACATCACATTCAAAAGTAAATTCTTTATTAAAGTCAACATCACATTCAATCGTAAATTCTTCATTAAAGTGAAGTAGCCTATGTACCGGTGTTGAGGTCATCACCTCCTTCAATTCTTCAAAAACTACATGTATTGCATGTCCCTGAACACCTTTCTTGATAAGATTGAGTGGTTGAGTAATCTTGCCATAATCCTTGACAAATCTTTTGTAATAACCTATGAGACTGAGAAATTCCCATACCTCCTAAACAAACCCTAGTCCAATGATAATGAGGTACCTAACTTGCTTATGTCCAAAACTGGATGTTCTTGTTGTTTGCCACTAGTTGCTTTTCTTTTAAAATCTTCAAAGTGAGTTTCAAATGTTCCTAAGTGTTGTTCCCATGTGATAAAAAAAATGCCTAGATGAACATTCGTAAGTGGGGATGAAAAGCTTCATTCATCACGATTTGAAAAGTAGTGGGGGTGTTCCTAAGGCCAAATGACATAACCTAGAATTCATAATGTTTTGAATGAGTCCTAAAAGTAGTCTTGTGCAGATTTGAAGGTACCATAAGCACAAATTAATGTTTGAAAAATATTTTGTCCCATGTTACTTGTTGATTCGTTCCTTAATTATTGGGATGAAATATTTATCTAGTACAATTATATTGTAGAGGGTCTAGTAGTCTACACAAAATTTTCAAAGTGCGATATTTCTTTCGTATAAGAATAACCGGGCTAGAAAAAGAGCTTGAACTTGGTTAGATGACACATGCTACCAATATTTCTTGCACCTATCATTCCATATCATCCTTGTAGTGGTAGACATACCGGTAGGGTCTCACCTTCACCGGTTCCTCACTTGCTTGTGTGATAATTGCATGATTGAACCTTTTTTTTTACTAGGAATGATGCTTGTTCTACAAAAACCCCTATATAAGATTGTAATAGTTTATGTAATTGTTATGCCTATAGTTTAGTCAGCTCAAGATGCTCATCCTCCTCTAGTGAGAGAATGTCCACCCATATGACACACCCATCCTTGATTATTTGTTATGATAGAAAGTTATTATTTGCTCCCTTGTTTATCAGATTTCAGATGGTATTCCGTTGATTTGCCCTTTTAATTTCATGGTGCGAGGGCCTAAAATACCACTCACTTAGTATTGAGAAAGTTCCATCGTCTTATAAGTTGGTCCCCACTATTCAGAATCCACCGCCTTAATCTCTTCAATGTCCTCATCTGTAGTGAGGAGTATGGGGCTAAAACTTTTATTCCCACACTGATGCATTAGATGGTAAGGTTGATCACAATAGAAATGCAGTCATTTTTCTCTCTTGATGTAGTCATAGTAAGACATTGTTTGTCTCCCTCATGTGATCTTCTAGGTTTGAACCACATGAAGAAGCTCATTGGTTATCCCCTTAGCACTAGTACGATTGACAATGCTCCCTTTGGTCCCCCTTGTGTCACAGAATGATAAATGCCTTTTGGTTGTGATTCACTTTGAGTAAGAGTATACTATACATTGCTATTTGTGATGAAGAGTTCCAATTTAAGGGAATTAAGGAATAATTCCCTGAGCCTAAGAAACTCTTGCCTGGTGATCCTCTAAATTAGTTTGCCCCTTCAGCCTCCACCAGTGATCTCCCTCTCAATAATACAAGCGAGTGTCATGGCTTACATAATATTAGTTGGCAAGAAGGCAAGCACCTTCTCACTGATTTTTCAGCTACCACTATATATGAATGTCTACAACTCTTACACAAGGTCACATGACAGTTACAGACTATGTGATAACATATGAAGAGATAGTATCACAAATCTCATATCCTCCTAAACAATAGTACATCCTTCTCTTTTAAACCTTCCAAGAGAGGTTGGAAATCCTTCTCTTTAGCCACCTAAACAAGTTTGCTTATCTGACCCTCTATATTGACTGAAGTTATTGGAATTTATAGTCCTCCGTTGTACATTGAATATGAAAATATTGCACCCTTCATGCTATCCACCCCACTGGGTAAATAGCATCAAAGCCCGGTAATTCCACCTCACTAAAACTCCTTGTCCAGTTCCTTTGCATGAAAAGCTCCAGCATGTCTGCCCTCTGCATGGGTACTAGGCCCATGCGGCTGGTCAATGAGTTGTGTCGAGCTAGCTCGGTCTCGGGCCTTTTATGACACAGGTAAAGATTTTGCTCGGCCCAACATGACCTGGTCTAGTACGGCATGGTAAAATTTTTGCTTAGCCTAGCAGGCACATGACACAACACAAATTTTAAAATAAAACAAATAATAAATGATAATAATTAAAATATAAAAAAAATTAGGAAAAAATAATATTTTTATAAATAAAGATAATTATGCCCCTGAAATTTAAGGATATTTTTGTAAGGCGAAATAGGTAAAAATGATATAAATTCAAAATTAAAAAAAAGGTTAAAACCCATGTCATGTCGTGCTTGGCCTATGTACCATGCTTGGCTCAACTTGCATGTCATGCCTGGCTCAGCCTATGTGCCGTGCGTGGCCTACTCCCATGCCATTCTAGATCCGACCCGCTAGTGTTTTATGCTTGGCATGACCGATGTGCCTGAACTTCTAAACCAAGCATGGAACTCGTGCCTCATGTCTCCCACAACACATTACTTAACGTGCCGGGCTAGGCTGGGCCACTCGATGTTATGCGAGTGCAGGCTGTAACCTAGCCCATTGGCCATCTCTAGGCCAAATCCAAATTCATGTGGTGACCATATGTACTTGGGCTCATTTTGTGGGTATGGAATTTCCAACCCTTCATTCGCTTTTCTTCTGCCTCGCAATGAACGGAACACTTGTAGTTGGAAGTTCGATTCTTCTCTTCTTTGCAAGCTCTCCGAACAAACTTTGTATCTCATCCAAGACACCGAGGCGATGATCCATCTCTACCTGACACTAGTTGATCTCGGATAGTTCATCCCAATGATGTCATTGCTCCTCTACCGGATTTAACGTTTCCAAATGACGATCCTCTCTTGGATAGTGGCTATTGTGTCAAACCCCCCTCCCCCCACCCCGATGATGTCATTACTCCTCTACTGTAGCTAACATTTCCAAATGACGATCCTCTCTTGGATAGTAGCTAGTGTTCCCCCTTGACATTGTTTGAGGTACCGGTCCTAAATCGGCCGGTACCTCCAGTTTGTACCGGTCTGGTGAGGGACCGGCACTGGAAATGGTCGGAGCAAGCGGGCAGGGGTGACGGCGGAGGCTGGAAGCTTCAGGGGTGACGGCGGGCGGCATTGTAGGCGGCGGAAGTTTCGTTCCGCTGCCACTTGGTGGAAGCTTCTTTCCGCCGCCGCCGAGCTTCCAGTGGCAGCGGAAGCTTTGAAGCTTCCGCCGCCGCCTTCTGCCGCCAATCCTAGCACGCCGATTTTCGCTCAGCTCGCTGGTACGGTGAGCCACCGAATCGAGTTTTCAAACACTGCCCCTTGATATGCATTACAAGTGCACGACGTTATCAAAGTAATACAAAAGATATCGATCACACATGGAACTGCATCAAGTATTAACTATCGGAAGCTAAGCAATTAAACTTTTGCGTTTGCGAAATAAGGTTGTCAAACTCAACTACGAGTAAAACAAGAAACAACAACGATAGAAATGAGAAGAGTGTTTAATTGAGAGATATCAGGACTTCGGAATTCACCACGCGAGCTAGCAGAACTGAATGAAACTAATGAATGAGTTATTCTTACTGTATAAGGGGTTCATCCTAAAGTACAGGTTGCCCCCTTTCAGCAGCACAACCCAGTACCTACTTAAATCAATCTCCTACTTTTGTGGCTTATCGATTTAAGTAAATCCATTAAGTTCTATGATAAACTATGTTACCCTCTATTGAATCTTAACTACTTTTGTGTTAGTAATTCAAAAGTCATATTTAGCAGATCCGACGTCACGATTCTCCTTTCATTACTTCTCGTGGCATCCAAAACATAAGATTACTTGATTAAGGTAAAATCATGCAAATAACGTAGCAAGATAAAATATTAACTCATTAACGTCAAAAAAACTCGGTTGATAAGACAGATGAAGTCAATGGGCTCCATCTGAGGCCCAAATAAAGGTTTAAGCTATCACAGCCATGATATTTGATACAAATCTCTCAAATGAATAAAGAAAACTAAAAATAAAAACTAAGGAGAGGTAGGAGAAGATCATGCAAACGTTTCTTCCCGGATTGGTGAAGAATCGTTGCGACATCGCCCCAAAATCACCTCTGAAAGTGTGTGTCGCCGGTCTTCTCACCCTAGACGCGTTCGTCATCGATTTGCCTCTCCAATCGTCACAAAAAAAAAGGCTTTTATGCCCTAACGCTTCGCCTTCCTCTTGGGCTTCGATTTCTCCTTTTTTTTATTTTATGGAATTTTTAGAGCCTTCGATCAATTGAAAATCGAGTGGGAGGTGAAGAGGCGGAAGCGATCACGGTCTATGATTATAATCACGGCCTGGCTGTGATCAGCACTATAGATTCTGGTAGACTTCCATCACGGCATGTGAAAGTAATCATGGTTTGGCCGTGATGTGCATTGTGGATTTCTGACGAAGTTGTGAGACAATTACGTCCCGAGAAAGTAATCACAGTCTGGCCGTAAGTAACATGAAAGTTGACTTTTGGAATTTTTTAACGAGATGATCACAGTCCATGAAATTCTTTAGTGTTTGGCCGTGAAGGGCACTGTGTACTAGTTCTGTGGGATGATCACAGCTTGAGAAAATAATCAGAGTCTGGCCGTGATTGCCATAGAAAGCTCTGTTTCACACTAAATTCGTTGTGTAGCCTTTATCTCATCACCAGTAATCACTCGATGACTTTAAAATCTTTAAAAAGCTCTATAAATTGAGTGATTTCACCTACATTTTTTAAAATCTAAGAAAAGGTAAAGATTCTGAAACAAACAAGTAAATAAGACTAAATGAGATATAAAAAATATCAGAATTAGCTTGATTTAAGATAAAAATATACTGAAAAGTACTATTAAAATACAAGACATCACCCCCCACCCCACCCCCTATGATTTCTCCGGTGTCCCTATTTGTGCTTCGCTCTACTTCATCACCATCGAGATTCAAAACTCAGGCCTTTGCAGAATATGCCGTTCTTCATCGCTTGCATATATTGCTCACTTGCATTGTTCTTCTGACCATTGTCCTCTCTACTGAGCAGCAGAATCTCATCGAACAAATCTTGCTGTCACGCCTATCGTATGAATAGATCTAAAAGTAGTTGTGTCTCTCATTCGAAAAGATTCACATGCCAAGCACTATGATCAAAAAAGTTTGCTCGACATTGAAACCTTCCTATTTTGCCTGCTTGTTCTGGTTGGTCAGACCAATTGTTATGATTTATTTAATGAAAGATTCCTTAGCTGGCACTCCATCAAGATTTAGCCCCAAACAATACAGAAAACAAGCATAAAAAGAAAACCTTCCTTCTCTAGCCCCATAACTTGTTATGTGTCCCCCTCTCTACGAACTAGTCTAGCATGCTCTGAACCAGACCTGCGTAAGCCCTCCAAATTGGAGGCCAGTTTGGTGCAGTAACAGTATCTATTGTGAAATACCTCCATTGGTTTCATATAACTATTTCAGTATGTAGATTCTTGAGTATTTGCCGTGAATAAAACTTCAAAACTCTAAACATGGAAAATTTTCAGATATACTTCACCTTTTTTTTTTTTGCTTAGGCTCACAAAGAAATCAAATTACCAAATATGCTCATCTATCGTAACATCTTAATCTGCTTGATTATATGCAGGAATTGAAATTTCAACTTCATCATTTCATGCTAGCAATAAGGAATCATTTTAGTTGTTCGGACCAGTTTTGAAGCCTAATTGGGTGGATTTTAACCCTTAAGGATGATATTGGTCCCAATTAAATTGGAGTTTCAATTTAAACTATAGAGAGATATTATAAATTTTACATTGAAAGCATGCCCTCTCTGTTTTTGGATTCTAAAAACAGTAAAATCATGACCCTTGTAAATAATCAAAGTTTATAATCTCAGTCCACACACCTAAATACACATCTTGTCAGGTTGGCACATACTAGCATGACACATGAGATCTCAAAGGATTGACATGTTTCATCATAGCAACACTAGAGCTCCGAGTATTGATTCCTTATTAGATTTGTTACAATCCGCTTAATAAGCATAATGACCCTTTAACTTGGTGCTTGCTGAGTCCTTTCCCATTAGCCGTTCATCTTGCTTATGGCTAAGTTTTTTGTGAGTCAAATGACAATATAACCCAATTTGAAAGGCTTAATCTTGTAGTCACTTGTATATAATATTATTATTTCTCTCACCTGTGGGACTAAATTAGGGTATCACAAAATCTGTATGTACTAGGCTTATTACTTGGTTTAATTCAAGATTTAAAGTCATATGAACTTAATGTTTGTTATGCAAACTCAATCTAGCATTTTAGGACTAGTAGTTTTATTTTAGTATGTGCAGAACTACATATTATACAAGAATTACTTGTTTCAGAAAATGTCGAGCATGGTGGAGGACTGGATATCCCAGGCTAATGCAAAGCAGCGTCGAGGGAGGGCTGGACGTGTTCAACCTGGAATATGTTTTTGCTTATACACACGCCATAGATATGAGACACTAATGCGCCCCTTTCAGGTTTGTCTTCTTTTATCATGTTAGACTCTTCTTAAGTTTGCTTTTACTTCGTCGTATATTTTTTTTATATTATTGAAGTATATCATATTAGGATATTCTTGAGTACACTTTTCTTTGTCACATATAATTTTGAATTGTTTAACAGTAAGTGTTCCATCTATATGGTTTTCCATGATCCTGTGTAGGATCCAATACTGATCTGAAGTTCACTTTGAAGTTTGAAGTTTGAACCATAAGCACAAGTCAAATCCTTGGTTAATTCCATGTTTGGAACTTAGAATTAGTCTACTGTTTAAAGGAATCCTGTATGTTAGGACAATTGCCATGCCTAACCTGTGATGTGCCTATTCCAGAGTTCAGTTGGTCAAAACTAATCTCGAGTAAAGCTTCAATATGCAAAAGTTGCAGTCTTATTTTAAAAAATAGATAAGCAAATCTGTAGTATGTATCAGACATTTCTCAAAGAGACTTGTTAAAATCAAGATTTGTAAAATTGGTTGATGAGGGCGATTGTTTGTACTAGATTAACCATGAATTGGTACTGGTACTAGTTTGGTACCGATCGATACATATTGATTCGAGCATAGACTAGTATCTTGAACCTTGGTACTGGGACTAGATTGACCATGTCATCAACAAAACATTCATCAATATCAAGATTCAATCACATAAATTATTAATGAAACTCAGATCTTGCTAACTACTCTGTAGCCTAGCTAAAGCCTAGTTTTAGGGACAATGTGGTGGATGGTGTAACTCTTGTATATATCTCCAATGAGTGTGTACTATATATGCATTAATATATATAATTTTTTATGAAAATTGTGTTACATAGGTCCAATAAATCTTAAGTCTATGATTCGTGCAAAAGAATTAAGACTTGCATTTTGTTGTGATGAAAATTGAAAAAAAAGGGCATGCGGCTTATTGTGATGACATTGTGTAAAATCATTCATTTAAGCTCACCATAAGATGTCACATGCCATTTTGCCCATTGAGGTAATACTTAAGAGGTGAAATCGTTTAAATTGGATATTAGGCATATTCAAGTTTAAAATTGAAACTTGCCAACTTTCTTAGGCATTTTGGTTGTCTCATTTGAAGTATTGATATTTCATATCGTTCATGTATGTTATTTGGTCTACCTTATTTCCTCTTTATCTCTTATTATTTTAATGAAATATAAATCATTTTATACTGTGAGTTATATTATCATACATAGACTTAAATGTGAAACTGATATTAATAAACCTTTTCGTACTATATGAGGACCGCCTATTTCATATTGGCAATCATACTCCTACTACGGTAGATATATGGGGATCATTAACAAGTTGGAGGAGGAAAGCACTTGGTATATCTTGTGGCGGGTGAAGGTGATTAGTTCCAATGCTAGTGTAGTGTCTAACTCAATAAAGAACATCGTTCTCGAGATTCACTTAACAGTGGTAGCCATGAATGATTAGCAACTAATTTCGACTGTGCAGGCTATGCGAAAGGCATAGATTGTATTGTAGTTTGTGCCATTCTTCAACTCTTTGTACTTAATGGGTGATGGATGCATCGTATGTAACATTTGTTACTTTAAGAGTACTGGGAGATGCACAAAACATCCAAATGCACTGCATAAGTTGTGCATCTCTCACAAATCATCAACATACGATTTACCTATTTGATACCTCACCAAATAAGAATTATAATGGCAAGATCCTTCTCTTATTCTCGAGAGACGTATTTGGAAAAAGCTTACCGCTGGTTCCTTATCATCTCTTCCCCCATCGTGCTCTAGCTGCAAGAAACGAATACCAGGAAGTGTTGCCTGTTATAACGATTCCTTATCATCTCTTCCCCCATCTTGCTCTAGTTGCAGGAAACGAATACCAGGAAGTGTTGCCTGTTATAACGACAAGTGACCACATTGTAACTACTTCCAATTGACATATAACTTAGAAAATTTCAGTCACACTAAAATGTCTGAGTACGATGCAAGTCTGATAAGTTGGAGAGAGTCTTGTAAAGAGTAATTTCCTTCTGTCCTAGTTTACAAATTGTTGTTTTGGCTGTGCTTACTTTTAATTTTATGCTCATAGTAAGATCTAACATTATTCAATAGTTGAAGACTTGAATAATGTTTCCCAGAATTTTCATATTAAATTTATAGTCAAATTTCTGTTACCATCTTGTTCGAAAATGATTGCTTCTATAATTGTACATTATCCTTTTGTTATTTCAATGCTATCAAATATATTTTTTTACTCAATGTGCTTCTGACAGGTACCTGAGATGGTAAGGATGCCGTTGACAGAGTTGTGTCTCCAAATAAAGTCACTACATTTAGGAGATATAAAATCATTTTTGCTGCAAGTATGTTCTCTACTTGCGTTATTATTTGTCATATTTCTATTGAGTGGAATATGGGGATATCTTTTAAGTAAATTTGAGGTTCAAACTTGTGTTTTTTCAGGCTATAGAACCTCCACGAGAAGATACTATTTGTTCAGCAATTGACTTGCTGATTAAGGTGCTTTTTTCGTATAAATATTTTTTTATAATATGGATGGTCGTGATTTAGTATCTAAGCCAAAAAATCGTATTTGCCATAGTTGCATTGCTTGAAATTTCCTATGGATCTTTGTGTGGTTTCTTACCAGTCACAATACCTGCATAGCAGTTATTTCTTGCTTTGGTGGGGTTTAGGTTGGAGCATTGAACGGAAATGAGGAATTGACAACTCTTGGACACCATTTGGCAAAGTTACCTGTTGATGTGTTGATTGGAAAGGTGTGCTCTACATTCATGCATCTTTTTTCTGTTCTGTGGAGCTGAATTGATTTTCCTGTGGCCACATGCTAGTCGACATGTTTTTATATACACTGGCTTTCTTACTGTCTCTTAATCTGTGGTTTGATGCTATTCCGCCTTGGTTGTTTTATATTCTAACGTGCTTGTAATGCTGATCATCTGCAGCTTATCCTATAGGATTGGCACACCTATCTGATGTAAGATTGATAATGAACTGCGTGATTTGTTACCATGCAATTTATTTGTACTTCTATAGTACCGGGTAGAACTCACCTGTTTATTGCTCAATAGTCTAATGCCAGTGTTCAAGCTATGCTAAGCCTCTTCACGATAACTTGGACTCTAAAGAGGATGCTTTCACTTTATACTACATTTACAGTAATAGTGGAGAAGTCATTGTGCCCGTCTTAAAACTACTCTTTCCTTTTGGTATTATTCACAATTAGATGTTGACTGAGGATTTTATATGTGCGTCCTCGTGTTGCTAATAGAGTCATGATTATGGTGTCATGCACAACTTGTTATCACTGATCTTTGTTTCCCAGAGTGTTAGAATAGTAGTCCCACTCCCACGTGGACTAGTTATGACTTAACAATCGTATTGGTTAGGGTATACACGAACTGAATAACAGTTTCCTCTTTTTCTGCTTCATCATGGTGTTAGAGAAGGACCTATACCGAACTATAAATCACGTCTCCTTTCATTTTGAACAACTAAAATTTTGCTTCTCGTATGTCTAGAAGTTAAGGATGCTGATGAGGTTGTTAAAACTTAAAAGAGCTGTCTTCTCTTTCATGTCATGTCATGGACATTACTATTTTATTATACTTGAGAGCAAATTTGAATTGAATAATATGATTACTGAGCGCTTTTGCTTTTTGTAGATGATGCTCTATGGTGCAATTTTTGGTTGCTTATCACCAATCCTTTCACTTGCAGCATTTTTAAGTTATAAGTTCCCATTTGTGTATCCAAAAGATGAGGTACATTAGTAAACTGTTTTTAGAAAATGTTATTTTTCAAGTTCTTGCTCTAATTTATAAATTACATTGAATATGCTTATGCTGCAGAAGCAAAATGTGGAGCGGGCAAAATCAACAATATTGAGCTGCAGCCTGAATAATGAATCTGCTTCTGATGAGGGTGATAAACAATCAGATCACCTCTTAATGATTGTAGCCTATGATAAATGGGCTAGAATTTTGCATCAGGTTGAGTTGTTTTTTCTTTCTTGTTACAATAGATTGATTTCTTTTTAGTAGTCGCCTAATCCATCTCATCGTAGTTACTATGATATCCTTTTTGTTTTCCTTACAATTGAAGATTATAATGTTTTTAGTGTAGACTCAGCAGCCGATTCTTTTCAAGACTAACTTGGTTATAATAGTTGCTGAATCTATATGACTATGCAGGATGGTGCGAGATCTGCCCAACAATTCTGTCGTTCTTTTTTCTTGAACAGTTCAGTCATGTACATGATAAGGTTAGAGCTTGCCAGGGGAATTGTAACTCCTACAATCAGTTCGTTGACTTTTATGCATCTTCTCTTTTATATTTATGTAGGTGACATTTATTAATTTCGTTCAAAAGTCAATACTCAAAACTAGGTAGTTTTAGTTTTATTTGTTTCAGCCAGTGAGTCTGAATGAAGAGGATTATTTTGAGATGATCCTATATATTATGGACTTTGACATGCAGGGACATGCGTTTACAATTTGGTACTTTGTTGGCCGATATTGGACTCATTGATCTTCCAAAGCATTTCCCTGTAAGTTTACAATACCAAATTATCAATATTTTGAAATTTTATATGTTGTTATTCCTATTAAATCAATATAATGTTCTCTTTCTCTCAACATAAAAAAGATTGTCAGTGTGGCCTTAGCAGGTCCATTGAAAATGAGAAAATTAGAGAGATCACCAATTGACTTCATACATACTGTTTTTTGTTTTTGTTACTATGAACGATTTATGAATAACTCTGACTGAGTTCATCTGTCATTAGTCATTACTAGTTTGTTAAATGTTCATTTATTGTTGAACCAAATTCTCTAGTTTATCTTTTAAATTTACTGAGAATTTCTTTTTATAGAGTGATGGGAGAAAGAGAGGCAAGATTGAGAATTGGTTGTCTGACATGTCTCAACCCTTCAACTTCTTTGCAAATCAGTCGGCAATCATTAAGGTAAATTCTATTTATTCATAAGATTTGATTCAGAGACCATTTATCCCAAAAGCATAAGTTATTAAGAACAGAATCCACGTCTCTTATACCATAATGCTTTTCTCTATATTGCACTTCTGTTAAGAAACCAGTCCATACCACCCACTCGTGGTTAATAATCTCTTATTTGGTTCTGTTGCAGTCAATTATATGCGCAGGCCTATATCCAAATGTTGCTGCTACCAAAGAAGGCATTGTTAATTCAGCTTTAACTGGAACTAGGTTGTTGTCCTTGAAGGATCAGGTGGTATTATACGACGGAAGAAGAGAAGTTCATGTGCATCCCTCTTCTATAAACCACAATGTGAAGCATTTTAAATATCCATTTCTAGTCTTTCTTGAAAAGGTGCATTTGCTCAAATCTAATCCTATGTAGTTTCTTTGTTTTTTTTTTCTTTAATGTGAATGGCATTGCCCCCATTAATTATGTGATTTATCAATTGAAGCAGTGTTTAATAATTTTTTGCATTGCATTTTAGTCCAAACGCATGATACATTATGCAGTATTAAAGAGAACGCTGTGTTTCTTAGTTCTCCATATTGCAAAGCAACGTCCATGTCTTGTTTACTGGTTTAGATCACGAACAGCATCTTCATATGTCAATTAGATAAACATATTAATATGATTTTAATTTTCTTTTAAATGAGATGACAACTTTGATCAGTATGGTACTTATATTTAATGATAGTTTACTAGATAACCAATACTACCAATTCAATGTCTGCCCAAGTGCCCATGTAGTTGTAAGTTGATACAAGAAAAATCCGTCAAGCAGGTTTCATATTTGTAATTGCTGAAGTGTATGTGTGTATGCTTCTTATTGGGTCAACTTTTTATATTTGAACCAGTATTTTAAATACTAGTCCATTGGTACATAACTACATATGGTACATATTGGTCCGTATCAAGTACCAATGATCCTGCTCAGAAATACTAAAATATTATATATATATATATATATATATATATATATATAATGTAATATAATATAATCTATATAATATATAATACATTTTAATGGTACCTTGTGTCGGTACGATTGGTATAGACCGGTACCTGTAGTTGAAACCTTGTTTTAGAAAAGGCTTGATCACGTGAAGGGCGTGTCCTTTCGAGATACGAAACTTAACTTTTGGAAGAAATTCCTAACCTCAGCTTATAAAGCATGTCACCCTGCCGAATTGATTACTTGTACATATATTTATTAAGTTTTTCTTGTCTTGGTTTTTCATTGTTTAATGCTTTCTTGGAGTTGTTATCAAATGTTCAGAGAGGCTAATTTGAAGGATACTTGTTGGTGTAACGTAGCCCTGTAATAAAGGTTAATCTCAAATTGGCCCATATCAGAACCCTTTTTATCTTTTCGGAAACAATTAATTAACTTCTGAAATATTTGGTTGCAGTTTGTTATAATATATTAATTGAAGAAAATATTTTATATATTATTTATCAATTCTGACTTATATACGACAGATGGAGAGTAAAAGAATAGATGACAGAGGGACGTTCATGCAGTCTAGTAGTTAGTTTTCATATGCACTATAGCCGGTTCCTGCACGTTCTACAGTCGGTCCCTCATTTATCCCCTTTCTTTCGTAGCCTGCAGCAAATACTTGTCTCCACAGTTGAGTCCCTATAGTGCCACCTAATCATACTTGTCGCAGCCTCTTTCTCTCTACTGTTCATTGAAAAATCAAAAACAAGGTGAGTCTAGAATTCACCTCCAAATCTTCTGCTTCCTTTGACATCTATGTATGACTTCCTTCATAGATACTTCGGTGTATAAAGCAATTGATATCTGCTTGTCGCTTTGTATGAACGTATAGCACCCTTACCATAGCATGTTGACTGACATAGATGATTCACGTGCATGACAAGTAATTTTCAGCTACTTGCATGCCTTCACTTTCACAGCATAAACAATCAACGCTCTTTCAAACTAACATAAATTATATCATGTGTATATGCTTGTGTGCTACTATCTCTCTTATGCTTTATTTATTATATTGGATTTTTTTTTTCTATGCAATACACCTTTTCTCTTCAACCTTTTGTGTTAAACAAGCAATGTGACAACATTATTCAATTGATGTGATTTTAGAAATGTTAATTTTATTAATTGTACTTGTTATTAGATCATGTTTAGTGGCGTAGTGGTTATTAAATCATTATTGTTTGATAGTTTTTTAATTTATTGTCATTATGCCATGTAAAACCTTAGTTCAAAGGTTTGAATACTTGTAATATATTTGTCATGCCACTAAGTGTCGACCAAAAACCCGAGGCCATAATTTCACATTTGAGGTGTAACAATTCCTATTACTTAATAACACACCAACAATAAGATTTATACAAAAAAAAATCTCAAGCAATAACTTGTATAAAACTCAAAATGTACACCACTAATATCTATTTTCATCATTCAAAAGTAAAACCATAATAAAATCAAAATTGATTGATCCGATATCAAAAGCTAAAAGTCAATTCAATCGATTTATAAACCAAAACATGGAATCAGTATCTAACATCACAAGTCCAAACAACATGTACATATCCAAAACCAAATTGCAATCACTATCTAACTCATAACAAAATAAAATACTCAAGTCTTCAAATGGTCTCTGTTGCTATCTATCAATCTCTATCTAGTGCTGTGTCTAGACCTGAAGGCAAAAAGAAAGGGAAGTTAGCAAGAGTGCAAGTAGGAATTACGACAAGATGATGCATGCATGAATAATCAAGATAAGCAAACAATTAGTTTGCTACAACTACATGTCATATATTATAATACATAAAATATAATAAAAAGAAAAATACATCCATACACACATTATGAAATTATCAGGCGATCTTAAACTCTCATTATAAGCTACCATAGATAGTGAAAGCTCATACCGAGTGTTGCATCCAACATATGGCATCATCAAAGATAACTTAGAGATGAGGCCTAGCCAGTACTGTTATACTTCAATTGTCAATCAACAACTGTAGCCTAAATCATTGTTCACTGTTCTCAACTTGACCAACCTATAAGATCATCAAAGTCACGATATTTCAAGCATGCATCATATGTCAACTTATAGATAAATAATCATAACTTACAATATTTATAAATATCCAAAATAATATTTCAATAACAATTAAATGCAGTGTCATTATACATTACAGATATTTGAAACGTACCTACATTTATGTACTCTCAGTAACAGTATTCACATACCCATATAGACACATACATACATATATATACTTGTATAAATACACATTCCCTCTTAAGGTGTGTTTGGTGCATTTGGTGGAATTGTGCTATTGGGCTTTAAGTGTTGTTTGAGACAATACTTTTAGGTGAAAAGTTATACTGTTTTGGGTAGATTGTTGTGTTGTGCTATTGAAAAAATACTGAAGATTAGTGTTAGAGAAATATTGTAGAATGCTAAAGTGGAATATTATATAATATCCCTCATTAACTATTTAAAGTTAGATTGCACAAAATTTGATGATAGAAAAATTTTAACATGATAACTTGTCCTACGCAATCATAAATGGTTAAATTTACATTACACAAATATGTAAAAATGCAGTTTTTAACTTCTGATTCCATCAAATTAATTGCAATTTGATTATTGTCAATCTCATTATAATTAGTTTGACTCAACAATCTCATTAACTAATTTTCTTCTAACACATTAGGATTAGCTTAAGCCTTTTGTTGTATTTTGTTCCATCTATAAACAAAAATTATAGATTGAACCAAGGTTCTCAAAATCGGCCGGCAATAGCAGCTCTTCCCTTCTTCTTCTTTCTTCCTCCTCTTCTTCCTCTCCGCCCTGCAGCTCCATCCGGTTCCACTAGTATGTATCGGGAAACCAACACAACCGGTCAGACAGGTTTTGAGAACCTTGGATTGAACAAGTAAAAAATTACTCCTATGGAATGAAGACTGAGTTGATGTTTTTCTCCTTGTTCATATGCTAAATCCAGTAACATTGTAGTGCTCCACACCGGACTACTGCTGCTTCAGCATCTAAACTTCTATCTCAACTTCTCCTACATCCCACCACAGCAAGTTCAGTGCCTGCAAGCAATGTCCTCGCCCATAACTGTAACCACTTAGCCCCCCAACAGCTGTAATTTATCCCACACTGCACCAACATCCCTTCGCAGTCACAACCCTCATCCACGTTACTGCCTACCCTCTCACCAACATTAGCAGGATACATGTTACCATTGTAAGATAAAATGCTTGCTACACTTTTGACCCCTCCTTGCCATGATACTCTTTGATTAGCATAGTGTAATCCTCATTGCCACAGCCTACATCTTCTACTCAATCAAGAAGATGATGTGCCAAGAAGCATGACGTGCCCAAAGCACATTCTTGTAAGCCACTAAGATAAGTTGTGGCTTTGTACTCCATAGTGAGCTTCTCCATTGATCTTCACCATCTTCTCTATGAACTTCCGCCATATCCTTGTACTTCTTGGACCAAGTACACATCCTCATGTGGCAATTCCACCCAAGGTTTTAGTACTGTCAAGGATTAAAAAACTGGTCTATGCCAGGATAGTCGATTTGTATCAGTTCGAGCACACTTTCCTTCTTCTTCTTCCACTGGGGTGATACAGAGTAATTTTTAATACTCTTATTCCACCATAGAGGTTTTACTAGATCTCAAACAAAAAACTAATGTCTCTCATTTTTTTTTCACCGTTGCACTCGAGGCCCATGGCCTAAGTTGTGGGGCACAAATGTTGTGTGGTTATTCACTTGTGACCAAGCGCACATAAAGGGGGACAATAGCAAAAACAATAAAAAAAATCAGGAACCACAAGAAAAAGAAGTAAGAAACAAAGGATAAAATGCAGACAAATATAGGAAAATTCAGAAAATGGCAAGTGTAGAAAAAAATATAATTAGTAAAAAATGGTGTGTGAGGTTTTTTTCATAAGATATCAACATACATCATTTGGAGTCAACTAGTTGGAGATGAGTTCTTTTTGAGAAGAATGACATGATTTTAGGAACATTAATTTTCTTGATTGTAAATTATCACTTGATCATGTGTCAGCGGGTTGATGGGATATTGGTTATTAGATCATGGATAGTGGTAGTTTTAAACTTATTTTTATATAATACAAAATACCAATGTTTGAAGATCTAGTCATACCGAAAGAAAATCTGGTGGAACTAGCAAAGCAGTGGAAGAAAAAAAGAAGATGAAGAAGAAGAGGAAGAGAGAGAATAAGGGGAATAAGAACCGCTTGCCACTTGCGTCCGCCACTCGTGCCCGCCGCCTTCCTCTCCTTCCTCTCCTCTTCTCCTGCTTCCTCTCCTTCTCCTCCTTCTCCTTCTTCTCCTTCTCCCGTTGCCAGTTGATTCGCTGCTTTGTTTTCATGGTCCGGTCTGGGCCTTCAAGACCGGTCCAAACTTGAAAAACTGGTCGAGTTGGACCGGTTTTAAGAACCTTGCGCAATACTATTTAAGGGTTTGAGTGCTTTCTAACATAGTATACTTTGATCAATGAATATTAAATCACATACCAAAGACATGTTTCTCCTTGCAAAGTAATATCTTAATTTTGATTTGATTTCCTTTCTTAGGTTGAAACTGGCAAAGTATTTCTACGAGACAGTACCATCATCTCTCCCTACTCTCTTCTTCTATTTGGTGGTTCCATGGTTATCCAGCATCAGGTGAGAACTCTTTTCTCCCTTCTCCTAAAGATGCACGTAGTTTGGACATTTTCCTTCTTTTATGTATTTCTCGTTATTGACATTTTGCTTTGCGAGATGATATTTGAACGTGTATTACATGTTTTACTTGTGGGATATTTGACATGATGTTGCTGTTGATGGGATGTGTCTACTATCAGAATTATGGCATGACCCCACAAAAGTCCCCAGGATTTGAGAATGTGAAATTCCTGGTAGCTTACCAAGTAGACTTTTATAAAGTAATATGAAGTTATGAACTCCTAAAATACCTACTAAAATATTAGGAGGATTAGTAATGTTTTTATTTCTCTTCTTTCTCTATATGGCTGAATTGGACGTCAAAAATGTTTTTCTACTCTTACTATAGATAGGATAGAGTCACAAGTTAGCCTACTAAGTTGGTGATGTAGCTATTGTAGGAGGGATGGTCCTTAGTTTCGTACTCTAGGGCGTTTAGACGATGCTCGGAAAACATGAGAGGGTCTTGAGATGAGGGAAGCGAAAACGCGTGGAAAGTGCAGTAGAAACACGAGAAAAATAACAACGAATTCATTTCGGGGTAACACAAATGTGAGAGGAACTAAACGACACCCAAATCTATAAAATTGAACTCACTAACCTCTTAGCGAGCAACTTTAAGCACAGCAGTTCTTAGGGGATAACGGATTAGTGAATCTCGGCTCGCGCGCCTATCATCCTGTGAGCACACTAAGAACAGAAAATCGTTCCACACCTCCGACGTACGGATGCTCGTAGGGGAGAAGGGAAGCACGACACAGCGGAAAGAACTAAGTGAAATTTCAAAACAGGCGAACCTGACCCACCGGAGGCAGTGGGATTTACTTCTTGTAAACAGAAGGAATAAACGCGAGGAGTCGAGGCCGGGCTAAGGATTAGACACCCTGACGAAACTCAATCATCGCTATAACTTCGGAGTCGAGGCACCGACCTCCACTCTTACACACACTTCGGAGTTGAGACACCAACCACTACTCCTTTGGCACATGCTATGAGTACTCTATCGCTACAAGAGAACTAAGGAAGACACTAGCCCAGGCCTCTCTTTTATAGAGCAAGAGGAGGGGATCAAAACAAGGGCAGAATCTCAACAACTACCTACTCTAACCAATAAAAAGTAGTCAAACTGCTACCTAAGATAAAAGGGAATAAAAATCCTACCAACTGCAATTGAAGCTTCTGCGCATGTCCTTGATTCCTGGGTGTACGATAGAGGCTTGCTCTTGGGCCGTGTTGTTCAAATGGTTGTGGTATCCGTCTTGGGCCGGGTCGTTGGTTGGCCGAGTTGGGAGGCCCATGGGCTGGTGGATCTCGATGTGGACCGAGAGTGGGCTAATGACCCCCATGTATCGATCTGGCAATTGGCTTGAGTGTTGGGATCGCTAGATTATCACCTTGTCAGGTTTTTTTGGGTTCTAGATGGATGAATATGATAGGGAGGGTGATGTACGTCGAAACATGGTCGTTGGGGTGAATCAGCGTCTTTAGAGGAGATCACGGCCTGGCCGTGATGGCTTTCATGGCCGTGACTGGGTGGTTCGGAGGTCGCTGAGGTGTTCACGGCCTGGCCGTGAACAGGTTCACGCCCGTGCTTCGTTCCGTGTTTGGGATCCGTGGTTTTCTGGTTTTTCGCCAAAGAGATCACGGCCTGCCCATGATCGTGTTCACAGCCGTGATCTTGCATACTGGAATCCGTCGAGGAGTTCACGGCTTGGCCGTGATCGTGTTTGCGTCTAGAATCACCGATTTTTCTGATTTTTCCCGAGGAGATCACGGCCTGCCTGTGATCATGCTCACGGCCGTGATCTTGTGCACCGGAATCCACCAAGGAGTTCACTGCCTGGCCGTGACAGTGTTCACTGTCGTGCTTCTGTCCACAGCTGGAGCTCATGTTTGATGTAGAGGCCATCACGCCCGTGTTGGTCTTCACGGCCTGCCCATGATTGCCTTGCAGAAAATTTTGGAGGGGTGTTTTTTCGTCCAGATCTTCCCCCTATTCAGTACTAGCTTCTCCTGCATCAATCCCCCCTCCCCTGGTTTGAAGACTTCTCCTCCGAAGAACTAGGGGGAAAGGGCTCGTCGGTGTCCAAGGGCTCCTCTAAAGCGCCATGGAAGGGAAGAATATCTGCCACGTTGAAGACAGGATTGATCTCCATGCTCTCGGGCAGATCCAGGACATAGGCATTGGAGCTGATCCGTCGCACCACCGTGTAGGGCCTCATGTACTGTGGCTGGAGCTTAATGTGTGCCTGGTTGGATACACGCTCGGGGTAGATTCGGACTCTCACCAATTCACCTACAGAAAAGTGATGTGGGCTATGGTGTTCGTTGGTCCTCAAAGCATTGCGAGTGTTATCTAAAAAGATTTGATTTTATACTTCCTAATGCCAAGGATCGGAAAACCGGTCCGATAGGACGCCGGACCGGTATGTATCGACCGGTACTGGCAATAAACTGAAAAAATTGATTTTAATTTAATTTTTTTTAATATAATAATTAAATATTATATCGGTACCGTACCGATACCATACCGGTACCATACTGGTACTGATTTAAAATAATTTTAAAATTGGTACAAACTGACTAGTTTTTATGAAAATCGATTGGTACGTACCGTACCGGTACCAAAATAAAATATTATTTTTCTACTTATATCAATGGTTTTTCAATGTTCCAAAACCAGTCTCTTATCGGACCGGTACAAACCGGTCAAACCGGTTGGTACCGGACCGGTTTTGAATTCCTTGCCTCATGCAAATTAGAAACATGATGAGCAAAGGTGTATGCATGTTCAGAGAAGTGAGACTCTATGGGGAGATCATGCAAGTCAATGGGCTTATGGGGCTATTGGTTAAGGACCGCTTTGGACTGATTGACCGCACTATTATAAGCAAACTCGGCTATGGGGAGCACGATGTCCCAAGTTCTAGGGTGATCGCGCACAAGACACAAATTGCCTAAACTCCTGTTAACAACCTTAGTCTGCCCATCAGTTTGCAGGTGATAGGCCGTGAAAAATTTGAGGGTGGTGCCCAAGAGGGCTCACAGTGAGCACCAGAAGTGGCTCACAAAACGAGTGTCACGATTAGATACGATGGTCAATGGTAGACCATGAAGGTGCACAATCTCCTTGACAAAGAGATGGGCCACGTGGGAGGCATCCGAGGTCTGAAAGCAAGGGATGAAATGGGCTATTTTGGAGAATCGGTCTACGACAACGTAGACCAAATCGAAACATGACATGGTCCAGGGCAACCCAAAGACAAAGTCCATGCTAAAGTTGCGCCAAAGGCCTCCAGAGACAGGCAAGGGGGTGTAAAGACCCATATTCGACGGACTGGGTTTAGCTATTTGGCAGTTGCCATAATGGCGGACAATATACCCCATGTCCTTATGTAAGGACGGCCAAAACATACATTCCTCCACTATCTCGTAGGTCTTGTCGCAGGCATGGTGGTCGGCGACACCACTAGTGTGCAACTCGAGCAGGAGGTGGTCCCGAAGGGACGATCGAGGAATACACAAGCGGTTCCCCAGAAAGAGGTATCCCTCACAAAGCTGGTAAGGGGACTTAGGATCAACAGACTTAGTGAGTCGCGTGTAGGTGGTGCTAAAGTCAGGGCAAGCCGAGTACTCCTTGACATGGTCGAATGTGTTGATATGAGAGCTCATCATACACAAGAGGGTTCGGATGCGACTCAGGGCGTCCGCAATAACGTTCTTCTTGCCCGCCTTATGTTTAATCACAAAGGAGTACTTCTGGAGGTACTCAACCCATTTCGCATGGCGGGCACCCAACTTCTTTTAGGTGCTCAGAAAAGACAAGGTTTGGTGGTCGATATATAGGACAAACTCGCGGTGGAGGGGGTAATACCTCTACTGCCGTAGCGACTGGTCTATGTTGTAAAACTTCTTATCATAGGTCGAATAACGCTGCTAGACAGCGTTCGGTTTCTCACCAAAGAAGGCAATAGGGTGGCCTTTTTGACTAAGGTACCTCCATTCTCAGTATTGGAGGCATCACACGCGACTTTAAAAACTTTTGAAAAGTCCGAAAGTGGCAGGACGGGGGCAGTTGTAAGGGCATTCTTAAGAGCGTCGAAGGCACGTTGAGTGACAGGTGTCCACTCGAAGTCATCCTTAGACAGGCGTCGGGTTAAGGGGGTTGCAATCGTGCTGAACTCGAGGATGAAACGCCGGTAAAACCCAGCAAGTCCTTAGAAGCTACGGACCTCGGAAACAGTGCGAGGTCGGGCCAATGTCGTAGGACCTCGACTTTGGTGGGGTCCATGGAGAGACCCTAGTCGAACACAATGTACCTGAGAAAGTAAATTCTGGTAGTCATGAAGGCTCACTTTTTCGTGTTAAGCAAGAGACGCTCCTTCCGCATGAGGTCGAAGGTAGAGCGAAGATTCTCTAAGAGCTCGTCTCGGGTTCGACTATCGATCAGAATGTCATCAAAGTAAACGATCCGAAATTTACCCATGTATGGCTTGAGAACCTGACTCATCAATCGCATGAATGTGGACGGGGCATTCGACAACCCGAAGGGCATAACAAGCCACTCATATAGACCATCCTTGGTCTTGAGCGTAGTCTTCAACTCATCGCCCTCACGAATGCGGACTTGGTGATATCCGCTTCGGAGGTCAAGCATGGAAAACCAAGATGAACCAAGTCTAACATGTCATCATGCCTAGGTACGAGGAACTTATACTTAACAGTGATCCGGTTAATGGCGCAGCTGTCAATGTACATGCGCCATGACCCATCCTTCTTGGGTGTGAGTAAGGCGGGGACAGCACAAGGACTTAAACTCTCTCGTATGTAACCCTTAGTGAGGAGCTCATCTACTTGACGCTGCAGTTCAGCGTGTTCAGTGGGGTTAAGCCTATGGTGGGGCAAGTTGGGGAGTAGTGCGCCCGGCACAAGATCAATCAGATGCTGGATCTCCCTATCCGGGGGAAGTCCACAGGGTAAATCCTCAGGGGCAATATCACTAAACTCCGACAAGAGGGCGGGGACTTCTGCAGGAGGCGCCGCTTCTATGGAAGATGTCGGGTCCTGCGCCTCTCGCAACATCAATGTGTAAACTGCCTTGGTCTCGATGGCCTCGCGAATGAGCGCCAGCGTGCGCATAAGGGAAACTATTGCGGGTGTCGGAGGGGCAGGTTTGGGAGGGACAATTAGGCCCTTGGACGTCAATACCCGCAACTTCTTGTGCGTAGCCGGAATCAAACGGATCTTCTGGTCATTGTGGTCGAACACAAGTGTTGGACTAGCCGTAATGGATCACGTCCCTATCATACAATCATGAATGACCCAGCAAGACGTGGGCGACATCCATAGCCGCAACGTCGCACCATACCTTCTCACGGTAGTCCCCAAAACAGATGGGAACTTGACATCGGTGGGTGACCGGAAGACTCGATGTGTGAACCCACACAATCAAGTAAGGCTTCAGATGGGGTTCTAATGGAAGACCAAATCGGGTGATTGTGGAATGAGAGACCACGTTGAGGCTACTACCTCCGTCGAGGACGATCTTGCACGAGTGCCCGTTGCACTTGATGTAAGTCGTGAATATACTAGTGCGCCTCCAATCCTCAGAGGGTGGGGTTTGGACAAGGGTACATGGCACAACCGCAAGTGTGGGGTGACCGAACTCATCACTACTCGTGTAACACTCAGCCTCTACATTGTGTTCTGCCTGCTCGCGGGTAATGGTGGCTACATGGGTGTGACTCTTGTCCCCAAGAGCGGACCGTTTGGGGCAATCCTTTGAATAGTGACCCGGTTGAAGGTAATTGAAACAGTTCACATGACCCGATGATCTGTGAATCGGAGCCTTACCCTTCTCCTCCCATGTGGGGCGAGAAGTGGAGGCCTCGAGAGCTGGTCGCCTAGTGGAACTATGGGTCACGAGGGTCGAACGCGGTTCGGGATGAGGATCGGGCCGATCGAACCAAGGATGGGCAGGTGGGGGTCCACCGGCATGCGAATGCCTATGGGATCCAAACTTGCTGCGTCTAGTTGCAGCGCGCAAGTCATGCTCGATGTTTTGAGCGCACTGAAAAGTCTGATCTAGACTCTCCGAACCATAAGTGGGTAGAGCTCGCCGGATGTTCGAATGGAGCCCATTCTTAAGCTTGGACAACACAAGTTCGGGGTCCTCGTGCAGGTTGCACCAGAGCTGTAACATGTCAGAGTTCAAGCGGTATTCTTCTACGGTACCCGATCTTTGGTGTAAGCTATTATATTGGTCGAAAAAGCGCCCCCTATAGGAAGGGGGTACGTATTGCTCATGGAGGCGATACTTCATCTCATCCCACCATGTGATGGGAGGGAGAGTATGCTGCTCGATTTGCTAGTTAATGCGTATGTATTGGGGCATGGCATACCATTTGAAGTAGTAATCTACTGACGCAGCCCAGACAAGGAACTGTGTGGGTTGAAGACTATCCGAGAAGGGTGTGGGGGCTGTGCGGATAGTGCGACAGAAAGTTGTCATCCATCTGGTTGCGACCATAACGGGTTTGGGCTTGGGGCCTTTGTGCAGCCCACACATCATCCTCATCAAAAGGCACGTCCTCGTGAATTGGATCATCATGGGAGTTGTAAGGTCTATGTCTAGTGGGTTATTCCTCAGAGGGGCCTGCGCCTAGCGGGGGCATGGCCAAGGGGGGTAGCTCCCTAGTTGGAGCATGGTATGCGGACTGTGGTTGCGTAACCGTGTTTTGGACTTTATGCTCCAAAATCTCAAAGCAATCCATTAGATCCTTGAAACCAGCCATGAGTTGCTGGAACGAGGTCTCCGTAGTGTTAAGTCGCAGAACTAGCGTGGTCGTTGACTCTACTTGGGTCCTAGTCCATTCCAAGGATTGGATAGACTCTTGGGAATTGGAGAATTGAAAAGACATGACTTGTGACCTCGTAGTCATCATACACAAGCAAGGTATGACTCACAAAATGCCAATGCTGAAAACGTGCAGAAATATGATGCAACGGAGTTGGACCGAACAATAAGAATTGAACTCGCATATCCTCTGATACCAGAATTGATGTAGCGACTGTAGGGGGGATGGTCCTTAGTTCTGTACTCTAGGGCATTTAAATGATGCTCAGAAAATGTGAGAGGGTCTTAAGATGAGTGAAGCGAAAACGCGCGGAAAGTGTATTAAAAACACGAGGAAAACAACAACAAATTCGTTTCGGGGTAACACAAATGTGAGAGGAACTAAACGACACCCAAATCTACAAAATTGAACTCACTAACCTCTTAGCGAACAAGTTTAAGCGCAACACGTTCTTAGAGGACAACAGATTAGCGAAGCGCGGCTCGCGCGCCTATGATCTTGCGAGCACACCAAGAACATAAAATTGTTCCATGCCTTCAACATACGGATGCTCGTGGGGGTGAAGGGAAGCAGGACACAAAGGAATTTCGAAACAAGCGAACCTGATCCACCGGAGGCAGTGGGATTTACTTCTTGCAAACAAAAAGGAATACACGCGAGGAGTCGAGGCCGGGCTAAGGATCAGACACCTTGACGGAACTCGATCGTTGCTACAACTTTGGAGTCGAGGCACCGACCTCCACTCTTACACACACTTCGGAGTCAAAGCACTAACCATTACTCTTTTGGCACACGCTATGAGAACTCTATCGCTACAAGAGAACTAAGGAAGACACTAGCCCTGCCCTCTCTTTTATAGAGCAAGAGGAGGGGAACAAGACAAGGGTAGCATCTCAACAACTACCTACTCTAACCAACAAAAAGTAGTCAAACTGCTACCTAAACTAAAAGAGAATAAAAATCCTAGCAACTACCAACTGCAACTGAAGCTTCTGTGCATGTCCTTGATTCCGGGGTGTACGACAGCTAACCATCAAACCAATTCAGAGTAAGCCTTGAGAAAGCAGCATAATTTCAAAATTGTGGGTTGGTTCATTACGGTGGAGGTTTGCTGCCATGCCTCGGCGGAAAGCTAGCTTTCCCTAGCTGGTGGTTCCCCGGGGAGTATACAATTTGATAGGAACCAAATAACTATAATACACTTTGAAATAAGCTTTACCTGAAAACTATCCAATGGAATAGTGTTCATTTCTTCATTTATTGTATTATGTAATCCCTTAATAAAAAGTTGACATTTTCTTCTTTCAGTAGTCACTAATTCTGGAAATAAATCTGATAATCTCTCAAAGTCAGTTACATGTATATTCACTGACTTTTTTCCTTGTTTTAAGTTTAGAAACTCTTGCATCTGACTATCTTGAAAAGACTTAGGAAAATATTTCTCAAAGAATGCATATATAAAATCGGTTCAAGAGATAGTATCGTTTCCAAAAGTGATTCTCATACTTGACCACCATGTCCCTGCTCTATCTGATAAGAAATATGTGGTAACTCCACCTTCTGTTCATCTGGACATCCTAATGCCCTAAAGTTCTGCTCTACCTTTAATAACCAATCTCTAGCAGCCTAAGGGCCAGTAGTTCTTTTGCAATATCACCAAATCGATTTTTCCCCAAATGTGAGAACTGCATCAGCATATTATTCGACCTAACTAGCTAGTTTACTACTGGTTGTGATACCAACGATGGAGAGAAAGATAGACCCTCATCCCTCACTGCCGACTCACTGCCGAGGCTTCATACCCATTTCTTCTTGTAGGGGTCCTAGGTAATTGTACATCAACTTCAGGAGAATTTCTAACTTCTGGGTTCTTACCCTATAACTTCCATCTCCACAGCCCCTACTTCCTTGACTTGGGATTGCTCTGCTTCTAACTCTGGGTGTCATCCTGTTAACAAAAGAATATATTATATAAAAGTGTTTATTTTACTTATTCATTTATTCTATCCTTAACCTAACCTTAGTCCTGAGATTCCTGTGTCCTTAGGCTTTCTTACTGAACCTACACCTATGATACTAATAAAATTATCACGCCCTGGCGGAAAGCCAGCTATCCCTAGCTGAGGGTTCTCTACGGAGTAGACAATTGATAGGAACCAAAGAACTACAATACACTCTAAAATAAGCTTTAGCTAAAAACTTTTCCTAAATAAATAATAAAAAAAAAGTTATAACACGATCTTTTAAAAAAATAGACTATCAAAGATGTAAACAAATCAACTGAAATAAAAACTAAAAATACTATCTCAACTCGGGGCTAGTATATAGCTATCTACTTTATCTCTCCTAGAAGCTAACTCTGTACCTGGAAGAGAAACAATAGGAGTTAGTAAAAATGCTAAGTAGGAATCAACAAAATGGTGAGTGATCAAATTACAAGATCATTGCAATGATATGGAACTATATTATATGTCAGAAACAAATGATACAAAGATAACTGTACACAGAGAATGTCGTGTAAATCATTAAGCTTGACCAACAGATCTCAATAATGAGCCACACTCATTTTTAGAATGTTTTCACTGTCAACTCACATAGTGGAACGACTGTCCTAAACAGTCCGATAGTGTTGCGTCTAACACCCGGCATTCGGAGTATTGTCAGAAGACAATTGGCGGTACCCTAACCGGCAACCATATAGTTCGATATAATCGGAAACTATATCTCACACATACAGGCCACTAGTGATAAATCAATCAGTCTAGAGGTCAACATGTCACAACATATTAACACATATATAACTGTTCTACCATACTCAAATATGAACAGATTAGATATCTCAATACATCTATACTAACCATGCATATAGAAACAGAATATGACCAAATGAACAAGATAAATGAGGCCAACCGAATTTAGAAATAATTCAACGAGAAGAGTTGCAAAGATAAAATATGAATGTCTATCCTAACACGTATACTTGACACCGTAACAAAAGTAGGGGAAAGATTCCTACCTGAAGTGCTAATGTCCTGGACTCCCTCTGAAAGCTCAATTACCTCATCTTCTCAATTGAATAATTTAAATAAAACATCTGTTATTACCCATCATTGGTAATTAACTATCATGTAGATTTCCCCAAGATAAAAAATAATATAGCTTAGGTTGTCCTAATTTATTCTCTAGGGTAGAAAATTATAACAAGAAGAGAATTTTAAAATAATTAATAGGTAATTAAAATAAAACAAAACAGAGTGAAACTTACCTCTGTCTCAACACAGACGAAGAGACGAAGCGAACGCAACGTTCATTGCTGGGGAAAAGCAATCATCGGTGCTTGCCGGGGAAGATCAGCTGCCAGAAGGAGGATTAGGCTGTCGGCATGTTGAACCATAAATTTTCACTCACACGCATGCATATAAAAGAATTAAGTCAAAATTGATTTTGACCACCAAGAAAATTGGAGAGGGACATTTGTTGAACTCGTTATTTGTACAAAAATGAAGATCATTTTTAAAAAAAAAAAAATAATAAAAAAGAGAGCAATTGGGGGCTAGGAGCAAAGTATAAGTTTGTGGCCTCATGTTATGTACTACATAGAAATGAAGAATTATGCGGGCCATGCACAGCAAATACACTCAGGTGAAGAGGAATAAGTTCTTTTTGTACAAGTCCAAATAAAGAAATCATTTACATTCATCAACTCAACATAGAACAAAACAGCGCCGTACACAACTCGTGGTCATAATGTCACAAGTCACCTCTTCTTGAGCAGCTTGCAGACCTCCTTGTACCTGGAATCGGTTTCTGCACCCAACATCTTAAAGTAGTTCACAAGCAGCAAGAGATCTGCATAATTGAGTAGATTCAGATGTCAAATTTATATGAGACTGATGAGTATATATGCTGCAATTGGGATCAACATTAGAAAAGAAAGTGTAGAATGGAAGTGACAAAATGACCAAAATGTTTTTCAACATTCAATGATTAGAACTTAAATAATTTATTGTGTTGTTGAAGATCTCAAGATCTTGACTTCCGCCGATAGGAGTAATATTTATCGGGATGCAGGCAATTTACATAGCCAAACGGTCATGATATTGGATTTAACTTGATTCAGCCCAGCCCAATTTAGATTTCCAGCGCAGCAATAGAACAAATTGGACTTAACTTGATTTAGATATTAAAATAGAAAATAGTAAAATTCAGTCTAGAAATTTATTCTTGGGATTTTATATCCCTCACATATTTCCTGGGATTTTATATCCCATAATGTTCCTGGGATTGATCCCTTGAATTCTTTCTGGGATTTTATATCCCCTAAAACAGATTTCCTGGATCTCATATCCCCTTTTTTTTTGGAGATTCAATATTCTCAAAACTTCTGGATTTTGTGTCCAGATTTTGCTTGACGTCTCATCATGAGAAAAATCAGATTTTTCTGACTGAACGCTAAGGGGTTGCAGCAAAGTGAAATCAGGCTTTGCTGTTTAAGTGAAGGAATGAAAAGAAATTTTGATCCTATGCTGTCTCGCCATGGTGGAGAAAAATAAAATAAATAAATAATAATAATAATAAATCATTGTAAATGGCCAACGAAGAGATTTGAAGAACAATTTTTTTTAGGGCAGAATGAAATCACAGCAAGAACAATAAAGGACTTCGGCAAAACAAAAAGAGAAAGAAAAAGGCAAAATCTGGCCAGGAACTGTATGCAGCGAAAGAGCAGCCAGATGTCTAATAAACATGGCTGTTGGTAATGTTAATCGAAAGAAAAATTAGAGAAGAATAAGCAAAGCTTACCTTGAATTAAGCTAATTCTTAGTCCCCTGCTTTGCGAGAAAGAGCAAATTTGCTTCACGCGAGATTGTAACCATATCAGTCTCGCTCTAGCTTAAATTCAATCTGATTTAATCTCAGAGGAGATTAATTTCCCAACGGGTCTTCCCCACCAGCCGTGTCGCATGAAATCTGCCGCCCTACTGGAAGTCGACAATATTGCTGCCCCGTCAACGACCCCATCATTTCATTGCTTTTCCGTCTCCTCTGGCAAACTGCTAACGCTTCCTCCACGGAAAGCTTGGCGGTGCCGTGATCTCTAGGCAAGTCCAGCCGCCTGCCGATAGCAGCCATTGCCTCCCCTCTTTTCCGATGAGAGCAAACACCTCTCGTGCCCAATTCGTCAGCCAATCTCCTCTTCCCCCGCAGGAAGCATAGCAGCAGAGCTCTGCAGCGCCGCATCCTCACCAAATCTCGTTGCCTTCTCCTTGCTGGCAAAAGTTGTTGGCGTCTTCATCCAAAAGGTCAAGAACCTGATTTCCTACCCATTTCCCCTCCAAAATCCAACTCCAGCGAGCAGCTCAAAGTCCTCCCTTGGAAACTCGTCAGCACTGTGACCTCGCCTCTCCATTCGTCTCCTCCGGGAACTAGAACCAGCGAAGTTAATTTACAGCCGCCGCTTGAAGCCCGTCGCACCTCGGCAAGCAGCGGAAGCAGCTCCATCGGAAGCTTGGTGACACCACCACAAACCCAGCTGCCCTAAAATCATGCTTGCCCACCAGCACCGCCGAGCAGCATGGAGTGTCGGAGCCATCACCCTCTTCCACTGGTTCTCTCACTGGAGCTCCCTCCGCCGGAAGTTCGGCAGCGTCGCAAGCTAGCTGTGGATGGCAGGATGGATTTTGACGAAAGAGTAAAGTTACTCTTTCAAAGGGTAAGAGAAATTTAATCAAAAGAAATAAAAATGAAACAAAAATATAATAAAATAATAATCATATTTACACCGCGGCTAATGGTTTAATCACTTCTCTAATGACTCGAACTTAACTCAACATCGCACTTAATTAAGCGCCTAACTCTAAAATGCTCTCAACTGAAAAAATAAAATAATATTACTGAAGGCTTTAGCACATCGTGACGAAGTATTGTTTGGGAGGTGCGTACGTCAATGTTTAACATTGGGCCGTAGTTCCTCAATACGACGTTACGCTTGTTAAGGCTGAAGTTTTAAAATATCCAATAGGCCGTCAAAGCTGGGTATCTTTCAAATTTAAAATATCCAATAAGCTGTCAAGGTCGAATATTTCTCAAATTTAAATACTCAATAAGCCGTTCAGACCGGGTATTTTTCAAATTTAAAATATCCAATAAGCCGTGAAGGCCGGATATTTCTCAAATTTAAAATATCCAATAAGCCGTTAAGGCCGGATATTTTCCAAATTCAAAATATCCAATAAACCATCAAGGCTGGGTATCTTCCAAATTTAAAATATCCAATAAGCCATTAAGGTCGGATATTTCTCAAATTCAAATACTCACAAGCTGTCGAGGCCGAGTACTTTCCAAATTCAAATGCTCACAAGCCATCAAGGCCGAGCATATATGAATGCTCATAAGCCATCAAGGCTGAGCACATGTCTAAATGCTCATAAGCCATTAAGGCCGAGTACATTCCAAATCCAAATACTCACAAGTCATCAAGACCGAGTACCAAATCAAGTTCAAATACTCACAAGCCATCAAGGCCAAGTACCAAATCAAATTCAAATGCTCACAAGTCATCAAGACCGAGTATCTCAAGTTCAAATGCTCACAAGTCATCAGGACCGAGTATCTCAAGTTTAAATACTCACAAGTCATCAAGACCGAGTATCTCAAGTTTAAATACTCACAAGTCATCAAGACCGAGTATCCCAAGTTTAAATACTCATAAATCATCAAGGCCGAGTGCAAGTCAAATTTAAATACTCACAAACCATCAAGGCTCAGTGCATGCCAAATTCCAAATACGCCATCAAGGCTGAATTGGACATCCATCCACAAGTCTTTCCTTAGTGAAGATTTTTTCAAATTTTAAGTCTGTTCACAAGTCATGTATTGATATGACATTTATAAAAATATTTTTTGCCCTCTAATTTGTGGAATGGTGTTTACTTATATAGATTTCTTAATCAAAGGTGCCCTAATTTTAGGGGTAATTAACTATGAGTGCTTGCACTCATTGGAAGCCAGAGCCCATTAAACAAAAGTTTTATTAATTTAAGGTGAATTTAAAATGGTCCTATTGCATTCCAATGTAACACATTTTGACCCCACACGGTGCTAGAAGAGGAAAGAGCCGCCGGCAAGAAGGGGCGAGTCGCCGACGCCTGGAGAGGAAGGAGAAAGGTCACAGCCGTTGTTGGACCTACTGCTCGATGCCAGAAGGAGAGGAAAAAGACACTGACGCAAAAAACCTCGTCGCTAGAAGGAGATAGAGTCAAAGCTACCGATGCTGGAAGACGAAAGAGCCGCCGGCGCTAAACTCATCATCGCCACTAGAATAAGAGTCGTTGCAGCTGCCGCACGCATCACCGGAATCTTGTAGGACGAAGGGCGCCGCACTAGGGAATGATGAAGGCGACGCTAGCATCCCTTCCCATCGTTGCCGGACTGGAGAATGCTCGCTGAGAAGTAGGCACGAGACAAGCAAAGAAGAAGAAAAAAAATAGAGGGGCATTTTGCGGCGCACGAGGGAAGAAAAATAATTAAAGATTAAGGATGATAGGGATTAAGTATAGGGTTAGGGTATAGTTATAGGAAAAAAATAAAATCTAAATAAATTTTCTTTTTACAAAATATTCCACTAATTCTTAAAAATTCCCAAACATGTCCCTAATATTTTTAATTATATTCAAGCATAAAAAAAATTTAGGTTATAACACTTGCTCTTGGGCCGTGTTGTTCAGATGCTTGTGGTATCTGTCTTGGTCCAGGCTGTCGGTTGGCCGGGTTGGGAGGCCCATGGGTTGGAGGATCTCGGTGTGGACCGAGAGTGAGCTTATAACCCCCCATGTATCAATCCGGCGGTTGGCTTGAGCGTTGAGATTGCAGATTATCACCTTGTTGGGCTCTTTTGGGTCCTCCTGAGATGGATGAACGTGGTACGGAGAGTGATGTACATCGAAACGAGGTCGTTAGGGTGAATCGGAGTCTTTAGGGGAGATCACAGCCTGGCCGTGATGGCTTTCATGGCCGTGACTGGGTGGTTCGGAGGTCACCGAGGTGTTCACGGTCTGGCCGTGAGCAGGTTCATGCCCATGCTTTGTTATGCGTCTGGGATCTGCGGTTTTTTGGTTTTTTGCCGAGGAGATCACGGCTTGCCTATAATCGTGTTCATGGCTATGATCTTGCGTATTGGAATCCGCCGAGGAGTTCATGGCCTTGATCGCGTTCGCGATCAGAATCACTGGTTTTCTCGATTTTTGCCGAGGAGATCACGGCCTGTCCATGATCATGCTCACGGCCATGATCTTGCGTGCCGGAATCCGCTGAGGAGTTCACAGCCTGGCCGTGATAGTGTTCATGGCCATGCTTCTGTCCGTGGCTGGAGCTCACGTTTTTCATAGAGGCCGTCATGCCAGTGATGATCTTCACGGTCTGCCCGTGATTGCCTCGCAAAAAATTTTGGAGAGTGTTTTCTCGTCCAGATCTTCCTCCTCTTCAGTACTAGATTCTCCTGCATCAATTGGACTATCCTTTCCACCGCCTAAGGAAGCCTTTTCTAAGCTGAACCTAACCTTCTTGGTCCTGTCTTGAAATTTTGAGATCATTAAGCCAATCAAACCTAACATTGTTTTTGCATTTGAATAATTTCTTTATTATATAAAAGGGGCACTAAGAAAGGGTTTATTATATGAAGACACAGATATCTTGGAACAAGAATTCTACACTGATGTGCAGTATGCAAGCAACTCAAATAACAGAGAGCCAATAGAAGCTACAATCAATAAATAGACACTACTTTCCAACTTTCCCTAACTACATAACTCCCATCTAGAATTTAGGAGTTTATTACAACTAGGATTTAAAATACTAGTTCATACAAAGAATTAAAAAATTGGTCCGAACCAGAGAGTACGATCAATATGTACTGACCCGAGTATGAACGGGTACACAAACCAGGGGTAAGGTGGTGTTTGATTGCCATGACCCTCATGGACAAAGCTACAAATGGGACTCCAAAGGTGCATGTTGCTCTGCTCGCTGCAGATGGGGTTGCACTACTGCAGACGGAAAGTTACGGAGGAGACTTGGAAGCATTAGAGAAATCAATGTAGCACTTGTCGGACTGGTACACCGGTCTGAAGCGGTTTGCAAACCTTGGTCCATGCTTCATACCAATACTCGTTCTCTCCCACCAGTGTTGTTATACCACAATTACTTGGAATCAATGAAGGAGATTTTTCTGCTACTCCTTGGAAGGCTTCACATTAATTGCACTCGTGACAAGCAATTGTTGCTCAATTTTATTAGCTGTATGTCCGCATCTGGGTGTAGGTAATGGATCCGTAGTATTCACTGATTAAGTGGATTTTTCAATATTTCATTGTAGCTACCGAGGAAAATAAATTCCAATTGAAAAACCAAACTATTAGAAGGTGGATCCTTGAATATCTCCTCTTCTTATTACCTCTGATCTTTGTGAAACAGTTTTTGACAATGCAAATGCTGGTGCAGGCAGGGCTCATTGTTATAGATGGCTGGTTAAAGCTGACTGCTCCTGCACAGACAGCTGTTCTGTTCAAGGAACTACGAGTAACACTGGATGCAGTACTGAAGGAACTTATAAGAAAACCAGAGGTATCTTGCACTTAAACATGGTTACGTTGTTTTATATATATTTTCTTATTGTATTATAATGACTGTGCTTTTGGTTTAAAAAAGATTTTCAGTGTATACTCTTTAAATGCGGTCTGCTAATATTTAATCATTTAGGAACATTGTTTACTAATTAGCTAAATAACCTTCAATCAATTTCTGTTTATTTCGTGAATGCATCTCTGCAAGTATATCATTGCCCCCATGAGATTATAGTCAATGGTGACTCTGGCGTGGGTATTTCTGATTAGTTCCGACGTTTGATATTTATTACTATTGGAACAGATGCAGTTTACCTCATTAGAAACTTAGATTTGTTGTACGAATGCAATGAAGAGGTACTATGTGGGTCTAGTAAAGGTCGCCACCAATTCTTGACGAGCCGATCCTAGAGTCAGTTATTTGATTATTTTGAACTCGTAGGTCCATCTTAAAATACCATCCTCATCATTGCTTCATCATTTGGCACCATTAGACATTTTCCTTTTGCTGCAAAGCCATCTTAATTCTTAAATAGGTCAACTGAAAAACATGATGTAATTCTCTGTAGAACTAGTAAGAAATATGACTGGCTTCCGGTTTTTGGTAACATATATGATAATTGTCATCTTCTAAAGAAAAATGCCTGATTAGTGTAGGTAGTTGTTATGTGAGAATTTCTCTAAGCTCTTTCATCAAATGTGGTTACTGATCTCAACCAGCTCTTCAATGTTTATTCGTTTAGTTGAATAATAAAAGTTCTTATTGTTTTGATGTCCTTAAAAGGAGAGTATGTAAACTTACATAAATAGGATAGAATAGGAGTAAGACATAATTGCCCCATATGTGAATCAAGGAATATATAACTAGTGTAAATGGTTCCTACTATGTTAAATGTTGGTACTTAGCCTATATCTACCCGGTTTGAGATGAAATGATAGAACCGATTGGTATGGGCAAGTGACAAGATTAGTGTACCTATGGTTCCACTAGTCAGTTAAAAAAAAGGAAAAAGCTGACTAGGTGTGCCAACATGGAACACGGGTCAGTCAAAAAAAAAGTTGATTAGGTGGATGGGAGCACTATATAAGCTGTCGTTATCCTCACATATAACTCACACTTCTCTCTATTTCTCAAACTCTTTTTCTCAATTAATTGTGATTAGTATAAACCTAAAAGCAAAACATGTTATCTCATCAGGTATCATGCATAGAAAATTCTAGAAAAACACTACTTATGAATATTCATTGCAACATGTGGAGATGTGAGCAAGGTTTAAGTTATGGTCCCTTTATTGGACCCGTACATACCAATCAGTGTCAGTTGGATTAGTTGGATCTTATATCGATCAGTTTTGAATTATATATATATATATATATATATATATATATATAGTATCCATGTACTAATACCGGTCCATGGTCGAACTTACAAACTAGCTGGACTATCTGGTACATACCAGTTTTATAAACTTGGGTGCGACTTGAGTTAAGCAGTATCTTGTCGGTGAATGTCCCGTTTTCAAATATTAAAAGATGTTAACGGATATTTGCAAAATAATTTATGAGAATTTTGAAACTTGAAGCAACATATCATTGAGTGTCAAACAATAGGCCCACATCATTTGACTTATATTAGGGGCATGAAGATGAAGTTGCTAAAGATCTTTAGATGGAGAATATAACATATATAATATGTCCTAGATTTAATCGTGTGTCTGCCACATGGCATAGGCAGAATCTATCGGAGGAGAAGAGTCAATATGTTAAGTTTTACTGAGAACTAAAATTTAAAGTGCCCTTCCCATTAGTATCATCAAATTTTACAATTACATCTCGAAGGAGATAAGAACTGACATCAAAGATCAGGCTCTAGTGACTCATCCTTGGAGTTTAGAAAACTACGTAACAAGAGAACTCCATAATATTTTTCACATACTCCAACCCGTTAAAGATCAGAAAACTTTGTTGCCAAGGAGGGAGCAGTGGAAAACCCAGAGGAAGATTCCTACAGTCTGCTAGATGATTGGAAGAACTATTGTTGGCAGCAGTAAGACCTAGTTGTAGGTGACTAAACAATTTTGTGGCCAGTGGAAAAATTCATGCATTTGCCTTGCCAGACTGCGGGAAATTAAGCATTGGCTGGAAAACTTCAACTGGCGGCAAAGCAAGCAGCTTGCAGTGATCTAGAGAAAGCAGTGCAAGGGCTGGTTGTAGCTGAGAAGGGAAGAGAGATGGTGCATGGTCTTGCATTTTTAGCAACTAGAATTAAGTTTATGGATTGAAAAGCCAGTCCTCATCTGCCGGCTTGTACTGGTTTCTGGTTTGAGTAGGACCTATACACAGAGAGCACATAAACTTGTATGGATAAAGATATGAGGGGCATATGACATAATGGCCTCATGTGGGACTAATATAATAAAATTCTTAACGAGTTTAAAATCTGAAAACATTAGTTTGTATATTCATCAAGTTGGATGCCGTTCAGGCTTAGGCTTACACTTAATGAGAGATCATTTCTTGTTGACTTAAAGTATTCATGCTACTCTTTGCTTGAAATTCACTACCTGTTTAGCGGACCTCATGCAACTTTATTGGTGATAATTTTCTATATTTCCAATGAAGCTCTATGCCTAATTTCCATATAAAAAATTTCTTGCAGACAGCGACATTTGTTAAAAATGAAGTGGTCAAATCCATTGTTCAGTTGCTGCTAGAGGAAGACAAACATCGAATGACTTAAAAAGTCCGGTATGACCATGTTCTTATCCTCAATTTTATGTATTGCCATTGCCATTTGTGCATGAATGTTGATTCCATCGGAAAATTTCTGCTAATCCAAATGGGTAGACTTCTGCAAGATAATTACACCATCTATGTTCAGGAAAATGATCCAAGCATAAAAAAAAAATGATCCAAGCATTTTGTTGTTTTGAAATAAAATTACTACATTACGAAATGCATATGAATCTCTCCCCCAAACCGTGCCTGCATGTTTCATTGCACACAAATTTCCCTATGTATACATATCAAAACATCTCGAGATACTGAAAGTATATTAATTTTTACTACTCAGTTCATTCAATCACTACACTTCTACATGAGCATTTCAGAATGAAAATTTCTGTCTCTTGATCTATACTATATCTATAGATCATTTCTTCTTATCTATTTATAATTGTCAATTATCGCGTGCCTTGTTATCATAATTACTTTCTTCTTCTCAAACTACATGTTTAGCTAAAGAGATTGTGTAGGATCATATATACTATTCTGATTAAGTTTTTATATTCAATGTGCAAGATTACAAAATTAAACGTACTTTTATATTAGACAAAATTTAATTATAGCTTCTTAATTATGAGTTTCATACAAACAAGGAAAGGCGAGTATGATATCCTTGTCACTGAGGGAGAAATTATGTAGTCTAGATATGAATTTCTTAACAGTTCATATCCCAGTTGGAAGTTTCTTAATTATTTGTTTAAATTATTGCAATTAATGGCGTATGAAAACGTTGCCTCCAAATATCTGCCATGCATTTAGAAATTATGTTTTGGCCCTTATGGTAAACATGCCATGCTTTAATGAGAAATTTGTGAAGTATATCAAAAGCAATACTATCAAAAAAAAATATGGGTTTTATAAAGTGTCAATATCACTTGTTTTTCCCTGAGCAGAGCAAATTAAGGTGCTTGGAAAAGTGGAATTCTGGAACTTCAATTTTTGCTACTTTATTGTGGAAGGCGTCACCTGATATCCATGGCTAACATCTGCATTCCGAGCACAGTGCAAAGATTTTCAGAAGAGGAATTCTTTTGAAGTTTTTGTTTGTCAAATACAATTTCTCCTCTTACTGGAACTAGCTTTCGTTTTTTGCAAATTTTCAAAGCTAGTATGGGCAATTCGAAAGATTGTGGATTACTGACACCTTTGCATCAAAGTTCTTGTCAGAAATTAATCTTCATCCTATTAACAATATTACTTTTCTTTTCCGTTCTATTATTAACACTCTCATCATCCAAGCTCAATCAGCTCATTAACTACGTTTGAGATCACATTACCCGTCCACTATACAGAAACACTGCTATATAGAACACCTTGTGCGATATCAGAAACCATCCTTCGTAAGTTAAATAAAAGCACATTTTATTAACTACAACACATTTGTCACTGCATGATTTTACACCGTACGAACACTTGTGCAAGGAATGTTATACTGTATATGAAAATGTTTTTTTGTTAATATTTTACAAATTATATAAAAAACAACTTTCGCAATATTAGAAGTATTTTTTTATTGTAGTAAACATTTAACATTTTTATAATAAGGAAAGGTTTTAAGTAATGGTCTATAAATAAAAGTTTGAATATCAAAAGAGATTTTTTTTTATTAAACAAAATTCATTCATCATCTTATACCATAAAAAAATATAACTTATAGTACTTAAAAAAAAGAACGAAATTTATAAGCGAAGGGGGTGCTCCGATCAGAGGCCTCATCCCCATTCAAATATATTGGGATGTGTGTATGCACAAACCCTGATGCATGATTAATGGTGGACCGCACAGGGGAGCGCCCTCTCCGCTTATGATTTTTTTTCCTAAAAAAAATCTCTTAAACTATAAATACTTTTTAAGACTAGAGTGGAATGGGATATTTTAGTATTCTTTCCTGCAATGTAATATTAGACCATGAGGAAACCGTAGATTCTGCCGGTAAAAATCAATTTAAAGTTAGTCAATACAGAATAATTGATTCAAATTGGCTTTGAAAGTTGAAACTTCAAGATGATAAAGCATTCAGCATGTACCTTCCTTCCATGGGCAGCGTAGTCGTTCAGATCAAAAAGATGTTTGATGTCAATACGGATCTGATTTACTTGTTCAAATTGCAACAATTATTTGATTAGACACATTTTATTTTTCTTTTTGCCCATTAAACAGATTAAATTAATTGGCAATAAAGTATGACCAAAACTATGACGCGCATGGCAATCAGCTTTTTTTTTTTAATTTTTGCATGAGGCAAGCTACTCTAGCTAGTGCCATTATCCTTTTTGAACACGTTGCACGGAACCCAATGACTTAAGACCAGATGGTTTGATTCCGTGGTCATCTTCATTTATTAGTTTAGCTTGCCAAGGACGCAATAAACTTCCGAATTGACATTTTTTGTGTTTCCTTAATGCATGCCAGAAAGAGAATGCAGAAAATTTTACAGGCGAATTATTGAAGTGGCACCCCATAGCACACATAACAAACCTTAGTATATTGATAATGGTGAATCAATTTAGAAATGAAGGGCAGATTGAAGTATAAAGTTGTAAGTTTTTTTTAAAATTATAAAGCTGAAATGAGGACCTGAACAAACTACACGCTCATTTGGAAGGATCTAAATGCAAGAGCATTGAAAGAATAACTCAAACTTTAACCTGTCCCGCTTTGAATTTCTAGACAGGTCGGGTTGCTGCTGCCGCCTTTAGAAATCGCGGAGAAGGTGAGCAGCCAGATTGCACTTGTCCTTCACGCATCCCGACCAAATGGATCATCATTATCCTGTAACCACTATTTCTCTCTGCTTTTCTTACAAACAAAGCAACGCCTGCGCCACAAGTTTCCCATGCAGATAAAGGCGCATTAATGTCCTTTCCCTGCAACCAATCACGCTGTGTCACCAAACACACACACACAGAAGAGAGACATGGCCCGCACAACAACAAATTTTATGTAAACATGTAATAAATATTTTACCTAATTTATCGCCGGGAATTTAGTTTCACATAATTTTCAAATATTTAAATCAATAAATATAAAAAAAAAGTAATATTAATCTGGCATCCAACCCTGACCTTCCTTCCAAATTCCAACGGCACTTTGTCCTTTACAAAAGATTAGATTAGGTAAAAAAAATTTGTGCATGATCAGAATCTGACCTGGGAAATTTTCCCCGATCATCGTTTTGTCAGGTTGGAAAGGTTTGGCAGTCGCAGGTTGGAACAGCATGACTTGTGCTTCTCGGAAACAAGACAAGACGACAAGCCGTGTCAAACCATCAAGCGATCATTCCGCGCACCTTCGCAATCGCATCTTCCTCCGACTGGATTTAGATTTAGATTTAGATTTAGATTTAGATTAGATTAGATTAGCCAGCATCTCTTTTTGAACGATTCCGTTCCAGTCTTTCAACCACCAAATCCACTCCCCCAGCATAATTAACATGATCGATAACAACAAAAGAGAATAAAGCAGCCGCCCAGCGTCTCACCGCAAGCAGCAGAAGAAGAGGAGAAAGTAGATACCCATGTTTATTCACGGAAAACTCCCTGCTCCCCTCCTCCGCCTCTTTCCACCATCTCTCGCGATCAAATCCTCCAGCTAGACGGCGAGCATGGAAGAGGAAGCCGACGCAGGGGACGAGCCCCTCAGCTTGGGCCTCGCCCTCGGCAGCATCAAGAAGCGGAAGATGGCCTGCAGCGCGCAGGACTTGCTCCGAGCGAGGGAGTGCATGCTCCAAGCCGACGCCGAGCGACACGCAGTGCTCGAGAACACAGGCGGCGGTGACGAGCAACTCATCCGCCTGCTCCTCGTCGCCGCCTCCGCCGTTTACGCCAATCACGCCCACGCAGCCACCCGCACCCTGATCGAGCTCTACCGCCACGCCTCCCCGCGCGGCGACCCGATCCAGCGGGTCGTGGCCTACTTCGCCGACGCCCTCGCTGCCGCAGTTCTGCCAGAGACATGCGCCGTCGCGCCCGAGCCGACCCCGGAGCAGGAGTTCGCGGCCTTCACCCAGCTCTACCGCGCCTCGCCCTACTACCAGCTCGCCCACTTCACCGCCAACCAGACCATCATCGAGGCCTTCGAGGCCGAGGAGCACCGCAACGGCCGGCGGCTCCACGTCATCGATTTCGACGTCTCCTACGGGTTCCAGTGGCCCTCTCTCATCCAGTCCCTCTCCGACAAGGCTTCGCCCGATAGCCCAATCTCCCTGCGCCTAACTGGATTGGGCCGGAGCGTGAAGGAGCTCAAGGAGACCGAGACGAGGCTCGTCAACTTCTCCAAGGGGTGCGGCAACCTAACGTTCGCGTTCAACGGCGTCCTTCGTGGCTCCACGGCTAGCGACCTCAATATCGACAACAAGGCGACTCTCGCCGTCAACCTGGTCTTCCACCTGCAGACCCTGCACAGCTCGTCGGAGGTGCTCGCGACGCTGAGGTCGGTCCACGCCCTGAGCCCCTCCGTCGTCGTCCTCGCAGAAAGAGAAGGCGTCCGCGGCGGCGCGGACTTCTTGACGAGATTCGCCGAGAACCTGAACTACTTCGCCGCGATGTTTCACTCGCTGCACGACTGCCTCCCGGCGGAGAGCGCGGAGAGGCTGAGCATCGAAAGGAATCATCTGGGAAAAGAGATCAGAGTCGCCTTCTCCGGTAGGAACTGCGGGGACACAGACAAGGATTGGAGTGACCACGAGACGATGCAGAGCGTGGGGTTCCGGGAGGTGAAGTTGAGCTCCAGATCAGTGAGCCAAGCGAAGCTTCTTGTCAAGATCAAGGGCCAGTCCTCGAGCATCGTGGGTGGCGCCGGATTTGGGATCACAGAATCCGATGATGGACGAAGGATTTCGCTGTGCTGGCAGGAGAGGAATCTCGTTACAGTCTCGGCGTGGCGATCCGCAAGGTGACGCTTTGACGATGCACAATCACAAATTCTGAGAATTATTCTATTGATCTTAATTTTTTTTTTCTTTTTGTGTTCTTGATAGCGCCTGCATTTGGTAAATGCAGAGTTGCATACTGCATTCTTTTGTTGCTTTTTTGTACCGAACAATTTGTATACGCTTACAGTCATCAATGTCGGCGAAGGTGATAGCAATAATCTAAAATAAAATAAATTATATTATTCAGTTCTTTCATGAATTTAAGAAAATATTGAAATCTGGATATTGGTCCGACGAGACGGCCATGAAAAGGCGCGCTCCGATGAGACATTAATCCTCGATCGTTTGATTCATTCCACCTTCGTTTGTATACGCTTACAGCCACCTTCGTTTGATTCATTCCTATCCTCGACTTGTTCTAATCCTCGATTTTTAAGCGTCAGCAGAATCTTGCCAAGACGGCGACCCGCTGATGATCTGCTGTTCATATTATCGTGTCGGCATTAATTTATTTCATTCCCCTCCGTCAGCGCCACGCGCTATTTTGCCGCCAGGTTCCTTCCAATCCATTAATACAAAGTACAGGAAAGTAAGAGCGAGTAGGTCAACAGCACGCGTAAGATTCCACCTAACCAAGATTTTACACGATTTCCTGTTCTCCCTTCTGCCTGGGGAATCTTGGAAATGACGTTGACTTCCGCTTCCCATGTAGGCTTTTGCTGAAAAAGGAAACTGCGTCGCCGGCTAATGGAGGAGGAAAAGTCAAATTAAGCATTAAAATCGTGGCTAAATGAGCAAAGAAAAAAATAACCAAAAAATTAGATCCCTCTCAGAAAGATAATGAAGCCTGAGTCAACTTTTTTTCAAAGAGGAATGCGTTTACATGAAAGGAAACGAAACAGGAAGGTTCCCTTCTCTCTCTCTCTGTTGAAAAGAATATTTCTTTTGATTTCTTGAAGGGATCGATGTCAAAATATTACAGTCTAATCGTGCCAAAGTTAAAGAACCCGTTTAATTGAACTAGATCATTCGATGCATTTTTTTACAGAGTTTACTTTGAGGAAAAAAATATTGAGAAAAGAAGAAAAAAGAGAAAAATAAGACAAATAGATATCATGTGACTTTCACGTGTTGAACCGGTGAACGGTGAATGGGAGTGAGAGTAGTGGTGGGGGAAGGAGTAGCAGAGGTGACCACATGTTTGACAGGAGGCAAAGGCAAGCTCAGTGAGAGACGGATGCAAGCTTGGTAGTGAGAAGGATGCGAGCTCAATGAGAGGCGGGAGGTTGAAGAGTTCCCTAGTGCAAAGAGGAGGGAGGAAAGAGGTGGTGTCGACAAGGGGGGGTGGGGGTAGAGAGGTGGGGCGAGGGCAAGGGAGGAAGAGAGGAAGAGTAGAACGTAGAGTCTACTTTTAGTTTTTCTCTTGATTCCTACGGAAATATTTTCGAAAGAAAAATGATAAATTTCTTTTCTTTTTCTTTCTTGTTTTCCTCTAAGTAAACAGGGGAAACTTGATTTATTTTTTTTTTTCTCTCCCTTTTCTCTCCAAGATGCAGTCAAATTCCTAAATTGTTCCAATAAGTTATTAATTGACGTATCAAATTAAAAAATATATATGATTTATATAAATTAGTAATTGATATTAGCTGTTTTAGTGATAATCTGACGACCTTATGCTGATATGAATCCACTTGCTAAGATGGGTTGATTATTTGACTCTACTTCACATATCATGGCTGGATCAGAAAATCCAAAGAAGCCCATAAAACTATAATAGCTTCAATATCTAATTTATTGGGCCATTAGGCCATAAACACACCTGCTGCTATATGCGGTATGCCCATAAACTTGGGCCAAATGGCCACAAATGCCGCTTGCGCAACAATTATGCGTTGCTGTGGGCCTAATAACTATTACTGTTTGAGCCCATAAATGCCGCCTTCATTTCTCTGGGCCTAATAACCACCTAGCCACTGTTTGAGCCCGTTTGTTCAGATCGTAAGGGTGCAGTCAACGGGTGGGATGCGAGACGGAAAAGTTGACTTACGTTGGAATTATGAAGGAGCGCGAGTATTTAGTTAAATACTCTTCGTAGCCGTTGAGGCAGAGGATGCCCAACGGTCTTTTTTTTCCCTTCCTTTCAAAACTCCACTTCGGTTCGAACTTTCTTCCTCGGAAATTTGACGAACGCCCCCGAATTGTGATTGCAACAATCGCCTAAAAGCATGGCGGATGATGAGAGATTGGGAGTGGAGGAGGCGAAGATCGCCGTCCTATCCGTGCTCAAGAAGGGCAGCATCCTTAAGCGCATCTTTCTCAGCTGCCCCCCTCCGCCGCCGCCGACCATGGATGCCGGATGCATTGCCGGCCCTATCAATCTTGGCGGAGGAGGAGAAGAAGGAGAGTGTCCATCTATCCTATTCGGCCGCCATCCTGACTGCCACGTCGTACTCGATCACCCCAGCATCAGCCGCTTCCACCTCGTCGCCCGTCTCGAGCCCTCTCGGCAGAAGCTCTCTGTCACCGATCTATCCTCTGGTGCGTCCTAAATCTCCCTTGTTTGCCCTTTTTTACTTTCTCGTGTTGATTTGTTCTCACTTTTTGAACAGTTCATGGGACATGGGTTTCGGGAGCTAAGATACCGCCGAACGCGGCGGTTGACTTAGTGGACGGCGATAGTTTGAAGCTCGGAGGCTCGACCAGGGTTTACAGGCTTCAGTGGGTATCACCTGACCGCGTGCTTGAGATGGAGAACCCTTTGGAGCCTGTAGCTGAAGATAAAGAAGAAACAGTTCAGGTTTTGCGGTCTTCCCCAATCTGCTTTGATTCCAGTGCCTCTGTCGAAACAAAATTGGTCTTTTGTGCAACTAGTGTTTAATGTTGGTCCTTACAGGACGATTCTGGAGAACTCGCAACTAATGTGAATGAACTCTGTTCTACTGTGACGGTGGAGGACCCTTTGGGATCTGCTGTTCAATACAAGGAAGAAACTAATCAGGTTTTCGAATTATTTCCCCTCTTGTTTGATTGAAGCCAGTCCACCTACGAAAAAGTGGCATTTTGTGCGTCAGTTTCTTAAATTCTGAATCTTTCAGGACGATTATAGGGAATTTGCAACTGATGTGAGTAAAATGGGGGTTAATAAAATGGAGAATGCTTTGGAGCATGTTGTTGAAGAAAAAGAAGCAACATATCAGGTTTTGCAATCTCATCTCTCTCTCTTCTTTGATTCAAGTTCCTCCCCTTTGAAAAGGTGTTGAATTTCTGAATCTGTTGTTTAAATTCGATCTTACAGGATGACTATGGAGAATTAGCAACTGAATTGAATGAAATGTTTCCTTTTGTGATCCCTTCGGCACCGCCTTTGCCAGGAAGTTTGAACTCATCACCTCTGCCATTGCAAATCGAGCAGCAGAGCCATAAGACACCAGAACTAGAGAGTTCAAGCTTAATTGTTGCTGCGCCTATGGCAGAGTGTCTTACCTCTTGCATGGCAACAGTGGCAGAAGACTCAAGTCCTCAGGCCTTATCTGTTGTAAAGCTACAATCCGAGCAGGAGCAACTGAGCCCGGAGAGGTCTGAGAAGAGAAGCGCACCGTCTAGCCTCTTGTCAAGGAGAAGCAAATCAAAATCTATTGGTTTCCTTCGAGTTGACACTGGAAAGGGTAAGGAGAAAGCTGGTAATGCAAGATCTTTTCCAGAGACCGAAGAAGGTATGCATAAAGAGAACAGCAACGTGTCTGATCATGCCAAGAGAGTGGAAAACCTTTGCAGGAAGCTATTTGGCAATGTGGATGAGATAGCACAAGATAGAGAAGAATGTTTTGATTCAGACAAAGAAAATGTCACCCCAATGTCACGTCGCCAGAAGATTAAGCAAAGCTCTAAGCTTGTGCAGAAATCTCTCAGTGTCCGTCGAGTTGAAACTGGAAGGGGCAAGCAAAAAGTGGATAATGCAAGATCTTCAGCAGAGAGTAGAAAAGGAGTGTTAGAAGAGAACAATAATGTCAGTGAACGAGAAAAGAAAGTGGAAAAGGTTTCCATACAGCTATTTGGCAGTGTAGGTGAGAAAGAACAAGAACAGGAAGAATTTTTTGATTCGGACAAGGAGAATGTGACCCCAATTTCAAGCTGCCAAAAGATAAAGAGGAGCTCCAGTGTTCTATGCAAATCTATAGCTGTTGCAGAACATGCTAACATTGATGCATCTATTACTCGCCCCGCTAACAAGGAATCTAAAAGAATCACCTTTGAGAGTCTTCTGAATACTACGGGAGAACGAAGTCTTATTACGGATCAGAAAAGAACGAAATCATCAAGTGTGTCTGCACGGACATCGAAGATGTCCCGGAAAGAGGAGCAGAAATTTCATTCGTGCAATGTCACAACTTCAAGTGAGTTAGAAGATCTGCTTCGTATTGATAAAGATAACCAGAAAATGGTCTCGTGTAAAGAAATGAAAGCGGAAGTGACAAGTGGAACTCTTGTCAATGTTGAAGACAATGAAGATGCATTTCCCTCCGACAAGGAGAATATGACACCTCAAGTCTCTCGGTCGGTGAAGTTGAAGGAAGTTCTTTCAAGTAGCTGCGCCAGAATAGAAAAGGAAATTATTCAGAAAAAAGCAATCAGGATTCCATTTCAACCTTTGCTAGAGATTCGTCCACAAGAAAATGATACTAAGGAGCAAATGAAATCTTTCAAGGATAACTGTGCTTCCATTAAAGATGATCTGGATACAAAATCCGAACAGGATTGCTCTTCCGTAAGTTATTAGTCCTTACACCTCAATTTTGTTCATCTGCAAGTTATTAGTTCTTCCTACTCCTTTTTTGTCATTGCATTATTTTTTCAGGTGAATAGTCAATTATGTTCAATTTCTCTTATTGCAGAGACAGCCGAAGCGTGACGTTCTCCATAGAGCAGAAGAGAGGAAAGGATGGAACATTGTGGTGGATGCAAATTGTTTTCTAGATGAACAATCAAGAAGGTCCCTGCAGCTATTAGAAGGCCTAAAAGGGACTCACCTCATCATTCCGAGAATAGGTAAACTTAAGTTTTTTTTCTTTCATTGTTCAATCAAAAGATCTTTATGTCTCAATGTCATCTGTGTTAATTATTACATCATTTAATTAGTTATAAGGGAACTCGACTGCCTCAAACGGAGAGAGAGCCTTTTCAGCAGCAAATCAACAACAATGGCATCTAAAGCACTGCAATGGATAGAAGAGTGCATGAAGAATACAAGTTGGTGGATTCATGTTCAGAGCGCATTTGAGATTATGCCAGTGGCACCAACTCCGCCCATTTCACCTCGATCACCATTATTCAGCGACGACGCTGTCTCAAAATCTTTCTCACTATACGGCAGCTTGAGTGAGATTGCTTCTCCGACTGCAGATGACCACATCCTTGATTGTGCACTCCTATTCAAGAAAATAAAAGATGGTCAATTTGTCATCTTATCGAACAGCACTACACTAAAGATTAAAGCCATGGCAGAGGTTAGTGAAGTCTAAATTTCTCTAACCTGCTTTGAAGTTAAAAGTCATAACTTAAGACTTGGGTTACATCTGTTGCAGGGGCTATCATGTGAAACACCGGAGGAATTCCGTGAGAGTCTTGTAAATCCATTTTCGAATAGATTTCTGTGGGCAAAAAGCATTCCAAGAGGACTAACTTGGTCCTTTCCAGATGATATGGGTAATTCCCTCCACCATGAACCTGTAAGAAAAGTAGGTAAATCAGCTGAGGCTGTCAAAGGATTGAAGCTTATACTGCTCCACAATACCAACTATGCACAGATTAACTCTGTCAACTGAAGAAAAGCATCATCTTCCATTTCTATTCAACATTACCTTTTTGCTATTGTTATTTCTAGCTGTAGATGTTAGCAATGTTGAAGAAAAGATTGATGCTACTATAAATTATAAATAATGTTGTTGGAAACAGAATTTCTGTGGCATAATACAAATAATGTCATGATTGTCAACCTTCAATCCGCTTAATAGATTTATCCTACTGCTTAAGATTAATACAGTAGCGTAGTGCAAGAACATGATTTCAGAGAAAATAGGGAACAAGCTGCACAAGATGATGCTAATGCCCATTAAAATTTATAATTTTGCTTAGTAAAAAGATTAGCATCAGAATCATAAATATTAATAAAAATGAAAGAGTTATTAGAGGGCCAGCTCTAACCTTAGCTAACTCTTGATATTGTTTCATCTAAAGTGGCCTCTCATAGGGTGAGGCCATTGTCATAGTCTCATCCTTTAACCTGAAGAATCATTATTGTCCTAACTAGTGAAGAATAGCTCTAAGTAAGGTTATTTTCCTAACTAGAGTGCATATTTGATTCACCATCGATGGGGCTGGCGAGCTGCAATGAGCACATGCAAGTGGCAAACGGACTACAATGAGGGGGAGAAAGTCAAAGCAGCGACCGGTGAAGAATATCTCTAAGTAGGGTTATTGGGTCTGATCGTCAAGGCTCAGCTAGTGAAGAACTGTGATTTAGTTAACCTGATTTAAACTTTAAATAATAATTAATAAATAATTCAATATATTATATAAATTATAACTGGTTCAGTCAATTAACTACTAGTTTAACCAACTTGTGATTTGGTCTCGAACTGAAAACTAACCCGTCTAAAAAAAAATAAAAAGTTTAGTTTAGTTAACCATAAAACCGATTTGGTTCAATTGATTAACCACGATTTAATAGTTGAATTATAAAGTTCAAGTAATAAATACTTTAAACATTTAAGTAGTAAGCCTTTTGCCTGGTTGCTTCCTTCGCCATCATAGGCAACATACTATAATTAATTAGTTTCATTTACATAATCCTCATAATACAATGTTGTGAGAATTACAAAAAATAACAAACCTACAACGTAACTAAAAGTTTAGTAAAGACAGGAATACACTATAAGAATATATACACAATTACAATGTCCATGATAGATTTAACTATATATTTTTTTTAAAAAGATAATTATTATAACCAAAATATACATTAATTTAATATATATGGACGAATTTGCTGAATCCCTGTTTATGGTCAGTCTCATGCCCGAACTACTGCCAAAACGCTGGTACTGGTTCCCCATTCAGATTCCCTTGAGCGTCCATCTCAGACCAGAGGAACTGCAACAGTCCATTGAGCATTGAATCGGGATATTGCAAGACTTACCAGCCATAAAATTTTTCTGGCTTTCATGCGGAGAAGACACGCGAAAAGTGACTGGAACAGGCACACGAACAGCAGAAAGCCAAGCAGCCACAAAAAGTCTGAAACTTGGACGAAATCTAGCTCTTCCGAGAAGACAACAAAAGAGAAACTAGAGGCAGGCATTCGAGCATCTATCGTCCAGCTGAAACCAAAATCGACCATTCAAACCAGAAGCAAATCTCCGCCTCACAACTCCTATCCTATCCTTTCCTTGTTTGCTCGCCTGTTGTAATTTAAAAATATACACGGCAGGCATTCCCCCCTCGCCCTTAAGAGAGAGAGAAGAAGAAGAAGGAGTACTCCGTCGAGGGAGAGAGAGAGAGAGAGCAGAGCAGAGCCTGAGGCCAGCCGCCACCTCTTTGTTAATTACTCTGCAGCATGGCCTCAGCTACTCTACTCAAGTCTTCCTTCCTTCCCAAGAAATCGGAATGGAGCGCTGCGAGGAAATCCTCCATCGCTCAGCCGACGGCCGTCTCTTTCACTGTCCGCGCCGGTGCTTACTCCGACGAGCTCGTCAAGACTGCGGTATGCAAGACATGTACTCAGAGATGTTTAAATTCTACTAATTAATGACAAAATCAATCACGAAGAAACACATAAATCAGAATCAGAATTGCCTCATCTCTGTTTGGTGCATGTACCATGCAGAAAATTGTTGCATCGCCGGGAAGAGGGATCTTAGCAATGGATGAATCCAACGCCACCTGCGGAAAAAGACTGGCCTCGATTGGGCTGGAGAACACGGAGGCGAACCGGCAGGCCTACCGGACCCTGCTCGTTTCGGTGCCTGGCCTGGGGCAGCACATCTCTGGAGCTATCCTCTTCGAGGAAACCCTTTACCAGTCGACTGTGGATGGTAAGAAGATAGTGGATGTTCTTGTTGAGCAAAAGATTGTGCCTGGAATCAAGGTTGACAAGGTAAATTAAGCAGCGTCGGAGCATCAAATTTGACTTCAGATAGGACTAGGAGTAGAAAGATTTGACTTTCAGATCATATGTTGTTCGATTTTCAGGGTCTGGTTCCTCTTGTTGGATCAAACGACGAATCATGGTGCCAAGGATTGGATGGCCTTGCATCGAGATGCGCAGCCTACTATCAACAGGGCGCTCGCTTTGCCAAATGGTAAAGAACAGCAATACTAAGTACACTTGATTGAAAAAAAAAACATTTTGAAATTCCATTATGAACAATGCTGCTAATGGCAAGTTGACTGCAGGCGCACAGTGGTCAGCATTCCAAATGGGCCATCGGCTCTCGCCGTCAAGGAGGCCGCTTGGGGTTTAGCTCGATATGCCGCCATTGCTCAGGTCAGTTCAGTTCTCTACATGAAAGACTGTCATCTTAAAGCATGAGTAGAGTGCCGAAAGAAGATAAATTATTATACGAATTAATCTAAATTATTCAATACTAATAGATTAAGATCTCCTATATGATTTACGATCCAAAATTAGAGAACAAATCTTGAAAGATCAGATGAACTGTAAACTGGGCCGTTGAAGCTAAGGTAATTTGTCCACCATTAGGCCTGCTTTCTAGGCTGAATATCTGGACTTGGGTGTGGGCGTCTGGGCTCGGTCCAGACTTTAGGGAGTTCGGATTTAGAAAGCGGATCGGGTCCATGGATCCGTTTCCGAACACGCTCGAACCAGGGGATTCTCGGCGTCTATCGTCCGGTGGTCGTTCACATCGAGGCAGTGGCTGGAGAAATTCCTCGGAGAAGAGAACCCACGGCTGCGTTTCGGCGGCTGGAGGCGGAGTGGATCCACGGTGAAGGTAGAAGTGGCGTTTCGGCCGGAAAACTTCCGGTTCCGGTAATCGGTGACTCCGATGGCCCGATCCCTAGATCTAGGGTTTTCCGATGAGGAGGAGAAGATTCCGCCCGAGTTTCGTGTAGATCCAACGTCTGGATTGACCCTGACGCGAGTAGCCGGAATGGATGAAGGAGAGTGATTCCGCCGATTAGGAAGTTGAGCTTGTCGACGAGAAGAATTTCAGCTGGAGCGAGAGTTTGAATGTGAACTGATGTTTGGACAAGTGGCGTCGAAGACTAGGTGGAAGGGGGAGCAGGGTGTCGCTGGTGTGCGTGTTTGGCTCACGGTGCTAAACTCGGCAACGAACAAGTCGAACCAGAGAACACTCTCGTAGCATCGGGGAAAGGAAGCATCACTTTCGAAAAAATATTATTTCGTCAATCGATGTCTCTCTTTACGCTGTTGCCCGTTTTTAATTTTTTGGACTGACCACAATTGATTTCAATACCCGGTGTTCGATCTCTGTCAGTTTTCTTCCAGTATTTTATCAGTAGGTGATGAGAGGTAGAGATTTCAGAGCTCAAATTGTTTGCAGGACAATGGACTGGTTCCAATTGTGGAGCCTGAGATACTGCTGGACGGGGAGCATGGAATTGACAGGACCTTCGAGGTCGCACTGAAAGTGTGGGCGGAGGTCTTCTTCTACCTGGCTGAGAACAATGTGCTGTTCGAGGGCATCCTGCTCAAGCCGAGCATGGTCACCCCCGGCGCTGAATGCAAAGAGAGAGCCACGCCGGAGCAAGTTGCAGAGTACACCTTGAAGCTCCTCCACAGAAGAATTCCGCCTGCTGTTCCTGGAATCATGGTATGCTGCACCTGTAGAATTTCGCAGAATTTGTTGGGGGGTTCTATTATAATTACTTACGTTGATGTTTTTGGCGCACAGTTCCTTTCTGGTGGGCAGTCGGAGGTGGAGGCAACCTTGAACTTGAACGCCATGAATCAGAGCCCGAATCCATGGCACGTCTCCTTCTCTTATGCGAGAGCTCTGCAGAACACTTGCCTGAAGACATGGGGAGGAAGGCCTGAGAACGTAAAGGCTGCGCAGGAGGCTTTGCTCATCCGCGCCAAGGCCAACTCGCTGGCACAGCTCGGGAAGTACACGGGCGAAGGAGAGTCAAAAGAAGCCAAGGAGGGGATGTACGTCAAGAACTACAGCTACTAAGAAGCCAACAATTCCTGCTGTTTCCATGGATTCGATGGATTTTGCTCTCTTCAAGTAGGAGATGGTAATGCAGTTGATTATTATCCACTCATAAGGCTACAGTTTGTTGTTAAGTAACAGTAACTCTTACATGCTGCGTTTATTGTGAACTTTGGTGTAAAATTCATCAGATATGGTATCTGTATGATCTCATATTTACAAACTGCATTTCTCTGAAGAATATTTCAATTTTAATCAGAAGAAGATGTTAGACTAATTAATTATTTCACAGAATCAGATCGTATAATTTACTTATATAAGAAAGAATTATCTTGTGTTAGGACTTACTGTTCATTTTATACTAATTGTGTTAGGACTTACTGTTCTTTTATATTCTAACTTCATGGACAAAGAAAGAATTATCTTGCACACACAACAGAAGAATAATAGATAAAGAAATAAAAAATAAATTTAGGAGTAAATATTTCTCTTGATTTGTTATTTCTAAAATTATAAACTAAAATTCACATTTCTGTTTTTCCTTTCATTTTCTTCTAAGTAAACAAACCTGAGGAAAAGAAAACGATTATCTTTTTAAAAATAATCGGAGTTACAAAGCCAACATTACAAGTATAACCCGAACTGAGTCAAATGCTCAAGGGAATTTATCATACAAGACAAACCAACTAGCTTAAGTTAAACACATCAAGAAACTAAAACTCTTCGCCATTGGTTTATTTCTGCAAATTACCACGCTGATCTCAGAGAAGAAACCACAACAATGAACAAAGCACGGAAGCACCACACCATTTTATTTCTTACTGCAAATGCACACACTTGAGATTAAATAGAAAGGAGACACACCAATGTTCTTCCCACACTGAAGAATCTGTAGATATCAATAATAATGCATCTACATGTTTGCTGAAGAAACTGAAGCTCCAGAGGGGCACGAGCACCTTCTGCCGCCATGGAGATGTTGCAGATGCACTTGGAGCTTTCCCATAGATTACTTACGGCTCTTAGTCTTCTCTAATTCAGGTGAATGACCTGTAGAGAAGGCATCAACCAAGCCGTTCATCGAAGGATTGTGGTGGTGAGTGTTTGTAAACAAACAACAAAATCAATAATGAGCTTCACATAATTCCTATCTCAATCCATATGTACAGATGGATTCTTTAGTAAGGTGCAATCATAAGAAGGAAAAAAAATAGAATCAGCATTGATTCTCAACATTTTGTAAAAATTATGTTGGATAGACTCACCTTGGACCCCCCTCGAAAAGTCAGCAAGGTAGAAGTAGATCACAAGCAAGCAAACAAGTTTTAGAAATGTTGTATCCTGTGGTTGTGTTTGTTCATTGACTAAATGATTGTTCAAACTTCAAAGTTGAAACCAAATAAGTACTAAGGCACAAGCTCAGTTGCCTTCTTTCTTGGATTCTGCTGCAAATAGATGAGCATTGTTCTTTGTTTCTTCTTTCAATTTACTTAATTTACTGAATCAGGAGAAGGGGAAGCTTAGTACCACCTTGAGACTGGAAATCCCAAAACAAATTCTCTCCTTCAAGGGGTAAGGCGCGTACTACAATCTCACTAGACTTTATTATAGTAGAAGTCTCATTCTCCCCTTATTTTTCACTTAAACCAGAAGAAATCACTTCAGTCACTCAATTGCACTTGTATGCAATGATTATGGCTGATAAATACATGCAATTTTAGCCCTTTTGAAGATCCTTTTTATATCCTAAGCATTTTGATGTCTCCTTTAGGTTCCTGTTCGGTTAGATTGATGATACAGACCTTTTGAAACTGGTCAAGAAGACAAAAGGAACATAGTCTGCTGAAAGCTAAATAGATCGAATACAGAATTCCCTGAATGCTTTTGCATTTTATTCCACTTGTTTGATCATACAGTAACAGATGAAATAGAAATTTTTACATAACTCAGATAAGGTGCCTGAATGATTTATCAAGCTTAAGCCCAGCTATCTTTACTAAACAAGAATTCTGATATTTAACATGCAGTGAGTGTCTTACTGAGAACTAATTGCTAAAATCATGTATCGAAATGCTAATAACCATCATAATAGGTAGACTTTAGTAGAAATGCGAAATCAGACTAACAACTAGGTGTGGGCAATCAGGTTCGGTATATTTGGTATTTACCGATTTACCGAAATTTTCGGTAAATTCGGTTCGGTAAAAACGGTATTGATACGTAACGGTATATATATTTTGTATAATCGGTAAAAAGTTTTCGGTTCGGTAAATTATTGATTTTACCGATATATATTGGTTTATATAATTTATATATTAGGTAAAACCGATTTACCTCGGTAAAAATCTATTATGTTGATAACCTTTGTTACATGTTACTAATACCGATTTACGAGTTAGTGAGTTACGAGTATGTCGAAGCTTCCGGTTTGCTGAGTTGGATGGGGTCCACTTCTTTGTGGGTAATGCGGCGATGCACACATAATAATTAATAAAATTGACTAAAGAAAAGTGGGACATTACAAACCTAGAAACCTGACAATCCTCCATTAAATTAATCCATTAACTAATATCTAAGTATCTCACTCTCTTAGTCTCTTCCCAGTTCCCCGTTCCGCATTCTCCATTTCTAGTCAAGTATTATTATTAATTTGAAACGAAAGCTCAATCAATTTGTGTTTATGGAGGAAATGTCAAAAGATGGTTAAAAGTAATAATATTGTTACCACATAATAAAGATTAAATAAATCTTTGTTTTGATTAAAAAAATAAAGAAATCCAACATCTTTGTTTTAATATTAAGTATATGAAATTTAAGATGTATGATACAATTTCTTTTTCTAAGCCAAGGATGAGGACAAGAAAGATTAAAAAATCAAGACAAATATTAAAAATTAAAAAGATCAACAAATCAAAGCAAAATATCATAAGTAAAAAAATTTATTTTTAATATTCGGTAATTTACCGAATTTACCAAAAAACAATCGGTAAATTCGGTTTGGTAAATTCGGTTCGGTATAGGTTCGGTATCGGTTTTTAAAAAATTGATAAATTTTTAATCGGTATGTTCGGTTTCGATAAAAACCGATTGCCCACCCATACTAACAACTTCTTTAAAAGTCTAGGCAAGCAGATGCACCAAAAATGGTTTGTCATATTTGACTATATAAGTAGCAAAATTTATTTGTTTACGCCAAAATCATCCGAGTGAAGGAAGTCTTTATCACTTTAAAGCAATGATCCCAAAATCGTTTTGTACCGGACGGGTCCACTCGCCATCCGGTCTCGGAACGGCCGTCGGAGCACGGCTCAGGGCGGACAACGGAGGGCAAGCAGCGGGAGCTTCTAGTGCCGCCGGAAGCTTCAATCGAAGCTTCCAACGCCCGCTGCCAATGCCCACTGCCGCTCGGAACTGCAGGTTTATACCGGTACCGTACCCATCCGGTGGCTCACTAGACCGAGTCGCCGGACCGGTATTACAAACCTTGCTTTAAAGTAGATCCCCGGATAATCCAAAAGTTTTGCGTTCATCATCTCGGAGGAGGATTAGAGAGGAACATAAATTGAAACTTTAGAAACACCTTAGGCACTACCAGGCTGGAATTGGTGATTTGATCTTGTATTTTATGTGGCCTTTCATTAAGGTCAATCATTGTAGAATCAAGCCTTTCATGATTTATGTCTAACTGTGAGATGGAAAGAGGATGCACTCGGCAGTGATCCATCTTTTCTCTTATGTGTTCAAGTAATTGTTTTCTATAAAGTATGCTATTATGCTCCAACTTATCATCGCAGTTGTGTTACTTTGCAGCATGAGATCTTCAAAGTGGCCTGGTTTATCTCCCAAAAACTACATTGAACAAATCTTATGTTAGTTGGGGTACATGAATGTTACTCATTCCATTCACATTCAAGGAGCCCTTTACCTCAATCTTTTCCCTTATGAGAAGATATCTCTCATGTGACCTTTTACCTCCAACATGCACGACAACGTCACATTCCAAGCATAATGAAGATCCATCTATTACACAGGAAAAGAAAGCTACCAGAAAATTTGGAGAATTTATTAGCACAGAGGATAGAACATCATATGCCACAAGCAATCTTAAATCTGAAAGAGAGCAGCACTTTGAAATGATCCCGGATTCACGTTTCAGACCATAAAGGAAATTTTATTCCGTCTGTTTACTGCACCAATACATTGAACTACACAATATCAAAGTGCCCACATAGTACTGGGTCAAGATGCAGATGAGTCACCTATGAGAGAACTATTGGGTGTGTTCAGTATTGGATGTTTGTAGGATTGAATGTTTTTTGGATTTAGAAAAGGGAAGTTTGATGGTTTGTTACTTCCAAGACCAACTTCATGAACTATCTGTTAAACAAGGAAGTTGTATCTTGCCAACTTCATTTCCTAACAGAGATGTTTTTAGATTGTAAAACAGGAATATAACATTTCTACTTAAAAAGATTTTGGTCAATTCTTCTAGCACTATTTCACTAATCAACATAAACAGATATACCAGAAACCACTTACCACTAAAGCTTTTTAGATTAGATTCCATGAAGTTGAATGAACTTGTTGCTTGCACTATATAATTAGCTTATAAGATAAGAATGGTTTAGGAATTGACTAATTATAGCAAAGAAAGACACAAAACATGATAAAATAGTCAATGAATAGGGCTGAAGCTGGTGAATTCTCAGAAATGTCACACTGACGAACAGCACTTAGTGGTTCCACAAGCTTTACTCTTATATGTCTGCTTGTCAACTTATTACAAGTATGAACCTACACAAGTTCATCTATTTTTATTAGAATTTCTTCATGGAAGAGTAATAATTTACGGGCAACAACAACAGAATTCAGATAATTAACTAACATACAAAATGTATTCCAATGGGAAAGACATCGATATCTATAGAAAAGATATGTATCAAGTCTTAAGAAGAGATGAAATATTAAGGTAAGTGCTGTATGTTCATGTTGTACTAGTCAATACTCAATAGTACTATAAGCTTGTTCAGTTCATCACCTTATTTGTGTAAGAGTAGCTATACTCCTTAACCAAAATCCTGTTAGTTTCTTTCTTACAGTTGCTTCACATCTTTATCCGTTTTGATCAGCTAAATGGTGAATGCCAGTTAAGCACTGAAAGGAAGTTGTTATCTTATTCAAATTCCCTGATCAGAAAGTCATATCAATTCAGTAAGGGAATTTGAAGCTGTCAGTTTTTGGTCAAGTTTGCTCTAGCAGAAGATCTCCACTCTGGCGTTGAGATCCCTGTTGCAGTCTTAAGAATTCATAAAAACGCTATTCTCCCAAAAAATAAATTCTTTCCTATTATGAATGCAAAACTGAACCTATACTTCTATCTTGGTAGGTATGATGATAAAACTTCAACCGTCACCGACGAGCAATCGCGCAAAACACGCCCTAGGAAGACAATAATTAAATACTAAACACTCTAACTCTAACCCTAAGCCCTTATTTATAGAACTTCCCTACTTAGCGAACCGGGTATGACATACCAATCTGAGTCCACTTTATTAATAACCTATTAATGATATTGGGCCCGTAGCATATGTTATTACGAGGCCTTGGTTCAGTAAATTTCTTTGTCTTTGTAGGTAGCCATTGGTGGAATGATGGACAAATAAACCATCTTATGATAGCAAAGAACAGCCCATGAACTTTCCATAGAATGAGTGAATGCGAGAGAGAGAGAGAGAGAGAGAGAGAGAGAGAGAGAGTTGGTGGTAGAAACTAAAAAATAAGGGAAATTAAATGGGTGCTCTACTCTATTTATAGACACTAGCCATATTAGTTTGCCCCTCACTTCTGTAGCTACTACAACAATGCCCTTTATTTTTCCCCTTTGTTCTAGCCCATGGATGGCATTCTTTGATACTATCACTGTTATAAACGGGGAAAAGAACTTTCATAAAATTTATAGGAAAAGTGTAGTATGCCCCTTATTTTGTCATTTTCCCACACTTCAATTTGATCAGTGTTTGACACTTTCTCTCACATTGCTGAGTGATTTGAGAATCTGGCAATGGCCACATAAATATGTTGAACTTACTTTCCATCCAAGAAAGTTCCATTCTTAAGGAAAAAAACGTCCGCAATGAAATCAGAATCTGAAATTTTGAGGTTTAATTAAAATAATAGAAAGCTCAGTGGCTGATTCAATAAATCAGAAATGTCAAAGTGTAAAGTGAATTAAATGTAACGAGGCAGTGAGTTTTCATTAACACAATCTAAAATGCAGCATTTTAACTTCCCATTCAATTCAGAAACCTAAGAACCATATATCATGAACATGATAAGTAGTTCCAGTGAACAATGATCCAAGTTTTGTTTGTGACAGTAATATGCTCTCTAACCAAAGAACAGTTGCTTTAATTGAGCCCCAAGTGTTTCTCATAGTAGCCTACTAGGTCAAATTGGTCATTTTCTCAAATGCACTAGAGTTGATAATATAATGATTTTACCATATTCCAGCTAAAGAATATGTCATAGAAGTCTAAACAAGCATAAGAAAAATTATCTTAACTCAAATCAAAAGAGTTAACTTCTAGTATTATTCTAAAACAAAAAGGAGAATATCTTGCGGATAAGAAGGTGAGTAGCTTCTCTGCAAGAGTAAGGCCACAGAAAAAAGGAAGAAAAAAGAGAAAGCCAACCTAAGGTTTCATACATTTCCAATACATAAAGGGAGCATTCTGCACCATGAGTTTGGGAATAAAATTTTGTTTTTGTGAGAAAGGGCACTGCCCCTATGGAATCCGAACCAGGGTTCTAATGAGTAACATGTCACTGCCAAGGTCAACCTAGTGAGGACAAGGAAACATACTTTTACCAAAGTGGAAAAAAAAAAAGAGATTCAATTCTATCTTTTCTCCTTATTCAATAAATGCCAAGGAGGGGCTAGAAATACTGAGAATTCTGACCACCATATTCCTCCACCAACAGTTGACCTATAATAAAATACTGAGAGTTAAAATGGTTTCCTCTGAGTACACAGAAAAATTAGAACCAGAAAAAGATAGAACAAGATGAAAATGCCATCTCAAGAAACAGAAATAGATTGAATAACATGTTTATGATTAATCTGCACGCATGTCCTCCTTACTAATAACTTCTATTGATGACAAAATCAGGATCCATATTCACTATAACCTCTCCAATACTCTCACTAGTATTTTTGGTAATCTAATTGTATATAGACAATCTAAATATTAAGTAATATAAAGTGCAGATCTACTCGTTGTAGTTTTCACTAAATTAAGTACAGATTGTTAGAATGAAGGTGGCCAAGGTCCAGGCATAGAATAACAAAAAAGTATGAACAAGTTCAGATAACTAAATCTCCATTTTAGAACATATACAGTTCTAGGTGTAAAGGTGAATGATTTTAGCATACTAAACAATTAATGGAAAGGTACTAAATCAAAGACGATGAGTACAAAGAATGAGAACACCGCTTCAATAAAATATATTTATTTATATGTGCATCAGTTGATACCAAATCAAGAATCGCCTTCTAGTTTGTATGTCCTTATGTTCCACTAAACTAGTGGTAGACAGGATTCAGATATATAAGCCATGAGATGGTAACAAAGAAGTAGTGACTTATACCAAAAAACACTACCAAAACTTAAATTTCCCCAACAGTAGATGTAGTCCGACTACTGTTCACTAAAAATCTAGTCGAAAGTAAGCTAGTCAGTATAAGTATCAACCGGACAGAAATTACACTCAATGACGGTTTATTTTAAAAAAAGAAGTAACTAATTGCAAACAATCAGTGACAAAAATGTGAGATGACTCTTGCCCCCTTCAATCAAGAGGCAATTGTTGACACTGAGGGCACTGAGGATGCCATCCGTCCAATGCATGCTGTGGCTGGGGAAGTAGACAAAGCCGTCAGACCATCTTTCTTATCCTTGCATCCTCGCCACGCACCAGCTGCTCACCAACTCGGTCAGTGAGATCACCATTGCCTTCAGCAATGTTGCTACTTGGGTCCTCCTTGCGATAGACTCTTTAGCGGGCAATGTTTGTAGGAGTAACATCTTTCAATTCTAAGAAACAGAAGAGGGATGATGAACCAGCTTGCCCCTGACTTCTCGAGAGTAGAGCAGAGCTCACGTGTCTTCATCGTATGGTTGGAGAATGACGTCGCCAAAGGGCTCGTGATCAAAGAAGACATTAGTGAGGATGATGAAGGGAGTGTAAAAGGCACAAAAAAGAACGAAGTTGACAATAGAATCATGATCATAGGAGGTGTGATTGAGGAGAATGAAGGGAGAATTAGAGAGAAATAGGAGAAGAGAAAAGAGTCCCATCGATTCTTGCATTATTTATTGAGGCAAAAAAATTTAAAGTATTTGTAGCATGAGATTATCGACCGCTTAAGCAACTAATGGTGGTTTTAGTTTAAAATAATTTCTTAATTAGAGGAAAAATAATATAGAATATATATAGTTAAAATAATAACTATAGCACTAAAAATGTGTAAAATGAGATAACTTGTATGGTTGAGTATATTTGAACCTCTCATTAAATGATGTGATACATATATTTGATTTAAATATCATATTATGCATATTTTCAGTTTTTTTTAAAAAAGAAAATTTATATAAAAAATGCAGAGATTAGTGGCAGAACTTTTCATCATTTTAGAGAATTACCCTCTATTCAAATAAATAAATTGGACTGCGATTAGACTCGATTTCAAATCCAGTCATTTGGGTCGGTTCGAGTGTATTAAATGATCTTCCTTCCCTTAATGCAAAACCCAATGGTAGCAAGACCATTGGGGTTTGCTATGGAAGACGAGCAGCAACGACATGTATTCGAAGACTAACAACGATGAGGAGCTGCTAGGGCAACAGTGATGAGGAGTTGCTAGTGCAACGGCGCTTCGCGTCGATGAGGAGGGGAACACGTGCAGGTTAGGGCTTTTTCAGCTTGTGCAACCTGCGCTATTGCTAATTGATGAAAAGGATAAGTTTTGACCCGTGGCTTGTGCGACCTGCAACTCATTTCACCCTCCCAATTAGATATATATGTATTTATATAGACAATCATCTATAATTCACAGTCATCACAAGGTATGGCACATGGGGTGTCAAATATCAACTTGCACTATGATTAGACTTTTCTAATCAATCATGGTTGCACAAGTGGCCCACATACAAGAGAAGCTTATCTCATAGATATGTAGCAGATTTTTCAGTATCTCTGTCATATTTATCATATTTCTTTTCCACGTTGCCTAGAACCATGTAGGTGGTTCTCGCAATTGTTTGCGAACCTTGGTTGGGAAAAAAAATAAGTACAAGGTTCATGTTGAGCATTTGCCACCTACCACAGTTTGGTTCTACTGTTTCAAAGTTGACAGCCTTGCTCAAGCTCATTTACTGTCCTTTTGTGGTGCCAACCTGACCACCAAATGGGACACTTTCGCTTCCCAGCATTAAAAGTCAGAGGTCCAAGTAAACAAATTATTTAGCACTCAAACTCAGTTAAGAGAGCACTTATGCTCTGGCAGGTATCTTAGGCATGTGGTTGATATGCAAATCCAATGCGATGCACCATTTAAAAAGAATAGCCAATAAGTATGGATAGAAATCTAGTGCTTTGACTTGGATTCCATCAAGCGCGTTATGATTATAGTGCTTTTGAATAGCCAGTAAGTATGGATCTTTCACCATTATTTTTGCTTAACAAAAATATGTTTTGAGTTTGGATGAAAGATGAAATGAATTGTGCAAATTTCAAGGAGGAGCTATTCTTGCCAACACGGAGTTAGCATGGTTAGCCTTATCCTCGCAAACAGCCGTGTAATGTATGTTTGACAAAACTGACATTGTGTTTAAAGTGTCAAACACATGATGCAACCTAGTCAAAGGTTTACCTACTTTGCATAGATTTTTTAAGCCTTTTTTCCTTTCGAATCTAGTTTGTCCAAACTATGGTTCTCTTTGTTTACTCCCGAGAGCAAAGACTTATCAAACGTTTGACTAAAGGGCATCAGGCAAGTGAGGTTCTCACGGAAGCCTAAAAGTTAAACGACTTAACAAAACCAAAAGCATGACATGCGAGGCTGAATTATGTCAACAAAAATAGTATTCAGGACAGAAAAGAAAGTAAAACGTTAACCTACTCTTTAATTTTTATATCTAATAGCAGTAGATAGGTTTTAATTGAGGTAAGAATGCACGAATTAAACGAGAGAAGGTCGAGCAATCACTCACCAGACCCACTGCTTACTGTTCAACTATTGTCCGCGTTCCGAGTCTTCCATAGTTATTGCGCCTTAGTTGACCAGCAAAACGCCATCGACGACCCACACACAAGCAGCGTGCATCCTCGAGCTGTCGAGCAGCACACTCCAACAAATCCACAACGTCACTCACTCCTCATACATTTATAGCTGCTGGGACCCTCGCTTGGTTACAAACCAACCTCTTCTTTCGTTCTGTCCATCTGTACATATCGCATGAGGTCGCGTTATGACTCAAAAATCGAACTTTGACCAGCACCAACCAGCTTACCAATTCAACGCATACGCATTATTTTATTTGCAGTAGTTGTTTTGATGTAGGAGATTAGCATGAGCTGAAGGAGTCCCTTTAGCTTCGGCTGCGTTATATATGCTTCCTTCGTTCTTCCCTTTCGGTCTCTTCAAACGTACGTAAGCAAAGCTGCAAAAGCAGAGAATAGGGAAGGCCCGTAAGGAGCGCTATGATGGTGAGGAAGCAAGAAAGGCTAGGGCTGGGACAGGCGTTGGAGGTGAAGATACCTACCCTGTTCCGATGCCCCATATCTCTAGACGTGATGCGGTCACCTGTGAGTCTGTGCACCGGAGTAACCTACGACCGTGCCTCCATCCAACGGTGGCTCGAATCCGGAAACACCACGTGTCCGGCCACGATGCTCCCCCTACCCTCCACCGATCTTGTCCCCAATCTGACTCTCCAGCGCCTCATCCACCATTGGTCCGCCGCCGCCGCCGCCGCCGCCGCTAACTCCCCGGCCCCTCTTATGACTCGCCGCCTCGCCGGGGATCTTCTCCGCGATCTCTCTTCCACCGCCCCCACCTCTGACCACGATCCCGTCCGACTGCTCCGGAAGCTAGCCGACTTCTTCTCTGCCGACGACGTCGACGAAATCGACAAGAACGATCTCGTCGATTCCGGCGGCTGCTCCACCGTCCTTGTCTCCCTTCTCGTTCGGAAGGATTCGAAACTGGAGGTTGCGGTGGCGGTGGCGAGGGTTCTGTCCTTGATCGTAACCTCCGATTTCATCACGGAGAGCAATAAGAAGATCGCGGCCTCCCATCTGATATCGCATCTCGATTGCTCGGTTTCGGCTTTGATCCGAGTTTTGAGGGATGGAGACAGCTTGGAGTCGCGGATCGACGCGGCAACGGTTCTTGATGCGATCACTGCAGCGTCTGATGCGGAATCCAAGATCCTGATTGGCGATAAGGACGAGCTGATCAGAGAGCTGGTCCGCTTGATCGGTTCGTCCGATGAGAAATCGGCGAAGATGAACCGCCGCGCTGTCGAGGCGGGACTGGGGTGCCTAGCCGGGATCGCAACAGCAAAGCGGATCCGCCCGCGGATGGTGCGAGCGGGAGTTGTGCCGATGCTGGCTCGGGTGCTTGCCGCGGACCCCGCGGTGGCGCCGCCTTCGGCGGCGGGGAAGGCGTTACGGATTATGGAGGCGGCATCGGGTTGCGCGGAGGGCCGGGCGGCAATCTGCAAGGACGGAGCAGCGGCAGTGACGGCAGTTGTTGGAAGGATGGTGAAGGCGGGAAAGGACGGAGCGGAGGCGGCGGTCGCGGTGCTATGGAGCGTGTGCCACGCGTTCCGTGACCGCCCTGCGGTGGAGGCGGTAGCAGCGGCAGAAGGAGTGACGACTAAGCTGCTGCTTCTAATGCAGAGCGGGTGCTCGCCGGCGGCGAGGCAGATGGCCGCCGACCTGCTCAAGATCTTCCGGGTGAACTCCAAAAGCTGCCTCGCGGGGTACGATACCAAAACTACCCACATCACACCCTTCTGATACCCAAAAAAATACATAAAAAAGCCAAAAAAAACACTGATTTCTCCTTTTTGCTTTTTTACTTGTTGACGACGAGATTCGAGGGAAAAACCTTGTAAATGGATACAAATTTTGACAGATGAACAGATACTCAAAAATAGTTATATTTATTCCTCCAATTTGAATCATAGACTGGTATTTTTTTTTAATTTACTTTTCCGAGCAGTAATGGAAAGTGAAGTAAAGTGATTCGGTCAATTTTGCAAATACTTTACAGGATGAGAAGTGTCGTCGTTCTCCATCGCTTTTCCTCAAAATATTCATTTATTATTTAATACAAACTTTTGTTTTTACACAGAAAGATGCGCTAATGAGAAGAATTGGTCAGCAAGCTAACCAGGCGCTGACTGGAAGCGCAGAAATTGGGAGAAAAAAAATTCTAGGCACAAATTTTTTCCTCATCTTAAAATAATATTTTTTTTATAAAATTCTTATAGATTTTAATCCGATTTCGGAGAATGTGAACCAGATTTGGGTAGATTTTGATTATGAAATTTGTAGATTTTGATTATATTTCGTTAGCCAGAATTCATAGAATGTGAATTAAATTTCGTAGAATATCAATAAAATTTGACCAATATATAACGAAATATGATCAATATTTTAGAACTTTAATTAAAATATATGAAATATGATAAATATTCTACGAAATTTTATTAAAAACTACAAAATCTTATTAAAATCTACGAAATCCAGTTAATATTTTATAAAAATTGATTAATATTTTACAAATTTTGCTTTTGAGATTTGTGTAAATAAATTAACTTTATGCTTTGTATATAAAAAAAATAACAGGACCGGATGCCCAGACAGGATCCGCCCAGGCAATTTTCTTTAAAATTTGGTATGGAGGACAGGCAAATAAAAACCGGAGTCTTTGTCGCGTTACGTCACCTTCAGTAGAGTATAACTAGAGAATAGGGATGCTAATTGTCAAGCCCACTTTTCTAAGCCGTCTTCGTCCCCGATGTCAATCTTGCTGACTAGTATGAACAGAAAATAGACTTCCGGCAAGATTTGGGCACTCATACAGTAACTCTCATTCTCAGCCATGTCTACATCTCTATGATGCCGAAAATAACACTAGAAGAAAAAAAATGACCGAAAAAACACACCAATTTTAAAAAAAAAATTTCACTGTTTATTTTTCTCACCAACAGCAATATAAAATCTCTCATCTCTCCCTATACAAAATCTACACTCTTGTATACTCTCTTTTTATCTCACCTTATTGTTGTCAAAAATCCATCGGGGACGCTATTAGATGCATGTAAATGCTTGGAGAGAGGGAATAGCTACCTCTGTTGCTGTTCTCCCATCACCGCTCTCAAAAAAGATGCCTGCTCTTTTGTCTAGCCGGGATCTTAAAGAGGAGCTCTCTCACTCCCTTTGAAAAGATTAGCAAGACGCCACCAAGCCTTTCACTTTTGTCAAGATTCTCCATTAATGCCAAGATAAATCTTCCTTATTTGCAAGGATACACCACTCAGCTTGCTATCTTAGGAAGAATTTTCGGCCAGTTTTTCTTCTTCAAGTCAATCGTTATACCACCATCTTATATGCTGGTTTGGGCCCCTGTCCGTGTCAAGAACGTGGGCTTGGGCTTCCGCCTAAGCCCGTGGGCTTCTCGACCTGGCCCAAGAGAGATCTGGCCTCACACAAATCATAGGTACCCATTATGCAATACCTGATTTATAAAATAACAATAATAATTCACTAAATTTACTAGTTTTAGTGTGCTACTTGAGTTGAACTACTTCAATGTCATCTTAACTTATGTTGGAATTTTTTTTTTTGGGTATCAAAGCTTCATTGATCAATTATTTATGTTAATTATGAAAATTAGCAATCTAAAAATCGTCCAAAAAAAAATAGCTTATTTAAAAAGTCAAAATAGAAGACTATTTATATTAAAAAAAAATTTAAGATAGAGTAAAAATTCCCACAACTTACTCTTATTAAGAGTTGATAGAGAGAGTCTTGTGATTGTGATTCATATCCCTAGTAGTCCACGCCCAATTAGTCTAACCTAAAGTGGCATCACAATATCCATAAAAAAATGCACGCGGCAATTGCACCAAACCTTCACACTAAGTCGTCGTTTGAAGAAATGAGCTTCACAGTGGAACAATTGCACCGGACATCACGTCTCTGCTGACGTTGACTTTCAGGGCAAAGCAAGGCCCAAATTTGACTTTGTCCATTCGAATGCTGTCCGACCTAACATTCTTATTAATAGTCAACGGTTAAAACATCGAAAGATCAAATGCACAATGTTTCACCGCGCATGGAAAGTCCAACTTCAGCTCGATCACACTGACTTTCCTCCCACGATTGTGGCCAACAAACTTGACCTGCATGGTCAGACTCCACCATGCACACTCTATAAATACGCATCGGATGGCATGTAATTGATCGAGCAAAATGTATACGCCATCCGCAATGATCTTCGCTGCCAGCTTCATGGCTCTCATGGCAGCAACTATATTAGTACAGTTCTCATCTCCATGCGCCGCCTCCCTTCCGCCGCCGGCACTCGCCGAGTCTCCCCTAGCTTCTCCTCCACTCCACCACCGTCGCCACCAAATCCCCCAGAGTCCTCCGCTAAAGCAAGACAATGGAGGGCACAACCCTCCACCCTACCACTACCACCGGGCTGATCCATCGCCACCCCACTTACTGACGCCACTCGTCCCCCCTCTTCATTGCACACCGTTTCGTCCCGGCCCATGCATAAGAGCACCGCTAACTACATATGTCAAACCGCTGCCACCGCAAGCGACGGCTCCGACCACTGCCATCCCTGCCGCATCTCCTCCTCCCTCACCCCTGCATCAACGACGGCCCCACAAGCTTCCACCGACACCTCCAGTAGGCTATAAGCGGCCCCTGGCGCCGCACCCCAAGTACTATCCCACAAGAACTCCACCATTGCCGGTTCACGTTGACCCTGCGCCTACAGCTCAGCCACCTCTCCTCCAGCTTCATCATTGACTCACTGAGCTACTGCGGGCCGCCGATGATCACCGGACCATTTATGAAGACGTAGTACCATATATACATCAATATATGTCCATCTGTTACTCTTTTGAATAAAAAGACTGATTAATAAAATTATATAGATTAATGAGTGTAGAATTAGTTTCATCACCAATTTGGTAGTCGATCGGTCTTACTCATGATATTTCATCAAATCCCTCTAAATTATTGACTTCATTTTCATTCGACGAGCACACGAAGTTAATTGATTATATTCAATAATCTCACTAAATAAATATTAATTAAGCTGATCATTATTTGGAATAAACAAAATAAAATATTTTTCAGGTTATTTAGAATAATCTTATTTGTGATGATATAAACGTTTTGAAACTTTCTCCCAAGTTAAGATTAGGGATGTTAGAAAAACTCATACTCTTTCTGATCCAACTCAATTTTGATGAAAAAACATAGAGTTGATTTTGGTCTTAGGTCAGGTTTAGATAAACTTTAATTGTTATAAGTATTGGATCGACTAAAGGTTGTGAATATAAAACACAACATAAAGATATGTTAAAAACATTGAGAAAACAGAGATCGTAGTGGAAGCGTATCTAAAGGATCCATAGAATTACCTCTGGATCTAGATTTTGCCTTGGTCTTCCAAGACTATGTGTTTCCCCGGACTATTGCAGTTGCAGCACTAGCACCAATTGATAGGGGTTCACCTATATATATAGGGGAAGGGTTTTCCATAATAGGAAAACTCCTTATTAATTAGTAAAATAAGAAAACACACGTCTCGGGACCACGACATAATAAAATAATATTTCCATTTCTAACTCATCACAAAAATAGAAATAAAACCTAACTCTCTACACATAATAATATTCTATATAAAATTGAGATAATTAAGCCGTAATGTAATAATTAATTGATTAATCGATCACTTCAGTACAGCTAAAATATTTAAGATAGCCATATACAATTATTAGATTAATACATATATGGTCCACATTAATTAATCTAACAATCTCCCCCCGGGCCACATATATATTCTCTAATATAATTGTATATCTTAATGAGCTCTTTAATGCTATCTTTTATCTGAAATCATCTCTATCAATCTGGTCCATGAATATAGTAACATAGGATCAAGGCAGCCTTCGTCACAATATATATAACGTGACTAGCCCGAACCATGGTCACGTATGTCAATACAGTCAATGACATAGATCATGTATGGATGTGTAGTATGAAAATTTCATGTAATGTGATCATAACATGCCTATTTCCAACTGGTCCAATTTTATTCCTTATGAGATCAAACCAAAACCTTATGTTCAGAGTGAAACTAAAAACTTTATTCTTTAGTGTGTACACAACATAATCCAAATACAAACTCCCACTAAACTGATATATCATTAAGTGATATAACACCCATATGAGTAATGTGCTCATGAAAGAACTTGGGTGTTAAAACTTTAGTAAGTTGATCCATAATTATGGAGTTTGTACCAATATGTTCTATAAATATCTGACCACTCTGAACTCTTTCTTTAACAACTAGGAACTTAATGTCAATGTGCTTAGACTTTGACGAAATCCTATTGTTATTGGAATATATTACTGCAGATTTATTGTCACAAAATAACTTTAGTGGTCTTTCAATGTTATCCAGAATACGCAGACCTGTGACAAAATTTCGCAGCCATATCCCATGGTTAGATGCCTCATAATATGCTACAAATTCAGTTGCTATAGTGGAAGAAGCTATAAGTGTCTGCTAAGCACTTTTCCAGGAAATAGCTCCTCCAACTAGCAGGAAAATGTAGCCCGAAGTAGATCTGCGACTATCTTGGCATTCAGCAAAATCAGAATCAAAATACCCAATGATCTCTAGCTGATCTGATTTTCTGTATGTGAGCATATGATCTTTAGTTTTCTGCAAATACCGCAGAACCCTTTTAACTACTATCCAATGCTCTATTCTTGAGTTGCTTAGATATCTACCAAGCATCCCAACAATGTATGCAATATCTAGATGCATACATACCTGAGCATACATCAGACTCCTCACAACAAATGCATATGGAATTTTCTGCATTTCCTTAGTTTCAAAATTATTCTTGGGGCATAAATTGAAACTAAATTTGTCTCCCTTAGCAACAACAATATGTCATCGACATATAAAATAAGAAAAATATACTTACTCCTACTGAACTTGTGGTATATACAATTATCTACTATATTCATCTTAAAACCAAAGGAGATGACCACTTGATGACATTTATAATACCACTGATGAAAAGCTTACTTAAGTCCATAAATGGATTTCTTTAGTTTGCAAACTAGTAGTTTTGAATCTTTTGATACAAAACCTTCTAGTTGCATCATATATATATATATATATCGTTTCCTCAATGTCTCCGTTGAGAAACAATGTCTTTACATCCATCTGATGTAGCTCAAGATCAAAATGAGCTACTAATACCATAATAATCCTGAAAGAGTCTTTCAATGATACTAGAGAAAAAGTCTCTTTCTAGTCAATGCTTTCCTTTTGAGTAAAGCCTTTTGCAACAAGACGCACTTTATATCTCTTTACACTACCTTTTGAATCCCACTTGGTTTTAAATATCCATTTACAACCAATGGATTTCACACCCTCAGGTAGTGATTCAAGATCCTAAACGTCGTTGTAATCATAGACTTTAACTCTTCACTCATGGCATCAATCCACTTTTGAGAATTAGAACTTTCTATGGCTTGGTGGAAGTTGATTGGATCATCCTCCACCATTCCAATATCATATTCATGGATAAATACAACATAATGATCTGGAATCGCATTTCTCCTTTCTCTAATGGATCTCCTTAATGGCATTTCTTGAGTATGATGAGTTTGCTTTTCTGTAATAACTCCTTGATTTAAGTCAAAAGGTTCATCTGAATTCACTGGTTGAGAAATCTCAGAAACTAAAGACTGAATGTCATGCCTATCAGAAACTGAAATCTGATCATTCTCACCGGTGATCAAGGGAAAAACAATGAATTCCTATTTAAAGACAAAGTCTTTAACTTATTATCTTCCCTCTCAAACTCATCATCCTCAAAGAATTTAGCAATTCTCGTCTAAAAAAAAAATAGATTCATCAGTAGGATTATAAAACCTATAACCCCTATACCTCTCAGCATAACCAATAAAATAGCAACTAATAGTTATGGAGTCCAATTTACTTTTATATGGCCTATAAGGCCTTGTTTTAGTTGACATCCACAAGTATACAAATGCTCTAGACTAGGTTTCTTACCTATCCAAAGCTCATAAAGAGTTTTATTAGTTGCTTTATTTATAACTCTGTTAAGGATATAAACTGCAGTCTTTAGTACCTTTGTTATAGGAATTTAGCAAGAGAACTTGGACGTTGTTCTCCTGATCCATCATACCTGCTGTAGTACTCACTACCATGATCAGATTTGATGCTCTTAATAGGTTTGCCAAGTTGATTTTCAACTTTAGCCTTAAAACTTTTGAACACGTCCAAGCCCTGTGACTGCTCATGAATAAGATAAAGATAGTCATATGTGGAATAATCATCTATGAATGTAATGAAATACAGTTGACCATTCCAAGAAGCCGAAGGGAATGGACCACAAATATCTGTATATTCTTAGACATCTGAAGTTCTGTTGGCTACCACTTTCTTCTTTATGTTTGTTTGTTTCCCCTTTATACAATTAATACAAATTTGAAAGGGCTCAAGAATTTCTTCAGACACAAGTCCTTCTATTCTCCGTCTGGAGAAATGACCTAATCTTTTGTGTCATGAAGAATTCTCATTCTTTAATTTTTCACTTTGAACCACATATATATAGGGTTTCATTAATTGAAGCAATTATGTCAAATATATATAGATTATCAATAGAATTTAAGAAACCAGTTGCAATAAGATTTGAATTATAAAAAGAATTTACTATTCCCAAATGAACAATAATAACCAAATTTGTCCAAAAACAGGAATAGAAATTAAATTCCTTCGAAAGGATGGAACTACAAAAGTCTTATTCAAATCTAAATAACAACTAGTTTTAATGATAATCTAAAATTTTTTATTGCTTTAACTTCAATAGTTTTGCTGTCGCTCACAAAGATGAATCTTTCAACATCATTTGGCTTTTGGCAATTCAGGCAACCATGCATGGACACACTTAAGTGAGTAGTATATCCACCACCTTTATAAGAAATAGGTGAAAACCTGAGTCTGTTCTTTCTTTTGCTTCTTCTCTGGTGTACTTATTGCAGTTTCTTTATCTTTCTCACTTTTGAAATGCTTTAAGGTAGAAGTCAAATGAGTACTCTCTATTTTGTCTTACCTCAATCTCTCTTCCTCGTGCACACAATAAGAAATTAATTCACTAAGTGTCCATTTCTCCTTTTGGCAGCTGTAATTAACCATAAACTGGTTAAACTGAGTAGGAAGAGAAATTAAAACCAAATGCACGAGCAAATCTTCTGACAGCTCTAACTTTAGTGCCTTTAATTTTGAAGCAATGTCAGACATTTTCATAATGTACTCTCTGATATTTCCTTTGCCATTATACTTTAAGGAAGTAAGATTTGCCAATAATGTACTAATTTCTATCTTCTCATTCTTTGCAAATCTCTTCTCTAGTTCTTCAAGAAAACCCTTGGCTATAGTCATCTCATCAGCCATAGTGCCCCAGAATGCCTCTGGTATGGCACATTTCAAAATCAAGAGACATATGCGATTTGAACAATTCCATCTTTCCAATTCCCTTTTGTCATCAGAGGAACTTGTACTAGTAAGATCAGTAGGACGTTCGACTCTTGATGAGCCCGCAAGTGTACGGTCTAATCGAAGTAGTAAATTATATCGTCCACAGAGACCAATTTGTCAAGTACCGGTAAATCCTTGAGTCGCAGTCTAGACAAATCAAGGGTTGATTTAAAGCGATCGAAATAACTAACAATTAATAAGTAAATGCTAAGCAAAGAAAGTAGCAAGCGGACAGATAAACGATCGGATTTCTATTATGGGAGAATATCGGGGCATCGGACTTCACCGCTATGCCAATCCGCGAATGAAAGTAGTAACTACATGATATGCAAAGTTTGATAAGTTGAAGAGATCCATCAAATGGTACAAACCGCCCCCTTTCAGCAGCACGGTTCGGTGCTTATGCCAATCTACCTCCTACTTTCGTGGCTTGTAAATTTACATAGGCCCATGGGGCGAGGGATGAATAGTTGTTCTCTCACGTGGGAGAAGAGCTACTTTCGTGCTCTTCTTCATGCGCCCAAGCATACGAGATCTGACGTCGGGATTGGGCTGTCGCTTTCTCTCCCAACGTCCAAAACATACAAACACCGATATCGAGATTGGGCTGTCGCTTTTTCTCTCTATATCGGAGATCAAGAATATGCAATAAGAGTTGTAAGGAAATGACAAACACATATGCTAGGTCAACTAAATCAAACCAACATGTCAAAATAATAAACTACTTCATGAATGCGTTTTAGGCATAGGGCTAAGCCCTAACCCCGATAGTATTTTAAGCTACAATCATCTTAGAGACGTCATGAATATTCGACAACAAGCTCACACTCAAGAAATCCATTTGGAGGGTAGAAGCAACAATGAAAATGAAGGATTAAGAGATATCTTGACTCCCCTTTCTGAGTAGATGAAGAAATCTTTGCTAGGGGCTTCAAAGGGCTCCTCTTTTCCTTGAAACCGTGTTTTGTCTTCTCCAGCCGCCCAGGTCACGTCCACAGCCGTTTCTCCTTTCTCTTGATTAGGGTTTTTCCTCCCGATTAAGGTCTCAAAGCTTCCCTTTTATCCCCCTATAGTCGTGATTAACATTTACCAAAGTACCCCTAAGATTTGGAGCCCACCGAGTTAGAGTCGAGCAGATTTTCGTGACAGGCGAAACTTTTCCCAGGTTGGGAAAATCTTCTCAACCCGGCTGTGAAAACTTCAGTTTCTTCAGAATTTCCTGAAAAGTTAGATAACACCAGATCTTGTGTAGATTCCGCGCATATGGAAGAATTTAAGTAAAAATGATGATGCAAAAGCGATTATTTAACAGAAAAAATGCTTCATAGTATATGAAAATATCAAGCATAAATGCATCGCATCAAATATCCCCACACTTAAATTCTTGCTTGTCCTCAAGCAAGCAGTAATTCCTAGGTTCATGAACATTATAATTGAGAGAGTTTTATGACTACTGAGTTGGTTTCCGGTCATGTCTTCTTACAAGGTCAATGCTCTAATAAAGATTTTACTTCAAGTTTTCTCATCTTCGGAAATTCAAATGCCTAAGTTTCATGACTTAAAAGAGAATTAAGCTCCCTCATCTTATGTCCTTTGTCAAGCTTTGACTGTGCATTCATAACTTGCGCAATGCCTAGTTTGTCCACGAACTTCATTTCAATTTAAAGGAAAAGATTTAGAATAAGTATTTGGGATCATCATGCGATTCTTATTTCCACCTCGTCCCTTTTTTTGGGACACTTTTCTCTCCTCATATTTTTCTCTATTTAGCTCCTCGCCCTCTTTTGAGGGCACTTTTCTCTCCTTTGTTTCTCTCTTTTTTTTTATTTATTTTTTTGGGTCAAAATAATTCCTCGCTCTCTTTTGAGAGCACTTTTCTCTCCTCAAATTCTTTTCCAAGAGTTTTACTTGGACATATAGGTCACTGTGCAAATAAATGGAATGCAAAAGTTTTTAACAAGAGTAGGAAACATAAGAGATGTGACTTAGTTTACTTAAGGCATGATTCCTAGGATTATCATTCTTCCAATGAGTTAATTATCGTTTAAGGTTAGAGCACAAGACCTAATTCAGAAAGACAATGACAAGATACTATCATCAGACCATAAAACCAATCTCAACTATAAGTTCACAATTCTCTGGGAAATGTAGATCTGGTGTTAATGTTCATGATGTAAATGTCTAATGCTAATCTAAGATAATAGGAACTAGACTAAAGAAAACAAGAGCATGTATCACAAGCAAAGCAACGATGCATACCCCACCCCCAACACGAAATGATGCATAGTCCCTATCCATGAAAGTGAAATGCGAATAAATAATAGGCGTGGAGTACTCACAGGGGTGGTATATCCTCTCCGAGCTAAGTGTCACCCGGGGCGTCTGAATCATCAGAGGCTTCGGGTTCCTCGGTGCTTGGATACTGGAGATGGTCGTGGAGGAAAGTGGCAATGTCGTTAACTTTTGCGAATATGCGTGCTTGCGAGTGCCTAAGCTGAAGAATCTCGGAGTAGGAGGCGCATATAATTTGGTCCGTGGTTGTATGGGGATGTCGGCTAGACAGGGAGGGACCCGCGGGCGCGTCGGTTGCCAAGGGGGGTGGCTGCTCTTCAGCGTCAAGGTCTACGACGGAGGTGATACGCCAGTTCTGGCGATCTTGTACGGAAGTTCTGGCTGTGTTGGGGAGGTACAAGATGAGACCTCGAGGTAAAATAAGGCGGAGCATTCCACCTTCCCTTGTAATCATCCGCATAGCAACGCAGGATTCGATGTCGATTTTATTGTGTCCAGGTGCTCTTTCCATTCGGTAAGGTTCCATGCCAAGGGCGATAGCGATAGGGGTGATGAGGCCACCGAGGACAATAGATCCCTTCTTTGCCCGTACGACTTTGTCGAGCTGCTTGACGAGGAAGAATGCTGAGTTGAAGATGTGGCCGTGCAGCATAGCCCAAAGGACAAATAGTTCGGATCGCCGGACGGTGCTCTCACTTTCCCCGCGACCGAAGATAGTGTTAGAGAGCACACGATGGGCATACTTGACGCAGGGGTTGGTCACGGGAGCTGATCTTGCACCCTTGGATGAGTAAGCATGCTCAGAAGTGATCTGCCGCCAAAATGTGGAGTCGTGAAATGCTGCGGGCAGACATCGTGGAGCACTGGAGGGAAATCCAAATATGTTGTTCAGTTCTTCGAGAGAAAGACGGTGGTCTGCATTGCCAAGTCGGAACTCTAAGCGCCCTGGGTCGTCTTCATCATGAATGTCGACTTGGACTGAGAGGGAGCTGAGGAACTCAGTCACTAGCAGGGGAAAAGTTGGGAAGTTGCTCTCGAGGAAATGATCCCACCCAATCTGGTGGAACATCCACCGGATATCGTCGAGGAGTCCGATTTGTTGAAGCGTGGATGAATCTGCGTACCGTGTATGAACAATACGCCTTCCTTGGAGAGCTTGAAAGCGATGGGGCTGCTCATCAGTGCGGAAGACAATGTCTGCCTCGGTGGAAGGTGCTACGGGCGTGCTGGACGTGGCAGGTCGTTTCCCTTTAGCGGCTCGTTTGGGCACCATCGAGGTGGAAGGCGGAGGAATGCAGCGATCGGAGCTACGGCGCACGCAGAGAGCGAAAGCGGGGACTGGATCTGGAAGTGATCTGCTGCTGGGGAAGAAGAGGGCGTCGAGCTTGCAGGGTGCCGGCGAGGGGAGATCTGAAGGCTAGGAGAGGCTGCAGGTGCAGGAAGGGAAGTTGGCGGCGGCTGGGAAGCGAGTGGGAAAAACCCTAATCCCACTCGCGAATCTTTATAGGCGGATGAATTCCCACCCGGGAAAATTTCGTAGGTGCCACTGGGAAAGCCTCTGTGCAATACGGTGCTGCTGCGGCCAGGTGGGAAAATTCCGTCAGGTGACCTGGGAAGGCTTCTGTCCAAAGTTGACAAAGAACTGCCCAGGTGGGAAAATTCCGTCAGGTGACCTGGGAAGACTTCTGTGGCTTCTGATCCGGAGTGGACAGAGAGTTTCCCAGGGTGGGAAAATTTCGTCAGGTGACCTGGGAAGACTTCTGTTGCAATGAATTTTCAGAGAAAATTCTTGGTGATTCCGCCTCATCAGGCTTGTATCTCAAACCTTTCACCAAGGAGTCCAACGCATCTCACTATTTCCAAATCTGGTAAGGAACAGTACTTTTATATCATTTCAGCTCGTTTCCTCCATCGGAAATCAATCTCCAGCTACCCTGATATTAGTTATAATTCAAAAACGTGTCAGCTACAATTGCAGAATAGGAGGGATGAGACTAAAATCTGGAAAACTAGATTGAACAATGATGCAAATGAGGTGAACCCAACAAAGACTAATGTAGAAATTCAGAACTTAGTAAACTAAACAATATTAACAAAAAGCGTTGCATAAAGGGAAAAGACGGAATAAAAGGGAAATGAAAAGGAGAAGAGATTCTTGGGTTGCCTCCCAAGAAGCGCTAGTTTTAGGTCATTAGCTTGACCGTGGCTGGCATTCAGGTAGGGTCGGACAAGGTATGTGACATCCTTTTCTCTATCGGATCTTCATGGAAGTAATGCTTGAGGTGATGTCCATTTACTTTGAAATTACCGGTGCCCTCACTCCATATTTCAACAGCTCCGTGAGGAAAGATGTGCTGAATAACAAAAGGGCCAGACCATCTCGTCCTTAGTTTTCTGGGGAAGAGCTTCAACCTAGAGTTGAACAACAGTACATGATCGCCAACTTGGAAACTTTTCTTGGTAATGCGAGAATCGTGCCAATTCTTTGTGCGCTCCTTAAATATTCTAGCATTCTCATAAGCTTCCCGTCGAAATTCGTCTAGTTCATTGATTTGCAATTTGCGTTTATCCCCGGCGTCTTTAAGGTTAAAGTTCAGCAGCTTGACTGCCCAAAATGCTTTGTGCTGAATTTCCACGGGTAAATGGCACGATTTACCATACACTAGCTGGAAGGGGGACATACCGATGGGCGTTTTGAATGCGGTACGGTAGGCCCACAAGGCATCATCCAATCTTAGTGACCAATCCGTTCTTGAGCGAGAAACTGTTTTCTCCAAAATCCGCTTAATTTCTCTATTTGATACTTCTACTTGGCCACTTGTTTGGGGATGATATGGTGTGGCGACTTTGTGCAGAACTCCATATTTCTTCATAAGGGTTTTGAATTTGCGCTCCATGAAATGAGATCCCCCGTCACTAATAACCACCCTTGGTGTTCCAAACCTTGGTAAAATGATTTTGCTAAACATTCTCATGACTACACGGGAATCATTAGCTGGTGAAGCCATTGCCTCCACCCACTTTGACACATAGTCAACTGCTACGAGAATGAATCTATTGTTGTGGGAGGAGGAAAAGGGTCCCATGAAGTCAATACCCCACACGTCAAATACTTCAACTTCCAAAATAGTGTGCATGGGCATTTCGTCACGTCTTGATATGTTTCCGGTGCGTTGGCATTGATCGCAAGAGCGAACGTAACTCCAGGTATCTTTAAACAAGGTTGGCCAATAGAAACCGGATTGCAACACTTTAAAGGTGGTTTTGGAAGTGCTTGCATGTCCTCCATACGGTGATGTGTGACATTGATACAGAACATCCCGAACTTCCCACTCCGGTATACATCTTCTGTAAATACCGTCTGCACATCTTCGATACAAGAGTGGATCGTTCCAATAATAATGCCGCACATCTGAAAGAAACTTCTTCTTCCTCTGAAAGGTTAGATCTGGGGGTAGAATGTTAGATACCAAATAATTTACAAAATCGGCATACCAGGGTGTGCCATCATGAGTGACAGCTAAAAGGTGTTCGTCGGGGAACATATCATTTATCGGCGGATTCACAACATCTTCAGTGCATTGTTCCTCTCTAAGGCGCGAAAGATGATCCGCGACTACATTTTCAATTCCCTATTTATCGTTGATTTCTAGATCGAATTCTTGCAGTAGAAGTATCCAGCGGATGAGTCTCGGTTTAGCGTCCTTCTTGGTGATGAGGTATCGGATAGCTGCATGGTCAGTGAAAACGATAACCTTAGAATTGACTAGGTATGAGCGAAACTTATCGAATACAAACACGATCACTAATAGTTCTTTTTCAGTGGTGGCATAGTTGGCTTGCGCTCCATCCAAGGTTTTACTCGCGTAGTAGATAGCATGCAACCTCCCATCCTTGCGCTGCCCTAGGACTGCGCCAACCGCAAAATCACTCGCGTCGCACATCAACTCGAATGGGCGCGACCAATCTGGGGGCTGCATGATAGGAGCAGAAGTTAATGATGCCTTCAGTTTGCAAAAAGCAGTCAAACAATCTTGATCAAAAATAAATGGAGCATCTTTAGCAAGGAGACTAGTAAGGGGCTTAGAAATGATGGAAAAGTCTTTGATAAACCGACGGTAAAATCCAGCATGTCCAAGGAAGCTACGGATTCCCTTCACCGTAGAGGGAAGTGGCATCCTTTCAATAACATCTACTTTGGCTTTATCCACCTCGATACCGCGCTCACATATCAAGTGCCCTAGGACAATACCTTCTTTGACCATAAAATGATATTTTTCCCAATTAAGGACTAAGTCTACCTCCTCGCATCTCTGCAGAATCTTTGATAAGTTCGTTAAACAAGCATCAAAAGAGGATCCATAAACTGAAAAATCATCCATAAACACATCCATAATCTTTTCAAGGTGATCGGAAAAAATTGCCATCATGCACCGTTGAAACGTGGCGGGTGCATTGCATAACCCGAATGGCATGCGTCGGTATGCGAATGTCCCGAACGGGCATGTAAACGTTGTCTTTTCTTAATCGTCCGGATGTATCGGGATTTGAAAGAATCCTGAAAAACCGTCCAAAAAACAGAAATGTGAGTTACATGCTAAGCGTTCTAACATTTGATCAATGAACGGAAGAGGAAAATGATCTTTTCGGGTGGCCGTGTTCAATTTTCGGTAATCTATACACATGCGCCACCCGGTTACCGTTCGCGTAGGAATCAGCTCATTATTTTCATTTTCGACCACTGTCACTCCCCCTTTCTTTGGGACCACATGAACGGGGCTAACCCATTTGCTGTCCGAGATCGGGTAGATCACCCCGGCGTCCAAAAGTTTGAGTATCTCCTTTTTTACAACATCCTTCATATTAGGATTTAAACGTCTTTGGCATTCCACGGTGGGCTTACTCCCCTCTTCTAGGAAGTTCCTGTGCAAACAAAGAGATGGATTAATACCCTTGATATCATCAATAGAATATCCAATTACCTTCTTTCGTTGTTTAAGCTCTTCAAGAAGAAGTTGAGTTTGATACTTACTTAAGTTCGCATCGACGATAACCGGAAGGGTGGAGTCATCGCCAAGGAATTCATACCTTAGGTTATTTGGTAGGACTTTAAGGTCAATCTTTTGTGCAGTGGTTACCTCCGGTTTCACTACACTTGGAAACTCCAAGTTCTCTCTCTTGCTTTCAATTTTTGGAGTGGAGTCGAGTAATTTTGTGTATGCTTCTTCCTCACCTCCGGCGCTAGTATTTTCTTCATTGAGCAAGCACCTCTCAAGTGGGTCTTCTCGACTTCGTACCACATCGGAGCCGTCCGGTATGGTTTCCAACATATCGACACTGCAGCATGAACCTGGAAGGCAAGGTTTCTTTAGACTTTCTGAAAGATCAAACTCGATGGTTTCCTCACCTATCTTCAAAGTAAGTCGCCCATTTTTCACATCAATGATCGCGCCTGCAGTGGCTAAAAACGGTCTCCCTAAAATTATTGGGAGACGGTGATCCTCCTCCATTTCTAAAACTACAAAATCAGCAGGAACAAAAAACTTACCCACTCGAATGGGCATATCTTCCAATATGCCCACCGGATATCTTACCGAGCGATCGGCGAGTTGAAGTGAGATTGTAGTCGGTTTGAGTTCTCCAAGTTCTAGCTTCTCAAATATGGAGTAGGGCATTAGGCTGACGCTTGCGCCCAAGTCGCACAAGGCACGGTCAAAAGTCATGGCACCAACGGAGCACGGTATGGAAAAGCTCCCGGGATCCTTAAGCTTCGGGGGAAGCTTATTTTGAATGATTGCACTACACTCCTCGGTTAGCGCCACCGTTCCTTGTTCATCAATCCTTCTCTTATTGGAGAGGATGTCCTTGAGGAATTTTGCGTAGGTCGGCATCTGCGATAATGCATCAGTAAAAGGAATATTGATGTATAATTTTTTTAGTACCTCAAGGAATTTTCCAAATTGTTTGTCCAATTTGGCTTTCGCCAAGCGTTGAGGAAATGGTACAGGTGGAACATATGGTGGTGGTGGAATGTAAACGGGCTGCTCATCATGTGTGCGATCAGACTCTTCCAACGGTGTTTGGTCTCTTTCATTTCCACCTTGCTGTCCATCTCCATGATTTTTGTCCATTTCCGGCTCAACCAACTGTTTGCCACTGCGTGTGGACACAGCGTTACAGTGCTCACGTGGGTTCTCTTCTGGTTGACCGGGCAGTTGTCCTTGAGGTCGGGATGAGGCGGTAGCTTGCTGAGCAATCTGGGTTTCCAGCATTTTGTTGTGAGCTGCTAAGGCATCCATCTTGGAATTCATTTGATTGATGATCTCATTTTGTTTCGACTGCGCAATAGCCAAACTCTCTAGCATAGCCTCCAAATTCGATTTCTGGGGTTGGGGGTATGGTTTTTGCTGAAAACCTGGTGGTTGGTGGTAAATTGCATGAGGGACCGGTTGAGAAGCCTGTGGTTGAAAACCGGGCTGGGAAATCTGGGGTTGATTTGTCCGGTAGGAGAAATTGGGGTGGTTTCTCCATCCCAGGTTGTACGTGCTTGAATACCGGTTATTTTGAGGCCTTTGGTTGAATTGATTCACTGCATTGATAGCCTCTTCAGGTTGATTTTGGGTGAGACATACAAATTGACACTCATATGATTTATGACCTGTACAACCACATATCTCACAGGCAAGTGCATTAACTTGATACAATTGAGAAGGTTGAGAAGATGATGAAAAAGCATTTAAACGTAGTGCATTTAACTCTTGAGATAAAGAGTCTACCTTCTTTGCCAAAAAATCCATGGTATCGGTATCAGTCTTACTAGTGACCCTTGTATGGATGCTTCTTTCACTTGTCCATTGATGATGGTTAAGTGCCATGTCCTCCAGTAGTTCTAGAGCATCTTCAACACGTTTGTTCATGAAGGCTCCACCTGATGCTGCATCCACAGTCATTCGAGTGTTAAAATTTAAAGCATTGTAAAAGGAAAAAACTAATAACCACTTTTCGAGGCCGTGGTGTAGACAAATCCGTTGAAGCTCCTTGAAACGATCCCACGCTTCATATAATGATTCGTCGTCCCTTTGCTTAAATCCAGTGATCTGCCCTCTTAATTGAGCTGTCTTGCTCGGTGGGAAGTACTTGGTGAGGAATGAGTGTGATAGCCCTTCCCAGGTGGTGATCGCTCCATTCGGCAGTGACTGAAGCCATGCACGTGCTCGATCCTTTAGGGTAAAGGGGAAGAGTCTCAATCTCAGAGCATCGATGGATATCCCTCCCATTTTGAACGTATCACAGTATTCTATAAACATTGAGAGGTGGAGTGCAGGATCTTCATTTGGCATTCCCCCGAATTGTTCCTTCTGTAGCATGGCAAGGAATGCCGGCTTTATTTCAAAGTTGTTAGCTTCGATAGCCGGACGGGCAATACTCGAATGAAGTCCCTGCACGGAGGGAGATGCAAAATCTCGAAGTGAGCGATTTTGGTCCATTTCTGTTGAATTCTGCTTCTCTTTTGCTTTAGCTCGAGCTTGCTTGCGTCGGAGTCGGAATGTTTTTTCGATCTCCGGATCGTCGTCGATCAAATGTTCACTCCGCAAAGTCCTGCGCATGCACAAGCCTCAAGATATATTATCAAATTTTCAACAGTAAGATGGATCAAAATAGAGAGCAAGTGTTCTGTGCATGCACAAGCCCTTCTCTTTTTTTTTTATCTAATCCCGCGAATTTATCAGATTTAATCGATAATGACGAAATTGGTCCCCGGCAACGGCGCCAAAAACTTGATGAGCCCGCAAGTGTACAGTCTAATCGAAGTAGTAAATTATATCGTCCACAGAGACCAATTTGTCAAGTACCGGTAAATCCTTGAGTCGCAGTCTAGACAAATCAAGGGTTGATTTAAAGCGATCGAAATAACTAACAATTAATAAGTAAATGCTAAGCAAGGAAAGTAGCAAGCGGACAGATAAACGATCGGATTTCTATTATGGGAGAATATCGGGGCATCGGACTTCACCGCTATGCCAATCCGCGAATGAAAGTAGTAACTACATGATATGCAAAGTTTGATAAGTTGAAGAGATCCATCAAATGGTACAAACCGCCCCCTTTCAGCAGCACGGTTCGGTGCTTATGCCAATCTACCTCCTACTTTCGTGGCTTGTAAATTTACATAGGCCCATGGGGCGAGGGATGAATAGTTGTTCTCTCACGTGGGAGAAGAGCTACTTTCGTGCTCTTCTTCATGCGCCCAAGCATACGAGATCTGACGTCGGGATTGGGCTGTCGCTTTCTCTCCCAACGTCCAAAACATACAAACACCGATATCGAGATTGGGCTGTCGCTTTTTCTCTCTATATCGGAGATCAAGAATATGCAATAAGAGTTGTAAGGAAATGACAAACACATATGCTAGGTCAACTAAATCAAACCAACATGTCAAAATAATAAACTACTTCATGAATGCGTTTTAGGCATAGGGCTAAGCCCTAACCCCGATAGTATTTTAAGCTACAATCATCTTAGAGACGTCATGAATATTCGACAACAAGCTCACACTCAAGAAATCCATTTGGAGGGTAGAAGCAACAATGAAAATGAAGGATTAAGAGATATCTTGACTCCCCTTTCTGAGTAGATGAAGAAATCTTTGCTAGGGGCTTCAAAGGGCTCCTCTTTTCCTTGAAACTGTGTTTTGTCTTCTCCAGCCGCCCAGGTCACGTCCACAGCCGTTTCTCCCTTCTCTTGATTAGGGTTTTTTCTCCCGATTAAGGTCTCAAAGCTTCCCTTTTATCCCCCTATAGTCGTGATTAACATTTACCAAAGTACCCCTAAGATTTGGAGCCCACCGAGTTAGAGTCGAGCAGATTTTCGTGACAGGCGGAACTTTTCCCAGGTTGGGAAAATCTTCTCAACCCGGCTGTGAAAACTTCAGTTTCTTCAGAATTTCCTGAAAAGTTAGATAACACCAGATCTTGTGTAGATTCCACGCATATGGAAGAATTTAAGTAAAAATGATGATGCAAAAGCGATGATTTAACAGAAAAAATGCTTCATAGTATATGAAAATATCAAGCATAAATGCATCGCATCAACTCTTAGCGCAAGTCTAGATCCATGACGCCGAGAGCAAAAGTAATATTCTCTTGCCATGCTTTAAAGCATGTGCCATTAAGCATATGGATGGAGTTAATATTAGCAATAATACTGGAAGCAGAATTAATAGCTGCAGGAAAAATTAAACTCACATTAGTTACAAATAATATTTAAATTAAAATTTAAGTAATAAACAATAATAAATTCAAACAATGATGGGTGAATAACAAGATACCTAGTACAACTATAATATTTCATCTTTGGACATAAATATTAAATTGTAAGTGGTACTCTCATTGTAGTAATCAAACACTGATAAGAAGTCTTATCTAACACTATGCCTTTCTTTGACCGACTTAATGTTGACAAGAAAACCAAATAATTATCACATGTCATTACCACATGTGTGCACATAATTCGGCCAAGTATCAACCTTCCTTTGGGCCCATTAATACCCGCATGAATTACATACACACCATCTTAACAATATAAAATAAATTAACCTACACAATACGCTACTTTGATAGTCATATTGTTTCAATTAATATATTTCATAAGGTCAGACTTTTATTATTGAGACAATAATAAAAATGATTATGCCATTGTTTGAAATTATTAGAAATTTATTTTCCTGGATTTTATAAAATTGACAGCAAGCAGCTGCTGCATAGCACAGCTACCCAAACGGCTTTCTACTACCTCTGCCCGCAGCAGAAAACCAAGCCTAGATAACTGGGCCCAAACCCGGCCCAGACAGCAGAAATTGTACAGCAGCCTGCTTCTGTGCACAGTAGCACTACTTCTACGCACAGCACAGCAAGAACACAACCTAGGCCTAAGTCTAGCGAACTAAGCTCAGGCGCCAGACCCGAAAGAATTGACCTAAATCCAGCCCAATATCTAGACCCGAAACCCATTAGGACCAAATATGTTAAGGAAGCGGATCGAATATAATAAAAGAAAAACGAATCCAAAATTGGACCCGCTCCACAAGTGCACTCGACCCGCAGCCGTCTACATCCGCGAGCCATCGACACCGCAAGACCCGCTCCATGCCCTAAACGCCGCGAGATGCTCACGCCGCACGTCTACCCTAGACGTACGTTGTTCGCATGACTCACCGCACGCGACCCACGACGGACGTCGGACCAGCAAATCGGCATCGACTTCGAACGCTGGACGCCACATCAATGACGCCGGAAGACTCGCCTGAAGCGAGCCCTCGAAAACATCCACTGAAATCCTTCTGCTGCCGCCGGACGAGTCACCTGCTGCAATCAGTGACGCTGCAAACTGATGCCTGAAGTGTCGGTTTGACGGACGACGGAATCAACTCAAGTAGCGGCAGTAAGCCGCCATTGCGTCGCCTGGAGCACCGAAGCTGCCATCCCTAAAGTCACCGTCAACTAGAGATTAGGGCAGAAGCCCTAATAGAGACGGCGACGTTACCACTTTCCCATCGCCAACCAAAGAATTAGGGCAGAAGCCCTATCCAAAGGAGAACGATAGGATGTGACGACGACTGAAAACTCCGCCAGCGACAATGTTAGCGACCGAGGAAGAAATGAAAAATGGAAGCAAATTTTTTTTTACGATCTGACGTCAGTGATGACGTCGACGTTAATTCGAAAAAACGCATGAAATCTTTCGTCGCCGATTGAAATTTCTTTCCTTAATTATCTGATGTCAGTGATGAAAGTTTGACAGAGAAATCGACAACAGAAGGGCAATACTACCACAGTGTCGACGGACGCTGATAAACAATTAGGGCAGAACATAACTGAAGAAAGTCGTATGCATGCGATCAATAAAAATTGAAAACAGTATGTATGCAATTAAGTGATAGAAACTTTCTAGATTTCACAATGAATTAACATAAACCTGACTCTCACACCATTTATTGGATCGACTAAAGGTTGTGAATATAAAACACAACATAAAGATATGTTAAAAACATTGAGAAAACAGAGATCGTAGCGGAAGCGTACCTAAAGGATCCATAGAATTACCTCTGGATCTAGATTTTGCCTTGGTCTTCCAAGACTGTGTGTTTCTGATAAGGCCTAGACGGCTGCTACCGCAAGTATACGGTCTATTGTGTAATAAATAAGATCGAACCCACATGGACTAGGGTCAAGTACTAACAAATCAGTCAATCAATAACTAGATTAATGATTAATGGAGAAAATGACTAATGTCCTAATGCAAATGATTAAACTAAAGCGGATTCAAAGCAAACAGAACAGAGAGCAAAGCAAACGGGGTTTTAAATCTATGCGAGATATTCGGGGCTTTAGGTTTCACCACACTGAAGCATGCAGAATTATTAGAGTTTGATGTTCTAAATTGAGTTTTATCTAAGTTCTCAAGGTAATCCTTCCTAGGGTACAGATGCACTCCCTCTCAGGACACGGTCCGATATCTGCTTTAACCCAAGTCTCCTACTCTCGTGGCTTACCGGGTTAAGTCGAATCCAATGGGATCTGTGAAGGATTAGGGTTCCTCAGGTGATTTCGAGTGCTCTCGCTAAACGAAATCACCAGTCCAGTCTAAGGGGTTCCGACGACTGTGGTTCACCTCTCAGTCCTTCCCACAGCGTCTAAGGCATGCATACATATGGCCAGTACATAAACATGAGATAAAACATCCTAGACATGAATAAGAACAAAGATAAGTAAAGAAATATATAGATCAAACCATAGAATTCAACATTCATACAGTGGGCTACGCCCAAACCCCGAAAGGTGAGTTTACGCTACAAGATTCATCATTAAATACATGAAATTTCTCACAATGATTAAATCAAACCAAAGGAAAGGGTAGATCCTTGATGAAAGAAGGTCCAGCACAAAGATCCACGCCGGAACGATGAAGAAATCGAGCCGGAACAGAGTTGTCGCCCAAAAATCGCCTGAAAACCCTAAGGTCTCACCGTTCGCACTCATTATCCGCAACCGCTTAATCAAATCTGATGATTCTAGTCCCAAAACGTGTGTATCCCAGTTGGAAAGGTCTCCCTGAAATTTCGTTCAATTCTGAGCCAGAAATAGAAAGTTATAGCCGAAATACCGAGCGCCTGTCGAAGCTGCGCGAGGCGATGCACGGCCGTGTATCGGTGCACGGGTGCGCCCGTGCACGGCTCGGTTGCTGGATAACTTATGATTCACGGCCGTGCATGGATGCACGGCCATGCCCGTGTATAGCTCGGTGAAGCCTGGATAGTCAAATCATGCACGGCCGTGCATGGGTACACACCCACGACCGTGCATCCTGTAGAAAACTCGGATTGGGCTGAAATTCGGCGTGTAGCTTCGTCTCATCATGAGAAATCGTCTCATACCTTCAGAGTCTCCAAATTCAATTAATTTTGAGGCCAAAAACCTACATTTTCATAAAACAAGGGAAAAGTGAAGACTCTGAAGAATATGAAGCATTTGAGTCCATAAATGAGACAAAGAATGCATTTTACTCCAAAATAATAACAGAATTAAGTCACGAAATATCATTTTTTTGCATGTCATCAGTTTCCCCGGACTATTGCAGTTGTAGCACTAGCACCAATTGATAGAGGTTCACCTATATATATAGGGGAAGGGTTTTCCATAATAGGAAAACTCCTTATTAATTAGTAAAATAAGGAAACACACCTCTCTGGGACCACGACATAATAAAATAATATTTCTATTTCTAACTCATCACAAAAATAGAAATAAAACTTAAGTCTCTACACATAATAATATTCTATATAAAATTGAGATAATTAAGCCGTAATGTAATAATTAATTGATTAATCGATCACTTCAGTACAGCTAAAATATTTAAGATAGTCATATACAATTATTAGATTAATACATATATTGTCCACATTAATTAATCTAACAATAGGTTGAGTCGAGATCATATGTGAAATTTTAAATACTTAATTTGAACTTGAACCCAAACCCATATCGCATTAATAGTTTATGAAAAAAAACTAGCTCAACTACTCTCCACTCGTCGTTTGTCTCATACTACCCTCGCATTGCTCACCTCTTGTCGTCGGCTCGTCTCTTGCTTCTCATCCCTTGCCCTCTTGTGCTGCTCGACACTCACGACATGTTGCTCGATGTTGTTGGATCCAATTCCCAATGAGATTGGATGTGGGTTGGAGTTTTAAAAATCTCATGGAGTTGGATTCAGGTATATCCAAAGTTCAAGATTAGATTTCGGGTATGGCAAAACCTACCTCTGTCCCACTCGGTACGATCCCTCAGTAAGACTAAAATGTCCTATTAAGTGTTGAGGAAACAAATGTCTCAAACCTATACATATTTTCCAAGGATGACTAGAACTATAAGATCTTAAAATAGAGAGACCGAATCCGCAACATTTGACATAGGTGAAGGTTTACGACGCTTCACTTGCTTATCTTTTGCTTTTAGTCCACACATAATAACGCTCATGCTCAATCGTACGTGTGGTTGAGGTCGATACTTGTCCATCTCTATTACTTATCCCATTTGGTTAAGTGGTGCTTTAGGGCCTGTTTTAGTGGGGGACAAAAAAAAAGAAAAGAATAAAAAGAAAATGAAGAAAAATAAGTGAGAAAAAAAATAGTGATATTGGTAGCAAGAGAGGGGAGAAAAGTATTTTCTTCCTCTTTTGGAGAGAATACAAAAGGGAAGAAAAGTGGTCCTCATTTCTCTCGCTTTAAATCAGCCCCTTCAATAAAACAAGTGAAAAACTGCATTTCTTTTCTTTCTCCCCAGTTTTCACTTTAATAAAACAGGCCCTTAGTGTGACGGAGTAGGGCTGTGCATGGGCGGTTAACCGAACTGGTTGACCAAGTCAACTGGTTAACCGAACCGAACGGTTCGGCAAAAATTGTGAACCGTTCTCGAACTGGTTTGACCGGTTAACCGATCATAAATTTTTTTCTTAAATTATCTCATTTGATCGGTTAACCGCTAGTTTTCGGTTAATCGATTCGGTTAACCGCTAGTTTTTCGGTTAACCGCCGGTTAACCGATTTAATTAATTATATAAATATCATTATTTTAGTATAAAATATTTATTTTTATATATAAATAAATATTTTATATAAAATATATTATATACCGGTTCGGTCGGTTAACTAGCCGTTCGGTCAAGTCCTGAACCGTAACCAAACCGATAACCGTTAGAACCACGAAAAAATCGACCGGTTAAGGAACCGTCGGTTCGGTTAACTGGAAAACCGATTCGGTTCGGTTCGGTTAACCACGGTTTGACGGTTCTAACGATTTTTCTGCACACCCGTAAAGGAGGGAAGGTAGATCGACTCCCTAGAAAATCCACTTATATGGTGGAAAAAAATTTTACAGACCTACGACTCAATACTATTAGATCAGGAGAGGAAGTATCTAATCCAGGATATTAATGAGCACAAAGACGAATGCTCAGTGTGTTGTAGCGGTTGCCTTGCCTCTATTTATAATTTATATAGTAAAGGCGCAGCAACTAAAATTAACCAAGTGAAACTTTATTAATATATTGACTCGTGGCTATCTCTAAATAGATAGGCTAAATGATGATAATTACGATCAACTAACATAGTCTTAATTATTAGCCATTAATAGTAATGACTAAGGCATTTTTTTTAAATTTTTTTCTTTAAACTTCAACACCAGTACGATAGAAATGCACAATAACACTGTTAAACTCTTTTTTTTAAGTTACAGTAAATATTACGATTAGGGATGTCAACGGTTAGGTACTTACTTTTTTTGGTCAAACCTGAATCTGACCCGATCCGACTCGTCCCAAACCCGAACCCGGTTAAACCCGAGTCGGGTATTTAAATGGGTACCCGCGGGTACCCGTTTAAATTAAAATATTTATTTTTAAATTATTTTTTATAAAATATAACTATAAAATAATAATAAATATATTTATAAAAAATTATTTTATTATATATATATATATATATATATTTATTATATATAATCAGGTATCGGGTACCCACGGGTACCCATAGGAGTAAATCCGAATCTAACCCGATTAGCTAATCGGGTATTCGAACCTGTCATAAATAGATTAGGTCAAATTGAATATCCGTGAAGTTGAGTACTCATTGTCACTCATTGTCACCCCTAGTTACGATCAGAGCTTAACTATCACAGTACAATTATACCAAACACACCCTATCTCTCAAAGAAAAATCGGTTAGCATGATAATGATACGTTGAAGAACCTCTCTCGAAACTCTGAATAATTACACCCTATAGATATTGACGAGGCCATCTGTTGTGGTCACATCGCTTGTCGGTTTCCCATGAAGACGACAAGGATGCACGTAGAGAACCTTTATGCGTACGCGTCTGTGTGGCACAGACGCGTACGCATAGCTTCTGGACCTACAGCATTAATCATGTGCTAAATCAATTATTGAATAAAATAATCACATGCATCACATGCGGAGCGTATAGTTTGTTGTCAATGTCAAATTTTTAATTGCAACGTGCTTAATTTAGATTAGATCCAAGTGTCCGGAGAGGAGTTGACTAATGAGACTCACGTAGGGAGAGGAGAGGGGGATGCATGGTCATGTCCCATCCTTCAGTTTGGTCCGTATTTTTAGTGAATAAAATTAAGGATCATAAGAATTAAAATGCTCAAATCTAATTTCAATCTCAAATTAATTATCTTATTAATGAAAAAAATTAAGGAGTAGACTATTTTTCATCAATCTATTTATTTTTTTTTTAAAAAAAAAAAGCACACAAAGGATTGTGGTAAAGTAAAGGATCGCGGGGGAACACGATGGCAATGCAGTACCACCAATAATATGAACGAGTCGGTACATGGGAAACCAAAGGTGCCGAAGCTGTCCCCAAGTCCGAATTGCAACGAAATTAACAGTGAAACCTAGAATTTTCTCTCCATTTTATCACTATAAATTCCCTCCCTCTCTACCTCTCTCTCCCGTGAAGCCATGGTGGGAAGCTTGGGCAACAGCAGCGGCTCGATGGTTGCGAGTGCGGAGCCACTTCCGGAAAAGTTCGCCGGACAACTCGCAAATGCCAATCCGCCGGCGTCGAACGGATTCCACCAAGAGAGGAATGGCAGGGCCATGGTGCTCGGAAGAGAAATGCGCACCGAATTCTTCACGATCAAGGAGCCGGAGTCCGACGACGAGTTCACCGGAGAGAATGAGGGTTACATGGCCGGCGTCCTCGCCAGGTACCGCAAAACCCTAGTCGAAAGAACCAGCCACCATTTAGGTAAGAAAAGAAAATCCCAAATTTTCGTGCGTGCCGATCCATTATTGTTCACGTGCCTCCCCTGCTTTATTCTCCCTATTTGAAAGGTTACCCGTACAACTTGGACTTCGACTATGGAGCTCTGAGCCAGCTGCAGCACTTCTGCATCAACAATCTGGGCGATCCCTTCATAGAGAGCAACTACGGGGTGCATTCGAGGCAGTTCGAGGTGGGTGTGCTTGACTGGTTCGCTCGTCTCTGGGAGCTAGAGAAGCATGAGTACTGGGGCTACATCACAAACTGTGGCACCGAGGGAAACTTGCATGGCATTCTCGTAGGGTCAGTTCATCCGCTTGATTGCTCAATTGATCTTTGTGTCTTTCAGTTGGTACTATGCTCTTGCAACTGGAATTGCAGGAGGGAAGTCTTCCCCGACGGAATTCTGTACGCGTCGAGGGAGTCTCACTACTCTGTTTTCAAAGCCGCGAGGATGTACCGAATGCAGTGCATCAAGATGGGCACTCTGACGTCCGGCGAGATCGATTGCAGGGATTTCAAGGCTAAGTTGATCCAGAACAGGGATAAGCCAGCCATCTTAAATGTAAACATCGGTGAGTGGTCATAAAACTTCTTATGTCATTGTCAGATTTTGGCCATAGTTTCACAGAGAAATATGTTCATCTGAAGGAACGACGGTGAAAGGCGCGGTGGATGATCTTGACATGCTCATACAAACTCTTGAAGAAAGCGGCTTCAAGGATAGATTCTACATCCACTGCGACGGCGCACTATTCGGGCTCATGTTGCCTTTCGTTAAGCGCGTACGTCTCCATCTCAAGTGTGTTCTTTTGGCAGAAAAAAGAAGGCTTTTGTGATTGATTGAATGCTGTAAAAATCATATGAGCAGGCACCAAAAGTGACGTTCAAGAAGCCAATCGGAAGCGTGAGCGTCTCCGGCCACAAGTTCGTGGGCTGCCCCATGCCCTGCGGCGTGCAGATAACGAGGCTGGAGCACATCAACGCCCTCTCGAGCAACGTCGAGTACCTCGCCTCCAGGGACGCCACCATCATGGGCAGCAGGAACGGCCACGCGCCGCTCTTCCTCTGGTACACTCTCAGCTCCAAGGGCTACAGGGGATTCCAGAAGGAGGTGCAGAAGTGCTTGAGGAACGCGTATTACTTGAAGAACCGACTCGAGGCGGCGGGGATCGGCTCCATGCTTAACCGGCTCAGCTGCACAGTTGTGTTCGAGAGGCCGGCGGACGAACTCCTCGTCCGCCGGTGGCAGCTCGCCTGCGAGGGGAACATCGCGCACGTCGTGGTGATGCCGAGCGTCACCCTTGACAAGCTCGATGAGTTTTTGGGTGAATTGGTTGTGAATAGGGCGAGTTGGTACAGTGGGAGGACTGGCTCGGCTCCTTGTATTGCAGTGGAGATTGGCCAGGATAACTGTCTGTGTGTTCTGCACAAGAAATAATGATCAGTGTAGCTGATTTGTCCTGGTACTGAACTGTTTCTTCCTGCAATTTCGTCTGAAAAGACTCGAAGTTGCTTAAGAAAACATGGATGGCATTCTTAGCTAAAAAGAACCAAATACACAGGTAGACGTGCATCTCTCTTAAACAACTCTGTACAGAAGTACAACAGGCAGATCATTCAACTCCAGCATACAAATTTGAGATTAGAATAGGTATAATTGTGCTTTTCAGAGTTACAAAGAACAACAATGCCTAAATACTATAAGCTACATTCAACATAACCGAGCTTCAAATTATGGTTGCAAAGGCAGCCTATGTTACATCGGATCAATGATTTTGGCTCACATGAAGTCCATAGCATCATTTGGGGAATGAACGGAAAGTGACTGACCATTTGAAGAACTCTGCATCTGGGATGATGGATGCAGGGGCCGTGGCTGGCGTCCACTTAGGGGAGGTAGCTGCTGTGGATGAGAGTAGTAGTTTGATACAGGCTGCTGAAGCCCTCCATTGAAAGGATTTCCATTTGCATTTGGAAGTTGTCCAGTTGCTATTTTAAGCCGCTGTACTTCTTCTCTCAAAGCCTCATTCAGAGCTGCAGGCGAAGAGAGATTATTAGCCATCAACATAAAGCACCGAAACTATAAATTAGTAGCTTTAAGCAGTAGATAAAATGTTGGGAATTGTCTAAGAACTCTAGAGCAAACAAATTATCTTGAGATTTTTAAGGATCGATAAAAAACCGCAAGTCAAAGATGGAAGTCAACTTGAATCTACTTGGTTATGGTGCACCTAGAGACTAAAATCCTATTAGGTATCGAACCCACGACCTATAAGGCCAACCTAGATGCACATACCACCCAAGTCGGCAAGTACATTAACTTAAAGAGACAATTATATTTAAATGTAGGTCTCTACATAAAAACTAGACTATAATATAATAGGGAATACATTAATTTTGATTATGTCAAGTTGATATAGCTAATACATATAATATCTCGTTTTTTAGACAATTTTGGTATCGATGTTGCAAATTATGGACACTCATAAGGATGAACTATAAACCTCTTAAAAACATGTTACAATCTCAAGGACAAGTGTAAATAAGAGATAAAAAAGAAGCAAAGTGATGGGATGCTGAAGCAAGCTACTGTAGAATATGATTTTTGGTTGCTCTTGAGCAAGCTTAGGTTTGTGGAATAGAAAGTGGTGATACGTTTGTTCAGTAACTGATATTACAGTGGAGCAGACGATAGCAACAGTATCAGTTTTGTGGGCTTTGAGAAACATTTTGTAACAAAGAATATTCGAAAGATACGATACTTCCTCTGTATTAAGATTGCACATTAAGCTCGAGGAGTTTTCTTCAGTATTCCTAGTTAATCTCATATTTCAAAGCAGAGTCACCACTAAAAGATCCAAATTGAGATGTCAAGTTTGCAAAACAAGAAATTTTGCATTTGTCAGCAGTTTGTGGCCTGAGATAAACTGGTTTGCTATTTCGAAACTGAGTCGTGCAAAAGAAATATTGGGAGGATATAATTAATCAAATTTATCTGAAGTGCATGAAATTCAGTATTAGTGGAACGCACCAAATTGTTTAGGGAGGATAACTATGACGCATTTAGGAACTAACAAAAGGGTTTTTGTGATTGGCTACCAATGCAGTATGGGAAGAGGTACAAATTATTTCATGCCTGCTTTTCCAATATCGAACTTTATTTCCTAGCATAATCAGGATTAGTCTGCAAAAGCAGGATAAAGATGTTTTTTTGTTATATAACACACCAAATTTAAACAATTATTGGACTTTGTTTTATCATTTACAAATTATAATCTGCAATGCATTTTTTTCTCTTCAATTGTAAATTTGCTACGGGATTCCAATTAATATTTTGTTAATGGGGACTAGAGCTTTTAGACATACCATCACGAAGCTGAGCCTGCTGTTCCATCGCCTGCAACCGCAGCTTGAGCTCTCTGTTCTCAGCAGTCAAATCTGTAGTATCTCTCTGCAATACAAAGGAGACAACAGATTGTCCTTTCAAATGCTTTCTAACATATTCACACCATAAATAACAAATCAGTGGATATATAAAGCCAGATAACCTTGGCCTTGTGGAAAGAAGGACAAGAAGAAAAAGATGCTCTTGGAAGACAGAGAAAAGTAATATGCATAATTACTGTAAAGCCTAAAATACAAGGGGTTTGAATTCTCATTTAATTCCAAATAAACTGTAGTGAGTAGTTGCCGGCTCCGAAGATGCCAATTAATAGGGTGATGTATTCCATCTTTTTCCTGATCTCTCCATATACCATATTTTCCACCACTTCATTTTTTTACATCAAATATTCAAAACAGCAACATTTCCTCTCTCGCATGCTTCATAATTATGTAGGAGGACAGGAGAGGCTTTCTCAACTTTCTTGGAACTTTTTTCATTCTCTTTGAATTCTTTTATTTCTTGGATATATGGTTCTGCTTCCACATGCTCATTGATCTATCATTAAAAGTCAGCATATTTCTATTAAATTATGTTGTGTAAGAGTTATCTGAGATGTTGTTCCACCACATTGGTGAAAGATCTAAATAGAAAATATGTAAAAACGGCCTTGTAACATCTTGTTTTTATGATTAAATATAGTTAGTCAATATAAATAGGAAAATATGAGGGAAGTAATCTGTTATGAGGGAAGTAATCTGTACTTCGTATGAAGGTGTGTGTAGTGATTAGCAAGATTTAAAAAACCATTTCATACACGGGTTGTACATACCAGTCTGAGAGCAATATCTACATGCGGGTTCATACGTGTAATTCGTACAGTAACACAAGACTGGTACACAGCAGATTTTAAACCTTGATGACATTACTTAAGGTTTTTTAATTACAATATATGCTACTTAATTATTTAATTCTATGAAATACTTTAAGCTCATGATGACAGAGATACATATGTATTAACTTGTGGTGTTTGTGTTACTTGGGATGGTTGCAATATGTGGCCTTTCATGGATTTTGTCGATATTGCCCAGTTTCTTAACTCTCATGAGAATACAATATGGTGCTTTCGTGGATTTGATAATATTCATACGATAAGCTATGTGAATGTTATATGATATGCTTGATTTCATATTATCAAGTATATTATTTCATCTATTTTATTGGCACGCACATGTTTATGTATTATTTGATTTTACATATTGTAGTTATGGCTTGCATATTGCTATTACTTTCATTTCCCTGATTTGCATTTGTGATCAGTCCTATTTTTTTCAGGATGTTGCGAGAATCTTAAGCTTAACCTATAGTGATGTTGAGGACAGAGAAATTGTTGGAGTTAAATATGAATTATTATTATTGAGTTTTCTTTATTTGTAGTGTATTTAAAAGATTAGTTATCTTGACAAAAAAAGAATGGCACAGTGTAAATTAGATCAAACTACCATTGTGACAATTTTAGCAGGAACGACAACATGTATGGTATCCGCCAAATTTGCCATACTTATACCCGAACTTGATTACCTAAAAGAATATTTTCTAGATCCCCTACCCGAACCTAACCCATCTTATTTTTTTTTTACTAACCTACGCACAAATACCTAACTATCTGAATCCTTTATCCTTTTACTCACTACCTGAATAATCAGGTACCTACCCTGAACCCATTTTGATCGCATAGTGCTGTGTCAATGGCTCAATACTGAATAGCCAAAGTTCAAACAAGTTAGGGTTAGGGTCTCATATGCAATATCACACACCAAAAGAAAGGAATCAAAATCCAAAGATCGCATCACATACACACCAACCCATGTTGAATAGTCGATGTTGTCTCCACTTTTACGGTCATCACAGGTCATTCTACTTGCTAGTCGCAGGAGGCTTAGAGCTAGTCATAGTAGCACACACTGAAGACGTGAATCAGCCAAGAGTTGAAGACAAAAATTAGGGTTTCAAATTTTGATTGTGCAATGTAAGTGCCCTGACTATGTGATTGTGTCGATATCGAACAGTCAGAATCCAGTTGGGTATTAGTTAAATAAGTAATGGGTTATTAATGAGGTTAATGAGTAAACAGGTAATATGTTTACCCTTTTATATTTGTTACTATTTTATATAATCCAAACCCATTTAATAGTTACACTAGTCCTAGTTAAATGAGTCAGGTAGGTGTGGGCACCTGATAATACCTTATCTGACTGTCCCTAAATTGCAGTTTCATTAAGGTATGAAAAGGACAAACACAACAATCTTAAAAATGGAGAGAAGAGGACTTGCACATTGACCTCATAATAGGAAAGCAGACCAAACGTAGCACTTGATCTATTTATAAAATGCAACCATAGGTTGATACATCATCATTCAAAGACCCTGATTTTAACACTTTTCTGCTAATTATATAAAGTTGCATGACCGTCTACAAGATCTGAAACCATACATGTGCAGCACAACGCTTCTGATGAGCTCCTAATAACCAAAAAAGGGAAGAAACCAGGTAGCAGTTTATACCTGTAGAAGTGTGAGCTGTGCAGAAAGAGTGGTTGCCTCAGTTTGAAGTGTCTGCACCTTCCGTTCAAGCTCACCTGTGTAACGGATCTTTCTCTCCTTAGAACGAGCAGCAGACTGCCTATTTGCAAGAATCCTGAAGCAAGAAATAGGCTAAGAACTTCCCGAAATTATAGAAGGTAAAGCAAAATGACTGTCGCTCAACATATCAAACTAAATTCCAGGTCAAAATGAACAAAAAGAATACTAAAGAACAGGCGTAAGGTAGACAAAATCATCCAAAGCAAAAAAATTGAAAGAGCGTGTAATGAATAAGAGGTATACAGGAGAAGAAAAAGAAACCGAGAGGAAGGCCAAAACTAAATATGTTAAATCGATTTTGGCATATAGCGATAGCAAGGAAAAGACGAAATTGAAGCTCTAGTAAGGCACAAAAGGGGGCAAATGAGATGAGGGCAAAGGACGATGCCTTTTTGCTCTCCTGGGGTCGAGCAGCGCTAGCTCCGCGAGCTTATCGGCGGTCATAGCCTTTTTCGCATAGTCTGAAAGTGACGGCGCCGACTCTCCCTCGAAAGGCGAGAAGGACCCGTCCATCGAGCCGCTCCTTCGGTGGTGACCCTTATTTTCCGGCGCGCACGCGCCGCTGCCGGCCCCCTCCTCGAACCCCAGCCCCTCGAAGAGCGCGGTATCCACCGACAAACTCCTAAGGTGAGCCCCCGGGGTGGGCCTCCGCGCCGAGGAAGCCGTCGCCTGATCCGAGACCACGGGCTCCGCCGGGAGAACGCCGCCGGACACGTTTTCGTCAGAGAGCGAGGGGAAGTCCATGTCAGACATGCTGAAGTCGGGGTCGGCGTCGAAGAGCAGGTCGTCCGGGAGGCGGAGGAAGGTCTCGGAGAGGGCCCGCCTATGGGCCCCTCCCCCGCCGCTGCGGGGGTTCGGCAGGGGTATCTGCCCGAACCGTTGGCTGGTGGTCGCCGGCGCCGGCGGCACGCCGCTGGGATCCATCTCTCCGCTCCCAACGAACCCAACCCGTAGCGCAAGGGTAGACTTTAATTAGCAACCGCGTGAGAGCGCTGCGGCACCGAAAGCCGATCGCAATCCCATGCGACGGCATCTGATGCACATATAACAACATCAAAGGACACCCCAAATCGAACCTAGACGGAGACTGGCTCAGCAGCAACTATCACGGGTCCCACCCGCTTTCCGGCCGCACCGAAGTTAGGTAGGCGGCGACAGAGTGAGCGGGGCGAGGCAGCGATGTGTGCGCGCATGTGACGTGTCGCACTGTGCGGCTCCAACAAACCGAGCCGGAGAATAAACAAAAAGGACGAGGATCGAATGAGATCTGCACGATCTTCATCGAACGGCGAGGAGAGGAGGAAGGTGGTCCATGCGGCTGTACTTTGACCGGCCTGGGAGGAGTGTAAGAAAACGGGAAGCTTCTTCTCGGCTGTATAATTGTACGGATAGTTCTATGGAACCCAACGTATAGTTTTATTATACGGATGAGTCAACTGCAGGGAATGGGGTCTGAGCCCGAAACCGTTCAGGTGTCACGCCCCGGTCGGAACGGCCTAAAAACAATACTTATCCATTGTCTCAGAGCCGTCCGGCGGAACACCGGAACGTGATCGCGCTAGGGTTTCCGGACCGACTCGTGTCCCGAACTCGAAACCCTAGTTTCCCGCTCACTTTTTATCCTCAAATTACAATTCTCACGGGTAAAACCCCAACCCTAATTCCCAAATCAGGAAATTAAAATACCTCCTCTTCTAATTTTGACCGAAAGTCAAAATTAACACCAATTTAATCGAACTTCAATGTTTGAACTCGGCCGCTCGAATCGCTCTTGCTGACGTCACGCTGACGTCAGCCGACGATTAATTCCTTCGCCGCGAACTCGGTTTTCGGGTGACGTTTTACTTGCGTCAGTGACGAATTCGAAATCGAATTGCGCCGCCGATTTTGACTTGGCTTCGCTGACGTCTGCTTGCGTCAGTCGTCTGTGTCTCCGTCTCGAAGCGAACGCGCTTCGTCTTCTTCGCAACGCGAGCGTCCCCTGCGCTCGCCGTTCGTCGCCAAAACAGAGTGCCGATTGCACTCGTCTTCCTGCCGCCGCGCTCGCGACCTCGCCGGAAACAACGCCGCGCCACCTGCGCGTCGCCCCAAGCTCCCGTCGTCATCCGGAAGCCACCCGCCGCTGGAAAACCTGTTGGAAGCGTCGCTGTGAACCGAGAACAGGGGAGGGGGAGATGGAATCAAGTTTCGTTCTTATTACTCCGAAACAGTGTACAAAGCTCTAAATCGACGACCTTCGTCGCCGGTGCCCGCTTCCCCTCCCTCGCCGGCGCTGCCGGTTACAAATCACTCACGGTCTTCTCGCCTCGATGCTCATCGTCGCCGGCTCTCTCTCAAGCTCACCGTTTGGTAAAGGGCTCTCGCCCTGGAGGGGCGTCCTCCCCGACCCGCCGGGAGGAGCCGCTATCCCGTCGCGCGCTCCTCTCCTGTGGTGTCGCCTCCGCGCACACCGAGCTCCGTCCACCTCGTCGGGCTTTATAGGGAAGGAGCTCCCCTGCTTCACTCGCTCGCGTGGACCACGTCGTCCACGCTTCTCGCCCCTGCATCGCCCGAAGAAGCCGCCTGCTTCTTTGCTCCGTCCACGCGCCTCGAGTCGTCCGCATCTCTCGCGACCTTTGCCGCCGTCTGCGACTCCGCCCAATCCGCTCGAGCTCCGATTCCTTCGCCTTGGACGAGATCGTCGTCCGCGTCCGGGTTTGCCGCCGAGGGAGCGAAGCTCGAATCTCTCGGCCGCTCGCTCTCGTGAATCCGCCGAAGCCGCTCGTCCACGTCGTTTGCTTTCTCCGCTGAAGACGGGGTCGACGATGCCGCCCGTCCGCGTCTCCCTCGCGCCCAGCATCTGCCTCCGGGTCTTGCGCCGAAGACCCTGTCGCCGAGCTTCACCCGGAAAGCTCGATGCGATCCGTGTGCTTCGTCCGGGCTGTGCAGAGACGACCGCGTCTCCGCTCTTTCTCCTGCGGCGTTTGCTTCCTGCGCGTGGACTTGGGCTGTGGCCCAGTCCAACTCGTTCTGGGCTGAACCGGAAAATCCCGGGCCTGACATCAGGTGAGGTGAACTTGATTAGTTTTAGATTAAAAAATGGTGAGTGAAGTCAATGGGTGGAGCTGGTTTGGCCAGGCTGGAAGGTGGAAGTATTGGGTTTTGGTTTCGGTCTGTGGGTCGCGGTCCAAGAAGATAACATGTGGCATAGTGGCATGTGGAATATTATCAAAGTGACGCTATCCGGCGGCGGCCAGGGCCGCCCCGTCGTCTCTGTCCGCGCCGTCACCCCTTCCTTTCGTCGCCAGCGTGCCCGTCCGGTGGCACCAGCCACTGTTGATTCCGGAATCTCCCTGCCTACAACAGTGCTGCCCGCCGTCACATCTCCTCCTCCGTCGGCGCAACGTCATCCACCGTGGCAATCACGACGTCGCCGTCCATCATCCCTTCCGCCGCCTAGCTCGCATCACAACCCTGGCATCTTGCTGCCGAAGCCGCTGTTTCGACGTCACCCCTGCCACTGTCTCATTCGAATATCTGTACATTAATGTTTAACATCAGAGTGTAGTTCTTTAATACTAAACTATTCGATAAGTAATGAAAGTGCGAGCACCGCCAAGTCCGTCACCCTCCTGTCGTCGCACCGTCAACACCTCTTCCCAGTTCCCACCCACATGCAGTCGCCATCTTCTGTAAGCCGCTGTCTCCTTCCTCGCCCGCCGCCGTTCCAGCGCCGAGTCGCTCACTACCTCCAATGAATCCCGCCGCCGCTGCCTCTGTCCGACATCCCGCGAGCCGCGTCTACAGACGTTTTGTTTCCTTCCGATCGCTCCACCAATCTGGGTCATCCGTCTTTTCGCCGTTTCCGGCCTCCACCGACGTTGCTACCGACAACAATTAATTATTCGCCGGCGCTGTCTATCCGAGACGAACCGCTGAATCAACCAGTTCTGTTCGCTTCAATTCAACGGCAATCAGTCCGGTTCATTTCCATCGTTCCATGTCGGTTCATTGCCGCTTCAGCCCGGTCCGATTTCAATGGCCATCCGGCCCATCCCAGCCTAGTAAGCCGGTCCAACAGCTCGACTAGACTTGTAATTCTGCTTATTATATCTAAGGCTCTAAGCCGATCAAAAGAAGTTTTATGCCCTATTTTCTTTTTTGGAAAGGAAGCTAGAGAGGAAAGAATAAAAAATATAATAAATCTAATAGTAAATTAAATAATACAATGATTCTTTAAAAAAACAAAGCATTAATGATCCCTATTATATTGCAGTGATCCTACCTTCACTTCTTTACATGATCTAATATAAGCTTAGGCGCTCAACATTTTTTATTTTACTGCTTCGGATTTATTTTCTATTTTATTGCATATAGTAGTGTGATTGATTATAATTTTATTATTGTAAAAAGAGTATATTATTGCATATATTTTATCTTACACCTCATAGGCATTTATGAGGAAGTTATTAGTGTTATATATATTTTTTGAGATACTATTTTGCATGATGTGTTAAGATTTTTTATTATACACTTTGAGTGTCTGTTAAACATGGAGGTTGGAGATTCATCGATGAGATCACTTGTGAGACCATAATAGACTGTTGAGTTGCTAATATAGTTTTGTGCGAGATTATCTTTTAGACAATACTGTAGTCTCTAGGAATTTGACACAATATCATCGGGCTGTTAAAGGATAATCCACTTTTAGAGCTTAGGAATGGAATCACTTTTACTATAGGGCGATATGAAATATGAAATTGTGACCATAAATAGCTATATTTTTATGGTGTGATAGAATATATGTTTGTTATATTATATATTTAGATATATATATGTAATATACATGTTGTTGTATAGAGATGTTTTCATTATTTGATATGCATTCATCTTAGTTAGAAGTGGCCATGGGCCGTGCCCGGGCCCGGGCATGCCTTGGCCCGGCTCTTGGCGGGCCGTACTAGGCACGACCCGTTTCTAATCTGGCCGTCCCGGGCACAGCACGGGGGAGACAAATCTGGGCCCGGCATGGCCTGCGGCACGATTAGCCGTGCCGACTTAGGCACGACCTGCGGCACGATTAGCCGTGCCGACCCAGGCACCACTCCACTATTTGCTTAGCACGGATCCGGCCCATAGGCCGGATCCGGCATGCTTGCTGAAACTGGCCCGCGGGCTAGCGTCGGCACGCGGGTCGGATTCGGCTCAACGGGTCCAAATGTGGCACGCGGGCTATGCCTGGCCCAACCCGAAGATGGCCCACGGGCCGACTTTGGCTCGCTTCATTAAAATAAATTTTAAAAATATGTAAAATGTTAATTAATTAAATTATATAAAATAAAAAATTAAAAAAATGCGAAATTGAGAATTCTGTATTTTGCACAAATTTTTAAAAAGTTATTAAATTATTATTTAATTAATTATTTTATTTTATTTTAAAAATATATAATTTTAATTTTAATATATGTTATTAAATTAATATTAATTTATTTACTAACAACACATGACTAAAGTTAAAATCAACTCGATTAAATTTCATATTCATACATTATACATTTAAGTTTAAATCAATTGCCGACATAATGTGCATAAACAATTGACCCGTAGTCAGCGACACAAGCAGCTACTATGGAAGATGTGCGAGCATTATGTTAAGCATACTTGCTCTCCGTGCTTTATCTTCTCTATGCATATTGCGCACTCCATGTTTTCAGCTCTACCTCCTTCTTCAACAATAAAAAAACTCAAGTGACTCTTGTGCTTGGTTTATTTCGATATATTGCTCCGGCTCATCGTTGATATCATCATTGTCCTCCTCACCATCATTTATTTCAAAGTCCTCAACCTCTATCTCAATCTCAACCCCAGAAGAGAAGGGAGAAGCTAAAAATTTTTGTCTTGCTTGATCAGATAAGTGAATAAAGTGTTCTTCGAACCTGAATACATCAATTCGTATGATTTGACTAACACGTTCGATAATACTTAAAATAGTGATTCTCCATTGATCAACATTGAAAAAATTTGAGGTAGATGTAAAGAAGATTGAACGTTGAGAATTTGGCAGAATGATAATTATCTTCACTCTTCTATTATCTGCCATTTTTCTCTATGCCTCGTGCTCACCTTCAAGACTCCAAACACAATTAACAAAGTAATTGAAACTCACGTGATTAATAGGAATGTAATAAAAAAATAATTCAAACTAAAATTTTGTGTGTGAAAATATAAGGAACTATCTAGAATGTATAGAGATGAAATGAATGTAAATTTATAAATTTATCCTCTATTTTATATTATTAAAAGTGAATAAAATAATAATTTTATAGCTAAAAGACAATTATACCTATACATTTAAATTTTTTAGATACTTTAAGGGGGTATAAATGTAAAATAACATAGTTAAAAATTTAAATTTTGGTGTCAAATAATAAAAAAAATATTTTTTACGCGGGTCGTGTCGTGCCTGAACCCGTCGGCCCAGCACGGCCCGAGCCAAGCCACGGGCCGCCCGCAGCCCGTTGACTTGGTGAACATGCCGGGCCGGCCCGTTGGCCACCTTTAATTTCAGTGCAAATTACTGTTTAGTTTTTTGTGACTAACTATCTTATTTTGCTTGTAAGTACTGTATAGGACCAGCAGTTTAGAGATGATTTAGATAGATTAGAGACTTCTATAAAATTATTTATATTTTTTTCTTTTATGGGATGTTTATATTTTTTATTTATTTATTTATTTATTTTATAGTTTGACTATGTCTCAAATAATTATGAATTTTATAGATTTATCAACTTTAGTAGTATCATTTAATAGATTTCACATGTTTATTGTTATGAGTACTTGAGAAATTAAGATTTTGAGGTAGCTGTTATAAAACTACTACGATGATCTTATGGTTTGGTTTAGATTGATTTACTAAAAATGACGTTCGACATGTTTTACTGCCAAATTATTATGTTACAATATATGGAGTTTTTTATGGGAGCGTAATAATTTAAGAGTAAAAAATCAGACTTATGTTTTCAAATTTAATCTCTTATCGTCCATTAGATATTAATTTTGAGTTGATCCAATTAGCTATTATTTAAGTCAAAAGTCTATTATATATTTAAGTCAAAGGTCTATTTATTTTTCTAGCTCTAGAATTATTTAAGAATACGTTAATGATCAGTTTATTATTATATTGCTATGTAGATTATGTAATTATAATTATGGCATCATCATTCACCACTCGAGCTGCCCAAGAGAATTAATAGGTAATCTTACATTCGAAGAATTAAGAGATAATCTTATACCAAACCCGTTATTAATCACCTTGACTCAATATAATCATTATCTTTAACACAATTACAAATGTACCTAACCTCCCTCTATCTTTAGAAATACGATTTTGCTTCTATTTTTTTATAGAACTTGGCCCATCATATTTTTTTTTATATATAAAAAGAAATTTATTAAAATATTATTATTTTAAAGTATCAAAGTACAAAAGCTTGAGTTGAAAAGCCAATTTTTCACAAGACAATATTATATTTCTTGGCCCGAGGATAGTGTTGGCCCACCTTATCCACCATATTGACTAATCAACGAGTCGCATTGCACAAAGAAAGCGTATATAAACATAAAAAATATTTCTTGGACAATATTCGGATAGAAAAATTGCAATAGAAAAGAAAAAGGATGGTTTGTGATGATTTTAAAATCTTTTCTACAATCTATAATTCAAGATAATAAATTCGGACGTTTTGGTCGGATTTTATTATAAATTTATGGCCACATTCTCCATAGATTAAATTCGTAGCGCACGATAACAGTGATGGATCTAGGACTCAAATATATACAGGAGCAATGAGCAATAGGCATATAAAGATAATATTAGAAAGATTAAAAATTTTTTAGTGGAAGTAAATTAAAATTTATATATATGTAATATTATATATATGTATATAAATTTAAATAATTTGAAGAAGTGAGTGGGCCATGTGCCCACACTCCCCTCCATCGGAGAATTTTTTTCGGAGGGGCACCTATGCAAATTTTGCATAGGGATGTCTCATTTTCTATTTTAAAATATTTTTTTTAAATTTCTTTTAGAAATATTGTTTACCTTCTAAGCTATATAAATATTGAGGTATTTTAGATCTTGTATACGTATAAAACATCCTATGCAAAAACTAATTTTTTTTATATAATAAATATTTTTTTATCTTATATGTGATCTTGTATATGATATTTTATACGTATATAAGATCTAAAATATCTCAATATTTATACCATTGAATAGCTTAAGAAACAAATAATATTTCTAAAAAAAATTTAAAATAAAAAAATTTTTAAATAAAAAAATTTTTAAATAAAAAAATTTTAAAATAAAAAAATTTTAAAATAAAAAAATTTTAAAATAAAAAAATTTTAAAATAAAAAAATTTTAAAATAAAAAAATTTTAAAATAAAAAAATTTTAAAATAGAAAATAAAGCGCCTTATGTAAAATTTGCATAGGAGTGCCCCTCCGCAAAAAAATTCTCCCCCTCCATGTGTCTCCGCCACTTGCCCACCATATTGACTACTCTAAGTGTTAGGCCCTGGGCTCCCTGGTTCAGCCCAGAGGAGAGGGAGCCTGATCCAAGCCCAAGCCCATACCACGGTAGAATCCAACTCGGCTGGTCAACGCCGATTGTTGACCACACCTCGCCAGAATACTCGAACACGAGCTCGCCTCCAACGAAGCTTGCGGATGCAGGCACGAGGCCCGAAATCTTGGAGGCGGCTGCCCGATTTGGGAGAGCAGAGAACTCTCCGCCGGAGGACGCGGGCAACCATCGAAGCTAAAGGAATCGAAGAGGCGATCCCGCGCGAGCTCTGTCGTCTCCGTGAGATCCGGACGGCGAGCGAAGCTGGCGGGCGCGAGGTTTGCGGAGCGGAAGAAGCAAGAGGCGGCGGTCTCTTCCTTCATAAGGAGAAGCATCATCTTCTTCAAAGGGGATGTGCGAGCGTAGCTTGAGGGAGCCTTCACCACCTGAGAGAGCTGGGAGAATTTGAGAGAACTGTAACCGTCGACAAGGGTCGACGGCGAGGGAGGGAACGAGGGGCGGCGACGGGGTTGCCAGCGAGAGAAGTTTTGTAGCTTTTGCAGGATAAATACAAGCTTTCTTCTCCACTCCCTGTCTTCCCCTGTTCTCTGCGTTTTGCGTTGATTCCGGCGGCATACAGCCAAGGCGGCGCGGCGTCCGTTCCCAGCAGACCCAGCGAACTTCGGAGTGCAGGCGGCACTCTGCTTCGTTCACGCAGGAGGACGAAGGTGAACAGTGTTCACCGCTTCCGATTTTGACGGCGGAAATCGAATTCTCAATTTCGATTTCAGGTGTGACGTCAGCGTGACGTCATCAGTGGAAGGTTTACGCGCGGCGGAGCGATTTTGGTGGCTGGCGTCGGCATGACGTCAGCATCCGGAGATTTCGAACTTGGCGAGCGGAGGAATTTGACTTCAGTCAAAATCAAGGTATAATTTAAATTACGGTTTGATTTCGGATTCTCTAATTAGGGTTAGACTTTTTCGTGCGCTCTGTAATTTGGGGATAAAAAGTGAGCGGGGAATTAGGGTTTCGAATTTAGGGGTTAGATTTGCCCGGAAACCCTAGCGCGATCACGTTCCGGTGTTCCGCCAGACGGCTCTAGGAAGCGGATAAGCGCCAATTCTAGACCGGTCCGACCGGGGCGTGACACTAAGGACAGTTCTTAGCGAAACATGTTGCTTAATCAACGACTCACATAGGACAAAGAAAGTGTACCGGTGGTTTTCGAAGGGGAATAATTAAAGCGTTTTGAATGCATGCTGCTTGCATCTCCCTCGCACGTTTGCACCTTGATTTCATGCTTCTGCCGGCTGCTGCGCGCCTGCATCTTTGTCTAAAGCCTCCAAGGGTGCTTCTGCCTCCTCCTTGCTCTTCCCCCACAGGAATACACCCAGACCTCCAACCATTAGCAGTGAGCCAATCACGCTGGCAATTCATTAAAGATCCAGAATATTAATCAGTCTATGATGAAACACATGCAATCACAGAACTAGATGAGATGCACGAACAGTCAGCTCTCACCTTCCCACATAAATCGTCTCCCCAAAGAAAATACTGGAGCATATCATGGTCAAAATCAGAGACAAAGGGGTGAATGTTGCCGCAAAAACCGGGCCCTTCTTCTCGACACACCAACTCTGCAGGTAGAAAGCGACACCGCTGATCATAGACCCCTGCAGCCATGCAAATCCGTAATTAATTAAACCTTTGATTATGACTCCTTTCAATCACTTGAGGAAAGTATGTAGACTTACACCATAAAAAATTGCAAAGAGGCTGATGTCGAAATGTAACTTCCACTTGGACATATCTCGCTCGAATGCGATGGCGACCACAGAACATTGAGCTGTGCTGGAGACGGTCTCAAAGGTGGTGAGGAGAAGCTTCGATGGGTAATCTCTAGTATCTTCTCCTATCAAATAAGTTAAATAGGGAGATGATCTATCATGGAAATTCAGTAATAAAACAAGTTGCTAGCGTGAAGCACCTGCAGTACCAATCACAAAGACCAAGCTAAGTTGGAGCAAAAAACAAAGAAGGAGCCCATAATCCAGGTCGCCGTTGAAGTAGACGATGAGGCATGATCTTGGGCGCTTGTTTTAGGGACAGAGTGGCCATGGAGATTCAAAGAACGGCCTCTGTAGAGGATAAGTAACGCCACTCCGGTTAAACAAAGTGCTGCGCCTAGTGCTTTCCCTATTCCTGAGAGGATTTTCAATTTCATGGTCTCCTTCCTGCATGCGGTCAGAGTATCATGCAAGATTAACTATTCTATTATTATTAGTTAATATCATGCAAGAGCGATATAGTGCAGGTCCCCCCTGTTTGCATCCCACAAGCTAGGATGTACCCCGCCCCACAACACTAAGAACCGGCGGAGCTTCACCGATCCTCTCAAATTAAGCTTCTTAGGCCTAACCCGCAAGGTCTAGGGTGTAGAATCCCAGCACAGCTAACCCTACGTCTGGGTTGTGCGTTTTGCAGCTTAGATGGTGAAGGAACTTGGCTTGTAAATGTTGGATTTAAAACATGCAGATCAGATATCATTGATGCGCAGCGGAATAAACGCAACAGATCTTTTAACACAATAATTTATCAACTATCATGCGTTCTAGGATTCAAACTGAAATTAAACTGCGTACCTTTCTCCATCGCAGACGATTCTTGTGGGGATTGAAAGAGTATGCCTTTTCGCCTCTTTCCTTTGTCTTTCAGTTTCTCCTCGATGATCAGGAGATGGAAATCGGAGAGCTTCAAGGCGTAAGCAATTAATTCTTAAGCTTAATCTTCCCTTTGTTAACAGTGATCAAAGGAGAAGATTAAACAATTGCCGCCGCCGTTCGTCGCACGAGAGAGGAGAGGATGAGTTGAATTGTTTTTTCATGCAAAACAATTTAGGTTAACCAATTCCTTAATCTCTCTTAGGTTTATTTAGAATTAATTAATAAACAATTCATTATCAATTAATTCTAACCACACGATCAATCCCAATTAATCTCATCCATCCAAACTAATTTGATTTCCAAATAAACTTTAATTCCAAATAAGGAAGAGGAGAGGGTTGACTAACCCATTCGCTGACCCACTTTTATACCCACCCCATCATCACGGGTCGGGCCCATTCTATAAGCGAATCAGATGTCGATTAGAATCAAGTTGGCTTAATTAAACCTCAAAAACATGTGAGCCACATACAGGGAAAATTTATCGCGATCAACAAAAAAGATTACGAGCCTGTTACGGTCCGGCCGTGACAGCCATTACGGCCGTGACGAGACCGTCTCGCCTTGGCCGTGTCACCCATAATGGCCGTAACGAAAATCGGAAGGCGTCTTTCATCTTTACACCGAGCCCGTCACGGCCTGCCCGTGAAGCCTGTCACGGCCGTGACGGCCTCGGAAACTTTACTGTTGGAAATTTTTCAACATGTAAAGGCCAAGTCTAGGGTTTGAATCTTGCTGCAAGTGAAAAACACACAGCCTAAGGTTAGCTGTGCTGGGATTCGACACCTTGGACCTTGTGGGTTAGGCGACTTGAGAGGCCTAATTTAAGGGAATCGGTAGAGTTCTGCTTGTCCTTAATGTTGTGGGGCAGGTATATCCTCATTTGTGCGATGCAAGCAGGGAGAGTTACTCTACATAGAGTCACAAACCGGAGGAGCAAGGACCAAAAGAAGGCGAACACCGGAACCGAGTTTGCTGCTGCTGAAACCACTGACGCTGAAGTGTACTTCAACCCAATAATGCTCGTATTTAAGGTCCCGGTCATTCTAACATTAAACATTTATCGTTAGTAAAAGGAAACCCTAAACTATATAAGTAATTGATTGTGCATATGATCAAAGAGCTCGCGTACATACCCAAGCAGTGCATGAAAGAAGAGCTTGAGAGCTACTGCAAAGGTTAACTGCGGAAACCTTCTCCTGAGAGCAATCAAGATTTATAATCATTATTGGATGGAATTGAAGAATCATCTGCACATTCTAACATAGCGGGGATGAACAAGAACTAATGAACTAATACAAGTTATACCTTTCAAAAATGAAAGAAATTAGGACTAGTAGCGCAGAAGCAGTTGCCTGTCTGTAGAAGGCGAACAGATGAGGGCTCAAGTGCTTCTTACCAAAACTGGCAGAGCACAGCAGGAAGGATCCAGTATATAGGAATTGTATGATAATTGCCACAGCATTTGGCATGAAGCCAGCCATGGCTCTCACTCGATCGAGATACTAACCCTTAAAACAGATATAAGGAAGAAAGTGGGAGAGATGGGAAATCCATTGGCTTTTGATTCGAGCTTTTGTAATATGAGCTGGGCAGCGTACTTGTACAAGAAAACAGAAAGTGCTATCGTTTCCATTTAGCGTTGTCTCTTTCGCGTCTCTTTCTACTAGTGTGCAGGCAGCGAAAGTCAAATTGGTTGATAGGTAAAAAATGCTGACTTTTGATGTTTGGAATACTGCCGTTAGTAGCAAGCAAGCTTGGTGTTAGGGTTCAGAGGATGATGTTCGATGTGTTGGAGTGGTTGAGTTATTCTCTATTAATCCATGAAAAGAGCTCAACGGGGCTACTGACTCCAGAAAAGAAAAGAATGTACATGTAAACATGAAACCTAAGCCAAGGTCAACCGAACACTTGAAGTTGAAGGCACTTCATGACATGGGCAGTAATCAATGAATCACTGAGGCGCTAAATAAAAAAACATTACTCCTCAACGATATGTGAAGGCAGCTGGCGACAAATTTAAAAATGAAACAAATATCATTCAAACGAGGAACGAGGAACAAAACTATGCCAGAAAATTCTCAATCATGATAAGGTATAATTCTTGAATGCTACAGTAATAGTCTAAACATAGGGCTGTTTGATTTTACTTTAATAATTTTTATAACTGTGCTAAATGTTGACAGCAACACAGCGGAAGCACGGTGACAGACGTGGAGATGGAAACATCGACGTGAACAGCGTCAGGCCGGCTCGTCCGGCGACGAGCAACGAAACTTTCGAAAGAATGGCAAGCAGCGAAGCTGTAAGATGGCGTTGATGTCGAGCAACCAAGAACTTGTATGGGCACAGCAGATATGAGGAGTGAAATATTTTTATTTCTCCTTGTCTTTACAAAAGAATTATACAGGCGTATATATAGAGTGCTATGATACATAAATGTCAATATTTACAATTGATTTGCAAATCAATATGTGATTTGATTTGATTTGATTTGATCTCCGACTAGTTTTGCTTGGAAGGTAGATCATCTTTATTGGGAAATAATGGTGTTTGCTTGGAAGGTAGATCACCTTTATTGGGAAACAATGGTGGCTGTTTATTTGTTGCTGAGTCTGTAATATTTGTTGCTGAGTCTGTAATATCCTCGATGTGTATACGGTGGCAGTCGGCTTGATAAGGTAAGCGTGCTGAGTCAATATGTTTGATGCGTTTACACTCCCCCACAAGCTCATCGGTAGTAGGTACAACGTTGAGCTTGGTCTTTAAGTATAAAAAACGAACACGAGATAGAGGTTTGGTGAATATATCTGCAAGCTGATCCCGTGTGGAAATGAATGATATATTGAGTTGTTTAGCCGCGACTCGTTCCCGGACAAAATGAAAATCAATCTCAATATGTTTTGTCCGCGCATGAAACACATGATTGGCCGCGAGGTATGTAGCGCCAATGTTGTCGCACCAGAGAGTTGGAGTTATGGTGGAAGATAAGTTAAGTTCGGAAAGGAGAGATTGGAGCCAGATGACTTCAGCTGTGGCGTTTGCAAGAGCTTTGTACTCCGCCTCGGTGCTGGAGCGTGAGACCGTAGCCTGCTTCTTAGAGGACCAGGAGATTAGGTTTGGGCCGAGAAATATAGCAAAACCGCTTGTGGAGCGCCGATCGGTGAGGGAGCCAGCCCAATCAGCGTCGCAATAAGCATGTAGCTCGCGAGAAGAGCTTCGATGAACAAGAAGGCCATGAAGAATGGTACCCTTTAAGTAACGGAGTATACGCTTGACATCCTCCCAATGCTGGATAGTAGGTGCATGCATGGCCTGACATGCACGATTGACAGCATAAGTAATATCGGGTCGTGTGATAGTGGCATAATGCAAACGGTGCTTCTATAGAGTGTGGCATCCTCCATAGGAGAGGAGGAGACAAGTTTAGACTCAACAGCCAGGGGCGTCGAAATAGGCCGCGAGCCGTCCATCTTTGCGCGAGTAAGAAGATCCATGATATATTTGCTTTGGCTGAGATGACAGCCGGATGAGTGGTCAGATAATTGAATGCCAAGAAAGTAATGTGCCGGACCAAGATCTCTGAGTGCAAATTTAGTGCCAAGCGCCTTGATCAAGTCATCAATGAATGTAGAGTTATCGCCAGTTATGAGGATATCATCAACATAGACCAGAATATAGACATTGGAGGAGGAAGTGCAGTGATAGAACAGAGAGGTATCAGTTTTTGAGCCAACGAAGCCGTGTTGTTGTAACCAACCACCTAGACGCTGAAACCATGCACGAGGGGCCTGACGAAGGCCGTAGAGGGACTTTTTAAGATGACACACATGGTGAGGAAATTGAGGATGAGCAAATCCTGGTGGTTGATCCATAAAGACAGTTTCATTGAGATGATCATGTAAGAATGCGTTGGAGACATCCAATTGACGCAGAGTCCAGTTGGAGCTTACGGCGATGGCCAGTAGTAATCGCACGGTTGTGATTTTAACAACAGGACTGAAGGTATCTGTAAAGTCGATACCTGGAATTTGACGATAACCTTTCGCAACGAGGCGAGCCTTGTGCCGTTCAATAGAACCATCCGCATGACGCTTTAAGCGAAAAATCCATTTGCAGCCGATGACATTCATAGAGGTGCGCCGCGGGACCAAGGTCCAGGTACCATTGCGAAGGAGGGCGTCAAATTCTGACGCCATAGCTGCACGCCAGGCTGGATCCTTGGAAGCTTGAGAGAAACAGCTGGCTCAATTAACAATGGGTTATTCATGTTGGACATGGAATGTTCTATACAACAGATTGATGTTAAGAAAGCCAAGTATGCTGATGACAGCACCTTGCTATGGCATAGTCGTTTAGGCCATATTAACAAGAAACGCATTAAGCGGTTGCATGACCATGGACTGCTGGGATCATTCTCCTATGAGGAGCTTGATACATGCCAAGCTTGTTTAATAGGTAAAATGACGAAGTCTCCTTTTTCCAACAAAGGTCAAAGGGCTTCAGGTTTACTTGACCTCATTCACAGTGATGTGTGTTGGCCATTTAGTAAACATGCCAGAGGTGGCTATTCATACTTCATTACCTTTACTGATGATTTCAGTAGGTATAGTTATGTCTATTTAATGAGACATAAGAGTGAATCTTTTGACAAGTTCAAAGAGTTCAAAAATGAAGTACAAAATCAGCTAGGCCGAAATATCAAGGCACTTCGCTCAGATCGAGGTGGAGAATACTTGAGTCATGAGTTTACTGACTATCTGAAGGAGTGTGGGATTATCTCACAGCTCACTCCGCCAGGAACACCGCAATGGAATGGTGTGTCTGAGAGGAGAAATAGAACATTACTAGATATGGTTCGTTCTATGATGAGTCAGGCTACTCTACCTTACTCCTTTTGGGGATTTGCACTGGAAACAGCTGCAAAGGTACTAAACCGAGTGTCATCCAAGGCCGTTTTAAAGACTCCATATGAGTTATGGTATGGGAAACAGCCAAGCTTGACATTTATTAAAATCTGGGGTTGCGAGGCTTATGTCAAAAAGCTCGCCTCTGGGAAACTGGAGAGCAGATCTGATAAATGTATCTTTGTCGGTTACCCTAAAGAAACAAAGGGTTATTATTTCTACGATCCCAAAGAGAACAAAGTATTTGTTGCTCGGACGGCTATTTTTCTTGAGAAAGAATTTCTTCTGCAAGAAGCCAGTGGGAGAGAAATAAAGCTGGATGAGAATCCATATGAAGGACAAAGTAGTCAAGCACAGTTGGATGAGCCTGAGCCAGTAGATCAGGTTACTGAACAACCTGAGGCTCAGATAACACGGGAACCGCGAAGATCGGGAAGGATCCGTCGACAGCCTGAGCGCTATGACGGAGTCTACATCATTGATGATGAACCCCTCACTTATGCCGGTCAGTGGACCGGAATCAGCAAGATGGCTTGAAGCTATGCGAGCCGAGATGGACTCCATGTCAGATAACCAAGTTTGGGATTTGGTTGATCCGCCTCCGGGAGTAATCCCTATAGGCTGTAAATGGATCTTCAAGAAGAAGATTGACATGGATGGTAACGTGGTTACCTATAAAGGCAGACTAGTTGCGAAAGGTTTCAAGCAAATCTACGGGATAGATTATGATGAAACTTTCTCTCCTGTAGCCATGTTCAAGTCTATTCGGATTATTCTCGCGATAGCGGCATATTATGATTATGAGATCTGGCAGATGGATGTGAAGACCGCTTTCCTTAATGGAAAATTAGAAGAGGATGTGTATATGACACAACCTGAAGGTTTCACTAATCCATCGGATCGTCATAAAATATGCAAATTAAAGAAGTCCATTTATGGACTTAAACAAGCATCGCGAAGCTGGAATATTCGTTTTGATGAATCAATCTGTAAGTTTGGTTTCATTAAGAATGAAGATGACCCGTGTGTATATAAGAGGTTTAGTGGGAGCGTGATTACTTTCCTAGTCCTCTACGTCGATGATATCTTAATCATTGGAAACGATATTCCTGAACTACATGCGGTCAAAGCATGGTTAAGAAAATGTTTCCAGATGAAAGATTTAGGAGAAGCAGCCTATGTATTAGGTGTGAAGATCTACAGAGATAGATCTAAGAGGCTTCTCGGGTTGTGCCAGAGTACTTACATCGATAAAGTCCTGGAGAGATTCCATTTGGAAAATTATAAAAGAGGATATCTTCCAGTCAGACATGGTCTGAATCTTTCAAAGAGTCAGTGTCCACAAACACAGACTGAGAAAGATGAAATGGACAATACGCCTTATGCTTCGGCTATTGGGTCCATTATGTATGCGATGTTGTGTACTCGCCCAGACGTCGCTTACGGGTTAAGCGTGACCAGTCGATTCCAAAGTAATCCAGGGAAGGCACACTGGATTGCGGTCAAGAACATTTTGAAATATCTTCGGAGGACCAAAGATATGTTCTTGATATATGGAGGTCAGGAAGAACTCAGTATTGAAGGATATACTGACGCTTCGTTCCAATCTGACCAGGATGATTTCCGATCGCAATCAGGCTATGTTTTTAGCTTGAATGGAGGAGCAGTGGTGTGGAAAAGTTTCAAACAGTCAATTGTTGCTGATTCCACAACAGAAGCCGAGTATGTTGCAGCCTCAGAAGCATCTAAGGAGGCAGTGTGGATTCGTAAGTTCGTTCACGAACTTGGTGTTGTTCCTTCGAGTGTAGATCCTTTGGTTATCTTCTGTGATAACACTGGAGCAATAGCACAAGCAAAGGAACCACGGTCGCACCAGAAGTCCAAGCACATACAGAGAAGGTTTCACTTGATCCGGGAGATCATTGATCGTGGCGAGATCAAAGTCTGCAAGGTTCATACAGATGACAATCTGGCAGACCCACTTACAAAGCCTCTGGCGCAGCAGAAGCATGAGAAGCACTGTAATAATATGGGTTTGAGATTTCTCAACCATTAGATTAAGTGCAAGTGGGAGATTGTTGGGGTATGCCCTTAAGGCTAATGTTTGAGGCCTTGGGATTATTTCAGTATCATGTATAAACTCTATGTTTATAAAGGCAATGGTTGTTATTCAGGTTGTTACATCATCTGCTGCAATATGTATACTTCTGAATAATGTCTCAATGCTGTTCAGCTTGGCTGACATGCAGTTTTGTCCTTAGTCGAGATATCTTGGTGAACATGAGACAGCCTTGATATGATTAAGACTAATATGTGTTCTAATCTTATAGGATGCTTCGAGCATGGAATAAGATGTAGACTCATGGGTACATTGGATGTACTGGACAGACCCTACTTAGGATATTCAATTGCTTGTCACAATGTGAATAATCCTTATATGCAAACAAGTGGCATATTTCCTCTGACTTGAGATCACTTCTGTTTCTAAATGATGATTGACATTGTTTTGAGGTAGTTCAATATCATTTGAAATATAATGGTTATAGACTATCTTGGATAATGAACATGAGTCATGTTAGGGCACTAGTGATAGATATAGGATTGCCGTCTCCTTGGAAGGAGTGTGATGTTCTATAGGGGCCCCCTGTATGAGATGATTGAGAAAGTGTATGGCCATACCCAGATGACTATGTTTCATCTGATCTAATCATTCTCATCATATTGGAATTACAGGCTTGACACGCTTGTCCAATAAGAACATCCAGTGGCAAAGGAAACATGTATGCCTAGTGAAGTGGATTCACACTTATGCTGTGGTTTGGGTGTAGTCTTGGAAGTCTCTTTCCTTTATATCGGGAGACAGTGATGTGTTGCTAGATACCCCTCACTGATCGTGATAACGTGAGTTATCGTTACCGACATTTAAAGGAAACCCTTAGGGTCGCACAATTTGATGATATGGCTTACTTAAGTCAGATCGTGTGGACTGAATTGTTCTGGTTCAGTTTAAAGGAGTTTAAACTCTGATTGTAAGTGAGATCTGGTCTGATCATGTTTGATTGATTAGGGCTTGAGATCGGTAAGCTTCGATCGAGAGAATTGATGCTAGATCGGTGAGATCAAGAGCATCAAGAGATGAATGGTTAGATCTTGAACCTTATGGTTTAATTTGATCTAGACCAATGCTTGGCTTAATTTGGTCTTTGAACCAAATCTAATTGAACCGGCTCATCATGTGAGCGCATGGTTCAATGGGAGATAAAGTGGCGATCGGTTTAATTGTGTAAACGCATGAGCGTTAAGGGGTTTGCTATTTTTGGAAGTTGGTTTTCCAAAATAGAGTAACGCTTCCACGTTTGGGCATAACGCCTCACGTTCGAGGGCATTACTCTTCGCTCACTCGCCTCTTCCTCTTGACGACGCTCCTCTTTCGGTGATCTTCTTCACGCAAAGAGAGGGAGTTCGAAAGCCAAGAAAAGCATCTCATCTCCTTCACACGGTTAGGAGACTTGGAGAACTTTGCTAGCACAAAGATCAACAAGGAGTAGGCGATCATACATCTTGTGTGCGCACGCTTTGGAGGAGAGCCACATCGCCCTCTTGCTTCCAAGTCGCCATCCAAGAAATGGCATTGGTATGTTTTCGTTTGATCTATACAAGTTCATGAAGTTGATCATATATTCATGCATGCGATTCCTTAAGAAACCCTAGCTTCCGCTATGCAAAATATTCTACATGCGCATATTAGGGTTTCGCCCCCTTAGGGGAACCTTTCAATTGGTATCAGAGGCTATGTTGCTATGAATTATATGATTGCTTTTTGTGATCCATGCTTGTGTTTATGAGTAGATCTATGATCATGCCGAAACCTACATGTTTGTAGCTTTGTCTTATGTTTGCGCATGATGAGTGTTGGCGCATATTACATGATGTTTTTGTTAAAACAACTTATCTTGCGCGACTCCATTTAGATCTAAGTGCCTACTTGAAAGACTTAGACGGGTTATTAGGGTTGAAGTCATCGTCCAGTATAGACCCAACAGTCTGATCAGACCATCTGACAGCCTAGATGGGTCGACCAGATGGCACTTATGCGTAAGCATGAGGTGGCTATAGGTCGACTGCATACTGGGCGTGTAGCGATGTCTGATTGAGACAACCAGTGAACGCACATGAGTTAGGCCCGGGGTCACGCCCGCTTGCCAGAACTCATGAGTGTCGTTCAGCCCTTAACGCATGCATGTTTGGCCACTGGGTCGACTCAAGTCGGTTATGACTTGGTGCATGCTAGGGCAGTGGGTCTGACTTGGTCTGATGAGTGGATCCCTATTAATGGACCGTTGTAAGGTAGTAGGGCACCTAAGGAAATAAAATTGAGGCCATGGGGTTTTTCGAAATTTTATTTTCTTGTTTTTGGATCACATGTTGCTTGTATACTATGTTTGGTGTTTATTTCATCTTATGTGGGCTGCCCGATTAATGTGTGCTGTGCTGGGGCCTGCGTGCCTGGATGTATATTGTAAATTATTTATTGTGATCTGCGCATCACATTTCAATTAATTTATAAAGTGTTATTGACCTGCGAGTCAATCATGTCTAGATAGATTAAATTGTAATTTGATCAGACATGAGCACAGAGCACACTTGCCAGAGGCGCATGCAGCAAGTGGCTTCACCAGTGGGAGGTCTAGGGTTCGACTCTAGGACAGGCGCATTATACCTGGTGGGCGCACCTAAGCTGCAGTGGGCGCTTGGGCCCGGGATTTTGATTTCATGCATGCATCACATAAAGTAGAAGAAGTAGAGCGATGAGTAGGAAGGCCGTAGTGGCTTGTTATTTGTCGAATGATGCGAAGGGATGGATGGCCAAGTCGGGCATGCCAAGGTGATGGGCTGACGCGTTCTCCAAGGAAGGTGGCTTTGGACGGTGAAGAAATGTGATAGAGACCATGCTTAATTCTTCCTTGCAGAAGAGTGCTCCCCGTTGTGCGATCCTTCACAAAGCACTCATTAGGATGAAATTCAAAAAGGACATTGTTATCATGAGTAAATTGACGAACAGAAAGAAGATTTTTTGTTATAGATGGTACACAAAGGACATTGCGCATGGTAAGATTGTGAGCATAAGAGGGGAGTAATGTGTTTCCAACATGAGTAATATGCAAACCTGTACCATTGCCAATGTGGACTTCATCAAGACCATCATAAGGTGCAGCCCCTTGTAAGGTCTGAAGGTTCGGCGTGACATGATGAGTTGCGCCTGAGTCAGGATACCATGAAGCTGATGCATGAGGAGGTAGTGACTCAATTGGATTAGGTGATGCCGCAGTCATTGAGTAGGCCCGTGGATGAGATTGAAATCTTGTTTGTTGTTGAGAGAACCCCCCAACGAAATTTGTGTCATACCTTTTGCGACATTCATGAGCATAGTGTCCAGGAATAAAGCATATTTGACATCTACCTCTGCCTCGGCCACGGGATCGTCCACGGCCACGATTGCCGGTGTTGTGGCCTCTGCCTTGGCTATTGGTATTATAGCTGATGTTTAAGCCTCTACCTTGGCTGCTGATATTGTCGTGGCGGTTGGATGAATTGTCCTGGTGGCTGGCGATGTGGACGGAAGGAGCAAGAAAATCAGTGTGCCGCATTTGAAGAAGGCGCTCATGAGAGGAGAGCATGCCGTGAACTTCTTCTAAGGTGAAATCATCAACACGTGTAGTAATGGTAGGTATAAGATTGTCGTATATAGGACCTAGCCCATTAAGAACATGCATAATCAGGTCCGCGTCAGGAATCGGATTTCCAATTGCAGCTAAGCTGTTTGCAACAGATTTTATCCTTTGCATATATTCATGAACAGAGTCGCTCCCCCGTTGAATCATATGTAATTGATTTTTAAGTTGTAGCACACGAGCTCTGGAATTTGATTGAAAGGCTCTAGCAAGTGCAGTCCATACCTCGTGAGCAGAGTTGAGGCCAACCACCATGGGGAAGACACTTTCGGTAAGTGTAGCGTTGATCCAGGTGAGGATAAGTTGGTCCTTGGTGATCCAGTCATGGAAGTTTGGATCAGTCGGTGATGGTATGGGGTCGGTGCCGTCAACAATACCAAGTAATCTATGAACTCGGAAGAGAGGAATAAACTGAGTTTTCCACAGCAAATAGTTATCATTTGTTAATTTGAGTGGTAAGATGGGAACTCCACTAAGAGAAATAGATGAGTTCGTTGAACCAGTTGAGTGTTGTGAGGATGCGGAATTGAGCTCAGAATCCATAACAAGTATTACGTATAAAAGGTCACCAGAGTTAGCGTGCGAAAAGAAAGCTTGGAATCTCTCACCAGTCGCAGATGAAGTCGTAAACAAAGGTGGAGACGTGGGGCAGGGTAGGCCTCGGTGCTTAATCAGAGAGACCACGTGAGAGAAAGATCCACCTTGATTTTGGAGGTTGAACGTCGATGAAGAGATCTCGTCAGAGAGTGATAGAGAGAACAGGAATTGCCTCTGATACCATTTAAGATGGCGTTGATGTCGAGCAACCAAGAACTTGTATGGGCACAGCAGATATGAGGAGTGAAATATTTTTATTTCTCATTGTCTTTACAAAAGAATCATACAGGCGTATATATAGAGTGCTATGATACATAAATGTCAATATAGAGTGCTATGATACATAAATGTCAATATTTACAATTGATTTGCAAATCAATATGTGATTTGATTTGATTTGATTTGATCTCCGACTAGTTTTGCTTGGAAGGTAGATCATCTTTATTGGGAAACAATGGTGTTTGCTTGGAAGGTAGATCACCTTTATTGGGAAACAATGGTGGCTGTTTATTTGTTGCTGAGTCTGTAATATTTATTGCTGAGTCTGTAATATCCTCGATGTGTATACGGTGGCAGTCGGCTTGATAAGGTAAGCGTGAGTCAATATGTTTGATGCGTTTACAGAAGCTTCCGTGCGCTGGATTTCAGCGAACGACAGCAGTAGGCGACGCAATTTGCCGAGAGCTTGCGGTTGTGGTGGATTTTTCCGGATCTACGCAGTAACGCAGCTAGCTTCCAAGAGGGTTCGGTGAAGATGAGCGTCTTTAGCGGAACCAGAAACAGCGGACGTTCGGCGAACAGGAAACGTCAGTGGCTCTGAAAAGATGCTGAGCCGGCGAACAGTAAAAAAATCGCAGTCGGTGTTCGATGCTGGAGCGTTGAAACAGCAGCGGCAGGCGTCAAAATCGAAAGAGCAGTGACGCTGGATCTTTAGATGTCGATGTCGAAGCTTCTCGTCTTTCGACAGTCAGTGTTTTCTACTTCTCAAGCAGAACAGCAGAAAATTTTTCTCGTCTCTGCGTCATGGAACGAAGGTCGGCAACAATCGGCAGGCGCCAATAAACAGAAGAGCAGGAAAAACCAAGATAAACGGTGGAGATTCAGCCGGTCTCTTCTGCTCTCTTCTTCTTTGATGCTCGCCGAGATTTCGGACGAGCGGTGATTCACGTCGAGACTCTTCTCGACTTCTTCGGGACGGAGAATCGGCAGCGCAGCTCCGAGAGCGGCGCTGAAAAACCCGCAATTGGCGATTCTGGGCAGCGGGAAGGCGGCGAATCTATAGGCAAGAAACGGATGGTTCGCCTGGCACCGATTGAGCAAAATTTTTAGATCTCTGAAGCGAGCCGCGAGCAACTTTGAGCGTCAGAATTTGGCAAGCAACAAAACGATTTTCCGACGGGAAACAGAGAATCGGCAAACAGCGATTCTAAGCAGCAAAGATGTGGTCGTTTTCTTCTTGGCGAACAACAAGTCTTTTGTCCAAAGACAAACAAATTCTCGATGTCAATGAGATTTTTTCTTTTCTCGATCTGACAATATCAGTGAGATAGTTTTCTTCTCTCGTCAAATCCTCTCAGGAGGATCAATCTTCAGCAACAGATCTCACAATAGCAGTGAGATTTTTCTCACCCAGCGAGTAACACGCCCTCAGCTGTACAGTCAGATACAGTGTCGCCAAGCAAAAACTGAGATTTTTCAATCAACTTCGTGGCTTTGATACCACTGTTGACAGCAACACGATCGAAGCACAGTGACAAGAGAGAGAGCACACAATGCACAAGGAGACAAAGAAATCTCTCAAATATCAAAATGATCATACTGTATGTCACGCTCCGGTCGGAACGGTCTAAAAACAGCGCTTATCCGCTTCCTAGAGCCGTCCGGCGGAACACCGGAACGTGAACTCGCTAGAGTTTTCGGACCGAATCTCGTCCCCAAATTCAAAACCCTAGTTCCCCGAACAATCTTTTACCCCAAATTACAATTCTCGCGGCTAAAACCCTAACCCTAATTTGAGAAGACCGGAAAAGAATCGAAAAACCCTAAATCAAAATACCTCAAATCAGATTTTGACCGAAGTCAAAACCAACCGTCGCAATTTAATTATCTCGCTGACGTCACGCCTGACGTCAGCCCTCACTATCGCTTTCGCCGCGCGTGAATTCTGTTCGGCTTACGTCTGCTTACGTCAGCCTCCAAATCGAATTTCGAATTCGATTTCCGAATTCGCTCGTTGACCACGCTCTTCGTTGACTTTTGCCTCGAAACCCGCGCCCGAGTTTCGTCTCCGCTTCGACGCCACCTGCGTCGTCTTCACGCGAACGCTGCCGCGTTCGCTGCCTTCACCTCGGCCCACCGGAGAAGTAAGGCTACCGCGTCGCGTCGTCGTTCGGAGGTCGCCCGTCACCGCTGGACTCGTCGTTGCCAGAAATAACGAAAGATCTCGCCGGAGAACTCAAGAACACAGAAGAGAGGAACGCTCGCCGGATTCAGGGGAAATTTCCCTTTACTCACGTCAAAGGTACAAAAACCCCTCTCCTCACCTCCTCTCTCGTCGCTCACCGGCGACGACTATCGCCGCCGTTTTACAGCGTTCTCCGAATCACACGCTCACCTGCAACTCTCTCCTCCTGCGTTCGCCGAGATGTTCCTTCCTTGCCTCCTTCACTTCGTCGACTTCTTATAGGGAGAAGCCGCTGCCTCCCCTCCTCTGTTTAGGCGTCCGCCGCGTCCGAGAAAGCCGCACCGTCTCTTGGAGCTCCGCGCGACCCGGCCGCTGCACCGCACCTCTCACAGCTGCTATCCGAGGGAGCCGCGCCTTCATCCGGGTCTTCCGCCGAAGATCCCGTTGTCGTGCTGCCCCCGCCACACCGCTTGCCGCCTCTGCACCCTCCGCTCCATGCGTCCCTTTTAGCCAACTCCGCAATGTCGCCTGAAGACCCGCTCGCCCCCCCCCCCCTTTCGTTCGCGCACGCCTGCGCGAAGTTTGCGAAGGTGACGCTCGTCCGCGTCCTTCGCGTGGAGCCGCCGAGTTCCTGCCCTTCCGCGTCTGAACAAATCGGGGAGGACGACGCAGCCGCTGCTACTTTGCTCCAATCTTGGGTCAAAACCTCCAGTTGACCAGGCTTTGATGGTTGGGCTTGGACTTGGGCCAGGCCAGGGCCTTTGGCTGAACCGCCTTGAACCAGGCCTGACAATTCTCCCCGGCCCAATTTGGACATCGTCCCCGATGTCCGGCGCGGGCGGCCCGCTCAACGCCGGCTGGCGAGCCACCGCTCTTGCTCGGCACAGTTAGCCTCGTAGCACTATTTCCAGTTCTGTTCCCTCTTGCGTTGGAGCTTCTCATAGTTTGCACGTTGTCTTGCGTTCTCTTCCGCTTCTATCTCCTCCCAGGACTTTGGTGAAGTCTTTTCCTCCACTACCTGCTTATACGTCTTTTTTTCCTATGGAGGGTTCGCATCTCCGGAGCTCATCTTCTGCTCGACGTTGCCCTTGTCGACTGCGTCTTTCGGCTCTGCTTCTGCGGGGGTCGGTGATGATTTTCCTGCGACCACTGAGGCAATGTGCACAACTCCTATGCGGGCCTCTACTGGTTCCTCGTCATGCACCACCGCCGGTTTCTCAGCTAGCTCCCGATGCACAATCGCTGCAATTGCGTTCACCCTCTGTCGGTCCGGACAGTCGCGTATCCGGTGCGGTCCCTTGCACAAGAAGCAGGCAATCGGTCTCAATTGACCCTACCCTCTCTCTGCAGGTCGAGTATGCTCCTGCCATGCTGGTTGTCCTCCGTTTCGTCGGGGAGAGAGCCTCTCTCTCTCTGACGCTCTAGGTCTGGGTGGAGATGGTTGTTTCGGAGGCGACCTCTATGCTCTCTGAAAGGTCGTCCCTGAAGTCCTCTGGTCCACAAGAGACTCGGCTATAGCTGCAGCCGTCCTCCAGTCCTGCCGCACAAGTCGTCGGACTTCCGTTGCCGCCCAAGGTTGGAGATTCCGGAGGAAGAAGTACCTCCTGTCTCCCTCCGCCATCTTAGGTAGCTCCAACATCAGCGCGGAGAACGCCCTGACATACTCCTGGATCGTCCCTGTGTGCTTTAGCCGATCCACCGCCTCTCGCGCTTGGTCCACTGAGTTTCCGGGAAGGAACTTGTTATAACCTTAATTTTAGAAATTTAATTTTAGAAATTCAGAAATTTAATTTTTCAGAATTTTTAAAAGGTTTAAAATTTTGATTTTTATAAAAATCCGATATTTGCGCTTTCGGGGGATCGAACCCGCGTCGCGCGTAAGTTATTTACGCCGTCTAACCACCGAGACAATTCGCGTTTCTTATATTAGTATCGGATTTGATCATTTTGTATTAGATTTAAATTTGAATTTGGGGACCGAGTCAACCCGTCGTCTTCCCCGCGGATCTCGGCGATTTACTCGCCGCCGCGTTCTCGCCGTCTCGGACGCGCTTTGCCTCTATATTAGAGGGCTTTTGTTCGACTCGAGGAGTTTCGAACCCTAGCCTGTCTTCAAGCCTCAAAGCGCCGCCAGGAGGGAGAAATCCGAGCTCGAACTCGTCACCGGAGTTCGAGCGGCACCGCCTCGTGTTCCAGCCATCCAGCGCCTTCGTCGACGGCGATCTCTGTGTTCTGGGCTACGATACATCGTCGTAGCAAGGTATGTAAGCTTCTGTGAAGTTTTATTGAAGTTCCGTTTATGTTTGGGTATGTTTTGTGTATCGACGGCGGCGGCGCCACCGTCGATACCTGCTGTCGCTTCGGATGCTTCGACCGTGGGTCGAAACCTCGCCGAAGCGGGTCGTGGATCCTCGCCTCGTCGTCAAAAGTGTGCTGGCGAAGTTTGGCAGCGAACGGCCCTTCAACGCGCCCTCGGGAGCTCGCCGGAGTAAGCTGCGGACGAAAGTCCGGCAGCCTTGCACGGCGGAGGTCGGGCGGCGCGGCGGCGGCCGGTTCGAGTTTTAATTAAGTTTTGGTTTCGGTTTATTTTGAAATAAACCATCGGCTGTTTTGAAATCGAATTGAACCGGACCGAGCGGTTCAATTCCAGTTTGGGTCAGTTATTGAATGTTGACCGGTTCGACCCCGATTCGGTCGAATCCGGGCCGGTTCAGGTAGCCGTTAGAAAGATAATTAAATTTCCTATCTAATGGTAGTCTGTATAGCTTTTGATGAGGTTTATATTTTGTGTAATTGAAGTTAGAAGTCTCGGTTTAACTTGGTTCAGGGTGAATTTGATTGGTTCAGTGCAATTCTGTCCGGTTCAGTGGGTTTTAGGTTCGGTTCATATGATCTGAGACTGGTTCTCTAGGTTTAGGGTTATGTTCTACATGTTGGTAGTTTTGGTTTTCAAATTAGAACGTTTAATGATAGAGTTCATGTACAAATTCATGTTTCAGAGTGGTTGGTCCATTAATCGGCTTGCATCGTTTGATAAACAATTATTGACTTTTCAAAAGGATTCAGAATAACAGCACTTGAGGTAGGAATCTCACCCTACTCCTTTCTTACAGTGTCAATAATAGGATTTGCTACTTAATCCTTTTGTTTGATATATGATGTATATGATAGAATTGATTGACAGTAATATCTGATTGCTTCATCTGCTTGATTTGTTTCTGTAATTCAGTTGACCTCATTTATCTTGTTCATTGGTCATATTCTATTTCTGTGTGCACGATAAAAGAAACTGTGTTGAGATATCTGATTTATTGGCTTATGAGCCTGGTTGAATAATTATGTATCTGAGATATTGACGTGGAACCGCTGTAAATCTGTGATAATAAAGTCGTGATATATGTTGACCTATGACCTGGATGATTTATTCTCCAGTGGCCTGTTTATCTGAGTTATAGTTCCGACGCGGGTCGGACTATCTGAGATGCCGGATAGGGCACCGCCAGTTGTCCTCGGGACAATACTACGGATGTCAGATGTTGGACGCAACATTCACCGGGCTGTTTAGGACAGTCGTTCCATTGCATGAGCAACAGTGGAAACACTCTGAAAATGAGTGCGGCTCTTGATTGAGATCTGTTGGCCAGCTTGATGATTTGCACGACATTCCTATATTATTTGTATATCATTGTTTCAGTTATTGTGTTATCCTGTTATTTGATTCCCTCACCATGTTTGTTGATTCCTACTTAGCATTTCTGCTAACTCCCTTTGTTTCTCTTCCAGGTACAGAGTTAGCTTCTGGGAGGGATAGAGTAGATAGCAGATACCAGCCGAGTTAAGATAGTTGTCTTTCGTATTTTATTCAGTTGATAATTTGGATAGTTGTATTCAGATATTGTGTTGATATTAAATTTGGATTGTTTATTAAATAAAGGTTATGTGATTATTGTAGTTCTCTGGTTCCTATCAATATTGTTACTCCCTGGGGAACCCTGAGCTAGAAATAGCCGGCTTCCGCCGGGGCGTGACAGAACTGTTGTCGCAGTTCCTCTCGGAACACCTCCCATGTCCAACTAGCCGCCTCTGATGTCGAATCAACTTTGGTTCTCCACCAGAGTTTTGCATCATCGGAGAGATATGCTGTGCACACCCTCACCTTCTCATGGTCTGCAACATGGTTAGCATCAAAGTATTGCTGCATATCCCAAAGGAAGTTACCCAATACTTTTGCTGATCTGGCCCCCTTGAACATTGCAGGTTCTGGGGTGCGAACCTTCCCGTTGCCGTTGGGAGCCCCATACTCCGCCCTGGTTGCTGTAGGGGCACCCCCTTGTGCTTGCGCCAATGCCATGTGCGTCACCGCAAGATCTGCCAATATCTGCTGCTGTGCTGCCATGAAGTTGGTTAACTGTGTCGTCAAGGTTGCTACCTGTCCTTGCAACGCGGTCACTTGCTGGGTTTGCACCGTCAAGGTCGCTACCTGTCCTTGCAAGGTTGCCACCTGCTGTTGTAGCGCTGCCATCCCTTCAAAATTTTGCTGGGCTTCAGCCATTCCAGCCAAAGTTTGTTGAAGGGCAGTAATTTGCAACCTTTGCTCCTCTACCGTGCGATAGATGTCCTCCACCTGAGGAACTACCGCATCTCTGCTGCTCCCCGTCAAACCGAGCACCTGTTCGATCCGGGCAATGCGATCTCCTTGATTCACCATGCTGCTGGATCACTTTAGGCTCTGATACCTGTTGTCACGCCCCGGTTGGAATGGTCTAAAAACAGCGCTTATCCGCTTCCTAGAGCCGTCCGGCGGAACACCGGAACGTGAACTCGCTAGAGTTTCCGGACCGAATCTCGTCCCCAAATTCGAAACCCTAGTTCCCCGAACAATCTTTTACCCCAAATTACAATTCTCGCGGATAAAACCCTAACCCTAATTTGAGAACACCGGAAAAGAATCGAAAAACCCTAAATCAAAATACCTCAAATCAGATTTTGACCGAAGTCAAAATCAACCGTCGCGATTTAATTATCTCGCTGACGTCACGCCTGACGTCAGCCCTCACTATCGCTTTCGCCACGCGTGAATTCTGTTCGGCTTACGTCTGCTTACGTCAGCCTCCAAATCGAATTTCGAATTCGATTTCCGAATTCGCTCGTTGACCATGCTCTTCGTTGACTTTTGCCTCGAGACCCGCACCCGAGTTTCATCTCCGCTTCGACGCCGCCTGCGTCGTCTTCACGCGAACGCGGCAATAACGAAAGATCTCGCCGGAGAACTCAAGAACACAGAAGAGAGGAACGCTCGCCGGATTCAGGGGAAATTTCCCTTTACTCACGTCAAAGGTACAAAAACCCCTCTCCTCACCTCCTCTCTCGTCACTCGTCGGCGACGACTATCCCTGCCGTTTTACAGCGTTCTCCGAATCACGCGCTCACCTGCAACTCTCTTCTCCTGCGTTCGCCGAGATGTTCCTTCCTTGCCTCCTTCACTTCGTCGACTTCTTATAGGGAGAAGCCGCTGCCTCCCCTCCTCTACTTAGGCGTCCGCCGCGTCCGAGAAAGCCACACCGTCTCTTGGAGCTCCGCTCGACCCGGCCGCTGCACCGCACCTCTCACAGCTGCTATCCGAGGGAGCCGCGCCTTCATCCGGGTCTTCCGCCGAAGATCCCGTTGTCGTGCTGCCCCCGCCACACCGCCTGCCGCCTCTGCGCCCTCCGCTCCATGCGTCCGTTTTAGCCAACTCCGTAATGTCACCTGAAGACCCGCTCGCCCCCCCCCCCCCCCTTTCGTTCGCGCACGCCTGCGCGAAGTTTGCGAAGGTGACGCTCGTCCGCGTCCTTCGTGTGGAGCCGCCGAGTTCCTGCCCTTCCGCGTCCGAACAAATCGGGGAGGACGACGCAGCCGCTGCTACTTTGCTCCAATCTTGGGTCAACACCTCCAGTTGACTAGGCTTTGATGGTTGGGCTTGGACTTGGGCCAGGCCAGGGCCTTGGGCTGAACCGCCTTGAACCAGGCCTGACACTGTACATATTCACACAAATATATATATATATATATATATATATATATATATATATATATATATATATATATATATAAAATAACTAAAATTTTAATATATTTCTTTTTTTCTTTATTTTTATATATCCACATATTACTTAAAGATGAACACTTGTTTAAAATAATATATAAAATATAAAAGAATATATTTAAAATTTATAAGCTCATCTTGCTATAATATTATAAATAAATAATATTTTTAAAGAAATATGAGTAATTTTACAACCAAACAAAATCTAATTTATTTAATAAAAAATTAAGGGTATGTTTGGCCCCGCTGTTAATAGCTTTATAACTGTGCTAAACTGCGTTGTACTGTACTATGCTGCACTGTTAAAATTTATAAGATATTTGGTTAATAATTTTTTAACTAATGTTAAAATTTAAAATAATAAATAAATATATTTATTAAAATTATTTAAAATAATAATATATTTTATTTTTTTTAAGTGTTAAAATTTTAAATTATTTAAAATAATAATACCTGAAATTTTAAATAAACTTATGTAAATTACTTTTTTGGAGAAACGGATGCTATAAAAGTATCAAATTGTAGCTCTCACAACTTCTGCTTTTTTACTGATTTTTTCTACTTCTGCTTTCAATTACCAAACAGTTTTCTAACTACTTTCTACTTAAAAGCTGATTAAAATCAGTTTCGAAGCGGGGCCGAACGGGCCTAAGTATAAACTCAGATAGTGATTCAAGAAAAAATTAGGATTAGTAGAAAGAAAAAATTAGGATTAGTAAAAAAAAAAGTAAAGATGATGATGATTACTTGGAGAAGAAGAGGAGCTCGTGCGAATATAGAGAGAAGAAACCCAATTTAGGGTAGAATAGAGTGCTGCACAAAAATCGAATGGTAAAAGGCGCTGCAAATAAAGAGCTACGCAGGAATCGAGCAAGGGAAAAAAAGCTGTTAAGAAGGTAAGGGCACAATTAGAAATTTTAGCAATGGCAACATTAGTAAAATAGATTTGACTTTTGAAGAGAATTAGAATCAGGAGGAAGCTACGATTTCTAGCTTCAAAAAATTCTATTTTTTTTCTTCTGTCATCGGCTTCAACTTTTTATTACCAAATTATTTCTAAATTAATTTTAACTTAAAAGCTAATTATAATCTGAATGGAAGCGGAGCCGAACAAACCCATACTCTATTGCGTCTACGTGTTCCACTTAAGGATCATATAATATAATAATAATTTAATATAACAAAGCAAGTTCAGGCAAACATGGGAAAAGAAATATTATTTTTGTCCCATTCAGAGATAAATTTTTTTAAAAAAAAAACTTTTTTTTCCTCTATTCCCTTAAGCAAAGGGAAAATAAGAAAAAAAAATTTCTATTTTTTTAAATTTTTCTTCACTGAAACACAGTATAAATTGTGAGAAGTCAAGGATTTTGTCGACGAGCAAAAATTACTTGGAGTCCTGTTGAAAATCAATTTGAACTTTGCAGTTGATCGACACAGCATACGAGGTTGCATTTTATGGCTTTTGATTCTAGTCTCATTTCATAATCTCTTTCTAATAAAGACTGTATATAAACTTTAAGAAGACCTTTTATATATAAATATTTACTAATAAAAGTTAAATTATATATAAATATGATTTATATTGTAAAATATATATATAAAAGACTCTATTATATTTACTCCAAATTCTCAAAAATCAATAACTTGATATATTAGTTCGGTAATAACAGTAATTTTTTTAGGTTATTTGATTATATACAAAAAAAAGATCATAGCCCACTGGACCCGCTACAACTAACCACTAGTTGCCAATATGTAAGTGCTAACCTATGGCTCGTAGGGGATGGGCAAACGGTTCGGTTTATTTGGTTTTTACCGATTTATCGATCAATTCGGTAAATTCGGTATCGGTAATATATTTTCTAAAATTCAGTTTTTGGCATCGGTATCGGTTTTTCATTTTTCGGTTCGGTAAAAACCGAATTTACCGATACTAAGTATTAAACGGTATATTCAGTATATTCAATACGGTAAATTACCAAATTTACTGATTTGAATTAAAATTATTAAATTTTATTTGATAAATATTTAAAAATAAAAATATTATTATATTTAATAAATAAAATAATTTAATTCGGTAATTTACCGAATAATTTTCGGTAAATTCGGTTCGGTATACATTCGGTAAAAACCTTATTCGGTTCGGTATCGGTAATCAAATTTTCGGTAATTTCTTAATCGGTAAGTTTGATATTAGTAAATTCGGTTCGGTTTTTAACGAATACCTACCCCTTATGGCTCGGGCTCGAGTGGCAACAAATATGAGCTGATTTTATTAATTATTAGATTTTCAAATTCTATTAATCGACGAAAATAATAAAAAAAAAGATAAAAATTAATCCACTATCTATTTTACATCAAGCGATGCTAGAGTAACTCTTCGCATAACACTTGGACAAGATCAATTTCTCCCTACATCTTCGTAGGAAAGGAATCAATAGAAATTTTTTTTATAATATCTTTCTCAAAACAAAAAAAAAAAAAAATCAAACATAAATTATGATCTTTTGTTTTTTGTAATTTAGCGTTCCAGTCTCTTAATTCGCCACTTTTGTTTTTTTGTAATTTAGCGTTTTTAAAGTGGCGAATTTAAGTGCTCCTTATCAAAGCTGTCCACTTCAGCCCCCGTGTCTTCGTCTTCTACCGTCAGGCAACCACTTCTGTGCTACTAATCCCAATTTCGATTTCTTTTATTTTTGAGAGGAATAACAGCCCCCGTGTGTCTTCGTCATCTACAGTCAGGCAACCACTTATGTGCTACTAATCCTAATTTCTTTTATTCTTGAGAGGAATAACAGCCCCCGTGTGTCTTCGTCTTCTACAGCAACCACTTATGTGCTACTAATCCCAATTTCTCTTATGTTTTGAGAGAAATAACGGAAAAAAAAGTTATATACAGAACGGTGGCCTCATCCATCATTCATGTAACTTTACACACTTTGAGATGTGTGCATTTATTCACACTCGTGTGAAGCCTTCTACTCACACCCCTTAGATTATGTATTTGGGATAGTATTGAGAGGGGTGGTAGTGCCTTGGTTAAATACAGTCTTGTGATCCCATGCAAGTATAAAATTGCAAGGTTCCACACACCTGCCCTCTCCACCAAGTTATAGGTCTAGGGTCTACTCAATATTTGCTTAGTGTCATGTATTGTTTTCGTGTATTGCTGCCTTTTTATCAATATATAATGGCGGGGTGTTCGAGTGGCTTATTTCACCGAGCATTTTACTCACCATTCTGTGTAAATCTATTGTGCCTCTTGAATGCTAGTGTTGCCCTCGAATTACACATTGTTACCTCGAGCTTTATATTGATGCTTCCGCATATTGTGCGTACGTGCACACAGGATTAAGGCTTAGCATTACTCTAAGTAGTATACCGCATGAACATTTGACATCAAGTAAAGTGCGCCCGTGATAACCGGGCCCATCCACCAGTTAATCATATCTCGAGATATATGCCTTTACATAGCTCTAAACTTTTTCTGTGTTAAACGGTGGATGGGGGTGCGGTGACCCCGCTTATAACGTTTGTCCCTCGTTCATTCCCACTACGCTAAGTGTTAGGCCCTGGGCTCCCCGGTTCAGCCCAGAGAGGGGTGGCATGGCCCAGGCCCAGAATCAGGCCCAAAGATCAGACGAAATCGATAAAAGCTTGCGGCAACCACGCGCTGGCGTGCGCGAACGAAGCAGAGCTTCGTCAACTTCCTCACGCAGGACTCGGACGCGACAGAGACGCTGATGGCGGCGTCTCCGGAGGATGCAGACGCGAGCTTCGGTCTTCGCGTGCGAAGCGGACGGGCGCGAGGCGTTGGACGAGGAAGACACGGATGGGCGAGCTTCTCGCAGCGGCGCAGATACGCGGGAGAAACGGGCGTGCGGAGCTGGGCAGGCGACGAGGTCTTCGGAAGCTTCAAGGCGACGCGGTCGCCGCGGAGAAGAAGAGAAGCGGCGGCTTCTCTATAAAACGGATTGGAGGAGTTCGAGAGGGGGATCGACACTCGGAGAGCAGAGAACGTCGGCGAGACGGGAAGGAATCCACCATCGGTGAACGTAGGAGAGCGAACGTGTAACGGCGGCGACGCTCGCCGCCGACGTGAGGACGACGTGAGAAGTTGAGAGAAGGGTTTTGTAACTTTGATTTACGAAGGAAATAAAGTGAAGCTTTCCCTTCCGACGAGTGTTTCCGGCGAAATCCTCTGTTCTTCGGTGTACGGCGGCGACGAACCTCGGCAGCAGGCGGCTGTGAGGTCGTCGACGATCGGCGACGAATCGGAGACGCAGGCGGCGTCTTTCCCCCGCCGGCTTTCCCTTCCTCCGGCAAACCGTCGAACGCAGGCGGCGTTCGGCATCGTTCCTGCGTGCGAACGCTCGGCGCGAGGAAGACGAAGACGACATAGGCGGCTGACGCAAGCAGACGTCAGCGAGGCGAACGGGTCAAAATTGGCGGCGCAATTCGAAATCGAATTCGATTTCGTTCGCGACGTCAGCGTGACGTCATCGGAGGAAGCCGAGTTCGCGGCGACGAATTAATCGGTCGCTGACGTCATCGTGACGTCAGCAAGAGCGATTCGGCGGCGAGTTTGCACAGTAAACGTGATTTTGACCGGGTCAAAATCAGAAGAGGTATTTTGATTTTCTGATTTGGGATTTTCGATTCTTTCTCGATTTCTCAAATTAGGGTTAGGGTTTCCAATCCTTTCCTCGAGAGAATTGCAATTTGGGGGTAAAAAGTGAGCGTGAACTAGGGTTTCGAATTTGGGGACGAAATTCGGTCCGGAAACCCTAGCGCGATCACGTTCCGGTGTTCCGCCGGACGGCCTTGAGACAACGGATAAGCGTTGTTTTTAGACCGTTCCGACCGGGGCGTGACAACAGGTATCAGAGGGGTAAACTGATCCAGCGACATGGTGAATCAGGGAGATCGTATTGCCCGGATCGAGCAAGTGCTCGGTTTGACTGGGAATAGCAGAGATGCGGTGGTTCCTCAGGTGGAGGACCTCCATCGCACAATAGAAGAGCAAAGGTTGCAGATCCTTGCTCTCCAACAAACTTTGGCTGGAGTAGTGGAGGCTCCCCAGAATGCTGAAGGCATGGCAGCCCTACAAGAACAAGTAGGGGCTTTGCAAGGACAGGTGACGACGTTGGCAACGCAGGTAGCCAACACCACGGCAGTTCAGCAACAAATAGTGGCGGACCTCGCGGTGATGCGCATGGCACTGGCGCAGGCCCAAGGGAGTGGCCCTACAGCAGCCAGGACAGAGTATGGGGCTCCCAATGGCAACGGGAAGGTTCGCACCCCAGAACCTGCAGTGTTCAAAGGGGCCAGATCTGCAAAAGTACTTGGTAACTTTCTATGGGACATGCAACAATATTTTGAGGCTAACCATGTCACAGATCAGGAGAAAGTGAGAGTGTGCACAGCATACCTCTCAGATGATGCAAAGCTCTGGTGGAGAACCAAAGTGGATTCTACATCAGAGGCGGCGAACTGGACTTGGGAGGTGTTCCGAGAGGAACTGAGACAGCAGTTCCTTCCCGGAAACTCGGTGGACCAAGCGCGAGAGGCGGTGGATCGGCTCAAGCATACAGGGACGATCCAGGAGTATGTCAGGGCGTTCTCCGCGCTGATGTTGGAGCTACCCGAGATGGCAGAGGGAGATAGGAGGTACTTCTTCCTCCGGAATCTCCAACCCTGGGCGGCAACGGAGGTACGAAGACATGCGCCACAGGACTGGAGGACGGCTGCTGCTATAGCTGAGTCTCTGGTGGACCAGAGGACTTCAGGGACGACCTTCCAGAGAGCACAAAGGTCGCCCCCGAAGCGACCATCTCCACCCAGACCCAGAGCACCAGAGAGAGAGAGACTCTCTCCCCGACGAAACGGAGGACAAGCAGTATGGCAGGGGAATACTCGACCTGCAGAACGAGGGCAAGGTCAGATGAGACCGATTGCCTGCTTTTTGTGCAAAGGACCGCACCGGATACGCGACTGTCCGGATCGACAGAGATTGAACGCGATTGCAGCGATTGTGCATCGGGAGCTTGCTGAGAAACCGGCGGAGGTGCATGACGAGGAACCAGTAGAGGCTCGCATAGGAGTTGTGCGCATTGCCTCAGTGGTCGTAGGACCATCATCGACCCCCGCAGAAGCAGAGCTGAAAGACACAGTCGACAAGGACAACGTCGAGCAAAAGACGAGCTCCGAAGAGGTGAAACCTCAACAGGAGGAAAAGACGTGGAAGCAAGTAGTGGAGGAAAAGGCTCCACCGAAGTCTTCGAATTCTTCAGACACAGAGAGGAACGACTGGCCCCAGCGGATCCAAGGGAGGTATTGGCCCCCTTTAGACGACCCGGTGGAGTATGAAGAAAGGTTTCAAAGATATGAGGCTTCCCGCCAGCAAGCAAGGAGAGAACGGCGAGGGCGGGCCTGAGCGCCGCGCCGGACATCGAGGGCGATGTCCAAATTGGGCCGGGGAGAATTGTTAGGCCCTGGGTTCCCCGGTTCAGCCCAGAGAGGGGTGGCATGGCCCAGGCCCAGAATCAGGCCCAAAGATCAGACGAAATCGATAAAAGCTTGCGGCAACCACGCGCTGGCGTGCGCGAACGAAGCAGAGCTTCGTCAACTTCCTCACGCAGGACTCGGACGCGACAGAGACGCTGATGGCGGCGTCTCCGGAGGATGCAGACGCGAGCTTCGGTCTTCGCGTGCGAAGCGGACGGGCGCGAGGCGTTGGACGAGGAAGACACGGATGGGCGAGCTTCTCGCAGCGGCGCAGATACGCGGGAGAAACGGGCGTGCGGAGCTGGGCAGGCGACGAGGTCTTCGGAAGCTTCAAGGCGACGCGGTCGCCGCGGAGAAGAAGAGAAGCGGCGGCTTCTCTATAAAACGGATTGGAGGAGTTCGAGAGGGGGATCGACACTCGGAGAGCAGAGAACGTCGGCGAGACGGGAAGGAATCCACCATCGGTGAACGTAGGAGAGCGAACGTGTAACGGCGGCGACGCTCGCCGCCGACGTGAGGACGACGTGAGAAGTTGAGAGAAGGGTTTTGTAACTTTGATTTACGAAGGAAATAAAGTGAAGCTTTCCCTTCCGACGAGTGTTTCCGGCGAAATCCTCTGTTCTTCGGTGTACGGCGGCGACGAACCTCGGCAGCAGGCGGCTGTGAGGTCGTCGACGATCGGCGACGAATCGGAGACGCAGGCGGCGTCTTTCCCCCGCCGGCTTTCCCTTCCTCCGGCAAACCGTCGAACGCAGGCGGCGTTCGGCATCGTTCCTGCGTGCGAACGCTCGGCGCGAGGAAGACGAAGACGACATAGGCGGCTGACGCAAGCAGACGTCAGCGAGGCGAACGGGTCAAAATTGGCGGCGCAATTCGAAATCGAATTCGATTTCGTTCGCGACGTCAGCGTGACGTCATCGGAGGAAGCCGAGTTCGCGGCGACGAATTAATCGGTCGCTGACGTCATCGTGACGTCAGCAAGAGCGATTCGGCGGCGAGTTTGCACAGTAAACGTGATTTTGACCGGGTCAAAATCAGAAGAGGTATTTTGATTTTCTGATTTGGGATTTTCGATTCTTTCTCGATTTCTCAAATTAGGGTTAGGGTTTCCAATCCTTTCCTCGAGAGAATTGCAATTTGGGGGTAAAAAGTGAGCGTGAACTAGGGTTTCGAATTTGGGGACGAAATTCGGTCCGGAAACCCTAGCGCGATCACGTTCCGGTGTTCCGCCGGACGGCCTTGAGACAACGGATAAGCGTTGTTTTTAGACCGTTCCGACCGGGGCGTGACACTAAGCTTAACTAATACTAAGGCTGTTTTTTTTTTTTACTTTTTCGATTCTTCAGTTCCTTCCAATAATGATTATTTGATTGCTCTGAGGAAAAGGTCTCCGTAGTTAGCCTTTGCAGTAGCTCTCAAGCTCTTATTTCATGCACTGGACCTAGCATTAGAGCTCTATTATATTCACACCAAACTCTCAAAAATTAATAATTTGATAGATTAGTTCAGAAATATGGGTAAATTTTTGAAGTTACTTGATAATATATATATATATATATATTAGGTCGTAGCCCACTAAAACCGCTATTACTAAGCACTAGTTGCCAAGCTCAAGTGCCAACCTATGGTTCGGGCTCAAGTGACATAGCTGATTTTATTAATTTTCTAAAAATAAAAATTATTTATAGAAAAAGTTATAATATTATAATATATAAATTGGTAATTTTCTTTTTCGATTTGGTATTGGTCATGCAAATTTCAATTTGGTAAATTTGTAACGTTCGTTAATAACAAAAAAAATTATTAGATTAGCAAATTCCATTAGCCCAAAAATAGAAATATCAAAACAATTGAGATTTTTTCAAACATTGTATGCAATTACTAACTTATGATATGACAAACCCAGCCAAATTGCCAACGCTTATCGCCAGCCCAGCAGTCCACTAATACATAGGCACCAGCACATGAGTGTGCCCTTTTATATGTCAGCTCACCAGCACACTAAGATTGCTACCACACCATGGCAGCTCATCGACGTCGATCATCGCGTTGATGCTGGTAAGATGCTTTGGTCTTCAGCCATGAGTTGCCACATCTCCATGACTCTCAGTGCCGCACAAGGGGCTCATGCTACATTGTGGTCATTGCTGCTAAAGCGCGTCATTTTGGAACCAATCCAGTAATTCCAGAAAATCATTACACTTTGGAACATTCTTCAAAAGATTCACTAATCACATAACCATCAAATGGGTAACCAGAGGAGATAAAAGTTTGGACAATCACACATTAACGATGAAACTATCAACACTAAGTCTTGGAGAATGCACATGAATGGCAAAAAATTCACCATAATTAAAATCCAAAACACAAGAGAAAAACAAGGAGAGACACCAAGAGCTCCCAAGAAAAGGAAGGACAAGAAGCCACCATCGGGATCGCCTAGATACAGGCTGAAAATGTAAGCTACTCAAACTTTATAGAAATTGTAAAATAGTGAGACATTAATTAGCTATGAATTGCCTCATCACACCTACTATGATCACACGCTATGGTTATAAATATATATTTTTTGCTACAAATTTTTGTTCTACTTCAAACTAAAAACACGTTGAACTCATGCTGTTTCCATCTCCTGCACGTTTGCTTTCGCTGCTTCTTGGGCTGAAACCTCACAGTGTGCTTCATCATCCTCCTTGGTCTTCCCCCACAAGAATCCATACAGACCTCCAACCATCAGCAGTGCAGCAATCACACTGACAATTCATCGAACACTAATCAGTAGATGAACAAATGCAATCACAGCGCTAGATCAGATGCATGAACAGTCAATACTCACCTTCCCAGATAAATCGTCTCCCCTATGAAAACACTGGAGCATATCATGGTGAAAATCAGAGATAAAGGTGTGAATATCGCAGCGAAAACCGGGCCCTTCTTCTCGATGCACCAACTTTGCAGGTAGAAAGAGACTCCAGTGATCACAAACCCCTGCAGCCATGCAAACCCTTAATCCAACCTTCAATCATCTGAGGAAAGTATGTATACTTACGCTGTAGAGAATTGTAACGAGGCCAATGTCCAAATGTAGCTTCCACTTGGACATCTCTCTCTCGAATGCCATGGCGACCACAAGACACTGAGTTGTGCTGAAGACGCTCTGGAAGGTAGTGAAGAGAAGCTTCGACGGGTATTCTTTCAGTATCTTCCCCTGTCAAATAAGTTGATTAAGGAGATGATCGATTACGGAGATTCAACAGTGAAATAAGTTTCTAGCGTGAAGCACCTGCAGCACCAACCACAAGGACCAAGCTAAGTTGGAACTGAGAACGAAAAAGGAGCCCTTGATCCAGGTCGCCATTGAAGTAGATGACATGGCATGTTCTTGGGAGCTTGCTTTAGGGCTAAAGCGGCCATGGAGATTCAAGGGGGCGACGGTAGGGCCTCTGTAGAAGCTAAGCAGAACCACCCCAGCCACACAAAGTGCTATGCCCACTGCTTTTCCGATTCCTGAGCGGCTCTTCAATTTCATGGTCTCCATCCTGCATGCACTCCAAGTATCATGTAAGATTGATTTTCCTGTTATTAGTTTAAACATCATACAAGAGTCACAGACCGGAGAAGCAAGGCCAGAAAGAAGGTGAACACCGGGACGGAGTTCGTAGCTGCTGAAACCATCGACGCTGAAGTGTACTTCAAGCCGATATTGTTCAGGTTTAAACCCCAGGTAATCCTAAAAATTAGCCCTTTATCACTACTAAAATAAACCCTAAACTGGTCAAGGAATTGATGCACACATGATCAAGATCTCTCGTACGTACCCAAGCAGTGCATGCAAGAACAGCTTCAGAGCTATGGCAAACGTCAACGGCGGAGACCTTTTCCTGCAACAAATCAAGATTTACAAGCACTAAGCGAGGAGTCAAAGAAGTATTCCTGCAGAAACTAAAATAAAGAAGCTGCACCACTCAAAAATGAAGGAAATTGGGACTAGGAGCACAGAAGCAGCCGCCTGTCTGTAGAAGACGAACACAAAGGGGCTGAAGCCCTTGTCAAAGCTGGCCTTGCACATCACGAAGTAACCAGTATAGATGACTTGTATGAGCACTGCAACAGCATACGGCTTGAAGCCATCCATGGCTAATTGGCTCCGGCGAGATCGAGATGCTAATTGTGAACAGCTCTTGGGCAGAAAGAGAGGGAGTTTATGGAACTGTGAGATGCGTCTCCTCCTCCTCTCCTGCTCATCCTTAAAAAGCCAGATGTAGTGATAGTGACTGAAAAGAACATGCATAAAGAAGAGTGTTTTTAATTTCTGAGACCTAACTAGCTTATATATATTATATACTCTTTATAACTCTTGTAAACAATAGAGGAAGCATTGGAATCAGAAGCACACCTGAGGAAGCACAGAATGAGACCTACCACTCATTCTACTGCTTGACTTCCACTAAGGGGAAATGCATAATCTATGTTCATGTTGGACATACAGTAGAAGAGTTGACCTAGATCATTCTAAAGAAATTAAAGAGTCTTTATGTACCCCTAGGACTCGAACTCTCCTACTTTAGGGCATTAATTGATCATTATCTGTGTTTTGAGAGGCGGAAGCAACTACTGTTTTCAGTCAAGCAAAATGGAAACAATTTGAGTTCTTTAATCCCTTTATTTTTCCAACACTTCATGTTATCGTTATCATATTTCTATATAATTAGAGAGACAGGAGGGATCTAACTATTCAACTGAGAAGTCACGCTCAAGGCCTGTCTTTTGATCCTCACCATGAATTATAAGAGAACATGTGGAGAATGTGAAGACATAGAGGCCATTCCTTTAGTTGGACCCCTATAGTATGCAAGTGAGAAAGGCAAAGTCATTTTGAGCTTCCAACTTTTTCGGCTTCACCTTTCAAGCTTTATCATTACTAGTAGCCAATTAAATGTTGTTCTTCTAAACATTTGTCATCTTTAACAAAGTTGACAACGTTATGCCCCCAAACTTCCAAACTTGGACACTGTGTATGCACTATATATAATTAGGAGCTGATATATATTGAAAGATTAAAACCATACCTCTAAGTACGATTTAGAACATCTTTTGCATAGTCTTTAGTGCCAGTGCTGGTGCCAGAAGCTTTTTTCTATTCATTTTACGTGTAGAAAGTAGTGGCACAGGAAGAAAATGGTGCATAGGGAGAAAAGAAATGACACTTCCTTTTGATCACTTCGAGTGGGTTCTTGCGACTTCTTGAATGACAACTCGGAAGATATCTCACATGTTATAGCTATAATGATATATATCGTTATCATTCTTTGGTGTAAAGATCACATGTATTATTATCACTGTGAGAATGCTTGTGACGTACATGTAACAATCTATATAATATTTTTATAACAACTCCTTATCATCCGTTACTATACATATCAATCTCAATGTATTATTATTATCTCAATTCGTTATGAGTATAAATATTTAAAACTAATTATATTATTCTAAAGATATTAGTATAATTACTTATAGTATATAAATATAAAAAAATAAAGATAATATCTTTATTAAAATATAATTGTGGATATGATAAAATTATATACTAAGATCTAGTATAAAACTTTCACTATAAAATATACTATTACACCAATTAATATAAGAAAAAGTATATATAAAGATCTACCATTACATCTATGTCATTTGTAGCATACTTTAGTACCCGCACAACCAAACAGCTTAACTTTACACTGTGTTTAATGGAGAAAAAAGAGGGAGAAAACGGAAAGAAAGATAGAAAGATAGCAAAATTTGGATGTTTAATAGAACAGATGGATGGGAAATTGAGAAGGGAAAAGGAAAGGAAAAGTTGATTAACTTTCCCTCGACATTGTTTCGCCCAAAATTCCACCCTAATCTTCACACGTTTATATTAGTATTTAATTAATATTATAGTAATTAATAATATTTAATTAATATTATAGTATTTAATAATATTTACTTAATTTTATAGCATTTAATAGTTAATTAATTAGTTTTATAATATTTAATAATATTAAATAATAATTTTTTTAATAGTATTTAATGATATTTATATAATACGATTGTAAAAATAAAAAAATAAAGTAACTATATCAATTTTTCTTATTTTTTTTCCAATTAAACAAAAAAAATTCTTATTTTTTCTTTCTTTTTATTTTTTTCCCTTTAATTTTTTTTTCCTGTTAAACATAACGATGAAAATAACATAAAGGAGCATGGAAAGAACAAAATATACCAATTGAAAGTGACGAGGAGAAAGAGAGGCATGCGGACCCAAATTGATCGATTGGCGGCCCTAAATAATTAGGTTTTGGCGATAACAAGCAATGAACAACAGCTCATCACGCAACTGTTGATCAAACCTTTGCTTTACTTGAGAAAGCAATGCGCTTTAATGGCAGGTTTGACTAGCAACCCATTTTGCCGCCGTCTTTGGTGTCTGGGTCAACGTCATCTGCTGACTGGATGTGAAGGTCCACTGCTAAAGCTCACGTTTGCAAGTGCCTCTGAGCAGCAGTCGGCTCGGATTTTTGTGTGGCTGAAAACGTAATTTATGATAATTGCAAACGTTGAAAGGGACCTTCAAGCAACCACAAAACGCTAAATTGTGCTAAAGACAGCAAATCTAGTAGGTTTTTTAAGGATTCAGATAGATTGGAGCATATTTACCTTTTTTAGATAGTTCTTTTTAATAGGGTGCGTTAGTCATCCTATATTAATAGGGTTGTTTAATCGGTTCAACTAAATTGACTTCGACTTAAATCATTGTATGTGTTTGTTTTCAAATATTTGATCCAAGGATATGTAAAGATAGTTTCATCCCATTCAGATTTTCAGTTGCCCTAAAACCTAAATCAAACTTAGGTTGTGTTTTTTTGGACGAAAATAGAGAGGAGAGAATAAAAAATATATTAAATGAAAAAATTTATTGTATTATTCATTCTTCTCTCCTAATTTTTTTCCAAGGAAATATGATCTTAAAATTTAGAATTGGTGTGCATTGAAGTTGAGGCCCAATTAAATGGGCTAGGCCCAAAACCATTTGACACAGTCATCACGCTAGTCTGCCACGTTAAATCTCCGGCGACCTATTTCTTTGTAAGTTTCGTTGAAAACTTGACGATAGTCAACGCCATGAAAAGTCAAAACTTACATGAAGCTATTTTACAATCCTAGGCTTCACAACGCCACTGATAGCCAAGCGTTGAAATTGTCTTGTATAATTTAAGATTCACGATCAAATAACCAAAATTTAAAATCCTAACCAGTGGGGTCCTTCTAAAATTTATGGTTGAATTCAAACCAGCCAACCGTTGCTGCGTTCGGGGAGCATCTAGAAAGAGATTTTTTAATAAGAACCTGAAAGAATTCAATTCAGATCAAGTAAAGGAAAGGAGTTGAATGGATTGAATAGATATTTTTTTATTTATCATTCGGGTCAATGAGTTGATAAAATTGGACAAAATAAAAATCCCATATTCATGAAATATTTCCGAGTCAGGCACTGATGAGCACATTGAACTATCCATGTGGCTAAGCCCTCACAGCCCACGCACAACGACATAATGGTCTCATCTATTGCTTCATTGTACACATCTATTTTAGTTAGAAATTGTTCGTTTGGAAATTTTTCGATTCTTTTTTCGCAAGAAATCTTAAGGAAAAAGTGTGAACTCGTGAGACTCTGCTTGGTAAACGTGTTCGGACCGAAGAAGTAATGTCACTCGTTTATTATCAAATTGACTGCAATCTTTTTTTGTTCGTGAGGATCCCACTAGAGAGCCTTCTACTTCTAATAGGCCATTAACATCTTAACAGGGGACGGCCATACTTGTTCGTATAGTTTGACCTAACAGCTGCGTCTAGATATTTTTGTTTGACTTCACTATTCCCAATCCACAAAAGCATGCGCGATCTCGTATAGATATACCCATAGAGTCATGTACGCCAGCTCACCTGCATGTATCAGTCAACGCGCCATATTTTCCACGTGCCCATAAAAATCTCCGCATACTTTTAAACAATTCGTCGAATGATTTGTACACTTCAACAGCCGTCAAATTTCACAAGCGTCGTTGCGGTCCAACCATCGGGAGGGTGTGCTTTGGGTGGGTGGGGGTGGCGGGAATAATTATCTGCTGAATTGGCGTGACGTGGGCACGCCGCTGACCGCTCCTTTTGAGGAGGCCGTGGCATAGTCCGCCATCGCTGTGGGTCCGCCCTTTATTGAGATTTTCTAAAGTCTATTCTTAGTTTACAAGCCAGTTTCAACCGCGGCCTAAAAGGAACACCCGCATGGACAGATATATACGGGACTACCAGAACCGTCCGATGTTATGAGTACTACCGATTCTGCGACGAGGAAAAGTGCGCCGGCTCTTGTTAGTTAAGTGGGTAAATGACCCGCATTGTTACCCAGGGAATACAGTTGAGAAAGAGTTAGAATAGGAATAATTTTCGTGGGCCCGGGAAGCGGAGGGGAGAGATGATCCCTTTTCCATCGCGATAAAAGAGGAGCCCTAGGGTTTCTTGGCATCCGCCATTGGCGACCTTCCTCCGATTCAGCAGAAGGGAATTCCGCTGTCCCCTTCCTCCAATTTCTAGAACTATCCTCCGATTTCGATCGGACCGGAGGCTTGGTTGATGCCTTTGTCCCTGGTTGATCTAGCGGTGCGAAGATGCCCACCGCGGAGTTCCATGGCTCGTCGACCCCCTTCGCCGCCGCCGGTCGCTCGTTCCTGAGCCTCCGGCGCGACCACACCGCCCACCCGATGGATTCCCACCGGCATCAGCTCGACGCCGGGGAGCAGCGCGAGCTGGACGCCTTCCAGCACCAGGTGGCCGATCTCTTCCATGACCTCGCCAGCGGCGGCGATGAGATCCTTTCGATGTCGTGGGTACGGCGGCTCTTGGACTCCTTCCTCGTGTGCCTGGAGGAGTTCCTGATGATTCTCTCCAGCCACCGCCGCCCGCCGGGTGGGATCGACCGCCTTGTGTCCGACTTCTTCGAGCGCGCCGTGAAGGCGCTCGACGTCTGTAACGCCGTGCGCGATGGGGTCGAGCAGGTGCGGCAGTGGCGGAAGCACATCGAGATCGTGCTCATGGCCCTCGGCCCCAGCAATCGGGAACTCGGGGAGGGCCAGATCCTTCGGGCCAAGAAGGCGCTTGGAGACCTCGCCATTCTCATGCTCGACGAGAAGGACGCGGCCTCCGTTGTGTCGCATCGCAACCGTTCTTTCGGCCGCAACGGCGGCAGTTCATCTTCGTCGTCAAGCGCTGGCCGCCGCTCGCACTTCCGCTCTCTTTCCTGGAGCGTCTCCCGGTCTTGGTCCGCAGCCCGACAGTTGCAGGCCATCGGGAATAGCGTCTCCGCACCTCGTGGTCACGAGGTGGCTGAGACAGCTGGACTTGCGGTGCCCGTGTACACAATGAACTCCATCCTCCTCTTTGTTATGTGGGTCCTGGTGGCGGCAATTCCTTGCCAGGATCGCGGTCTCCAGATCCATTTCTCCATCCCTCGGTCTTACCTGTGGGCGGCACCAATGACGTCCCTCTATGAAAGGATTGTTGAGGAATCCAAGAAGAAAGAAAGAAAGAACTCCATTGGCCTGTTGAAGGAAATTCACGAGATTGAGAAGTGCGTCCACCACTTGACGGACGTGTTAGATGTTGCCCAGCTGCCGATGGAGAAGGAGATGGAATTGAAGCAAGGGGTACAAGAGCTGAAGGATATGGAATTGAATCAAGGGATACAAGAGCTGGCCCAAGTCTATGGAACTATAAAGGAGGGTCTTGATCCCTTGGAGCATCAGGTAAGGAAAGTTTTCCTTCGGATTGTACGAAGCCGCACAGAGGGGTTGGATTGCTTGAACGTTGCTGATTGAGATCGTCACATTGTGTTTCCTTCTAATAGAATTAAGTGTGCTACATTGATGCTTTGTAATATAATCGTTCTTAGAGTCGTTCTTTGCCAAGCTGCAAATGATGGATGAAATGTTTTCTTTGGCAAATAAGTCATGCAGGGAATGTTTTGTATTTACTAAAACGCATTCTGTAAAGGGAAATATCTGGATTGAAATATGGGGATTCTTATGCTGGTGCTTATGTTCTCTGTCTAGTCTACATGTTTTGGGTTATTTAACATTCGACATCTACTTGGTTATACAGAAATTATATCAAAGACAGTAACCTGTCCCTGAAATTCTTATATTTCAAATGTTATATGATCTTTCGGATGCTTTCAAGGGAGAGCCAGTTGTTTTGTGGGACTTTACTGTGTACATCTTTAGTTTATGGTACACATGCTTTTTAATTCTGATGATGTTGAGTCTAATAGTCCAAAATAATTGTTTGACCTGTCACTCTGACATGCATGGATTGTTGTGATCTTTTACACTTTATGGCTTTTAAATAGTAATCTGAGATGAAACCATGGTCATGAAAGATGACAAATAATCTGATTACATTAGTGGCCACCAAAGGTCAATGGCTCTTGGAAATGGATTTATATTTATCGTCAATCTGTTTGGCGTCTTTTGACATCCATTAACTATGTTGTCGGATAGGTTTGTTGAAATTTGTTGATAATGTTAAATGTTGTATTCCTGTTCTATCTTATATGTGCATTAGCTCCTTGTTTGTATCATATCTTTGAATTAGTTACGTTATGAGCATTGCTATATGTTTAGTGGCAAAAGTATTTTGATAGTGCTGAATTTTAATGCATTATGATTTGAAGAGATGAACCATTACGTTTGGTTAAACATTCCTGCATATTGTAGAGTGGTGCAGAGTATGGGTTCCTGCACCTTGCAATCTATTTTTATGGACATTATATGTGGGGTTGGGGGGTACTTCCAACTGTCATGTGCAGAGTTAATGCTTCAATTAATTTTTTAGAAAAAAAAAATTACACAGGCACTTCAATTGTATACAGAAGTACATATTTTGGGCCCTGATCAATTTGCAAAAAGGCTCATGCCTCAACCGCCATTTAAGGGCTGTCTAAGAGGGACTACGAAGTTGATCGGATTGACTTATCTGTTGTGAGCATGTTAAAGTTACCATCATGAAAGTTTACCAAATTGAATCATTTTTTATTTCAAGTACAACAGCATATCAAAGAAATGAATTTGTAGTTTTTCTTGCTTTTGATTTCACCCTCTTAGACAATAGATGGTTGATCTTTTAGGAACAAATGCATATTTCCTGCTTCTGTCAAAATCCTGGTTCAATGTGCAGCAGAAACTTGTGGTTGTGGTGTCTGGCACCAATCACGATAAAGATCTGTCTTTGTCAACTTAAAGGTTTGCATAAATATTGAGTTTTTAGAATTTTGCTTGAATGATTGATGAGCGGTTGCGAAGCTTTATTATTTTGCAATGGTTTGACTTAGATGTGGACCCCTTAAAATTAGGTCAACGATAATGGGAACAGTATTTGTAGACTTTTTACTTGCCTCCACGACCTACTTTTTTTGATCTTTCTGCTGCTATTGTCCAATTGGGGCCTGAACATGATATTTATATACTAGTATCTGGAAGTTGTCTTGAGATAATTCCATAAACAACTCTTATTGTATTTGATTAATTTGTCTTATTTTACTTGCTTTACCTTGTTTAATTGCTGCTCTGATGCCTCAGTTGGAAACTAGAATAATCCAATTCGCAGGTGCTCTATGCCCACTTGTACGCCTACAGTTTTGTGGAAAATGTTTGTTGGATCCCAAGTTTGTTCGAGCGGTGAGCTGACATTTGAAGCTTTGGTAACTTTCACTGGAGTTATCTTGAGTGGTGGCTAGTCAGCTAATGTAATTCAACTTTTAATACAAAAGTTTTTGCAGGTGAGTAAAACTTCCGTCTTAAAATTTTCTCATTCCTTCATTTGTTAGCAAATTATAAATAGTCTTTATTTGTAAGATATCTAGAACCTACAAATTTTGTTCTCTTTAGCAGCTCTTCCGTTCTATCAGAAGCATTCCTGGAGAAATCTCATGTATTCATCAAGACCGGCAATAATAGCATGTTGTTGTGCATGATAAGGGATGCTTTGCAATTTGGTGCTTGCCTGTGCTCCCAAAGTTAATTTTATTTTGGGTATCTTTTCAAAGATAAGTTCAAATTTTAGCCTTGACTTTGGCTGGAATGGTATGAGAATTATTAGCTCTTTGGCTTTTATCAGAAAATGAATGCATTTCAATTATTGTATTCTTAGACAAATGATAGTTGAGTATATTGTGTTTCACGTTTGAAATTCTTTTAGCTATGTTACTTTTTACAAGGCTGTCTCAGAGATCAACTTCTGTGTTGATAAATTCTTTTACTCTGGAATCTAGGTTTATGGGTTTGACCTTATCTACATCTAAGCTGGGACTGGTTGATGGCGCTTTTACTGAATACAAGGAGCAACAAATGTTGGCTATCTGTGGAGATGATAGTTGTTGAATGTCTGGTCTGTCTGAGAATAAATAAGCTATCCATTAAAGTCAATGGTTGTTCTAAATGGTGTTTGAAAATGGGGTAGTACAACTAATCATAATCGTAATGTTGTTATGTTAGATCTCAACTGTTTACAGTTTGTGGAAATGATAAATAGATCTAATGATTCTCTGTTGGAGTTGATAACATTCTGTAATTGATTATTACATATTAGTCTCGCAATATAATAGTTTTCTTTTTGTGTAATCAAAGAACTAGTACATAGATAGGCTTAATTGAAACTAATATAAAAATTCATGTACTCAAATAAATAAATAATCAGTGTATCACTTATGGGCCCTTTAGATAATTGACCTGTAAATTATGATTGTTCAATTTGATAAGTTAAATTGGACTAAATTGAAATTTTAAATTTAGTTTTTTTTTTTAATCAAAACTAAATCGGTTCAATTTGATTTGAATTTTTTTAAAAAAATTTAGTTTAATTCATGCTTCAACAGTAAAATTTAGGGGGTCAACATAACAAATTAAAATAGATCAAAGAGTAAATCTGGTTTAAGCCGAATTAAAACAAACTAAACTAAAATTTTAAGTTTAGTTGTGAATTTTTTAAAATTCAATTTGAATTTATTTTTTTTTAAAATTGGTTGAGGTCAATTTGATTTGGGCTGAACTGATTGGCGAATCCTAATTCTAATTGATTCAAAGAAAACAAACTCAAATTGACATAAAATTTAAAGGTTTTAAGTAGGGATAATATTTTTCATGCCTTTTAAAAAATTTCCTAGTCATGCTTCAAAATTATATTTTAATAGTCAAGAGAAATAATTCGAATTATTTTAGTTTTACGTTTTATAAAAAAGTACATTATGTCTTGAAGTGCGTAGGCATCCGGAGATTATTTTCTTATGCCATGTTTTTCTTATTAATACCTAATTTGATTTTTTAAAAAATACCTCAATATTATTATATAATATTTTATATTAAGTCACTTTTATTTATTTATTTATTTTAAACATCCGTTTAAGGTAACAATTACATAAGTGTAGGTAATTATTCTTTTTGTTGGCTTTTTTTTTTTTCAAATTTATGATAAAAGCGAACGTAAGACATTCAAAATGGAGCTAGTTCCTTCCAAATAAGACATTCGTGATTTTTAGAGCATTTCGATGGTAAATTGTGATATTCTATTTTAAAAAATAAGTGATCAAGGTGTAATTTAATTTAGAAGTTTCGTAATTAATTAAGATTTTACTAAGTAATCAAGCTAGTACATTAAATTAAGTTAAAAACTAAAGGTCACTTTGAATAATATAAGTAGTTTATTACTTTTATTTTGAATCAAAAAAATAAATAAATGATCTAAAAGTTTATCTGATAGACTTTTGTAGTCAAAAATATGAAAATTGTTCTGTTATAATAATTGATGAAAATTTAAAGATAAAAAAGTTCGAATAAAAAGAATCAATCATTTTGCAAGTAAAAATTTTGAATCTTAAAAAAAATGTTATATTTATTATAATTATTCTAGGTATTCCGCATACAAAATCTCAAACCTGTGTAGAAGTATTAAATGAGGTTTTATAAACCAAAAACTAAATAATAGTTATTAAATTATAGTTAAAAAAGATTTTTTTAAAAAAAACTATAAATTGAGACATCTGACAGGGGTGACTTTAAAATGATAAATCAAGATGCCAAACAATTTTCAAGTCAACATAAATTTGCTCTTATATTAAAAAAAAGAAAAATTGTTCAATCAGCGTTGCTAATTGTGGCCCTCAAAATAAGTAGCCTTTATTTTATTACTTACTTGACCGCCGACCGTGGACTTGACCTCGAGAAAAGTCTTGTTCTCGTCGATCGTGGCTCCAACTAATTCTACGTGGACTCCATTTCATCAGCGAGCTCAGGCCGCCATTCTCCAAGTACATGTAGTAACCGTTTATTATTTCCTTCAGAGAACAAGTAACCAGAGCCATTTCAATCCTATTGCCTCATCTCTCTCACCCTCCAAGCAAGAATTCATGGAGTGTGATCATACGCGTCTTCTTTCAAAATCCAACAGCTTTTCCCCCGTCCGCGACGAGAAGCACCGCTGCAAGATCGATCGCAACCTCTCCCTCGGCCCCATCAAGTTCGATCAAGCCGACGAGAACAAGGAAAGAAGCGGCAACGAGGAGACCATTGAAGAGGAGGAGGAACCTGAAGGCTACCTAGTTTCCGTGTCCGTCGATGAGTTCCTCGATGCTCTAGCCGCCGCAAGCGACGGTCGAGAACCGGGACATGAGCCTCCAAAGATCCCCGGACCAGCCGTCGAAAAGTTCGTCACTTTGGTGGAGGAGGAGATCGCCAGGTGCGAAATTGACGAGGAGAATTGGCCTTCCGGTGCAGAAGCGGATGCCCTTTTTGACGCCATGGGAAGGTTGTCTAAGTTAGCAGCGGCTGCGACCAAATTCTCGTCCAATGCCAAGTACTACCAGGCGCTGAACCGCTCCGGCGTCGTCCTCCATCACGCCATGTGCTTCCTAGAGGACGAATTCCACTCGCTGCTCCAAGATGCTCGAACAAACCAGGATTCCGGTGGCTGCGGCGGCAGCAGTAGTTTGAAGCCTAAGCAGCAGTTTTCTTTCCACCGCCACCTTGAGCCCGACCGCAGTGTTCAGGCACAGCCGCCATCGCCGCAATGTAACTCCGGTGAGGCTCCCCCGCCGTACACCGCGGAGACCGTCGAGCGCCTGCACAAGATTGCCGACGCCATGATATCCTCTGGGTACGCCACGGAGTGCTGTCAGGTGTTCGCCGTCGCCCGGCGGAACGCCTTTGAGGCGGCTCTGCCCTGCCACGGCTTCGAAAAGGTTAGCATCGAGGACGTAACTAAGATGCCGTGGGAGTCCCTCGAGGGCGAGATCGCGGTATGGATCAAGACCTTCAAGCACATCATGACGGCCGTCTTAGCGAGAGAGCGTGAGCTCTGCGACGCTGTCTTTGCCAACCGCCGCGCGATCGTCAACCATCTATTCCGCGGCCTCGCTCACTGCGCTATCATCCAGGTGCTCACCTTCGCGGAGGCCGTTGCTATGACGAAGCGCTCCGCCGAGAGGCTCTTCAAGGTGCTCGACATCTACGAGGTGCTGCGCGACGTGGAGTCGAGCGTGGAGGCGCTCCTTGCAGACGACGGGGCCGGCGAGGAGGAGGAGGCCTCCGCGCTGTCCGACCCGAAGATGGAGATGGTGGCGGCGCGGTGTCATCTGGGGGAGGCGGCCGTCGCAATGTTCTGCGATCTGGAGAGCTCGATCAGGGCGGACAACAGCAAGACCCCTGTTCCGGGCGGCGCGGTGCACCCGCTGACTCGGTACGTGATGAACTATCTCAAGTACGCGTGCGAGTACAAGGGCACCCTGGAGCAAGTGTTCAGGGCAAACAAGCACGACGACAGAGAGAATAGAAGCAGCGGTGGCGGCGAGGGCAAGGGTGGCCAAAGCCACAACCCGTTTGCGGATCAATTGGTGGTGGCGATGGACCTACTGCATTCGAATTTGGAGGCGAAGTCGAAGCTTTACAGGGACTTGCCGCTGAGCAACATCTTCCTGATGAACAACGGGCGGTACGTGGCGAAGAAGGTGAAGGGGTCAGCGGAGATCCATGGGGTGCTGGGGGAGACGTGGTACCGGCAGCGCTCGTCGAACCTGCGGCAGTACCACAAAAACTACCAGCGGGAGACGTGGGGGCGGGTGCTGAGCTGCCTGCGGGACGAGGGGCTGCAGGCGAAGGCAGGGAGCGTGGCGAAGCCGGTGCTCAAGGAGCGGTTCAAGAGCTTCAACGCAATGTTCGAGGAAATCCACAAGACACAGAGCGCATGGGTGGTGTGCGATGAGCAGCTGCAGTCGGAGCTGAGGGTCTCGGTATCGGCGGTGGTGGTGCCGGCATACCGGAGCTTCCTAGGGCGGTTCGCGCAATACCTGTATCCCGGAAGGCAGACGGAGAAGTACATCAAGTACGGGGCAGAGGAGCTCGAAGGGTTGATCGACGAGCTGTTTAACGGCAACTTGTCGTCAACGGGCAGCCGGAGGAGGGCGTGAGTGGGCGGCGGGAACCAGGTTTGGTAATCCAACCATGTCCAGCAGCGAGCTCCCTAAATTTTTTTAGGAAACCGGCTCCGGTTTGCTTGTGTAAAGTTTGATTGATGCACTTATTTACAGTTTTGTCACATGTAATTTAGCATATTTCAAATTGGTCATTATTTGGTTTTCTCTACAATTTAATCCCTTTAAACTCCAATTAATCGGAGAATTTAGATTAATTTGATATAACTTCAAATATGCTCAAAATACTAAATTTATCTGGTAAGTTAAAAAAAATATTAAAATGAGGACGTTTCTTTAACATGACATTTTTATGTTTGAATTTTATTGATGTTTTACTTTTTGGTGTTTTACTTTTAGAGATTAAATTCCTTCTAAGTGGAATGGGGAATTGTAGACTTACGTTTATACCGAGGGAAGCTAATAGAGCTGCTGATTGGCTTGCCCGTTTTGCTTCTTGTCAATGTCTTTGTATTTGCTGGTCTAGTGACTGGCCTGTTGAGTTACAATGTATTTTGGTCTCGGACTCAGAAGACTCTTTTGTTGAATAGATAATTCCTTCTTTTGAAAAAAAAAATTTTCTTGATGTGTCTATTTTATTTTAATACAATGATGATGTAGATCCGTTTTCAATTAAGTAATATTAAAAATATAGATCTTTTAATTCTATAGCTAAACATACTAATAACATTCATGATGAGAAAATGATAGTAGATGTATGATAAACTATTAAGAAAGCTTGAATAGAAATTCTTACTGAATTTTTAGGTTAGCTATTGCTTCGCCCAAATAAGAGCTTCATGCCAATGACAAGATATCAACAATATGTTTCCTAAGGCTTCACATTGATGTTAAGTATACAAAGAATAACTAATATGGAAGATTTACGTTAAATGGTATCATGTTCAACAAGTTAATCTGAGTCTTAGCATCACATTTTACAGAGTTTAGGGTTCAAATCTCCTTCACTTTTATTGTTTTACAATAAAATTTTTGACAGGAGTTGATCTCTCTAATTTCTCCCCTTCAATCCATTCCAACTTCAAAAAATTTGGTTGAGTGTACAATTGAACTTTGCACATTTGAGTAGATTGTTAGAGAATACATATGAATCCACCATTAAATTTACATGTGGCGGGGCCTAACAAGAAAAGTGAGGGGCAATCTAGTTAAGTGTCCAAAATAATAGCCATTTTAATAAATTACCCGATTCACTTAGGCTCTTATATATGAAGTCAAAACTTTAACTCGACAAATTAACAGCATTCTTTGTTCATGCAAAAGGCCTGATCAGCTTATGTGCTTGTTTTTGAAATTATATTTGAGGAAGCCTTGCTTTTTGGAAAAGCAAAAAATGAAAATGTGATTGCTTGTTCAAATGCTAAAGCAGGAGCTACACAACATACGAGAATATTTGGATTCATAATCTTTTGGATCATGTTGGATACTCCTAAAAGCAACCAATCATACTACCTTGTGATAATCAAGCTGTGAATTTTATTACTAGTCTTCCATGAGAGAACTAAACCCATTGAAGTTATTTTCACTTTATTAGAGATGTTATAATGTCGAAAAAGATTAGCATTCCTCAACTTGTTGATATCTTCCCTAAACCTTTTAGCTCTGTATTGTTTTATACATTGTGCAGCAAGCTAAGCATAATTGACATCTTGGATACTCCTAAAAGCAACCAATCATACTACCTTGTGATAATCAAGCTGTGAATTTTATTACTAGTCTTCCATGAGAGAACTAAACCCATTGAAGTTATTTTCACTTTATTAGAGATGTTATAATGTCGAAAAAGATTAGCATTCCTCAACTTGTTGATATCTTCACTAAACCTTTTAGCTCTGTATTGTTTTATACATTGTGCAGCAAGCTAAGCATAATTGACATCTTTACTCAACTTGAGGCATAGTTTTAGGTCTATCTTATATATGTAACATCTTTCCATGAATAATATGGAACAGTTACTAATGTCAGGTTGACTACTGGTGGCAGCATAAGGGCGACTGAATCGAACAATCAAGTCTTTGTCCATGTCATCAAGCATGGATGGGACATTCTAGTTTATGAAGGTTACCAATACCTGAACCTAGCACAAAAGTATTTACTAATTCAATGAATTACCAATACTGACACAGGAATCCAGGACCAAAATTTTCTTATCTATTTTTCTCTCTATCTTGAATTTAATAATTGCTCCCCTTGCTGCAATTGTTACTCCATATGTTAGATCATATTGTTAAAATGAAAGTGTATTACCTGATAAATTGGTCTCTACTTGTACAAATATGTATTAGTAATCCTACTGTGTGCATGCTCTGAGGTGATAAAATTTATTTTCTGGATTTTTTTTAATTTTTGTACCACTTAATGCTCGCTCATCAAATGAGTTTCTGTGCTGGCAAGATAATTTATTCAGAGTTGTGCCACTCTGCCGAATTTTTTAGACTTTTGGATTGTCAAACCAAATGTTTTCTATTTTTTCTAATTTTTTCTCAGTTTTTTTCAATGATTTGTTTTCTTCAAACCTCTATTTATCCATTGTGTCTATTTATCAACTGAATTGCAATGGGAATTTATATCTTCAGGGAATGGCTAATCTGCAAGTTGAGGTTACGAATCTTTCTTCAAAAGCTGGAAAAGGTACTAATTTGCTGACATGAACTTGTTCATATATTTTGAACTTGTAGAGCATTTAGGAATCAGAGAATAATTCAATTTCTTTTAGCAGCCTGCCAAAACTATTACTAAGGGTACTGCCCAGTGCTCTAAACTTAATACTCAATCAAAAAGGAAATTTGCCCACACTCATGATGGTTTTTACAAAACCAATAGTAGCAATTAGCAGCAATTTTGTCCAATCAAAATCTTGGTATGTGGCAACTATTAATAAACATCGTATTGTTCCTATTGTTTAATTCCAATGAGCAATCTGAACTTTGAAGTAGCTGAAATGAATAAAGGAAAGTGCTTCTCAAACAAACATACAACACACAAATCATTTTTCCAACGACAGAAATGGTATCAAGATTTTGTAATCCTGCAATAAGAAAACATACATTCTTAAAATTAAAGTTCAAAAAAATTCTTTTTATTATATCATGTGTGTGAATAATGATAAGATTTCAATGTAAATGAAACAGAAGAAAAAACATTAATAATGATAATGGGTCAAGATGAGTGATTTTGCATCAGCACTCAAACAAACTGTTTGCTTATATATTATGGATATCAGATTTAACATAACTAAAGGTGCAGTATAAATTTCAAACTCTAAGAAGAACAAATCCATGTTGGATGGTAGAGGCGGCCAAGCCATGCAAAAAGGTCCCACTGTTGCAGAGGTTGGGTAGGTAAGACATGGTCCTGTGCAACTGGCACGTTCTAAAATAAATTCATACTGTTGGGACTATGTGTGCATATGTATCTAGATGTAGTTAAGGATTTTAAAACCGATCCGCTGGACTCGTACGGTACCAGTACGATACCAGTGAATCGGGCGGAAGCAGACGTTTCGAACGAAACTTCTATTGGCACATCAATTGAAGCTTTCAGCGGCAACGGAAGTTTGAAGCTTCTGTCGCCGTTGGAAAGCTTTTGGTGTCCGTGGAAGCTTTGTTTGAAGCTTCCGCTACTGCTATGCCGCTGTTTGCCACTTTCCATGCTTTGACCCATGCTTTGGTGCTGGTGCCGGTGCCTCGCCGGACCGGTACCAACCAGAGGAACCGGCTGATACTGGATCGATTTTATGATCACTGGATACAGTATGCATCTAAGCTTTCTTTGCTTTTGGCTGACCTTTGCAATTATTATCTTCTTTTCCTTGTTTCAATCCAAAATACTTTTGTTATTCTTGAAGTTCCTTTACCTAGGGATCATGACTTATTTTTCGCTACACTTTTTTGTGGTTACAATTTTCCTATTTGATTCAACTCTTTTCTGTTTCCTGCAACCCCGATTTTAGTTTTAATTTGCTCTAGTTCATCTGATCTTGGTCGATACTAAATGTTGCAGGAGAAGTAATAGGAGCATTGTCTATTCCAGTGAGTAATAATTTATCTATTATAATATAATTATATATATATATAGTTATTTCTTTTTTATATTGGGGTTGTAAATAAATTAAGTATTATTGTTACCCCGCATCCAAAGTTGGACAATGGAAAATATATAAGAAAATATATTTTATTAATAAACGGCTGATATTCATCATGAGTTTAGCGGATCCTGATCTTGACCGTCCGATTATGATCGATCAAAATAAGAAAATTAATTTTATATGTTTTAATCGGATGCTCAATTAGGATCCGGCACAATCTAACAACCTGTGAAGGATTCTTCTTGTAGGCTGTGTTTAGCAGGATGGACGAAAAGCAGAGCGGACAGAAACGTATACTTTTTGGTTTTTAACATAACACATGGAAATTTAGGAAAGGAGAATGGAAAGAAAATTTATTCATTTTTCCTTCCGAAGTTGATCCGTCCGAAGGATACATGTACAAACGTGACTTTGCGTCATATTCTCACCCCGACTCGAGAAGAAACCCTACTACGCTCGCGCATACATTCGTCGACGCCGCCGTTGCTGCCTCCTGATATCCGTCCGCCGCCTTCTTCGTTGCTGCCGCCCATCTTCCTTGCCACCGCCTGCGATTTCATCGTCGCCTGCCCTTCTTCGTTGCCGCCGCCTTCTTCGTCGCCGCGTCCGATCTTCTTTGCCTTCGCCTGTGAAGAATCATCGACGTCTCCTTCATCAAGGTAAGGGTTTTTCGTTGCTTTTGACATACAAAACTTCGCCCGTAAAGAATCATCGACGCCTCCGATTTCTGAATGTTAGGTCTCCGATTTCTGACATACAAAACTTGCCTTCGTTGCTTTTGACATACAAAACTTTTCCTTGATCTAAACCGTAAAGTTAGGTCTCTCTCAATACGAGAAACTGATCTGAATGTTAGAGGTAACAAAAATGTCACTTTGAGGTTGCTCATGAAAATTTATCTGATCCTAGTCAACGTTTAAACGACTCTAATGATGCCAGAAATGTATGATTCTTAGACTGTTTTATACCTCATTATTTATTCATGTAGCAGTTGTTCATGCACCCAAAGTGCAGGTGGTTATACATATGCAGATTTCCACGGCAATAAACATGTGGCAATACGGCTGTGATATATCCTTGATAGATTGGGATATGTAAGTGTTTCAATGCTATTAGTTGATGATTAGGCAAGGCAAGTTGACTGGTTCTGAATTTGCTAAATAGTTTTTGGGTCTCTATTAGCCTGCGTTGACATTTCAATGCATTTGGAAACAGACATCCAGACATATGCTGTGCTAGATTACTATTGATAAAAAAAGTCACACACACACCCAAAAAAAAAAATCTAATCTGTTGTCTCTCTTTGCCTTACAATGAGATACTCCATTACAAACTTTGGTCACTAAAAATTCCCGACTGCCTCTTGAGAAAAAAAATAGCTTGAAACACTGTTTGAATCACTATCATTGTGGGAACGAGGCAAATTACCAGGCGAGCAGAAAAGTAGATGGCTGACTCAAAATTGTTGTGAACTATGTTATTTTAATGATATTATCTGGTTTTGAGCTGCTGTGCTAATTCATTTGTAGCCCTTTCATGTTGTTACGTTTTGGGTGCTGTTGTGTACTTGTTTTCCTGCAATTTCCATGTTGATTTGTGAGGCATTTACGTGTACTTGTTTTGCTGTCCATGTTGTGTACTTATTTTGCATTTATGTTTTGGGTGCTGTCCATTTCCATGTTGATTAGTGACTATAACAATCCTTATTATGTCAGTTCAGCATGTAGAACCAATTGTGCCTATCTCAAAACCAGTTTTTCATCTTATAATCACTGACATCACTGTATTATTGGGCAATAAGTTTCTCTTTTTTTTGTTTGTGTGGTTAATGATCCTTTCAGAGACACAAATGCAGTTAAATGATGATCACGAGGCTTTTCTAGGGGAGTTAATTGGTTCTTGTAGGTATCTAATCCTGTCTGTTTGGATGGTTCTTGGTGCCACTGTACTTGATTGAATTCGCCTTTTATATGGTTTTATCCTTGTTGCACTTGTTATATTTGCCCTCTTCGGGGGCACGTTTTCTGGCGAGCCTTTTTATTGAATTGGTCGCTACTCTTTGCATTGCGTTTATTGAATTACAATATGCAGGCTATGAACATATCGTGTTACCCTTTGCTTTTCGCTGGAACTTCATGTGTCCGCAATTAGCATGCATTGTTCTCCAAGGTGGAGCATACTTTACGGATTTTGCTCTGCTTAGATAAGTTGGCATCCCACCACTTGTTGGATTAGTAGGTTTCATCTCATTTTAAAATTTCAATTGAAAGAAAGCTGCAGAATATTTATTATGGGTTGAGTGTCTTATAGCCAATAATTAAAATTTTTGAGCAATTCCATTTTGAGCAATTGGTTAGTATTTAATATGGGTTGAATGTCTTGTAGCCAATAATTAAATTTTTTTAATATTTATTAAAAATATTTAATATTTTTAAATATTTTTTTAACTCATTTTATAATATATAATAGTTTTTAATATTTTTTACTAATTTTATAATATATAATAATAATAAATAGTTATTTTATATGTTATTTAAGAATATTTATATAATATGAGTATAAAAAGAAAAACAATGGGTGACAATAACAATCCTTTCAATTTTTCTTCCCTCTTGCTAAACACAAAGAAGGAAATATTTTTAATTTTTCTTTCCTTCCTATTTTCTTTCTTTCTTATTTTCCCATCCATCTCAGTTTCCGTCCGCCCTGTTAAACACGACATTAATAAATCATCTTTTGTAGAATTATCAACCTCTTCAACTGGATTGATATTAGATTCTTGGGTTCTTAATTGATACTCAGAAACTAAATTATAATAGAGTTCTTGAATTCTATGAACTTCAACTGAAGCATCAACCAGATATAATTTTTTATAATAATATTGAAGTAAGCTCATCTTGTACCTAGGATCCAATACTGTAGCAACTCCCATTATATCATGAATCATATTCCAATAGCATTTAAACTTATCCATCATTTTTGTTGTCATTCTTTGAATCACTGGATTAGGAGAAGTCAATCATGCTGATATTGTTATATTAATTTCACAAATCTTAGGGAAATAAAGATTTGCAATAGGATAACTTGTTCCAAAAAATAATTCTGTAATAGTATTAAAAATTTTTAGCTTTCCACAAACTTCAGCTGCAAATTCCTAGTGTGTTGTTGTTGGCAAACAAGTGTATTTGTTATCTCGTTTTTTCAACCTATGAAATAGCAATGTCAAGCATTTTATAAGTAGAGTTCCATCTTGTTGGACAATCCAAACATAAATTTTTGGTATGAGTCATGCGCAATTGTTTTGCCGTCTCTTTGAATTTTTTCAACCCTTTTAGGGGTTGCAATCCAATAAGCTACACTATCTCGAATTTTTGGTATGAGTCATGCGCAATTGTTTTAGGCGGTCTAACGAACCAAAACTCGGGCGAGACGGCGAGTCAGTCCTGGTCCGATGCCCGACCGTGCCAGTGCCTAACGATGGATTCGTGATCTCGTGCCTCAATTCATCTGGCCGTCATTACCGAACTTGCGGCGATGCCTCGGCTCCATGGCCTCCTCGCCCGCGTCTCCGTCCATGGCATCCGCCCTGCCACTGCCAGCGTGGCCGCACCCATGCCGCCGGTTCTCCACCGATTTGCCTCCCGACGGGGTCTAATCATCCAAACTCAGGCGGAGCCGGTGAGAGTAGAGCGGCTATCCGACTTGGATTCCGGTGATTGAACGCTCTCCTGGTTCTCGGACCAGTTTTCTTGCTTTGTTTTTCTAACCTTTTAGTGATCGGCCTCACCACCTGTGGCAGGGATTGTCGAGCTGAAGCTGGACAGGCCGGAAGCGAAGAACGCGATAGGGAAGGAGATGCTTCGAGCTTTGCAGGGCGCTATCAAGACGATCGGCAATGACTCATCTGTTAATGTTGTCATCATGTCAAGTTCTGTTCCTAAAGTTTTCTGCGCTGGGGCCGATCTCAAGGTAGATTGTGCTACCACTACACTTTATGGTGAATATAGTCATATACAATGTATTGTTTGAGCCCTAATTTTGTGGGAAGGTTTTGCTTTATCATTGTTCTTTGCCTGTGGTACAATTAGTCTCTTCCTAGTTCTATTTTTGTATTTGTTGTGTACCAAACTACATGAAGATCAAGATCAGCTCGGGTACATATATGAACCATGGTAATCTTTGCCACACACTACAAGGTAGAGCGGGCTGTAGTTATTTCACATATCTAGGAAACGAAGACCAATGAATTCTTGTAAAATAAATTTAGATTACGGAATTGCTAAATCTACTATAACAGAGTTGATCGAAGCTTAAGATAGGCTTACAACAAATCGTAGACATAACTTAGAAGCACCTCCTTTTTGGGAAAAGACATCTTAGAGGAGTGATATCACAAAGATGATCATATTTATACAGCAGTATTCATAACAATCGTATCGTGGTTTTGAAGTGCTTAAGGCTAAAAGAGAACTAAGCGACAGATCAAACAATTGGATAAATATCTTTCGAATTATATGATAACATAAAGGTGTATAGTTGTGCGAGTTGTAACGGATTATTTTTGATAATCATATTGTGATAATTTGAAAATGGTTCTTGACCAAATGTGTTTTACGAGTATGAAACAAAATTTTCTTGAATTTAGCTTCTTTCTCCTTGGCATTTTTGCCTTAAATCTCTGTATTGGAAGGACCAGCTGACAGTAACTTAGAAAAGAAAACCAATAACTTTGTTGAATGACTTTGGGTCCTTATTTTGCTACTCCTTAATGTTACTTTATCCCCATGCATGTGTATCTGTTTTTCTCATATTCACATGGGCGGTCGATGACTTGCAATAAGACACTAATATAGTCATATTCATTTTGTCTTAATTGACTATGTGTTTACATGCACCATCAAGTAAAAGATTTTTTTCTTATGCAGGAAAGGAGGCTGATGAGTACTTTTGAAGTCGAGCATTTTGTCAACTCTTTGCGGTCAACATTCTCATTCTTGGAGGTTTATTTGCATCCAACTACTTTGCATGTTATGTAATTTTTGCATGGACAAATGATTTTATGCTAATAACCAGTCAAAGGTTGTTGCTTAATGCCTGGTAGGTGGTAAAATAGTAGGTACTACGTCAAAGTTAACAGTTGTTAAGTTCTTTTGGTATTAGTTACTAATGAATATGGAAATACATAATCATAATGTCACCAAGGTTGTTAAAATCATGATTCAACTCATCAGATCATATGAGTTTGCATGTTGCTGCTAATATGGTGAGTCAACTTGGTAGGAGGATCAATTTTTAAGGTAAAATTGAGTTAAATCATAAGTCAACTCAATAGAATTGATTGATCAAACAAGTTAACTTGAGTTCATCAAGTTGACAATTTGCATAACAATTTGTATAAAAGCATGCAATGATTCATTGTCTTCAACTTGTTCATTAGGTTTAAGTTTCTTTTTACCAAAGAAACTTAACCCTAATGGGCTAAGAAGTGGGTCAAGTTTCATGCAAACTATTTCATTACGCACCCCCCCCCCTTCTCAAGCAAAGCATGATCAACGATCTTGTTACGTAAAATGGAAAACTTAGATGGTCCTAAGACTTTTGTAAAAATGTCTACTAATTCCTCTTTAGACTTAATATAAGGAAGATGTATGAGTTTGTTGGAAACCATATCTCAAATAAAATGACAACTCGCCTCAATATGTTTGGTCCTTTTATGAAAGACTGGATTGTTCGCAACCTGATTGTCGCAAAACATAAACATTGAGTCTTTACACTTAACTCTAAAGTTGATTAATAGATTTCTACCGCATTATTTCATATACTGCCTGTGTCATTGCACTGTACTCTGTCTCACAACTAAATTTAAATTTTGAAGCAATAGTTTATTTCTTACTTTTCTAAGTAACTAAATTTCACTCAACATAAGTACAGTACTTAGTTATCAACCGTCTATCATCTATGTTGCCAGTATAATCCACATTTGCATGAGCTTCAATTCTAGAATGCCAGTATAATCCTCCCAATATGCCTTCTTTGCTTTTCCATGTTTCTAATTGGGTACTAAAGGTGTGTTAGCAAACTTGCACTCAATCATTCCAGTTTCTTCAAGAAGATTAAGAGCATATTTTCTTTATGAGAGGTACACTTGTGACCTTTTATATGCAACTTCAATCCTAAGAAATATTTAGGTTTACCTAGATCTTTAAGTGCAAACTTGGAATGTAAGTAAGTTTTTTTATTTCTATTATAGCTTTGGAATCACTTCCGGTTAAAAGTATATCGTCCACATATACAACAAGTATTATTAGCCCCTTACCATAGTGTCAAATAAAAATAGAATGATTAGCTTTGCTACCTTGAAAACCAACTGATGCTATCATCTGAGCGAATTTTTAGAACCAGGCCTATGAGCTTTGTTTCAATATACAACTTACATGCTAACTCCCTCTAACGAGAAAAGAACATGAACGAAGTTGAGACAAGCAATAGGAGAAAAAGTCTGAAAGTAATCAATGCCACAAGTTTGTGTAAATCCTTTTGCTACAAACCATGATTCATATCGATCAACAAAGCTATGCAGATTATGTTTGATAGTATAGACCCACTTACATGCCACCAGCCCAACCCAGCCGAACCCCTAGAGGAGGTGGAACCAAAGACCATATGTGGCGATAGCAAAGTCCACCCATCTCTTCATCCAATGCACACAATACTCAGGGAACACCATCACCTCGTAAGATTTAGGAATCACAGGCCAACAAAGAAGATAAGAGATGATATGAAATAAAGTGACTGATAGGATAAGAGCTTTTATGGCGTTTACCATTGCGTAAAGTAATTAGAAGATACAAATCTTCTAGAGGAGGACCATGAGGCGAGATTGATGGATCGGAAGGAGGTGAGCTGACAGGAGCATGCAGACATCGGCTATAAAGCTTCAAATCAGGAGCATGTGACTCTCTTGTAGGGACTAGGGACCGAGGCAATGGACCTTAGGTAGGAAGAGGAATGTTGACGGAAGGAGGGGTGTTGATAGTAGGAATGGTGAAGTAGAGGGTGGTTTCAAGGTGACATCGATACTAACAAAGGATCAATGAGTGGTTAGGATCGTAGTAGTGATATCCTTTTTTAGTATGACTATAGCCCAAAAATATACAAGTGGCTCAAGGTTTCAACTTATCTTAGTGGGGGCCATGAATATGGACATAACACATGTAACCAAAAACACAAGGGACAACAGGAAAACTGAGCGATGAGTATAGAGAGTGGAGAAGGGGGACTTGCCCTGAAGTAGTTTCATTGGAACCCGGTTAATGAGGAAAGCGATGGCAAGAACATCACCACCCTAGAATTTATGGGGGACATTCATGTGAAAAAAAAAAGACTTGGCCACATCAAGGAGATGATGATTTTTACGCTCAGCAATACCATTCTGTTGGGATGTGTAGGGGTAAATACACAACACATACACGTGTGATCTTGGATAAAGGTGACAAAATAACAATGGTCCTCTTTAGTGAGAATAGGACTCGAACCTCATATATTTGAGTCAACAAGACTAAAAGGGTCTTCACTATAACTATTATGATTAAGAAAAAATAACACACGATGATGTTTGCCTAGTTGACAAGTATTGCACTGAAACACAAGACAAGATGGTAAAGACAAAAAACACTGAACTTTGACCGGAGAGGGTCAGCCAAGCCGATAATACCACTGGAAGGGAGAGACTGTGGGCCTGTTTGGCCCCGCTGCAAAAAAGGTGAGCACGGAAGTTGAGGCTAATAAAAGCTAAAGTTGCATAAGTTCCAATTTTTAGCTTTTCTAATTTTTCAGTTTATTATTATCTCGACTTTCGTGCAAAAACTGGACGGAAGCGGCCAAACAGGCCCTGTAGCAAACAGACATGCTTGTGTATAGGCATCAATAGAGTGAGACGACACATACACACTCATGTCTTTAAGCCCTCCACCAATTATCCTTCTCGTCTATAGGTCCTGAAAAATACAATGAGAAAAAAAATTGTCACAACACAATTTAGACTTTTAGTGATAGCACATATTGATAGTAAGTTATTCGGCAACTGAGAAATATAGAGGACGTAAGAAAGAACAATAATATCACTAATGTGAATGGACCCTAACTCCGGAAACATAAACAAATGAACCATACGGACTAAAGGTTGGTGACCACTAAAAATGATAGAAGAAAATAAATCTTTATTACCTAACATATGAGATGTGGCCCTAGAGTCTAGAATCCATGAGTTATCAATAACAGCAAAAGAGACGATACCAGAGGTTATACCTGAAGGTGTCCCAGTGAGTGTGGCTTTGAGTCTCATAGATGGCACAACGGCTTGCACACTAGCCTGTAGCTGTGTAGCACGTGTTAACAACTATACGAGCATGAGGGGGTCTTCCAAACCTTGCCTAGCACTGATGAGATGAGTGAATGGTGCAACCACAGTCAATACAAGCCAAGATATGGCGATTATGTGCTTGTCCACAAGTAGAGTCAATACTTATATGCCCTAACAGTGGTGCTAGAATAGCACTTCGAGGCTTAAATGATGATGAAGCAGGGAACACGAAAAAGTCTATAAAAAGCATTCTAAAATGTAGGTATAGTAGGCTCTACTAGCAACTGATTCAAGCTGCAAAAAAGTTAAACTAAGAACTTTGTAACAATGAAGTCTTCTTATTGTTGGAGAATGACATAAATGTCAACAACAAGAAGGTGATGTTGACACAATTCCATCCCATCTGTCCTTTAATTGAGTATAGTATTCCTATAAAGGTCGATTATCTCATCGTTTTTAGAAAGATTTCTTCATATAATTGATAAATGTGATTAATACTGTATTAAGGAGCATGCGAGGTATCTAGAAAATTTCACACAGTTTTGTCGTGTTGTGAAACATAACAGTTGATGCAACAAAGGTTCTATGTTAGGAGAGAGATAAGAACAGTCATATTGGACATGCTCCAAGATATATACTATGGGTCAAATGTTCCTAATAGATTTATTTCTACATGGTGTCTCTGCCCATGGGATTCAAGAAAGAATAGCATAGCCAGAGACCATAGCAAATGATTCGTACCATCCAATTTCATAATGATACCAAGATTATTAGTAGATTTGGTTTCAAGATTTGATGTATGTGTGTCCATGATGAAAAACCAAAGTATCAATGCAAATCACAAATAGAACTGAAACAACAATGATTAGTGTACCTTACAGGATGAAAACTAAGAAGATCAAGAACCAAGTCGGTGTCGGTAGCCAAGTGTGATGGTGGAAAAGCAACGGTGAAGGTGAGGGATGTAGACTAGAGGAAAATGGAGGCTCATGACTCTTGCGGTGGAAGGTGAAAAGTAGGGTTAGCAATGATGTGGGGCTGAGAGAAGAAAAACATAGATGAAGAGGACTCTCCTGGTGAATGACACAAATCCCATTGGAGCTTCGATTGCATAGGGATCCCCTCATTCGCTTGCTAGCTTGGAGGAGGCAAAGGAGAAGAGGACACGGCCCCTAGCAAGAGGTGAGAGAGGAGTCGGCATCAAAGCACCTGCTAGAGTGAGGTAAGGAGCCAATGTTGCTATGATATCATGTTTGATTTCTTGCAAAGCAAAAACGTTATCGCTCCCTCTCACCAATGCCTCCTTTTTTACCAAAGAAACTTAACCCTAATGGGTTAAGAAGTGGGTCGGGTCTCATGCCCACTTTTACATCTTTACACCTCTCATGATCCACCTATACAAAACAAAACCATTTGCCTCTTGTTCACTTGTACGATGTGTCGATGTCTCCTATGACTCGCTTGTTCAACGCCTTTCCAACAGTGGCAGCAAAACATCAATGACAATAGCAGGGCAGCATCAACAGCAGTGGTTGCAGTGGCAGCGCTCAACTCTTGCAGCTCACCTGCTACATACCTCTCAACTTTGCAACAGGTGTAGTAGCATAGTAACACACCGACAACAACATTGACAACAACAATCATATTGATAATACAATCCAAGGGCTGCAAAGCAAACTAGCATTATAGAGCAAGAAAGTAGGAATCAGTATATAATAGCATATATTAACTTGTATAAGTATATTGTGCATCTTTGTAGTACATACCATTCAATATATGGAGTAATTGTATAGTTATAGTTTTACAATGAACACTGTAATATAGTGTTGGCAGTAATATCATACTTCATAAATTAGTCGCATTCTGGAAATGTTATATTATGTTATATGTTTATAACAATACATAAAATATTATTTTTATAAAGTTATAAGATCTTATGGTTTTACATTTTGACTCTATGATTCTGTCCTAAGGAGCCTCGGTTACCCTACTGTCGGAGTACGTAAAAATGCTGTTCACATTGCTTGTTTGCGTGACCATGCTCTTTGTTATAGTGGATTTATCAATTTTGAATTGTTCTAATTATCATCAGTCATTAGAGTTATTACATCTGTATGATTATTAACTTTAAGTTTCTTTCATCCCCTTAGCTAGTTATGTATGGCTATGCCCTAAGTAAAAGTTTTTTGATATACTGTTTTAAAACCAGGCACTCCCTATCCCGACTGTTGCTGCTATTGAAGGAGTGGCGTTAGGTGGTGGGCTGGAAATGGCTCTCTCATGTGATCTCCGTGTTTGTGGTATATGTAGAACTTGAGTTTGAATCCAACTAAACCTTGCCGCACGTTTCTAATTAGGTATTTGAATTTGGAAATGACTGCATCATGCAGGCGAAGAGTCAACATTTAGCTTGCCAGAGACTGGACTTGCGATCATCCCCGGGTATGTGTTCAAATGGGCCACTAGATACTAGTGTAAGATATTTTCTACTAGAGTAAGCGATTTATCTTTTTTTTGTTTTTGCCTCAGTTAAAAATGATACTTTCAAGCCATGAAAACTTGTAGATTGCAGTTCAAATATATAAAAAGAACGTAACTCTTGCACAGGTTTATTTGTAGCCACGGATATTTGTTTATGGTATTCAATTTTGTTTATTGACCATAATTGCCTCAAGTGTCATGTGGTTTTGACGGCTAATGATTTGAGAAAAAAAAGTTTGGAAATTTGGAAAACCTCTACAAAGTCTGTTCTGTGAATGTCAGTGTACTATGAAACGATCGCCAAAAGGGTATACAAATTGCACCTGGTATGACAGCACATTTCCTCCTGGGAAGCAGCATGTTTAGTTTATTTGTCAAAAACGAGACAAACCATGATGGGAAAAAGATTTGATCAAAACCAATCTGTTGTGAGTCCAGTTCATTTTGTTTAATTTATTTGTCCGAACCAAATTCTGGACTAGTTGTAGATCATTTGACTTAGAATTTCATTCTAAATAATTCGAAAGAATGTCCTGAAACTTGCTGCAAAATCTTGGTACTAACAGAGCTGGTGGGACGCAACGACTTCCTAGAATAGTGGGAAGATCAGTGGCTAAGGAGTTAATATTCACTGGCCGAAGGATCAATGCCAAAGAAGCTCTTTCCATGGGTAAGAAGAATTTGTTATCTTTCTTTTCTTTTGACATATGTCTTCAACGACATTATATTTTTTTGCGAGGCAGGGCTTGTCAATTACTGTGTCCCAGCTGGAGAAGCATTCCTCAAGGCGCTTAATGTGGCCCGAGATATTAACCAGAAAGTAGGTAGAAATTTTTATTTGCACAAGTCTTAATTCAATTATTTTCTTTGAGATCCATCTCCATAAATTTATTCTTATGGACAGTTATGAGAAATCCTGTAGTTGCACCACAGATTTTAATCTGTGTTTTTACTAGGTTTACCACCAGTTCCATGCTAGTTTGAAATTAAACTAGTGCACCGATCGTTTATATTGGTACACTTGGACCAATATGATTCTTAATTTAGCTCTTGATTGAGAATGATCTTTCCTCTCATTGAGTTTCAATTTAGCTCTTGATTTGTTATGATTCTTAATTTCCTTTTGGAAGGGCCCTTTGGCAATACGGATGGCAAAGCAAGCTGTCGACGAAGGATTAGAGGTGGCCATACCCTCTGCACTTGAACTAGAACAAAAATGCTACAAGCAACTTCTAAACACACAAGATCGACTCGAAGGACTAGCAGCATTTGCAGAGAAGAGAAAACCGAAATACCTTGGTAAATAATATGCGTTCTGCATTTTATAACCGACCTCATTCGCTTGCCCTGGCGACTTCAATAATGATGTGAATGGTTGCATACAAGTTGAACTGTGGCAGTGTGCATCGTTCACTGCGCACTCATACCAAACTTGGATACATCTGGATTCGTCAATTGATCACTGTAAATGAACCTTTTATATTTTACGTTTTTAGCAATGTTTCAGAGCTGCTGGTGCAGTTAATGCCGTAGATACATTGAACTGAAGGTTCCAAAGCGCGGCAGGTACATTGGTGGGATGGATGCTATCGTGCAAGTATTGTCTCACGTGCTCTCGAGCAGCCGCAATTCTAAAGAGTTATAGTTGTCGTTATTCATTGTTTTGTCATTACGGTATCGTCAGCAATCATCTAGATGATGTCTCATCCATGTAGCAGCTACGTAGCCATTCATTAAGTAGCACAAGGATGACGCAGCTAGCCGCTTTTGTTTGCATCTTTTCAAGCAGGTCCTGCTTGGATTTATAACGTTGCTAGTTAGTTAAATAATTCTTTATCTTCATGTTTTCACGTGTTTACAAGTTGGCTCGTAATTCAAACAATTACATTTTCTTCCATGTAATTTTATAATTTTTGCATGTTTGCCTGTTAGGTCGAATTGTCCATGTTTACCTCTTAAATAACCATTGTGCTTTTTCGTACACAACAGAATTCCAATTCTCCCAAATGTTTGAGTTGGTTGCTGAATAGCTCCTCAATACTTTTTAATTTTTTTATAAATTGTTTCCTAAACTTTAAGGCCTTATTTACTTAGAGAAAATTGAAAGGAAAGAAAAAAAAAGTAGGAAGGAAAGAAGTATAAGCTTATTTACTTGGACGGATGAATAGTTTAAAAGGAAAAATAAGAGAGAAAGTTAGTCATTAATTCTTTCATTTGCTTTCCGCCAAATTGGACAGAAAGCTTAAAATATGATTTAAATTTATTAATTTCACACCTAATTTTTCATCACACCGTTACTTATTCTCGTTTAATATGAGTTTTTCTTGACTACTCATCCTTGCCGTCGCTGCTCGAGCTCACCGCTATTGCTAGTTCATACCACTGTTGCTTGCCCTCGCCGTTGCTTGTATTTAATATTTAATAATTTTATGATATTATATATATATATATATATATATATATATATATATATATATATATATATATATATATATATATATATATATATATAATATGAATAAAAAAATAAAAATTGAGGTGTATATATTAATTCTTCAAATTTTCTTTCCATCTAAGTAAACACAAGGAAGGAAAATCTATAACACATTTCATCTTTCTATTTTTTCTTTCTTTTCTTCTTTTCTTTCTTTTGTACTTTTCATCCGTCCAAGTAAACACGATGTAAATGTCTATAAATCCTTCCTTATATTTGTATAGTTATCGAGAATTTGTCTAAATTACTTTTAGAATCTATGCATCTTACCTGTTGTATTAAAAATAAATAATAAGCACATGCGATTATGATTTTTTGTACTTTCAAGCATAATAAGGCTGCGATTATCTTGTAAAGTCTACTGTAGTTGCCATACTCTTTAGTTTTTAAAATTGTAATTATCTCCAATATCTAGTTAATATAGTTTTTACACATTAACAGCTTGTTTACAAGAAGGGATGGATGGGTGGGAAAGATAGATAATTGTAAAATCTGTTGTTTACTCAGGCGGATGGATGCTAATGAAGGATTTTAGGGCGGACGGACGAGGAAAAATCCCTCGTTACGTCCCCCTAGACGTTTCGCTCTCTTTGCCAATCTTCTCCCGACTCCCGTATACGACTCTTGTTTCTTGCAGCTGCTAGTTGCCTTGCTCGCCGCCGTTGCTCACCCCTACAGGTACGGGAAGATCTTTTTAAGGTGAACTACCTGGGGAAGGTGAGCATCGTGTCAGTCGATCCAGACTTCAACCGGCTCATCCTGTAAAGTGAGGGGCGACTATTCGAGAACAACTGCCCCACTAGTATCACCGAGATCGTAGGCTGGTGGTCGATGCTGGTCCTCGTTAGAGACATTCACCGCGAGCTGCACTCCATCGCCGTCAGCTTCATGAGCAATGCCAAGCTTCGGGCTTACTTCATCGACGACATCGAGTGGTAGGCCGTCAAGATTCTCGACTCTTGGACTGAGAACGCTACCTTGTCTGCCATAGAAGGAGCAAGAAGGTGGGCAGTGGACTGCTAGCTAATTAATTGATTTTTGTCACCAAATTTTGCTCGTCTTTCTTCACAAACCTCGCTCGTTCTGTGTGCAGTTTGCCTTTGGCCTGATGGTGAAGCATTTGATCCTATTTAAGTAAAAAACATTACCTAATATATAAAATCCCTCTTATTTTCCATCCTTCTCGATAAACATAAGGAAGGATGCTATTCCATATTTTTCCCTTCCATTTAACTATGCCTTCCATCCAAGTTTCTCATCCCCCTAAATATCCATCCCTCTTAGTATACACAACCTAAGTGCCTAAAATTATAAATTACTTATATATCAACATCAGCATATTTCTCAACTTAGAAATATGTTATTAGACTGTTAAAATTATAAATAAGCCTCTATAATTTATAATTTTATGGTTTTAACTTTTCTCTATAAGAAGATAGCTTCTTAGGCCTTGTTTACTTGGACAAAAAATTAGGAGGGACGGATGGAAAATTAACTTTTTCATCGTTTACTTGAACAGATAGAAAATGTTGAAAGGAAAAGACGATGGAAAACTTTTTCATTTTCCACCGTTTGACAATCCGCCCAAATCAGATGAAAAAATAAATCGCATCACTTCTTCTGACAGCATTACCCTAAAACCTCTTCCTATTTAGTAATTTGTATAGTTTTTAATAGGATTAAATAATATTTAGTAATTTTTATAATTTTTAATAGTATTAAATAATATTTAATAATTTTTATGGTATTTAATAGTATAAAATAATATTAAATAATTCTATGATATTAATAGTATTTATGTAATATTAATGAAAAAATAAAAATTGGAGGTATATATATTAATCTTTCATACTATTTTTCTTTCTAAGTAAACACAATGAAGGAAAATTTATAACATATTCCATCCATCTATTTTTTTTTCCTTTGCATAATCTATCCATCCAAGTAAACATAATGTTAGTTCCACATTTTGATAAGTAAGTTGCCTACAATTTGCTCAAACATATTTCACGCATATAATCAGGGGAGTATAAGATGTTCTAAACATTTTGCTAGCAGATATTGTGCTATACTTAATAATCCTAGGATTAAAAAAAATAATGGACGATAATTGTGCTATACTTAATACATTACCATATCTAAGTGCACTATTTATTTATATCACTGTTATATTTACATATGTATAAGGAATTAGTAGATTCATATAAGATCGTTAATAAGAATTAAGTAGACGTTAAGGACAAATAAAATGGAAATTTTTTGTTAATTAATATTAGTTATCACACATTTTATAATTGATAAATGATGAAGCATGTTGAACTGACTCACATCATCTTCACAAGAAAATATTTTGAATAGTAATTTAATGAACAAAATATTTTGCATTCCTTAATAAGCATGAATTGTTACAATATAAATTCAATCAAAATTATTGAAAATCTCAACTTCTGGATTTAAGGTTGTGGATATTCTCTTCCCCATTTATCCTAATTGTTTCCAAACAATGGAATTTAGGAAAGGATTGATACACCTGAAACTTTTTCTCCTGAAAATTTCAGCTTTACTACGTACAGACGTACTAAAATCAAACCCTAACAAACCTAATGGCGTGTAGTGATTTATAATTGCTCGAGTTTTACTAACATCCGCTTTCAGTGATTTCGGGATTGAATTTGTTTCAAATATTAAAAATGAATTGGTTCATGACGCCTGCAAGGCTGTTCGGTTCTCAATTAAACAGTTTAGTGCATGATTACTTTTGAACCTAAGATTTTCTCGGACATGTAATGATCTGTGTTGCATCCGTCCTACAATGTCAAGAGTATGTTTACTCGTGCTACCTGGTTATTAGTTACGTTCTAAAATGTTAAGACTGACACAATAGGAGACAGCACAAGTACATGTGTTGACTGCTGCTCATGCAGGTTATAAACCACGGAATTCATGAATCAGTGATGAAGGGAGCCCTCGAAGCAGCATCAGACTTTTTCAACTTACCAACTGAAGAGAAAGAAGAATTCGAATCAAATGATCCGAGGAAGCCAGTGAGGTACTTCGCGGGCTACAAGAGCGAGAACAGTGAGGCGAGAGAACTCCTGAAACACTATGCTAGCCCACTAAGCGAGTGGATCCAGAGCTGGCCCGTGTCACCGCCAGACTATAGGTAAGGAAAATTCTATGCATTGTTGAAAAAAATAATGACACGCATGATTCAGCCTAATTTTTCATCGAAGCAGGGAAAGAATGGGAAGGGATGTTCAAAATTTGGCACTACAGTTGATGGATGCCATACTGGAGAGCCTGGGATTGGGTTCTGGGTACCTGAAACATGAGCTCAAGGAAGGTATGCAAGTTGATGGCAGTGAATGGCTACTTTGAGCAATCCCAACCAGATCTCATGGTTGGGTTAACTCCGCATTCCGACTACGGATGCATCACCATCCTACTTGAGACCAGCACTGGTCTCCACATTTTTGACAAGGAAGGCAAAGTCTGGAAAGTGGTTCCTCAAATGGCAGGCACATTGCACGTCCATATTGCAGACCACTTGGAAGTCATCAGCAACGGGAAATATAAGAGACTTGTTCATAGGGCAGTTCTCAATCCTCAGAAAAGGATATCCATTGCAAGTATTCATGGACTTTCCATGAACAAAAAGGTCACAACCGCAAAAGAGCTTGTGGATGAGCAACACCCCAGAAGATACAAAGAGAGTAGCTTTCAAGACTTCATTGATTTCTTAGCCTCCAATAACATGCGTGGTGGGAGGAGCTTCATCGAAAGCCTTATCATAAATGAGGCTTGCAAAGTTTGATTAACATTTCTCTAGCTAATTTCTTAAACAGCAACACTAGTTCACCATGAAGTCTACGATTATTGGAAGAATTCTTATTCTTAATTGTATTGTATTACAATTCGAGTTTCTAATATATCCTATCATTGGAGCATTATTTGAATCATTGCGCGGCATCTAGAACTATGGCCACTGGTCAAATTAGTTGAATACTGATACCTTTCAGGCATTAGATAGAAATGCCTTTCAAGCATGTTTGAAATTCAGTCTAAATAGATGAGTTTGGGCAAACCGAGTAACTACACCAATCAACTATATGCAGGTATAAGCAAAATGAAGCAATGAAATCTAGTGCCCTTTCAGGAGAAATCAAACACTTATTCTATTCAAACTTTAACATGATCCAATTCAAATCAAGAGCCCAACATTTACTCTCACGAAAAAAATTCTAAGAGTGCCCCCATCAAACCCTCTGTAATGCTTTGAGATTCATGCTAATATTTATTAATCCGGATCTTCAAGCAGAGGCAAAGCATAAATAAAGGGGACTGATGGGACCCGCATGGAATTTTAAAGCAGCACCTGCTTAATTTTTTTTTCATCGAATGGAACTATACATGTGAACGGATATCTCAACTATCAGGAAACTTGAAATTGTGTAATAGAGGCAAAAGATATTCAACAAAGTTGATCATATGGCACAAATGCAGCAATTGTGATATGTTGGGAATCCCTGGGCTATATGAAAATGAAAACAGCGGAAGCGAGCCCAAAACGAAATTTCTAATTCAACAAAAGGACCGACTTACGAAGAATACAAGGGATGTGATAGGGGCAGTACCTTATCAAGCAACTTTTAGAAGCGACCGATGATGAAGACGCGCAAGGGCCCGTCTTCTGCAATCGCGCACACACGGACTCCTCGAGTCCTCTCCAATCTCTGCGCTGGGTGCTAGCCCCGGAAGATGAGATCCGCACCTCTAGCCTTCTCAACTTGCGCCACTGCCAAGGAGAAGAAGAGATGTTGGCGACAAGGAGTGGGTAGCACTGCCATTTGTCCCAACCTTTGATGCCGAAAAAACTTTTATTGTTGTCACCTCCTAGACCCTCACGCCAAGGAGCAGAGGGGAGGCGACAACTAGAGACAAGAGAAGAGTCTGATATAAAACATCTCCCAGGTGGGCCTCTTTATTTATAACAGCAGAGCCAGACGCACACTGGAGATCTTTCCCATGTGGGATAATGAGCATAGGTGCCTATTCACAATTAAGTGTCATGGGTTCGAATCCCCGTAGACGCAATTAATTGTAAATTGCGTCCAAGCTTATTAATTAGCCAAGAGAAAAATTCTCTTACCAATTAATAATTTTATTTTATTCATGTGACTAAAGTGTCAATCCCAAACTTGCACCTAGACCCTTATTTAACTCATTTTGACAACACAGGTCAACAGAGGTCAAACGTGATCCACTAGAGTCAACTAGTGGTCAAACATAAACTAAAATAAAATATCATCTCCTCTATAAAAGTCTCAATGCATTAGTTCCCCAAAAAGATCCGAATTACACAATGATCGATCAGAGGCTAAACGATCAGTAGGAGAACTCAAGTGTCTAGGTGTGCGACCCTGTAGGTTCTTCAGACGTTGGCAGTGATGACTAAATTATCACAAGCAATGAGTGACACCTAACAGTACATCATTGCTACCCAAGTCATCAGAATGGTGTCATCATCGACATCTCCTAAAACTGCAACAAAGTACAAGTGCAGCCTTGTCCTTTTTCCAACTGATGTCCAGATTGGGCAAGTGTGTCACACTTGTTAATCCCAATAATATGGCATGACTAAATCAGGTTCTCACCTGGGTATGTCCATACACTTTCAGTCATCCATATGGGGCGCCATGGACAATCATGCTTCCCCGTAAGGAAGGGGCAAATCCTCTATTGGCACATTGAATCTCTCATACGGCTTATGACATACCCAATGACAACCGTTATGACTTCCCTTTTACGGCGAAGCATTAAGTTGCATCAAAGTACATCAATCACTATATAAAGATACTAATGCCCTCAAGTATAGGACAAGCGCAACTCTGTCACTGTGATATTCATCTCGTGACACGGAGATGAATCCTCACGGTGGGTCGATTCAGTATATCTCCCTTGATATACTCATATGCCTGCGTTAGCAACCCGTGCTCAACCAGCGCATATACTAGTCTCAAGTGAATCATAGCTGTCCCATATCCACTATGATTCTCGACCAGGGATAAACACAGAGACTAGATAAAATCCATCTCTTAGGGACATTGTATATGCAAATGTACATATACGCAGATATACAAACTTGCATGACAACGACAATGCCAGGATAACTCATCTATCAACTAGATGTGATACACATATCCCAATGGACCATCCTGAGGTCCTAGGGCATAAACACTAACAATCTCTCACTTGCACTAGGACCTTGCATTGAGCAACCTCAATACCGTGTCCTAAGCACGACTTGCCACGCTCCTGCTGCGCCAGAGCATCGGTTTATGGGCCTATCACGATTGTATCAGTGTTCATATCTGCTATATATCAAATACCTCTGTCCCCAAGACAAGGTATAAGCATCTGAGTATGCCGGCGAGGTTCAACAAAGAACTCTCACTACTTCCCAAAAGCACTTGCATACTCTGTTTTCAAGTAGCCTGCTCTGAAGCTCCCAAAGCTTCTAGCACCACTATAGGAACAACCAGACTGTCAGTAGTCTGACTGGAACAAGTTGCCAAGTGAATCCACTGAGCTTTTCCTGTCATTACTGACCAAGAACCACCTTTTAGTTCTGCATAGAACCAAAGTGTGTTCTTCATTCCTTATCCAGTGCCATGCACCTGGATTGGACCTAGTATCGATTGGTTATTCTCTCGGCACAAACCACATCTGGTCTATGACATACCATCATCGATGTATGTTATCTGACTTAGCACTTAGAGTTTCTTAGACTTATCCAAAAACTCTCACACCTACCCCATAGGTGATGTTCACTAAGTCATTCATCACAAGACATTTCCCAATCATATATTCACCAAGTGAAGGATCAGGATATCATCTTTGATGATCTGTATGTCCCCAGCATACAAGACCAGAGATGTCATCAAGCTCCCACTGAACTCAGGTACTATAAGGTGAAGATTCTTTGTCCAAGTTAGGAGTTACCCATAACACTGACACACATGAATCGATTCAGCCTTTTTCCCATACTTTCCGAACCTAGGTTGCCCCACAACCTATATACGAGGCTCAGATTTCATCTTTGACCATCTGTGCTAGGTGGCTGACCTTGGACTGAATCCAAGTCACAATTTCCTCCCACTTACCATTTTCAAGGAAATACATTTCTAAGAAAACTAGCATCAAGAGCAACAATCGCTTGTTCTCATGTGGGTCTATGGAAATTAGTATCCCTAAGTCATCTTAGGATACTCCACCTACACTTATCAGATCTTCAATCTATGTCACTAGATTCAGATGTATGACCCCCAAAGTCTCACATCTATAGATTCTGATAATTAGTCATGTCATCTCTTTACCTAGAGATACATTTAAGATAAAATAGTTCAATGTCGAAGAAACTATCAGCATAACCTCAGCAGAGATATGGTTGACTTTCAATTCCTCCCACTAAAACCACATTCCAAGGTGTTCTTCAGTAGTTATTAGCTATGAGTAGACCTCATACTCAATATGATAGTCACCTGTGGCTCAAGTACTCTTCATCCAGCCTGGACTGAAGATCACTTATGAATTTTGATAAGCTGGTTCCATAAATATTTTGGTAATCATGAATTCCTATCTTTTGACCTTTTAGTCCACTTTACCTCACTTGGTGAAAAAAATTTATCAGCAAACTAGTCTTTTGCCCATCTACAACATCTCGAAACTAGTCTTTTGCCCATCTACAACATCTACAACATCTCGAATCCAAGAATTCATGTGCATGAAGTCAGTGGATGCATTACTTGTTTATGATAAAATGTCTGGGTCAGAAGATTGGCATTCAATTTGAACCACTTATTAAATTCAAGTTATTTTATTACCTCATTATTTTTTCACAATGTAATGACAAAAGATTTGCAAATGAAAAGAATAATAAATTCCTTTATTCCAAATATCTCTATTCCCAAGGAATAGTTACAATGTCAATTACATGTTTGCAAAAACAATCCTATCAATGACAAAAGAAAAAATAGCTCGGCAACATCAACGCTCCAGCCGGATCTTCTTACTGTCATCCATGTTCTATTTCTCTAGAGCTCCTGCATATTTTTGCAAATATCAGTCTCACCATGCGATATAGAATACCCATGTACGGAAATAGACAATATAGGATTTGGTAATAAAATTACTTGAGCCTGAAGACGAAGGGTTACTTCTCTTCATCTCTTTCTGAGGATGCTTGTAGTCTTTGCGCCAATGGCCCTCCTGGCCATAGTTGAAGCACTTGTTCTCCCTCACCCTGCCTTTCTTCAGTGCCTTGGCCTTGGACTTGCCCTTACCCCTTTTCCGCTTCTTACTGTCCTTGGAGACTATAAGAACGGACTTGGGTTTGGACCTGACCATTTCCTTCTCGGTCGATTCCAGCAGTTTAAACAGCTCCACATGAGTACAAGCAATTTTGTTCATATTGAAGTTAATGATAAAAGAGCTATAACTCGGAGGCAGCGACTGCAAGATAAGGTCCATAGCCACATCCTGATCCATCGGGTGTCCTAGTCTAGTGAGATGCGACAAGTACCCAAGCAACTTTAGTACATGTGGTCCCACTGGAGCACCTTCAGGCATCTTGCACTGAAAAACAGCCTTGGATGTCTCAAACCTTTCTGTTCTAGCCTGCGACTCGAACAGTTGCTTTAGATGTGTGATGATCTAAAATGCATTCTGATCCTCATACTGCATCTGCAACTCGGACAACATCGTGGCTAACATAAGGCAGCCAACATCCAGGGCATCATCCTGATGCTTGCGAAAAGCATCCCGTTCAGCCGTGCGGGCTGTGGATGACGGTTGAGGAGGAAGCGCTCTCTCTAAGACATACAGCTTCTTCTCCTGCTTGAGGATTATCCTCAAGTGCCAGTACTAGTCCATGAAGTTAACTCCAGTCAACTTCTCCCTCTCAAGGAAGGAACGGAATGACAGTCCGCTGTTGTTATTGCTTGTAGAAGCCATCTACAATACAAACAAGAGCAGATCAGTATCATATTTCAATCATTTATTCTGACCTTTTATAAATGTCTGTTTCTCACTATTTTATTCGAATCGATAAGAAGTGTACTACGACGGTAGATGCTTAGCCGCATAAACACCTAGTTACGCTTTTGAGAGAAGGGTGACTAGTACATTAGAGGGGGAGATATATACTATATCATCTCGCGCTTATTGAGTCCGTTCGGGGGAGCATTCTACGACGGTAGACGTATACCCGTGCGAATACCTGGTTGTATCCTTGAGAGAGGACAACCTTTATATTCGATGCTTGCCCTAGAACTCTTTGGATAATTATCATGTTTTTTTTATTGTCCATGCATAACTCATCGAGGTGGTAAACCTCTTGCCTTGATTTCTTGCATCCTTGATCAACCCTAGTGCAATTTTTTTATTCTTCTGCTTTTCATTTAGTTAGTCTTAATTTAGAAAACTATTCAAACCGTCTATTGCTGTTTAGCTTGTAGAAGCTTAGTTAGTTGGTACTTGGTATTTGGTCTCTGTGGGATTGATACATTTATTACTTCGATATATCTGTATACTTGCGAAACGTATCAAGTTTTTGGCGCCGTTGCCGGGGACCAAAATACCAATATTGACACGATTAAGTAACTGCTAGACTAAACCTTTCTACTTTACTTATTTTCCTATTTTTAACAACTTAACGATAAAATTATTTACTTTGAGCTATCACTGCTTATCATTTATCTCTTTGGGAAGTTAGACTTAAATTTTTTGCTTGGTTTATGCGCAGAACTCTACGGTCAGGACCCCTTACACCTGCCGATCCGGAAATTGAGAAAACGTTCCAACGCCGTAGAAAAGCAAGAGCAACTGTTCCAGAAAAAGAGATTTTAGAGGAACCTAAGATGGATGACCGCCGCACTCTCAAGAGATTTTGCTTTACCTAGTGCTCAGGGCATTCAGAACAGCATTACTCGGCCTCCGATTGAGGCGAATAATTTTGAGATCAAGCCGGCCCTCATTAATATGGTATCGCAGCAACAGTTCGGTGGTTCCCCACTCGAAGACCCAAATTTGCATTTGACCATCTTCTTGGAAGTGTGCGACACGCTCAAGATGAACGGTGTTACTGACGACGCATTGCGGATGAGATTATTCCAGTTTTCCTTTTGGGACAGAGCTCGATCTTGGTTCCATTCACTTGCTGGCGAACCCATTACCACATGGGAGCGACTTTCCGCGGCTTTTCTATCAAAGTATTTTCCACCAAGCAAGACGGCCCAACTGAGGACCCAGATCGCGAATTTTGCCCAACGGGACACAGAATCATTATGTGAAGCGTGGGAGCGCTTCAAAGAACGTCAGAGGTTGTGCCCTCATCATGAGGTGGAGAAGTGGCTCCTCGTCCATACGTTTTATAATGGGCTCAACTATAATACCAAGCTCACTCTCGACGCCGCAGCTAGTGGCACCTTCATGAACAAAGAACTCGAAGACGTTTGAATCCGCTTTGAAGAGTTTCATTGTGGCTCAGACTAAACAGAACAGTCTGCAATGCCTAACGATGTACAGAGAGATCCCGAGCAAGAGATTAACCAGAACGAAGGAGCAAATCCTGAAAAGCCGGGAGGCGAGCAAGAGAAAAATAAGGAACCGGTTTACATACCGCCACCACCCTACAAACCGGTCATCCCATTTCCACAAAGGCTGGCGAAGGCGACACTCGATCGCCAATTTGGTAAATTTATGGAAATGTTGAATAAACTTCATATTAATATTCCATTCACTGATGCACTAGCGCAGATGCCCGCTTACACCAAATTCCTCAAAGAGATTTTGTCTAACAAGAGGAAACTAGAGATACAGGGGACAGTAGCACTGACAGAGGAGTGTAGTACCATAATTCAAAATAAATTACCTCCTAAACTAAAAGACCTTAGAAGTTTCTCGATCCCATGCCAGATTGGAAATATGAATTTTGAAAGAGCTCTATGCGATCTTGGCGCTAGTGTCAGTCTGATACCACTCTCGATATGCAAGAAGTTAGACATGGGAGAACTGAAAGAGACAAGCATCTCACTGCAACTAGCTGACCGCTCAATTCGGCACCTGATGGGCATTCTTGAAGATGTACCAATCAAAGTCGGTAAATTCTTCATACTGGCGGACTTCGTTGTATTAGAAATGGAAGAAGATGCAAGACTTCCCATAATTCTTGGCCAACCATTCCTGGCCACTGCTGGAGCTGTTATAGATGTTAAAAATGTGAAACTCTCTTTAAACATTGGTGAAGACGTTATAGATTTTGATATATCTGAAAGCTTAAAATGTCCCTCTTTTGCAGGTACATGCTATAGCGTAGATGTTGTGGAAGACAAGATAGGCAGCACATGTACCGTAGAGGACGAATCGATACCGTTGGAAGAAAGTCAAACCGGTGAAGAAGAGCGTGAAGAAGAGGATGAATCAGAAGTAGCAACATGTCTACAGCTGCCGAGCACCATTACCGCGGTAAACGAGTGTAAAGAAATTGAACTCAAACCGTTACCGAGCAATTTAAGGTATGAATTCCTAGACTCGAACTCCACTCTACCGGTAATTGTCGATGCAGGACTTGACGAGGTACAAACTCGCTCTCTCTTGAATATACTTAGGGAATATAAGAATGTCATTAGATACAAATTAGAAGATATTAAAGGTATTAATCTCTCTATTTGCATGCACAGGATATTCTTGGAGGAAGGCAGCAAACCCACCATCGAAGGACAAAGACGACTTAACCCAAATATGAAGGAAGTAGTGAAAAAGGAGATCTTAAAACTTTTAGACGCAGGAGTAATCTATCCCATCTCCGACAGTGCATGGGTAAGTCCGGTACATGTTGTACCAAAGAAGGGAGGAACAACGGTGGTGAAGAACGAGAAGGATGAACTAATTCCGACATGAACAGTCACAGGCTGGAGGATGTGATTAGATTTTAGGAAGTTGAATAAAGCTACTCGAAAGGACCATTACCCGTTACCATTCATCGACCAGATGTTGGAACGTCTATCTAACAATTCTCATTTTTGTTTTCTCGATGGTCCATCAACAAGATTGGAGTTCATTTAACGAGAATATTTCTGATTGGGTACTAAAGGTGTGTTAGCAAACTTGCACTCAATCATTCCAGTTTCTTCAAGAAGATTAAGAGCATATTTTCTTTATGAGAGGTACACTTGTGACCTTTTATATGCAACTTCAATCCTAAGAAATATTTAGGTTTACCTAAATCTTTAAGTGCAAACTTGGAATGTAAGTAAATTTTTTTATTTCTATTATAGCTTTGGAATCACTTCCGGTTAAAAGTATATCATCCACATATACAACAAGTATTATCAGCCACTTACCATAGTGTCAAATAAAAATAGAATGATTAGCTTTGCTACCTCGAAAACCAACTGATGCTATCATCTGAGAGAATTTTTAGAACCAGGCCTATGAGCTTTGTTTCAATATACAACTTACATGCTAACTCCCTCTAACGAGAAAAGAACATGAACGAAGTTGAGACAAGCAATAGGAGAAAAAGTCTGAAAGTAATCAATGCCACAAGTTTGTGTAAATCCTTTTGCTACAAGCCATGATTCATATCGATCAACAAAGCTATGTAGATTATGTTTGATAGTATAGACCCACTTACATGCCACCAGCCCAACCCAGCCAAACCCCTAGAGGAGGTGGAACCAAAGACCATATGTGGCGATAGCAAAGTCCACCCATCTCTTCATCCAATGCACACAATACTCAGGGAACACCATCACCTCGTAAGATTTAGGAATCACAGGCCAACAAAGAAGATAAGAGATGATATGAAATAAAGTGACTGATAGGATAAGAGCTTTTATGGCGTTTACCATTGCGTAAAGTAATGAGAAGATGCAAATCTTCTAGAGGAGGACCATGAGGCAAGATTGATGGATTGGAAGGGGGTGAGCTGACAGGAGCATGCAGACGTCGGCTATAAACCTGCAAATCAGGAGCATGTGACTCTCTTGTAGGGTCTAGGGACCGAGGCAATGGACCTTAGGTAGGAAGAGGAATGTTGACGGAAGGAGGGGTGTTGATAGTAGGAATGGTGAAGTAGAGGGTGGTTTCAAGGTGACATCGATACTAACAAAGGATCAATGAGTGGTTAGGATCGTAGTAGTGTTATCTTTTTTTAGTATGACTATAGCCCAAAAATATACAACAAGTGGCTCAAGGTTTCAACTTATCTTAGTGGGGGCCATGAATATAGACATAACACATGTAACCAAAAACATAAGGGACAACAGGAAAACTGAGCGATGAGTATAGAGAGTGGAGAAGGGGGACTTGCCCTGAAGTAGCTTCCTTGGAACCCGGTTAATGAGGAAAGCGATGGCAAGAACATCACCACCCTAGAATTTATGAGGGACATTCATGTGAAAAAAAAAGACCTAGCCATATCAAAGAGATGATGATTTTTACGCTCAGCAATACCATTCTGTTGGGATGTGTAGGGGTAAATACACAACACATACACGAGCGATCATGGATAAAGGTGACAAAATAACAATGATCCTCTTTAGTGAGAATAGGACTCGAACCTCATATATTTGAGTCAACAAGACTAAAAGGGTCTTCACTATAACTATTATGATTAAGAAAAAATAACACACGATGATGTTTGCCTAGTTGACAAGTATTGCACTGAAACACAAGACAAGATGGTAAAGACAAAAAACACTGAACTTTGATCGGAGAGGGGCAGCCAAGCCGATAATACCACTGGAAGGGAGAGATTGTGGGCGTCTTTGGCCCCGCTGCAAAAAGGGTGAGCACGGAAGTCGAGGCTAATAAAAGCTAAAGTTGCATAAGCTCTAATTTTTAGCTTTTCTAATTTTTTAGTTTATTATTATCTCGACTTTCGTGCAAAAACTGGACGGAAGCGGGGCCAAACAGGCCCTATAGTAAATAGACATGCTTGTGTATAGGCATCAATAGAGTGAGACGACACATACACACTCATGTCTTTAAGCCCTCCACCAATTATCCTTCTCGTCTATAGGTCCTGAAAAATACAATGAGAAAAAAAATTGTCACAACACAATTTAGACTTTTAGTGATAGCACATATTGATAGTAAGTTATTCGGCAACTGAGAGATATAGAGGACTTAAGAAAGAACAATAATATCACTAATGTGAATGGACCCTAACTCCGGAAACATATACAAATGAACCATACGGACTAAAGGTTGGTGACTACTAAAAATGATAGAAGAAAATAAATCTTTATTACCTAACATATGAGATGTGGCCCTAGAGTCTAGAATCCATGAGTTATCAAGTACAGCAAAAGAGACGATACCAGAGGTTATACCTGAAGGTGTCCCAGTGAGTGTGGCTTTGAGTCTCATAGATGGCACAGTGGCTTGCACACTGGCCTGTAGCTGTGTAGCACGTGTTAACAACTATACGAGCATGAGGGGGTCTTCCAAACCTTGCCTAGCACTGATGAGATGAGTGAATGGTGCAACCACGGTCAATACAAGCCAAGATATGGCGATTACGTGCTTGTCCACAAGTAGAGTCAATACTTATATGCCCTAACAGTGGTGCTAGAATAGCACTTATAGGCTTAAATGATGATGAAGCAGGGAACACGAAAATGTCTATAAAAAGCATTCTAAAATGTAGGTATAGTAGGCTCTACTAGCAACTGATTTGAGCTGCAAAAAAGTTAAACTAAGAACTTTGTAACAATGAAGTCTTCTTATTGTTGGAGAATGACATAAATGTCAGCAACAAGAAGGTGATGTTGACACAATTCCATCCCATCTGTCCTTTAATTGAGTATAGTATTCCTATAAAGGTCGATTATCTCATCGTATAAGAAAGATTTCTTCATATAATTGATAAATGTGACTAATATTGTATTAAGGAGCATACGAGCTATCTAGAAAATTTCACACATTTTTGTCGTGTTGTGAAACATAATAGTTGATGCAATCAAAGGTTCTATGTTAGGAGAAAGATAAGAACAATCATATTGGACATGCTCCAAGATATATACTATGGGTCAAATGTTCCTAATAGATTTATTTCTACATGGTGTCTCTGCCCATGGGATTCAAGAAAGAATAGCATAGCCAGAGCCCATAGCAAATGATTTGTACCATTCAATTTCATAATGATACCAAGATTATTAGTAGATTTGGTTTCAAGATTTGATGTATGTGTGTCCATGATGAAAAACCGAAGTATCAATGCAAATCACAAATAGAACTGAAACAACAATGATTAGTGTACCTTATAGGATGAAAACTAAGAAGATCAAGAACCAAGTCGGTGTCGGTAGCCAAGTGTGATGGTGGAAAAGCAACGGTGAAGGTGAGGGATGTAGACTAGAGGAAAATGGAGGCTTAGTGACTCTTGCGGTGGAAGGTGAAAAGTAGGGTTAGCAATGATGTGGGGCTAAGAGAAGAAAAACATAGATGAAGAGGACTCTCCTGGTGAATGACACAAATCCCTTTGGAGCTTCAATAGCATAGGGATCCCCTCATTCTCTTGCTAGCTTGGAGGAGGCAAAGGAGAAGAGGACACGGCCCCAAGAAAGAAGTGAGAGAGGAGTCGGCATCATAGCACTTGCTAGAGTGAGGTAAGGAGCCAACGTTGCTATGATACCATGTTTGATTTCTTGCAAAGCAAAAAAGTTATCGCTCCCTCTCACCAATGCCTCCTTTTTTACCAAAGAAACTTAACCCTAATGGGTTAAGAAATGGGTTGGGTCTCATGCCCACTTTTACATCTTTACACCTCTCATGATCCACCTACACAAAACAAAACCATTTGCCTTTTGTTCACTTGTACGAGGTGTTGATGTCTCCTATGACTCGCTTGTTCAACGCCTTTCCAACAGTGGCAGCAAAACATCAATGACAATAGCAGGGTAGCATCAACAGCAGTGGTTGCAGTGGCAGCGCGCAACTCTTGCAGCTCACCTGCTACATACCTCTCAACTTTGCAACAGGTGCGGTAGCATAGTAACACACCGACAATAACATTGACAACAACAATCATATTGATAATGCAATCCAGGGGCTGCATAGCAAACTAGCATTATAGAGCAAGAAAGCAGGAATCAGTATATAATAGCATATATTTTGTGTAAGTATATTGTGCATCTTTGTAGTACATACCATTCAATATATGGAGTAATTGTATAGTTATAGTTTTACAATGAACACTATAATATAGTGTTGGCAGTAATATCATACTTCATAAATTAGTCGCATTCTGGAAATGTTATATTATGTTATATGTTGTTAGAATATGTAATAGTTATTAGGGTTAATTTGGTCATATTAGTCTATTAGGGTTTCATGTACTAACCTCTATATATAGAGGTGGTTTCTATTGTGTAAGGGTATTCCAGATTATTACAATGTAGTCATTAGGGTTTTCCCCCTTTCTCTCCTCTCTCTGTCCATTTCTTCTAACTTGGTATCAGAGCAGGTTTCTCTAGCCGCCGCCTCATCTTCCGCCGTTCACGTCTTGCTCCCGCTTCCGCTCTTTGTCCGTTCCCGCTTCCGCTTCGCTACCAGCCGCCGCCTCTTCAACGCTCACGTTTGCCGCCTCTGCCGCCTCACGTAGCTCCTCAAGGTCTGCCGCCTACGTCGCTGCCGTCCACCTTCGCTGCATCCGTCCTCCTCAAGCTCGACTCCACCCAGCTTCCCATCGCTCGTATCGGAGGCAGCCGCCGCCTCCTCCTGCAAAACCTAAACCGCTTGCCTCGCCCACTGCCCTAGCATCTCCTCGTCGCTGCTGCGCTAGCGACTCTCCATCGCTGCTGGTGGTCGGGTTCTGCCGCCGCCAAGCTTGCTCCACTCATGCGCCGAAGACGCGCACACGCTGGAGCAGAAGTTGTCCGTCATGCGCTGCGCTTCTCTGTTTTTCAACTGCCGAAGCTCCCTTGCTCTTGTGTTCTTCACCATCCCCGACGGCGTTGAAAGCTTCCGCAGAAAGGGCTAAGGTTCGGACGCGGTCCGAACCTGCCGTATGCTTCTCCTTTCCCGTCCACGCCCCCTCTCCAGCCTTTGGCTCTGGCGGCGGCGAACGAACGACGCAGGCGGCGTCGTTCAAACGCGTAAAGACGACACGGCTGGCATTCGTTTTGAGGAGTTGACCCAGTCAACGCAGTTTCGCACGGCCGGGTTGATTTCGCGGGCGCGGTTCGAATTCGGGTGAATAGTTGGCACATAGATTCATGCCAATTCTCCTCTCCCCGTCGCCGCAGCTCTGTGTTTTTCCCCAATTTTGGTGTCACGCCACAGCTTGATTTGGGCGTTGACTGCTTGTTGACTTGAGTCTTGACCTTCAGCTCGTGGCGAACTCTTCGCAGCATCTTAGAAGCTCTCTACGGCACTTTACGTTGCCTCTACATGTAGCGCCTTACGCCGCTTCTGCTTGACGACACTACTTGAAGACGTCACCTTATGCTGCTCACCGGATCTTGGAATCCTCAGCTCCTCTTCTCCGACGTTACCTCATCAAGATAGTCTTGTTTTTTCTCCTTGGTTCGCTCTCTACAGGTTTTCTACAAGCTGATCGCTCTCTACAACACCTTACGTCGCTCTCTACGACAACTGATCGCTCTTTACGACGCCTTACGTCGCTCTCTACGACAGTTGATCGCTCTTTACGACGCCTTATGTTGTTCTCTACGACAGCTTACTTGTGACCTGTGTTGTTGTCTTCCTTTAGTACTTGTCTTTGAATTATGTTGTTATTATCCTTTTTATTATGTACAAGCTGGAGTATGTTCCAGCTTGAGGGGGAGTGTTAGAATATGTAATAGTTATTAGGGTTAATTTGGTCATATTAGTCTATTAGGGTTTCATGTACTAACCTCTATATATAGAGGTGGTTTCTATTGTGTAAGGGTATTCCAGATTATTACAATGTAGTCATTAGGGTTTTTCCCCTTTCTCTCCTCTCTCTTTCCATTTCTTCTAACTTATGTTTATAACAATACATAAAATATTATTTTTATAAAGTTATAAGATCTTATGGTTTTATGGTTTTACATTTTGACTCTATGATTCAGTCCTAAGGAGCCTCGGTTACCCTACTGTCGGAGTACGTAAAAATGCTGTCCACATTGCTTGTTTGCGTGACCATGCTCTTTGTTATAGTGGATTTATCAATTTTGAATTGTTCTAATTATCATCAGTCATTAGAGTTATTACATCTGTATGATTATTAACTTTAAGTTTCTTTCATCCCCTCAGCTAGTTATGTATGGCTATGCCCTAAGTAAAAGTTTTTTGATATACTTTAAAACCAGGCACTCCCTATCCCGACTGTTGCTGCTATTGAAGGAGTGGCGTTAGGTGGTGGGCTGGAAATGGCTCTCTCATGTGATCTCCGTGTTTGTGGTATATGTAGAACTTGAGTTTGAATCCAACTAAACCTTGCCGCACGTTTCTGATTTGCTATTTGAATTTGGAAATGACTGCATCATGCAGGCGAAGAGTCAACATTTAGCTTGCCAGAGACTGGACTTGCGATCATCCCCGGGTATGTGTTCAAATGGGCCACTAGATACTAGTGGAAGATATTTTCTACTAGAGTAAGCGATTTATCTTTTTTTTTGTTTTTGCCTCAATTAAAAATGATACATTCTAAGCCATGAAAACTTGTAGATTGCAGTTCAAATATACAAAAAGAACGTAACTCTTGCACAGGTTTATTTGTAGCCAGGATATTTGTTTATGGTACACAATTTTGTTTATTGACCATAATTGCCTCAAGTGTCATGTACAAAAATCCTAAGCTGCCAGCTGCACCCTCTCATTTTTTATTAAAAAATATTTTTAAAATTTTTTTTTTAAAGAAATGATCTACACGTTGTAATCTATCCAATGGTATTAATATTATGATATTTTAGATTATACACAATAAGAAATCACCCTAAATATTATCGTATACTTATATATAATAAAAAATTTATACGATAATATTTAGGGTGATTTTTTGTTGTGTATAATTTAAAATATTATAATATTAAAATTATTGGATAGATTATACTAGATCATTTCTTTTAAAAAATATTTTTTTAATAGAAAATGAGAGGGTATAGCCGCAAAAATCATAAGCGGCCCGATTTCTGTTCGTGGTTTTGACGGCTAATGATTTGAGAAAAAAAAGTTTGAAAATTTGGAAAATCTCTACAAAGTCTGTTCTGTGAATGTCAGTGTACTATGAAACGATCGCCAATAGGGTATACAAATTCCACCTGGTATGACAGCACATTCCCTCCTAGGGAAGCAGCATGTTTAGTTCATTTGTCAAAAAGGAGACAAACCATGATGGAAAAAAGATTTGATCAAAACCAATCTGTTGCTAGTCCAGTTCATTTTGTTTAATTTATTTGTCCGAACCAAATTCTGGACTAGTTGTAGATCATTTGACTTAGAATTTCATTCTAAATAATTCGAAAGAATGTCCCGAAACTTGCTGCAAAATCTTGGTACTAACAGAGCTGGTGGGACGCAACGACTTCCTAGAATAGTGGGAAGATCAGCAGCTAAGGAGTTAATATTCACTGGCCGAAGTATCAATGCCAAAGAAGCTCTTTCCATGGGTAAGAAGAATTTGTTATCTTTCTTTTCTTTTGACATATGTCTTCAACGACATTATATTTTTTTGCGAGGCAGGGCTTGTCAATTACTGTGTCCCAGCTGGAGAAGCATTCCTCAAGGCGCTTAATGTGGCCCGAGATATTAACCAGAAAGTAGGTAGAAATTTTTATTTGCACAAGTCTTAATTCAATTATTTTCTTTGAGATCCATCTCCATAAATTTATTCGTCGCTTTCGGCTGTCTTCTCCGGTGCTCAAATAAGTACAAATGAAATATGTGTTGATGTCAGCGCCATATAGTCTCCTTCAAGAGAAGATCATCAATATGGATCTTTTGTCAATTCTGAAAAGAAAGAGGACCCAAAGCTACTGAAACATCGGAGCATACAGTGAGCAAACAGTAGCAAAAAGGCAGAAGACCTCGGAGAAGCCTAGCCTTCAGCAAAATTTACCTGCTAGATCCAGACTAAAATAACCGAGCAAGTAATAGAAGGTGAACCTTAAGCCAGATTGTCTTTGACGTAGCTTCAATCAAATTCCTTTATCCAGTCATTGCTGATAAAATGGACAGCTCTACCTGCTGCGGGTAAAGGTGAGCTTCCAGAACCTTGGTATTTGAGAGAACACGAAAGCATTAGCGTTGAGACAGATAGGAAGTGAATTACTTGATGAATGGTTAAGATCATCTACTCTCCCATGCTCATCCTCCTTTATACTGGAGCTTCACATGGCAATTATAGAAAGTATGTGCACCAATACCTCACCTCTTCACTCCACCAGAAAAATAAACTTGAATTCTACTCTCTTGTTAATTACAGATGATATGTGAAAGAATAATTTTAGCAGTGATTGGATCGATTGAGTCACGGAAGTCCATGGAGTAGATTTCTTACATGATCTACCATATAACAATTTGATCCGAAGCATATGCTCGTCAGATATCTGCCATAAATGAAATAATGAACAGCAAGCTGAAACAGCAACCTGCTTTTGTCTTTGTTGGTCATCTCTCCATGCTCATTGGAGATAGAAGCCGCTCTATGATTGGTGAAACCCTGATAAATTTTGGCTTTTGGGCCAAGCCAACTAAAATCTACGGGGCTGTTAATATTTTCCAAGTACATCAAGCCCCTGGTTAGAAAAGGCCAAATTCTTGATAAAATTTGTGAAGCACATCCAAGAAACCTCATTGATGTTACCTTGCAATCATCCAATGAGTGTCCGTTCATGATTCCCTGATAATAACTCAAAACAAAGTCAAATTCTGACTTGCAATGATGTTCGTTTAATGACCACTCTGGAGTCCGGAGAAGGCTGCAGACAGACTCAGCAGCACTGAGAAGGAAATGTGCAGTGGTTGCAACTAAGGAGGGTTCAGATAAGAACAAGTGATGAACAGCACCAGAAAGCAGCAAAGAGTACGATATAGCAGCTCTTCTCAACTTAAAGATCTCATAATTATTACTAGGCACGCTGCATATCTGTGTCCGATGTGCAGAGGCAAGTGTCATGTATGCATTAAGACAAAGATGATGAAGGGGCTGCAGTTTGAAATATGCTTCAGCTTGAAATTGTTTGGCTTGACAGTTTTGGAAAAGCATGTTTTGAAGCTTCTTACAGCACGCTTCAGGATTATCATTTACTATGTACTCAGTTATAGCTTGATCTAGTACATCAGCAAGCTCGTGACAATTGGGATATGTGCCATTATTGTAGTTGTCAAAGATCAATTCCCTAGCATCACACTGATTGGAAGTCAGATTCACAGCACAAAATTCACAACACCAACGTAACTTACTAGAAGTTTCTGAAGCAGACATTAGACAATAACATCAAATATTAGATAATTAAGATACTTATTCAGAATATGTAAAAGATTTGTTCTTTTAACTCTTCGCAGAAATAAGAAATCATTGAGAAGAAGATCAACGTCTCATATAAGAATCTATGTATTTGGATTTATCCTATAGAAATTTTTGCTATATGACATTGACGGGTTGTAAATGATATAGTAACAATATTTATAGAATAAAACAGCATATCTAAAGCGAGCTATTGTGACAATTAATGCATTGATGCATAAATGAAATGCAAGTCTACAACACTTAAAGAGTGATTTAAGCTTATAGATCGTAGAGGCCACAGCAAGAAAAGGCTATCTACAAATGATCCAGTAAATATAAAATGCAAATAACTAGAAAAAGCAGCATGCATGGTACTGCTCCAAGCATCATCAAATGGTCAGATGATGTCAAGTTAGTCGTATTCATCTAAAAGAAACATACTAAGATCAGCTTTTGAATTAATCAGAATGGTGAAATATCTATGATTGTAAGTTTGTAATAATGGTATATTTTGTTCATCTTTCCACACTTGAGAGAAACCCAAGAAGTAACTCGATCAGTTTACAGTAAGTGAATGCCATATTCTCACAGGTTAATGCTCATACAAACTTCAAATCTTGCCTACTCAACCACTTGGAAGAAATGGTTGCTTGTTTCTCCCTCTAATATGGTTTGTTGCTGTGATTGTAGATGATGTTCCAGTGTTATCCAATAAACTAGAGAACCTGAAGCTACATAAAAATGCTAAAAAGCACTAAGAAAAAGGATATGCCCATGTAAAGCAATCTATCAGAAAGAATATGTTCAAAATTTTGAGTATAAGGTATAACTTTCAGGCTAGACAGTCAAAACTCCAAAGTAACTAAATCAAGGCTGAAATAATACAAAAGAAAAGAAAAGAAATACGAAAACTAAATAAAAATACTCAAGGAAGGAATTAGTAAAGACACCATATTGTTAGTACAGCTTCGACATTATTTTTTGGCAAGTAAACAAGTAAACAAAGTAATTAGGAAACTTGAATAAACAACGTTATTTCCAATTTTATAAAGCAGTTGCTTGAAAGGCACAATGCGTATAAGAATGACATAACTGAGTTAAAAAATATAAAAAATTTGATGAGTGTTTTTGATTTTCAGAAAGGAACATTTTAGGCGTATGAGATAATAGACCTATTCACACCACAGATTTTGATGGAATGGTTAATGAAGGTTAGTACTTTGCAAATTTATGTTGCCAAATAATCAATAGAAGAAAGAGAACTGAGGCTAATAAAAGCAGAATACCCTGTGATAAATTGTTTTCATACATTCAGGACAAGATCTATATACATCTGTGATGATGCAGTACATCGCCCACAGCAACAGATAAATCGATATTTTTCCCACAAGTCAGCTTGTCTCTTGACCTAGTCGCATATGAATTAAAAAAAACAAACATCAAAACAATCATACAATCAGAATATTAACTGGATAGGGAACATCAAGCAAAATCATTTAACTTTATGTTCCTAAATAGTTGCCAGCAAAAAGATTTAACACATATATTTCTAAATAACATGAAATCAATACAAAAGGAACCATTACAAAAGTTTAAGAAAGAAGTAGAAATTAGCTTCCAGGATATTAAAAAAAATCAAGGACAAGATTAAGACCAATGTGTAGATAATCTCCATAGCCACACAAACAAAAGGAACCTTGGAATGAATTAGGAATCTAAATCTTACACAATCTTAAATGCACATGACAAGAAGATGCAGGCATCTTAAATGTAAAGTTGCAGAATCATAGGAAGAACATTATTGAAGCATGAGGATAAAAGGAGAGATTGAATTAAATTATGAACAATTCACCACATTATGTACAATACCAAACAAGCAAGCATATAGATAAGCTTCAAGGACACATAATATATACACATTAATTTAGACCTTGTGAAACCCCTTACACTATAATTAATAATAACCATCATACTTAAATGGCATCCTAATCTGCCACCTTTCATAATTTCCAACAAACTTCACATCCAAAGGATTCCAATTCTCCAATAGGTTTCAATGCGTATATTGTATATGCACCAAAAACCTGATAAACAATTATCTCAATTTTACTTGACCCATTTAAGCAAAAGAGAAATTGGGAATTTGTCATCGAACACATTTTTATTAGGATTGTGAAAACAGCGGCCTTCTTTAAAGAATTAAAAAATGACGCATTTTCAGAATAGTCTAGGAATGCCTCTCTTCCTCACCTCTTCTCTTTTCTGAATGTAAATTGTATTAATATGGTCAGTAAATAAGCAAACAAACTAATCGCTAATATAATTGAATTAGGCGTTGCAAATTTCTAAAATACTTTGAATTTTTTGAAAGTGATCTCAAATTAGTTAAAAATTTTCAAGGTGAATAATCTGAACATCTCTAGTGCTATTCTACGGTTTCCTATCAAGCTTCATATAATTTGACCCCCTAATTGAACAATTACATAATTTCTTAACGCTCAATAGAGGTCAAAAGAACTTGAAACTCGGCAGACAATCATGGGATAACACTAGGGATGTGGAGAATACCGTAGTTATCCTAAGTTCCTAACAACTCTACAAGATCTAAAGTTTAATTAAAATGCAATGAAGGGGAAAGTGATAGACAAAATACAAAGACACAAACATCTGATTCTGTTTAGATTTTTCTAGGAGGCCTTTATTTTGATAATCACGATAAATGCACAGAACTAAGGCCCGTCATGCTTGAAATTAGTAGCATCAATAAATGTTAAGACTATATAAATAACATGATCAATTTATTCTTTTAGGATGATTGGATTCACATCAATCAGCAACAGAAAAACCACCAAGTGTAACCATTATGATCTTATTAAGTCTAGCTTACGGAACCAACCTGCCTATATTAATACTACTGTTAGCAAGAGTAAATACCTTGGGTTGTAGCAGGTCAATATATGTAATGCAAACCTCCTCATCTTTCTTGATTGGCATTATGCTCCGGACTATGATTCTTGGCCCAAACTTAGAGAATCCTGAATTATGTAGATTTGTATATACATAGTCATAAACCAAAGTAACTCAAATGAAAAACAAAAAGAAACATTATTATAAATAAAACAATGAAATTCACCAGGTGCCAATCTGCTGTTAGTAGAAATCCATGTCTCGAACTGCAACCAACATCAACCCCATCAGGCATCAACCATCATCATCTCGCTATAGGAACAAAATAAGGCATCCTCATAAAACAGGGACAATTCGACTAAAGTAACTTGAGTTGCTCACCGCATTCGCTGACACTCCAGAGGCAGCAGGCGATACAAGAAAAGCTTCAGGCTCTATGGTGGAATCCGGTTTGCTGGATCGGTCAGCCAGATCAAACTGGAAGCAGGAGTTGGGGATACAACTGTGGTTGAACCAAGAGAAACCCGGCCCATAGACCGCGATCCCGATTGCGCCGGCATCGCTAACTTGGACATCCACGGCGTTCGTTAGCACAGCCCAGAGCACCTCCTCCACGGTCGCCGCCTCGCCTCCCCCATCTCGCGATCGATCCCGAACCCTCGCAAGCGAAAGCAACGCGGCTCCCCCAACTATTCTCTCCGCCGCCTCCCCCTTTTCTTCCAGAACCTTCTCGAGATCGCTCGCGAGCAATCCGGCGACTCGGCGAGACCGCTCAGGCAGCTCGGCAAGTTGATGTAACCCCAGTGACACGATGGAATGAAGTAGGCGGAGGGCCACGCGGAGATCGGAGGTGTCACCGTCATGGGGATGGTCCTGGAGAAAAAGGAGGAGACGGCACTCATCACTGGCGGCATGGACGGGCCAATCGGCCGTGAAGCAGGCGGCGGAGCAGTATTGAGCGGCGCCGTGGCAGACTGTACAGGGGAGAGGGGACTCGAAAGGCCGGAAGCAAGAAGCGCAGTGGGACTGGAGGAAGCGGCCGTGAAGGGCAGCGGCGAGGGGCGCGATGGGTGGGACCAGGTCCTGCGCCAATCCTACTGGTTCGCTCGCTCGCATCTCCATCGATCCGTCGGCTCGGTGTTCGCCGGCTCCGCTGCTGTTGGCGTAACTCGATAACCCAACATAACTCTAATTTTGTATTTTACAATATAGTCCTAAAATTATATTTAATTAAATATAGCTTGTAGCATTTATAGCCAATCGTCAATCAAAGTTAACAAAATTATTAATTTGATGGGTTAGCCGCCCGCCGCCCTCGCTCCCCGCCTTCTCCAAGCTTTCACAAGTCGCCGAAACCCTAACAAGGACCGGAAACAGGATCCTAAACTTCCCAAATTCATAAGTCCTTCTCGTCTCTCAAAAGCTCCCAACAAGTACTTCAGCGATGCAGCACGACGACGTGATATGGCAGGTGATCAGGCACAATCACTGCAGCTTTATGGCCAAGTACGCCCCTCCATCCTCCTTCTTGTGCTTCGTATACCGTTCGATCGAGCGTAACGACTTGGTTTCCTCAATCCTGAGCTATCTAAGCTTATTTTTTGGTGTGCTGTAGGATCACGACCGGGAACTTTTGTCGAAACCAGTACAATGTAACTGGAATCTGCAATCGCAGCTCTTGCCCGCTTGCTAACAGTCGATATGCTACGATTCGTGACCATGAAGGTATCTCGATTCTAATATTTATCTGGAGAAGTCCAATTTGAATTGCTGTCAGTGCCGATAAATGGGTTTGTATTTTGCATTCAGTGTTTTATTTGTTATACGAAGATTAATTCGTAAAAAAATAAATACCTCAGCAGTTTTTTAACATGATTACCGGGTTGTAGGTTTACATTTGGTTAGTTCATCTCTAGTACAGTTGAATCCTCTCTAAATTCAATTGTAAGTGACCTGCGGACACTTTTACGTAATATTTTATTCTTCTTAAGAAGCTGCTCAAAAGGAAGGCCCTATTTTTTTCAGACTCATGTAGAAGAGGATTATATTTGTCATAGCGAGTTTGTACGAGAAGTGTTAATTGTTTTTGTGGAACAGATTATCTGAGTATTATGTATTTGCATATTTTTACTGTTAACATAAAGTGGCATGTAATATGCCATACAGAAGTAGATATTGAAGAAGATAGGTTCAGTACTTTTATCATTACAAAGTATAAGAAAAAAAAAACCAATGTAATCTAGATATGAAACTATGCCACGTTCACACAGTCATTTTGTGTATTTTTCCTATAAAATGACCCATTACCTGGTGAGTCTAAAACAATATGATCCAATTTAAAATACTTAAAATCTTAGTTTAATAGTAGTAGACTCATTAAGCTTTATATATTATGACATCTCTTATTTCACTTCTCATGTGGGGACTAAACTAAACTAAGCTAAAGGATCACAATCAAAACTTGACATCCTTGCTAAAGCCCATGGCTTAACACATAATTGAAAATTATCTTTAGTTGGTAGCATGTGAAACTAGTCCAATAACGGCACTATCATTTATGACAACCCTTTTCCATTGACTCTTCATTGTATTTAGGACTAAGTTTGCACGGATACCATTTGTTTGTTATGTTATCTTGATGAGCCTAAAACAACATGGCCTATTTAAAATGTTGAAGCCTAAACTAATATTAGTAAACTCATTGTCTTATATATTATTATTATTTTCACACTTCCCACGTGGGATTAAACCAAATTATCACATTGTCTGCATGAGATTTAACTCATTGAGCTGAACTGCGTACAGTTACTATATACCTGTAATCACAATAATTATTTCATTATGAATATAAGCATAAACATTTTTACTAGTTAAGTAGGTGAATTGGAATTTTCAGCAGATATCTTTTAACTGGCCCCTCGCTACATCAGTAGAAGACTAACTTTTGCATTGTGATAAGTGAAACGGGGCAAGAAAGTGAATGAGAATCTAGTGCATGTCCAGTATTGAGGGAATTATCAAATAACTATGAGAGAAGTTCAATAAGAAAATAAATGTACATTTATTTCCAATGTCATAAGAATTCATTTTCCTTGCTCACTGTACTTCTAAAGATGCGATGATACTAAATGTTGTTGCCTATGTTGTGTGCAGGAGTTTTTTATTTGTATATGAAAACAATTGAAAGAGCTCATATGCCAAATAAATTATGGGAAAGAGTTAAGCTTCCTAGAAACTATGAGAAGGCTCTAGGAACTATTGACAAGCATCTGGTACTTGAAAGCAGCAACTCTTCATGGCAAAGCTAACCTGATTTTGATTTTAGAAACACTAAATGCATATTATTTTTATTTATGGCAGGAGTACTGGCCTAAATTACTTGTGCACAAAATTAAGCAACGGTTAACCAAAATGACCCAATATCGAATACGCATGAGGAAATTAGAACTCAAAGTGAGGTATTCATTTACTTTACCTTCCAATAGTTTTGAAATGCTTCATGTAGGCCTAAATTACTATGCGCCTATGCAGTATTCCTGATCTTTACGTTCTTTGTTTTGTTTTGTTTCTTGATTATGTTCTTCTATTTTAAGAAATATAAAGCATGAAAAAAAAGCAGCAAAGTGTTGAAACAATAGGCCTTGAGTATTATTTGTAATACCCCAAATTATCATATTCTTATAATAATAATAATAATATAATTTTTTGGGATTTTCTGTATTTTCTAATGAAATTTAGAAGTTTTAAATAAAAAGGGTTAAAAAAATTTGAAATTGGGTTCAATATTGATGAACCTGAGTTTGTGGAGCAGTAGCAATGAGCTGTTTGCCCACGTCTTATGAGCTTGTTTCTTTGTTTTGTGGGGTAAGACAACGGCTTGGTGGAAGTTATGCACAACTTCCACCAAGCCCTAAGCCCTTTAGACACAAGCCAAACGATTGCCGCTAGTGAAAAGGATCGTTGGAGAAGAGGAAGTTGCTAGCGCCCTTTCAACTTCCAGCAAAGCCATTGAAGCTTAACCTCTTTGCCTATGGCATCAGCGTTGCGCTGCTCTATTCCTCCTCTTCTCTCTTTTTCATGATGTTTCATCGAGATTTGTAGTTCTCTTTACCAATATTTGGCCACGAAGATTGGGAGACCACCGAAATGTTGGTGTTCGGGAGCCTTGCCGATGCTGTCATGAGTTATGGTTTCAGTGGCTTAGTGGCTACAAGCAGCAGAATCTAGTGACGCCAAGAGTCTGTTTGAACTAGGGTTAAATCGGACTCAACTAGTTGAATTTAGCCTGAGTCAGGACTAGATTTAGACTTGGTCAATAACTTGCTTAGTTCAATTTTTGTATTGACTCAGTATTAGTTTTTGGGATAGTTCGGTTTGATTTCGGTCAAATTATGGTCGGTTCAGGTAGGTGTTAGAAAGCTCTCTGAATTTCTTGTCTAATGGTATAGGTTTTGTCTAAAATGATCAAGAATTTCGAGAGATATGATTTCTAGACAAAATCTATACCATTAGATAGGAAATTCAAAGAGTTTTCTAACACCTACCTAAAATTCAATCGAAGCTGAATTTTATTGGCTCAAAAACCAACACTAGGTCAATGTATAAATTGAATTAGCCAAGATGTTGACCAGGTCCAAATCTGGTCAAGTTCAACTGGTTAAATCTGGTTTAATCCTAATTCAAATAAACTCTCGGTGTCGCCAGATTACATTGCTAGTGGCCGCTTAAGCCAAAGCTTGTGACAGCACTCCCGAGGTTCCAACAAACACCAATACTTTGATTGTCTCTCAATCTTCATGACCGAATATTGACAAAGAATCAATCGCTACCAACCCCTCGCGACTAACCCTGGGCAACACCCAGAGTTTTCCGGTGAGTCAGTGATCGAACCAGATGATGGGCTGCCTGCCGTCTAACTACAAAACTCGACAAAACTTCACGAAAAAGAGAAAAGAGGAGGACTACTTGGAACAACATTGGGTTGAGTTGCTTGTGAAGAGGTTAAGCTCCACTGGCTTCATTGAAAGTCAAAAGGGTGCCGATGACTTCCTCTTCTCCGGCGATCCTTGCAACATTTATCAGCAATACTTGTCTGGCTTATGGCAAGTTACGAGGGACTCTAGGGCTTGGTGAAAGTCATGCATAACTTCCCCTCTCAAATAGCCCTCGTCTTATCCCATTAAACAAAGAAACGAGCACGAGACTTGTTCGTGGGGTGTGGACGAATGGCTTGTCACTAATGCTTCACAAACTTGGGTTCATCAATATTGAATCCGGTTTTAAAACAAACCCACCTGATAGTGGAGTGGTTGATTCTTTCTTCTCTTTCTTCACCAAACCAGATGTCACGAGTTTGAACTTGTGCAAGTGTTAAATCATTTTTTTAAATCCTTTTTTTGAAAACTTCTAAAATTGATTAAAAATACAGAAAATTCCAAAAAAAAATTCTGGAAAATTTCTTTAAATTATATTATTATTATTATAACAATTACAAAATTTGGGGTATTACATTATTGAACTCTAATCTTTTCAGCATTCATATCATAGGACAATGAGTATGAGGCAAGAGCTCTAGGTCATGATTTTTATAACACTTCCATAAGCATCATATTGCTTATTAATGACTTTTGGATCTAGTAGTTTGTACAATGGACCACTGTTTAATAGAGATTGTAGTTCCAATATTTTCCGAGGAATCAAATAATTTGATTTCTTGCAGAATATTGTAATTACAAACCTGAAGAACCTACCCTATTTTCTCAATATATTTCAGGAGGATGACAAATTCTGACGGTTTTCTTTCAAAAGTTATTCAATGACGGCTTCAGTGCAGCAGTTCCTTATTTCCAATATTTCAACTATGTTTATTATAGGGAGAAGATAATGACAGTGCCTAGAAAAGAGAAGAAAAGAGAGGCTCGGAGAGAGGAAAAAGCAGAAAGGGCTGCAGTCCTGGATAAGGTTTTTTTACCTACTTAATTTTGTACCTACTTAATGACAGTGCCTTCTCTTGTTAGTATTGATTGTTGAGCTTTGCTGCAGAGCATTGAGAATGAACTGTTGGAGCGTCTAAAGAAAGGTGTCTATGGTGATATATACAACTATCCTGTTCAGGCGTATAACAATGTTCTGGAAATGGAAGGCCTCCAACCAATTGCAGAGGAAGAAGAAGAAGAAGTATGATTTGGAATCAATTACTTGTGCATATTTATGCTTTATTTTCTGTTTTGTAGTAACTTATATTTGTTCTCGTTTTACCAGGAAGCAGAAGTAGAATATGTTGAAGGTTATGATGAACTTGAAGAGGAGGAGGACATCGAAGACTTTGGTGGTTTCACAAAAGATGTTTCTTTGATGGATGATGGCTATGATGATGGTAAAGATTATGCAATCTAATCATTATGATAGTTAAACTTAAATAGAGCAATAATACAAGTATCCTAATGGATTAATATAAAGATTTTGAAAATATAACTGGAAGTAACTGGATCACTATTTGTGCTCTTAATTAGTCAATTTCTTTCACCTTGAATTCTTCTAAAATAAGTTAATTTTGGTACAGATGGAATCGATGAGGATGATGAGGAAACAGTACCATCAGATAAACACACTTCCAAGAAACTACGAAAAACATCTGGGTCTGAATCAAGAAAGATAGATAGCAATGATTCCCATAAAAAGAAGAAAAGAAAGGGAAGGGTGCTTATTGAGGTATGGATCTTTGTATTTTTAACTAATTGATATTTACCTGCTCTCCAAGGTAAAAGAATTTTTGAGATGGAGTAGACGATTAGTTTCTCAGCTGATTGCAGTGTAGTTGGCTGTTTTCCACCCAGCTTCTGAGCACTTCAATGCATAACCAATGTAGTGAAGAGAATGTCTAGTTGCAACAACTACAGAACTGTATAGTATTTTCAAATGTTGAGTATATACAATACTAATTATGCGTCATTTGCATACAGGTTGAACAAGATGAAGATCTTACAAGTGAGAGACAGAAGGCATATGTATAAACTCTCAGGTGTCTTGAGCACTATATATCGGTTATTATATGGCTTCTACCTTAAGTTGGAAGTCGATTGGAGAGAAGTCATTTTATAAAGCGACAAGACTATAACTTCCTCCTTGCAAAATTTTGGGTCTGGACAATATGGTTTTTAATGTTACTAATAGACTGTCTTAAACTTTTTATAATTCCTTTCAGTTACGGGCCATGTGTTCTGATCACACTTGTTTTTCAGAAAACGATTTGGTAGTAAATGAGGCCTTTTGGTAGTTGCTGAAATATCTTACAGTTTTGATTTGCAAAAGGCAATGTGATTTTGACAATTTGGTTTGGATCTGTTTATTTGATGAAGATATCTCATCATTGAATTGATAGGTTGTTAGCTCTGTGTTGCTGTGTATTCCTATTTAGGGTGGTGTAGCATTTTCCGGGTATATAAGTGTCACGTCTAACCTAAACAACATCTCCATGCCTAGGAACCCCACGGTAAGTTGATATTCCTCTCTGGATGCAAGAGTGTTATTTGCATTTTTTGGTATATACATGTGTAATTCATATCAAAATCTTAATAAAGTCTGAGCCTCTGCAAATTGGGTTGTTCTTTATGAGCGTATTCTCTCTTGGGTTTTTGGTTTCTCGCCTAACTACTAGCTTTTCATCGGTGATATATTTTCTCTTTGGTTTTTGTTTGCTCTCCTAATTTGGATCCTTATCTCCCACTTGGAGTTGATATAGATACCCAAGTGTTCTATCTTTATTGAGGTTGTTGTAATGGTGTTCGTAATATTATATTACCTCTTGTCATCTTAAAGCTTCAAGCTTTAAATGATTGGAATTTGGAATGAAGTTTTCCTTGTGAATTTGGAGGTAGAAAGGGAAGAAATTTTTTTTTTTCACGAGGTAGTGCAAGTCTTTATTTTTGATGTCCTATGATGGACTTATGATCAATCTAAAATTTCTGACTGACTTGATGTTATTCTTTCTTACAAATATATTCCTAAAAACATAATGCCTTAGTTATACTGCATTGGTGGTGTTTTCAACAACTTCTGAAGTCTCTAGAATGAAGCTAAAACACACTGATGAATACGAGCTTTTCTATTATATATTGATACACATTTTGCGAGTGTCTTTCTCTTTACTTCAAAGTTATCAAAGAGCTTAGATCTTTCTATACACTCTAAATTTCTACAAAATGATTCTCAAAGTTCTAAATATATACTCAGATGAGGATACAAAATGAAGAAAACTTTCGTTCCTCTTCACTAGATGAATCAAGGTTGAAAACTGAGAAGATGCAGGTGATGTGAATGTATCACCAAATTTTCTAATCAACTATTGTGGTGGAGTAGCTTGCCATATTAGCCGCATACTATTTTAGATATAATAATCATAAAGACAAGATTTATTTTGAAAATCTTATTATTAATAAAGGAAAGACTCGATGCAAGATCTTATTATCACCTCTTTATCAATTAAACTAACTACCAATCTCAAATAAATTAGAATCTTTTTAATGCGTAGAAAATTTATTTATTATATTTGAAAATAGTCTTTAAAAATATAATTTTTTTTTCTTGAACAATTGGTGGATTTCAAATTTCATTAGTCTCTCAATGACTTTGCCTTCATGCCTTAGGTTCAACTTATACATTGAAGAGCAATTATAGTTTTTTTTTAATTTAATTTTATTTTTAATTTTATGTATTTCTTTTTTTTATTTCACTGATGATTTTTCATTCTTATGACATTGGTTCGCATGTGGTTATTAGAGATAACAAAACCTGACCTGACTGACCCAACTCAACTTAATAGGAAGTTAGACAGATTCAAGTTAGCTATAATCATATTCGGGTCATAAATAAGTCAAATCATTTATAACTCAAAAATAATTGAGTCATTTCGGCTCACACAAAAAATCAATAAATCCAAATTTTTATTAAATTTTAATAAATTTTTTATTAATTTATTATTAATGTATAAAATATAAATGATAAATTTATAATCGGATTGTGTCTGGTCAACTAGATCGGGTTAATAAATAACTCATTTAATAAATGGGTTATTCGGATAGTATTGAGTTAACCCAATTATATTTGGGTATGTTTAGGTTAAATAGTTTAACTTAATTAATTAAATAAATTGGGTTAAGTTAACTTGATTAGGTCATGTATCCTATCGGCCCGCTGGCTCAAATTGCCGCCAGGTCTAGCGGTTCTACAACCTTGAACCGGTACAAGCAAGAAACGCACCCAACTACGTGAACGATTTTTCGTTCTCCACCATTTCGGTCCCAAATCTCCGACCAAATTATTTCCCTCGCTATCTTCTGGTGTGCTCCGCTCCGCCATTTACTTCCACCAACTCCGCTACCCCTTCCTCCGATCTCGATCTCGATCTTGATCAATCTCCCCAATCCCAACTCCTTTGTTCGATCCGCCTGTAATCCCCAACTAAAAACCCTCTTCGTAGATTTTTTTTGTTATAGGTTTGTTTGGATTCGTTGTTTTGTTTAGGTTTTATTTTCTAATGCTGTGATTATGTCTTCACTTTTTAGGTGCTCAAATCTTTGTATCAACGGCGAGGCTGAGTGATAACTCTTTTGGTGCGCTGGGATGAGTCCTTTACAAGATCCGTTCTACATTGTCAAAGAGGAGATTCAGGAATCTGTGAGTGCTATGTAATGAGCAGTTGATTACTCTTGGAATTGATTTATTTTTCTGAATTCTTTTTTAAACCATTTGCTTCTGTGGTTGGATCTGTTTACTGCCCTTCCTTCGGATGGCATGAGTATTCTCATGAATCATTTCTGTAAGTTAAGACGGTGTTAATGGATTATAAGTTAAAATAATTTTATTGCATGGTTGGGTGGTGGCGTTCAGCAATAGATTGATTGGGGTTGAAGAACCAAGAAGTGAAAGCTTTAGGAAGCCTTTAGGCCCTCATAAGAACATTTAAAACTGCTTATTATTTCTAAAAATGTAACAAAAATTTACGTTACGGAAACACTGATGATGTCGATTATGTTTTGAACTCAGCTACAAAGTGATAAGGTAAATTAGTAATGTTTTCATTACATTGATTTTTCTCATCTTGAAGCTGTTTAACATGAGATCCAATAAACCCACACTGATTTGAACATTCTCATAATCTTGTCTGGTTTGAGAAGTTTTGTTTGAAAAAGAAAACTAAAACAAACAAATATGCAAAGATTC